>OY979455.1:9659268-11041036 GCA_963855545.1 Ethmia dodecea
CATGTCAATCTATAAGAACATTCGATTAGATTGTGCAATGCCAGTGATTTGATATTATTGCCTCCAGAAAAACCACTTATACCACTTAATAAAAGTTTTCTGTAACATCTTGTGACTTAAAGTGCTATACAAACACACCACTTAAACACGTTGGTTGCGGTTAGTTAGGGTAAATGCGTTCGCTCGCTACAATTACACCTGCTTTCATATATTTTGTTAACATTTCACTAAATGTTGTATGTATGACCTTTTACAAAAATTTTAACAGACGTATAAAGTACCCGAAACTGTGAAGCATTTGCGAAGATGGATGTCGAGGAAGCGCAAGAGATGTGATATGGACGTACTATCAGTCTATAGTTTCTGCCTACCTTGTCGGAAAAACGGCGTGAGTATATGTATGGGACAAAGCTTATTAATTATGCGATTTTTTATGTTCACCGATTTCAAACAGCCACATATAAAAAAATAAAAAGTAAATAATAAAAAGCTCCCTAAAATGCTTCTCTGTTATCCATTTAACTTCACTTTCTTTTAATTTAACAAAGCTATTTCGTTTTAATTTCTGTCATCATAAAAGACAGTCAAATTTTCACGTTGAATTTCTTTATTTACCTGGACGTTTGTTGTATAATTTTATTTTTTTTGTAGACGACTGCGGAGTGGAGTCATTGGACATTAAATTTACCGTTTTATTTTATCTTAAATTTGTATTAACTTTATGCAATAAAAACAAAAAGAATTTACTTATTACTTGCTTTTAAATAATCGTCTGTTCTACAGAGAGAAAATATAAATACAAATTAGTATACAAGAAGCGGTATAATGGAAAATATGTACTTACTTCGATGAAAGTTTAATACGTCAATCCTCTAGGGCTATTATTATGATCTCTATAAGAGAAGCCAGCATATAAACATTTTAACAAAATGTATAAGCAATACGAAGACTATTGTTAACATAAATAACTTTATTGCAAAAATAATCTGTTAGATATAGCTTCAAATAAAAAAAAACATGTTAAGGAATTTTGAGCGAAAATAAAATTCATGTAATAAATTTTAATGGCCCTTATGAAATAAATTTAAATAAACTGTTGTAAATATGCGGTGGTCTGTTAGAAACGCCGTCGGCCGCGTCCGGCGTGACGGTCTGAAATGGTCAAGTAGCTGCTGGGCTTCCTGGAGGAGCTGGGAAGGCAAGAGTAGAGCCATTCCCACCATCACGCAAAACAGACGCAGAAAAGACGTTGAGTTGCGGAAACAAGCCCGCGTTAATATACATACATACCGGAAATGGTCTCTTTCAGTCTGTGTGCGGCGTCCATACGGCGTCAGACGCTAAACTCTTCCAGCATCTGTGACAGACCACCGACTAATAGTTTGCAAAATTATTCCGAACTCGTTAAATACAGTCTTCAACTTCATTTCCTATTCCCGCGCTTAATGAGCCAGCCCAGAAGACATTAGCTCCCGAGATATAGGTACAGGCCATAAACTACAATAGTAAGTAGGTAAGTATTTTTCCATTTCGCCGCGCAGTAGTTTTAGTAGTCTCCAGGGGTACCCGTAGTTTATGGGTTTCCGCACTGTTATTAATGGCGAATATTTTATTATCTGCTCACGATACCTTAAATAACATTTAAGTAGCTTGCTGATATGGCTTTTGATAAGTGTAGGTATGCAAAATTTACGTACAAAAAAAATTTACTTACTAACTGTATTTTAATGAAATGTAAACAGAATGTAGTTATCAAAGACGTTTAAAGAAAAAGTTTAGGAAAGAGAATGATTTTCTTCCAACCTCTTTGGTAGTTATTATTAACTCTTATGATGTTTGACATTTATAAAAATTACATTGTAAATTAATTAGTGGTTCTATGTGTATATATTACAGGTGTGAAAAAAACGAAAAAGTAAAGAAAAAAACAACATTTTTTTTATATTAATTACTAGCGACCCGCCCCGGCTTCGCACGGGTGCAATGCTAACACTAAAACCTTCCTCTTGAATCACTCTATCTATTAAAAAAACCGCATCAAAATCCGTTGCTTAGTTTTAAAGATTTAAGCATACAAAGGGACATAAGGACATAGGGATATAGGGACAGAGAAAGCGACTTTGTTTTATACTATGTAGTAATAGTAATAGTGATAGTGAGGTTCACCAACGGTAACATGTACCTACTCATGTAACACAATGGCGTTAGTACGTATAAGTTTACTTTAAATTGCAGACATTATATGAGATGCAAGTATGTGCCTCGAATATTGTAGTTTCTTTAATTTGAATCGTTAATCGGTCACGCAGCTGATTCCTTCGGGATTAAAATGTGCTGACGGACTTAAAACTCTAACATGCATCTCGTAAATTCGTAAAATATTTACATATAGACCAGGGTCGATAATTTTTAAAACCAAAAAAAATAGTAGTAGGATGAAACCCATTAGAAAAGGAGGGGAATATTATAAAAATGAAAGGAAAAATTAATTACGGGCGATCTGAGGTCGGGGATGGGGGTGAGTTTTTGAGGGTAAAAACGGTTTTTCTCGATTTCCGGCAAAACTAAAAGTCCTATCGAAGAAAGTCAAATGGCAAAGTTGTAGGTAATAAAAAGATCTAAAACTTTTGTATTTACACTTTTTTCACATTACCTCAAAATTTATGTGAAAAATTCAAAAAACCAAGTTTTTGGTTTTTTATTTTTATCTTGTACAATTTTTTTTTATTTTTAACGAAATTTGGTGAAAACTTACCTTATTATGTCCCAGATACGCTGTAATTTATTTGATTAAAAATATTTATAATAAATTTTAAAAAATATAATAATAATAAATATTTTTTCACCTTATTTTGAATGAATATCGAAAAAACACCCTAATTTTCAATCGAAAATTCACCCGTCAAAATATCAGCTTTTTTCAAAAAGTTGGTATGTTTTCTGTTCGTTGAAATCTCTACTTTCCGATGGTGAAAAAAAAATATATATGTTACTATAGTAAATCTTCTCAGAAAATGCAAAAAATCTTGTACTAAAATATCATTTAATTTCAATCTTTAGGTTATGTTACGTTAAGCATACTATTTTTTAAAGAAAATATAACGATTTTTATTTGTTTCTATCTGTATCAATCAACTCAAACATAAAAATCGTAATATTTTCTTTAAAAAACAGTATGCTTAACGTAACATAACCTAAAGATTGAAATTAAATGATATTTTAGTACAAGATTTTTTGCATTTTCTGAGAAGATTTATTATAGTAACATATATATATTTTTTCACCATCGGAACGTAGAAATTTCAACGAACAGAAAGCATATCAACTTTTTGAAAAAAGCTGATATTTTGACGGGTGAATTTTCGATTTTAATTCAAAATAAAGTGAAAAAATAAATAATTTTAATCAAAAAAATTACAGCGTATCTGGGACATAATAAGGTAAGTTTTCACCAAATTTCGTTAAAAATAAAAAAAAATTGTACAAGATAAAAATAAAAAACCAAAAACTTGGTTTTTTGAATTTTTCACATAAATTTTGAGGTAATGTGAAAAAAGTGTAAATACAAAAGTTTTAGATCTTTTTATTACCTACAACTTTGCCATTTAACTTTCTTCGATAGGACTTTTAGTTCTGCCGGAAACCGAGAAAAACCATTTTTTACCCTAAAAAACTCACCCCCATCCCCTTCCCGACCTCAGATCACCCGTAATTAATTTTTCCTTTCATTTTTATAATATGGGGAATATTCCTCTTCTAATGGGTTTCATCCTACTACTATTTTTTTTCACTTTTTATTATTTTTAAAGGCTTCTACCCTAGTCTAATAGCTCTATTGATGATTTTTGTTGCAGGCATGTATTCTTCACGGCTGAAATCTGAACTTATGTTTTTATATCATGTTGCATTAGTTCACCAGTATTAATAGTAATAATAATAAAGCACTTTATTCACCCAAGTGTACATAATGATACATATTATGTTGTAATTCCAACTTAATCTAAGAATACATTACATCCAAACGAAGGTGAAAAGGAAGGATCCTCAGCATCAATGCTGGTTTTCAGTATCCTCCTTCGAGTCGCTTCGTTGGGAAAACCTTCGAAACGGTTATATACGAAATTATGTCGTCCATAATCCATATCTAATACGGAACTAGGTAATTATCAGAATGGTCTAAGGACGTTATTGCTTCACTCGCTTGATCATACTATACATTATTGAAACAGTAACATTAAAAGCCATTATGGGATCTACGGTACCATTAGAATATTCTACATGCATATTAACTTAGTGCACAAGTTATATAAGTTAGAACCAACTTGATATTTCGCGGAAAATTATAAGTTAATATTCTGTTTAAGTAAAAGGAGCTGTACTATAATAAAGATCCCGGTATTTCATCTCGAACATTAGCAGAAGAAAATACGACCTTTTCTTATCAATATTTTATGTATGTAGAGAAGAAATATGACCTAGATAAAAAAATAAGGAAACCAATTCCTAAGTGTAATCTACTTTTACCCTACTGGACCAGAAGGTCAGTAACTTTTTTTTGGAGTATGTAAGAATAGGAGATAACATTTCACTATTGTAGCCTAAACGGTTTGTCTTCCTCTCTGGAGCGTCATAGGAACGGACGAGGAAACAAACACAAATAATGTTAAAACTAACGCATTTTTGGACAAAACAATTAAACACTAGCTTGAACTAGATGCACACAAATACATTCACCAATCCAAGCACTCCGTGAACTTAAAAAAACTAGTTGTATTTATCAGGTATGCGTGTTGACCGACACGTTTTTTTGGCAGAGGGGAACGCCTGTCAGTGGCGTCTCCGGTTGGTTTAATACTCAAAGCTCGATACCGTTTCCGTTCGATTCAGATCGAGTGAAAAATTTTCCGATGTCGAATCTATCGACTTCGGAAACTTTATTCTAGGCGTTTCTGACAGCCACGGAAATTTTTCCGAATCCTTATGTCACATATGACATTAGTTTTCAATACCAACATCAGCCCATCTCGAAAGTTTTCGATACCAACATCAGCCCATCTCGAAAGTGTTCGACAGATTTTCCGATATCGAATATCGAAGCTCCCTGAATACGCCTGCAGAAGGGAAGTAATGTTTAAAATCTGTTTAGTGTCTATACGCGCAGATTTTTCCGTATTTTATTTTATAATTACACAACGCGTAACAGTAAAAGTGCAATTCCTCATACACACCAATTAGTATATTAATTTTTTTAAAAATATGATGCAATCGAACTTTAATTGTGTCTAACCAATTTTCTTAAATATCGATTATTAATAGCACGATTTCCATAGAAAGCACTAAATTCTGCTACGATAATTTTTTTTTTATATTTAACATATATTAAAAATAGTTGAAATCGAATAAGTAGTCGATACTGAACAAACTAATTTTAGGAATTGCGCTTATTCTGTTACATGTTGTAGAAGATCTTATCAAAATGTTACCTACTCAGAATAATAGAAAATCTAAGTTAAGTAAGAGAACATCAATAACGACAGTACTTCTTCTTCTACTACTATTGATTTATAGCTTACATAGAAGGGGACGAAGGAGGACCATGATAATAATTTTTCGTTTACACGCGAAACAGTCATGCATTCAACATCCCTTTGCTTCAATCGTTCACTTTGCAGTTAACAAAGTTGATATACAACATTTACAGTGTCGATGGAATTCGGAGTGCACAGAAAAACCCTACCGGTTTATGTAGTGTACCTATTATTTAATTGTTTTAATAAATTATGAGCAGTGGAACTTGTGAAACAATTGAAAGAGGATAACTGTGGCGCTCGTGAGATGCCTTTTGAAGGGAATTATGCAAATCCCATTTCACAAAAGGTTCGTTGTTTATACGGAACTAAGTGCTGTTACGCTTTTTGCTACTTGGAACGGAATTGAATTTATGTTTTGCCATTGTTTGTAGCGCTGAGATTCAACGTCTACGTGGAAAGCGTAGAAGCAGAGTTATGCGATTGTCATTTGTCGTGCAGATTATTAAAATCCGTGGCGAAGGTACAAAAGAATTATTTATGAAATTGATAAGAAGCTATTAAGCTTCTTATCAATTTTGCACAAAATCGTTGATATCTTAGTTAAACAACCGGTCCGCATCCACCACTGGTCACCACTGGTCACGTTAGGGGGTGAAATATACCGTGAAAAGTGGGTATTTCCTGGTATGGATTACCTCTGCCGATCATATATGAGCAATTAAGCATACCAATTATTTATTTTATTCTCTATTTTGGGATGAAGTAAAAATAAATATAATGACATGTTGCAACATATCAATATATGAATTTATACTTCAACCCAAAATTCGTTATAAAGACTTTTTTCCGGCTGCAACAGTAGAAAATTAATGTTTGTATTTCTTTTTTCATGTGAGATTCTATTTACGTTTCCGTGAGATTAAAAAAAATAACTCGCTCGAGTGTGGTAATCAACAAATCACAAAAGTTTCATCTTGCGTAATTCATATAGTTTCTACCATTTTTTTGCAACTGCATACAAACTTATAAAGACAAATCGTTGCTACAGATTATAGGCGGACCATAAAATATGAAGAGACTAGAAATATTTGCCAATCTGATCCAGACTATAGGTACCAAAATATCCACCAGATACCTAGCCCTCTATTTCACGCAGAGGTGACCTCTCTACCAGGGGTGACCGCTAATTTGCCAGAACAGTTCATTAGGCACCTTGTGGGGACAATATCAGACGGTTTAAAATTAGAATTCTATTTTCGACAGATATCTTAATTAGATCGATGTGAATGCCTATTGGCTATGATATAGGCTTAGCATAATTTTTATCGTGTTGAGTTGCTCAGAGAGCTCTAAGAGCAGTGATAGCCTTTCGGAGAGTCTTCACATGATGAAAATCAGTGAGCCTCGGGTTCTAATCCTGGCATGTACCAATGAGTTTTTCAAAAACTTACGTACATAATTATCACTAGCTCTACGGTGAAGAAAAATATCGTGAGGAAACGCCTGCATGTCCCAGAATTAATTCTGAGACATATTGTGTAAACAGACCCGGCGGAAACAGGTCCGGCGATGGGTTCACCACCTATCACGTTTAGGGGTCCAAAGAATATCTGGTGTAAAGTAGTTACAGGTATATCCAAAAATGGAATACCTCTGCCTACCCTTTTGGGGATATAATGCGAGAGTATTTTTTATGAGTTGCTTATAAATTTATCAATTGCGCTATTCGTATAGCTTATTTTACAAAAGGGAAGCAACGGAACAATGATGAGTACCTTTTAACCTTTTAACCTTTTAACCGGTCATGTAGCAGGTTCCCACGGGAGGAGCAGAACATTACATAAACCTACTATGTCTAGGAGTTGTTACTAGACCTGCTTGACGTGTAAATAAACAAAATACCATACAATATTCTATTATTTACCTTTTACAATGTAAGACTGAGGCATTCAACTAAGTTTTTTTTTATTTCCGCGGGATCGGGAAAAAAGCGGTTCAACGAGGACAACGCCGGCGGCCACCGGCTATCATTGGCGTTGCTAGGGATTTTTTGTAGGGGGGCCATGGCCCCAGCCATGAATCGGCCGGCCACGGCAAGGTGGTCACTAACTATCAGCGCATGCGCAACTATATTTACGTATCAAGTACCTATGGATTTCAGTTATCCTAACCTATATACTATTGTTTTTCTTTTATCTGTGTCCTGACAAAAATTGCTAAAATAGCTAGATAAACACTATTTAGTAGGTATTTATGTATCAGGAAGGGTATTTTTTTAGGGTGGGCCCACAGCTTTCTAGGGTGGGCCCGGCCCACCCTGCCCCCCCCCCTAGCTACGCCTATGCCGGCTATAACAGTGGGTATAAAATAAATTGGAATGTACCCATATTTGCTATCTGCATAATAGTATTCTGACCGATCGCAAAAAGAGAAAACGTATAGAAAAGAGTAAACCATCGTTGTTTCAACACTAAGTCGTAGACCACGTATGTTTTGTCTTAAATTCCCAAGAGACACATAAATACGAAGTCGCTGGCATAGAAGAATATATGGTATAAATTTGGGATGGTTACATACATACTCTATATAATATTATCTTCTGTGAAAGTATATTAGCAAGGTACTGAAAGGAAAGAAACGTGAACCTAACTTTGGTCCGATCGTTGACGACGGTAACCAGCTTATGATGTCGATTAATTTAATAAAAAAGTTGATTGGATTTTGGCACATTTCTGTCATAATTTTGTGACATCCTCAGTTCGAAAAATATTTCACAAATTTCGCAATTTAATGTCGAAACAAATTTTGGTAGATTTTTTAAAGTTACTACAGCAAATACTTTTGGAAAAGGCTGTCGCTAGGCGTCCGATGAATTTTATTCATCCGACTTATCGGACGACTAGACACTTCGTTTAGAAAATCAGCAGAGTATTTTATAAAATGGTTTTAGCTTAGACTTAAGATTTTTATAGATTTAATGGATTTTAATTTATATAATAATAATAATAATAATAAAATTCTTTATTTGTTTGCTCTTCACAACATTAACCATACAATTTTGGTACAGGGTAGGTACAATTTTGGTAAAAATTGGAGCATGGTTTGTACGTGTGAAGACTGGTGCCTGAGCTAAGCGTGAGCCTGTGTTTCAGGAACACCAGATCCCCAGATGTACTCCCCGGAAGTACGGCTTAAATATAAGATGGCATGGCATGGAAATATAAGATTTAATTAGACAGACTGTATGGTAGGTTACCAGGTGCATGTTGCGGAAGCTGTTGTGTGGTGTGTTTAAGTGTGAGTGGGGGTGAATAAGGTATGGATGAGTTGCGTGTTAAGTGTGGTGTGTTAATGTGCAAATGTAGGTATGGGATGCAAGGTGTGGTAAAAAAATGATGGCATGTAGGAGACTATAGTTAAATGGGTGGTTGTAGCAAATTCTCTGCATCTTTGTATGATAGGTCTTGAAGCCATGACACTAATTTCTTTTTACAGTCATGAATGTTCAATTCATGGATATCTAGTGTTCTATTTGCTAAATTAAAGAGGTAAGGTCCTAGGAAAACAAAGAATCTTTGGCTAAAACTGGTTTTTATATGGATTTTAGGGGCAATGTTTTTATTTCTTGTAATTGGCGATTCAGGGGAGAAGGGTGTAAGGGAATGCTGGAGAAGGATTGTGTGTAGGATAAACAGTTTACGAACGGACAGGACTTGGCAGAATTCATAGAGAGCAGCAGTAGGAAACTGGAATGGTTTGAAGGTTGCGACTTTTAGGACGGCCCGTTGTGCTCTTTCTAATTTTATGAGGTGAGTTTTGGCTGCACCGCCCCATGAAGTGATGCAGTATGTGATGACGGATTGACAGAGGGCCAGGAAAACCATTTTTAATATATTTGGTTCGGCGACGTGTCGGAGATTTTTAAAGATGAATATAAGTTTCCGGACCTTGGAAGTGAGATGGTCAATATGGTCAATGAAAGAGAGCTTGTCATCTATGCAGACACCTAAATACTTGATGTTGTGGACTCTGCTTAGTGTGGAACAGTTACATGTTTGTTGGCCTAGGTCATCGTGACAATGTGCTGTGAGAGTAAGCGAATCAGGTAAAAGATGTGGTTGGTTACGGATTGAGAAGGTGAGATATTTGGTTTTTTTGGTGTTTAACGTGAGGCAGTGATTGACAAGCCATCGTGTTACGGTGTTTAGGCCTTTTTGGGCTAGGTCAAAGACTTCAGGCCATGAACCAGCGGCGAAAAGAAGAGCGGTGTCATCGGCGAAGGAGATTACCTTGCCATTTTGGAGCTCTAGATTACAAAGATCGTTGATGAATGCCAGAAAAAGCGTTGGTCCCAAGATGCTGCCCTGGGGAACTCCGAAGCGGATTGTCATGTCAAAACTATTGATTCCATCAACGACAACACTCTGCACTCTGTCACTAAGGTAATCCTCGAAAAGGGAAAGTTGGGTGTCCCTTATTCCTAGGGCTTGAAGCTTATGTAAGAGAATTTTTGGTGATAATGAGTCGAATGCTTTTGCCAAGTCTAGGAAATATATTTTATTAAAAATAAAAAATATATTTTAGTAAAACACATAATAATATAATAATATAATCTGACGCCTTTCATCCCCGAGGGGGTAGGCAGAGGTATTGCATTCCTGGATACACCCACATTTCACGTGATATATTGGACCCCTAAAAGTGATAAGTGGTGAGCCCGGGTCTATTTACACATGTCTCAGAATTAATTCTTAGACCTGCGGGTTTCCTCACGATGTTTTCCTTCACCGTCGAGCTAGTGGTAAATATGTACGTAAGTTTTTGAAAAACTCATTGGTACATGCCAGGATTCGAACCCGAGCCTCACTGATTTTCGGCCGGCTCTTTAACCGTCAGGGCTATCACTGCTCTTAAAAACACATACTTGTACACATATTAATCATTTTACTTTATTTTTTTCTTTTTGGCGTCCTAGCTAGCAGAAAATATAAGTTTTGCTTTCTGTTTGAGTTACACGATATGCTATATATGTATATAACTATAATATATTTTAATTATCACCTGATTTTTAAATATTATTGTGTTTACATATTCGACTGTAGTTGTGTAACTGAAGATTTTATTATATTAAGTACATAATGTTCTTAAAAGTTGTAACTTTCACAAAATATTAATTACCTGCTATGTAGGTAATTAATATTTTGTGAAAGTTACACATTTTTAACGTTTAAGACTAGTCTTTATCTTTTGTAACGTTTAAGACTAGTACAAACGTAGTGCGTAATGCATGTAGTTGGATCTTTACACACATGTGTAAGGACTGCGATTAGGTCGGACCTGTGACCTACTACGTATAGTAAGTACATTTTCGTCAATATCTGTTTTGTGTGTCTTTAATAAATTGTAACGCCACACTGCTGCCATCTGCCTGTCGCCGGGTGCCAACCGGTTGCCAGCCAAGCCACGTGATCTCCCCTCCACTCAACCGCGCCACCTAGCCCCGCGCCGCCCATAGCCAGCCGTGGAGGGGTAGTGCCAGCCAGCAGCCTATATAATTAAGAGCCTAAGATTTATAAGCGATTATTTGCGAAAAGAAGTTGTAAGGGGTAACTCTGCCCGAATAACTATCACACTCAATAATTGTGAATCATAAGAATAAACAAGTTATCAATACTACACGTGTTATTCCTCTGAACCTTCATTATAGTTCAGAAGCGGGATGAAGACTCGATCGACAGCGACTTCTAAACGCCCACGACCTCCTGATTGGGATGTAGAATCGACTTCAGCTTCAACGGATGTCAACGCTCCGCAAGACGATGGAAGATCTACGCCACCCGCACGGAAATTGTTGAGAAGTATGTTGACACAGCAAGTAGAAAAAGCTTTTCACGACCTACAAAGTGAAGTACCTACATTTACCCGACCAAGGGAACATCGCGCCGCTTCGCTTATTCCTGAATTTGACCCAGAAAGTGAAGATTGCACCGTACAATCTTGGCTAAAGAAGATCGACCAATTGGGGGAAATACACGACTGGGACGATAAAACAAAATCATTCTACCTGCAGGATAAGCTGAGAGGGCAAGCACGCAGGTGGTACAACCGGCTTGATGAATATGATTTTTCGTGGCAGGAGTGGAAGTTAATGTTATTGCGTGCCTTCTCCAAGCACCGGGACTACGCTAATGCATTAGAAGAAATGCTCAACCGGAAGAAAATGACCAATGAAAGCATGACAAAATACTTTCAAGAAAAGTCTGCCATGTGCTTCCGTTGTAAACTTTCAGACGCCGCCACGGTTTCCTGCATTATTCGCGGGTTACCCCCCACATTACAGTCAAATGCAAGAGCCTACCAATGTGAACGTCCGGATGAATTGTATGAAGGGTTCCTATCTGCATTAGATGACTACCGTGCACCAGCACAATTCGAAGCACGTCATACATCCAAGGAAACTAATCGCCCGGGACCGGAAAGGAAAGGATCGGTGAATATTGAGACAGACCCCTGCCCGCGTTGTAAGAAAACTGGACATCTGGTGCGAAACTGCCCTGTTCCTGATCAACGGACCTGTTTTAAATGCGGTGCGCAAGGCCACATTGCGCCGCGTTGCCCCAAAAACTTGAAACCCACTGATCCAGGAACAAGCAATGTCAAGGAAATAAAACTAATTCAAAATTATAACGACGTTTACAAGAAAACTGCCAAAATTAACGGCATTTACGTTAAGTCCTACGTGGATACTGGCAGTCAAGTCAACATACTCAACACTGAAGTTGCCAAGCTACTAGACCTACAAGTAAAGCCGTCCAATCTTGCATTAAAAGGATTTGCTGGTGATAGCGTCATTAGTCAAGGTGAAGTAGAATTTCAACTCGAAATTGATGAGCTAAACATACCCTGCACGGCCTGCCTAACTGACGTCCAAATGAATGGCATTAATCTATTGATTGGACAACCCGTGATAAACTTTGATAGTGTAGCACTCACTGTACAGAACGGCACAGCTACTCTTAGCCGCGAACCTGAATTCTTAGCCCACATGAACGTATCGGAAGAAGCAGATCGGTTCAAAGTTGTAACTGCGTCGAATGAAAACCTACCGCCAGGAACATCGATAATCAGAATACGCATCTTAGGAAACCGAGAAGGCAATAATGTAGCCACGCCAGCGCGCCACTTCGATCTACGCGGGGTGACTTATTCACTACCGTCGACTCTTCTCTGCGGCAGCGAAGGATACCTGAAGGTCGTAAACACCGGGACCAAGGACCTTCAGTGGAACGAGGGTACCGTCTTGCTCCGCGCCGAGAGCTGCGACGAAGTACCCCTTAGCCAGGTGAGCCATAATTCCAATACTTGTCTTTCATTCCTAGCCAAATATGTACTTAGCACATGCTCTTCCATGCCAGATGATAAGCTCAAAATAGGCGGGGTAGATATAGATAGCATTGATGTTGGTCCTATAAGTGAAAGTGAACGTACAGAGTTGATAAATTTATTAACGGAGTACAGTAATTGTTTTGCTCGAGACACAAGCGAACTAGGGTGTTCAAACTTAGCACAAATGCGAATAAAGTTAAGCAGTGATCAGCCAATCTACTATAGGCCCTATAGATTGTCGCATACCGAACAACAAACAGTAACAACCAAAATCGCGGAATTATTAGACGCCGGTATTATAACGGACTCTGAATCTAGCTACGCCTCCCCAGTAATATTAGTTAGGAAAAAGAATGGGGATAGTCGGTTATGTGTAGATTACCGTGCATTGAATGCAGTCACCATACGTGACCGATATCCACTGCCCAATATAGATGACCAGGTCTCCAAGCTAGCCGGTAAATATTATTTCACTAGTTTAGATATGGCACAAGGTTATCACCAGGTTCCAATCTGCCCTGAGGATAGGCATAAAACCGCATTTATAACACCACAGGGTCACTATGAATATACTCGCGTACCCTTTGGACTTGCTAATGCACCCTCGGTCTTTATGCGTCTTGTAGACAAAATCATACAATCTATAAACGGTTCAGAACGATCTAGAACTGATAATAACGCAGAAATCTTAGCTTTTCTTGATGATATCTTATTACCTTCGCATAATGTGCAATCAGGAATCCAGTTGCTTAGAAAAGTACTTGATAAATTACAATGCGAAAACCTAAAGTTAAATATGAGCAAATGTTCATTTTTACAAAATGAAATCACTTATTTAGGACATAAAATATCTCCTAACAGCATTCAACCGGGTGAATTTAAGTTGGCAGCCGTATCTCAATTTCCTTCGCCGCGTAATGTACATGAACTACGTCAATTCATTGGTTTATGTAGCTACTTCCGCAAGTTCATTTATAATTTTGCAGTTATAGCACGCCCACTTACTGAGCTCACAAAAAACAATACTCAATGGACTTGGGGTGATGCACAAATTAAAAGTTTTGACGAACTCAAAAACAAACTTTGTAGTAAACCCGTATTAGCCATTTACGATCCGACGCTGCCAATAGAAATTCACACGGACGCATGTAAACTAGGCATAGCTGGAATCTTGATGCAACAACAAAATGATAACACTTTACGCCCTGTTATGTATTTTAGCCGCGTTACGACACGGGAGGAAAGTGTCTATCACAGTTACGAATTAGAGACACTCGCATTAGTGGAATCATTGCGCCGATTTCGTGTTTATATTTTTGGTAAACATGTGCGGGTAGTCACGGATTGTACAGCCGTTCGTTCAACGCTGACTAAGCGTGATTTAGTGCCTCGAATTGCCAGATGGTGGCTTCTGATTCAAGACTTTGACATTAGCATAGACTATAGACCGGGTGAGCGAATGAAACACGTGGACGCGCTAAGTAGAAATCCGGTGATTCCCAATCTCATTCAATCACGTGTTCAACCAAGCATATCCCAGTATTCTGAACTGAAATTAGACTACGTGAACGTCAACCGATTAGATGTAACAGATTGGTTTTTCACAATTCAGCGCCAAGATGAAAAATTAGGTAGGATAATTGAGTTACTAAGAAATGGGTGTAGTGATAGTGACATAGCGAACAATTATATCTTGTTAGAGGACCGCTTGTATCGTAAAACTCTGCACGGTAACCGTCTGGCAGTTCCCGATTTTGCGCGTTGGAAAATCGTACAGATGCATCACGACGATATCGGGCACGTTGGACTGAAAAGGTGTACGGAGTTAATTAAAGGGGACTTCTGGTTTCCTAAAATGTCTCGATTTATTAAGAAATATGTGTCAAGTTGTTTACACTGTGCGTATGGCAAGGGTGACTACGGAAAAAAAGAAGGTAAATTAAACCCAATACCAAAACCAACTGAACCGATGAAAATGATCCACGTCGATCATCTGGGGCCCTTCTGTAAGACCAAAAAGGGGTATCAATATATGTTAGTAGTTACAGACGCTTTTTCAAAATTCGTCATAGCCGAACCCACTCGCACAGTGAACTCTGTAGAAACTATTCGTGTTTTGAACAAAATTTTCAGCTTGTTTGGGTACCCTGAACGTCTAGTTTCTGATCATGGCAAAGCTTTTACGAGCAGGTATTTTAAAAGATTTGCGAGCGATCGGCAATTCAGGCACACCTTATGTACTATTGCCTGCCCACGCGCCAATGGTCAAGTTGAGCGAACGAACCGTACGATTTTAGATGCATTGCGAGCTACTGAACCGAGTGAGGCAGGCAACAACTGGGATAATAGTTTACCCAACGTAATATGGGGTATCAACAACACCATGAATGCATCAACGGGCTTCAAACCGTATGATTTGATGTTGTAACTAAACCTAAGACCTTACTTATAATATGGATACATTTCTCTATACGAAGGAACCGTAATTCCAACGTATTAAAATTTCATACGCTGCAACACAAGCTAAACATCATATAATGCTAAGCTAGTATTGCACAGCTCAAAGCAAGAATCTCATTCACAATATATCGTTTCAATATTTTGTTAACATGTTCTCTTGCACGGAATTAGAGAAAATCCACTTTTATGTCAAATCGCTGCTAATCTTATAGCAAGCGAGTATTGATGTTACACGTAAAGACGAATACAAATACAATCGCCAAACGTCCTACGCATAATTTTAAACGACCTCAAAATTTAGCTTTCATGATGATCTCCAAAGTATTAACTCAGGAGGCATCGCTAAATAGGTCGACACCGTCACAAATAACTTCAGCAATTTTGGCCATGTAATTTATTTATTTGATCGTCTAGTAGTGTAGGACACTACTTTGTGAATAGTAATCCAGATCCTTTTTGAGGATCATGATTTACCGTTTGCCATCAAAAGAAATCTTAACTTGATTCAACTATACTGTTAGTTTTCTATCGCATATTTATAAAATTGTCTTTCGCTCGCTTTAATCTTTAATAGCGCTGCCCACTTCAGCGCCATTCATGCCTAAGGCAATATTTCATGAAGGACACTTCATATTCCCCACCCCTGTTATCTCTTATCTGATGACAGACTCGAGATAAAATCGTCTTCCCCACATTCTCACCTCCTTTCAAGAAAAGAAATAAAAATGTGTTTGGTGGGAAGAGTAAGGAGCTCCACCTCGCCCCTTACGGTGATCGCCAACCCGCAACATTCCACAGCTGCGATTGCGACCCCCCCGAACGTCCCGGTTTTGCCGGACATCCGGTCTTTTATCCCGCCTAAGCAGGATCGTTGCGGCCGAAGCCGATTGTTGCGGCCGGAGCCGATTGTTGCAGCCGAAGCTGATTGTTGCGGCCGAAGCCGATTGTTGCGGCCGAAGCCGAGGTTTGCCCCGAAGGGACCGTTGCGACCGAAGTCGATTGATGCGGCCGAAGCCGAGTTTTGCCCCGAAGGGACCGTTGCGACCGAAGTCGATTGGTGCGGCCGGAGCCGTGTTTTGCCCCGAAGGGACCGTTGCGACCGAAGTCGTTTGTGGTGCCGAGTTTTGCCCCGAAGGCGAGTTACGGCAGTCATTAAGACCTCAGGATCATTTGCAGTAAGCCCCGAAAGGCATTCTCGAACATATTGATAATAAAAGTTACGCTCGAAGGCGCTTGGTGGTGAGATAGACTTTGAGACCTCAGGATCATTTATAGTAAGCCCCGAAAGGCAATAAGTCCCGTAGGACAACTCGTTCATAGGTCTTAATGCTCGTCGTGACCCGACCTCGGTCCCTACGAGCCATCGATTCTCGTTCAGCCATCAGAAGCGCTGTCACACCCTGAATGAGCTTATAATGGTAAAACCATTAGTTTATATTGATACGCGTCGCGCGCGCTCTCATATGATAGTATGAAGTAACCAATGTACGTTCTGCAAATACATGGTTACCATAGGATATATGAGGCATTCCTCATTTTCTCGTTCATTCGTGGTATCATTTTTATTATAATATCAAGCTCAACAGAAGCATGACAGACATCCCCGTCAAGCCAATCAAGATTCTAGACCCCTTTACCATGCCAATACGAATACCGACATGACTCCAGTTCCAGACTCCGAAGAGCCTTACTCCCGAAGATTTGGTCGAGTGTTCGCGTACTAGATCAACAACACTCCTCGAAGATAACTTGTGTTAATGCCCAATTCGCACCGCACAGGTCCACGACCAAGCTAGATGTTGCTTTTCACATTTCAATGAGAGATGTTATCAACCTCCATCAATTAAGTGTTAGTCGACACCATCGTCTCCGTTACTTAGCACCAAAAAGCTCAGAAGTAGTCCCAGGGTGTTTACTATGAACCACAAGACAGCGCTAAGAGGTGCGTCGTCAGTCATTCTGCTACTACCTCCAATGTGTAATATTTAAAAGCGATCGTTACATCAGACGAAGCTTATGGAACATGTCCAAAAACTAAGTCCAAATAAGACCACCGTGCCGTACCGTTAGGCAGTGCTGAGGCCCGGACTTTTTACCTTTTCGCACTATATCGCCAAACAGTGTTGAACAAGACAATTGTGAGTCGAAGCGTAAGCCCCAACATCACAAGCAAGTCATAATGCAAGTTAAAGAACGGAAGTGTCGCCACCGCCAAGCTAGCATTGGTATGTGCCGACATAAACACCGACCGCGGACCGGTGAAACGTACTGACACAACCGCTGCACCACTCGGGCAGTACCACACCCCGTCAATAACTCAAACACTACAACCCCTGCCTCGTCCCGACATTTGCGTTCGAGCGGACGGCGTTAGCCGCCCTAAGATGGGAGGGAAACCCAGGTGTAACATAGGCCAAACTCTCTTATTTACTTTTATTTTGTCATGCATTTCATATATTAGGCTCGTTTAGAATATTGCATAAAACTACCATATTCCATTAATAAGACAGGGAACCCATACCTGCCTTGTCCTCTTAACTTCTGTTATTAACGAACCTTCAAGCTAATAACGCCATATGAGAGTTTTATATTTTTATTTTATTTATTTATTTATATGTCATATTGCTCAACAGGACTGACCCATGTATCATACATCCTAGGTCCAACCTTTGGTTGAGGTGGCAGCCTCGCCCCGCGACCGCGCACCCTCCCTCACCATATATGCCAGAACCCCCTCTTCGTGTCCCGCCCGGAAAAACCCGACCATCTCCGATTTGGATGAAACCTTTTGTATATCGTAGGGTCCGTGAATAGCATTACAATGGTATACTTTTTATCTCTCTAGCTCCAATAGTTCCGGAGTTATAACCGAAAAATGGTTTATCTTAATACAAGAACTATTCCCCTATATTTTCCATACTAAACAATTCGGTTTTTCCTGAACCCTACTGAAACCAATTTCTAACTACTTTTATGAAACTTTTATGCTATTTTAACATCTCTTCGATCATACCAAGTCCTATTTTACTGAATTTTCATAATTTTTCGTATTTTCCTAAGTTTTAATATTTTTTTATTTCTGACTATATTTACATGTGTTTACATGTTTACAGCCCCACCAAGCTGTTTTATGTTCTTTTAGTATTTTATATATGATATTAGGGTTGAGGAGTTACAACCAGCCCCCAAAATTCTCTGTAATTCATGAAAGAGAATTTTTCAGAGCTTAAATAATAGGCGTTTACTTAATAACATCTGTTTATTTATTTATTATATAAAAAAAAAAAAACGAGAACGGCCACCAACCTCCCCTATTACCACATCTATCCAATGATGACCCCTCCCCATTTATCTCCATTTGAATGTGGTTAAACGTTATGATCTTCCCAAAGGTATTCACCATGTAATTAAATGAAATGATTTTCTCAAAGGTATGCAGTTTGAAATATTATTTTGAATAATATGCTGTGATCTTTCCAAAGTGTTGTTGCTGAAATTGGAACAGGGAGCCATCCCAGATTGATGTGCTAATGCCATTCCCCGAACCACGCAACTTTTTTTTTTTTTTTTTTTCTTTATTGATTATTTCCAAATTATTACAATTTTGTGAATACAAATTAGACTTTCCTAAGTATCTTAATCTATAAAATGAACTAGCCAATTCTACAATCATTTATTTACATCATTATCATTATACATCAGTCTTTTCTTTAACACGAATCATAGCTCTTACATTTTAATAAAATACTTTTAAGTCATAACTTAGAACTCTACATTTTCAAGAACAAAAAAAAAAACTTAAAGGTTTACATTTCATTATTTACATCTTGCTCATAACTTTTATTTATAATACTTTGACAAATGAATAGTATTAAATTTGCCTCTTACTTCCCCAGTCTCTGGGTGCACTAAAATATACACATTTTCAAATGGTATTGAAGCAATTTTATAGGGACCTTCGTACAATAAATCAAATTTGCTTATTTGTTTATTTTCTGCGCTTGATTGCGTCACTCTCTTAATTTTTACTAGGTCCCCAACATGAAATTTAACCAACTTATGACTGGAATTAAATTTGGTTTGTCTATATTCGCTTTGTAGTTTTAATGATACTCTAACATTTTTCCTTACTTCCTGTAAATTTAGTCTATCCTTGGGCAATTTTAAACATTTATCAAACGTCATTCTATTGCTCTCACCATACAATACCTCACAGGGTGTATATCCAATACTATCATGTACTGTATTGTTATACAGTTTTTCTATTTCAGGCAACCGCGTTGCCCAACTCTTATGATTATCATGGCAAAATGTTCTAAACATTCTGCCCAGCTCTTTATTTACTCTTTCGGTACTATTAGGCCTGGGATTTCTTACAGTCGTGTAAATAGTTTTTATGCCAATATCATTCAAGCTCTTTCGCCATAAATTACTGATAAATTGACGCCCGTTATCAGTCATGATGGCTTTTGGTTTTATTATTTTAATAAAATGTTTGATCTTAGTGACAACTGATCTTGCAGTTGCACTTTTCATTGGATATAATTTTACAAATTTACTAAAAGAATCTTGCACTACTAGTATGTATTGATAACCAAACTTTCCACTTGGCAATGGCCCATAGATGTCGGCCATTACTAGGTCTCCAATATTTTGTGTTACAATTGATTGACAAGGCCCTAAATATTTAAAATTATTACACTTTGATAATTGACATATGTGACATTTATTTACAATATTTTTGACATCCTTTGTTAAGTTAGGCCAATAAAATCTGTCCCTAACATATTTAATAATTTTATATGCACCTTGATGACCCATCTCCTCGTGGATCTGTTTTGTTACACTCTCTACTAAAGCAGCAGGCAGGAACAGAACTTCTCTCCCTCCAACCCCCATGTGTAATTTATCATCTTTAATGAAACAATGTGGAACCAGCCTGTTTGTTCCCTCTGTCCTTTTGTCTTTCAAGTTTTGAATAATTTCGGAAGCCACAGGATCTACATCCTGCAGCTCCCTTATATTTCTTAATTGTTTATTTAAATCTTTATTTGGTGAACTTTCCATGTAAGCTATTTCTGGACAGATCGTCTTTTCCTCTTGTATGATTTCATTACTTGGAGGGTAGCGAGATAAAATATCTGCTCCAATATTCAACTTCCCTGCCACATGTTCGAAAGTGTAATTAAACTGTTCGATAAAAATTATCCAACGCGTCACTCTACTGTTATACAGTTTCATATTGTTTACAAACAACAAGGCCTTGTGATCAGTCCTTATAATTACATTTGCACCACGTAAATAAGTTTCAAACTTTTTAAAAGTGCTGATCACTGCGTAAAACTCCTGTTCTGTGGTCGTCCAATTTAATTCGGCGCCTTTTAAAGATCTACTATGAAAACCGAGGATTCTCATATTGTCATCATCGTCGTATTGATATAACACACCGGCTAGACCGATGCCTGAACTGTCAGTTTGCACATAAAACGGTTTTGTAAAATCTGGATGATGCAACATTATTGTGTTAATAAAACGACTCTTTAAGGCTTCAAAGGCCTTTTGTTCTGTATCGCCCCATGCCCATTTCTTTCCTTTCTTTAATAATTCACACAAGGGCATTATGCTTCTATTATAATCAGGAATAAATCGACGGTAAAAATTACAGAGCCCTAAAAAAGCTCTGATATGTTTGACTTTCTTGGGAACAGGAAATTCCCTGATTGCTTTAACCTTTTCAGGATCTGTTCTTATACCATCTGTCGATATAATAAATCCCAACATTTTTACTTCTTTGCAAATAAATTCACACTTTTGTAAGTTACATGTCAAGCCTGCTTGATGCAATCTCTGCAGGACTCTATCAATGTGCTCTAAATGCAAATCCAACGAGCCACAAGTAATGATCGCCAGGTCATCAAGATAATTTACACAAAATTCTCTTACATCAGGCCCCAAGATGATGTCCATCGCTCGACTGAAGCTACCCACAGAAGTTTTAAGCCCTTACGGTAAAACATTATAAACATAGGATTTACCTTCGAAGGTAAACCCCGTGTACTTCTTACTTTCCTCACTAATGGGTATTTGAAAATAAGCGTTATTTAGATCGATCGTTGTTATATATTTCGCTCCGTGAAATGAATTTAAAACGTCGATCTGCATAGGAGGCTTCTCTGTCTCCGCCACCATGTGTTTATTTATTCCTCTGGCGTCCAGTAGTACTCGTATGTCGACGCCATCCTTCTTTAAAGTGAAAGTTAAAGGGCTTGAATATGGTGTGGCAGCCCTCGTTATAATACCCATTTCCTCTAATTCATTTAACTTTGCAGACATTTTTGCTTTATAAGCGTATGGAATTGGATAACTTTTGATCACTATTGGTTTATTGTGTTCCATTATAATTTTATGTTCATAACAATTTGCACGACCTAATTTGGTCGTGAACAATGAGTCATATTTCTTTAAAATATTAATCAATTTCTCTTTACTTCCGTGGTCATCCTTGCAGCCGAACTTCACGTCATCTTCGAGCCTTTGGTCAGTATTTACACGTAATTCACAATCGACTCTATTTACACTCATTAAATCATTAAAATTTTCAAATAAAATAAAAAATCGCTTTCCACAGTTCACTATGCAAACACCGTTTCTCTTATCAAATAGAAATTCAATCTTATATTTTGTCATAAAATCAAACCCCAAAATCATAGACCTTGTAAGACCGGGAACGATTAAAAAGGGTATTTCCAAGATTAACCCTTTAGTAAGCTCAACAGGCAATATAACTTGTCTATTTATCTTCGAGGAGCGTTGTCCCACAGCCCCCCGTATTTGGAACCCTTTGACTGGTATAATTGGCAACTTAGGGTTTCTCTTATTTATTTCATTAAACATTTCTTCTGAAATGCAAGTAATATCTGAACCCGTGTCTAACAGAGTCAAGATTTTAAGGCCTTCACATTTGACTAATATATCGGGTCGCATCCCACCAATCAATTCTTTCGTCCTTTCATCTTCTTCAAATACTGTATTTAAATGTTTACTCTGTATCAATTTTTCAGCCGAAAGCAAATTAAAACGGTCTCGAATGAGACCTGATATACCCTCTATGATATTAATATAACCAAGACCAGTTCGCCCCACCTGGCCTTTCGCCTCGATTGGTTTTATTATACCTTTATTATGTTTGCCTAATGGCTGGCCGGGTTGCCACCCTTGCCTTATCATAATCTTATAACCGATCGAATTGACTTGTGGGGTTGTGCCCCGTTTCCTAGCTGAGCGCTGTGGGGCAGAGCTGCACCCAGCCTCTACTAGTTTTTTGGAGGTTCTTCAATGGCCTTCACAGTTTCCAACGATGCGGTAACCGGAACAGTGGGCGCCTTTACTGCACCAGTCCCGCCTCGCATGAAACCTGTGTTGTCTTCTCTTGGCCTCTTCCAATCTTTGTACTTGATGGAAGCCTTATGCGCTCCTTGAGGAACGAGACATGAGTTACTGTTATGGTGTGGTCCCTTGTCATCTGCTTCATATTGGTTAATATTATCCATCTCTCGCAAAAATTCGGTTGCTGCGAGTATGTTATCTTGCTTTGATAATGTCCATAGTTGTTGGACATTACGTGGAAAATGACGCATCAAATCTGATATCAATTGTGAATCGCTCATTGGATATGTTAACATCTTTACTTGCCCAGCATATTTCATAAAATGAGCGGTCATAGTGGGATCTTTGCTCCGGTCCCATTTTCCACTTACAATTTCTCTACGTACTTTATTTTGCTCAACTTCATTCCAATAAGTCAGAAGAAAATCACGTTTAAAATCTTCATAATTCTGCCAACGACTCTTATAAACTCTGCCCCAATCTCTTGCTTGACCTTCTAGGCACTCCATTACAGTTGCCAACTCATTTCCTTGGGCAGGTATTTTCCTTATATATGCCGTCAAATCCTCCAGGAAAGTCACTGGATGTGTCTTCCCTGGTTTGCCACTATATTTCGGCTTTGCAGAATTTAAATTTGTGATAGAATAAACTATCTGTTTATTTTCCAACGGATCCATGTCTTTTCTTGAAGTGGTTTCAGGATTAGAGATACCTGCTCCACTATTTATTTGTAATTTCTTTTGAGTATCAGAGGTCTTTTTTACCTCTTCTTCTAACTTACTCAGTTTCGCCTCCAACGTTTTATTCTGTTTTAGTATTAATTTATATAACAACGTGTACTCTTTTGAAGCTCGAGTCGCCGACTCTGTGTCTGGGCTGCTCTGTTTTTTCGCTTTTTTGGTCTTTTTCTTTTTCTTTTTAGGTGGCTCGTAATCTCCACCACTCTCATCTCGAGTCGGATCCAGGTCTTCGTAATCCGACATTTTTGTCGTTTATTTATATACACTTATAATTTAAAAAGGCACTATTTTAAAGTCACTGTCTTATAAAATTCACAAAGAAAAGTCTTGCTCAATTTCAAAATAAAATTAAAAGTGGTCCCATCTATAATCACATAGTCCTCCTCTATTGGGTTTATATACAATAATCACTATTCCTATTCTTCCTTATTATTTATTCAATCAGACACCTGTAACAAAGAAATTTTTTATTAATTTCATTTTTATTGGCAACCATTTCTTAGGGAGGACCTAAAGCTAGGTGTCTGAAGCATGATCTCTCATTCCATTTTCACGGACAGCAAATTGTAGGCATGAAGCCTACTTTAGGCAAGCCACAACCAAGCACCAGGTCAGAATATAAATCGTTGATCCATATCCTGGCCTTCACGGAACCAAATTGTAACTAAACCTAAGACCTTACTTATAATATGGATACATTTCTCTATACGAAGGAACCGTAATTCCAACGTATTAAAATTTCATACGCTGCAACACAAGCTAAACATCATATAATGCTAAGCTAGTATTGCACAGCTCAAAGCAAGAATCTCATTCACAATATATCGTTTCAATATTTTGTTAACATGTTCTCTTGCACGGAATTAGAGAAAATCCACTTTTATGTCAAATCGCTGCTAATCTTATAGCAAGCGAGTATTGATGTTACACGTAAAGACGAATACGAATACAATCGCCAAACGTCCTACGCATAATTTTAAACGACCTCAAAATTTAGCTTTCATGATGATCTCCAAAGTATTAACTCAGGAGGCATCGCTAAATAGGTCGACACCGTCACAAATAACTTCTGCAATTTTGGCCATGTAATTTATTTATTTGATCGTCTAGTAGTGTAGGACACTACTTTGTGAATAGTAATCCAGATCCTTTTTGAGGATCATGATTTACCGTTTGCCATCAAAAGAAATCTTAACTTGATTCAACTATACTGTTAGTTTTCTATCGCATATTTATAAAATTGTCTTTCGCTCGCTTTAATCTTTAATAGCGCTGTCCACTTCAGCGCCATTCATGCCTAAGGCAATATTTCATGAAGGACACTTCATATTCCCCACCCCTGTTATCTCTTATCTGATGACAGACTCGAGATAAAATCGTCTTCCCCACATTCTCACCTCCTTTCAAGAAAAGAAATAAAAATGTGTTTGGTGGGAAGAGTAAGGAGCTCCACCTCGCCCCTTACGGTGATCGCCAACCCGCAACATTCCACAGCTGCGATTGCGACCCCCCCGAACGTCCCGGTTTTGCCGGACATCCGGTCTTTTATCCCGCCTAAGCAGGATCGTTGCGGCCGAAGCCGATTGTTGCGGCCGGAGCCGATTGTTGCAGCCGAAGCTGATTGTTGCGGCCGAAGCCGATTGTTGCGGCCGAAGCCGAGGTTTGCCCCGAAGGGACCGTTGCGACCGAAGTCGATTGATGCGGCCGAAGCCGAGTTTTGCCCCGAAGGGACCGTTGCGACCGAAGTCGATTGGTGCGGCCGGAGCCGTGTTTTGCCCCGAAGGGACCGTTGCGACCGAAGTCGTTTGTGGTGCCGAGTTTTGCCCCGAAGGCGAGTTACGGCAGTCATTAAGACCTCAGGATCATTTGCAGTAAGCCCCGAAAGGCATTCTCGAACATATTGATAATAAAAGTTACGCTCGAAGGCGCTTGGTGGTGAGATAGACTTTGAGACCTCAGGATCATTTATAGTAAGCCCCGAAAGGCAATAAGTCCCGTAGGACAACTCGTTCATAGGTCTTAATGCTCGTCGTGACCCGACCTCGGTCCCTACGAGCCATCGATTCTCGTTCAGCCATCAGAAGCGCTGTCACACCCTGAATGAGCTTATAATGGTAAAACCATTAGTTTATATTGATACGCGTCGCGCGCGCTCTCATATGATAGTATGAAGTAACCAATGTACGTTCTGCAAATACATGGTTACCATAGGATATATGAGGCATTCCTCATTTTCTCGTTCATTCGTGGTATCATTTTTATTATAATATCAAGCTCAACAGAAGCATGACAGACATCCCCGTCAAGCCAATCAAGATTCTAGACCCCTTTACCATGCCAATACGAATACCGACATGACTCCAGTTCCAGACTCCGAAGAGCCTTACTCCCGAAGATTTGGTCGAGTGTTCGCGTACTAGATCAACAACACTCCTCGAAGATAACTTGTGTTAATGCCCAATTCGCACCGCACAGGTCCACGACCAAGCTAGATGTTGCTTTTCACATTTCAATGAGAGATGTTATCAACCTCCATCAATTAAGTGTTAGTCGACACCATCGTCTCCGTTACTTAGCACCAAAAAGCTCAGAAGTAGTCCCAGGGTGTTTACTATGAACCACAAGACAGCGCTAAGAGGTGCGTCGTCAGTCATTCTGCTACTACCTCCAATGTGTAATATTTAAAAGCGATCGTTACATCAGACGAAGCTTATGGAACATGTCCAAAAACTAAGTCCATATAAGACCACCGTGCCGTACCGTTAGGCAGTGCTGAGGCCCGGACTTTTTACCTTTTCGCACTATATCGCCAAACAGTGTTGAACAAGACAATTGTGAGTCGAAGCGTAAGCCCCAACATCACAAGCAAGTCATAATGCAAGTTAAAGAACGGAAGTGTCGCCACCGCCAAGCTAGCATTGGTATGTGCCGACATAAACACCGACCGCGGACCGGTGAAACGTACTGACACAACCGCTGCACCACTCGGGCAGTACCACACCCCGTCAATAACTCAAACACTACAACCCCTGCCTCGTCCCGACATTTGCGTTCGAGCGGACGGCGTTAGCCGCCCTAAGATGGGAGGGAAACCCAGGTGTAACATAGGCCAAACTCTCTTATTTACTTTTATTTTGTCATGCATTTCATATATTAGGCTCGTTTAGAATATTGCATAAAACTACCATATTCCATTAATAAGACAGGGAACCCATACCTGCCTTGTCCTCTTAACTTCTGTTATTAACGAACCTTCAAGCTAATAACGCCATATGAGAGTTTTATATTTTTATTTTATTTATTTATTTATATGTCATATTGCTCAACAGGACTGACCCATGTATCATACATCCTAGGTCCAACCTTTGGTTGAGGTGGCAGCCTCGCCCCGCGACCGCGCACCCTCCCTCACCATATATGCCAGAACCCCCTCTTCGTGTCCCGCCCGGAAAAACCCGACCATCTCCGATTTGGATGAAACCTTTTGTATATCGTAGGGTCCGTGAATAGCATTACAATGGTATACTTTTTATCTCTCTAGCTCCAATAGTTCCGGAGTTATAACCGAAAAATGGTTTATCTTAATACAAGAACTATTCCCCTATATTTTCCATACTAAACAATTCGGTTTTTCCTGAACCCTACTGAAACCAATTTCTAACTACTTTTATGAAACTTTTATGCTATTTTAACATCTCTTCGATCATACCAAGTCCTATTTTACTGAATTTTCATAATTTTTCGTATTTTCCTAAGTTTTAATATTTTTTTATTTCTGACTATATTTACATGTGTTTACATGTTTACAGCCCCACCAAGCTGTTTTATGTTCTTTTAGTATTTTATATATGATATTAGGGTTGAGGAGTTACAATGTTTGCCCAAACGAGTAGGTCTGTATGTGATGTCTCTATGCCTGGTCGCGTTCGTGAATCTATACAGTCTAGACGGGTACGTGCAGCTGCTCGAAATAAAGTAGCTAGCAACAGAATGAAGAAAAATTATGATAAAAGACGAAAGAATAGTACAATATATAAGAGAGGGGACTTTGTTCTTTGGAGACAAGCTCCTGTTACTAGTGCTAGTAAAGTCAATTCCAAGTTAGATGATCTTTATTCAGGTCCGTATCTGGTTGTAAAAGTTTTAGGTAATGACCGTTATAAAATTCGAAGTATAAAAGGACTGAGGGGGTATAAAAAGTTCATGGGACTAGTCTCTGCAGATGCCATAAGGCCCTATAGGAGTGTAGCACCTATGTCTGACAGTGGGAGTAGTACGGATAAGCAATTGGAAACTGAAGATCTTATAGATCTGCTCGAGAGCTAATCAACTATACCCCACAGCTTATACTTTCTCTATAAAGCACTGATATTGCCTTTGTTCCCATTGCGGGAGCAATCTTTGTTTCAGGATGGTCGAGTGTAACGCCACACTGCTGCCATCTGCCTGTCGCCGGGTGCCAACCGGTTGCCAGCCAAGCCACGTGATCTCCCCTCCACTCAACCGCGCCACCTAGCCCCGCGCCGCCCATAGCCAGCCGTGGAGGGGTAGTGCCAGCCAGCAGCCTATATAATTAAGAGCCTAAGATTTATATGCGATTATTTGCGAAAAGAAGTTGTAAGGGGTAACTCTGCCCGAATAACTATCACACTCAATAATTGTGAATTATAAGAATAAACAAGTTATCAATACTACACGTGTTATTCCTCTGAACCTTCATTATAAAATAATCTTTTGTGACACAAAATATTTACTCCATTTTATATCTTTGAATTTTTAAATTGACCTAAAATCAGTAACATAATTGTCAGAGCTACTATTCTCAAACGTGTCTCGACGGACGATAAATACTAACATTATAACTCGACCCCAATTCCCTGCAGCTTTGGGGACTGCCCACGAACAAGTCATAAAGAAAACAAAATCTCACGAAAGAAGATGGCTGCCGAATATAACTTTAGCCATAAACCGCAAGGAGCCGTAATACAACTTTTCTGTAATCTCAGATGTTACTTCTCCTGCCTCAGTGAGAGTTCCTAATGGCTTAAATCCTACGTAATATTATTTTCAAGTTATACCTTAAGCAGAAACAAGGTTTAATTTGGAATTTGATAATCTAGTTGGAATTTGGACGAGAGAGATCATACTTAGTGTGTATTGAAATAATATCATAAATGTAATTTAAAATATTTTAAAACGCCAGAAGCTTACAATTTGAACCAAGCTACGAAAGTTACACCCAAGTCCGATTGCTAATCTCTTTCAATTTGTAAACACGACAGACTGAACTGTTTTCGTTTAGCTTTCTGTCTTCCTTTTTGTAACAACACAGGAAACGATTATGTATTAAGAAGTTATATTTATTTATAGGTTTGGTTATTAAGAACGTATGGATAAAAGAAGAGTATCGAAAGAGATTTATGGTGCGAATGTTGAAGAATTCAAGGAAAGAGAACGCCCCAAAAGGACGTTTACGGATTAAATTAGTGACGTCCTTCAAAAAGCTGGAGGCTGGAGTCTGGAGTGCGAAGAATGAAAGAGCGTGCATGAAAAGGGTTATGGATATGAAGGAAGCGAAAGAAGTATGCAGAGAGCAAACAAAGTGGCAATCCATCGTCACTGCCTACCCATGTGGAAAGAAGGGGTGAGCTGTATGTATGTACTATGTAGTTATATTTATTCTCACAAAAAAAGTTTTTATTTATCTGTCCCAAGAGATAAATACGTCTTATAACGACAAATACGACGAAATAATATCCTGGCGGCAGAGAGCAGTGCCAGCGCAAATAGTAAACCGAGTCACAAGTCAATTGACAGTTTTTTAGGCAATATACTTTAAATGGTCGTATGATGCCAAATATACAACGCGTAACAGAAAAAGCGCAATTCCTCATACACCCCAATTAGTATATTAATATAAAAAAATATGATGCAACTGAACTTTAGTTGTGTCTAAGCAATCTTCTTAAATATCGATTAATAATAGCACGATTTCCATAGAAAGCACTAAATTCAGCTACGATAATTCATTTTTGGAAAAAATTTAACACATAATAAAAATAGTAAAATCGAACTGAACACACTTTACAAAGAAAATATACATTTATAATTTTCGGAATTGCGCTTATTCTGTTACATGTTGTATATAGATATTATTCTAAAGCACAGCACAGCGCAGAAACCAAGTAACTTGTACTTTTTATTGTATTGATTGTAAAATAATAATGTGTTGAGAAATTTCTTTACCCACTTTTTCTCCTTAACTCTACATGCGACGTGGTGGAGTTGCAATGACTTTGATTGGACATAATATAAGCCCCTTCATTGAATAAAACATTATGATTTTGGAAAAAAAACGATTATTTATAACAGTACCTAAAAGACAGGTACAGTAACGAAATGAAAGTTAAAATGATACGTTTACACAGAGTAGTAGTGACATTGATCACTATGACGATTTATTTACGGTATGTGTTAGTAAACTAATAAAAAATTATCTTCTACCCTGGCTTGAACACAAGCAAACATTCTCCTGGGTATGCTGTGGATCAAGTCATCCAGCCATTCTTGCGGTTGTATATAACACTACCTAATATCTGACAAGGTCATTAGAGGTGACTACCGATTCCAAACTGCCCGCTTAAGAGCATCCCATGAGTGTTCGATTTGGTTTACGTCAGGTGAGCCGGCAAGCCAATCTAATCGTGTGATGTAATCACGAAGAGCTGCCTTACCTCGTCCAGCTCAGTGTTTCGGCGCATTATCATCCACAAATACAAATTGGTGCATGTAACTGGTTTGGAATCGTTTCACGATTCCGTCAATAACGGTTCTTTTGTACAAAGTTGCAGCCATAAAACCTTTATATTGTAGGCGTTGAGTTTCTTGCTGGTTCTTCTCGGGGTACTATATTTGGAACCAGCAACTCTTCGGTGGAGATGGGCTGCTGTTTACTTTTAGCCAATCTTCATGGAAGAGTTTAGAGTGTCTTGTTATTAGACTATTGACATTTCTAAGTGTACTTTTTTTACCTACAGAAAATAAATGTTTTTTTTTATTCTATCTGCAATCATTATTCCGCAGCAAAAAGAGACCGATTTACAGCATTTTTGAACAGTTCCGATGGCCATTTCTGCTTTTTCGAGCTTTCTCGAGACACCTACGCGTTGATTACCTGGACTAAAAAGGAAATTTCATCAAATTTTTTTTCTCTAATCTTTTTCAACTTGGAGCTGCCTGGCCCATAGTAATATAAGTAGCCGTCTTTTTCGATTGTTGAAAGGTGCTTGCCATAAGATTCGTCCTCGTAATGGTGTAAGCAATTCCGAATGTTTTGGCTAATTTCACCTCCTGTAGCAGCTCGCAACTTGGATCTTATTTTAGTGCATTGTTGGGTTTTAGTAGTCTCATGCAGAGCTTATGTACAGCACTTAACAGTTGAGCGGCCCCTACTCAGTCGATTAGCTACGTTAACCGTGCAATGTAGTTACGACGCATGCTTGAGATATGGAAACTCGACTTGATATTTGGCTCGTAGACCTTATGACTTAATGTTTTATTCTTACTCGTACAAGTTCAGAATGCCACAGGGCTGACTTGTGCCTTTTTTAATTAAAGGAAAAAAACATATTCATGTACTAATATATATGATTTTCGATAACTCCTCCCCTAAGGGGTTTAAGTTTGTATGGAAGTTTATAATTTTTGCAAATCTCGATAGATGCCATCATATTTTTAAATATTTAAAGTGATTCATTTACAAAGTTATTCTTATTTTTTTCATTAATTTATCTATCCTCAAATAACCCTTCCCAGTGTTTGCTACTTTTTGTTTGACTTTTTATCACTTTTGGAAGCAACAAAGAAGTAGCACAAGTCGGATGAATTGTTTACGAGAGTCGACCCTTTTCCCAGTTATAAGGATAAAGGCGAACAAAAAACGTTTATTACGTTCTCGCTGTAGCAGGGCTTTTATAAAATTCATTTCATTCATATCTAGGTAACGAGCTGAAGGAAAAACTAAACCTCTGACAGATTACGTTTCTTCTGTTGCGTCAAGTCACAGGAATCGAGAGTTAATATAATTTTATATTGTCCTTGACTGCCCTTCAACTTGTAAGAATAACAAGACTAACTTCGTTCATATCTTTTCTTGTAATATTAAAAAACTCAAACCAATGCTAAACTTAATAACTGTTTTGTGTAAAGCTGTTATAATTACAGAAAAATCCAAGAATCGATTACATACGTTTACGTCGTTTAATTAAAGCTTATTCGAATATTTATAGAGGATTGACTTGTACTCCCAATTGTATCCACAAAACTTTCATTAAAACTAAAAAAGATTGGGATAAGTAAATATAAGATTTGACATAAATTCTTCGCTGCATAATATCGAATTCTGGATTAGGTGGTCTACGATTGAGTCGCTTATTTCAGGTCACTACACGATTACGGCGTTAGTCCGGTCGTCGCTCTGTCTCGCCTAGAATCTAACGATCAATCGTCGATGTTATTATCTTGTGTTGTTTGTTTATTTTGTCTACGTGATTTTTTCACTTTTTTCTTTTTATCAGTTTTTATATCATAGACCGAGATAAAACGGTTATAGTTGCTATTATATTACTTTATGGTTGCTATTACTTACTTGTCTGCATGAAATACCTACAACTTAAAAATAATTTAGACTTTAAGAGATCATTTAGTAATAGGGTACCTACTTTTGCAATAGTATACAGATTCATCTTTGAGATTCATTGATATAAACTGCGGACGAATAATAAAACTATTTGCATTTCATACAAGGCCAGATAGTTTTTATCTAGATTCAATGAATATTTGGAGGTTCACGTACCAATACACATTTAGGTCAGTGGACAAAATCCTACTTAATATTATAATCGCGAAAGTTTGTATGTAGGGATGTTTGTTCCTCTTTCACGCAAAAACTACTGAATGAATTTTGATGAAACTTTAACAGTTATATGCTTATACATCAGAATAACACATAGGCTATATTTTATCGCCGTGTTCCCACGAGAACGGTAACTACGCGGGTGAAACCGCGGGACGCTGCTATAGTAATATTATAAACGCGAAAGTTTGGTTGTATGGATGTTTGTTGCTCTTTCACGCAAAATCTACTGAACGGATCTTGATGAAACTTTACAGTTATATAGCTTATACATCAAAATAACACATAGGCTATATTTTTTCCTATCCCTCCGAGATCGGGAACTACACGGTTCACCGTTAGGTAACTTATAAATTTGAAACTTCTGCCTCATCTTGCAAAATTCAGGAGTTAACAATTCAAAGAATAAGTCAATCAGTTTACAATATAACATAATGTAAACTGAAACAAGACATTCTCGATAAAAAGAAAGAAATAGAATTTAAATAAACGAATACAAAGACGAAGAAATAAATTGAATAGATCTCTAATAGCATTCCAAGTACAAGCATTGTAGAAATTTTGAAGTAAGTATTTTGTAATTTGAATTCTAATTACTAGCTTCGAAGTGTAATTGTATGTTTTTTTTTATTAATAATAGGCAAACCATTTGTCTGCCATCTCACCTGATGGAAAGTGATGATGCAGACGACGATGAAGCATGTTTGCCTAGATAATGCCTATTCACTCTTGCCTTGAAGAGGCCCAGGTTATAGCGTTCCGGAAACAGAATGTTATGTAGATTGACAAATTAAGTATTCGTTCTTAATTACTTTTTAATTACATTGAACTTTTTCTGGTATCAACGAAGCTTCTTAAGGGCTTTTATCAAATATTACAAAAAACATTATCCATATAAAAAGCTTCATGTCCATGTGTCTGTTAAATTGCAGTATGAATGATCATTTTTAAAATTGTTCCACATGGACTTGGCATTCCTACTAGATACCTAATATCTAGACTTGGCTCAAAGCCACAAAATAGCGTAATATACGTTCTTTACAAATGTTCGTCTTACGAGTCTAGCTCAATTTTATTCGGATTTTTTAAATTAGCTTTTTAAATTCAATAAAACTTAGAATACAACGTGTTTTCTTATTTATCGGAATACTAGCGACCCGCCTCGGCTTTGCACGGGTGCAATGCTAACACTTAAACCTTCCTCTTGAATCACTCTATCTATTAAAAAAAAACTGCATCAAAATCCGTTGCGTAGTTTTAAGGATTTAAGCATACAAAGGGACAAAGGGATATAGTGACAGAGAAAGCGACTTTGTTTTGCTGATAGTACTTTATCAGCATATTATTCACTGTTACCATCTTTAAATTCTTGACAAATGACAATAATTCCCCTTTTTTGTCCATGATTTTAATACTGGATTCCTAAATTCACGTCAATGTTGTCGTAGCTGAAAATTACCGAAGCCCTATTCTCTCCTTACAGTTGCAAGGGATGAAGGGATCACCATCAAACCCCACTTAGTAAGGATAACCTACAGTTTGCCCCGTCCAAGTCGTTATAAATGATCCTATGCCACGGGATCGTTAATGGGATACAATATCTTGCCCTTAGTGTTAACGGAAGCAAAGTTTACCTCTAGTTTACACATAAAACTTGACGATCTTATTGCCATCACTGGTTTCTGTACAATTATGAGGTTCAATATCTTCATAGACGGGCCTGTTGGCTCAGTTGGTACTGAGTCGCGGGATCCATCCCTGCTCGCCGGCAACATTTGTTTGCATGAACATGTTTATTTAAGTATGCTTATCAGTTGTTTAGTACCCATAATACAGGCTCTGCCTAGTTTGGGACTGAATAACCGTATGTAAATTGTGTCCCATAATTTATTATTATTATATATTTTTTTATTTATTTCAATAAATAATAAATCTTGAGACATAAATCACTCACGGTTTTTAGACTAAACTAGGTACCTATGCAGAATTTGTACAATAAACAAATGACAAGCATACTTAGAAATACATACATATACGTTCATATTATGTGCATACATGCATATTCGTGTCTGTGCATATCGTGCACATAGATGTTGGCATCAGGCATGCATCGAACTGTAGCCCAAATCGCAATGCCACAGAGGGCAAGATCAACCAACTGAAGCAAAAGGCCCGTCGCAAAGTTGATTGATTGAAAGATTTAAATAAATATGCTCACGCCTTTTATCTGGAGGGGGTGTTACTCACTCAGACGTGTTTCATTCCTACCACCAGTATATACCAGTACATTTTTGGACCCTTGGAATAAATTCTGGGACCTGTAGATTTCCTCAAGGCAGAGGTAATGATAAATATACAGGATGTCCCAGAAGTCAACGATAAGCCGGAAACCAGCGATAAACCTAGTCATGAGGGTAATCAGAAAAATATAAAAAAAAATCTATGTTCTTTTTTCAAAATGTTATGAAGGTCATAGTTATGAAGGAATGTTATGCATAGCTCAATGGTCTAAAAAAAATGCATTGGTACTTAACCCATCTAAATCTAAATATATGGTACTAGGGTCTAAAAAACAAATTGAAAAAATATCACAACACAGCATCAGTGTTAACATTGATGGGGCAAGTATCGACCGAGTGACTGAGGCCAGGAATCTAGGTATTTTATTGGATAGTGGTTTACGTTTCGAAAACCATATTCTAAAACTAGTCCAAAACTGTTTTTATCGATTGGAAGTTCTGTATAAAATACGTAACCTATTAAGTGAAAAATTGAGAATTAAAGTAACGGAATCCATTATTCTTTCAAAATTAAATTACGGCGACCTCGTATATGGTCCTCGATTGCTCTCTAAGACGGCACGTCTCTTACAAAGAGTGCAAAACGCCTGCTGCAGGTTTTGTTATAACATCCCCCCGCGATCTCACATAACCCCCTATCTAAATAAAGCTTCCCATCTAAATATGGCTTCGCGGAGATACTTGCATCTGGGAGGTTTGGTCTTTAATGTTTTAAAATACCACAAGCCCGAATACTTATTTAGTAAATTAAAGAGATCGCCATTCCATAGTAAATATAGCACTAGACCGACCAGATTTCTACTTGTGTGCCAGAAACATAAAACGGTCGCATTTACCGGCAGTTTTCGATACCAGGCAACCAAATGCTGGAATAATATTCCTCCCCCCCTTAAACAATATAATTCTGTGCATACCTTTAAAAAACACTTAAAGTCTTTCTTTCTGGAAAAACAGAAGACGGGTTTGCCTGGTACTTTCATGTCGATTCCTTTTACATCATAAATTTAAGTATTCTTTTAAAATCTTTATTCATTTATTTATATGTATTATTATATGGTATTGTACTCTATTTTCATGGTTATGTATTTAATACTATTATATATTCCGATGGATTGTTTTATTTATTTAAAGTTTTAAATTTTGAGTAAAAGAGCGCGGAACTTACAAATATTTATTTAGTGGCACCTGACCAGGTCCCACCTGAAAACCAGCGCCCTGCTTGCGGCACGGCATCATGCTGAGTTGGGACCCTTTTGCTTCAGCAGCACATGTACAGACGAAATTTGAAAAAAGTAGGTACCTAATGATTGTATTATGAACCTGTTTATATGTGCTGTAAAAGTAAATAAATCTTTTAAAAAAAAATAAAAAATAAAAAAAAAAGGTTTAAAAAAATCCTAGAAAACGGACACCCTGTAATGAACTTTCTTGTACCGTGAATGTAAATATTTACTTTTTGAATATTTTTTTTCTGTAATGCTATAATGAATAGCCGTGCTACAATTTACAATAAAAAAAATTACATAACTGCCTCACTTTTAAGTAAAAAGTTGAATTTGTTTCCAACATTGAATTCTAAATAATTTCATCAACCAAACCTATTATATTAAACCAGCTGTACTGTAAAAAAAATGTATGGCTACTATTTTGCAAGTATACTTAAAAGTTGACGCATTTAGTCTAAATTCTAAAATGGTATAACACATGCTAGGTTTTGTTATAGTTGAGGCATGAAAATTTTTTTTCTCGATGAATCCGGATTCTATGCCAATCTAATTTAATAAGGTGAAATGTTGGTAACGCAACCTTCTTAGGTAAATCCAGGTTAAAATCTTTTTGAATGGAGACGGACTCATAATTTTGAAAAGAGAACCTAACAGGGATTTTTGTTTATTCGTACATCTTTTGTTTATGTCATTTGTTTGATGGCTTTGATTTAAATCCATCTGTCCCAGAAGTAGAGATTCTGGATTCTGTTGCTTAGATTGTATTTGCGTGTAATTACGAGTTCGTAAAGTGAAGTTATCATGCCAAATAGATATACCGTACAGGAGTACGCCAACATGCATCTTATTTACGGAGAATGCTTATGTAACGCCAATGATGCAGCTAGGGTGTATCGCGAGAGATACCCAAACTTAGAGCGTCATCCTGATTACCGAGTTTTTATTAATCTGCATCGATCATTATCCGAAGGTCAATTCCCTGATCATATGGCTGGTGAAGGAAGGCCCCTCTTGCCCTACGAGGACGAAGTCATGCAAGCTGTGGAAGAAGATCCAAGTATATCCGTACGTGGAATTGAGGAAAGCCTTGGATTACCTAAAAGCAGTGCACATCGTATTCTGAAAAAAAAACCGTCTGCATCCATTCCATGTACAACGAGTACAATCTTTGCTTCCCCGAGACTACCCAGAGAGAGTGCGATTTTGTCAAACGATTTTGCAAAAACATACTGAAGATCCCCAGTTTTTTTAATCGATTCTATGGTCCGACGAAGCAACGTTTAAAAAGGACGGTTACATGAACCTTCACAATTTACACGAATGGCACGTGGAAAATCCTCACCTAATGCGTGAAGATCATTCACAGTACCGTTTTAAAGTAAACATGTGGACAGGCATTTTAAACGGTACAGTTATTGGTCCGATTGAGCTGCCAGAGACCATAAATGGACATGTTTATTTAGATTTCCTACAAAATCAACTACCCGATTTATTAGAAGAAGTGCCGCTAAATATTTACGGCAGCATGTGGTATCAGCAAGACGGCTGCCCCGCGCATTATGCTCGTCTAGTCAGAGAGTTTCTCGATCAAGAATATCCAAATAGGTAGATTGGTCGGGGTGGTCCAATTTCGTGGCCAGCGCGGTCACCCGACCTTAATCCAATAGATTTTTTTTACTGGGGTGCAATTAAGGAAAAAGTCTACCACAAACCGATTCAAGATTTAGAAGAGCTGCGCCGAAGAATCTCAGAAGCCGCTGAACAAATCAATTCCAAACGTCACGCCCGGCGCATAGCTCGATCATTTTTAAGGAGATGTAGAGCGTGCATATTAGCTGAAGGAAAACAGTTTGAACATTTGTTATAAAAATGCTGTAAAACAAACCACATTAAATAAAAAAAATATTACACAAACTTATTTTAAGTATCATTACTTTAAAGGAGGGTTAAGAAAGAGAATAAAAAGGCTTAGTTCAGGTCAGCTGCAGACTTAAGGTTGCTTTACCAACATTTCACCTCATTAAATTAGATTGGCATAGAATCCGGATTCATCGAGAAAAAAAATTTTCATGCCTCAACTATAACAAAACCTAGCATGTGTTATACCATTTTAGAATTTAGACTAAATGCGTCAACTTTTAAGTATACTTGCCAAAATAGTAGCCATACATTTTTTTTACAGTACAGCTGGTTTAAGTTGGTTGATGAAATTATTTAGAATTCAATGTTGGAAACAAATTTAACTTTTTACTTAAAAGTGAGGCAGTTATGTAATTTTTTTTTATTGTAAATTGTAGCACGGCTATTCATTATCGCATTACAGAAAAAAAATATTCAAAAAGTAAATATTTACAGTCACGGTACAAGAAAGTTCATTACAGGGTGTCCGTTTTCTAGGATTTTTTTTAAACCTTCATAACATTTTGAAAAAAGAACATAGATTTTTTTTTATATTTTTCTGATTACCCTCATGACTAGGCCTATCGCTGGTTTCCGGCTTATCGTTGACTTTTGGGACATCCTGTATATGAGCCTTATGCATGGACAGCGGTCTCTAAGATTTAATCATTTCATATAAACAATCATCCAATAGTTTTAACTTGCTTGCTTGGTGCCGATCTAAGAACAGACCAACAAAATTTTCGGAACGACGTATCTTCGCATATAAACCAGTGTACAATACCGGCAGTATTGTAGCTACTGTACAATAATACATGTGAAGGATGTATATGAAAAATATTTCCTTTCATTTCCAGCAGTCCGTAACACCTTCAAAAGAACACAAAAGAAAAGCACTTAGCGTCCCCTTAGTACCAATACTTTACAATGGGGCATGAAACACTACAAAGGATTCATCTCGAGCGCATCCATCACCGCTGAAAAATCGATAGGCAATTAGTTCAAGTTTCCATGGTTACCAGGTTCGACTGAATGACGGCTCGTTAGCCCTACGGATTAGCCGTTTTTAGCCATTAGTGGTGATCGCTATTATCTTGGGATGCTTGGGATATTGCTTTTTATTCGAAGCATAACGGAAAACATTTTACTTTGTGAGTTTTTACTTTGGGAGTTTTTACTTACAAGCCAAGGCATAGAGTAAATTATATTATTTAGAATAAGACAATTTTAGATTGGAAAACAATTAACACAAGGTTATTTATTTCCACTAGGCAAATCTATTATTAGCTATAGGTACCAAACAACGTATAAAATTATTATTAATTATGTAGCAGTGATCAGTTCTTCCTCTAAAATGGCCAGTTCTATATCTACATGGTAATTTTCCATACCGCGGGTAGGCTGACCTGGAGTAAACTACAAAAAATATAGATTGCAAAAATTTATATATAGTTCCCGTTCCAGTGGGAATACAGTTATAAAATATAGCCTATGTGTTATTCTGATGTGCAAGCTGTAAAGTTTCATCAAAATCCCTACAGTACTTTTTGCGTGAAAGATTAACAAACATCCACACATCTATATGTATACATCCTCTTTCGCGTTTATAATATTAGTAGGATTACATAGAGGTATATTTATATCATCCATATTTCTCTCATATCAACAAAAAGTTACTAGGAACACAAGCAGCACATCAGCATTGTTTTTCTGAAAAGTACCCAGTGCAGCGTCGTGGGCTGTAAAATTAATGACGTCATAATTTCCGGGTCGCCGGTCACCCCGACGGCGAGGCGTGAATAATCGTCCTCCCACGTGACGTCATAGGCCTTTTTAAAAACGTGATGTATTGTTCCCGATTGCCTTTAACGGGATAATGAGGTGAAAATTATTGAGCACTGGGAAAATCACAGGCGGCATGATTTATTTTCGTCACAAAATTTATGTTTTAGCCGGGATTATGGTAATGGCATCTGAGGCAATATCGTAGATGGATTTATAAATAGAACTTACTTCCATGTCTTTGTAAATATTTGTCTTTTGTGACTGTCGTTGTAAATATTTTTACTCTACTGCACCATTTGGGAAAGATACTGAGTGGATGACGTTACAAAAAAATGAAACAAAATTACGAGCCCCTAGTGAAGTGGTAAATGAATTATTTTTTTTGCTTAGTTGGCGTAGTACGTACCACAAATTAGTTTATAGTTACTACATGTAGACGTACGTGTTAGTAACTATACTTTTTAGAGTGTTGCGTAAATTTTACTTGATCGTATCGTAAATTCCGCGCGCAGTCGAACGCTTATGTCAATAATTTGACGGGCCTGTTGGCTCAGTTGGTAGTGACCCTGCCTTCTGAGTCGGAGGTCGCGGGTTCGATCCCCGCTCGGGGCCAACATTTGTGTGCATGAACATGTCTGCTGGCTTCGTATCTGGGTGTTAAATATTTACGTTTAATCTTTACGATTAACAAACCAAGGCCATCTGGAAGCTGACGATAAAAGCGATCGAATGCTGCAATTTCCCACATACCTAATGTACTATTATTGTACATGTTGTTATAAGCCACCGGAATCCCTAGAACTAGACTTACAATTCAAATGTATGGAACTAACTGAGCTTAGAGCTGACAGTTGCTTACATTTGGACTTTTGGCTTAGTTCCCGGAATTCTAGTTCGTGACTTGAGTGACCGTTACTATTGCTTACCATCTAAGCTTCATTAAGGAATATCTCATTTTAAGCTGATTTATTTAGCAATGAAAGACAATCATAAAATGAAATAACTGTTGATATAACTATATTTACTTATGGACGGCGCCATTTTGGGTAAATATTCAAATCACAAACGTTAAAGTGAATATTAAATGGTAACCAAGTGCCATTTGGCGATGTACGGTATTCAGTGATTGTCTTAGATAGTATAGGCCTGCTGAACGTTATATTAGATCCGCGCAAAACACGTTACGGGTCGCAATAGCTCTCGTTCATCAATTAATAGGGAATATAAATGATTAATTTAAGAAATAAAAAAAAACATGCATATTCCCAATTTATATAATATCGTACTCGTCATTGTATAACCTAGGAAAAACAATTTTTAAATAAAATCCACCTATCTCTACGAAACCTGTTGTTATAACGATCCACTAAAAAAATATAGCATGAATAAAAGCAGCGTGAACAGTTTTTGCAACTTTTATTTAAATAAAACTCGCAAACGTATAGTCGATTGAAATAAAATATTAGTCTACATTTTCTATGGAGAATAAAGTCACATAAAAATCTGCCTCTTCTATGTTTCCGTCCTAAAATCAGCACCTAATATACAAAACACACATATTGGTTGATTTTAATTATTCTGTCATGAGACGAATCGACAACATACTTGTTTCGGTTTCAAACAAACATTGTTTGGTTGGAACCAGATTATTATTGACATTGTTTTTCTCAAACAGGAATAATATAACTTGTTGCTTCGGAAACAAAATAGCAAGTTTTGAAATCGAACGAAGTAAATAACCATAGGTTTTTTCTTTCATTTTAGATATTATAATAAAGGTACCTAATGTTGACCCTTTAACTCCGAAGATGTTGGCAATTACTTTTTATACATCTTCGTCAGAAAAAGAAATGTAATGTTTCGAAAATTTATATTTTGTGAGTACAGTACGGCCGTTTTAACTTAGCAGCTCTGAAGTTGCACAAATGGCTGCGCAATAACATTTTTAGCGACCATTTGGCGGTACGAGGGGGTTTTCGAAGGCAAAGCCTATGTTCAGAGAAGCCAAGTTAAAACCAATCTACTCTACCTATGTAAGTAATGTCTGTCGTAGATTTTAAAACAGAAATAAAGATTATTTAGTGTAAAGCAGTAGAATTTCACGAGTTTACGAGGATAATATAGACAAATATCTATTGTGTTTAATTGTTATTGGACCGGAATATAAAAATCTATGAACTTAAACAAGTACACCCATATTATAAAATTACATCTTAAAACACAAATTCTTAACTACATGTACCGTATTCCCTTTTGTTTGAAAGTAAGAAGATAAACAATCATAAATCTTATGTAACATGTGTGTGTGTGTAATATAACACAGAACAAACACTTACCGATATTCGGCCAATCACATTATTCAGCGGCGTGTAACAGGAAATTTATAGTGTCCCCGTAGACCTACATATTTGTCTCCCTCTCGTATATCTAACTCCTTCATGTGTGAAACGGAAAATAAACGCGATTCCATTTTTATATTGGATTTGTCACGGAGTACGTAGGTATTTCATATTTGTTCGTTATATAATTCAACATGAATTCAACGTAAAACAATTCTGTTAATTGACTAAGGTGTGGATTTTAGCAAATAGATTTGGATATTTATTCTCTACAATCATTACAAAAAACCTTTTTCTCAGATAAAAGTACTTTTGACCATAAACTAAAATGGTAATAAGCTTTAGGCGTTAGGATATTTCTTTCGTTACATAGTTTTTTTTTACCATATTTAAAAATAAATATTCAAATATATTTTTCAAAACAATTAATCCACTTTGCTTCTATGTACCAGTATTTATCCATAGGTACCGAATTTCAGTCGGATTTAATAAAAAGCTTGAAATAACACCTAAATACAACAACATTTAAAAATTGTTAAATATTCATGACGAATACGAAATGAATAACTGCAATAAATTTTCGCAATAACGAATATTGAGAGGGATTTGCATAGGGGATTAATTTTGGTTCGACCATCGTCATCAGGTAATTTGATGTTATGTTTTAATAATAATAAAGTTGTAAATGCTGTAATGACTGTGTTGGAAGCGAGTCTGCCTCTATTTGCTGCTGCCCAGGATCAATGAAGGTCTGTCATCATCATCAACCTGTAACAGCCCACTGTTGAGCTAAGATTATTTCATCAAACATGTCGAAGTCATGTCATAATCTTTCAAGTGAGCCCACCTTATTTGGTACGTATATACATATTTATTACTACCTAGATCGTGAAGGAAATCATCGTGCGAAGACCGGAAAGACCTAGAATTCGTTTTGAGACCTGCGCAACTATGCAGCAAATAACCAAAGGCATGTCAATGGGCAGAATGTAAGCATAAAAATACTATTATGAAAACTGTACGCTTCTACAAACAGAATACCTCTGGTTTCAAGGCGTGAATATACACACACCGGCACAATTAGCGGAACAGAAAAAAAAGGGAGTATTTACGCATTTTTGCGTGTTACTGGCCGGCTAAACAAGCTTTTTTAAAATTTGGGTTTTAATTTAAAAATGGAATACTAAGCGACTGCCCTTTTTTTCATTCTTTTGTTTTAATTTTCATTGATTTATTTTTTCCACCGCTTGTCCGTTTTTAGAAGGTTCGTGAATTCCATTTGAAAAGCTTTGAATTGCAGTTTTTGAGGCTTTTGAGTTTTTTCGCATATTGATAATTTACGAGCATCTAATTATGCCTGATTTAACGCCATCAGAAATCATTAGGGCAGATCAAATGAGGAGAAATGGTCAAACCTACAGATCGATTGCCAGAAGCCTTCGTCGATCGTTATCAACGATTTATCGTAGCATCCAACGATACAGATTGACGAATGCTCTAGTGAGAAGGAGAGGACAAGGCCGGAAAAGGTGTACTTCAAGGAGGGATGACCGTTTTCTCCAACTTCAAGTCCGACGGAACACGAGACTAACGGCGGTGCAGGCTCGAAATTTACTGGAAGAGGTACGAGCAGTAAGGATGAGTGAGCGGACAGTTCGTAGAAGATTCGAAGAAGTGGGTATAGGCTCGTATGTGCCCGCCAAAGCCCCAAAACTTGAGAGACATCATCGCACAAACCGTCTACACTTTGGTCGTGAACATCGTGATTGGGACTTCGACGACTGGGGACAGGTTCTTTTTACTGATGAATGCAGAGTTATGTTAAATCAAATTGATGGAAAGCAGCGAGTATGGAGACGCAAAGGAGAACGGTATATCCAGTCTAATTTTGAAAATACAGTTGCATATGGCGGCGGTTCAATTATGGTCTGGGGAGGAATATGTTTAGGAGCTCGTACGGAGTTAGTAGTGGTCGATGGCGGGAATCTGAATGCTGATCGGTATATCAGGGAGATTTTAGAAGAACATGTTGTGCCATTTGCCCCCTTTATTGGTAACAACTTCATTCTAATGCAGGATAATGCTCGGGCTCACAGTGCTCGCACAGTACAGACATACCTAAACCATGTTGGTATAACGGTGATGGAGTGGCCAGCACGGTCCCCCGATATGAACCCTATAGAACACGTCTGGGACTTGCTAAAGAGGAGTGTAAAGTCAAGAATGCCCCCTCCCAATAATCTCAACGAGTTGCGAAACGCATTACTTGAAGAATGGCAGAGGTTGCCCCAAGAAACCATTGATAACATCATCCGCAGCATGCCCAGACGGATGGAAACCCTCATCAGAGCACGAGGAGGAAACACTCGATATTGAACAGTCATTGAAATTGTTGTTAAACTTTGGAAAATCTTGAATTTTCTGCTGTTTCTCTATAATTAAAAATCGAAGAAAAATGCATTTTGTTTAATTTAATTTTTATTTTTATAAAATTTTAAGTATGGTGTTACAAATGAATGTCAAAACATGTTAATTTAATTGTTGTTTCATTTTAAATAATATATTGTTTAAAAATTACATTCATTGTTCTAAATTCCCTCTTTTTTCTCCTTTTTTTTTCTGTTCCGCTAATTGTGCCGGTGTGTGTATTTATGTCATATGTATATAAGAATAACCTACAAAAACATCAATTTTTTTTAAATGTAATGCTATGGATATTCCAGAATTTTCTATAGGTAACTATTCTCTTTTGTATCATATATTTTTGAGAATTCAACATTATGTTCCCTAAGGTATTTTTAAATGCCTATATTTTCGATCACATATAGATAACAGTGAAATACTGTACTACACCCGTTCCGCGATTACGGTCGTATTTCAACCCTTTGATGTCTTTATCTGCTCCACTCTTGGAGGCTTTGTTGATATCGGACTATAAACGAGTATATTTTTGAAAGGTTATGGGAAAATAAATAAGAAGGGTTGGGGTTCAATACATGCATATTACCGCAGGATACCATGATATTTCGCATTATAGAGACAAATTGACTCGACAAAATGCACTATAGTAAAAACCAACGAAAGTTGTAAGAGATTTCTTTCTTCCAAATATAAATAAACACGCCTTGTCCGAGAGAGAGTCGGCAGAGTTCTTTCAAAAACTGATTTGTCACGAATCACGATCACGAATATTTAAACCATCCCAAAAAAAAATCTCTAGTATTGAGAACGCAGCAAATCACTGAGTCGTAAAACCAATTTATATAAAGGTATTTAAGTATAATCTTTAATAATAACTTGATAACGTTCACGTTTGATTAGTTTAAGGAATATTGAATTACATTCAAAATATTACACCAGTTACATAAGCAGTGATGGACGCGATCGCACCAGAAGAATTATAATGTTTATGACGAGTAAGTGAGCATATTTCATTATGAGCTCGTGTAGCCTAAACGGCTTGACGGATTTTGAAGTATAAGGAGTCATAAGATTTTTCGTCACCTTCGAATTAGCATAATCTACATATTTTACACCACCAAAAAGAAACAAAAGAGAAACGACTGGTCTATAATGGCATCTTTGTTTTAGTCTATTTAACGTAGCATGGGTTCGGTGACAGTTTACATTTTTCCGTTTTACGCTTACTAATTTCGACTAATAAAAATATTTCATAAAAAAAAACATATGTTATTGTTTTATCATTGCAAAAATACAATATTGTTATAAGTCAACAGTAGTATCAGTAAAATGTAAAAATGTGAACTGTCACCGAACCCATGCTCCTTGAAATAGACTATAGTGTGGTACGGATCAAAGAAAATCATTGATAGTGGCAAAATCTGTCAGTTTCAGCTAGCCGTAAGTCGCGATTCTAGCTAGGTCTGTTGTTTCAGCAGTTACCACTGATAGGACAGGGATTTCTTTCAGCTGTGCTGCTAAAGTAACAGATTATTAATAAAGATTTATCGTCCTCACGGTGCCATTATATTGAATTAGGTGTAGAAAGCCAGCAAGACCTTTAAATATCTTAATTTTATCGTTAGGTTGTCTTACTGCCAGTATCCGTAAAGCAAACACTGGGCCCGTAATAAATGTCAATAATGACTATTCTGATTTCAATCATAACTAAACAAGCCTCAATTTTGTTTCACCCAATTCTCTATTAATACTACACGCGGTTTATTATCTATCACCGATCAAAATTACTGTGGGCTTCGGTTAACGTTTATTACAGCTTGTCTGCTGCATCAATTAAACTGGACAATGGTCTGTGAAATTTCAAGTAAAACATTAGGTTATATACCTGAGCGTTTACTTTCTTAGTATGTAGGTTGTTTGCGTACTTAAATCAGTATTTCAATTTCTTAAGTCCAAGAGTTGTGGCCGTGCATTAATAGACTATTCAATCTTAAATGAAAATTATATTCATTTCAGCTTGATCGTTAATCTAAACGACCTTGTAAAGTCTAATCGAACTGTGTAAAGCAGAATTAAACTCATCATGAATTCTCTAATCAATCAAGTTACAACAATAGTACTAACAAAGGATGCTCCCAGCTGCTCGCATCGTGTGAATTGAGTATGGATGTTCATTGAAGACAGAACTAAGAAGTCAGTGTGAACCCGCTTTTGCACAAGAGGCTTCTATCGAATCAAATTACCGACGCGTCCTCATCACGGCACGACAAGCAACGAAATTAGTGCCGAGAATAATGTTTACGAACTCTCCCGCTTCTGCCAATTAGTGGGTACGGGGAATTAGAGTAAAATTTGTTACTCATTCCCGTTAGTTATTATTTAAATAGGAACCATTACTCCCTTTCCGTTTGGAACTAGATAAGTTGGCTTCATAAAATAAAAATAAAAAAATCTCACGCCTTTTATCCCCGAGGAGGTAGGCCGAGGTATTTCATTACTGGACATACCCACATTTCACGACATATATTGGACCCCTAAACGTGATAGGTGGTGAGCCCATCGCCGGACCGGATGATTTCCTTCACCGTCGAGCTAGTGATAAATATGCACGTAAGTTTTTGAAAAACTCATTGGTATCGTCAAGAGCAAGTCAAGCTTGACACTACCATTTTAAGCTGAGCTCTGATTTGTACTGCGAGCCATAGAATACAGGGCCGGTTCAAAGTCCAAAGTGTCAAGCTTAGCGTGCTCTTGACTGTACATGCCAGTATTCAAACCCTGATTTTAATCATGTGAAGCAGGCTCTTTAACCGTAAGTCTATCACTGCTCTTAGAGCTCTCTGAGCAACTCAGCACGATAAAATCTATGTTATGCCTATATTCATAGCCAATCGTCATTCACATCGATCTAATTAAGCTATCTGTCGAAAATAGAACTCATTGGTACATGCCAGGATTCGAACCCGAGCCTCACTGATTTTCGGCCGGCTCTTTAACCGTATCACTGCTCTTAGTTTGCTTCATTCATACCACTAATGAGTGCTTCATCCCAGGATCGTCTATAGACGGTAAATGGACAGTAAAGTACGTCCCTTAGTGTCAGATTGACAATGACGGAACATAGGATTATGAAACTTATGTCACTACTCAATAGGGCCATCAGCAAAAGTGATAACATAGACGCCGGTTATATTTTGTGTTGGTATGAGTGCCAATCGTTTCTATAACTAAGTCGTTGAAATACATGCTACCTGAAAAGCAATGAATGCCAAGATCAATCATAGCTACACCAACCTTTTTCGAATTTCTAATCAATTTATTTTTTTCTTTCAAATCCTTCCATAAACTAAACGCTGTGCTCCTGACGACACTCGCGTCGACTTTAACTAATTTTGTTTTGTCAAAGGAGAAACATCAAAGTGAATTTAATTAACGCAAAGAGGACATACGGGTAATATGGCTGCTTACTTCAAATAAATCTGTACTCAATTTATGAGGTCTTTAGTTATAAAGTATATTTATGTTCAAACACTTTGTATATGTAAAGCATTAATTAATATAATATAATATAATAATTATAGAAGTACAATTTTTCTGTAGAATCACAGACCTCGAAAGTGAGCTTTGAGTTGGCCTTACAAAGAGAACGCTTGTACTTAGTGGTCTATTTATAAAAATATTTATGTGAAATATGAATGATGTTTTTTTCAAAAGACCAGGTATGTAAGTAAACAGATTTTATGGTAAGTACCTACGGGCTCAAACGTTTAGCAACGTTTTTAGACTAAATAACATGGAACTCTAAAGAGTAAAAAACTGACTGCAACGAATTATACTGAAACATACAGTCAAATTGAGAATTTCTTCCTTTTTGAAGTCGTTTAAAAAAAAAATCTTCAAAATCGGTTGGCGTGATATTGAGTTATTAATTCATTTGTCTCGCACATACAAACTTTATGCAAATTTAAGACTTCTAGGGTTTTCTTATGGATGCCATTGTCGAAACTAGATGAAATTAAAATACGACCAATCTGAAAGCACCAGCTTTTAAATAAAAAAAATATTTATCTAAATCGGTTCACCCAGTCGAAAGTTCTGAGGTAACAAACATAAAAAAAATACAGTCGATTTACCTAGAGAAAACCTCCTATCCTAAGAAGATAACCTCCCCCTTTTTGAAGTCGGTTGAAAAGACGGTATGTTGCGACAAGGACTCGGGACATGGGGGGGTTTCCATTATATGTTTTACAGTCGTGTCATATTTCCACAGTCGATTTGAAATTAGACCTAGACAAAGACCTTAATTCCTCTCAAAAATTCAAATTTTGGGATTTTAGACACTTAGATCACCGAGAAGTAGGTACCTAACTTTTGTTTCAATTGATGATAAATCCATTAAGTGATATTATCATTTATTTAATACAAAAAATCGGTTTTCTGTAAAGTCGGTTTACTGACGATAGTTGAACGTGACAACGTCATAAGAAAATACTGATGGAATGGATTGTGCCTCGGTTCCATCAATTTATAAGAAGTTGTCACGTCAAAAATATGCTTTGAAAAAGATTAAGAAGACTAGTTTTTTTTCTACAGTTGTAAGAGGTTTTTGATATATTATTATAGGGGGAGTTTTTGGATCATATTTCATATATATTCCATAAGAGTGAGGAGAGACTGTGGTGGAAGAAAGGCGCTCTATTACAAGTGGTCTGTTATAGATTTGTAGCGACTCTACATAGAATGCGCCAATAGACGGTCGAGTTCTAAGCAGCTATCGAAGTTTTCTAATGAGTTTGTATAAATACAACAGACTGTCCAGCATCAACCGTTGGAACGCGGTCCCCAGTAGGAAGATCTTCCCTTTTCACGATGTAGGAGCATTCCACCTCCGCTCCATAGTTTGATGATGATGATTCGTTATTTATTTCAACTTGAACGTGTATCGACACACATACACAAATAAAGATAAAAGTTATCGTATTAGAGTACCTAATTTTTTTCCTTTATGACGTACTGAACCCTAAATAAAATCTTTAAAAAAAATGCTGTAAAATGTTTCAACCGTTCCAAGGACAATGGCGAGTCGTCAAATAAAATTGTTTACTCAGAAAATAAAAGTGTTTTTCTGCCCAGACGATAGGGGATTCCGAAATTCACACAAACCTTTGATGTAAGTAACATCTGAAAAAGCAAACTTTGAACAACTCGAATGCCCTTGATGTCTAAGGGCAACGTTCTTTAATGTCGCAAGCTCATATTTTATGAATTTAATTTAACCTTATCCAGTGAAGCAAGTAATAAGTAGAAAATCCGACGTAAAATTTATGCGTTGTTGAGTTTGTACAAGGTGGAGTAAAATATCAATTTATTAGAGAGCTCGCTTCAAGTATTGCACGTGAAATGTAAACGAACGTCAAACGCTATAAATATAATAACAATTGAGCTTGGAACTACTGAGGAAATATATGGTTCGCGTTCTTGAAAAGAAAATAAATGATGTTATAACATGATCTATTTACCTACGCATTATGACAGGGAAGTAATGCAATGCCAAATAAGATCCATAGCGTTAGTTTATATTTATATAAAAAACAATAGCTTAAAAACGGACACGGAAAGTTAACAATAGAATTTTAAGAAATGATAAAGTTATATATCTGAAGTGTTTGTAAATTTTTTCTCTGATATTCCAGTCTCGACGACCAAGTCACTTAACTCGTCACCCGCACTCGCTGAATCGCTACTACAAGAACATACCGCTGCATGTAATACACGCAATTTCGTATTCGATCATGTAAATCCTTGGGACATCCTAAAAGCATTCAAATCAATACAAATGAAAAATACTGCCGATCTCGACGGCTTATCTGTAAAAATCATATCATCCATAATAGACTTAATTGCCTCACCTCTAGCTTGGTTATTTAATAAATGCGTTGATGATGGCGTGTTTCCTGATCTGATAAAACATAATAAAATTATTCCATTATTCAAATCCGGTAGTAGATTAGACCCTTCTTACTTCAGACCAATATCAATTCTACCGACTCTTAGTAAAATTTTTGAGAAAATTATTCTATATCAGTTGAGTGCACATTTTTCTATCAACAGTATAATGTCTGTAAAGCAATTTGGATTTACTAGGGGTCGCTCGACAACCGATGCCGGTGTTGAGCTAGTAAATCATGTGTTTGATGCCTGGGAGGAGTCGCAGGATGCTGTTGGGGTTTTCTGTGATTTATCTAAGGCATTCGATTGTGTCCATCATGAAATTCTCATCAGAAAACAACGTCATTACGGAGTACAAGGCCGCGCTCTTGATTTAATAAAGTCCTACTTGAGAAGCCGGATACAGTGTGTTGATGTAAACGGTTCAAGATCGTCTGGATCGGCGGTTTGTATTGGTGTACCGCAGGGCTCCATTTTAGGCCCCTTTCTATTTCTGGTCTATATAAATGACCTACCCAGCCGAGTGCAACATGATATTGTACTGTTCGCAGATGATACATCTCTACTTTTTAAAATTAAACGACCTATTAAGTCTTATGACGAAGTGAACAGTGCAATTAATGATGTTGTCAGTTGGTTTAACGTTAATAATTTACTTCTCAATGAGAAAAAAACTAAATGTGTACATTTTTCTTTATCAAATGTTAAACGAACTTTAAACTCAGTTACAGTTAAAAACGAAAAATTAGAATGTGTAAACACTACAGTATTTTTAGGAATAACTCTAGACTCTAAGTTACAGTGGGGACCGCACATTGATACGTAAGCGAAAAGGCTCAGTTCTGCTGCATATGCCGTAAAAAAAATACGTAATATGTCAAGCGTAGAAACAGCTAGACTTGTCTATTTCAGCTACTTCCACAGCTTAATGTCATATGGCATTCTACTGTGGGGGAATGCTGCTGATGTCTAGAGAATATTTATTTTGCAGAAACGAGCCATTCGTGCAATTTATAAAATGGGGTCTAGGATGTCTCTAAAGGAAAAATTCAAGGAAATTAATATACTGACACTGGCGTCACAGTATATTTACGAAAACGTATTGTATGTTAAAAAGAATATATCACTTTACAAAAAAAATAGTGACAGACATTGTATAAACACTAGAAATAAGAATGAACTGGCTGCTTGTGTTAGTCGATTATCTAAAGTTACCAAATCCTATAAGGGTCAATGTATACGTTTTTACAATAAGATTCCCATTGAATTACAAAATTTGCCTCTTGACAAATTTAAAATAATAGTTAAGCAAAAATTACATAAAAAAGGCTACTATAAAATTACAGACTACTTAGTAGACCAACATGCATGGGATTAACCGACTCGACGCTATGTAAGGCTATTAATTATAATTATTATTGTAAACGATATTTATTAGTAAGACATGAGTTTAAAAAGAGCTGCCCTTGAGTTTCATGCTGGCTCTTCTCGGGGTACTGCATTCGGAACTAGCAGCTCGTCGGTGGAGATGGGCTGCTGTTTGCATTTAGCCAATCTTCATGGACGAGTTTAGAGTGCCTTGTTATTATAAAATATTGACGTTTCTAAGTGTATATTTTAATACCAATAGAAAATAAACGATTTTGAATTTGAATTGACAAGTGCGAGTCGGACAGGGTTCCGTACCATTATCTATAAAAACTGGGAGGGACTTAATTTTTTTTTCTATACTTATTCTGTTTTTTTTATTTGTTGTTAAAGCGGCAACAGAAATACCTCATCAACAGAAATACATAAAATTATACTTTTTGGATCACCTGGTTTTACACATTAAAATTATATCAAATATCTGAAAAAGTTACCCAATTCATTACTAGTCTATCTACTTGCACAAGTACCTTTTTGCTTAAGCTTAATAATTTAAGCAAGTCAGGAAATTTACATGAAGCAGAAAAAGTTCCTCGACAAATTAAAGAAGTTTAAGATTACGGAACAAATAAAAATAAACAAACTTAAGACCTCCTGCTAATCTCATCGACTCTTGAATCATATATTACCCAGCTTTTTGTTGCAAAATACGATTATATGCTTTTGAGGGGAAACGGTTTACGGAAGGTTCCCAAAGTCATTTGTTTTCCTTAAACAAAGTCAAGTAGGTTTTCATAATTTGAAAATTTATTTTCTGCATGGAAAACTTGTTTGTTATGCCACTTAAAAAAAAAGAGTTGAACTGTCGACATTTAAATTACTTTTTCGACACATTTGCTCGCAAAATCCGTTAACAAAGCCTGTATAATATTATTCGAAAGTTAAAAACCATAAAACGGAACGTGCAGTAAAATAGGTATAGTCTCACCTTAGTACCTATTTTACTGCACTTTACGGTTTTTTTATTTCCATAAAAAAATCCATTTTCATATCAGAATCCACTTTACTGTTTTCTAGCAAATGTGTTGAAAAACGTTGTATAACATACATGCGGATTGGTAATTTACAAACTCCTGACTATGGTAAGCCCTCGACTTAGTTTACTCGTTTATAAAAACCAACTTATTTTATTTTATTTTGATAGGAAAACAAACAGCTGTCTTAACTAAATAACATAAAATTAACTAAAAGCCAATTAAATGTTTTCGCATATAGTACCGCACTAATATCATAAATAATTATTGTTTACTAAACTGTTAAAGTTTGGATTACAATTCCAAGCAAATGGTGTACGGAAATAAATCAGCTTTATCGTTGCAGAGAAAAAATAGCTTCACTCAATCACTGGACGACCGATGCTTTCAATTTTCTAAGATGGCTTCGAGGAAGGTCGCTTTGATTGAAAACCTTTCGAGAGATGAGGCTATGGTGTATTTCTTTCACCCCGATGGAAAACCTGTACCTATTCTCATGGCAACAAGGTACGTCTTGATTTTTTAAGTATGTTGTGTATTAAATGGATTAAAACTGAATCATTATACATATCTATCAGTCTGTAACTATAATACGATATGTAGTTAATGTGCTTAAACCTCTCAAGCCAATAAAATAAAACACAATTGATTTTTAATTGTTACGGTGCCTATTGGAACCGTGGGGTACTCGACGAATTAAATGTGTTTAAGGCAAATAATTATAACGATTTTCTTTTTCAGATATTAAATAAAATTTGTTGTGATACTTTCAAATAGATACAAGTGAATCTTGATTACTTAAATCGAGGCGTGAAGTTAATAATCTGTAACGAATATCAACTTTGGTTACTAATGGAGGTTGTATGGCAATTGTCCTTTTGTAGGGTGACTGTAAAATTGGAATAAATCTTAAATTTTCAAATACGTCGGAATTCCGTATTTCTTTTATAAATGCTGATTTCTTTGAAGCATAGAAAGCACACGCTCAAAGTCCTTTAAATATGTAACTAAATACAAAAATATTTGTTAGGACGAAGATTCCAATAGACAAGATAATAATAATAGCGTGAACTCAAAGATGTGAAGAAAGACTTGGATTTCAGCAGTGGGGTGTTACGGATTAATAATGGATTATGATCGATAAAGCTCAAAGTGGCGAACCGAAAAAGAATAGGCATTTGAGTGGTGAAAACGTACTTGCAGTAGATGAAGTGGAAGAGCTAAGAAAAGAGTTGAGCTTATCTTCAATATTAGTTTTTTTCAGTATTCGTCTATAAAAACCTGGGATAAAGTAACGAAATGTATCTCTTTCATGCCATTTCACAATATCTTTAAAAGGGCAGAATAAATGGGCTGTTACTCAGAAGTGTGTGTCATTGTCGACTTTATTACCCATCGTATAACATTGCAGGCATGTAAAGCTTCTGATTTTACTCTTGTTTGGTTTATAGTAAAAATGGCGATGTTAATAAATGCGTTTTTGGTATTTTTAGGTGTACAATAGAGATTTAGAGAATGAACTGTAAATGTTGTCGGGTTTTCTAATTACACACACCGGCACAATTAGCGGAACAGAAAAAAAAAGGAGAAAAAAGAGGGAATTTAGAACAATGAATGTAATTTTTAAACAAGATATTATTTAAAATGAAACAACAATTAAATTAACATGTTTTGACATTCATTTGTAACACCATACTTAAAGTTTAATAAAAATAAAAATTAAATTAAACAAAATACATTTTTCTTCGATTTTTTAATTATAGAGAAACAGCAGAAAATTCAAAATTTTCCAAAGGTTAACATCAATTTCAATGACTGTTCAATATCGAGTGTTTCCTCCTCGTGCTCTGATGAGGGTTTCCATCCGTCTGGGCATGCTGCGGATGATGTTATCAATGGTTTCTTGGGGCAACCTCTGCCATTCTTCAACTAATGCGTTTCGCAACTCGTTGAGATTATTGGGAGGTGGCATTCTTGACTTTACACTCCTCTTTAGCAAGTCCCAGACGTGTTCTATAGGGTTCATATCGGGGGACCGTGCTGGCCACTCCATCACCGTTATACCAACATGGTTTAGGTATGTCTGTACTGTGCGAGCACTGTGAGCCCGAGCATTATCCTGCATTAGAATGAAGTTGTTACCAATAAAGGGGGCAAATGGCACAACATGTTCTTCTAAAATCTCTCTGATATACCGATCAGCATTCAGATTCCCGCCATCGACTACTACTAACTCCGTACGAGCTGCTAAACATATTCCTCCCCAGACCATAATTGAACCGCCGCCATATGCCACTGTATTTTCAAAATTAGACTGGATATACCGTTCTCCTTTGCGTCTCCATACTCGCTGCCTTCCATCAATTTGATTTAACATAACAAAGTGTAGACGGTTTGTGCGATGATGTCTCTCAAGTTTTGGGGCTTTGGCGGGCACATACGAGCCTATACCCACTTCTTCGAATCTTCTACGAACTGTCCGCTCACTCATCCTTACTGCTCGTACCTCTTCCAGTAAATTTCGAGCCTGCACCGCCGTTAGTCTCGTGTTCCGTCGGACTTGAAGTTGGAGAAAACGATCATCCCTCCTTGAAGTACACCTTTTCCGGCCTTGTCCTCTCCTTCTCACTAGAGTATTCGTCAATCTGTATCGTTGGATGCTACGATGAATCGTTGATAACGATCGACGAAGGCTTCTGGCAATCGATCTGTAGGTTTGACCATTTCTCCTCATTTGATCTGCCCTAATGATTTCTGATGGCGTTAAATCAGGCATACTTAGATGCTCGTAAATTATCAATATGCGAAAAAACTCAAAAGCCTCAAAAACTGCAATTCAAAGATTTTCAAGTGGAATTCACGAACCTTCTAAAAACGGACAAGCGGTGGAAAAAAATTAATCAATGAAAATTAAAACAAAAGAATGAAAAAAAGTGCAGTCGCTTAGTATTCCATTTTTAAATTAAAACCCAAATTTAAAAAAAGCTTATTTAGCCGGCCAGTAACACGCAAAAATGCGTAAATACTCCCTTTTTTTTCTGTTCCGCTAATTGTGCCGGTGTGTGTATTATTTTTTTCTAATAAATTAGTTGACCTTGACTATGCCGTTAAATGAAAATAGAAATTTACATTATTTTATTTGATACAATCGTATACAAACATGTAAAAGAATAACTTAAGAATAAATTTCATTATTTATAATATATATTTTTTTAAATATACAATTGTGATTGTAATAATTTTTATGTACCTAAATGTAATTGTGATATTGTTATATAAATGTACATTCACTTTATTTTGCGTCTGAAATAAAACAAAGAAGAACGGTTACGCCCCATAGAAAAAAAACCCAGACCCGACAGAAGTGAGACATATCTCAGTTTTTTTGTTATTTTTTATATAGTTAAATTGTATATTTTTTTTATTCAAAATCAGTGGCTAACACCAAAATATTGCCTTATGTTTTTGTTCAGGCGATACAATAAAAAAAATAGAATATGCTTATTTATCTCAAAAATCATAAATGTATGTAACTAAATGACGATACAATAACTATAGGATGTTCTAGGTGACCTGCAGGGCTAGCACAATCACGTTATGTCGCGGAGAGTAGCGCGACAAAGCGTTCGGTCCCTTTCACTTAGCAAATATCGGAGCGGGATAACATGCGCGGGAGAGTCGAGTAGCGCCTATCGTGAGATGTAGCTGGATTATATTATTTTTGATGTCCTAGTACAACAATCAACTTAGGATTCATTAAAATCGTGGTATTCGATGATTTATTGCAGATCAGTGATTTAGGTACCTATCATTGGAGTTCTATGATCTATAACAAAAAAAAAACTAATATGTTCAAATAAAGTTTTATTACATTTCTATGTCCCTTAAAACATAATCCATACCCAGTGCGGGGTGGTCAAAGTGATCTTGATGCCTAGCCCACCCTAAATAATAGACAACACTAATGACGTGTGCGCAACTTCCTAATGTCCTTTTTCCATGGTAACACGAGCAGTAATATTCGGTTATTGCGTTTATTCCATTTATGTTCTTATCAAACATAATATAAGTATAATATATTTTTGTTGTAATGTGTCGCGAATGAATTCTGCACCTGATTAATGTATTATTGATTCTGCCCTCGACTGCTGCTGGATGTCTATATATTTCCATATCATATACTCCCGTGCTTTTTAAATGTTCACTACAGTAAGACCGGGCTAACCTCACGTGATAGGTGCCAATTGAGAATTTAATTAAGTCTTCAATTGTTAGTTGTGGAAAATCAACTTCCGGATCATTTCCAGTCATCCTGTGAAACGTCACTCTTTGTCTGTTTAGATTATTCTCTTCCACATACTCGGCCAGTCGATTAGGGCGTTGTATATTTCGATTAATTATTTCAATGAAATCTTCTGTGTAAGGACTGTCTTCGTACGAATCTTGAAAATAATTAATCAAAGCTGCAGCAATTCGAAAATCTTCAAATATATGCGGCACATGTTTGTTGAAAACTCTGTTTCTGAAGATCTTGAAGTCGCGCTTGAATCTGCCGTTTATAGTTTCGACGACCCATCGCACCATCGTAATAAGTATCGATTTATTGGATTGGTCGGTGCTTAATTGCGTGTCTTGTCTTCGTTTGCTTGGCGGCATATGAGCATCATAGCCATATGTTTCAATTAAGGGAATTGAATCCCGAAAGCCTCGGTCCAAAATAAATACGTCTCCTTGATGAAATAAAAAATTGAACGGTCCGTCTTCAATCGGTGCATCATGGTTTTCTAATATCATCTTCATTATATCAGCATCGCTGGTCCGTGCAGAGTACGGACCTGTTACGTCCAAAATATATCCATCCGCACACACGATCATGAATGGTTTTATTAGATTTTTATACTTATGAAGGCTATAAGTGCGGCGTTGAAATAAAAAGTTAGAACTTTTTTCTATATAGACGTAAGTTCCATCGAATGTAATTATTGCTTTTGGTAACTCTTCGTTACCAAACAAGACATTTGGTATGACCCGGTTGCTTGCTATCACTTCGTCCCTGGTTATATGGTCTAAGCCAAGGTGCATCGGAACAAAGTCAGTAGTGAGACACTGCCTTACTGTATTTATTTTTCTCCCAACAGTTCGCTCGGATATATTAAAAAGTGAAGCGATTCTATTATGCGGCTCGCCTGATCGAATTTTACACAAGTACATAGCCAAGTCATTTCGTGGAGTATTTGAGGACTGATTAAGGCTTGGTATTTGACTCAGCAAATCGTTGAATGTGGCTCTGTTTCTTCCAGTCCAAAAGCTTAACTCCTCGTCAGAAACGTCATCGACATTGAAGTGTGACCTTTGTTCTAAGGCTTGTCTATACATGTTAATGATGTCGCCAACACTCTCCGCATTCAAGTCGGTCATTTGATTTGTTACATTTTCAGGAATCTCTTCTATCGCCATGTGTAGTAAATGCCATTGGCAAATGCGGGCAAGATTTGGTACATAAAAGTTGTGATAGCTAAGGAGTTGTACCTTCACCGAATTAGGCATTTGACGCAGGGAACCGTTGTTGCAGTTGTCAATTAAACATCTCCGGGCCGTATTAGAAGCGCGTCTAACTCCTTGCACATTTACAGCTGCAGCTGGTGGGGTAGGAGCAGGTGACGCTTGTCGCTCTTGATTAATTGAAGCATCGATTCTATGCCGACATGAGTGGCAAACCGACCGAGTTCCATCAAAAGCTATCTGTAACAAAACATAAATACATTTTAAACAAACTAAAAATATGGCTTACCTAATGCTACCATTATTATTATTATGAAATCCAACTAAGACTTATTATTATTACATATAGCAATACTGTCCCTTCCTGTCACCGCTCTCAACACGCTCACAATGTATGTCGTCTACTTCTCATTATGAAAATAAAATAAATGTCTGAAAGTCTTTATTAATTCAAGTCTACAACTGCGCCTAACTAAGAATATAACATGTTGTCAGAAGATGAGCAGGAGAAAGGTAAGAAAAAGTCACAAAAGGGAAAGGTCGCGGCGTCGCGCGTCACAGTCAAGACAAGAAGGCGTACACGCAATTACTAGCACTGAACCTCATTTACCTATATTTTTTACATACATACATAAACTCACGACCCTAATCACTTACGGGGTTACCTTATTTTATTTCTATAAAGTATAAAAAATGAGGCAGCAGCAACAAAGTAAATCATAATACTTAAGACACATGATGTTGTCTATTTACGCCACCGTAATAGGTATCTTACTATAAATATTTTACAGTTCGACACGCTTTTGTATTGCGAAAGACTTTAATTACAAATAAGTACCAAAAATTAAAATAATACATACTTCACCACCAACGATGCGCAATAGTTGTTCTACGAAATCTCTTCGAGTTTCCAGTAATCGTTCATTGAGAACGTATGAACGACGACGACGTAGTGCACATTCACACAGAACACAAATATTAATATTGTCAGCCATGTCAACGAACCACTCCGAATGCAAAAATCAAGTCCGGTATAGAGAAAGCCAAAAATCAACGAAAAAATGTAACCTTGAAAACAAAAACGCACAGATCTCAACACAGGATGCGAAGGACTGCGCCGCCGCCGGTCGCCGATACTACGTTGCGCCGGCACACGGCCTCCCCTCCCCGCTCCGCACCATTGTTGTTTTAATGAAAGAGTGAGATGGCATGATTGGTTTCTGTCTGCACCCGGCTACCTGAGCCATAGCATGCAGGTAGCAAGTGACCGTTTTTGTACATATAATAACTTCCGATTATGCAATAAATAATCGAATACAACGATTTTAATGAATCCTTGATTGTTGTACTAGTATTTTAAAAATCACATAGCCCAGCTGCATCTCCAGGTCACCTAGATACATCCTATAGTTATTGTATCGTCATTTGGTTACATACATTTATTATTTTTGTAGATAAATAGGCATATTCAATTTTTTTTTATTGTGTCGCCTGAAAAAAACATAAGGCAATATTTTGGTGTTAGCCACTGATTTTGAATTAAAAAAATATATATTTCAACTATATAAAAAATAACAAAAAAACTGAGACATGTCTCGTTTCTGTCGGGTCTGGGTCACAGATGACCGTTCTTCTTTATTTATAAAATATATTTTTAATATAAATTAATAATTAGTAATCTCACGATTCCCTTACTTATTACACATGTCTTAAAAGGGATATCACTGCTCTCTTTGTCTCTCTATGTAAATATATGTGGATAAAAAGCATTTTCTAGCAACAAATACATGTATGAAACTGACTAAACATTAAGATGACATGACTAATGTTATATTTATAATTTTATTAGAACTATACCTAATAAGTACATACCCAAGTAGCACGTTAGTGAATTTTGGAACTTATTTTGTAACTGTAAGTATCATATAAGTGATGCAAGAGTGTACGGTATTACTTATAGATGCAAACCGCACTCGAATTTGCAAATGAGTAACTCTTATCACTAACAGTTGCTTTTGAGTGATTTTTTTCTTGCTTTATTACTTATGGTAGCTATAGGGCGAACCTATTACATGTAAACGCATAAAGGTTTTAATTTTCTCTCTTATAGAACTCAAAGAATCATATGACGTCTTAAAATCCCCCCTAAAGAACTGTGCCCTAATAGGTAGTAGTTTTTCCTTATTTGGCATTTTTAGTACTAAATAAGTAGTACATAATTGAGTTATTTATCACCTGTAGTGGCTCAAGAGTTATTTTTGCAGCTCATTTGGAACCTAGTGTAATTGCCTTTGTAAGGTCTAACATACTCTATTATGTCACTGTAACGCGTAGATCGGTTCCAAAAGATGGTTCTTGAGAACCTTAAGCAACAATTTTTTCTCATTTAGAACTAGTTACTTAAGATCTAACAAATCTAAAAGACAAAAACCGGTCAAGTGCGAGTCGGACTCGCGCACTAAGGGCTCCATACCGTTATCTATAAAAAGCGAATGAAAGGTAAATTGCGGTTTACAATTTATGACGTATTAAAAAAAACTACTTGCTAGATCTCATTTAAACCAATTTTCGGACACCCAAAATTTATTGGTTTTTTTTTTTATATATATTTTTGTGTGAAAATTTTAATACTGTACAGAATACATCTACTTACCAAGTTTAAACAATATAGTTCTTATAGTTTCGTTTTGGAAAAAAGTGGCTGTGACATACGGACGGACAGATAGACATGACGAATCCATAAGGGTTAAATTTTTTGCCATTTGGATGCGGAACCTTAAAAATGTAGAACTTATTTTTAATCACGCGATCACTACTAGGTACTAATGAGTGATTTTTGTTCCTAAGAGCTCCAATAAGGCAACAAATGGGTGAAAATATGAACTGCAAGGTCTATTTGAAATCGCCATGTTTAAAAATGGAGTCCTTGAAAAGCATCTTGTTGAATGGTATTTTCTTAAAATAACATAAAATAAAATGAGATTTGATAACTGTTTCTAATGTAGTTTGACATTATACTTTTCGTGAAACCGTAATCTTAGGTTTTTAACGACCAAATTATTATAAAGTATTATCTTATTTATTTGATCAACGCATATGTTTTGCTCATTTTTGATTAGATCGAAGGCGCATCAAAATTTACTAAGTAAATATACCATGGTTTCACGATAAAAAAACATTTGCAAGGGCTAAATGATGTTATCTTGCTTTAAACACATACATTTTTAATACTCATCAAATAGATGCAATAATCCAACTGTCACAAGTCACAACACAATACGTCCTTGTTCATCTCCACCAAAAATAAGATCTCATGTGTTACTCAAAGACTGAACGGTATCGCTTTACGTTCAATCATTCATTCACAGCGCCCAATTTGCACCCTTAGTTCCAAGTGCCACTCAGGGTAACAATTCGAACTCTTATGCGTCTCTTTTGCATCTATATCTATATCTATACATATAATAAAACTCTAACGGGGCCGTGTCTGTACATTAAATATTTTTTGAAAATTTTAACGGTAGTGTATATAGTTATCGATATAGATACCGAAACACCAATTTTTGGAATTTTTGTCTGTCTGTCTGTCTGTCTGTCTGTCTGTCTGTCTGGTTGTGCACGCATCACTCAAAACCTACTGGACGGATTTTGATGAAATTTGGTATGGAGATAACTGAGTACCCGGGTCAACATCTAGGGTACTTTTTATTCCAGGAAAATATCTCATTCCCACGGGAAAATATAAAAACTGGTTGATAAGAGAAATACGTACTACTCCGAAACGATAACACCTAGAAACTTGAAAAATGGTATGAAGGTGTCTGATATATCATAGGAAATTGGTATGAATGGATTTTTGGAAATTCCTACGGGAACGGGAATAAACTAAATCCAAGCGGGAAAACGCCGGTGGGCACCCGATATTTGAAATATGGTATGTAGGTGTTTTAAATATGTCGTAGGCAACCAATATGAAGGGATTTTCGGAAATTCCCACGGGAACGGGCATAAACTAAATCCGCGCGGGCAACGCAGCTGGGCATCCGCTAGTCTATAAATAAGCTGCAATTTTTCTCCCTTTTGTAACATACAGGTTGCTTATAGGTTCTAACCACCTATATAGAACTTAATCACGGTGGATTTTATTACTAAAAGTTTCCAAAAAAATACTCTATGCAAGCTATTTGTCTAAAAATGTGTTACTTGGGTAGTAATAACAATTAACAATACTTAGATAATTTTGAAGAAAGTTACAACAGTGTATTAAAGTCATTATTAAAACGCAAATCAAATAAAAACATTAAACTAAGATATTAATTATGACAGTCAAACGAGCTTCCTACAAGCTTCCGATTAATAAGGGGACTTATATAAAGTTTCTAAACGACTCCTGAATATCACCCCATTTTCCATAGAAATTATTATCAATTTTCTTTAAACCACTTCTGAATAGCAACCCGTTTCATAGAAATTACGTCACCGCCACAAATCATGGCTGCCCTACTGGCGTACTTCAGTAAATGGGCTGGAGAGCGAGCAGCTAATGGCATTGAGGCGTCGGCACACAATAGCCCATAAACAACTAGATTGGATTCCCGGAATACGCACCCACAATTATTATCTCGCGATATCTGATTCCAGGACTTTGTAGTCTACCAGTGGGTGATAATGATGTAACACTACCAGTTTTTGAAATACCAACTTGGCACCCGCTAGTCTATACTGAAACAGGAAAAAGTCTATACTATATATTATTTGGATACAACCTTGCTAAGAAAAAGCAGCTGGTGCCGAGGAAATGTAGAGCCACAAGTCGTTTCTTTGATATCCTTACCGAACAATGAATCGACTAAGGCGGGCGTGATTTTTTTGGGCTAGATTTAAAATCAAGACCAAGCTCATATTTCATAAAAATAATATTTCAGGCACTTTATATTCGTAATTGATTTTAAATTTAGTCTATTTCTGGGAAGCTATCATTATTCTAATAAAACTAATTTCGAGACCGCAACAAGAAAATCGAATAAATTAATTTATGAATTTGGAACTAGGTTGTCAAGTAAGTATCTGTAATTCGAAAAAATAAAATTTCCAAAAATTTTGCTTTGGAGCAATATTTAAATACTTCAATATTTTATTGACACCAAATTGTTTTGTTAGAAAATTTTGGAAGCGGTTGTTCAGTGTTCAAGTCTTTTAACTGGAAATGGGGGGATTTAAAAAAGGGGACGTAGCTTATGACGTAAAGCGCTGAGGTCGTCGCATATTTTCAACTCGAGGGACAGTAAGCCAGGAATTTTTATTAACTTTGCGGTGGAAATTTAGCAAACGAGCGGGATAAAACTTTACCTGCAACGAGCGATGTCATTTTGTTGGCGGATTATACAACACTCAAAACCAACCGCGCTACGATAATCGGATTAATAAAAAAAAATCAATTTTATAAAACGTGTAAGTGAAAACAATATTATTTAATCAAATAAAATATTAATAAATATAGTCCTATTACTATAGTTGAGAACTAACAGCCATACAATCTTCCATTTTATATTATAATTTATAATTTTTGAAATTTCACCTGCTGTTTCAACTTATTGGGACGAACAAGGAACAAATCGTTTAACCTGCTATTCTTATAATAAGCGGCAGATTTTTTTTATGTATAACTAGCGGTTATGCGTGGTATAATATTATATAGCGTATGTTACTTAGGGATATTCTAGCCTTCCACTGGTGAAAGAATTTTTAAAATCGGACCAGTAATTTTTGAGTGTATTCGTAACAAAGATACAAACATACAAATCTTTCCTCTTTATAATATTAGTATAGATATAGAGGATACATTGAACCGAACTATAGTAGCGGACGAGGTGTAAAGGCCCGAACACACCAAAAGCAGGTCAAGAGTTGTTTCCACTGCCGTCATGTTTGGTGTGCCATCGCTTATATTCCGCATGTTGCTTGAATTCTAGCGCTATACCTGACCTTAGGTACAAGCAGGGGGATCGTTACCACAGTAAATAAATAAGCTTATATATTTACTGTGTCGTTACAGAGGTGACGTAAGCGTGTGGTACGATCTACTCTTGACTGACTGACTTGCTTTCGATGTATTTGGGCTTTTACCCTTACGTTTCTTCTGTTACCGTCGGAATTTAAACAAAACTTTTTATTTAAGAACATAACTTAAATTTACCGCATTAAGCCTTCCCAGATGCAGTAGTGGAGGCGGAACTTAAAAATCAAGTATACTCAGACTTAATTAATAGATAAAAGTCAATCAATTTCTTCTGTGACACTATAAACAGATTACTAACACAGTCAGTATTTCTTGTCGCACAAAATTCAAGGCAATATCCATTTGAACCTCTTTTTGGTATCATTCGGCTATAAACAGAGAAACGTCGGCGGATTTGTTTTATCCCGGATCATCTTGGATGTATGACGAGATTTCGAGTTATTCATATGGAGCAAAGGTAGTTATAAAGTGTGGTATAATTTATTTGTGTTTAACAATTGACAGGTGGTGTTTGAGTATTACCACATAATAATTAATAGTACTACGTAGTATTACCCAGTGGATTAAGAAATTTTAAATTGAAATTGATCATAAATATTATCGATCACACCGTATCGTCGAGGGGTTGAATGTTCTTTTTTTGAAAAGTGTAATATATTGTTGTAATATAATTTTCTTTAAATAAATTTTAAAAGTAGGCCCTAAATGTAACAGGTTGTAAAATTACAAATATACTTATATGGTGTATTTTTTCTTGGCCAAAATAAAATAAATAATATCAGCATTTCAAAACAACTAAATATTCAGGTTTGGTTTTAAGTCCATTCGAGTACAAAGCTAAACTTAAACTAAATTTCAGCTAGAGTTTGCCAATTTGAATGGAATTTGAATTTAAGTACTATAAGTTTTCAGCGTTGATATTCGGAATATTCCAATCAACAACGTTAATACCAAACAGGTGTGTTGCGTAGACCAAAATTTAGTGAATGCAATTTGAATAGTAAATTCAATATATTAATTTATCTGTAGTGTTTGTAAGGGTGGAAAGATAGGTCTCCTCCTTAGAAATCTTCGTTTTGACGTCACGGCACATTACACTAATAAACCATTGTTCTAATAGAAAGCAATATTTCCCTATATTTACTTAAAAGTTGTCATTATCTAGATTATTATATAACTATTAGATACGTTATTATATAATTGTATGTTTTTAGGGTTCCGTACCTCAAAAGGAAAAAACGGAACCCTTATAGGATCACTTTGTTGTCCGTCTGTCCGTCCGTCCGTCCGTCTGTCAAGACCCTTTTTCTCAGGAACGCGTGGAGGTATGAAGCTGAAATTTATATCAATTACTCAGGTCTACTGACCCTTGAAGCTGTGAAAAAATCAAACTTCTAAGCCAACGCAATCAAAAGATACAGCCGTTTATGCCGCAAATTTTCGACACTTGCAAGGGAATCAAAACCTACAGGGTGCTTCCCGTGAACTCAGAATCTTGAAATTTGGTACGAAGCAACGTCTTATAGCATAGATAAAGGAAAAATTACGAAAACCATAAATTTGCAAGGTTGTACGGAACCCTCGGTGCGCGAGTCCGACTCGCACTTGGCCGGTTTTTTTTTATTGTTTCTTCTCTATCAGTTTCCAAATCGTCTATCCTCTTATTTATCTTTAGTCAGTAGAGTTTAGATTTAAAAATGAAAAAAAAAAGGAAACCCACACGAGCTCGGGTTATTTTTTATGTTTACTAAAACGGGAAAAAATTAAATCTGACCATTCTTCCCACGATCACAGAAACTAGATCTATATTCAATCTACGAGTATATTCAAACAATATCAATATACTCAAAAAAATGAGCAACTGAGAATCATAAGTGTTGTGAATAAGACGCCAGTTAGATCAAGACTAATTTGTATTTCTCCGATTACCGACACATGTATTTACATTGTACCTTCATATAAATATAATATCATAACATCTATACCTTTTAAAAATAGATTTCACAACATTTTCAAGTTTCATAATATCTACAATAGATACGACTTAAGAATTTTATGTTACCAATATTTTACAGATAACTAAACTATAATAATATTTTTATTAATAACATAATAACCATTCTAGTGTAAGGAATAGAAGTGGTATTATTTTTATATCATTACTAGTGGCCCGGGCAGACGTCGTTCTGCCACCGTATAAACCATCCCTGGACCCACTCTAACCCACTCAAAAAGTTTCATCAAAATCTGTCCAGCCGTTCTGGAGTTTTAATCAGACTAACGAACATCAATTCATTTTTATTTATATAGACTAGATGTCGCGCGGTGCGCGAGGCCGCAAGCGGCCACGCGTGTCTCTGTGCGGTTCGATTGTGACAGAAAAATAAAGTCTACTTTTGGGGCGGCCATCTTATTTTAGCCATATTAAGTCGAAAAAAAATAAAATTTTGTTAATTATTACTTTTAATGGCAACACTGTTCACTGAGACCCACAATCGCTCCATACAAGCCAACTTTCCAAAGTGTTGCCAACTGGCTAAAAAATGCCGATTAAGATTAGGAAAATTGATTTTTTTCAGTAAAACAAAAACAACGGGGCGGCCATATTGTTTTTTCTATTTTTCGGGATTTTCTAGTAAACTACAGGATATACCCTATGCGATGACACCAAACACATCCCTGTAGCGTATCGGCATCTGGGAGATCAACTCGGGTCTTTTGAGGTCTACCCTAAAAATTCAATCGGCCATAACTTTCAGTGTTGCCAGGTGAAATTCAAAAAACCTACAAAAGGTCATAGGGAGGAATAAAATGTTTCACTGACTGTCACTTGTTTTTGCAAAATGGTAAAATTTAGACTTTTGACATTTTGCGTTAAAAGTAAAAAAATACGAAAAATTCCGGGAAAATTCTTCAACACGGCCACACTACGTAGCAAGACCTCCAACCCCGCTATACAGACCAACTCGCTCAGGTGTTGCCATCTTGCCGAAAATCGACAATCAAAATGTGGTAAAATTAATACTTTTCTTTGGGAGCAAATCACCGGTCGGCCATCTTGGTTTTTCAAATTTTCGGGATTTTCTGGTAAACTACAGGATATGCCCTGTGCGATGACACCAAACACATCCCTTTAGCATATTGGCATCTGGGAGATCAATTCGGGTCAAGTGGGGTCTAAAACCACTCCAACTTTGAAACACTACTACGCGGCCGCCATTTTGTTTTTTCAACTTTTTTAACTATTTTCGTAAATCATTTAAACTTTTCTACAGATTCCAAAAATTTCAACCGGATCGGCCGGAAAACAAAAGAAAAGTCGGAATTTTCCCGGGGTCACCCCGCCATCTTGAACACTTTTTTCATATATGACTTGACTCCAAAACGACTCCTTCTGGGAGAACAATTATGTCAATCAGTCAGTCAGTGAGTGAGTGAGTGGTAGTCGAGCTTTATATATTATTTACAAATATTTTATTAAGGGCCGATTTTTCAATCGTCAGATAAATCTTATCTGGAGAATATATTGATGCTGTCACTGTCTGACACAATAGAAAGGAAAAGTGACAGGTGATTTTTATTATTCAGATAACTTCTAACTGACTATTGAAAAATTTGCCCTAAATCTAAATATATTAACTTCATGAATATAAACTTTTGATATATTTTTCTTAAACATAATTAATACCATGTACCATTATTACATTACAAAATTAAAATTTACATTACTTTTAATAATTTCATAACTAATCTGTAATAGAAGGACATAAGTGTTTATTTCGTAATTTCTAGGTTTAATATATATATTATTTTAGTTATTTATATATGTTAGATATAAGTACATTATTGTCATTATATATGTAGGTATAAATTAAATTTTTACTGTTGACATTATTTGATGATGGCCCTCGATATTTATACAGTTTTATTATATCTATCCATCGAGAACAGAACCGGTTCGCGTGGCGAGTACAGCGCCGCGTAGATACACTAGCTTTTTCAACCGCCGAACCGCGTTCTCCTGACCATCGTCCCAAAGCCATTCTGCCTAATCTTGTTTTAACAAACCCCACAGATGAATCCGATCCATAGTCGATACCTAATATAGATCCGCACCATATATATCACCGCCCCGGTCTGTCCCGCGGTCCGCTGCGGCCGACCGGCGGCCCGCGCGCGCCCTTGCCGAGGCCGCGGGCCTGCCGCGCTGCTCGCGCTGCCCGCGCCTCGCGCCTCGCGCCCCTCGCCGCTCCGCCCCGGTCACCGTCCCAGCACTACGCGTACTGTACACTGCATCCACTTCCAATCTTACATTTTCCAGTCTTGCTCGCCGCGATCGTTTTTCCGTGGTCGACATCTCATTCGCTTGGAATATTTTGACACATTTTCCCAGCGTTTTAAGCTCTTCGGTCCTTAGGAGCCGATCAGGAATATTCCTGTCGATGACGCCGTAAACTTTACAATCTCGAACGAGCCCATCCTGAAGGTGTTCGAATTGTCTATTGTCTCGCCGACCTCCTGATGTTGCGTAAAAAAAATGTGTTTCAAAATGTTCATTGAACTTCTTTACGAGAGTGTCCAGATTTTCTTTTGATTTTTCTTTCGACCTGCACATTTGATTGCTTCTTTATATACACTTGAAGCCTTAAGAAAAACTGTGAACTGCCGGTACCACTTTCGCCAGCGTCAGCACGTGGGACTAGGCCACCTTCCAGGCACAATTCCAGTGATGGTCGAGCGTGCTCCATTATTTTTGCGTATTATAAGCACATGTCAATTGTTTTATTACTACATATTTGCACAGATTCCGCTTTAAACATATTAAAATCCCGAGACCGCTGTCACCATGTTGTGAATGAAACGCCAGTTAGATCAAGACTAATTTGTATTTCTCCGATTACCGACACATGTATTTACATTGTACCTTCATATAAATATAATATCATAACAATAAGTAAACATGGTTAAGTCAAATATTTATAAACAATATTCTGTCTGCCAACATAACAAAAATCGCGGGCGCCTTGAACAGACAGCGTGAGACTATGTGACGGATAATATGGTTTTGTTCCCCATAAAGAGATTAAAATATAATAGGGCATAGAGGGGACAAAGCCAGGAAAATTTGAAGCCAAAAGTTATTCCAAGTGGAATAAGTCTAGTACAATTTCGACCGAATGACAGCTAGCGTTCATACTAACTGACATGACGCTTGTGCTTTGAACATGCTTCAAAGTTTTGTATGAAAATATTACCAATGCCACCTCTATGTCCTATTATATTTTAATCTCTTTGGTTCCCCAGTTATTTTTATACCCTTTTCCTGAACACATAATATATTTTTACGACATGGACAGCATAACACGTGTAGGTATGAAGGATGTAAAATTTTCACTCAAGCATTCTAGCAGAACCTTTTGAAACGTCGGAATGATAATACTTTTTTTAGGCGTATGCTGCACGTCAAGTTTGGATATGACAGCGGTTACTTCCTCTTCATGTTCACAAAAGTTAAATTACGGGTGCAACTGAACAGCTGACAGGCCCGTTCAGTTGATGGATGTTTCGCTCAAAGACCGAAATCGCTCATTGACGCAAAAATTCGACCGAACGCGTTGTGGCATGTTCGGGCGGCCACAACGTAATTTTCGTATAATGGTATTAGAATAAACAGCTATAACGCGTTTTTGGATTCACGAAGCAAAATTGTGTCGTGGTTCTTTTCAGGTCCCGGTTCTATTATTTGCAGACGCGTGGGGATTTAAAAAAAAATATATTTCTGAGTAGGTCAGTGTGCCACAAAAACTACCTACATTCTAAATATCAAAACTTTATGTCAAGTTGAGCCTTTACACTGGTAGGTCTGTATGTCAAAACTTATGTGAGGGATTGACATCAAGATTCAACAAACCAAAAAAATGAAGATTAATCTTCACATTGAGCTTCCAAGAACACTAGAAAAGTCTGCTTTATTTCCACATCTACTACATTCGATCAATGTTCGTGAAATTGGCACACAGAACGCCACAGGGCGTGGGAACTCTTATTTCTTTGATCACGTCTCCATCGGAACTTTCGCGTTGAACAGAATTGGGTCACAAGAAAACGATTGTGATAGGAGAAGGATTTAGTACTGGACAAACACTGTTTGATCTCAATAAACTTCGGACTCCATGTTTAAATATTTATTCACGGATTCCTTGTACCTTAAAAAGTATTGAAGCCAAAAGCCAAACAAATTAAAAATCTTTTATAAATATCCTTCCAAAATGTTCTGTTACTTTTAAAAACTTGTCAATGCCAGAAATATCGTCAAAGAAGGGAAGAAAAGAAAGAAAACAATAAATCCATCGTATCCCTTCGAAATTTTATGCCTGAGCCTTCCACATCCAGCAATGCGATATAATTTAAAAAGCCATCCCAAAAATACATTGTGGAGTAAGTTCCACCCATACAAATTAGTTCCTCTGTTCCTCCCTTAAGCTTATGCTGACATCTCCCGCAAGTAACCCTGCCAAGTTTAGTAGGTCACCTAAGAGAGCGTTGCCATTTATAAAGTAACACGTTCATTTGTAACCCAACTGCGGTGAAGATTAAAGAAGGTCAATGTTTTTACAAATCTGAATACATGTATGAATTAGTGCCTATTTAGTTCAACTTAAGTATCGAATCACTTGTCACTGGTTTTAAGTTAAGAAAAAGAGCCAATAACATCCCCCAACATCTAGTTGTTTCAATTAATAGAGTAGCAATTTCTGTCTTAGCAGTAACAAGTAAAAAGTGTGTCACTAGAGCACAAAAAAATATTAAGCAAAAGTAAGTAGGCTACTAGTGGGATGCCACCTGTGTAGACACATTGGCGACATCGCATGTCACTGCAACTTCCTTGAGAGCGGGTGCTGCCGGAGCTGATGCTGAATCCCTTAAACGACGCAAGTATGCGAATATTGGTGAGGGATACCTATTTTTACCTTTTGCAGTAGAGACACTTGGTCCTTGGGGCTCGGAGGCGCGAGAACTTGTAAGAATGTTGTCTGCGCGCCTCATTGAAACTTCTGGTGACCCAAGAACTGGCTTTTTCTTACGCCAGCGGATTAGTTTAGCAATTCAGAGGGGGAATGCAGCAAGTATTCTAGGCTTCGTGCCGCGTGGTCAGGGTTTAGAAGAAGTTTTTTGCCAGTCATTTCGGTTGGTAGGTAATAATTCTATTCTATTTAAGTATATTTTTGACGAAGCCTGTTGCTGATCTTCGAAACTGTATTGATTTTGACGAAGCATGTTGCTGATAATTTTCATTTGTAATTATTGCATTAATAAATCATGTAAGAACTTATTATAATAATCTACATTATGTTTTCATAAATGTACTGAGTAGGCTACTTAGCACAGTGTTTTCAACCCCTGCATTAGGTAAGTAAAGGTTTTTATCTTAATACATCACAAATGCAGGTCTGTGCTTTACCATCCTTACTTTGAAAGAACGTTGTGTATCATAAACAAGAAAATCAAGGCAATATCACCCAAGAAAACTGCGTCTTACTTCGGGTTTATGTCCCTTATATACTTAGTTTAAATTGCTATCCGTAGCCTCGCAGTTCTGACTTGGAATAGGGCAATAGGGCTACCGTTGAACGGGGCGATCAAATGCCTAATCCCATTACCTGACACTAAATAAATTTGTCGAAACTCTTGCTACTAACTAAATAAAATAATAATAATAATATAATCTCACGCCTTTTATCCCCGAGAGGGTAGGCAGAGGTATTCCATTACTGGATATACCCACATTGCACGAGATATATTGGACCCCTAAACGTTATAAGTGGTGAGCCCATCGCCGGACCGGGTCTGTTTACACATGTCTCAGAATTAATTCTGAGACCTGCGGGTTTCCTCACGATGTTTTCCTTCACCGTCGAGCTAGTGATAAATATGTACGTAAATTTTTGAAAAACTCATTGGTACATGCCAGGATTCGAACCCGAGCCTCACTGATTTTCGGCCGGCTCTTTAACCGTCCGGGCTATCACTGCTCTCTTGCTAACTACAGGTTAAAAATACAATTTATTAAAGTGTAGGCGTTTTGTAGCATCCCATACTTGGTGATTCATCAGCTAAATCTAATAATTACTAAAACCAGTCTTAACCTACACCACTACAAGACCGTATGGAAATAGTTTCAAAAATACCTAACTAGGTTCGTAGCACGTGCTACGTCGCTTGTAGCAGCAGTAAATTAATATAGTAGTTTTCTTTCTTCAACACTATTATGATTGGATTAGTTTAAAATAAAGTCAGCCTTATCATAGACAGTACCTACGGCTGTTTTGAGCGGGAGGACCAATTGGCGCTTTGAGTATTAAACCAACCGGAGAAGCCACTGACAGGCGTTCCCCTCTGCCAAAAAAAGTGTCGGTCAACGCGCATACCTGTTATATACAACTAGTTATTTGTGTTTGTTTCCTCGTCCCCCGCGCAGAAATTGGCAAACTTTTTTGCCAAGAAACGAGTGCGCGTGACGTCTCCTGTTGGTTTAATACTCAAAGAATTGGCGGTATGAGGCGGTTTGCGCAGGCCGAGCCGATGTTCAAAGCAGCCAAGTTAAAACGGCGGTACTGTACATTATTTACCAAAGCTCTGTATATAGTGTTGACAGCAATACCAATAGAAAGTTTTATTTAAATGTTTTGTTATTTTTTATTCATGTATTTTTTAAATAAATGTCTATTCTTAGTTTGCACGTATCTATTTTACTACCTCGAAGATCTTTGTTAAAGTATGCTGTGTAATGCAATATTGTTGTAAATGACGTAACCTGTATATCCAGCTGCATTTTCCAGCCACACAAAACAAAGAAGACCTAAACACATGTCATGGCTTCTTATTGCTATTAGTGATGGAAGAGCCCAAGTTTAGTCATTTATTAGACAAAAACTCACGGACTTAAAGTAAGGTTAGGTTAGTAGGTAGTGTGATACTAACTACTAGTATCACATAAACATAAAAAATAAATAGTAAAACTTGCTCTCTGTCTATACTCGTCTTGTGGTACGCTCACGTTTCTTTACTCCGTTTTCTAATAAAATACTTTTTCAACACACTTGCTCATAAAGTGGCTCTAATTTCACTGCAATTAGGCACATAATGACACCTATAATCAAACTGAGACTTTTTGTTTGCTATTATTCACTAGTGAGTTATAGATTTTTTTTTTCAATTTTGTTGCTAGAGTTGCTTTGTTCTTAAAAAAGTTTCGATACAAAAAAGATCGTATTCAATCGTACTAATAAATTAATACACAAATATGGCTTGCTCATTTCATGCAACTTCGTATTTAAATAGATCATTTCAACTTGTACGTGTTTAATAAACAAAACTTTCACTCAAATATAACTTTGGTTTTCTCTGTAAAAACTTTAAATACCCCATTTTGTACGTGGCTAAAACGCTATCCACGACAAACCAAAGAAAAAGAAACCTAATTTTTTTAGTCCATGGCCGATCGCCATTGTAAGATGCGAGCGCATAGGAAAACGAGGCTGTATGGGCCTAGATCCTTTTGCCTTTTCCAAATTATATAAATAAAAAATTGGAAAACCAATTAATTTTCCCCGCCATTGCGAATGATTATTTTAAAATGATTTTTTAGTATTATTTATTCACAAGTGTGTTGAAAAACGTCGTATGATACACGTGTGTATTGATGATTACCGTCCTCGGCTCTCTTATGACCCTCGCCTACGGCTCGGGTCTCAATGGCGCCTCAGCGGTAATCACCAACTTTACTCACTTGTACCATAATGTACTATTCCGCAACTCTATCGCCTATTGCACTGATTAAAGTAAAAAAACAATTTTCCGGCTTTTTGTTCAAGTCTTATCTCAATTCAAGAAGGCAGTAATTGAACAATAATAAAACAGGCTTAAAGCGGTCTGTCTGTAAACAAATTGTTTTTGGGACGTGGGTCCCTCGAAAATTGCATTAGGAAGAGTCTACGTTAACAAGATTAATTGTGTATTTGCTTCAAGAGGTGTATAGGGACTGTGTTCTCGATTTAGAAAATTAATTTATTAGGAAATTAATAGAATAAATAAACTCACGCCTTTTATTCCCGAGGAAATTTTAAAAATCCTTAGCTATTCTACTCCTTATTAGGAAGCTATCTTCTATATTTGTAAAACGATTATTATAGTTTATAAGATTTCGTCAATGAGTAAGTGAAATACCTACCTTCTACTTCAAGTTTTAAAAATATTAAACTGTCTTATGCGTAAATATTGACTACTGCGAAAATTATAGCAGATGTTACTCCCAGAAAAGTGACTCTTCCATTGCTTTTCACAAATAAAAAAAATGTCTATTGAACTATAAATTTTTGCTTAAAGTAGGTATACATTTTTAAGGCATCCTTTCAAGTACCTATTATAATATTTGTGCCAGGATACCTTGCTCTTCCATAGCACAAAAATAATTATAAATTCGGATTATTAAAATCGGTAGTGGTTTATATTCACTCTTCACCATGAGCTTACCAGACACGTGTAATGAAACGAAAAACACACTGGTGCATAAGTTGTACCTAAGAAATAGAACACCGCTGCCTACACCCTTAGGGATAAAGCATGAGCCGAGCGATAAGGCATTCATTTGTATAAGTACTAGCTGATGCCCGCGACTTCGTCCGCGTAGAATTTGTTATTCCTTTGCGTTTCGAAAATATATCAAGAAGGATAATCTACACTATCTATCTATAAAAACTAATATTATAAAGAAAAAAGATTTGTAGTTTTGTAGCTATGTTAATAACGAATAAACTCAAAAACTACTGGATTAACCGGAAACCATTAGAACGCTATATTATTCCTGAGTAACATAGGCTATATCTATGACGAAAAAGAATTAGGGATCCTTACTAAAACTTGACTGTAGGTACATGCCAGGATTGGAACCCGAGCCTCACGAATGAGATTTATTTATATTTTTGTTATTCAAAACACCCTATATACAAACTATCATTGCTATTTATTTATATTTTTGTTATTCAAAACACCCTATATACAACGCGTCCCAGAATAAGCGCAATTCCTCATACACCCCAATTAGTATACTATTATAAAAATATGGTAATGCATTCGTACTTTAGTTTTGTCTAACAAAATTTCTTATATAAAGAGCGATAACAGTACGGTTTCCACAGGTAACCCTAACTAAATTCAGATCTATGCTAATCAGTTTTTCTGAAAAAAAATTACACATACTAAAAATAGCTGAAATCAATTAAGTAGTCGATACTGATTACGTATTGTATAGCCTAGGACACTCTTTGGTTTATGATTTGTGAATTAGTTCTTGATACCAAAGGTATGCATGTGCTCATTATAACAAACAAATTTCCTCAAGGAACCCATAGTGAATTCTCAAAAAAAGAAGTGAACTTTGTATGGAGACTTTTGAAGAGTATTTGTGCCAAGTTTCAAGTTGATAGTAGGAAAAACCACACTCTTTTATACCAACTTCAACCCCTACTTTCACTCCTTTAGGGAATAGTTTTCGAAAAATCCAATAACACGTGTCTCATAATTTATTTCTAAAAGTATTTGTGCCAAGTTTAAAGTTAAGAGACGTAAAAAACAACACGTCTCCATACAAACTCCAACGCCCTGTTTCACCCCCTCAGGGGGGTTTTCAAAAATCCAGAAAGACGTGTCTTGTTATTTGTTTTGAGGAGTATTTTTACAGTTTCGAATTGATACACCAAAAATTAGGGTTTTCCATAACATACATGAACCTGGGAGAGCCATGCTTCGGCACGCTTGGGCCGGCTCGACCGGAGTGATACCACGGCCTCACAGAAAACCAGCGTAAAGCAATGCATTGCATTTCGTAGAGTGAGTGAGGTAACCGGAGGCCGCAATGCCCCCTTCCCCTCCCCTCCTCTCGCTTCCCCTCTCCCTACTCCCACCTCAATGGTCGGCAACGCAGTTGTCACTCTTGAGTTGCAGGTGTCCATGGACGACGGACGTCACTTACCATCAGGTGACCCGTCTGCTTGTTTGCCCCCTTTTTTATCATAAAAAAAATACCAAGCTTAACCCCCTACTTTCACCCCTTTTGGGTACGATTTTCGAAAAATCCAAAAACACGTGTCTACTCATTTATTTTCAAAAGTATTTGTACCAAGTTTCAAGTTGATAGACGTAAAAAACAACACGTCTCCATACAAACTCGCACCCCCTGTTTCACGACTTTTAGGAGTGTATTTTGCAAATCCCGAAGTACGTGTGTTGTGGTTTGTTTTGAGGAGTATTTGTACAAAGTTTCGAATTGATACACCCAAAAATGAAGGTTTTCCATACATTACAAACTCAACGCCTACTTTCACCTCGTTAAGGGACGATTTTCGGAAAATCCAAAAACACATATCAACTAATTTATTTCTAAAAGTATTTGTGCCAAGTTTCAAGTCGAAACACGTCAAAATAAACGTCAATACAAACTCCATCCCCCTCTTTCACCCTCTTATGGGGTGTTTTTTGAAAAATTAAGAAATACATTTCTTGTTGTTTTTTTGATAGAGTATTTTTACAAAGTTTCAAATTGATACACCCAAGACTGAAGATTTTCCATACAAACGTTCAACCCCTTTTTCACCCCCTTAAGGGTTGAATTTCGAAAAATCCTTTCTTAGTGCTAACCTACGTCTTAAAAACATTAGCTGTAAAAAAATACAGCTTTCTAGGTGTAAGGGTTTAGGCGGGGCGTTGATGAGTCAGTGAGTCAGGACTTCTCTCTTTATATATATAGATTGAATTAGAATTTAATGTGTTTATTTAATGCACCCAATTAAAAAAAAGTTTACGTCATTTTTGAACTTCTTCTAGTTAACATGAGTGGCTATTAGGCAAAAAGTTTTAAATTAAAGAGATCCACTGTGTTTAATTACATACTTGATGACGAATGTTCTCGTTTATAAAAACGTGAAACACGCTTCAAGAACTCAAGAATAATATCTAGAAAGTGAGATTTAAAGTACCTCTCCCCTGTGCCCAGTAGTAAAAACGATCCTTAATATTTTTTTCGAGACCGTACTTACGGTACTCGTAATAATAAATTGTCTATCAAGCATCATCAAAGTGAAAATATTCGGAGAGGGAAAAGTGGAAAGGCCTTTTTATTCAAGTGCGCCTAACGAGGGTAAGTTAAACATTGTTTTTATCAAAAATAACACCTTTTACATTAAATAGGGAAGGATAATAGATGTTATTTTAATGATTCGCAGTGGACTACTATCGGTAAATCAAATAAATAGATATCTATCTATTTATTATATAGATACATATATACTGGTTATCTAAAAAGTATACTGGTTAGCTATCCAGTATATATATGTATCTATATTATTAAAAATTCAATGCTGTTGATAGAGTACCCGAAACCGACGAGCTTGTATGAACCGATTGATGAATGTGGATGAGGCACGTGAGGTATGCCAGGATCGTAGCAGGTGGCGGGCTGTTGTCTCTGCCTACCCCTTCGGGAAAAAGGCGTGAGCACATGTATGTATGTATCAATGCTGTTCCTTGGTAAGCTCACCACTTGACAAAGGCTAAACCGTTTTTTTTACTTTTGTAATAGTCCTAAAGAAAAATCGGCTAAGTGGGCCAGAAAGTATTGAGACTATTAAGATTTGGACATAACAAGGTCTGTCGGATCAGCTTGTTTTATAATAAAGATGGAAATAAAACTTTCACATAATTAAGTAATTGATGTCAAGAAAGCTAATCATTATTGACCCAAAGAGATTAAAATATAATAAGGCATAGAGGGGACAAAGCGAGAAAAAATTGAAGTCAAAAGTTATTCCAAGTGGAATAAGTCTAGTACAATTTCGACCGAATGACAGCTCGCGTTCATACTAAACTGACATAACAAGGACATGACGCTTAGGCTTCAAAGTTTTGTATGAAAATATTCCCAATGCCCCCTCGGCATAGAGGGGGCATTGGGAATATTTTATATTTAAATCTCTATTATATTTAAATCTCTTTGTTATTGACCAATCTATATATACCTATAAAATGATAAACTGACTGACTGATTGGTGATGTATCAACGCACAGCCGCTGGGTCTAGAGATTAGAAATTCATCACAGGCATCCACTAAGAAAGGATTTTGCAAAATTCTACCCCTAAGGGAGTGAAATAAACGTGCGCGAGCGAAGCCGCGGGTAAAAGCTAGTTAAGAATATAAAACAAAAGATATCCCGTTCAAATGGATACAGAACCTCGCTAACAACAAAGTTAAAGATGTAAGTCAATTAGGAAATACTAATTGAATCAAATTATTATTACCTATCCACTTACCTTTTGCCTATATGTATTGGGAAAAATGAAATAAGTTCGTTTTCGTAACGTCTTATAAAAAAAACTCTGAAATTTCACGCTGTAGAAGGCGGGCGATATGAAAATTTTTATGGTATGCCACAAAAAAAAATACACTATGTAGTATGTATGATATTATAGTCCAATAGGAAGACAGGCAATGCAATCTCATACGTCTCAGCAGTTGCAAAATCGCAACATTTATAACCATTTGGTTGCAGGTGGTAGCAATCAGTAAACGCGTGCTCGGTTGCGCTTCATAAATCAAGTGCCCTGCAAATATTTTAAGTGGTGCTATGAATGAACGCAAAATGCTGACAAAGCTGGTGTAAAGGCATTATTCAGCATTAGCTTCACGACCAAAGTCACAGAGATAGTGAAGAGATATTTAATTTTAAAAAAGAGTTGTAAAAGCAGGATTATTATTATCAGTGACAGACGCGTCTATTTTATTTTAAACCAACTTTTTTCCGCTATTCCACTAACATGTGTTTATTTCTTTCTTCAACATTAGCTGTCTATATTGCAAAATTTGACCGGCATCGGTTCAATTCGGATCAAATTTTTGGTTCCATTTAGTCATTTGTAGGTTTTTCGTATTTTCCGCATGAGAAATCAACATAATGAAGACAAATAACGGTAATATTTCAAAACAAATATCAAGTTGTGAACCGAATTACGGCACATGTAATTTCCATCAGCAGCAAACCCTTGACAGAGTGTGGTTGGAGCAAACAACTCGCTCTGCTAAAGGTCTGTGGTCATGGTCAACCGCCCCATTTCGACTAACGATGAATTCGGGGATATTATTAGTGGTTTATTAATTTCATTATATTATATTAATTATATTATCATCTGTTATACTTGTGAAAGTCGAAGCTGCGGAAGATTATAATATTTTCTTTCGAGTCGTTTTCTTTTTATTAAATGAGCAATAAAATAACCTCTAATACATAGGAGAAGAATTAATATTCTACTTCTATTTGTGAGTGACAACTAATGTGTTTTGATTTAATTGAATATTTGTTGTTTGTTTTTCTTCTTTCTTTTTTATGATTATTTTTTTGGTCTAAAAACCATTTCCACCAGTATTAAGGTGACGGAAAAAGTAAGCCATGTCTACTTTTAGGTGGCTTGAAAAATACTGGTGGCTTCTAGCCTAACATCATCAGCGGAGGGCGCTTGAGAGATTATGGCTGTTCCGATTGGACAATGAAGTGGAAAAGATTCATGTTATCATGTTTCCGCTATATCGTCAACTCAAAGTGAACTGTATTTATAAACTTATTAATAATAAATCGACTGATTAGTTTTCGGTTAATCATACTTTATAATTTAATTCTCACATCTTTTCTCATCAAACACGTGCTCTAATTCAATCTCAAAGCCATTTTCCTAACACAATATCTGGATTGCGTGTGCAAAACATTTCCTTTCTGGAATCCCATTACGTTTCATAACAGCAAACATCACCCGAGGGTTTCGTTGGCGGATTTAACCATTTATTTTCCCATCTGATCGGAAAAAGGGAGATATTGTCCGCAAACTGGCAGCGGTTAAACTTAATGACGATCCACCAAAAATACTGTTGTCATCTTCATAGACTAGAACTTTATTCCAAAGGTAATACGATTCACATCATTTCGAAGGGTCGTTAGTATGTTCTTTGAAATCACGACAAGTTGGTATGGATGTATTGTCCGTACCTTCCTTTATTGGACGAATACATTTATTTGCAACGAAAAATTACAACTACATTATTGAAAATATTTAGGTACATTATATTAAGTTCAAGCATTTCCTGAAGTATCAAGACGTTGATTTTAAATTATCACAGTCAGTAGTACTCAGCGTAGAACGTTTTAGCATAATATTAATTATCCAAAGGTTTCAGTACCTTTAATCCGAATTCCTTACCTACTACTAACCTATTCTAAGTGAAGTTAGCTTACCTCTTACACTTAAAGCTTGGGTTCCAAGCAAGAAGAACTTTGATCTCCAAATGTGCCTTCAGAAAAGTATTTTGAGATCCTAAAATACCTTCTTAAGTACACTAATAAAATGAAAAAGTCGGAACTTACTTAAAACGATATTTGTCTTTGGCACCTATTACCTAATCTCAAACAAAGCAGAGCCTGTACTTTTGGCGCTAAAACAACTGATAAGCATATTTTCATTCGAATAAACACCAAGACCAACGAAACCAACCAACATAATATTCATTTGCGTTTAGACGGGAAAGGAATCCACGATTTCTGACTCAGAAAGACAGGGTCACTACCAACCAACTGGGCCAATAACTCGTCCATTACGAGTGCATAGTCGTCATTTTTCATTCTATAAACGCTTATGAGGTAAATAACCAGGCCTAACCAAGTGCTTTGGTAAACGTAAACGTCAGTCGAATAGAATGACAAATGTATGGAACTAGCTTTTACCCGCGGCTTCGCTCGCGCAAGTATATTTCACCCTCTTAGGGGTTGAATTTTGCAAAATCCTTTCTTAGTGGATGCCTACACTGTATAAGCTATCTGCGTGCAAAATTTCAAGTCTCTAGACCCAGTGGTTTGGGCTGTGCGTTGATATATTATCACCAATTAATCTGTTTATCATTATATATATATATATATATATATATATATATATATATTGACAACGAAAATTGACGCAACACTCTAAAACAGTACGTCACTAACAAGCATCTAACAATAATTTCTTAGAGGGTGTTTCGCAAAAAATGGCTTCAAACACATAATTTCTTTGGCGCAATTTTTTTTTCATATATTCAGAAAATGAATTAGCATACTTTGTAGAGGCGTCTAAGACCTACATTTATATGTTATTTTCCCTGAAATCTATCGAGCCGATTCGAAGTTTTAGCCATTTTAAAATATACTTGACCATAGAAATTAGACATTTAACAAAGAAATTAGATTTTTATCCAAAGAAATTAGAAACCTTACCAAAGAAATTAGAAAACGTACCAAAGAAATTAAGAAGCATGCCAAAGAATTTAGATTTGTGAAGAAATAAATTATTTTTCTAGTCAAAATTGGCACTAAAATAAAAAAAAACAACATAATTGGTGTTTGACATTATTTTTACAATAAATAAATAAATAAATTGTGGGACACAATTGACACACGGCTATTTAGTCCCAAACTGGGCAGGGCCTGTACAGTGTACAATGAGTACAAAACAACAGTTGTTTTGTAAACAACAGTTACTGATAAAGATACTTAAATAAATATTAAATGACCAGACACAAAGCCAACAGACATGTTCATGCACACAAATGTTGGCCCCGAGCGGGAATCGAACCAACGTCCTCCTCCTATTAAGAATATGGTACAAAAATTAAGGCACTTTACTTTAAGAATTCGCTTCTTAGGAACAAGTAGTCTTTAAAAAAATTAAAAATGTTTCTTAAGCTTAATTTGCCGCTGCGGAGCAATTTAAGACAACGATCCAGAAGTGGCACAACAATACCTTGAATTTAAAACTGGACGCTCTTACTGCAACTAATGCTACAAACTACACATTATGGAAGTTCACGAAGTCCCGTAATAGACCACAAGAAGCAAAACCTCCGATCAGAACGACCGACAACACCTGGGCACGAACATTGAAGGAAAAATCTGATACCTTCGCTGCTCACCTATCTAAAGTATTCACTCCACATCATATTTACATCAACAAAATGAAATGGAAACGAAGTGTATCTTAAAACAAGACCTAAAATTATAGCTTCTACCTAAGGCAGTAACACCATGTGAGATATGCAGAATCATAAGAGTCCTGAAAGTGAAAATAGTGCCAGGATTTGACCTTATAACCTGAGAAGTACTAGTACAACTGCCAAGAAAGGCAATAGTGTTCCTAACTATCTTGTTTAATGGAAACTTAAGACTTCAATATTTTCCCCGACTCTCGAAAGCGTCACAAGTACTGATGATACGCAAACCAGGAAAACCAGCCACAGAGGTGGCGTCATATAATAGGCCTATCAGTCTGCTCCTAATCCTCTCTAAAGTTTTAGAGAAAGTCCCAATCAGGAGGATACTACCCTTTCTGGCTTCCGTGAGCAGCACTCAGCACACACAGTTGAGCAGGTGCACCGAGTGTACAACATAATAAGAAACGCACAGGAAAATAAAGAATACTGCTCCTCTGTATTCCTTGATATACAGCAAGCCTTTGATAGGGTCTGGCTGGCATGATGGATTACTCTGCAAGATCAAGTGTAATCTCCCACACAGCCATTATCTGGTGCTTAATTCCTATCTCAGGGACAGACTATTCCATGTAAAATAAGCCGATACTTCGTCAACGTTTTACGATGTAAAGGCCGCAAGAGTCTGTGCTGGGACCTGTCTTATATATCCTGTATACTGCAGACCTACCACAAATTGAAGATACCACCATCGTTACTTTGGATGATACCCATGCCATACTAGTCAACAACAAAGACCCTCAAAAAGCTACAGAAATATTGCAAAAAGGACTTGACCATGTTTACAAAAACGACGGGAGTATCTAATATAATGTGAAGATCTTTCACTTGTAGGGCATTTCGTAATATTTGCACAATGCTGCAAAAATGGGCCTAGGGAGGTATGTTGACAGCGAACAAGCAAGCAAATCGAGCAGTCTCGCTAGATTTCACGGAAAGAAAATTTTATTACTCTGCTAAAGCTACATTAATTAACTTAGCTGCGATACATACAAAAAAGTACCAGCATAAATTGACATAATGTTAGTATACTAGACATTTTAATGCCTTTATCGATTTTTTTTTAATTTCTTTGTACCAACACTAATTTCTTTGGCGCGTTATGCCAAAGAAATCCAAATAAATTAGTGCCAAAGAAATTAGAAATCATCAATATTTATTTATTTTCTCAAAAATCTGATGTACGATTTTCACCTTTTATTCCCACCTGCATACTGTTTGACTGAGACTATGTGTACAAAAATTCGCAAGCAACGGTAACAAATACTATCTTGACAATAAACATCGAAGAAATTAGGCACTTACCTGACGAAAATCCGAAATGTAAGGAAAAAAAATATATTTTCGTCGTTTCGTAAAGTTTGCGCACCTCTTGCCCTTGGCGTCAGCTAGTAGGTGACTAAAGGGTGTGGGGAAGCTGGACAATATGTTCCAGTGGTCGTTTGAGGCAGAGTAGCTACACGATTTCTATGCGCCAGAGAAATTAGTATTTTTTGTTTGGACAAAATTGTTTGTGTTATAATTTAAATACAAAACCTAGTAATGAAGAAAAGAACTAATTAACAATTACCATAAGTATTTGTTATCAATATGACATATTAATCTTATGCTTATTTTACTTTCAAAACTGAGTTTTTCCTGATATACGAAAACAAGTACCCAATGGACGCGCCAAAGAACTTATGATATTCAATTTTAAAAAAATATTGTCGGTTTCCTTTGAACGTTATGCAGTGTATTACTAATTCATTAAAACACAAGCACGATACATTTCTTCAAAAAAAATACCCCACCATGGAAATCAAATGTTTTTATGGATTCTCAGGCTTGGACACTCCTCAATCGCGTCATTTGCGAATCACCCAGTACCACTTTCGTTTTGCCACTTGAGTAAGGAGACTGTACGGTCATAGAATCAGTCTTCACTACCACTTACATTTTCGTGAGGTTTCATAAATTCAATGTAATGTACTACAAGTAAACACTTATTTCTCATATGTCCGTGTTCAAAGACGCGGTCTCGCGTAACAGGGCCCTTGATAGGGGAAGGCTGCGTATATAATAAATTACGAGGTAAACTGAGCACATATAATTTGTTACGGCAATAAACAAGGAAATCTTTCGGTTTATTGTATGAACCTGACAATTTGGCTCGTTTCTTGGAACAAAAAAATACTATTAATTAATGATGTTCCATATTTTCTTTTTTATTTGTAGTCTATGTTAGCACAAGTCATAATCAGAGCCGTAAAAAGTAAGAAAAAGACAGTTTTCTTACTTTTTACGACTCTTAATTCAAACAATTTTGAGCCAGGTGTTTGTTCTATTATTGGTCAAATGGGGATTTACTTTATATTCGATGCACAAAATTATAGTGGACTTTTAATGGAGACGTAAGTAACTTCGCACCGCAACAAGAAAATATTCATCTCCAGTATTTTATCAAATTTCTTTTCTTTCTCACTTACCGCATAATTAGCTACAGGTACTTTAATATGAATGAAAATAAAAAAATACTAAAACACGACGTCTCTTCTCTGATTTCCTCTAAAAAGAACGCGACAGTTCTGCCCCCTCTCACAATCGTTTGAATTGAGAAAGAAATCTAAAACGTAGTAAAAACTTTTATTCCCTCAAAATAATCTTAGAAAACCTAAACGACGGAAAAGTGGACAGGGTAACCCGAAGAAGCGATCTCTGGAGTTCTGTTGATGGAACATCCTACTTTCCTCAATTTACTAACAAAGACTACGAAAACTGCACAACTGACAAAACTATTACAATGTATTTTTGCAATCGCTCATTGAAAAATATAAATGTTTATTCACTGGGTTTACCCCACTGAACCAGAAAGAAGACACTTACATTTTTTCAAATGTAGCCTATGACACTCCTAAGATGAACACAAATCTAACAGTTTACGTCGTGCTTTAAAATCTGTCCAGTCGTTTAGGCTACATGGGTTCACATTATAACAAATCTCATATACTTAAACCCCCTTTTTCGGGTAACGTTGGGTTATCTATATAGATATATACTAATATTATAAAGAGGAAAGATTTGTATTTTTGTATGTTTGTTACGAATAAACGCAAACTATTGGACCGATTTTAAAAATTCTTTCATCAATGGAAAGCTAGAATATCCTTGAGTAACATAGGCTATATTATTCCCGTATTCCCACGGTAACCGACAGAACCGCTAGTATAATAAAAAAGAAGCAGACAACGATCGGTTTTTTTGTAGCAACAGCGTGGGATCCACAAAAATACATGATAGACTTCGTTTGTTGATAATGAAAACCCTTTTTTTTTTAAATTAAAAATACTAGCGGCCATATTTTCATTTCATTTCATATTTCCAAGTAGATAACTGTACTTGCTTTGCCTATTTTGACATGAGTTCGGCCATGAGGATATGTTTGGACATGAGTTCGGCCATGGGGATATGTTAGACCTCGTAGCCAAATCAGTTAGGTGAAATAGTTTGGCCACGAGGAAGAACCCAAAATAACATCCCTCTGTTTGCGTCGGGGTTTAATAAAAAATCCGTCAACATAAGACAAATTCTTTTTGAACACAGACTTTGTTTCAAATATGGCTGCCATAAAATATCTAAAAATAAAAATAGCAAAATAATATCTTTCAATATTACTTTTTGTATTCTTATCTTACGGAATATTGTGGGCGTTTCATCAAACGTACTGTAGAATAAAACTTAAGAAAAATAATTTTGTCGAGATAGGTACTGTAACATGACAAGGTAAGTAACTAAATACATAATCAAAAACATACTCTGTCTATATAGGTCAGAATGTTAGCCTACAACACGAAAAAAACCACGAGAAACGCAAACACAGCGATCCTAGACATATTTGACTTTTAAATTTGCTCTATCCACTCTAACCCGATGAAAGATTCGTGTTGCTCTTGCTCAGATTTGTATCGACTTGACCTTGAAATAAATATGTAAGTATCAGGCCAATTTTTGTCGCTAGATTATAAGGAATCTTAATACCTACTTAAAAAACAAAGCGTTATCAAATAATGGCTTTTAATACCAAATGTATATAATAACTAACTAACTAATACTAATAATCTCACGCCTTTCATCCCCGAGGGGGTAGGCAGAGGTATTCCATTACTGGATATACCCACATTTCACGAGATACATTGGACCCCTAAACGTGATAGGTGGTAAGCCCATCGCCGGACCGGGTCTATTTACACATCTCAGAATTAATTCTGAGACCTGCGGGTTTCCTCACGATGTTTTCCTTCACCGTCGAGCTAGTGATAAATATGTACGTAAGTTTTTGAAAAACTCATTGGTACATGCCGTGGTTCGAACCCGAGCCTCACTGATTTTCGGCCGGCTCTTTAACCGTCCGTGCTATATATGTATAGGCTGCACTATTCGTACTATGTTAAACAAATATGACGAATATACTGAAATAATAATAATTATTTGTAATAAATGGGTGAAGTAATATACATTTATTTACAAAGAAAAAATACATTGATTTACAATAATTACAGATAAAAAATGTCCTCCAAAGAGGAACCATGTGGGACAGTGCCCAGAAGACTGGCAGCATTCCCTCTCTGGATAGCTAGGCTGATCCTTTGACAGAGATAGCTGCCAGCCCTCTGGTCACCCGAAGCCTCGACCAAACGCACTGACAGCTCTTTGAGGAGCTGCCGCGCCCCCGGACCCCACGGTCCCATGCTGGTCTCCACCCCAAACGGCACAAATATGTAGCCCTCATTGAGGTCGGCATATTTGCGCTGCTTCAGGCGTTCAGCGTTCGCAGCCGCCGCGCCAGCGCCCACAGAGGTGGCATCGATGTGGGATGGGGCCAATGTGTCAGCACATGTGGCATCCCACACCAGCGACCTGCCATGTCTCGATGGCCCGACAGTCATACCATCAGGCCTCCCGCCACCTATCCGTGTGATGCCGTTAGGCTCAAGAATAGCTGGGATACCAGGAGTGGTGAGAGCCCTGCGGATGATGTCGTTGAGGCATGCATGGCGCGACAGGCGGCCGGCGCTACGTGCGCAAGAGAGGCCGTAGTGTCCGAGTCGATCGACAGGCTCCCCACACTGGCATCTATGGGGGTGGTTTGCCCTGACGCCCAATCGAAGACAGACAGCGAGGGAAAGTGTCTGTCTATCCAAAAGAGTACCAACGGTAGCAGAAGGCAATGCCCGCAGCCAATGTCCCGATTCTTTTTGAGACACTGCGAGGAGACGAGCACGCTCCGAGGTGCTGGTGCATGAATCCGTTAGATTCTTAAGCACCAACTCGCAGAGCGGCCCGTCCCAGTGCTTCTGACAAAGCGGACTGGACGGCAAACTAACACCCGGACATGCTCCCAGCCATGCATCTCTAGCCTCCGTCAAGTACGACAACTCCACGATACCCAGAGAGGGGCATATTATGCTTCCGTGGAGGTTGTACGCACTATGAGCAGAGGACAGAAACGCCGGTAGGGAAATACTGGAAATTTTGCGAACCCCCACTCCACCAAATCTTACTGGGAGGGTGGCTTGGTCCCAGGCTCGCCCCTCTAAAGGGCTATTTAGAATTTGGGAGAGATATTTTTGTAAAGAAAGGTCCAGACTATCTAATAAACTATCAAACTTCCAAAAATGGGAGCAGCGGAGGACATAATATGTCAATTTCGGGACGAACAGGCAAGACCGTATTATGGACAGAGCCATATGCGGGTTAATTTCAAGGAGTCTGTCCGAGCAGTCGTTAAATTTTGAAATTTGCTCCTGAACAAAACTCGAGAAAGATTCATCGAGAATCGGGGCTCCTAGGAGACGAAGGCATTCATTTCCGAGATTTTTTATATTTGGGGCTAAATTATTTAACTGCGTTATGATGTTAGATTTTATGTCAGACGGTACTGACGCCGAAACAAAAAGCTCGCATTTTGAAAAATTTAAATCTAAACCGATTAACTATGTAATAAATTGTGGGACACAATTTACAGACGGTTATTCAGTCCCAAACTAGGCAGAGTCTGTACTAGGGTATAAAACAACTGATAAACATACTTAAAAAATATTAAACGACCAGACACGAAGCCAATTTAACAGACATGTTCATGCACACAAATCTTGGCCCGCGACCATCGACTCAGACGGCAGGGTCACTACCAACGGAGCCAACAGGCCCGTCAAATGCATTCAACAACCGGACATACAGCTTACAGTGGTCGCGCCCCCAAAAGTCATTACATATGTAGCCCGCTTTCGTTTCAGGTTTTTTTTAATAATAAAATTATTTTTTATGCCATTTTTTTATTAATATTTCGAGAAATCGTATCTGCTACTGAATATAAACTGAAAATATAAATTCAAAATAACCTAATTCTTTTGAAAAACAACAAAAACAGCACTTCCGGGAGCTCTTATTACGTGTTCGCCCGCAGTAAAACAGCGCCCAACATAAGGCGCGCGAGGCGCTGACGCAGAAGATGAAGCTCGTCTTCTCTCCCGAAACAACCAACCGTCGCCAATGCGCTGAGCGGGGGCCGGGCTTAAAGTAAATGGAGTATGAGCTAAGAAATTTGAACCGTCTGCGCAATATTCAGTTTTTTACCGGCCTGGATTACATATGTAATCCGACCATTGCAGGGTTATGCTTTCTCTTTGTAAATAAGAAAGCAAAAAACCCAATGCAAACCAACCAACCGCAAATTCGAGTTACCGCTCTTCTACAATGGTTATTGCCTCCCATCGTCGATCCCAAAGCTGAAATCTGCATCCGTCGTAGACCACCCCTTTGCCGCTTTTCCTAATATTCCTGACCTAAATTCCATTCTACTAATATTCCTTGAAATTCTTGGACGAACAGTAAATTGAAATAGAGTATCTTTGCAATGTATTGAATGAATTAGTCAGAAGATAAAATCTACCTGACCTTATTGTATGTTGTTATTTTAATCGAGGAATTGAACACTTCCTTTTTTGAACTCGATTAAAAAATTTGCTACTAATGCTCAGCTGTGGGCTGTTACGGGTTGAGGATGATGATATACTATCTAAGTGACTCTTCTTCTGCATACCTACAATTTATATATTATCAATAAGTAACAGAATAAGCGCAATTCCTGGAATTAGTTTGTTCAGTATCGGCTACCTACTTCATCAATTTCAGATATTTTTAATACCTACGTGTTAATTTTTCCAAAAAAAAATATTAGCACTGAGTTTAAGGCTATTATACCCATTGAAACCGTACTATTATTGTTCCCTATTTAAGAAATTTGTTTAGACAAAACTAATGCATCTTTTTATTTTTTATTCTGTTACACGTTGTGTATGTAAATATTATTCATGTTTTCTACACTGTTTAATATTTAAGCCTATCCATGTTGTCAAACCCTTTGTAAGCCAAATGTGACTAATCTAACAACTCACAGACAATGTCCCAAAGGAGAACCCTACATAGTTTATTACAACATCATATTTGAACCAAACGGCATTTTATAAGATTAAATATAACAATACATTGTATATCACAACTGTTCAGGCTCCTGTGTCTGCCTAAAAGCACACCGATTACGTCAGAGGGTGAGAAAACAATATATTTTTATTACAGGACGCGAGGTCAACCGCCCAATAACCACCTTTCTTTACGAGCGCTAATGACCGGGATCGGTTATTTGAAATTCAGATTTTACGCAAACATTATTCTCATAACAGCGAACGTGCCATTAACCGTTACGTTCAAAGACAAAAGCAAAGTGCGCACGTGGTTACGTCAGCTGTTCCATCAAAAGGATCTGCTCCACTTGTCCCCGTTTTCCCTGAAAAGCTTACCTGATCTCAGTTCGAAAGGCATGATCAAGCGTGAAAAGCCCCTCCCTGCAGTTTGTCCCGGTCACAGATTCGTCCCACCACCCCGCGACATTGCACGCCACCTAATGCATTCACTCACACACACAACACTCACAACACTCGGGACAACAACACTCGCTTCGTTGTATCGGATTGCACTTCAAAAGAAGGTTAGCTGTCAGTTGTATATTGACGGTTTGAACTCGATCCGTCAGAAAGACTGGGACGGTTTGATACGACGCAGCGACCGCGGCGGTGGCGGGGTCACTTCTGCCGTTGAGGGATGCGGCGCGCGCCGCCAGCGCCCCCCGTCGCCATGGAAACAGTCCCGGGCGATATCTGCCCCGTCCTCTTGCGAAGAAAAACAAAAAAGCAAATTAATTGCGTAATCGTGTGCCGTGAAATTTTTGCTTTAATTGGTACATCGAAGGGGCATCTATTGTCGCGCTGATCGACGCCGAACGAGTCATGACAAGGTATGAATTTTCGGCAATTTATTTGGACGTTTGTTCCATCCCGTTGTTTGCTTTGCTCTTTCTGTTTTATTAATGAACGAATCGTCATTGATATACGTTTTGCTTTCGTTTATTTTTGTTCTGTCTATTTATTCTGTTAATATTTACGTAACTTCACGGATATTTTAGTAAGCAATCTGTACTGTAATTATCGTAGGAACGTAGTTTAATTAAGTCGCTATAAAGCTCTATAATCAAACGGTAGAATTACGTAACTAAAGTTAGGTTCTTCAACGATTCCCTACAATCGGGTAAAGTTGTGATCACTTCGCGCCACGAAATCTGCTTAAATTAGTTCTGTAGATAAAAATCGCAATCTAGATTGAAAAAACGGAGAGACAACGGGTAGAGGTGAACTGGGACAGAAAAACAATTGTATTTTTCCATGTTTTTCTCGTGACAGCCTAGTTGGCGGACCACTTAAATGGAAATTAATTGATTCTACGCATCCGACGAGCTTTTCTCTTTCAATTATTTCTCAATTTCAAACCAGCAATACTTCTTGATTTATATGATAATCTGCCATGAAAGTAGCTACACTATCTACACTTCTGTACTAATATTATAAAGAGGAAAGATTTTGTTGGTACCGATAAAACTCAAAAACTACTGAACCGATTTTAAAAATTCTTTTACCGATTGACAGCTTACTGTTCTGGGAGTCACATAGGCTATAATTTTTCCACGGGATAGAGATTTGCGCGGGTGAAATCGGGCGAAATAGTTAGTCTTGTATATTTTAACAATGAATTATAAAAGTATTTTTTATTTGTCTATTATTATCAACCCGTAACAGCCGACTGCTGCGCGATTGGTCATTCCTGCGGAAGTATGGGCAATAAAGATGAGTCTTTTCATGAGTAGCCTACGTCCACAAGTATAAATTTATGAACTTTTATACGTCATGAACATATGAACATCACTTCTGCTACTCCTTCCCTAGCCTGCTACTTATGAAGTCGCAAAATGTGTTAATTTAATTGCACTTTTCATATTTAGTAGCAAGTTTGACTTAATCTTTGCTTGTGAATCTTCTACGTGAGCGTAATCGTGATTGTGAGATAGTTTTAGAGTAGTCAGCTGCCAGACCTTGACAGGCTTGCTGCCTGTTTTAGATTAATGGTTGGCAGTAAGTGCTAGTTAGGATAATGACCAATTGTTGGAAATACACTTATTTGTAAAAGCAAAAGTTAACCTAACGAACCGTAAAATTAACTTGCCAAGGTACCATCTGTTTTCATCACAATTAACTTCAATATTATATGAACATTTCCCTTGGGTAAGTAAACAAAGGAATCCAAAAGTTTTTCGTTGAGGCCTGAGCCACTTCGAAAATAAAGTTCAAAATTACTTGGGAACTCTTGAATAATATTAATTACGAACCGCTTTTAGCTTACACAACACCCTGACATGCTTTCGTAGGTAGGTACCCTTAATTATATGTTAGCAGGTGCCTAGTGGCGTTCTCGCCTTTCCCATTGACTTGGGAACTCCGAAAAACGTTTTTTAGGATTTCTTACAAAAGAGGAAAAAAAAGATTTATGGTGCTGGTGCTGGTCATTATGCCTGCTTATTTTAGCAAATGTTAACGACTTGAAATTTGGAATAGTTTTATATTATAACGCTTTTCTATAAAACTAATGAAAGAATTCAAGTTATCGTTTTTTTTGGAATAAATGTTGCCGAAATTTTTAAATGGGGTAACTAGGGCAAGTCGGGTATAACACTTAATATTATGAAAGGTTCCTTTCCTTTTCATCCTTCCTTATCTTCTATTGCCTCTGCCTACTCCCATGGGAAAAACGTGTAAATTTATTATCTTTCCTTGTAGTTAGGGTGCCAAATGTAACAAAAAAATGCCATTCGGGTTTATTTGTATCAGAACAATGAATCAGACGATTTCATAGCAAATATATTCATCCATCATCGCCAAAGGACAGAAAAAAAGTAAACTTACACACCTCGGAAAGTAGGTAAATAAGAAAGCCTCCGATCACATGTGATCTGGGACATTTCTTATTTTACTTCCCTAGATGTGCAATAGTACCTATATTTTATATCCAGGGGCTAGACCAAGCTAAGCTAAGGCTAAGTTGGCGTTTAGTCTCGAGATGCAAACTCAACTTTTCACTTTGAGTGCGAGAAAAATTGACAATTTAGTACAAACTTATTTAAAAGCGAACAAATACACTTTTTTCTTTTAAACCTGTCACAGATTAACAAAGAGATTGAATAGTAGATTATACAAAAAGGGAATAAAGCACTGTTTTATGTCACGGGCGTGACATTGAATCCTGAACGTAACGAAGGACTCCCAGTTTTACTCCCGAGCGCAGCGAGTCCTGAGTTTAGTGAGGGATTTAAGCGCCCAAGACAAAAACAGTTTTATTCCCGAGTTATATATATACTATAATTGTCTCACCTTATGCGAGACAATAAAATGCAATTGCATGGTAGTAGATTATTGACAATGCCTATGGCATCTAGTTTAATAGACTCTGGAGTCAAAGTACTTTCATCACTCGACATTTTCGATATTCTTTTAAATGTTAAAGCTATAAAATGGATACAGCAACTTGTTTCTGCCGGTGTGACCTACTTGATTTAACAAATGAAGATCGTGCTAATCTAGTTGGTCGCGGCTTCGGTTTTCGAAAATCGCGTTGGCCACGGCGGGTGCACTACATTTTGCTTAACGAAATTAGACTTTATCGTCATAGCAATAAGGATTATGAATAGTGAAAATTACATTATTGACCTAGGGTTATAATGAAATTCCATACAACATTATAACCCCCGGCTAAAGCCAAGGGATACAATGTCTTGCTTTCGGTGAGGTTTATATGATATATAATCCGGCTTTGTCGAGCAAGTGGTGTGAAAACCTCTTTTAAAACACATAGCGCCACCTTCTATCCGGAAACACCGATGGAACTAAAACTCTCAACATTTTCGCGATGAAGTGAAGATGGTCCACACTCCACAGATATTTACTGGCTGTTTGAGTTTGTCTACATCTCATTAAGGAAATTAAAAAACTAATTACCTACTTTTTACTCCTTAGGGACTAAAGTGGTCACTGTAGTCCCGCTTCGTAGGGCTATATTGACGTACCTACTTTTAGAGCATGAGAAGTGAAATATACTATTTAATACCTCTCAGTCCGTGAGTTTCTAGTTACGTCGTACTAGGTTATACTTTAAGAAACGGGTTATTTCTAAATATCTACTGTTTCCATTGTAGCTACGCCAATTAGTACCAAAATGGTGAAACTATCCAGGATAAAAAGAGAGAACTCTGTGGCTGCAATGCAGTCTCGAACTAACTTCCAAACGAGCTCCGTACACGTCTCGCTAATAAAGTTATGCTCTACACTGTCGTGCTACAAAAGTGTTTACTCTGAAAACAGTGAATTTTGATTTATATAAAACATTTTTTATAACATTACATATTATAATTTCGGTTATTTAATTATATTTTTTTATCCCCGAGGGGGTAGGCAGATGTATTATATTTCTTGAAATACCCACATTTCACGAGAATATTCGAAGCCTAAATGTGATAGGTGGTGAGCCTATCGCCGGACCGGTTACACATGCCTTTGAATTTATTCTGAGACCTGCGGGTTTCCTCACGATGTTTTCGTTCACCGTCGAGCTAGTGATGAATATGTACGTTAGTTTTGAAAAACTCATTGGTACATGCCAGGATTTGAACACGAGCCTCGCTGATTATCATCATGAGAAGCGGGCTTTTTAACCGTAAGGCTGCAAAGTACTTATCCAAATATTATTTACAAGCAGCGCCAAGCGGTTTCACTCGCGTAGTTCCCGTTCCCGTGGGTACACGGATATAAAATATAGCCTGTGTTATTCTGATGTATAAGCTATATAACTGTAAAGTTTCATCAAAATCCGTTTAGTAGTTTTCGCGTGAAAGAGGAACAAACATCCATACCTACATATCACTACATTAGTATAAAACAAAGTCGCTTTCTCTGTCCCTATATCCCTATGTACCTATGCTTAAATCTTTTAAACTACGCAACGGATTTTGATGCGGGTTTTTTTAATAGATAGAGTGATTCAAGAGAAAAGTTTTAGTGTTAGCATTGCACCCGGGCAAAGCCAGGGCGGGTCGCTAGTTATTTATATTTATTGCCTACATATTTGCCACCGAGAGAATAATTATTATAGAACTTGAAAATTATGTAGGGTATAAATGCGTTAACGTAGCAATTTGGTTAATTGGATTATGTTGGTCGCCTATACAACATGACTGATCGTACTATGTCCCTTTTGCTATCAACATTGCGGGTTCGAAGATAGTTTGATTAGATTACTCGAAGTGTAACTAGATATTATATAAGTACAGTTTACTACACTAATGTTTCTGTAGAATTGGCAAAACGATTCACGAATCTTTATCATAACCAAAGAGATTAAAATATCATATTTATATTTTAATATCTTTGATCATAACGCTTTGTAGGTATTATAGTTTGTCTTTTTCGTGGCATGAACTGCCTACAAACATACCTAGGAGGCGTTGCAATGCGAAATTTCCACACATTTTGACGCTAAGCTACTAGAATCTATTATGTACTTGCAAATTTTTTGAATGGAAATTACTACTTACTATTGAGAATCTTTGTGTTATATTATGAGTGTGCAGAAAATTTACTTTTTTAATTAATTATCTGTAGAACTTCTTTTCATTTACCTTACAGTAAGTAGTGGCGTAGAAAGAGAGTTTGCTCTGCAATAGGTTTTTAGTATTTAATTTTGTTGTTTCAGTTTGCATTAACATTCCACCAATTAGGTGTCTGGAGGTGGAGCAATGAAAACTTGTTTTTTTTTTTCAAAAATTCAGAACTATCAGAGCTTTAGTAGGGTACAACCCTCTTTTGACTTGACTGCTATTGTATGGATCAGGCACTGTAGTCATAGTTCTATTTATTTATTGATCAATGGGCTCCCAGGTGAGTGATTGTTCATTACGGTAGTCTAGACTATACGTCCAGAAGTCTTTAATTAGACTAGGTACCAACTAATCAACAAGGACGGTGTCTCTACTAGGACGCTACTCGTATCATGTACTGAAACATGTGTGCTAGGATGCTACTAGACAATCAATCTTCAATCAGAGGATCGGTTTCGTATTGGCTCGGACTCCTCTCTTTGTTAAAAGAGTAGTTACCATGGATTAGCCTAGGCTCATCAAAACAATAGGCTGCCAGACTTCTTGAAAATATTCTGAACTGTGTCTATAAAATATTTTATTTTACAAAAGCAATTAAGTACCTATCTGTCTATGTTAGGTTAGACATCCAAGTTTTCTCTTCAAAGTAATCTGTCTAAATGACAATGATAATTTAAGCTTTATAAAACTTCGTTGGTATTCTGAGGGCTTCGCGCAAAGGGCACTAAAAGTCTAAGTGGAATAATATCTTTGGTACTTTCACTTAATCTCAATCTGTCATTTTTATGGGCCCAATGGTACTTTTTTATCTGATAAAACTTTCTTTGAAATATTTTTTTTTGTCTCCATAGACATAAAACTCATTGTTCATGACTAGGTTAGTAACACTAGACGTATTTTTTTTCTAATATCACACTTTAGGTTGGTACCTAGGTACAAATAAGGACGGAGGACGGAGCCAAATCATTACATAGTATAAAACAAAGTCGCTCTCTCTGTCCCTATATCCCTATGTATGATTAAATCTTTAAAACTACGCAACGGATTTTGATGCGGTTTTTTTTAATAGATAGAGTGATTCAAGAGAAAGATTTTAGTATTAGAATTGCACCCGTGCTAAGCCGGGGCGGGTTGCTAGTAAAAAATAAAGGGAAGCATTACTTCGAGAAATTGAGAGGTTTATTATAGAAAGGCATGAAAAAAGGCTTTATCTAACCGCACTGCTCCGGGTTAATCGAAATAAGGAACAAAAACATCTGTCAGATTTTTTCGGCAATTTCATAGGTCCCAAACTCCTTCTACTACTGATTTCATAAATATTGCCTTTATTTTATTCTTCCAACCCAAACCAATTTTATTCGAAAAGCTATTCGGAGGCTAATAAATCTTTCAGGACACACTCTAATAACATTTTAAAATGTACAACGTATCGCTCAATCAGCTGCAAGCTTTCACGCGGGAAAAGGGGTGATATAGAGGCAAATCGATTCTCTCGTTGATATTCCACACACGGATGAGAAGGAGACGCCGACTAAAGCCAGAACAATCCGGCAATCCTGCACTTTCTCTACGTGAATACACCAAATACTTAGTTATTTTGTAGGACAAGATTCAATGTAGTGAAGTTAGTTACGGACTCTAAGTTATTTCTTTAATTTATGCACAGATTTACAAATAAACCCTTAGACTAAGAATATACCTAAATAAACATATGATCCCACTGTTACCCCCAAGGTGGTTGACAGAGGATAATTACTAGATATACTTATCCACTTTTCTCCAGTATATTTTTGAACCCCTAAACATGACCCTACCACGTAGACTTATTTTATGTTTAATTCTTAGATACTTATCTTCACGAATTGCTTAACTGCACCAAATTGCTGAGTGTTATTCCTAAGGAAATTGTTTTTACTAATGAAGGACTTACATCAAAGAAAGTTAATTGTTATTCTTTTGTTAACACTTCGCCACAAATTATTGAGCGGGAAACAAAGTAGTCCTTTACAATAAAAAGGGACGCCTGCAAATTAGACCTGAACAACAACGGTTGAAGTTTTTGCTCCATTCTTTTAGAAAGGCGCTTTAATAGCTTCATTTGAATGAATAAATCGGCAAACCACAATTTTTTAAAATCATATAGTTTTAAAACGTTTTCTGAAATAGTGTTTAATATAGTATCGCGTTTAGTGTTTACTTGTCGTAGTACATAAGTAGGTAGTATATTTTGTGTAATTTAGTTTTATATAGATTGGTCACGGGAAACCGCAGATAACTCTGCATAGTATATTTTGTGTATCTAGTGGGTTATGGAAAATGGATAAATAAGTCAAGTTACTAAAACACGTTTTGTCATTCCTATGATTGACGATATCGATAAAATGGAAATTATCTTAGCGGCACCGACAGGAGTATTAAAATAATTAAGTAATTGTTACAGTTTTGCTCGACGAATAGTTTGCTGTTATTGTAAAATCTTTTCCATTAGACCAAAATTTAAAGTTCTTACAAAAATATATATATATACAAAAATATTTGGTACCTAACTTGCAAACATTTGGTACCTACTAAAATGATCGATTTCTAAAAAGATAATAGATTTCTAATCGATTTGTAAAAATATTGGCCATAATTCCCAGACAAACTGAGAAGAGCTGACGATCTTGGAAACCGATTAACTGATTTAGATGAAAAACCATCTCTGCTTCCAAATATTCCCGTTGTCCCCCTTGGCCGTATCCCTATGATGGGGACAGCGGGAAGTCAAAAAAAATTCTTCCCGTTGTCCCCATTATAGGGATACGGCAGTGGGAACAACGGGAATACATAAAGAACAATGGCAAAAGTCCATGTGTTTTGGGTACCCCACTTACACCTGCCCACGGAAGACGAAACCGTGTAAAATCGATAGTTCTTGGACAGACTAAGATAATATGTAATCATACCACATTTTTATAAGTTGAGGTTTAAAAGTTATTCGTTACCTAGTGTACTTTGTAGGTTATTATGCGATTTTAGGTACAAAAGACGTGTAAAGAAAAAGTTTCTCTAGGAAAGAAAATGATTTTCTTCCAACCTCTTTGTTAGAAAATAGCACTGCCTACCACATGCCATATAAGTTACTCTATGCCAGTGAATGATGGCTTGGGCAAAAAATATCGATACCTATATTAAAATATCGATATTTTTCCAAATACTAAATTAGTATATTATATATATCGTCGATATTTTTAATGGCGATATATCGACATTTATTTTACAGTATCGAATTCGTATCAATTTTAATATAATTTTAACGCAATTCTGGTTTCGTGTTTCATTTCATGTTAGGTACTAGATACTTGTTTAGACTCAAGCATTTATAAAAATATACTATTTTCATCGTCCTTTTTTACGAATTTGGGAATATGTATATGTAGTAATAATAATGTAAAACTGACGATATATCGATATTTTTCACTCGATTTTTATCTATAGTATTTAGAAATGTCGATACGATAAATATCAATTTATTTTTTCACTTGGCCATCCCTAGTGAATGACATGGTTGACGTGATGACACGACGTTCAATTTTACCACAATAACAAAAAAGTTTTTGTATTAATCAAAGACATTAAAATATAATAGCATAGAGGGGTCATTGGGAATATTTTCATACAAAACTTTGAAGCTCAAGCGTCATGTCCTTGTCATGTCAGTTAGTATGAACGCGAGCTGTCATTCGGTCGAAATTGTACTAGACTTATTCCACTTGGAATAACTTTTGGCTTCAAATAATCCTCGCTTTGTCCCCTTCATGCCTTATATTATATTTTAATCTCTTTGGTATTAATAGATTTCCCAATCGATCGATTCGTGTTTCTATGATATTTCTGTTTTATTTGACTCAATATTTTCAACTGCTAGATTAATTTAAAAATATGGAAAATTTCGACTTGTTGTGAGTCAATATAACAAGCATAGTGTGATACCCCGTGGATGTCTATTTCAGTGGGTACCAAAGCTGCCGATGTTCTTTCACGTGTCGATATCCCCATTAAGTCTGTATTTGATTTTAACCTTAGTTTTTAAAGCAGCAAGAAGAAAAACAACAATCTATCAATATTTTTTACCAGCCTGGTCCTCTTGTGACATTCTTGATAAAAAAACGGAAAATTTGTAAAAACTGAATTATTAATTAGAAGTAGGTAGGTGAATAGGAAAATCGATAGTTGATTTATTGGAATATTCTAGGCCGCGTTCCAAAACAGGTAAAATTCACTCGGTGAAGTGTAAAGTGAAGGATGGCGTTATGCAAAACATTAACGTGTGACTGAAACAGACTACTGTCAGGTAATAATTAACTTGGTTTAAGAACGCGGTCCTAGTGGGACTTATTCTCCGCTGTCATAATACACACACCGGCACAATTAGCGGAACAGAAAAAAAAGGGAGTATTTACGCATTTTTGCGTGTTACTGGCCGGCTAAACAAGCTTTTTTTAAATTTGGGTTTTAATTTAAAAATGGAATACTAAGCGACTGCCCTTTTTTTCATTCTTTTGTTTTAATTTTCATTGATTCATTTTTTCCACCGCTTGTCCGTTTTTAGAAGGTTCGTGAATTCCATTTGAAAAGCTTTGAATTGCAGTTTTTGAGGCTTTTGAGTTTTTTCGCATATTGATAATTTACGAGCATCTAATTATGCCTGATTTAACGCCATCAGAAATCATTAGGGCAGATCAAATGAGGAGAAATGGTCAAACCTACAGATCGATTGCCAGAAGCCTTCGTCGATCGTTATCAACGATTTATCGTAGCATCCAACGATACAGATTGACGAATGCTCTAGTGAGAAGGAGAGGACAAGGCCGGAAAAGGTGTACTTCAAGGAGGGATGACCGTTTTCTCCAACTTCAAGTCCGACGGAACACGAGACTAACGGCGGTGCAGGCTCGAAATTTACTGGAAGAGGTACGAGCAGTAAGGATGAGTGAGCGGACAGTTCGTAGAAGATTCGAAGAAGTGGGTATAGGCTCGTATGTGCCCGCCAAAGCCCCAAAACTTGAGAGACATCATCGCACAAACCGTCTACACTTTGGTCGTGAACATCGTGATTGGGACTTCGACGACTGGGGACAGGTTCTTTTTACTGATGAATGCAGAGTTATGTTAAATCAAATTGATGGAAGGCAGCGAGTATGGAGACGCAAAGGAGAACGGTATATCCAGTCTAATTTTGAAAATACAGTTGCATATGGCGGCGGTTCAATTATGGTCTGGGGAGGAATATGTTTAGGAGCTCGTACGGAGTTAGTAGTGGTCGATGGCGGGAATCTGAATGCTGATCGGTATATCAGGGAGATTTTAGAAGAACATGTTGTGCCATTTGCCCCCTTTATTGGTAACAACTTCATTCTAATGCAGGATAATGCTCGGGCTCACAGTGCTCGCACAGTACAGACATACCTAAACCATGTTGGTATAACGGTGATGGAGTGGCCAGCACGGTCCCCCAATATGAACCCTATAGAACACGTCTGGGACTTGCTAAAGAGGAGTGTAAAGTCAAGAATGCCCCCTCCCAATAATCTCAACGAGTTGCGAAACGCATTACTTGAAGAATGGCAGAGGTTGCCCCAAGAAACCATTGATAACATCATCCGCAGCATGCCCAGACGGATGGAAACCCTCATCAGAGCACGAGGAGGAAACACTCGATATTGAACAGTCATTGAAATTGTTGTTAAACTTTGGAAAATCTTGAATTTTCTGCTGTTTCTCTATAATTAAAAATCGAAGAAAAATGCATTTTGTTTAATTTAATTTTTATTTTTATAAAATTTTAAGTATGGTGTTACAAATGAATGTCAAAACATGTTAATTTAATTGTTGTTTCATTTTAAATAATATATTGTTTAAAAATTACATTCATTGTTCTAAATTCCCTCTTTTTTCTCCTTTTTTTTTCTGTTCCGCTAATTGTGCCGGTGTGTGTATTATGTGGTTTTTAGGGTAGCTCGTGCCGTGCTAGAAAAATACTAAATGTGCTAGACGGAATCTAAAAATGAGCACTCTATCTTTAATTAAGGGTTCCTCTTTGGAGGACATTTTTTATCTGTAATTATTGTAAATCAATGTATATTTTCTTTGTAAATAAATGTATATTTCCTATTAAGGGTACATATTTGAATGTCTTAAATTTGAAAAACCTAACGTAAAACAACCTACGTTTAAAATCCCTAAAATCTAAATACCTAATGGTTGTTTGACTTAAAGTGAAAATACCAAAAGCTTAAAATATCAAATGGATATATTACTGAAGTTCAAAAGGATAAAACTTATAATACCTATGTACGAATTCCCTGAAATTGATTTACCTCACAGTTAATTGACCAAAATGACAAATACCGATATTAAAATATGTGCAAAATCTACTTTATAACACATTTGCTCGTAAAAGGTCTCTTATTTCACCAATTTCAATATTGTATTGTATCTCATTACGCCCAAGTGCGGTAATGTAATGTAAACGCACGGTTTATCAAGATGCTCCGTCTAAAAACGAGCAGTACTTTTTCAAATCTTAAATCTTCTCTATAAAGAGTTTTTATGTCAAATAAGTTGTCAACATTTTATGATTAAAATTAACTTTGGGGGAAAATATAATAAAGAAACATTTATGTGCAAAATTATTTAATTAAATTTATTTTGACAGTAAATTAGAACCAATTAATCTGTAATAAAAACACAAAAATATTAATTTACTTTATTAATAATACTGGCTGTTTTTGTGCCTTTGCCTCAAAAAAATGCTGATTTGCATTGCATTGATTGCAGTGCATCGCTAATTTGTAAACAAGTAAAAATTATTCCACGCGCTTTTTCTTTTTGCTGTATTGTTTATATTAGTCCGAGTCTTATTTATTTCCTCGCAAATATATTATAAAACGTCGTATGACATACGTGCGCTTTCAACTTACCACACTTATATCGTAATTTACTATCATCATCATCATCATCATCAACCCGTAACAGCCCACTGCTGAGCTAAGGGTCTTTCCTCACACATGAGGAAGTATGGGCTATAATCTCCCACGCGAGCCCACTGCGGATTGGGAGATGGTGTTAAGCTAGTGGCCACTTAACAGTCAGAATTTTTCAAGCCACCCAAGGGTATCTGACATGGCTTAACGACTTCCATTGTGCGTAACACAACGAAAACCGTAATTTACTATATCATATTGTATTATACTTACCTACTTAGCAACGGTTACAATAAAACATCTTGATTTGTTGCTCATAAAAAAAAACCTGACATCAAAGATCTTCTGAACCTAACCAGTCCAAAAAATTTCCGCTCTGGTATTTTGAATATTTATATATATCTGGTAATTTTCGCATTGAATATATCCATAATATCTCGTAAGTGGTGCATTATTTTAAGTATTTTGACCATTTGGTCTTTTGAATTCTTGTATTTTTCTATTTTGTAACGAAAAAACTTTAAAAACTAGTAGTTTGATAACAAAAATTCTTTCACCATTAAAGAATTATTTTTTTACCGTTATACCCAAGGGAACGCGAACTACGAGGATGAGACCGCGCAGAACCTCTAGTACAATAATAAAAGTACAAATTAGTTTTTTTTTTTTATGTTTCTATGTAATAAATTATATGTTCCTATACCTACTACCGATTTTAAGCATTCATTCAAGAAACGAAAAGCTTCGTTTGCTAGGAGTAACGTAATAAGGACTACCTACTAATTTAGTAATTTAGGACGTTGATGCTTACTTAACAGGTTCTTTATCAGGAAATTTAATTAGAAATATGTTTACCTACTAAGTATTGCCTATAATTTTTCCATTTGGTAGGTTGGTAGCAATCAATCGTAGGACTAAAGGGCTTACTTTTACGATACATGTCCGAAATACCAAGTTATTGCAATGAAGCCATAAATAAAGTGCTCTCAAAACAAAGCCCACCGCAAAATAAAAGGAATGCTCAGAAAAGAATACTGCTTCGAGAGCACCATAAATAAATTTCAGATCTTGTGCCTTCTAAAGACGTCGCACAAAGGGATTATGCTCAAAAGACATCCGCAAGCTTATTGTTTGACTGTTTGTTTGTTAGTTATATTGTACAAAGTGTGATTTTTAAAAGTACCTATTCGCAATTATGAATACAGGAAGTCATTTTACAATAATCTTTTCGATAATGTACATCTCGAACTTCCTCTTTTGGCCTCGGGGAGTGTTATTTTTATTTTATTTTATTATTTTTGGGAAGACTTACAGCTTAGCCTAATTATACGACAAGAAATTTAAAAACTAAGTGCTCAGGTTGCTGACAGTCTCCACATAAGCTGTCAAAACTAACTAGGTACTAAGTAAGTACTATAAGTAGGTACCTACATATTAAGATTGTTTGAAATATAAGTTCAAAAATTCAAAACTACTTACGTTAATAAAAAACTACAAACTTAATTAGGTGAGCAGTTTGGGTTTAACAAGTCTGTTGTTAATGTTCTTTTAGTATTGGTCAAAAGCAATGCGGAGAGTATTATATTGATAATAAAAAACTGATTTAACGTTTGCGAGCTGTACCGTTAATAATGTAATAATTATATTTATCGAGAACAGTTAGATTAGGTTGGGTTAGATACCTTGGAACCATCACAAAATGTCAGATTCGCAAAATGACGGATTCGCAAAATTACGGATTCGCAAAATGTCAGATTCGCAAAATGACGGATTCGCAAAATGACGGAATTTTGAAGATACTTCCCACGACACTAGAACAAACGAATTTGAAGTCTTGTCGATGAAATGATGATAATCCAGTAGATATTTTGAAGAGTTCAACAAAAAAGTCACTTAATCTATATTTATGTATATATACTAGAGTACGGCAAAACAAAAGACGACCGACCTTGCTTTACTTTTCCTAATTCTCACACTCGCCTAACTAAAGAATACCTAGACCTTTAAGATATACATAGGTATTGTAAGTGGTGTTAGACTATATAGCTACTCCCTTCGTAAACAGACAGGGAATGTTAATGTCATCTATAGTTGTAATCCCTCTTCAAAGTTTCTACCTAACCTCCCTGATTATTTCAGTCATACATCCGGCTTTAAGCTTGCTCGTCAGTAAATCCCTATCTATACGTGTTTCCACTTCGTGAATAATTTTCAAGTGTTGTAATAGACTCTCTGAAACACTGCGATCCCTCTGAATGAGGGTTACTAATTCTAAGGCATTAGTGTTGGAACAATTTATTTGTGAACACCTTCTTGATGATCTATTTTGAATTTTCTAGTTTACTAGCCTTGCTTTTCAAGTGTTGTAAGAATTATAAAAAATCCACGAAATCATTCTAAGTTATGAGATTTAAAGGTTTTTTGAAAGCCAAGTTAATTGAGAAAATGGTTTGTTTAAAAATCAAGGTTTTTAATTCCTTATTAGTATATATTAGTTTTTAAGGTTCCGAGATAGAAACTAACCTATACCTTTTAAGTATATTTTTTCTTTGTACCTAAGTACTTATGTATATTCCCATTCGAACTTAGGCAGAATACGATGAAATGTTGGTGAGTTGGAAAGAAAAAAAGCGGAGGTATGTATGGGCAACGCCGCTGCCGGATCAGCTCACAAAAATAAATACTTACAATCACCTAACTTGTGTACTCCAGATAATAATGTTTATTAGACAGAAGTCACAAAAGGGAGGTAGAAAGCACAAATACGTACGTACAAAGCTTATAACAGAATTGCAAGTGCACAGAAACGTCGCTTTAAAGTCCATAAACCCGCCGCAATACGTCGGACAGTTTCGTAATTTCCGTGGAATCCCCGGCTGACCCCGTCCGTTACAAAGGAATTTAGTGAATGAAGGATGCCAATACATTATGGCGGCCGTCCAGGTAAAAATGCTTTGCGAGACCCATGCCATTTCAACTTGTTTGTATATTGTAATTTTTTATGTCAAACATTTAATACATCTGCGCAAGGGGCTGAAATAGTGAAAGTTTTTAGGAAATGCCTTAAAATCAATTGTTATATATAACATAATTTGGTAGGTATTTTATGGAGACTTTATTGTTGTCCAACTTCAAATCTAAATTAGAATATTCTTCAAGATTATTCATGGTGACTTAGATATACAAAGTCTTAAAACATACTTTTTCGAATTTCATACCACAGCAGTTAAAAAGGTAAGCTAAGTAGAGGTACTCTTTGAATAATCAAGATAATATTTTCAGTCAAATAAGACCCTATAACTATCATAAAATAGAAGTCTTGTACAAGTTCCATTTCAATATTACGAGTAGGTAAGTAGGTACTCTATATGTTCTCTTTGCTTTGTCTTTTACAATCTTGCACTTCTATTGGGTCCACGAAGACTAGAGTATAGACTCCGAGATTGATTAGTTCTGTAAGTAAGATATCTCTATCCTTTGCAGATAGCTACTTTCAAAACAGTATCCCTCTACTCATGTACTTACTTACCCAAGTATTAATCTAGTGGGATCTTTAGCTTACACTAACTCTAAGATAGTCTTGGGTAGTTCGTGAACGACCTAGTTCGAAAGAGCGCTCTTTTAGGTGAACTATGCGAACTAGTCCAGAATCTCGCTCTTAGTTCTTTTAAATATACATATGTATTTTTCTGGTATCATTCATGGCAGTCTGCTGTCAGACCAGACCCCTGGATCGAGTGGAAATATCAAAAATTAAAGCTTCTAATGCAACTCAATCATACTACTATTTAAGTCAAGTTAATCAAATACGTTTGACCTAAGTAGTATCGTAAAATTAATCAAGAAGCAATTTCTCACAGAACTAGTAAGGGTTAAAAGTTTAAAAAAAATTCTGAGACCTGCGGGTTTCCTCACGATGTTTTCCTTCACCGTCGAGCTGGTGATAAATATGTACGTAAGTTTTTTTTTGAAAAACTCATTGGTACATGCTAGGATGTGAACTCGAGCCTCACTGATTTTCGGCCGGCTCTTTAACCGTAAAGGCTATCACTGGTTGTAAAAACTTTATTTTTAATTGAACCACATTTAAAAATATATCTACCTACTTACATACAAGTTTGTATTTTGTGTCTTGTACCAAATGTTGTGTTATTTGTATTTTATTTTTACACAATTTAAATATTTACACGTCATAATAGATAGATTTTGTCGGACTCAGCAACAAAATGTTATCGATCTCTACATGCACCAAAATCAAGGCAAATAATAGTAGATTATACAACAAGGGAATAAAGCACTGTTTTATGTCATGGGCGCGACATTGAATCCTGAACGTAACGAAGGACTCCCAGTTTTACTCCCGAGCGCAGCGAGGGAGTCATGATTTAATTCCCAAGCGAAGCGAGGGAATTAAGACTGAGTCCTGAGTTTAGCGAGGGATTTAAGCGCCCAAGACAAAAACAGTTTAATTCCCGAGTTATATACTCTACTTTTCTCACCTTATGCGAGACAATAAAATGCAATTGCATGGTAGTAGATTATTGACAATGCCTATGGCATCTAGTTTAATAGACTCGAGTCAAAGTACTTTCATCACTCGACATTTTCGATATTCTTTTTGAAATGTTAAAGCTATAAAATGGATACAGCAACTTGTTTCTGCCGGCGTGACCTACTTGATTTAACAAATGAAGATCGTGCGAATCTAGTTGGTCGCGACTTCGGTTTTCGAAAATCGAGGTGGCCAGGACCGTGCACCACATTTTGCTTAACGAAATTAGACTTTCTCGTCATAGCAATAAGGATTATGAAAAGTGAAAATTACATTATTGACCTAGGGTTATAATGAAATTCCATACAACATTATAACCCGGCTAAAGCCAAAGGATATAATGTCTTGCTTTCGGTGACGTTTATATGATATATAATCCGGCTTTGTCGAGCATGTGGTGTGAAAATACCATTTCATTTCTTAAATGGCATTAATGTTTGGTGTTTTAATTGATAAAGCATTCAATTCCTTGAGAGATTTCAGCATAGAGTAACTTATATATGGGGGAATAGAGTCATCAGCTTGATCGCCGATCGAGCGCCATCTTGTGAAACCGGAAGAAATTACATTTTTCTATATCTATAACTACACTACCTATACGTGCCTGTATGTACGACTTTTATGATTTAATTTTTATTGTAATATTTTAAACTAAAATAGGCATAAATAAAACAACACATCTAACTACTTTAATTTTCATTTACATTTAATATAAATTATAAAATAGGTACATTTTTAAAAAGACACGGGAATTTTTACAAGTTTATTTATGTAATCAACAAATTACTTACATACCATAATATAAGGCACCTATGTTTTTTTGCTCCAAAGATGGTCCCCTAAAGGTTTTATCAAAATCATGCTTTTATTTATGTTATCAAAAAATTACATATTATAATATAAGGCACCTAAGTGTTTTTACTCCAAAGGTGGTCCCATAAAGGTTTTATCAAAATCATGCTTTTCAAAATATGAACTCGAGAAATACTTTTTAGGCGATTACTCCGCTATAGTGAACTCGGTCCCAAATGGTTTTATCTAAGTACTAAAGACTTCATTGTGACTTCTTGAGGCAATCCAAAAATGTCCATATCTCGCATTTTATCGAATTTCCCATTCACTGCACACTTTCACGGACACTCGCCACATAATAAACTATCACTATTATGAGTCAAAACCTGAAATACACATCAAAATGAAAATTAAACTAAAAACATGACGTCCCTCTTCGGATTCCCGCCAAAAAGCCGACAGTTAGCCATGATGCTGCCGCTATGTCAACATACGTTCCGTTCCTCGTAGTTTCTGCATATTTAAATGAATTTACAATGTAATAAAGGAAACAAAAGAATTTAAAGTAACAAAGTTCAGTTCAGTTTATCTATTATTTTTAAGTTTTGAAAATAATACTGAAATAAAGTATTGCGTCAAACCTCTCGCAAATTTGTCGCTAACGCCATCTAGCTATATAGGAAACTACCAAAGAGAGCTAATCGGCCTCCATAGAAAACGTCAAAGTATAGAAGTGAAAAGACCCTGGATTTCAGACTAAACTGCAACTTAAAGTACCTAAGTAGGTAAGTATTTATTGTCATTAGGTATTTTATTGGGTTACCGGCCTAGTACAGTAACTAGCTACCTCACCCATAGCGCCAAATTGTCTGTTTCAATTTACATAATTCGTAGTCACAGACCGGCAAATATAATTCGTGTGACCTCGTAAAGTTCATTTACTTTGGAGTTTAGTGTTGGGCCGCCAATTTGTGTCGGTTTATTGTTTAAACCTGGAAACTACTCCTAAAGTTGCGAATGTTAAGAGACTACGAATTACTAATGAGATACCGGACCATAATAAAGTTACATCATTTTCAGAAACACGGTATTTTAACTACAATTAATTACTTTGATAGCTTTGCATGGATTTAGATGTATTTCCACTTTATACTCCTTAGGTGATAATTTGGATTTTCACTTACCTACGCAAAAATGGCTTAAGGATTTGGATGTAATTTGGAACACAAATTGTTTATAACCTGACTTGACCTGACTTAACACATGCAACACTTTTTATCTTGGAATGTGGACAAACTCGCGGGGCAAAAGCTATTTATAAATACGTAGGAGTACCTAGGTAGGTACCAGCGTTGCCAGACGTCCCGATTTTGGAGGGACGTCCCGATTCTTAAATAAAAATTGAATGTCCCGCCCGGGACAGGCTCAGTCCCGCTTAAAATATTGAAAAACTTCTTATTATAATATAAGGATTATATACGTTTTTTTACTATGTCCAGCTTTCGACGAAAAAATCCCTCGTTTTTACTCAAAAATTTCAAAATCTCGACTTGCGATAAAAAAAATCTGGAAACGCTGCTAGGTAGGTACCTAGGTGCAGTCAAGAGCACGCTAAGCTTGACACTTTGGACTTTGTGCCCTTGGAGCCCAGTATTCTATAATTACCAAAACACCTTTAAGTTTACACTACTATAGGTTTCCGTAGTTTATACAAAGATTCACGACCTAAATATTCTATCGCATTTTCTTGTATGATTCTAAATCTTACTCTAGCAATTACATTAAGTAGGCAACCCACAATAAATTAATGATGATATATTAGATAGGTATCCCATTTATCTCTGTAATGGGCTAACTTCAATTTAAAGCGGCACCCACGAGTAAACCAATAACATAAACTTCAAACTATAAATAAACGTGACTGAGGGTTTAGGTTGGATTGAGGTATAAAGTTCTAATATGTACCTACTTGAATTAGATTTTCAAATTAACACAAGGCTAAAAGTTATTCTAATAATCTCGAGCTGAGCTCGTCCCCCGACCGGGATGCTGTTGCTACCTTTGGTTGCTACACATGCATCAGAAATCAAATTTTCTCCAATTGTTTTTCTTCAGAGCATCGAACTAAATAAACTAGACGCTCGAGGACATGGTCAGAGAAAGCAGAGGACATGTATATGTGGAAGGAGGTAGTGGAATTCTTTGCTCAGCAGGGCAAAAAAAATTAGTAGGTATCCCAGAAAAAAAATCTAAAATACGTTTATTTAACCAACGGAAGGCAGTACGATAAAGCAAATCCTTAAAAACCAGTAGCTTTCCGATAACCAAACACTATGTCCAATAATGGGTCTAATAATTGCGTTCCAAGTGGACCTTCCTAGCGACCTTTTTTCTACAACTTTTTTGAGTGGGTGTGAAGATCCTTTGTTTGCATACTCCAGTAGAAGTGCCGTTTTACAACAAGGGACAGTCAGTGTGGACTCGTTATTTTGAAGTCGCTTTATGTTTACAATCTTCTTACAATACAATAGACACTGCGTAGTTCGGGATTGGAGTTTCTGTAAGTGATTTTGTTTGCGAAACTTTCTGTGCAAAATTTAACCCACACGCAAAAGACGAAGTTTGATACTTTTGTGTAAGTAAGTACAAAAGTAATCAACAAAATGGTTCAACAGTTACGTATATGTATGTATAGAAATTATAATGTATATATTTATTATATGGCAGGTCCCAGAATTCGTTCTGAGGCATGTGTAACAGACCCCGTCTGGACGATGACCTATCACGTCCAAATAATATACCTACTGGCAAAATTCGGGTATTTTCCAAAATGGAATACCTCTGCCTCTCCCGACGACGGGGATAAAAGGTAAGAGATTTTTTCTATAAACTTGAAACTAGTTATTCAGGATCAGGACCTGACCATTTTCAGTGGTCTTCATATTCAAATATTTTCTAAATGATATTTCAAAAAGTCCAAACAAAACACTTCATTTCCTTTCAAACCTAGAAGCTTCCATTCAAGCATTGGGTATTTTTTACCCCACTTGTCTGTTCTGTACGTACACGTGCTAGGTTTTTTATAGCACCGACACTCCTTAATGAGCCGTGCACTCCGTCGGAAACGACCTGGGTCGCCAGGATATCCTGTTTCGAAAATAAAAGAGTTTCAACTACCCCACACTTTGCAATAAGAAAAGATACAAAACAATAAAAAACACTATTTATGGTAGACATATAAAAAAAATAACTGTAAGTAAATAATACCCACCTATGGCAAAACATACTTACTGAAAATAAAAGTGTAGGTAAAATAGAAGAATGAAGATCTAATAAGGTATCTTAACGTCATAAATCTCATTGTATCTTGTAAATAGGAACTACAGATTATTAAAAATAATAATCTCGGTTACATACCTACTACTAACAATGTACTATTAATTTTAGATTATTTTTATATTATAATCCGATAACAATCACAACACAACCCCATTTTATATTTAGTTCGGGTAAAACTTTTGTTGACGACTGTACTGTCTGGATGGCGGGCGATCGATCCGCCCTGCTCTGTCGCCATTCGATTCGTTCATTTCGCTCGCTCATTTGCCCCTTCCCGGCCAGTCCGCTCATTCAAGTCATTCATTCGATCAGTTTTATACCGGCCGTTGTAGAGGAGTGTCGTTTTGCGCATGCGTCTCAAGTCGAACTGTCAAAATTCGAGCGAACGTAAATAAACAAGTGTTTTTTTTTGTGATAAGCTGTGCTTTCTTTTATTTTGTCTTTTTAAAGTTTTACCGCGATTGATATTTTATTAATTGAGTGACAAAAATTGTGCATCGAATTTGCGAGTGAGTAGGTACTTATTGTTTTTAGTTTTTTTTGCATGCCTCCGCCCTCAGTGGGGCTGGCAGCCGGCCGGCACTGATTTGATCTTATCCAACAGGAATTTTAACTAGAAATTCTTTTTTAAAATCATCGCGAGCGTTTAACTAGATTTACGGTTCAAAAGGTTTTCTTTATTCCGTGACACAGTGATACATGGTGATACCACAGTTTAACAATCATATGATTGTTAAACTGTGGTATTATTAAGTTAACCAAACTGTTTTCTGAAATATTCCTTGTAGGTACCCTACCAGGGCAAATTTTAGGACTGACCTACATATTATTTTTTCGTACAACGTCTTCTTTCTTATACCTACCTACTTAACTACCCTACCCTTACAAAATTTATCTCAAATGTCCGTTCTACGTAGATAGGTAGGTATGAAGACTAACTAATTATTTATGGTTAAGATTGTAGGTACCTACCTATAGGTACCTACCGACAATTTGGGGGTGTGTGAATAAATATACCTATCACTAATTTACTAACTTATGAAGTACAATAATAATATTATCTATTATACACTTACTTACTTATTCATTTCCAACTTCTAAAAACACGCAAAGTAGGTGGGTAGGTAGGACTTTGTTTAATTTCCAAAGTTAGTAGGTACCTATCCTACCTACCTATACTGTAAAATTTCTGAACATATTGATTGAACCTTGCTATGAATTTACAAAAAATATTAAGATCTGTGAAATTTAAGAAACAATTAAATCTTAATTAAGTGCTTGTCCGTGAACACTACACTTGGTTAAAACAGGTAAACAGACCTCGGATACTTGTCGCCCCATCCAGATAAGCTAAACAGTGACTTCCTTTACAACTGTGACCATAAGTTTTGTATTTACCAGGATAGTCTGTAAGAGTATTAGTAATAGTATGTTCAATAATAGGTATATAGTGCACCGTCTACCCTAGTTCTAATCTCTCAGTTTCATCCATCCTAAGGTTGTCTGGAAGAGATCGCGAAAAGCGATAAGACCGCCTATTGTACTTAAGTTAATGTTGGTACCTATCCATATTGTGTTGTTTTTGGTGTACAATAAAGAGTTATTGTATTGTATAGGCCATGCACCTAAATATACCTACTTAACTTTTTTACTAAGATTATCACTTGGTTACCTACTTATCTAGGTACCAACCTACTTTGTTGGAGTTCATAAGTAATAGATTGTCAACCTAACACCGAGGTGATGTGACCTCATTGTCACATCCATCCACCACATACGGGAATAGCATGGTTAAAATTACCTACCATATTTTTACTTTAGTGAATTATTTATTCAGAATTCATGTAAAGAAAATGAACATGTACCTAATGTAACATGAACATGTAACTAATTTGTTAATAAAATTTGATTACATAAAACACAATTACAATTGACAATCTTTCCCTACTTATCACTACTAATAGGTCTAGGTACCTATTAGTAGTAGGTATTATTTATAAATGTGAAAGTAACTCGATTTGTTTGTTTATTAACTTCTAAACTGCTGAACCTAACTCGATAAAATATGGCGGTGAGGTAGATAAAAAAATACATCGATCCTAGTAGACGCAATAATATCCTTAAGTGCACGCGGACGCAGTCGCTGGCAACAGTTAAATCACTGTTATTTAAATTTATGACTAATGTATCCTTTACTGAGGAGATAAGTACTACAAGAAATAGTATAGATAATATGTTGACATGTAGATCTCCATAATTAGATAATTTATTCATTGATGATATTGATGTCTTATTTTGGCTGAAGTAGATAATAATAACCTGTCTACTTTTATTTTTATGTATCAGCATTAACCTTGCTATAAAAATCTGCACGGTACAATGCAAGAAAAGAATAGGCAGATAAGAGGTATAAACAGAATATTAAGTAGGTATATCTAAAAAAATCATAATTTATGGTCACTATAGAGCAGCATGGCCACATGAGTAAAGAAACGGACCAGAGACAAAGCTTCATACAACCGCGCTGTCGTAGGTACACTACTACAAGCATGCAATGCTTGTGTGCGTTTCTACTAGCGCTGCGTCACATACGCGCCGCAACTGGATAAAACCGGCTCGGTCAGTAGAAATGCCGAGGGCCGCGCAATGGTTGCCGTATTTGTTTTGCGCTCCTGCTTAGTGAGAAATGGTTATTTTAAATTGTTTATGGTAGAATAAAGTATTAAACTAAAAAGTCAAGAAAGTGTAAATAATTAGATTCGGAGGTGTAAAATGGTTACCTACTGTACAGTTTGCATGAATGTCTCGAAAATCACATATGTGACGAAATAAAATTGTTTGTTAATAGACCTGAACAACCTATAAATATGGGCAAAGATTCTTTAATTACTCATTACAAAGAACTCGACGTAAACATTGTAAATATTGGTACCTAATGATATTCTGAATCGAGTGTAGGATTGTAAAAATATTATGCCATGTGGAAGCGTCCTTAATGATTATTTGAAAAAACTTTATATCCATTAGATTTAGAATTCATCATTATATTAAAAGATTTAATAATTTATTAAAAATAAAAAGTTATAAAAAAATATTTAGAGTAGGTAATTTGTAAATAATCTAATGTACAAATAAAAGTCTAATAAACGTTTTGTTTATTTTATTCTCCTTTGCCAACCCTACTAAAATAGGTAAGAATTTTGCACGCTCCTTAGAAGCTTTGTCTCTGTTCCGTTTCTTTACTCATGTGGCATGGCGTTGACTCCGCGAGCCGGCAGTATGGCCTCGACCTTACGGGCTCAATAGCTCGGTATTTTGTGTGTATTTTTAGTATTGTTGCATATCTAACTAGCTGACGAGTGTGACTCACCTAAGCTTAGTGTAGGTAGTTAAGACTTCTACCAACTTGGGGAAAATACTGAATTGTAATCAAGAAGTTGCGGATCCGTGAGAATATTACCTATCTAAGATTGCATTAGTAATACAAAATCATTACCTACCTAGTTATAGTTAATGGAGATGTAGGTACCTACCTACCTATTAATTTTTATGCAATTAGTTGGTACAGTCTGTACCAACTAATTGCATAAAGATTCTGTCCTGTACTCTGTGGTACAGTCAACAAAGTTGTTAGGGTTACATGGCCAGTAACTAAGAACCCATTTTTCTGGGGTAGTCATAACTAAATCTTATTCATTATTGTTTATTTCAAAGGGTATCTTTGATCCCTATAATTTACAAAAAAAAAACTAAAATACATTTAAGGCTTTAAGAGAAAACTGAATCTTAGTTTCTGGTCATGTAACACTAACAACTTTGTTGACTGTTCCTACATTGGTTTAATAATCAAAGTACCTACCTACGTTACCATCAGATCTGTCAACAATTCGAGTGTCAGACCTCAGTTGAGTGAATTGCACAAGATTTTCCCAAAAGCGAAATGGCACTCACCAATTTAAAAACATATTGATCAAATTTCGAATTATCAGCAACCCTATCCTAAAAGTGTGACAGTAATAAAATAAATATATTTTTAGGTGTAGGTATCTCCCGTATTATCACTACATAGTACTTATAATTTAACAAAGTCGCTTTCTCTGTCCCTATATCCCTATGTCCCCTCCTATGCTTAAATCGTTTTTTTTTTCAAAGATAGAGTGATCCAAGAGGAAGGTTTTAGTGTTAGCATTGCACCCGTGCGAAGCCGGGGCGGGTCGCTAGTTGTTGTTATTTGTCAGATGGTTGGCGTTGATCGCAAATGAAAACAATTTGCCTCAAGTGTCTGTTATTCGGGGAACACATCAAAGATTTCATTTCGAAAGCATTTTACGTATATAATCAACAAATGATGTAATGTCTCAATTGCTCGCCTCTTGAGAAAAGCGTCTTCAGTATTCTGGAAGTCTTAAAGGATCTTTACCATCTCATAAATGCGTTCATTTAATATTTTTCTAGAAAGGTATCTTTAATAGTAGCAAGGTAAGTAGTCTGTATACTACATACTTCGTCTATTTTTGTGTTGTCTAATTTCATAGTTACCCTATTCCTATTGCTGAGAATAATGATGTATTATTGTATTATAATACATCATTATTCTTTCTCACGCCTTTAATCCCCGAGGGGGTAGGCAGAGGTATTCCATTACTGGATATATCCACATTTCACGAGATACATTGGACCCCTAAACGTGATAGGTGGTGAGCCCATCGTAATAATAATAGAATAATGATGCTAAATGTATATTATTACCTACTAATTATATTGTCTTAAAGTTACTTAGCCAATACAATAAAAAGAATACTTATATTATGACCACTTCAAATAAATAAAAAATACATACAAAGGAGAAACATACTTTATTGTTTTTTAAATGTGAAAACTTGTTATTGGCATATGTTTAACCATAGTGACTAATTAACCTACAGTTATTGTTTTGCTGTAAGTTTTCCAAAAAGAAAATAAATAAAAAATACAAATATTTATAATTAAAGTCAATAAGTGCTGGAATAGTTAAAAAGGTCACGCACAGCTCCCGGTTTTTCGTAGCGTTATCTATTTCACATGCGTATCTTATTTATTATTAATCTCAGATGCGTAGGTCTTGTTAGACTAAGTTTCCTAAAACTCACTTATACAAACGGAGTTACGCATATATATATTAAGCTGCTTATACATACGAGTAAGTACCTATATCATGTAGGTACCTACCTAAGCCCAGATTTGAATCGAACTCACTTACGCTAAGCTTATCACCAATTTAAAGTGTCTGTGAAATTCCATCTCTCGTTTTCACGTAGGTGTAGCAACATCTTTGAATTTCAACTTAATTAACTATTGGCGGTTAATGAGGAAACGAGGAACCATTAACCAATATAACGAACCGCTAATAAACGCCCACTTTCTATGCTGTGTGTTTACCGACCGTTTACTTTATATCATCGGAATATCTTTGAGTTTTAGTGTGTTTAGTGTGTACTGTGTTATCAGCTGGCCGTAAGGGTTTCGGGGGTTTTATCACACAAGAACTATTGGTTATTAGAATCCAGGCGTGACGACCCTTAGCTCTCAAACAAAGATCCCCATTATCCCCATACCAAATCCGTCCAGTAAACGCGAACAAACAAGCAGAGAAAAAAAAATCTTATTTTTATACTAGCGGGTGTCCAGCGGTTTTGTCATGCGGATCCAGATTATTCCCGTTCGTATGGAAATTTCTAAAAATCCCTTCAGAGCAGTTGCTTACAACTAGGGTTCATGATTTCTCGAGCTTTTCAATTTCTCGGGTCTCGAGAATTCTCGAGGATAATTTCTCGGGGCTTCTCGGGTTGTCGAGAAATTTACATTTACTTACGTTTTCTCATGTTATTTGGTTCCAATGACGTCAACAAATTCAGTGGTTTTCCTCTCAAATAAAAGTATCAAATTAATTATAAAACTTTTATTGATTATATTTAAAAACCTTAATCTTATGAATAATCTAATTAAGTTTTTTTTTAAAATACAGAAACAATCTTATTCAGAATCATAACTATAATGACAGCACCATTTTTGGCTGGTTATTTAGAACTTATAAATAAAAGTAGTTTATATTAAAGTAAACAAAAAATCTACATGAAAGAAAACGATAATATCTTAACTTATGATTAAATTACAATCACAGCTCCATTTTTGGCTGGTTATTTCTAAAAAAAATCAACTTAAAACTTGTAAACAAAAATAGCTTAGCTCTATAGCTCTAGTTTGACTAAAAAATAATAGAAAAGAACAGATAGGTACTCGTACCTACCTAGTAAAATTTAAGATCATATTATAAATTATATTATTGACAAAAATAATATGAATAATAAAGCCGTGATATGTCAATAAAAGTGAAAAGACTTACCTGTTTGATTTCAATTTAACACGTAATCTGTGAAACACTACGTAAACTATACTTGGCTTGAGTCGAAACACGTGTAAAAACGATGGCAGAGCGCTTGCAGCGAGATCAAAGGGTGCCGCTGCGCTTTGGCCTAGCTGCGTCGCCACGCAACACAACATACGACGATTTTATTTCTATATGGGTACTTACATGATTTCTCGAGTTCTCGACTTTTCTCGAGCTTGATTTCCCGGGAACAAAGCCCAACGATTTCCCGGGAATTCTCGGCTCGAGAATTCCCGGGAATGAACCCTACTTACAACATATATGAAACCTACAACTGCATACCATAATATTTCTATCTAATATCGGTAACTATCTACTCTACCGCAAAGATTTGCAAAAAATATTTTATCTACAGACACGGTCTTGTTACAGTTTTATTATTGTATAGACGACAGCTTCAGCGGGAAAATAGTGCTTTTCGAGTTTATGTAGGTAGGTATACGTATATAAACCGGCCAAGTGCGAGTCGGTCTTACACACGAAGCGTTCATTCATACCAACATGCAATAAAAAACACTATCCTTGTAGAGCGACTCGCTTTAGTTTGATGACTTTTTTATTTTTATTCTTTGTTGTTATAGCGGCTATAGTAATACACATTCTGTAAAAAAATCATATTACGGTTTATGACTATATCTAGCTGACAGAGTAAATAGTAGACAGTATGCCGTTCTGAATCTTTGGATACGGAAGTCGGAACCCTAATAAGCATATTTCTGCAGCTTGTAGCCAATCGTTTTGACGGATGCTTTGGTTAGTTTCACCGTCATCTCCGGCATAGATAGCATCGGGTAGAATGCGTTTCATCCAATAGGTAGTTCCTATACTGTCATGTTGGCTACCCTGTCTCTCAACTGCATAAACACGCTAGGAACACACACATGCAATGGTAATGCTAAAAAAATCTGATCCCTATTTTCCCGATTGGTTTCCCGATCCCGTTTTGGTGTTTTAATAATTGATCTACTTCCCCAGATAACTTTGTTTTTCTAAATTATTTTCCACAGAATTTGGTGGAAGACACCCCCCCCTGGCTTATTGGATTTATGTACTAATAGCAGCGCCCTGCCGTTTCACCCGCGTAGTTCCCGTTCCCGTGGGAATACGGGGATAAAATATAGCCTATGTGTTATTCTGATGTATAAACTATATAACTGTAAAGTTTCATCAAAATCCGTTCAGTAGTTTTTGCGTGAAAGAGGAACAAACATCCATCCAGACATCCAGACATCCATCCAAACAAACTTTTACCATCATCAGTCAAACCCGCGGGTACCGTAGTGCCTACTAGATCAAACAGTTTCATTTTTCTCAGACCCGTAGGTATTTCCAAACATACCGCGTGGGAGAGGCCGAGGTGCTAAATGATAACAAGGACCTTCAGATGTTGCTAGGCAACGGAAACGAAAATTGGAAAGGAATTTCTTTAGTTCGGTACAGTATTGTTTAATGATCCTCACGATATTTAAACAATCTGAACACTTATGAAATCCTAGTAACGACTGTCACAGTAATTTTTTGTCGAGAGATTGTTTGATATAGTAATAATAATAATATTAATAAATTGTGGGACACGATTCACACACGGTTATTCAGTCCCAAACTAGGCAGAGCCTGTACTGTGGGTACTAAACAACTGATAGACATACTTAAATAAATATTAAACACCCAGACACGAAGCCAACGGACATGTTCATGCACACAAATGTTGACCTCGAGCGGGGATCGAACCCGCGACCTCCGACTCAGAAGGCAGGGTCACTACCAACTGAGCCAACAGGCCCGTTATTTATTTAATTTCAAGTAATTTGAGAGAAGTTTTTTTAATGGTAACAATAAAATAAAAACATAATAGGTATGTGACAGCTTATTACACACCCTTAAAATCGACACTCGTACATACTATTTTTTTCCCGGAGGGGGTAGGCAGAGGTATTCCATTACTGGATATAGCAACATTTCACTATTTGATAACTATCTCTTTATTCCTCTTATCTTTGTAAATTTTTTTATTTGAAGTGCTCTTGTTGTAACAAAGAAATAAACGAATATTTTTTTGTAGGTAACAAAAACATTAAGATAAATCGCTTTCTGCCAAGCCAAGGAGGTCCTATAAAACGGTTGCCTAGTAACTTTTCAAATTATTTAGGACTCGTCTGTTGCCATACGGTTAAGCTAACAATCGGAGGGTCGTGCGTGGACCAGGGAACTATGTCGAAATAAAAAAGACCCTCGCGAAGTCATTACCGTTGACTTAACACAAGGTTTTGTCATTATGTAAACGCATGTAGGGTACCTATAGGTAGGTACTTTAGTTCTATTATTTATTCTGTATGGGCATATTAATTACATTCGTATGTAGTCCGGTATCCGAAATAACTTTAAAGGAATATAAAAAGCTTAGTATTACCCATAAAGTAAGTACTTGAATGTCTGTCATAGTAGGTATATATGAAGAATTACGTGTCGGTCGGGTTCATGTAGACCCTTAAAATTTTTAAGAAACTCGTTTTTAACAAATTGGTATTTTTGGTCATGTTCCTATCGTGTAACTCAAATTTTATGGAAAAAAATGATTTAATTAGTTGAGTATAATCCTAGACTTTATCAACAATCAAGCAAAGATGTGCCAGTTAATATTATAAAATGTTTTTGGTTGTTATATGAAACTAGCGACCTGCCCCGGCTTCGCACGGGTGCAATGCTTATAAGAATTTTCTTTGCTATAAACCTTGCGGAGCCCTAGACCTTTCCAACGAATGCAAAACCATGGAAATCGGTTCGTCAGTTCTGGAGTTATATCGTCAGGAAGGAAAACCCGACTTATTTTTATATAGTAGACTAGCGATCCGCCCCGGCTTCGCACGGGTGCAATGCTGAATTTTCTTTGCTATAAACTATCCCTGGACCCACTCGAACCCACACAAAAAGTTTCATTAAAATCGGTCCGCCCGTTCTCGAGTTAAATCGTCAGGAAGGAAAACCCGACTTATTTTTATATAGTAGACTAGCGGCCCGCCCCGGCTTCGCACGGGTGGACATTTATTTTTTCAACATTTTGGGATGCACAAACAAATTTCTTCTAGAAACCCATAGTAAATAATAAAAAAAAATTAGACTTTGTATGGAGACATTTAAAGAATATTTGTGCCAAGTTTCTAGTTGATAGACGCAAAAAACCCCTCTTCTCTATACCAACTTCAACCCCTAATTTCACCCTTTTAGGGAATGATTTTAAAATAATACAAAAACACGTTTCTCATCATTTATTTTTAAGAGTATTTATGATAAGTTTCAAGTTGATAGACGTAAAAAAACCACACGTTTCCATACAATCTCCAACCCCGTTTCACCCGTGAGTTTTGAAAAATCGAGATATATACCTACTTGTCTTGTTGTTTGTTTTGAGGAGTATTTTTACAAAATTTCGAATTGATACATCCAAAAATGAAGGTATTCATGCAAACTTCAACCCCCAAGGGGATGAAACCCCTTGGAGGATGGTTTTCAATAATCCTAGAACTAATATATCAAGTTTATTTTCAAGAATATTTGTAAAAAGTTTAAAGTTGATACACGCAGAAATCACACTATCCCATACAAACTTTATCCCCCTCTTTCATCCCTTTAAGAGATGATTTTCAAAAAATCCAAAAACACGTGTCTCATCATTTATTTCTAAAAGTATTTGTGCTCAGTTTCAAGTTGATAAGACGTAAAAAACAACACGTCTCCATACAAACTTCAAACGCTACTTTCACCCCCTTAGGGGATGATTTTCGAAAATTCCTAAAACACGGGTCTCATGATTTATTTTTAAGAGTATTTGTGCCAAGTTTGAAGTTGATAGACGTAAAAATCAAACACGTCTCCATACAAACTCCAAGCCCCTGTTTCACCCCCTTAAGGGGTGATTTTCGAAAAATCCAGAAATACGTATCTTGTTATTTGTTTTGAGGAGTATTTTTACAAAGTTTTAAATCGATACACCCAAAAATGAAGGTTTTCCATACAAACTTCAACCCCCACTTTCACCCCCTTGGAGAAAGATTTTTGAAAAATCCTAGAACTAATATCTCATAGTTTGTTTTCAGAAGCATTTGTACCAAGTTTCAAGTTAATGGACGCAAAAAAATAAACTTTTTCGTATCAACTTCAACCCCTACTTTCATCCGCTTAGGGGATGATTTTCGAAAAATCCAAAAATATGTGTCTCATAATTTATTTCGAAGAGTATTTATGTCAAATTTCAACTTGATCGAAGTAAAAAACAACACGTCTCCATACAAACTTCAACACCCTGTTTCAACCCCTGAGGGGAGGTTTTTTGAAAAATCTGGAATCACGTATCTTGTTGTTTGTTTTGAAGAGTATTTTTACAAAGTTTTGAATTCATAGACCCAAAAATGAAGGTTATCCATACAAACGTTTAACCCCCTTTTCACCCCCTTAAGGGTTGAATTTCTAAAAATCCTTTCTTATTCCTACTTTACATCTTAAAAACAATAGTCGTGAAAAGAATCAGCTTTCTGGGTCTAAGGGTTTAGGCTGGGCGTTGATGAGTCAGTCAGTCAGGACTTCTCTCTTTATATATATAGATAGATAAGAAGCAATTTCGGCTGGTAGGAAATTGCTTGATTTACACATTTAACCCTTTCATGCTTTTAAAAATGGAGGCGTAAATTACTCATTTCCGATACCCAGTATTCCGTTTTACCTTGATAAAATTCCATGCCATGGAAGGAAAAATTGCAAGCCAGTTGGTCCTAAATTAAGACGCCCTCCGAAATTGGTAGCAAAAAACCAGACGTTAATAATATCAAACATTGAAGGACCCAGTCCCTTCTGTACTTACAAAGGGGAATTTTTATAATACCTACCTACCTAAATGTTCGGGATCTTCTGGAAAGGCCCATGGACCATTACTGAAAAGTGGAGCTTAACGGCTGTCTGCTGATATGTAAAAGTTGAGGTGTGCGTACGTTTGTTACTTGATTCTATCGCAAATGCTAAATGTACTTTTAATTTCGGACCGAAGTAGCGAGCAAAAAAATCTAGAATTGCGAATAAATTTAAGAATAAATCGTCAATCTTACACATGCGTGGATTTCTGTGCCGTCGCGTCGTGTACTTAGCGCTTTCATAAATTAGCAAGCAATGAACTTACATTACTGTCAGACGATGAATCATTCGTTTATTTCATAATCATAACATCGAGACGTGTCGTGACCTGTCGGTTCGTGTCACAAACTTGACTGATCTTCCCATTTGTTAGACGGATGCTGCATCTATAAAACTGTATAGATTGAAATAATTAGCGTAATTAAACGTTGACATGAGACTAGGGTTATTATTAATGGTGGTGACAGGAAACATTATTTAAGGCGTGTGATACATACACTCATAAAATTTCTTTATTTTTTTGGGTACCTACTTACACAGTCATGAATGTTATAGTGTTTTAACACGGCGTTGTTTTACAACGTCCATATCCACAATGTTTATTTTTCATTACCGTTAACACGTATAAAATTAAAAGCACTAGCAATTACTACACTGCTGTCTGTTTGTGTAGTTGTTAAAACATTCCCCGTTTTATCAAGGGTTAACTAAGTAGAAGTTAAACTGGCTTCCATCTTGTTTCAAACTCATGTTACAGAAACTCCAAAACTTGTTTCATTATAATGCTCTCGTTCGAAAATTAGTCGAACAATTTATTCTTTCGTGCGAGTTTTAATCTTTTACGAAGGAAGTTGGTTATTAACAGGTTGGCTTTTCAAGTTTTTATCTGAATGACTGGACAGTGATTCACAAACGGTTAGTTAATTTAATGATGTTCGGTGCAAGTTTGCGGTATTTTGTTTACCTTTTGTTTCATATTATCATTTGTTATGACAGTTTGTTGAGCTATAGTACCGCAGATGTCTGCTACTAAGTAATACGCTTCTTGCTATTTGTTAGATTATTGACCAGCTGAACCAGTTAATCTACTATAACATTTGTCGAATATAATCTAACTTGAGCAGTGATAGCCTTACCGTTAAAGAGCCTGCGTCACATGATGATAATCAGTGAGGCTTGGGTTCGAATACTAATTAGTTTTCAAAACTTACGTACATATTTATTACTAGCTCTACGGTGAAGGAAAACATTGTGAGTAAACCCGCAGGTCCCGGAATTAATTCTGAGACATGTGTAAAATGTCCGGCAATGGGCTCAACGCCTACTATTTTCAAGAAATTCCATATAATTCGAATAATAAAGTAAGAAGCAAGTACTGTATCTATTGCTCAACTTAGGAACAATTATCATTTTACCCGTTGCCAATAAGCTCGTTATTAGCGCCAACGTTAATGAATAACATTCATCCATGAGATATAGCAAGTAGATAATGACCCCTTGTGGCTCAGCGGATATCCTCCACATATGCCAGAGGAAGCAACAGCAAAAAGGTGGGGAATGTTTTATTAGAATGGCTACCGTTTACCGGTTTTTTGCCCAAGGGGCGAGTTCGCGTGCCGAAAATTGCAGAAAAACAAAATATTAGTGAACGATAGCATCGCAATTTAGTTAATAATAGTTCGTTTATATCGAAGCTAAGTGAACTGTCTTTTTTTAAAGAATAAAAGTAATGACTAAAACTGGATTAGTTTACTACAAATTAATAGTTCTTTTGAAGCTACCAATTGTTCGTCACGTATAGAATCTCCAAATTCAATATTACAACGTAACTGATTATTAGACGCATACATTCTAATTTTAAATAATGCATGTACTGTTTTTTTCTCAATAACTACCTCGGGAGCTTTGCCTTCTGGCAAGTTAACCGCTGGTCAAATCACTGTTGATGATGAATGATTGCTGAGATTTCATTTAATGATGGACTTGGACGGCGGCTTCCAACTGACAAGATAAAACGACTGCTTCAAATGGTTTCAACTGCTTTTTTTTGCCACAGTGTGCGTTGCGTCTAATGAAATGTATAATCTTTCTTTATGCCGAAAGCATAAGTAATGGCTCTGCCGCGATATCTCAGACATTTTATTTTAAGAGTCCGCTTAAAAGGTATTGGAGTAGACGGTAATAAATTATTGACGAATCCTGCAAATCAAATCATTAATGAAATATTTAATTTCATTTGCTCACCTTAAATATTTGTCTTTGACCTGCATTGACCTTGTCTGGTGAGTTTATCGTCAATAAATAAAGAAAGATAAAGATGTTTGAGAGAATTTACTTGGAGCCGGACTCTATATAGTATAAGAGGATTTTCCAGTTTTAGAGCTTCTAAGGAAAATTGTTGATAATAAGGATCGACTCAAAACATTTCAGGGAATAATGTCTAGTTTCGATCAATTCTATGAAAAGGTGTAGGTACCCTGTATAGCTATTTATCTAATAAAATTATTGGATAAATAAAGACCATTGTCATTACTTTCAAACTTTATAACTATTATGTGTCTAAAAATTAAAAAAGCCGACATAGTGTAGGTTTAGAACTAAAAGCCAAACACAGTCAGTAGGTATATCTTTAGCATATTCACTGGTCCGGTCAAATTATACCTGCAGGTATCAAGGTATTGACCATGTATCTTAGTCAATATAGATCCCAGTGGAATGTATATTGTAATCCGAAACGCCGCAATACTCCAAACACAAACTGATTATGGATTCCCTTCTGTTCCGCAAGGTAAGCTTTATGCAAATAATTCTTGTGGACGGATGCGGAATACGGTAGCGGTTCGTGATAAATAAATAAAAATAACAAAAACGTGTTGCCGAATTTTAAATTTTTGACTGGTTCAATAATGACAGTTTAAAATCATTGGGAATTGGGATCCTGACTGACATCCATTGTCCTTCGAATAATTATTTTTTTCATTATGCATGAGGTAATAATTTATTTCGCAATAACATATTGTGTGATTCGACAGCCTGCCCATTTTAGGTCTTTATTTGAAACAGAAAACTTAAATTGCCAATACTTAATAATAATAAGCTACGAAAAAATTGGTTCATCCCAAACTTCTCCAAATAGGGTAATTATTACAGTCAGCATTAATGTAAGCTAAAGTCGGTTTTAAAGTTATTAGGAATTTAGGACGATCCATGAATTTAATAATGGTGTGGGATACAGGAGGTTAATTTTAAATTCGGCACCTATATTGAGTCCAAGGCACAAACTGGGGCCAAAAAACTGGGCATCCTTAATAAGGTTAAGCGATACTTCACACCTGGACAGCTTCTAACACTCTACAAAGCTCAAGTCCGATCATGTATGGAGTATTGCAGCCACCTTTGGGATGGCTCAGCTAAATACCAACTCGCCGCTTTAGACTCTGTAGAGCGCAGAGCCAGGAGAATGATTGGTGACGAGATGATGGTGACTAAGCTGCAATCATTAGCCAATCGGCGCAAAGTTGCCAGTCTGTCGGTATTCTATAGATTGCATTTCGGGGAGTGTGCCCAAGAGCTGCACGAGCTCATCCCGCCTTCCCCTTTTTACAATCGGACTTCCAGACGCACGGCTGGGCTTCATCCCTACTTGGTGGATATCCCATCTATACGCACAAAGCGCTTTTCAAGTTCTTTTATTATGCGCACCGCCAAGGAGTGGAACTACCTGCCGGCGTCTGTATTTCCGAGTTCATATAACCCACAAGCCTTTAAGGATCGAGTGAACAGGCATCTTCTGGGCAAGCTCGTCCCAACGTAGGCCCCGTCTTTGCTCTCGGGCTAGTCTGGGGTCAAGAGCAAGCCCATTTTATAGTAAAAAAAAAAGTTTAACAAAATATTGGCACAAACGAGGAATTAATCATTAAATTTTGTAATTCAGTGTCAATAGCTATACCACTTACCTACTACGCTTTACCTACTTATCTACCTTAGTGATTTATGATGTATTGTAAAATGGCAAATTTTCTTTATAAAGTAGCAAAAGGAAAATCTATTTTTTATTATTAAATTGTACTTTAGATTAACACAGCCAAAACTATAAATCTAGAGAGCATGACGGCAACATTGTAATCTTCAACTTTCGGAACGCGATCGATCGTGGGCGCATGAATGGTGCGCAGGAGTCTGTCGACCGATCTGTCACTGAACTGGTTATGATGTAATGTGTTGGATCTAAGTGAATGACACGACTATTACGTGCTGAGAAGTTAGGCTCACTTAATAGCCTGTTTGTGTTGATATTGTAACCTCTATTATATACAGCCGCCTTTATAATGGGATCACAAACGGTTATATTGCCTGATTATAATACGGAATTGTCAAAGACAATTTTAGGCATAATAAGTATATCGTATTTGAATTATAATTAATTATGCTTACAAACTCCGTTTAGAGCTGGTTCAGAGGATCTAATAAAAAATATACCATTTTGTTTGTGAAGAATTACGTCCCATATTAGCGGTAAAATTTTCTGAATGTAGTTAGGTACTTACTGTATGTTCAGTCAAGAGCTCATCAAGCTGGACAGTGGACATAATATTAGAGTTCGTAAGGTTCTTATTACAATAGCCTTAGAGGTCAGACTTGCACTACAAGTGTCAAGTTTTTCTTAGTTTTAAGTTATTTTGTAATAGTTTTTGAATAGGTGCCAAATAAATATTTTTTTTCTTTCTTTCTTTCTTTCTTTCTTTCTTTCTTTCTTTCTTTCTTTCTTCCTTCTTTCTAAAGCTTCATGTGCTCTTGACTGTACTAGCGACAATGGGTGCAATGTGTTTATCTATAAACGCTCCTCGTTTATCGCTCTTCTTATTAGTGAGAACCATATCAAAATCTGTTGCGTGGTTTAGAAGAAGGTAACGGATAAACAGACAGGGGCAGACAGCGACTTGGGCTTATACTATTGATAGAAGACACAATTTCACGAATATTACAAACTAAACAAGATAATATAATATACTTATACATATACCTACGATTTGCGCAAAGCAAAGGAACAAGACTCATTCGTTCAAAAAGTGCTCAGGTACTCCAAATTCGAATTTCAAAAAGGCATTGTGTCGGCTGCCATTCACCCGCTCTCTTCAAAAACCGGCAACACTACTGACAGGTGTGTTCCCGTCGTGCCCCTTTTTTTCAACGTCCGTTCCCGCATCTACCATTATAAACACAGGCGTAACGGCCACAAAGAATAAATCTACAATCGTTGTCCTACACTCCAAGCAATAAAGCTTAAAATACTTTGCAGAAAATCCGAAATGTTACGAGAGTAACAATGAATGGATCATTTCCCTTACAATATGTTCCAACGGTTAAACTTGCTGGTCAGTGGAAACGAAGCTTTAATGTGTGTGCTTTATGTCTTAATTTCGTATGTCATAAGGTAGGGTGTATCGTATATCCAATGTAATTGTGTAAAGTTGGTTTTAATTTATTTTGGGATTCAAAAATCTCAGTCTGGTCTGACAATTATCGACAAACTGCGAGTGAATCTTACAAATAATCGTTATCTTTTGTTTATAAAAAAATCAAAAGCTTCATGAATTGTCGATTCTAGCAATATTACAAAGCAGCTAAGCAGTATTTTTTTTTACTTTTATTTTTAAGTTTAATTAAGAGTGAATTATGGCGCTAAGAGCGCTATATATAAACTGCTGATAAATAACAATGATTAAAAAAAAAGAGTTTTATTAGTATGTATTCGCTTTTGGTAAAACAAAAAAATTTAGTTCAAATCTTAACAATCTAATTGAAGTGTCTGCAGTCAATTAGTAACTCTAATTTATTTACAGATAAAGTCAAATTTTCATTAAAAGAATATTGAAACAAAGACAACAGATTGATCTGATATGTATAGTATGTACTACCATCGATTTCTATCGGTTCTCAGTGTTTTTACACAGCGAAATCTGCTAAAGATATTCAATTTCCACGCTTCACACACTAATTGTATTTTGCCTTATTGGAGATTTCTCACGTTTATGATGCTGTAAAGATCTCTAATTGATCATGCGAGCTATTGTTATTCAGATAGTGTCGATACTAATGTTTTATATGAAATATTAACTTTACCGGACAGCGAACAATTTTATGAGATCTACTGTAAATATTTGGGACCAAGAAGGTAGAGTTAGTAGAGAGGTAATTAAGAAAGAGCATAGAAACAACGAGCTAGTATCACAAAAGACAGACAGTGTTAAAGATATTATTGAATGCTAGAAAAAACCTGTCTTTAATTTGAACGCTAATACTTAAAATAATGAAACCGTCAATATAAAATGAACGATCGACAAAGACATTTGCATTACGCTAACAAAAAAGAAAGGATGTGAAGCCTCGTGGCTCATCGATATTGGATCTCTCGCATGAGTTCACGAGGCAAATAAAAACATTGATTCATAATATAAAACTATAACGCCTATCAGGCAATAAAATGCCACAAGATACGAGCATGTGAATATAGCTAGAAATGTTTTATCCTATTGAACTTATTCTTGACAGAATCGAAACATTCGGATATGGTTGTTTTGGTATATTCTATCTTCACTATGGCATACCTACTTGTAGAACAAGACTGTTTAAATCTGTGGTTTAAATTTAAAAAGGCTAAGTATATTGTCTATTTCATTGACATAATAAAGGTATTTTGAATGCAAAAACATACTAGCAATAAACCGTCATTTAGGTTTCTGACCGTTCATAACTTTCTGACAGAATATCTTGAATAGATAGATTACGTCTATTCAAAATGTCAATTAAGCTCTTTTTACGGATAGTAGTAGGAATACTAAAATGAATATTAAACACCCAGACAGAATCGCAATAGCATTGCTACGAAACCGTACCTCAAGCTTGACTTCACAATCACGGTTTTTCAACAGTCTTACTTAATAATTATTTCCGAAAATATCAATGAATGAAAGAAGCGGGTTTAAAGAATCTGTGGAGCGTCCGGTCTCACCTGCCTATTAAACCTGATCTTTCTGTGATGCGATAACCGATTTACGATATGAAGCACGCCGAATTAGAAACAAGGCCGTCTTGCTACAGTGGTGTGCTCTGAATAATGTTAATTACCAACAATAATAGTGCTTGGTACCCCGGAACCTCCGTGATAGTTAACGGTGCCAGCGTGGAGAATGAGGCATTAGAACAAGCCGCATGCGACGAAACAACTAGTAAGAGCCTAGCACTTTAGTTTTGTTTCTACAATGTCAACGGCTTTAGACAAAAAGTTTGAAAAAAGCTCAAGATTGCCTGGTTTTTTTTGGGACCTCGGATAAATTTTGGTAGCCAAATACTTTTTTTAGATTCGATGCTTGTTTCGAGATAGCTGTGGCGGAGAATTAATTTTTAATGAGTTCAAGATAGAAACAGACGTTTATATAAATACGATCTCTTGGTTTATTAATTAGAAGTTCAATATTTACTGTTATTATTAGTCACGGGTAAGTGTAACGGCTTTTATACATACATTTGCAATACTAGTTAAGCAATCAGGCACATCCGCAATTAAAGTCACGGGTTTTCGGTTATTGCACTTGCATGGATTGGCCACACACAAAAAATTGTGGAAGTCATTTTGTTAAATATGCCATTAATGTTCCTGTTATGGAGAAAGCTTACCGAGATACTTTTATCCGTTGTCTCGTTTTTGTCTGTTCCAGTTGGCTCATGCGCAGTGGATGGTGGAATGTTCACGGTCCGCGGCGTCTTTCGTAACAGTCTTGAGCCAGTGCAAATGTTTTTGTGTGGATACGGCATAATGGATTTGTGCCGGCGTTGACGTGTTGATTGCTCGAATCCGAAGATGCGCTGCATTGGTTTTTACTGTCTTATTGTCTATAAGGCGTTTCCAGTGCCGCCTTTTAGGTCTAGTCAAAGTTGCTCCAAACTCCAGCCCTTTGAATGTTTAATCGCTCGGAACCTTGCGAAGAGGAGGCCTAATAAGATTACAAATGGATCCGGTGATTTATTTTACGTAATTAATTCTCTTGAATACGTGTGTTTGGTATGTTTACGTAGATTAAAGGCAGTAGATATCTGATTTTCATAGTACGATCATTACAATAATACCAAAAAATTACATTAGGTACTTCAGGTGCTCATTTCTTTTTAGAAAAAACTCTTTAATCTGAGACGTCCCATACACCTCAGGCATGTTTCTCGAAAGCTGTTGTCGAAAACTAAATCGCTACCGTTTCCATTCACAATAAAACTTGCAACCCTTCTGGAACCAATCGATTTCGTGCATATAAAAGAACGAATTCGCAATCCGAAGAAGTGAAGCTGGAATGTCAGATCGTGATGGCATCAGCCACAGGTGCACGGGCGTTGCTCTCCACGGCAGATTGTTAAAGTTCGTGCTCCCGCTGAAATCTATAGCGTGCGTACTTGCTTTTTTCATTGTCATGATTTTTATTAACCTCTTAGCTTGGTTCAAGTAGCTAATCCATGACATAGCAAATGCTTTGAAGTCTTTTGAAATCGTATCAATCATTGTATCAATGGATATTGGCATGACAAAATTTAATGAAGTACTGCTACAGCTAGCATTGGTACAGTACAGCCAATAAGTATTAATTTTTCAATTACTTAATCGTTTTTTATTGGCGATAAATCACTAATTCAAAAGATTATCCCGAAACACTTCTATAAATGCATTTCGATTTTAATTTTACAACTACAGCAAATTTTAAAATAATAAAACAATCAGAAAAGTGTCGCAATTGAGTAGGTACTAAAAATGATGACGATGCAGCTTAATACTCAGTACATTTTTCATACTAAGTTTTCGTTTTGACAGATCATAAAAAGTACCTCATTTGACTAGGCAGTCAAATATCCTATTTCCAACATCATATTAAGTTTGTTTCTGAAGACACATATAACCGTTAGTTTCGGTTTTCGTTGTGTTTACGCACAATGGAAGTCGTTAAGCCGTGTCAGATACCCTAGGTTATTTAAAAATTCTGACAGTTTGATGGCCACTAGCCTAACCCCATCTCCCAATCCACGGGGAAATCGCATGGGAGATAATAGCTCATACTTCCTCATGTGTGAGAAAAGACCCTTAGCTCAGCAGTGGGCTGTTACGGGTTGATGATGATCTCAGTCAGTTGTAGCTACGCAGATATAACGATAATGCATTTAATATCCTGAGTCTTGCTACAATTATAATTATAATGTCAAGTAATTATTATCACTCCATTGTTCTCACAGTTCTCACACTGATTTCAAATAGTAATAATCTATAATTATGCAGCTCCTATTACCTAAGCTTTAAAGCAAAGTCTGTGCGCTGTCAGCTACAGGTGTTAAGTTTTCTTGAAATTGCCTTAGGCAAGCATTCGGGCAATTAGATATTTCACGTGTATTTCCTTTATGTAAAATTTCGACGTCGAAATCTTTGAAAGATTACACCCAGAAGACCTCAGACGAAATGTAATTAATCTACAGTTTCATGATATTATAATCAAGATTTATCTTAACAATAGATTAAATAGAAATAACAAGTTTCCGAGTTTACCGAAACCGAAAACCGTTACAAATTCACAAGCGGTTTTGACTATTAGGGAAATCTTCAGCACGAATTAAAATTTAGTTTCATTTAACTGCGTGAGAATTCTTATTCTGATATTCTACACCTTAAAGGCAACATCCGCGATGTCTAGTCTGTAAGAGAACTAATTTATGCCGGATATCTAAACCAGACTAGTGACACTTGCAGAGCCTCCGCTTGTGTTATGTTCAAAGACAGGTATTGGATGTATTAAAAAGTCAATACTGCCCATATTAAATATCACAACGATCCGCTCTTAACTTAGAAAAACAAGGAATGTTTTGATAACCAATTCATTTGTTTTCTTTGAATTTTGTGGGATTGTACCTTGAAACAACATAACAGGCGAGACGACCGCTGCTTATCAATATTTTTATTCGTTTTCTTGACCTTTTGTTATTTTTTCTTTTGTGACTTCTTATTAATAATGTATAAGTATATAGATGACATAGCACAAACAGTTAAGTATATTGCTACGGGTAAATCATTCATTAGTTCTTGGATTACATATTTATCACTAGCTCGACGGTCCCGCGGAAACCCGCAGGTCTCAAAATTAATTCTGAGACATATGTAAATAGACTCGGTCAGGCGATGGGCTCACCACCAATCACGTTTAGGGGTCCAATGACTCTGCCTACCCCCTCGGGAATGAAAGGCGTGAGTTTTTTTTTCTTGGATTCATTTTTAAACCCAAAGTTCAAAGACGGTAGGTGTTTGACGCCTCATCTGTCTGTTTGTGTGTCTGTCAGTGACACAGTAGCTTCCGAAAGGATGGACCGATTTCAATGCGTTTTTCATTGAACGTGTATTGCATAATTTAATCGATGGTGCTTTACTGTATTTCATGAAAATCTGTCAGCACTCTAAAATTTAAGAGTGAGAATTTCTTAGATAGACTTATAAATCGAAAATGTTGACTTCCACTCATCTAATTGACTCGATACCTATATAAAAAAGTCATAGGACTGTTTATATGATTATAAAATATCAAAGTCTAGGTTTAATTCTTATTTCCATACTTTCTATTCCCGACAGATCATAGAACTTTCTAGAAAGTAAAATTTTATTTCACAACTGACGTCACTAACGTGAAGTTTCTTCTCCGTATTTTATAGTTACATTAGATCGGATTCAGAACACGTACTCCACTCGTTCCCAGTTGCAAAAACATTTCCGCAATTAATCTGTTCAACCGTTTACTGTTGCAAATTGAATGCACTGGTCACGGACCGTTAGTTAACACGTAAATTTTATATTTCTCATGCAATACTCTCTACGTTCACTGGTTTGTGGAGTAAAGAGTGCTGAGAGCATGAGTGCTCTTTTTAGTAGAGGTAAAATTTTTTTTTCTGACGTTTCTTTGTAAAAGTACCTCGGATTTGAAAAGGTAAGGTTTCCGCAATAGGTCCATTTTTGAAAAAAATATTTACTGAAATCCATTCAACTCCCAGCAATTTTTATTTTTATTCACTTTAATATAAATGAGGTATATTCACTTCCTTTTTCGTGAGTCTTTGTAGAGTTAGCAAGTAAATTAGACTACTTATTTCGTTACAAACCCTTGCTGGTACACATTATCAGAGAGAAAACTTGTGTTTTTGCAAGATCCATTCCAAGATTGACCGTTTAGTTATTGTATACTTTTATTCATATTTACAGTACATTTTCTAAATGAAACCATCGCAGAAGAAACTGCAACGTAACTTTTTAACTCTGCTGAATAATTCAACACCCATTCATGTGGATGTGAACCGATGACACTGTAGCCGACGTTGGTCAACTTTTTTTTCTTCCAGTACCTTTTAATGTATTCGACTTGTTATATAATGAAATCGGTTGATAGAATAGTTTAGGTAGTAAACAAAAAATGCACTGGCTGAAAGTGGAATAACCCTAATCCAGAGACAGTGTAACTTTTAAGACAATTTTGCCTTTTTTACACCACGCTTTGCGTCAGAGCATGCTCAGGTATTCTAGTGGTTAGTTTTTTATGAGTTTTGGTCCAATTCTTTGTGGCTTGAGAAGACCAATCAGTGCAACTACAGAAAAAACTGTTTAAGCAGAACTGTATATTTTACACTGAGCTGTTGATTATATCAATCAATATAATAGAAAATAGCTCTCGCCTAAAAATGTGTGGGGGTGAGGTGTGTGTGTGTAGCAAAGACTATTAATTATATGAAAAAGTGGTTATGGTGCGTAAATGTAGCCAAAATAGTATCCGGTTAAAAATCCTCGGATTGTTTATTACTACCGACGCCGTTTCGACTTCCTCCCAGTAAGTGGATAATGATCTGTTACCTTGTTTCGCTTGAGCGGCGTCTTAAAGTTGAGGTAGTTTTTGTCATTCCCAAATAAGTGGTGAGTACAGTGTCCTTTCCCTTCTTGCCTCTATAGTACAAAAGTTCCCAAATATAAAATTAAAATAGATAGATATGCTTGTGTAGCCCCTAAGAGATGAGTAGGCGTGGAACAAATTGTGGCCAGCGGTGTTTCCGGATCGATCGACCTTCAAACCTTCAAGAAGAGCGTGTATACTCTCACCTCAAAGGCCGGCAACGCAGTTGTGACTCTTGAGTTGCAAGTGTCCATGCGCCTCGTTTGCCCACCATAAAATAAAAAAAAACTCGCGAAATGAAATATTATTTGAGGAAAGGTTACAATAACGGAAGTTATCCCGTCAACTCAAGGTTACAGCTAAGTTTAACAAAGTCACGTTTGCAATTAAAGGAACGGTATTTCATCATAAACTTTATGGGAGGAAAGGAACATCATGAATGAACGGTCTATTTTGCTTTGCATGGACGTCGTGGCATCATACATAATACAGTGCACGTGGGACCAGTAAAAGCCTTTCTTTTATGCGACTTTCTGTGATTTCGCAGCCTTCAGTATCCCTTTAAATTTTAATTTTCGAAGCGTTTGTATGATTTATTCACGGATTCGCTCGTAAATTTTGCGCGATTCGAGTCTTGGGGCGCAGATGGCGCATCCGATTTTTTGTTCGAAACTTCGAAATGTAATTCTCACACGTTTTTTTTCGTACGTTTTTGCGGAATACGTAGTTTTTGCCTTCTGTGGGAATTGCGATACATTCCCGATTGTCTCGAGAGCGGTTGGAATTAACTAATGTTATTATTAAATCGAGTTAACATGATTCGTGTAGCAGATAATTTTACCGCCGCTAATGCGAAAGGCAATTTTAATTTGAATTTTTTATCTGTTAGATATTCTCTTCATGTTGTTGTTACGGTCCCTGAGTTCATTAAATTTTCCTTATAAAATTTTAACGTTTGTTTTCGCGTAACTTCCTAAAATTAAACCTTTATTTTGATTTCTCAATTTCTGCTATTTTATACATTTATGTAAACAAATTTTACTAATAAGCTTATTATAAACAGTTTAATGAATCGTATTTGGTCAACCAGATGTGGAACTAATAGCTATATAATATACTGTATAACTAGCTTTTACCCGCGACTTTGTCCGCGTTCCGGGATAAAAAGTAGCATAAGTGTCGTTCTGATTTAGGCTATTAATATTAATGCAAAGTTTCAGTAAAATCAGTTCAGTAGTTTTGGGGTGAAAAAGTAACAAACATACATCCATCCGTCCTCACTAACTGTCGCGTTTATAATATTAGTAGGATACAATAATATTTCTCTATGATATAATAACATCCCTGCAAATAGGATTGGCAGATAATATTTTTACATTATTGCTAATAACACCGAATAGGACACTTTTCTATTAACAATTCTGTTTTTATGGGACCGTTGACTCGTTGGGACTAGTCTTGGAAGTATGGCTATGAGATCATAACCACTACTATTTAATGTCATTCATGCTAACAAAGCAAAATACCACCGGTTAAACAACAGCATTTTATTCGTGTTTACCAAACAGTTTTTTAGTTTTTATTCGCACTACAAGATACTGTTAGTTCATGTGCTCTTGACTGTACACTATTATTAGAGAAACAAATTGTATGGTAATTTAATAGAAGCAGGTTAGTCGACAATTGAAATGGAAAATAAAGTGACCTTACAATAGTACTGTATCATCACGGCAGTTTTATATTATCTGACTAGATGTCGCGCGGTGCGCGAGGCCGCAAGCGGCCACGCGTGTCTCTGTGGGGTCGTATTTTGACAGACAAATAAAGTCTAATTTTGGGCGGCCATCTTGTTTTAGCCATTTTAAGTCAAAAAATAATACCATTTTCTTAAATATTTCTTTTCATGGCAACACTGTTTACTGAGACCCACAATCGCTCCATACAAGCCAACTTTCCTAAGTGTTGCCAACAGTGTAAAAAATGCCGATTAAGATTAAGAAAATGGATTTTTTTCAGTAAAACAAAAATAACGGGGCGGCCATCTTGTTTTTTCAGATTTTCGGGATTTTCTGGTAAACTACAGGATATGACCTATGTGATGACATCAAACACATCCCTGTAGGATATCGGCATCTGGGAGATCAATTCGGGTCTTTTGAGGTCTACCCTAAAAATTCAATCGGCCATAACTTTCAGTGTTGCCAGGTGAAATTCAAAAAACCTACAAAAGGTCATAGGGAGGAATAAAATGTTTCACTGACTGTCACTTGTTTTTGCAAAATGGTAAAATTTAGACTTTTGACATTTTGCGTTAAAAGTAAAAAAATACGAAAAATTCCGGGAAAATTCTTCAACACGGCCACACTACGTAGCAAGACCTCCAACCCCGCTATACAGACCAACTCGCTCAGGTGTTGCCATCTTGCCGAAAATCGACAATCAAAATGTGGTAAAATTAATACTTTTCTTTGGGAGCAAATCACCGGTCGGCCATCTTGGTTTTTCAAATTTTCGGGATTTTCTGGTAAACTACAGGATATGCCCTGTGCGATGACACCAAACACATCCCTTTAGCATATTGGCATCTGGGAGATCAATTCGGGTCAAGTGGGGTCTAAAACCACTCCAACTTTGAAACACTACTACGCGGCCGCCATTTTGTTTTTTCAACTTTTTAAATAATATTCGTAAATCATTTAAAAAGTTTAACAGATCCTAAAAATTTGAACCGAATCGGCTGGAAAACAAAAGAGATACGATATGCAAGCCTGGCCGCCATTTTGTTTTTTTGAAAAGTCGGAATTTTCCCGGGGTCACCCCGCCATCTTGAACACTTTTTTCATATATGACTTGACTCCAAAACGACTCCTTCTGGGAGAACAATTATGTCAATCAGTCAGTCAGTGAGTGAGTGAGTGAGTGAGTGGTAGTCCAGCTTTATATATTATAAATAATATATATTTTTATTTCATCCTTGAACTAAATCAGAAATAAAATACATGAAGTTCAATTTAAATCAAACCTTTATAAAAATTCGGTACAGGTACATCCTTGCTTCTTAATTTATTCTGTGTAACTTTTTACTGTTGCTATTCAAAAGTGATGTCTAATGTCTTTTCGTATTGTTACAGATGGATCAATGGGAATGAGCCAACGATAATAATCAAAAATGCATTTACAAACGGTGTTAGCTTTAGGCGCAATATTACTATGCGATGCAAAGCTGCCAAGGAAACACTATACACAGCCGAATGAGCTACCATCGAATCCCACGCAAAACTCACAAGCGTTACGACTTTTACAAGTCCAATCAAAAAGTGATAAAACTAGTCGAATCGTCAGCCAGTATCAACAGCGGCATCGAAGAGAAGTATTCGATTCAAAGTCCTACGAATCAAGTTTGACGTGGGCGCATTCAGAAAGGCTGGATGATAATGGTGACGTTATCTTGCGGTGGGTGAATTCGGATTCGAGTATAACGTTTCGGTTGGAAGCGAGAACCCGTGGTTACGTAGGGATGGGGTTCAATTCTGCGAGGAATATGAGAGGTGCCGATTTGGTGGTCGCTTGGGTGGACGACAGGAATGGGATCGCACAGATTTTGGTAAGTGATTTTCCTTTTTTCTTATTCCACGGCTTTCGAAGGGCTTGTCTGCCTTTCTTACACGTAAAATACATCTGACGACATTTATTTATGTCGTCAGATGTATTCTCTGTAACTTCATAATAGGCCATTTGAGATGATGTATGTGATCTAAACTACGAGTAAGTTTCATATTGCTCAAGCCGTAAGTCGAAGTTACATTGAATTTGAATAAAACACTTCTAGAGTAAGAAGACTTCTTAGGATCAACTATGAAAAATATTGCTATACGTATTTCTTGGCAATTTCGTCCCACATATTTTTCTTTAGCGTCGAAATAATATAAAGGAACGGGTAAAATTTCTTTCATTTTGAAGTAAGTAGGTACTTTTACCTACTTTATAAATTGCTGGGGGTAGGTAATAAGATATACTTTCATCCGTGATCTCGCTGACTTTGTCAATCCTTACCACTACGAGTAATAAATAATTCTGTTTTCTTTTTCCCAACATTTATACAAGTTTTTGTACATTATTGAAACTAAATAGGTACATATTGCTAAATAAAAGTACTAAAAGGTACTGTTGGTGCATCCATATCATTTTAATCCAAACTTTGGTATCGATTACTAGTATTATTTGTCTAAAATGTTTCCAAAGTGTTGAATAAGACAGACGATTTTGACAAAACTATGACACTACACTTATTAATTTATTCAACATGATACATTTTCAATCAGGAATAGTTTCGATAATGTTTGCCTTCAAAAGCTTTTTTAAAAAGAATGAACTCCATTCTAGCGCCTGCCATTCGAATTTATAACCTCAAACCCCAATAAATCATATTAACCCGACCCGGAGGCTGCAAGGAATCTTGCAAAACAAGTTGTAATAAATTTCACCTAATAGGTACTCTAGTTTTTTATTTCCATGGTTCTAAAAGACAATGGTCTGCGGTTTTAGTATAACGTCAACGTCCCAGGTACCGAACCATGACTGCCACCATCGTCGTCTCGAGCTACTTTTTAAACTGAGATAATGTTTGTCGTTACCTATAACTATATGCATTCGGAACCAGCAGCTCGTCGGTGGAGATGGGCTGCTGTTTGCATTTAGCCAATCTTCATGGACGAGTTTAGAGTGCCTTGTTATTATAAAATATTGACGTTTCTAAGTGTATATTTTAATACCAATAGAAAATAAACGATTTTTGAATTTTGAATTCTATTTTGTAATTGCCTCCAGTCGTACTGATTATTACATCATTAATGTTTGTTACTTTAATAAGGCACAATAAGTAAAGAACTGAAAATGTAGGTATTATTGAAAATTACACTTAGAAAAGTATAGTGTAATAACAAGGCACTCTAAACTCGTCCATGAAGATTGGCTAAATGTAAACAGCAGCCCATCTCCACCGACGAGTTGCTGGTTCCAGAAGAACTCAAGAACGAGTAGTAGTATTATTATAGGATTTTCACTTTCTATCAGTAGTTTGTTGTTTATGAAACTGCAGTCATTGTTGCCAAGTCATTAGGCTAGTCGCTATCAGTCCCAAAATATACGCGGTAGATTTAGAAATAGTTGTCATGCAAGTAATTAGAATTTCGAGACTCTAGTATTTGAGAGAGAAGAATTTTGATATTTTTTTCTATATTCTTTAGGTCTTGTTGGATATTATGTATATTATATACTAACTAATATTATAAAGAGGAAAGATTTGTATGTTTGTATCTTTGCTACGAATAAACTCATAAACTACTGGACCGATTATAAAAATTATCTCACCAATGGAAATCTAGAATATCCCTGGGTAACATAGGCTATATTTTATTCCCGAATTCCCACGGGAATTACACAGGTGAAACCGCACAGAACCGCCAGTATTATAAATACCTGATGATAAATGAAATAAAAAAAAATCTCACGCCTTTTATCCCGAGGGAGTTGGCAAAGGTATTATGATATAAGACGTGATAAAAAAAACGATTTCGTACAATGTTACAGAGATAAAATTATGGTATGGCAAAAGTGCTTGCTAAAGGGCGCGTCCATAGATCCGAAATAAACAAACAAAAAGAGTTTATGCAACAATTCTGTCAGTTCCCATAGTTTTTCTTATGGAGGAATATAGACAACCTATAGATCATCGCATCGGTGCGTTCATCCGGCATCGCTGGAATGTCTTTTTTACCAGCTTATGATGACATTTCCTTTTGAAAGTAATTGGAATTCGACTCCGCTGCTTCCATTACATGAGGAGATAGTTCCAGAGTAGAGTTATAGTAAATATTTCCCTGCGAACGACCGAGGGAAGTTGTGTTTGCATACTGATGCACATTCTGAGCTAAATTTATTCTGATGTTAGATTGCTGGCGTACCTTCTCTTTGTCATCTAATGGAACTTGGGTATACCTATACATTTTAAGGTTTAGAGATATATACTGTCTATAGGTATGAACCTATAGACAGTATACAATATGTAACAGAATAAGCGCAATTCCTGAAATTAGTTTGTTCAGTATCGACTACTTATTCGATTTCAGCTATTTTTAATATGTGTTAAATTTTTCCGAAAAATGAATTAGCGTAGCTTAATTTAGTGCTTTGCTGTGGTGCTTTGTATGGAAATCGTGCTATTATTGATCGATATTTAAGAAAATTGGTTATAAACAACTAGAGTTCGATTGCATCATATTTTTTTTTATATTAATAGGTATACTAATTGGGGTGTAAGAGGAATTGCGCTTTTTCTGTTACGCGTTGTATATCTGACAAATCGAGACGAATTATAAATGCTTTTTAAATTGCCTATACTTCGTTTCACTTCTAAGCAGAGACCTTTCTTCCAGTAATTCCTGTGCCGTGTCTCCTCAACAAAGTGTCCAGTTCCCGCAGTCGCTATAGCCGCCGCATGTCTGCCTCGACATGACCAGGCATTGAAAATACGACGTTTTTAATGAGTCAGAAGTTTTACGGAAATACCTTCTGACAAATATTTCTCAGTAATTACAACTTCGAGCACCTGCCGTGTACAAGGTGATAGTACCACCTGTCTAATCCATTTGCTATAGTATTAGTCGCTACAAAAATTCGTAAAATTGATAAAAGACACTTTTAAAGCTTGTCTATGATATTAGTTTTTTATCAGATTACCTTTGATATTTTTATTCAAAAAAGCTGTTTTCCGCGAGTCTGTTTGCGTAAAATTTAGATTTTTGCGTTCCCTATATAGGGAGATACCTACATGTGTTTTTTAGAGATGAAAGTAGCCTATGTCGAGATTTAAACTATAGTGCTACCAAATTTTATCAAGATCGTTTCACTGGTTTAGCCACGAAAAGGTAACAGACAAACAGATACGCAGTAGTTATTAAGGAATGAGCTAATTTGTGATCATTCTGTATTTAATAAATTGTCTTTATCACTGTCAATGTATCAAAATCAGACGCTTAACTTCACAAAGTATCGATTCCTCTCGCTGAATTATCAAGATCAATCAATTATAAGAAAATAAATATAAAAATAAAAGGAATTCGCCATCGTAAAATTTACATACTGTTTTATTGTAGTGCACAAACAAAATACCTACAAGCCCCGAGAGATATTCGTATTAAACTCAAGCCCGACTACCAAGTCCCATTCCGTAGCGTCTGAAAAGTTTTAATCGGATGCATATATGATAAGGTTCTAGCTCTGTAATAACGCAGGTTATGTCGCTGAGGACACTTCCTTTATGCCTTTGAACACTATACTGGAAGAATAGGGCTTTAAGCCTAGTTATTGCTTTGGTTAGATTGCCTCTTTTGTAGTCTTCCTTCTACCATATTTTGTTGTAACATATTGTCTTTAAACTTGGCTTCGACTTACATAATTTGAAGTGTGTATGTGTGTGTGTATAACTGGCCTGTTGGCTTAGTTGGTAGCGATTCCTGCCTTCGGAGTCCGAGGTCCCGGGTTCGACTCGCGCCTGCGCGACATTTGTGTGCATGGCCATGGATCTTGTCATCATGTTTGGATGTTTATGTTTATTTAAGTATGATTCCCAATCCGCGGTGGGCTCGCGTGGGAGATTATAGCCCATACTTCCTCATGTGTGAGGAAAGACCCTTAGCTCAGCAGTGGGCTGTTACGGGTTGATGATGATGATGATGAAGTATGATTTGATTAGTTGTTAAGTTAGTACCCATAGTACAGGCTCGCCTTAGTTTGTGACTAAATAAAACACCATTTATTTATGACTAGTTTTTGCTTGCGTAAAAATATCCTATGTATTGTGTTGTTTTTGGTGTACAATACAGAATTGTTGTATTGTATGTATTAATGCAGCATATAAACTATCTGTGTGCCAAGCTGTATCCAAATACATTCAGCCATTTTTGCGTGACTGAATAACAAACACCCAAACATAAAAACTTTCATAAAAAGAATAGATTTTTAGAGATTAGGATATTATTTTGTTTAAAGGCGTCAGTATTTTCGTTAAAGCCATACAAACTTAGCTAGTATTCGTTACAAATGGTTAACCACTTTGGACTGAAACCCTCCTTGTAAAGGTAACCTCGCAAAGAGAAATGAGATTTACATTTTATTTTTACGGTCCATTTAAATTAGACTGGGAAAGGGAATGAGAGAAAATTAGAATTAAGATTATAAGTACTCAGACTCTAGCTAGAGTGAATTTTTGGGGCACGAATTCGCAATAAGGCGCAGGAATGTGCAAATAATAATAAAGTCCCAAATGAAATTCATGATTAGAGACCGTAAGAGCCCTAAAGAAACTTTTTATAAATTATATCAATTTGTTATCTTTGTCCAAGATTAAAAGAATAAAACGCGAACTTTTATGTAAGATAGAAAGATATCAAAATGTATTCATATCAAATTAATATATAATTAATATTTTAATAAAATGAATTCGTTCAAGCCCTATCCCCAATGGCCTAGCAGAGGTATCCTGCAAATACTCACCTGACCCCAATGTATTTTATCTTACCCTTTAGCGTGACAATTGGTTAACCTTTTTAATTTAATGAGGTTGTTTTATTTTACATAGATCCTTAAACATTATTTTTGGATTATAGGTCATTCGTGATTAACTCAATAGTAACAATACTGTATTTGTTTGTGGAGCTGTTCTTATTCTTAACGCCAGCTTTTGTTGGAGAACTGTCACATAAAACACTTAAGATCGTTCACAAGATAAATAGTTTGCTGTCCAAAGTCTTTTTATTATACCAAAAACTTTAACAAATACCAGCAGCCGCAATACGAGTTTTAAATAATCAATTTCGTGCATGACTGTCTTTTATAGTGACACCCTCTGTCTGTCCCATCGTCACACGTTGCCCTTAGTACAGTTACGTATAATTGAGTCACAGGTAAGTAGGTATTTTACCTATGTCAAATAGGGCAATACGTCAAGACACTGAACACCTTTTTGTTCTTAGGTGCATATTAGAATACCAGAATCTAGATTAATTTGCGTTAGTGTTTTTAATGTCGCTGAATAAACGTCTTTCACTTTTGTAGATATCTAAAGTGTGAAATTACATATTACAATTACGAAAGAGTTTGTAATTGTAACAGGTGGTGGTCATGTAATGGCCTGTCACGTTTAGGGGTCCTAAAATATACCGTTAGTGGATATATCCAGGAATGTATAGGTACCTTTGCCTCCCCAGTCGAGGAAACGGCCGTGAGAATTTAAAAAAAAAAGAGTTTGGAAGATACCTATATATATTTTACCGAGAAAAAGCTGACAGATCATTTTTTTACATTCAAGTGAAAATGAATTTACTTTCATCCTACTAAAATAATAGTATGTAACTGAGGATAGATGTTTGTTTCTCTTTCAAGCAAAAACTACTATACTGATTTTTTCATACTCTACAATGCAGTGATATAGCTTATACGTTAGAATAACACATCTAGTAAAATTTTATCAGTATAATATCAGTGATGAGTATATCGTCCCCCTGAACCGTCCTCTTTAAAGTTTTTATATTTTTATAAAGTTGTTTTACAATTTTACGCAAAAGTTGTGCGTGCTATTAATTGGCGAGCATAAAATGTAATAGTTTTAGCCTACTTTAAGTTCAAAGTGTCATGTTATGTTTTGCTGTAAGCATGCCTAATTAAATAAATGAATATCTGGAAGTTTTGCCTACAAAAAAGTATCTTAGAAACGTGACAGTAAAGTCGTAAAACGCCCCAAAATCACTCATTTCTAACTCCTGACTCAGTTTTAAACCGATTCCAATTCGAGTCACACCTCGGGCACAACGAGGGACTTTGTCCAAGGTTTACCATAAACCCTACTCAATATGTGAAATGCGTGTTCAGTAATCAAGTCCCAGTACACAGTGACAAATTATTGCGATTCGGCTGTGACGCCTATTTGTGATTCTAGTTGAAGAGTTATCATGGGAACGAGCTTAGAGTGACCACTTGATGTGTTCATGGTAAACCATTTGATTAGAATACTTATCTTATAAAATACAAATACCCAAGTCTTATGATTGTCATGCCCGACTTTTACGTTAATACTAGCTTTCGCCAGTGACATTGTCCGCGTTCTCGGATAAAAAGTAGCCTATGTGGTATTCTGATTTATAAGCTACATTTCTGTAAAGTTGCATCAAAATCTTTTCAGTAATGTTGGCGTGAAAGCGCAACAAACATAAATAAATAAATAAAATAAAATCATTTATTCAGGATAAACAAACCCAATTTTTAGAACAATTTTCTTCTGCCAAACTGCAAGACAGTTTGTTGGCCGAGGGACTTCTTTAAAAACATAGATGGGTAATTGGCTAGTTACTTTTAAGTACATCTTATTACTTATGGTGGTAAATTCATTTAAATCACTCCGTGACACTTGAAACTTTCTCGTTTACAATATTAGTAGGAATGTAACTAATGTACTATCGAAAATAGTTCTGCCCGATACACCTAAGTGTCATTTTAGCGAGCAGCTATCTTTTCCCACCCCGTGGCGAGAAAGCCCTCACTTATAGTAACAATGACAATTACAAAAAAGCGTTTCTTTCATGTTTATGACCCTTTAGTGTCGATGAATGGATCGGAATAGAAAAAAATATGGTTTCTCATTGTGTAACTCTAATTTAGGGTCGGGGTAGTAAAATTGGAGCTTACAAGCGACAATTCTTGCAAATGTATCAGGCTTAGCGTTTGCTGATAGTACATTCTTTCAGTAATCTATACATATAATAAAACGCTAACAGGGATCCGCGCGAGCAACGCCGCTGGGCAACCACTAGTATGATAATATATTCATCATCATCATCATCATCAACCCGTAACAGCCCACTGCTGAGCTAAGGGTCTTTCCTCGCACGCGAGGAAGTGATAATATATTATTCCTGTCTAATGTTGGCTGTATTTTATTTTGATAGTAAATTTTCAGTTCCAAATGTCAATATTAGTAAATCAAGTCGGATATTTGTGCCGCTTGGCTGCTTTGTCAAGGAAGCAAAGACAAGGTCACTAGTAGTTCGTAATCATAATAAACTAAATGTACGCTAATATTATAAAGGGGAAAGATTTGTATTTTTGTAATCTTGTATATATATTTTGTATGTTTGTTACGAATAAACCCAAAAACTGCTCCACCAATTTAAAAAATTGTTATACCAATGAAAAGCTAGAATATCCCTGAGTAACATAGGCTATATTTTATTCCCGTATTCAAACCGCTAGTCTTAAATATAACGTGCAAGTGTATATGATTTCACTGAACCAAAATATTTCTAAGAAAATCATTAAAACGAAGTTTGTTGTTGGTTCTAATGGAACTTCTATTCGGGAATCATCTAATCCCTCCTGGGGTGACTGCAGAATATAATAACAAGTCTTTCCCTCATGGTTCTTAAGCTTTATTGATTATGAATCCATTCTACTGTAGAGTCTTCAGCATAAGATTCAAACTTCCTATTGTTAACACACAATAGACTTCCAACAAAAACATTTTGATATTCCTCGCTACATTATAAACACTTGAAAATATTCAAATTTGATTAGAAGCAGGAAGTGAAACTAATTTGTAATCTATCTTTTTGTTATAGGCATCGTGATCGATTTAATATCCTTTACCCTTCGGGCGTAATCATACATACCAGAATCTACATAATTGGTCCAAAATTCTTACGAAGCCATTCGTCATACAAATTTCCTTTATAGCCTTCACTTAGAAGGTAACGCGAGTAAATTTTAGTTTTTATGGCTCCATGGTCCTTGAAAGTTCGGTAATAGACGTTAATGCCATATAAAAACTACTGTTTTCTTATAACATCTTTTCATAGCATTTGGTTAGAAATATTTCTAATAAAACTCATTTTAGCAAAACACACAAATATTGTGGTTCTGATTACTAATTTGTGTTTTGCTAAAACTGGCACAGATATTGTGATTTTTATTACTTTGTAAATAATGTGATTACAGTTGTAGAAGTAACTAAGTAACTCTTTATTTTAGTACACTAAAACGTAATAAATATCTCGTAAGTGACAATAAGTAAAGGAAGTTTCGATGCAAATATGCATCTTTGATTTTCGAAATAAATATATTAAAATATCACTACATAGTATAAAACTAAGTCGCTTTCTCTGTTTCTATATCCCTATGTCCGTATGTATGCTAAAATCTTTAAAACTACGCAACGGATTTTGATGCGGTTTTTTTATAGATAGAGTGATTCAAGAGGAAGGTTTTAGTGTTAGCATTGCACCTGTGCGAAGCCGGGGCGGGTCGCTAGTATTTTATAAAAAGTTATTATACTTATTCATATCTCAGTCAAACAGACAAAAATGTCTTCAACTCAATCAACATTGGGAGTAGAGAGCCCACGTCACGTCTTCACTTACTTAAAATTCCTCTTGTGATGCAGCATTTTAAATGAATTCAGTATTAGTTTCATGCAGAGTATATCACATTCTTATGTAGTTTCGTTTGTTGAATAATTGATTTTTGAGGTTTTCAAGTTCAAACGTTAAAAACGAGTGTGTAATACAAGTTGATTGTGGAAATAAGTTCATTTAAATATTTGCTTAGTCCGTCGCCAAAATTATTTAAGATACCTGTAGAGGTGCCTAATGAGTGTGGCTTTAAAAGTCTTTTCGTTTCAACTAGATAACCAACCAAAAAAGACTTTGCAACCTAAATTACTTTTCCCTCATTTCTTTATCAGCCATAAGTACGAAAGATCTTGCGGTTGGCGATAACACCTAAAGTTACCAAAGACTAAAGCAATGAGCCGCAGCCCGTAATCATTTCTTCAAACGAACTCTTTCAAACTTCTTGATTATATCAAAAACTTGCCAAGTGCGAGTCGGACACGCACACGAAGGTTCCGTACCACTGTACAATAAAAAACACGGTTTCTTGTATGAAGAATACCCTTAAATTTTTAACTTTATTATTACTATTAATTTGTTGTTATAGATTCCACGGCAACACTCGCTCTTTCAAAATTTAAAATAAAGATTACCTATAGGTACTACTACTATAATAAAGTCACACATTTTATCCCCGAGGGGGTTGGCACAGGTAGGTATTTCATTTCTGGAAATACCCACGTTTCACCAGTATATGCCCATCGCCGGGTAACAAACACATGCCTCAGATTAAATTCTGGGTTTCCTCACGAGGATTTCCGTTACCATCGAGCTAGTGATAAATATGTGCGTAAGATTTTTCAAAAACTCATTGGTACATGTCAGGATTCCAACCCGAGACTCACTAATGAGAAGCGGGCTCTTTATCTGCAGGGCTATCACAGCTCCAATCATATCAATATCAAAATTTCAAGTGTCTACCTATTACGATTCTAGAGATACCGCCCTGTGTCTGACGGACTGACAGATAGCGGTTCCTAAGTAATAGGGTCCCTTTTGCAACCATGGGGTATGGAACCCTAAAAAAGGGCATTGTCGTAACAACGCAGGCCTGTCGTGGTTAAAATAAAGTCATTTCATTACGTGGACGTTTATTGAATTGGTAATATCTTTAAAACCCCGGAACCGTACTGGATATGGAATATTATTTATTCAACTAATTTGGTATACAGCTTACAAGATACGTGGGCAGATTATCTGAATCAATCGGGATTCTTTGTAAATAAATTGCTGGTAAATACCAAATGCTACATGGTAATCTGGTTTCAATGATCTGTGGGACATTCCGTTCCATATCTTTTAGATAAATGCCTCTCGATGTAAACTGATCTGTGTTTAGATACAAAATGTTGTTTGTTGTGGAGGCACCGATTGCCCATGCTTAAATAAAAATACACGTTTTAACAGAAATGTTTCTTAATATTATGAACTCGATATTTTCATTTAGAAAAAACAAGCATTATAGAAAAAGAAAAGGCAATATATGTTGTTTACTTTCCCAAGCTGTGTAAATACTAAAATAATGGTCCCCTTATTTTCAAACTTCTTTGTAACTAAAGAATATCTTCCAAGAGAAATCTTAGATGCAAGAATGTAATAAGGGAGATCAGAGCTAGCCAAAAAATCGGAGAATAATCTAGTTATGTATTTTTTTTAAAGAAATGTGTTGTTTTCGTGTTACGAAAAATTTAATTCACTAAGTATTGATTTGGTATACTAAAGCTTTTAGTACAATACATAAGAATACGATCTCATTGCCGGATGTTGCTTACGATGAAAGACAAGAATTTCCAACTAAACAGAGCAAAGGGAATTTAAAACCAGAAAATTAAAATTTACGTTAAATGAATAATTACGTTAAATAGCGACGGACAAAATAGTGGACAGATATAGTGGATTAGAAGTCAACAATGAGTCCAACGGAACAGACGAGGAAATACATAGTTATCAGTCGACATACGTGCGCCTAACATTGAGACAATGTAGGACATTACATTCAAAACATGAGGTGTTGAGTAATGCATGGTGCAAGGTGCATGAGAGACACCTGCATTGAACGCACGGCGAATTAAAGTGGGTTATTTATTTGAACATGCGATATAAAAAAAAATATTGAACACAGATGTCCTATACTTCGGTGTTGTTTTAAACTATATAGGTGGTAGAGGTTGCTTTCAAGGTCATTGAAATCTTGTTAAATTTTCCTAATTGATATTAGTAGAGAGACAAAAGTTATTTTTTGGAAACGTATTGAGTCACTAAGTAACTTGCGCCCTTATAAACATTACAACACCGTTTATATCTAAAATGAATATATTCGTCAATTCGTAATTTTTTGTCAATAATGACCATTACATGTTTTCTATTAGGTACATTGTGTTTGTGTGTAACAACCACAGATTAAACAATGGTTGACAAATGACAATCAACAATCGACGCTCCGTTCATTAGTGATTTGATTGTTGGCACCGTACGACCAGTGCTGCCAACACTCATTGGCTTGCTCCTGACGTCCAAAATAATTGAATGAACGTTTTTTGTTTATCAATTACACAATTATTGCTTATGGATAATCTTTTTTATCCAACAACAAATGAGGATATGCATGTTTCAGGGAAGAAGAATAACAAGCAAGTTATTCACATTTGACTAGCAAAATATTTTCAGCCATTTTGTTTATTGACAAATAAATCATTCTGCTGGCAACAGACGAATGATTCAATTATATATTTTGCATGTCAGATTTTTATTATCATCATTATTTAAATTGTTTAATAGTATTTATTTTCTTCATGGAGTACCCCTAATGTTACGGAATCTGATCATTACAGTAGCTACTAGTATCATACTAATCGATTCCGCAGACGTCAATCTCCGTAGCAAGGAGTACGATAAATCCCCCCATTCAGTAGATAACGGCAGATTAGAATCTGTTTGATGTTGAGAAAATTGAATATTCTTTTGATATCCTTCACTATACGTCTTCAAAGACCTTCAATATTGATCAATGGCATAGCTTAGATATCTATCCTACTAATATTATAAATGCCAAAGTTTGTCTGTATATGGATGTAGATGTTTGTTCCTCTTTCACGCAAAAACTACTGAACGGATTTTGATGAAACTTTACAGTTATATAGCTTATACATCAGAATAACACATGGGCTATAGTTTATCCCCGGGTGAAACCGCGGGGCGCTGCTACTCAATCATAATCCTGGAGTTGTTAGGATGCGTGCATCTCTTTGCAATTTTTCACATGAATTCAATCGCAAAATTTTAAACACGCGTACCACGGCACTAAAGTCGCATTCTTGCACCAGGTAGATAACAACTCTTTGTGACATACCAAGTGCTTATTCCAGTGTATGAAAGGTGAATCTACAATGAACCAGAATAGTTTCGCGAATTGTACGTCAACGTTTTAGCGTAGAACACCTATTGTGCCTCGATTCTCATGCGCGAACCATCAGGCCGATTCTCAAAACTTATTCTTTTGTGTGAACGAAGAAAGAATTTTAATGCTTCCGTTTGAACTTGTAATAAAATTGCACAATAGAATCGTTCTTACGTAATGTCGGGCTCGTTTGATAGCTGAGGTTTCCCTCAGTGCAATGTTTTATTCTCTACAGTGTAAATTAGTATGGGCTTGGTGCTAATGGAGCTAAATACTAAGACGACTGTGAAACAACCATTGATAAATAATGACATTGTTTTGGTTTCGTCATCAATAGTACCTAATCATCAACCTTCTTGAACATGGCATTCCCATTGTTCCCGTCACAATTTAACTATATTTCACTTGAAGATTCGTGGACTCCAGGGTGAATCGGCCATTTGTAAATTCATGGTTTTTACTTTGCTATTGCTTTTGGTGACGTTTGCTCTAATAGTTTGACAGCATTTAACGGACTGGACTGCATTCACATATAATAAACTGTAACGTTTCTAATTTTGTGAGCATGTCTGTGTCCTCGTTCCTTACCGGATGAAGTCAATACTAATCTGAAAATAGGCCGCTCTATTATTGAGAGAGAATCAAGCGACAATGGAATAGAGTGATTAAATATTTTGATCAATTGTTTATCATCAAGTCGTCTGTTAACAAAATAATACAATGAAATAAACAACTTCCTTTCAAAGTTAAGACAGTTTCGATAGACATGACGTAATTGATGACAGTAAACAAATAGTCCATGTTGTAATTGGAGAATCTCTTTTTGCGTCACATTGCACAGCGCGACATCATGGTACAGGCTTTAGCATGGATAGATTCACAGATTGGAGTGGCACTTGTTGTTCCCACGGTCGAATAAATACCTCTTTGTGTGTCCTCTTGTTACCAAACGTGTTTAACGATATTCATGTCTCAATAAAGTACCTTTTTTCATACTTCCTTCATTCGCTTACAACTTGAATGTCCAGTGCTCGAATTTAAATTGTCCTGTCTAACGACTTACCAAAGAATTTGGGAGTGTTAGCCAGTTTTGCATGAGACGACTTCCTTTGCAAATGTGGTAATATTATTAAAAAGAAGTCTTAAAATCGTGTTTGCTATTAGGTACATAGAGAGTACTAGCGCCCGCGTGGATATAGTGTCTCCCGAAGGAACTACCAAGAATCGCTGCATAGTGGTTGCCTACGACATATTATAAGACAAATACACACCATATTTCAATCTTTTAGGTGTTATTGTTTCAGAGTAGTACTTATTTCTGTTTTTAACCAATTTTTATATTTTCCCATGGGAATGAGATATTTTCCTGTAGTAAAGAAAGAGTGACCTAAATGTTGACCCAGTTACTCTGTTATCTCCACACCAAATTTCATAATAATCAGTCCATTAGTTTTTGCGTGCACAGACAGACAGACAAACATTTCAAAAATTGTTTTTTTGATATCTAAATCGATAACTATGTATCTACACTACCGCAAGAATGTTTGAAAAGTATTTCATGTACAGACATGGTCTCGTTACAGTTTTATTATATGTATAAATAGATTGTTTGCTGTGGAAACCATTTACAATTCCAATTTACTTTATCTTTTCGTAGTACCTGCAGTCCCGCATAGTTCATTTTATAGGTCTTTTTAAGATAATAACGTAGGTACAAAAAAAATATATTATTGTGTAGTTTATTTCCATAATGTAAATTCATCAAATACACTGTTATTTGTAGAACTGATCTTTCCAGACTTTTGTCAAGTTAGGGTAAATGTTGTTGATTTCAGAAATTAAAAATCTCATCTCTAACCACACGATCCAAGCTTTGGAATAATGAACGTAGTTACACTGCTCGCAGTATTTAAACGGGAAATGGGAGTACAAAAACCTTTTAAAAGCTAAAGATAAAATTCTTAACCATCTGACATTTGGTTATACGACCCTATCATTACACGGGTGAAGCCAGGTGCATGAACACACGGCGGCGCGTGCTCGCGACATCTGCTTGCAAAAAACGAGGAGTATAATAAAATTATTATTATTTATCCTTATTGCACACCTCTTGTGGGACATCTGTCGTTCTATTTTAGAATTCATCATCTGTCGTTTCCTTTTATCGGTGAAGAAGATTAGTCTTTCCCCGCCACGCTGTCACATTCAGTAACGTTTTCACCTTTGTCGGAATATAGGCGGAATTTCTAAAGGAACGTTTTTCGTAGGAATACTTCAGACACGAAAATCTTTTAGAATTGATCTTTAAAAGCTTTTTGTGACCCAAAATCTTTAAATTGTATAGGAAGTTGTTGGTGATCGGTTTCTTTATATTCATGATTGATATAGCTCGCTTTTCTAAACTACAATTAAAAAAGCGTCTTTTCTATTTGGAAATAAACGCAAGATCTGAAATGCGTTTTTTTCCGAATCAGGAGGGCTTTTGTAATGGAATTAAAATAAAATAGAACTAAGATTTTAAGTGGTCTAAAAATTTACCTTATTGCATGGCCATAAGCTTCATTTCACATGACGTGTCGTTGTTTTATTAAATCATAATTCTAAAGAAAATATCTTAATCTATATTCTAGTGTAGCTCACAAACACAAAGAGATGAACAAATAATTAGTATGTTAGAGGGTTTGGGCTAATTATGTTACATAATGTCATAATATTCACCACAGATGGTGCCGAGTTAAAGCAAAGATTAATTGAATATTCTGGTTAAAATTCAATTTTGAAAGGATGGATCCCTTGAAATTCGAAATACTTAATTCAACGCATTAAAATAACAATCAAAATTAAACGAACTTCGGTTCTAATTCTATTGTATTGTTTTAGTCGAGACTTTGATTAAAGTTTGTTCTTTAATATCTCATCTTACTATCCAAAATAGAAGTTGGTAATTTCAGACCACTATTTAGGGTTTAAATTAATTTCAGAAAATAAAATATACCACTTATTTAACATTACATGTACCTATTTAATATAAATTTTGTGATGTATTGTAGACAGTACACTGGGAGAATCTCACGGGTTTCATTTTTATTTATATGTAAAATGTATTTGATACATACGAGTATTATAAGCATTTTACTCCGCAGATCGCATTTCGTTGTGATCTGAAACTTTTTGTTAAAAGACTGACATAGATCGAATTTATTTACGATTTATTTTACTACTGTCTATGTTTGTTGTCTGTGTATGTTTGTAGCATTCGTGTATGAGATTAAACGTCAGTAACCTGTGTGTAAGTTGACTCAAAATTTAACCTTTTTATTACTTATTAACAAATGTACAACAATCTCGGTCGGGAAAGAAAACATTGACAGGAAACCCGCATATCCTAAAATAAATGCCGAAGCATGTGTCGACCGCAGAGACGCTGGCTGCGTATCGAAACCCAGCACCTGCTCCTTGCAATGCATCGACTTGACATCAAAGATATACGAGTATGTCAAAGAGAATAATATTAAAAATATTAATTCAAAGAAATTATCAATCGAGCGAAATACTAATGATACTACTCATCTAACATCTCTCCTAAAATTACTGTTAGAGAGACTCTGGACTCTGAGGATGTAAAATTCAACTGCATACTTAAACGGTAAACTTTATTTTGAAATGAGAAACGAAAGCGTATGTCTACGTACTGTGAATTTTTTTTTCCATCAAATGGTCGGACTATATGAAGTTAATACGTAAGTCCATACGTATTTACTTCAAAGCAACGAGTACGACTGAATATTTCTTGAATTATCGAAGTAGATTAATATAAATTTAATCCTTCGTCTCTTTGACGGGCGTCTGCTAATGGGACCGTTTAAACCTATCTACTAGACTTTTTAAAATCGATGACGTAGGATATTAGGACTGGTTATTTTTTTTAAATTTGCCATGTTTTTAAAGTATGTGACATTTCCAGGATTGCCATGGACTCGCCTTTGACGACTTGGCTGTGGCAGACGAAGTCCAAAACTACGAGCTGATATCTGGCTACCAGAATAACACGCATACAACCGTCGAGTTCCGAAGACACCTGGATACCTGCGATCGACAGGACTTTGCTATTGGCGTAAGTTGTTTTGTGTTACTTGAAATGGGAGTATGGTGAATGTTCTAGAAAGAGGAGAAGACGAGTATGAAGATAGATGGATAAATTAAAATTTCAATAAATAAGAAACATAAATGCGCCACTGATTTTGTATCCTTTACTGTGTTTTTTCTTTAGAAATAATCTAGAAATACATAGTTTTTTTTCTGATCAAAAAATAATTCGGCATGCCAAAATATTTTAAACTACTATGAAACGGGACCCTGATGTGCGTGATCTGATATCTGTTGCAATGCAAAATAAATGAATATATAAATAATTTTAATTCGATTAGGATAACTGCTTTTATGGCCACGGTAATCTAAAAACAGTGGCGCTTAAAATTTTGTTTTCTTAATTGTTAGAAGTCGTGTAAAACTTTATAATCGCTAACAAAAGACGTGAGAAAAAAAATGACGTGATGAAAAATATTTAAATAAACTTATTGAAGTTTGTGGAACGTTAAAATAAATACGAGGTATTACGACCGGTTAGACGTAACACCTGGCTACGAAAATTCTGGCATTATTCGCACTTCGCTAATTTTGTTTCATTTCGCAATTGGGCACGAACCAACCCTTTGTTAAGGTTTATTTTGGTATATTAATGATGTTTATAGTTAAATGGGCCCATACTTTCTCATGTATGAGGAAAGATCCTTCGCTCAGCAGTGGTCTGTTACTGGTTGATTATTTAATACAATAATTACATTTTTATATATTCATTGGATAATCTCTCTTTTTATCGGACTACGAGAAAGCTAAAGGAGAACTTGGCAGTTTAAGTGGGTATAGGTATATTATTATTCATTGTGTACTCATAGCTCCTCAACTTATCGTATTTTGGCAAATAAGGTGTTATTCTATGCGTCTAATGCTCCGTTTGTCATGAAGTACTTTGTATTATCCTCTGGCGGAATTATAAGTAAATTTAACTCGGGAAAAAACCTTAAAAAAACTCGCATATAAAACCATTTCAATTTTTTTAAGTTAGTGTAATTGCAACAACCTAAAATTAATACTAATAAAATTGCTGACAATCATATAGGGAAAATCTACATCTACAGCAGCTATACTATAAAAAGATTTAGGTACTTTTCTTCAAATTTTGGAAGTCGGTAATTTTGGTTTGTCATACCTAAGTGGGTAATAAATTGTGCTGGCATCGTATACTTTGTGTGTTAGCATACTAGTTTTTACAAGTCCAGTGCATCGCTTAGAGCCAAATTCCAGCGGCTAGTTTGATGCGGTCGGACCCTTATGTATCATGCTCATAAGTTTGCCATTTTCTTGAAGGGATCAACCGAGTCATTACTCATCAAGTTTTGAGGTCCGTGACTTTGAAAGCTTTGACTTTGATAAGTCAATTAGCAAACGTCTTATAAATTACTCTTCGCTCGGTCTAATATTTACTTTGGAAATAACATCGTGACCCATTTGGTCGTTATATGACTGAATTAGATTGCCGAAGGACTCTCCGAAATGTGTTTCTGTTATTTGATTTTGAGTTTTAACTGAACTTACTTAGTTGCTAATCTGACCTAATTGATTTTTTACGTATTTATAAGTGTACCTATACAATCATTTCTGATATTCGTATCCGAAAATAAAAACTCATAGCTGTATCAAAATCATTAATTAAAAAAATAACCAAAACAGCTCGAAATATGTATTTTCATTAAACAATTATAACCAATCCTACTAATATTATAAACGCGAAAGTTTGTATGTATGGATGTTTGTTCCTCTTTCACGCAAGAACTACGGATTTTGATGAAACTTCACAGTTATATAGCTTATATATCAGAATAACATATAGGCTATATTTTATCCTCGTATTCCCACGGGAACGGGACCTACGCGAGTGAAACCGCGGGGGGCTGCTAGTTAATAAATTAAACAATCAAAAAAGTTAGACCATTGAGTACAAAGAATGATGATGTCACAGCTCTATTCAGTAGGTACATTTTCCACATATTTTTTTACGTATCATAAAAAGAAACTCATTCGACTACAATCAAATACCCTATCGCGAACCGAAAATATATTTTGTCTCAATCACTTGGAGTACGAATAACCTTTTAATTTAATTTCGCGATTCAGATCCAAATGTAAACTAAAATGATCGTTCCTGCAAGTACTGTGTCTCATCTCTGGCAATTAGGGATTATATAATCAGTTCATTGTTATTTTCCCATATTTACTCCGCTGGATAATATAAATCATTAATACGAATTTATTTATGCACGTCATGTTTATCATTACCGCATTATTTCAAAACAAACCCAACGACCGTTATACTCACAAGGACATCAAATATCATCCGTGTAATAAAAACATGTCTTTTTTCCCCACACATTTATATCCACAGTGATTTAGATACGTCAATCAATCTACGCGTATATTCCAGAAAGGTCCTCGGTGCGCCGTAGCTACATGCCTATATAAGTTGCTGACGACGATAAAAAACCGGCAAAGTGCGAATCGGATTCTCACACGAAGGGTTTCCCTTACCACCTTACAATAAAAAACACGTTTATTTTGAAGGCACCGTTATTCAAATATAACTTTTATTCATTATTAGGAGTGGACCGCGCGCCGATTCACCCGCGTAGTTCAGATTCTTGTGAGAATACGGGGATAAAATGTTGCGTTTATTACTAATAATGTAGCTTTCCATTAATAAACGAACTTTTAAAATCGGTTTAGGGGTATAGGCGTGAGAGCGTAACAAACAAACAAAGTCACTTTCGCATTTATAATATTTAGGAAGGATTATTAGGTATTAGTGGCGATAGTAATACACATTGTGTGAAAATTTAAAATGTCTCCCTATTACAGTTCAAAAGATACAGCCCTGGGATAGACGGACAAACAGCGAAGCCTTAGGTTTCGTTGGCACGATTTGAGAACGGAACCCTAAAAAGGACATTGGAATTTTCTAGACTATCTTTATGGGCTTTGATGACTGTATTCATTAGCCTAATTAAAATGTTTGCTAATTTAGGTCGAGAGGTCAAATAGGCACATTTTGGGGCCTCTCTAGATTAGCGGATGTTCTTGTGCTAGGCTTTTGATCTGGGGCGTGGGAATTTTATTTCACATAAAATTTTGGAAGGACGAATTGTGAAGTTCGCCCTTCATTACTTTTTTTATCATTTACTTTCAGAGAGGTTTTAGTTAGACTTGTCAGTGGGGACACGAGCCCAAAAAAAATAAATGTTAAAACCAAGAGTATTGGCTTCACCGTCCTAAGTGGTAACATCTGTACATGAAAATCCTTTGGACCCACTAGTGGAACCAATCAGTGGAACCATAAGTCCGAAACGGAAGTTTTCCTCTTCCCTGTTAACTCGCCTACATTGAAAATTATAGGAATACTGGCCATGTGCAAGGTGGGATTAGGAAAGAGATTTTTTTATAAAAACTATATTTCCCTATTCAACCCCCTGGGAGTAGATTTTCAAAAATCTTTTTTTTGTGCAAAAGCTTAGTGAATACTAGCGTGATAGCCTTACGGTTAAAGAGCCCGCTTTTCATGATGATAATCAGTGAGGCTCGGGTTCAAATCCTGGCATGTACCAACCAGTTTTTCAAAAACTTACGTACATATTCATCCCTAGTACGACGGTGAAGGACAACAAACGGAAACTCGCAGGTCCCAGAATTAATTCTGAGGCATGTCTAATAGACTCAGGATCAACAACTATCACGTTTAGGGGTCGAGGAAAGACCCTTAGCTCAGCAGTGGGCTGTTATGGGTTGATGATGACCGTTATTAATAATCAACATTTACTATTTTCTAGGACGACACAATCCAAGTGCTATGGTCGCTTGGTCCGGACGGGTCAGACGGCGAGCTCCCGAAACACGTCCAGAGTGGGTCCAGGCCTCTAAGACTTCTGCTGCCAGTCGCCAAGCCGGACACCATCAAACTGTGGCACTGGGATGTGAGACTCAATAATGTAAGTGTTTACACTAATGCATTATTAGTTAAGTGTTAGAAACGAGTCTACCACATAATTGCTACAAACAAAACATCGACAAATGCAATAATGACAGAATGTTACAGCGACAAACGTTCTAACGACAGAACGTTTCAGTGCTGAATGACGAGTGCTTGTAAAGTTGCATAAAGAAAATTTCTATAATTCAATAAATAACACATGTATAGTCGTATGCTATTTAGGTGTTTACATATTTTTAGCTCGCTATCAAAAGAATATTAATAATTATTTTTGATAACTTATAATCTGATAAATCAATTGAGAAAATATTGGTCGGTAACTCGTCATTTTTTTCCTCTTACCAGGCAACCATAGTCTCCTTTTTGTTGATAATACATACCTTAATATCCTACATACAAATTCCACTCTTTATATTAATTAAGAAAAGAAAAACGATTGAACTATACGACCCAACACAAACACTAATTAATAACCCATAGTATCTAAGCGTGCACTGAACCGTATCGTAACTTATTGGAGTTGGCGTCACGCCTGTCAGCCCATCCTGGCATACATTAGGCGCCATTTAGTATGATAATTAGACCGTGTTGCATAATGATAAGGAGAATTGTGTGATTGGCTAATAATATGAATAGCTTCGTTTAATTCAGTAGTCTGCAGTCTGCAACAAAAATGTGGGAAGTGAAAGTCTTAACAGAATTTTGCAATGAATCCCTTTGGATGGAGCGTATCGCCATGTAATTGTAGAGTTTTATCTATGGCTAAAATAGTCGATACACTTTTGATCGATTATTCGATGACGTTTTGGCTGAAAACAGACGATGATACAATCAAAATTTGATGAATAATTCTTTGTAGAAATCTCATTTGGACGACTTTCAACTTTTTCACTGAAATGTGAGTCGTGTTTTGACTAATGCTACAAACAAATCCAATCGAGTGATTAATTCAGTAATTTAGAAGATTATGTGTTTCTCAATTGATGTTACTGCGAATTCACAAAGGTGTTTTAAACTCGGTTGCTATTTGCTATTCCGAATAATGTACATTCTGCAACTGAAAAAAAAAAAGAAATAGTTTAGTATAGTATGTGCACACAAATTATTTCCTAAGAGATTGGAAGATGAATTCCATTCTACTTAAGCTTGACATGTGGTAACCCCAAAGCTGGGCCGGTCGAGTGCTCTTACACAAGTCTCTAAAGGAATTATGTGGCGTGTGGGTTTCCTCACGATGTTTTAGGACAGGGATATGACTGCACTCAACATAGGGAAGTAGATGTTATTAAATAATTGAAGGGCCTGTTAGCTCAGTTTATGTAGTGACGCAGCTTACGAGTCGAAGGTTGCGGGTTCGATTCTCGCCCGAGGAAACAATATGAGTTCATGAAACAAATGTCTTTTGGCATTGTGTAATTGTGTATGGCTGATTAAATTTATTTATATCAGTTGTTTAGTACCATAGCACATTCTCTACCTATTTTGGGACTATATAATCGTGTGTGTGTCCCACAATTTATTTTCAATAATTAATAAAAAAGCTCAGACCTTCTTTACAAATGTTGTCAACGTTTGAAACGTTTCGAAACTCTCAAATTCCAGCTCACAATTCCCCATGACATGGCAACATTGTTCTGGTGCAAGATCTTCAAAGCCCCAGACCTGCCTAACAAGCACCACATCGTGGGATACCAGCCTCTCATCGACAGCCGCCCAATCAGAGACGGCATACCAGTTATAGAAAAGAACAGTCTATCGCCAGTCCATCATATGGTGTTATACGAATGTAACGAAGACCCCGATAAACATATCTGGAACGAATGGTCTAAAGGAGATGGGTACTTTGGGCCAAATAGGCCCAATGAATGGTCTACGTGTGTGACGCCTATTGCAGCGTGGGCTATGGGATCTAAGGGTAATAATTATAATTGCAATTCGTACCAAAATGCTGAAAAAGACAACTCTCAAGGACAGTAAACAACATTAACATTTAACATCTAACACCGACTTCTTCAACTTACATGGTTTTCTCATGGATGCCATTGTCAGAACTGGACCAAATTGGAAACCACACGGCAAGCACCAGCTTTCAAATAAAAAAAGAGTCATCCAAATCGGTTCATCCAGTCGAAAGTTCTGAGTTCAGATTTTAAAACGAAAATTTACTATATAAAATGTACTGAATATTGAGTGTGTGGCGTAATTTTGAATACTCAATTGCTTCACTTTTTTATAGTTGTATGATGTTTTTTAAATTTGCTTTTATTGTAAAATGAAAATCAAAATACATTTTTAGAGATGTTTTGTGATCATCTAGCAAATTAACTTCGATATCCTACAGCCAACTATCCTATTAAATAGCACTGCTAAACTATTTAATCCTTTAACAGGATTTCCACTAAATTACGTGATCTCCATAGGTGAATTCCTGCCGGAAAACGTCGGCATCCCGCTAGGCGAGAAGTCGGGTGTGTCTTACTACATGCTCGAGGTTCATTACGACAACCAGGCATTGCATGAGGGTGAGTCCATTATTAAATTCCTTCGCCGAGATTATGCGGGAGACGATATAATAGGGTCGTATTTTCTGAGACACTAGACGTATTTCTCACAAATTTTCACGGCGCCTACGAAGATTTGATGAAAATAAATTTGAGGCTTTCGAAAATTTAATTATAAACTCGTATCTACTATGTGTATGTGTGTGAATTTTTCTAATAATAAGTACCTATTGTAAATCTTAAAGTTTGTGACATGGTTTGTCACTCTTACAATTTGCACTTGATTTTTTGCATACCTGTAGATAGTTGGATCTCTATATAAAAAGTATAGGACATTGATTATTATTATTATTATTATTATTGATGGTTGTTGAATCTTCGATTAGCTCATCAATATTATTTTTCCTTTCCAGTACTTGACAGCTCAGGCATCAGAATTCACTACACGCCGTCATTGCGCGCGCACGACGCGGCACTTCTCGGCGCAGGAGTCGGTGTCTCGGCACTACACGTTATTCCGCCAAAGCAACGCCAGTACAGAACTGTCGGCATTTGTAGTCCGGAGTGCACTGAGAGTGTAAGTTTTTATATAATTACTAGAGGGTGCCCAGCGGCGTTGCCCGCGCGAATCCTGTTTATTACCTTTCCCTTCGGAATTTTACAAAATCTCTTCTAAGTTACTTCCAAGCTCACTTACGTGGTTAAAGAACCTTTGTGTAAAATTTCATGCTTCTAAATCGATCAGTCAGTCAGACAATAAGCCATTCAGAAAGTCAGTTTCGGCTCTTTGGTGAATCGGGTTTTCACGGTACGAAGCTGAACTTAACTGAAGCTTGATTCCATCTCTTCTGTAATAGCACACATGTCAGAGATATAAGATATATATTGTACCTACTTTTTTATGGGGAAGACACTGAATTTTGTAACACAATTATATAAAGTACCACAGGCTGCAAGACTTCAATATTTATTTGTCATTTTTGGAAATAAAGATTATTTATTATTAGATATTATTATCTCATACTTACATTTGGCATTCTATTGGAATGACATTTACGTTTTACAAAGCCACTTGTACAACAAGAAAGAACAGAGTAGACCTCTTCAATGGAGAGTACGAACGATACTCTTATTACGCAAACTTTTTGGAACTTCTTCTTTGCTAAGTCATTTCAACGCCATCTATGTTAGAACATTGTTACTATTTACTTATGTTGATTACAGACTATGCCTGAAGAGGGAATCAACATTGTGTCAGTGCTTCTTCACGCCCATGGAACAGCTAGAAAGATTTCTCTGAAACACGTTAGAGGGAATCAGGAGTTACCCAGAATATCTCAGGTAAGGTATTGGCAAAAAAAACCCTCTAAGACTTGTTAATTATAATATTACTAGCGACCCGCCCCGGCTGCAGTGCAATGCTGATACTAAAACCTTCCTCTTAAATCACTTTATGTATTAAAAAAGCTGCATTAAAATCGGTTGCGTAGTTTTAAAGATCTAAGCATACATAGGGACAGACCGACAGACAGATATTAGTAGATAGAATAGGGTAGCTGTCAAATAAGTTACTTTCTCTCTGGCAACTTTTTGCTTTTGAAAATATACAAAGTGTAAATCAAAATGTTTTTAGATGTATTTTGAGATACATTTTACTAACCCGTCAAACCACAAGGATTACCTATTGTTTTTGATCGCATTTGAGGTTAATCACAATTTCATTTCCCTTATTACTGCCATCTATATTTAAGCAACATACACTAAAAGTCTTTCTAGCGGACTGTTATAGGTACTAAACTGTTTGAAAGTTTGGCCAGGACCGTTCTCTCTGGTTTCATTCCACTTACGATTTAATCCTGGAGCTCGCTAGATGGCGCTGCTACATAGTAATTAGAAATGTCTCAGTAATGTTAACGAATTGTTTTAGGAAAATTCCTATGATGCTCGGTATCAACAATCCCGAATCGTTCCCGGAGGAAGGAAGTTTCTCAAAGGAGACACTTTGATCACAGAATGTACTTACGATAGTACTTCGCGTGACAAACCAATTTTGGGAGGCTATTCTGCTCTACAGGTAAGATTATTATTCTATCATCTGTTTCTTTATAAGTACTTATTACCTGACTTCACTAAAAGGTGGGTAATTTGTTTTGGGGGGTGTGAACATATATGCAAATTTCGTTGGTGCTGTAGCTTAACTAGTTTGACGGCTTTTGTAGTGCGAAGAGTCGTTATCGGTACATTCCTTTTGGTCTTCATTTACCCAACATTTTAAAAAATCCTTTTGTGCCTTTTACGCGAAGAAACGAGGAAATATTAACCATAGTAGCGGTACCCAATATAAGACGACCTTCACCGAGCTGCTTATTGGATGAAAAGTATTTTATATCAAACTAGAGACCCGCCCTGGCTTCGCACGGGTGCAATGCTAATACTAAAACCTTCTTCTTGAAACACTCTATCTATAAAAAAAACCGCATCAAAATCTGTTGCGTAGTTTTAAAGATTTAAGCATACATAGGGACATAGGGACAGAGAAAGCGACTTTGTTTTATACTATGTAGTGATTTAATATGTTAAAAAAGATATCGCGAGTGGGTTGGCTGAAAAAAATCAGTCCAGGATATTTTTTTTTTAACATTGCACTGGTTTGGTCAATAGACAAATAATTACATACCGATCGAAAGTATGCAGTATATAGAATATCAAAACAGTCTTGAAATTAATGAATTCCAGTTGTTAAAAATCAAAATATTGCTGCGAGTGAACATAACGTACGACTGAAAAGTCTCAGCGAACCATCATTGAATGAAAAAGAGTGCATGCTATTTGCCGTGAAATAGAAAAGGATAGCGATACACTCATATTTTAAATATTTAATTAATCTGATTTTTTTCAGCCAACCCACTCGCGATATCTTTTTTAACATATTAAATTTGATATAAAATACTTTTCACCCAATAAGCAGCTCGGTGAAGGTCGTCTTATATTCGTGTCTTAGACTACAATACGATCATCTCCGCTCATGCAATCCTATTGGTTAATATTTCCTCGTTTTTCCGCTGCAGCCCTGTCCTTTATAATGAATTATTGTATCCTTGTTGTATTGTTTTTTTGTAGTACAATGAAGAGTTATTGTATTGTTATGGTATTGCAGGAAATGTGCCTCTCCTTCATACTGTACTACCCCCGCACGCAGTTAGCGGGTTGCTATTCAATGGCTCCGGTGAAAGAGTTCTTTGAGACCTTTGGAGTTAAAGAGTTCTATGGACTGACAATACTGCAACTGGAGAATATTTTCCAATCAAGCGGGTAAGTTGTATTTGTATGAATTGTGGTTGGCTAAATCTCACTTGCGTGCTTTGGATTCCTCAGTAGGCCGTATAGGCCTCGGCCTATATCACCCAGGGGTCAGCTGTTTTATCGATTTTTTTATGACGAGTTTGATAAAGAAAACATCGTGAGCAAACCCGCAGGACCTATAATTAATTCTGAGACATGTGTAATATACCCGGTCCGGCGATAGGCTCACCACCTATCACGTTTAGGGGTCCAAAGAATATCTCGTGAAAAGTGGGTATATACAGAAATGGAATACCTCTGAGCCTCTGCCTACCCCCTCGGGGATAAAAGGCCTGAGTTTTTTTTTAACTTTATAAAATTGTTTATATTATACCCTATTATTATTATTTTTAGGAACCTAGATAACCTACCGCCTCAGCTCTTGGACGCTGATCTGAAACAACGAAATGTAGAAGAAACAGCTATGCAAGGAGACGACCAAGGTGTCGGGCTAATGAGTAAGTCTTGTTATAATTTAATGAACTAGCGAACTCGCTTCGCTTCGGTTTATATGATACTAGCAGCGCCCCGTGGTTTCACCCGCGTCGTTCCCGTTCTCGTGAGAATACGGGGATAAAATATAGCCTATTACTGTAAAGTTTAATGAAAATCTGTTCAGTAGTTTTTGCGTGAAAGAGGAACAAACATCCATATATTATCTATACATCAAACTTTCGCGTTTGTAATAGTGTTCTGTTCTTCTTGACTGAATTACTGTATTTTATTAATTTAAGTAAATATGAAAGGTAAACAGGTAAATGATGGGAAAAATAAGTATTTTTTTCCTGTACCAAGTTTTTACTTCATTGAAGTTATACCAGTTTTAAAATGTCAACTTTATTTCGTTCACAGAAGAACTAATAATACGGGAACCACCGGAATTCCGCAACAAGACGTTCTTGGCTCACCTTAACGAGATGCCGTGGTCAGAACCCCTGCTCACAGAACAAATCGAGAGGTCTCTATACAAAGGAATGCATACGACCTTCTGCAAAAAGCGTGACGATAGTTGGGGAGCGGTGAGCATATTTTTGGTATTTTATCGCATTGCATTTATGACGGACCTGATGTGTTGGCTCAGTTGAGTGACTCAATATTTTTGTGCATTTTTGTTTTTGTAAGTATGTAAAATAAAAAAATAAATTAAAAAAAATTCACGCCTTTTATCCCCGAGGGGGTAGGCAGAGGTATTCCATTACTGGATATACCCACATTTCACGAGATATATTGGACCCCTAAACGTGATAGGTGGTGATCCCATCGCCGGACCGGGTCTGCTACACATGTCTCAGAATTCATTCTGGGGCCTGCGGGTTTCTTAACAATGTTTTCCTTCACGGCCGAGCTAGTGATCAATATGTACGTAACTTTTTGAAAAACTCATTGTTACATGCCAGGATTCGAAACTGAGAGGCTCTTCAACCGTTGAGTGATTACTGTATGTGTATTTAAAAAAAAAAAAAAATGTTTATTTCCATTAAAAATAACAATCACTTTTAGAACAATTTAAATATGTTTATTACTTATTTGTTTTGGTATAGTCAAAGAGATTTAAATATCATAGGGCATAGAGGGGCCATTGGGAATATTTTCATACAAAATTTTGAAGCCTATAAGCGTCATGTCCTTGTCATGTCAGTTAGTATGAAAGCGAGCTGTCATTCGGTCGAAATTGTACTAGACATATTCCACTTGGAATAACTTTTGACTTCAAATTTTCCTGGCTTTGTCCCCTCTATGCCTTAATATATTGTAATCTCTTTGGGTATAGTATAGGCTCTGTCTAACTAATTAAAGTTGTCTTCTTTAAAATATAGGAAAAACCCGTAACTCGGCTGATACGGGCAGATTATCATAATGATACAAAAAATGACTAAAAATCGCCAGCACGTGATTTTAGTTTCATTATTCATTAGAACATGCAAGCAGAAGTGATTAAGTAACGCTTAATGCATTATAAATTACTTGCCTATATTTAATTGTAAGTGTGTAATCTATTTAGGTACGGTAATTATAATTGTACTAGCAGCGCCCCGCGGTTTCACCCACGTAGTTCCCGTTCCCGTGTGAATACGGGGATAAAATATAGCCTATGTGGTATTCTGATGTATAAGTTACATAACTGTAAAGTTTCATCAAAATCCGTTCAGTAGTTTTTGCGTGAAAGAGGAACACACATCCATCCTTACATCCATCGATACAAACTTTCGCATTTATAATATTATTATTAGTAGGATGTGTAAAGAAAATATTAAACTACAAGTTGTAGCACACATACAACTCGAACCGTTTAGTTCTCTTCTAAGGAACTATCCATTACAATACACACTAACCAGCATCGTAACGGCATCACCTAGGGACAAACTCGAGCAAGATACTTTCAGAGTTGATATGTAGGTAATAGGTATGATGTACACCAAAGAGATTTAAATATAATAGGGCATAGAGGGGGCATTGGGAATATTAGCATACAAAACTTTGAAGCCTAAGCGTCATGTCCTTAGTATGAACGCGAGCTGTCATTCGGTCGAAATTGTACTAGACTTATTCCACTTGGAATTACTTTTGACTTAAAATTTTCCTCGCTTTGTCCCCTCTATGCCTTATTATATTTTAATCTCTTTGGCTGTACACCAAAAACAACACAATATGGATACCAACATAACTTTTAGGATGCAGTCTCTCACTAAATAAGGGTTCTTCGAAATTATCTTATAGGCTCTTGCTAGTAAGTAATAAATAAGCTATTACCGATTCTTTTTTCCATTTTCAGCCGATTCAAATCATGAACTATCCGAACTACACGGAACTGACGAACAACGATACGATGGAAAAGTCCTGTCACAAAAATACTCGACAGCCTCCCGTCACAATGGCAGCTGGTTCAGGCAATACGATACTTTTCCATTGGCCCATCTTGGCTGTAAGCATTATGGTCATGATCGCACGGTAATTAAAAAAGGTAAAACTTCAATAAAAAGTACATAGCAGCCAATGATTTTTTGTAATGTTTTATATTGTTTTTTTTATCGCAAGATAACTGGTGAGAATTAAATTGAAGAAGTATTATTTGCCAAAATGTTTTTGTTAGTATGGCTTGATCAACGAATGTTTGATAAAACTGTTTCTAAACTCAATCTCTGTCTAAACTCTTCATCTTTCTTTTAATCTCAGTAGACACACATTCAATATTCGTTTTCTTTGAACAATTTACTTATTTAATACTTATAATGTATGAACACATGTTACAAAAATAGTAAATACTAATTGGATAAAGTCACATTAATTGGTCGACAATACAAAAAAATATAGTAAAAGAAATGCATGATATTGATATGATAAGATATAATAATATCAAAAGCCTTACAGGATATTGTAGCTTGCAATTATTGCAATATTATACATTTAGTTTGTGTGAACGTTTTTGTGATTTTTGTACTTATGAGTTTTTGCTCATGGAACATTTAGTGTGAATCTTGTACTTGTATAATTTTAAGTACCGAACAATACCAAATAATGGTATTTCAGATTTGTGTGAATGTAATTCCGTTGCGACTGATATTTTGGAATTCCATTTTTAAAATTGAAATAGGAGACTCCTGTTGTAAGGTATTTTTTGTCTCTGTAAACTTTAAAGCTACTGTTATAAAACCTATAAACCACTACTTATAGCAAACTCGTTTGTAGTTGTGTCTTTTAATGCAATAATTTATTATAATTTTAAAAAGCAATGTGCGTTCAAACTTGTTTTGTAGTAAGTACTTATACAAATCCTATAATTATTGTATTATTGGTAAGTATGTCATTCGTTATCGTATTGTAAATGTACTCATATCTTACCTTCGAACAAAGAATGTATCTCTAAATGTTTAGCTATAAACATTTATTTGGGCTGTGCTTAGTAGGCCTTATTATTACAGCTATTTTTGCAACTACCAACTGCATCGAAATATTTTATTTTTGTAGAATTTTCTAGAACTATTTTTGTACGCTTTACTAAAAATAAAATTAGTACATACATGCACTCAATTTTTGCAATAAGTATACAAATGATGTGAGTAGTTGTTTAAATAGCGTAATGTTACTAGATTTTCAAATACTTACCCGAAAAACGATTGTTTTTGGAGTCATAATCGTAATTAGTACTGCATTTTGCTACATTTTTTTTTATTTATACCGTATTGCCTAAGGTTTAGTTGTAAGAATACGCTTAGTAAATAATTTAAGGTTTATTTATTTAAAAGTCAATATAATGTGTTTTATTACATTAAAATACAATGCATTTTTACTTAATACTTATAATCTGATCCTGACTGGGTTGATTTCTTTGTGTCACTTAAATAGTGCTTGTTTTTCAAAGGATTTTGGTGATACAATATCTGCTTCCATCCCGCATTGGAATCGTAGTTAGCATTTGCATTCGAATTGACTTCTCCGAATCTGTTACCAAGCTCAGAATTAACAGGGTTGACATCAGGAACATATGAATTAGAATTGACATTTCCAGAATTGAAAAACTTGTTGCGATTAATAAGATCATCAGCGGATTGGTCTTTGTCGTCACTTGTTTGCACTTTATGGGTATTCACACTTTCAGGAGTGGAAGTCGCACTTGGTAAACTTGCATGTGCCTCACCACCTCCATTTTTGTTCCCAAGATTACTTCCAGAATTAGAATTGACACTCGAAGAAACGGGTAATGCACTAGCGGAATTTGAATTGACACCAGCTGAATTTACAGTTCCCGCATTCGTGTTTAGTGGTTGGGCAAATGGGTTTGGCCTCTGAGGGTAAGTCTGTGGATTTTGCCTTTGAGCTTCCAGTGCTTGCCAGTTTATGAACCAGAAAGGTTGTTTATCAATTGGAAGTTTGCTGAGGCGGTTTACTAGGTCTCTATCGCCCAGTGCTTCTAATGGGAGCCTTTGAGTTGTGCCATCGACTTCGCCAAACCTGGAAAAGACAAACATAACGTCAATAATTTAGCCTCGGTTCTAATGATAAATATAAAAATATACTCTTACTTTTTATTACACTTTAACTTTGGTAGAAGCATTCCGTTTCTGAAAGTACCAAGTCTTATAAACCGACTTCAAAAGGAGGAGTTTATCAATTCGACTGTCTTAAATTTTTGTTTGTTACCTCAGAACTTTCGACTGTGTGAACCGATTTGGATGATTATTTTTTTATTTGATAGCTGGTACTTCTAGATTTGTCAAATTTTAATTTCGTCCAGTTCTGACAGTGGCATCAATGAGAAAACCCTATAAGTATTAAATTTGCCTTAAGTATGTGCCGATAAACGCGCGGGATGGCTAATCTGCTGCGGGTTGCCACGCATTTAAATATGGCGCGGTATAGCTATAATACCTACCTATATCACAGTTGCTTAGTAGCCAAATTTGGGGTTTCTCACGTTTGCCTTCACCATCGAGCTAGTCCTACTAATATTATAAACGCGAAAGTTTGTACGTATGGATGTTTGTTCCTCTTTCACGCAAAAACTACTGAATAGATTTTGAAGTTACAGTTTTATATAGCATCCATCAAAATAACATACAGGCTATATTTCCCCGTATTCCCACGGTAACTACGTGGGTGAAACCGCGCAGATCCGCTAGTGATAACTATGTACGTAAGTTATGAAGAACTATATAAAAACTCATCCTCGCTCAAATTCGTGGTGATCTAAGGAGACTATACTTTCGAACGAAGCAACGATCCTCATCGAACGTCACTTCTGCTGGTGCGACTGTTTTATTTATTTATTTAGCTATCACTAAGTACAGTCAAGAGCAAGTCAAGCTTGACACTACCAGTTTAAGCTGAGCTCTGATTTGTACTGCGCGCCATAGAATACAGGGCCGGGTCAAAGTCCAAAGTGTCAAGCTTAGCATGCTCTTGACTGTACCTATATTAACTGTTCTGATCTTCAATTAGGCCACAATTTATTAGTTATGTATTAGTGTAATGTATTAGTTATCTTTAAAACTGTGTTATAGTATCAATATAATTATGTTATCTACCTACTATGGACATGCCATGCTTAAATATTTATACGAAAACCAGTATTTCCACACGGTTATTCGGACGAGGCTACAGTTATTCTAATTTTAAAGTTACATACCTTCTGCTAAAGCTTTTTTTCAGATTTACATTTTATTGTAGAAAATTTCTGCATTCCCAGAATATTTAATTTCACGAAGATTTTTCAAATCAAATTGTGGAGGAAATAATAGGTAAGTAGTTTGGAAGGTTTTTTTAACGAACACAGAAACTCAATAAACATCAAACTATAATTTATACGGGTACAATTATAACTCCTTTAAGGAAAATAAATAGGTAAACTCAAAAGTATGCCAATAGATAAAATATGTTCTAGTTATTTAATTTCCGTCTACATTATTGTTCTGACACAAATTCATTTGTAACCATTTTTTGTGGTATTAGGTACCTACTCTAGACTATCATACATATATAACACTATGCGTTACTCCCAGTAGGGCTAGCAGAGACTACTAGTAAAATATACAATTTCAGAAAGTAGTTTTTTATCTATTCTTAGTATTATAAAGAGGAAACATTGTATTTTTGCTACTAATAAACTCAAAAAATACTGAACCGATTTTAAAAACTCTTTCGCCAATGAAAAGCTAGAATATCCCTGAGTAATATAGGCTGTATTATATTCCCGTATTCCCATGGGAACGAGAACTACGCAGAACCGGTAGTGTATTAAAAATAAAAGACTTCTTCTAACGCATCACACTGAGGCGGGTTCCCAATAAGCTCACAGCGTTTCCTCTCTTTGTATCGCCAAGTTTATTCTTTGGCAAAAATAGCTGCCAGCCCTTGGGTCACGGATTGCTTTGGTTGAGAAACTTTTTAAAAGGAAAATTCATTTTTTTTTTATTGAACCTACTTCCAATAAACTTCTGTTCATCTGAAGTACTGGAAAGATAGGTACCTTGGAAGAAACTTAGATAACGCAGCAATTAATAACACAATACCTTACGACATACGCATGTGCCATTTAATCATCTACTACAACGAGGACTAACTTTTAAATTGTTATGACTTTTTTGAACAAATATACTAAGGTGCTTTTAGTCAGGATATCACCTTGTAAAGTGACTATCGAAGGTGAAGCAAACTTGACTGATAGTTATAGATAGCTACAGAAGGAACTTGTTTTAATCACATTAGAAGATATCCCTTGCTTAAATTTATTGAGAGTCATCAATATCATATTATTATTTTAATGTATAGAAAACCGCCTACAACAAATAATTATTAGTTTTTAAATCTTTTTAACTTTGCATAACATGATCTAATGCAAAACATTCACAACTACTAATTTTTAGTTTTTCTAATAGACAAATACATAAATATTTAAATATATTTTCATAGCACGATTTTTCTATGTATTTATTTATGTAATATTATGTAGAATAATGTGCAAAATATATGATATACCTACTTACGTAGGTAATTCTAAACTAAAAACTGAAGAAAGTGTGTTTATTTCTTTGCTCCGTCGTCATGCTACAACGGATTCTAGTGACTTTTTTGTGTAAAGTGGTTTGGAATTCCAGAAAGTGGCATAGATACTTTTTTTATCAAAATATGTATATTAAAAAAATCATTTGAAGAAAAATAATATTAAATTGACTTGGCAAGTAAATAAATTTTAAAAATACATACCGATTTCCAAGATCATCAGCTGATGTTGTCACTTCTGGGTATCCTATCGGCCTACTCCCAGCAAAAGACGGTCTCTGGCAATGCGCCAACGCAGCTAATGTCAGCACCATCAATGCACTTTTTACTGCCATTGTTTGGGTTTCTGCAAATCATATAATATTTTATGTGTTTACTAAAGGAACTAAATTTTTCGACCCTGGCATACATACATAGTAATTCTATTTATAATAATCTAGTTAAGTATACTGATTTAAGTATTGGTTATCTATATAATAAACTAGCGACCTGCCCTGACTTCGCACAGGTGCAATGGTAATACTAAAACCTCTTGAATCACTCTATCTATTAAAAAAACTGCATCAAAATCGGTTGCGTAGTTTTAAATATTTAAGCATATCTATCTATTAAAAAAACTGCATCAAAATCGGTTGCGTAGTTTTAAATATTTAAGCATACATAGGGCATAGGGATATAGGGACAGAGATAGCGACTTTGTTTTATACTATGTAATGATAATATACTTATATTATGTGAGTTTTATGACTAAAGACAGGCAGAAACTCCAAACTCATCTCAAAATCATTTCAAAGCGCTTATCAATTAAAGTAGGGATCTTTAGTGTTTGAACTTGTTATAAATTACTAGTTCTCTCTTCCTTAAACTTTTGTTGATATACAATGTTGGATTATTTGGTCTAATAACTTTGGCTAGCAAGCTGTGTGTGAAGTGTAAACTATAGATAATTCGCTGCACTTAAATTTCACAGAAAAGCAATCGCTATAAATTAATAATTCCTACCTTAAATTCACGAACAAAATAAGCACAAGTTAAATCGTTGAATGAACGAAGCGACTGTAGTATCCAACGGTACAAAATGGACTGGTTTATAAAGCGTCTGGTAAAAACGTAAATAAAAACGTATAAGGAAAAAACTGGTGGCCACAACGGTTGATGGCATAGCTTGACAAAATAATATACTTAATACATGTAGTGTATGCGTCGGGGATTTAACAGGATTTTAGTAAAAATCATCATGCATCATTGATTAGGGAAATTATCCATCTTTCCCCGTGCGTAAGAGACCTGGTAATTTTGGGAGTATTTTGGTTGATAACGATCTAAATATTCATAATAATCGCTAACATCTTTGTGTTTATCGGCCTTTTATTTTCTAGTTTTAAGCGTACCCAAGTGTGTTTATGCAAAAACATTGACATAGCATTTGAAACAACTCGGTTCAAGCATAATAGGAATGGAAACTTGATCATGTTTCTGTTTGAATGACGACTTACCCTTATAGATACCTAACTACTTGCTTTTATGCGTATTTAGATATACGCACTTATCAGGTTTTTTATTTGTAAGTACTTACTTAGTACTTATGCACTTATGACGCATTTCAGAAATACGCAAATCACGATACACCTGTGATAGAAAATGCATTTTATTTTCTTCATCATCAATTCGTAACAGTAAACTGTGCTATATGTTTATATGTATTTTATTTTTTATATAAATACTTAGATTTTGGGACACAATTCACACACGGTTATTTAGTCCCCAACTAGGCAGAGCCTGTACTATCGGTACTAAACAACTGATAGACATACTTAAGCAAATATTGAACACCCAGACACGAAGCCAACAGACATGTTCCTCCACACAAATGTTGGCCCCGAGCGGGGATCGAACCCGTGACCTCCGACTCAGAAGACAGTGTCACTACCAACTGAGCCAATAGGCCCGTCCAATTACTTTTAAATATAAAACTTCCATTATAGCGATAAACACTTTAATTTTAATTCCACATTATACAAATATTGGCATATCCTCAAGTTTACCATGAATCTGACGAGTTTCTCCAAAACCGTTAGTCATTTCAGCAGTAATCTTGTTGAGCACGAGGAAAGAGAAACACGATTTCCTCGATTTGAAATAATCTTGAAAGACCGGTGAGTAGGAAGTTTAGTCAATAAGAAATCGATGCCTACGTCATCAATGTTTAGCTAGCTTTTAAAACTCAGCAAACAGATTTTTTTTAGAAAGAATAGTCCTTCTGCCTAATATCTCTGTTGAATAAAAAAGACGATCCGATACGAGATGAAGAAAACCGAACACAGTTTAATTTATTAAGTACCTACTAGCGACCCGCCCCGGCTTCGCACGGGTACAATGCTTACACTAAAACCTTCCTTTTGAATCACTCTATCTATTAAAAAAAACCGCATCAAAATCCGTTGCGTAGTTTTAAAGATTTAAGCATACAAAGGGACATAGGGACATAAGGACATAGGGACATAAGGACAGAGAAAGCGACTTGGTTTTATACTATGTAGTGATGAGGATAGTGATAGTGATTGTTATACTTACTGCATACGTCATAGAGGGTGCCCAGCGGCTTTGATCGCTCGGATCGAGTTTATTCCCGTTCCCGCGGGAATTTTCAAAAATCCTTTCAGGCGGTTGCCTAAAACACCTAAATACCATATTTCAGGGGTTTGGATGCTATCGGTTCGGAGTAGAAAATTTATTCTAGCCTTGTAAAGTGATAATATAAGTACCTATGTACCAACCTACTGGTGAAAAGTGGTGATTTCCAGGAATGAAAGATCTCTGCCGACCTCCTCAGGCATAACGGACAATTGGTTTTCCCAACTTAGTTTTATTGGAACCTATCTTGGTTCGAGGAACGGAAAATAAATTAATCGCTGTCAGCACCTAATAAGAAGTTTGCGTCATAACTTTGTGACGTCACTACGCTATCGCTTCGTGGTTTTTACCCCCAGTAATTAGGTACTCTCCCATGGAAACCTTCTCACTTAGTATGACTTTAATCAAATCTTTGTAGGACTTTGACCACATAATTCTGCCCCTTTACCTAATTTATAAAGACCTGGTATAGAAGGATATTTTTTTTATGTTTCGACCTTAGCGAGTATCCTACCTACTCATGCACATGCTTTTTCTTCCGTAAGATAGGTAACTAGTGATTTATTTCCAAATAAATTATATATCATAATTTTACAAATAATTTCTAAATAATAGCTATCTATCACCAACCTCCTTCCTATTTATTATTATTTACTAAATTTAATTAGGTATCGTGTAATATTTTTATAATTAAATATATGACCAAGGATACTTACAAGCCCTTCAGTCGACAACAAAAACATTAATTTTTAGGGTTCCGTGCTCAAAAAGAAAAACCACTGACCCCTGATAGGACCACTTTCTGTCTGTCTGTCAATACCCTTTATTTCACGAACGCGCTGAGTATCGAAATGAAATTTTAACCATAAACTTAGGTCTACAGTCCCTTGAAGCTATGAAAAAATCAAACTTCTAAGTTAACGCAAAAAACGATACCTACGGCCTTTTATGCTGCAAAAAACTTATATTTCGACCATAGATTTAATATGCGTTAGTATATTAAATCTATGATTTCGACACTCTCAAGGGAATCCAAATTTATAGGATATACTTCCTGTTGACCTAGAACTATGAAATTTGGCAAGTAATATCACCTTAAACTAAAAGTACAGGGAAAAATCTAAAAACTATACATTTGTAATGAAATCTTAAAAAATAAAACATTAATTTAAAGTACTTAATGAATCATCGAGGTTATAATAAGTAGGATAAAACACCCAACTGCCGACACTAAACCAATTTTTAACAGTTTATTCGCAATTAACGAAATTACAATCTACAATAATAATTATATTTAGAAAAATGAAATAAACACAGTGGTTTTATCGAATTATTTTTAAATATAATTATGTACTTATCGTAAATTAGTTAAATTTGAATAAATCTATTGGGGTGTCAATTAATTGGTACGGTGAACTAAAGTGTCAATAATTGGGTGTTTTACACTACCTACAAATTTTTACTGAACCCTCGGTGGGCGAGTCCGACTCACACTTTTCCGGTTTTGTGTTTTTAACTTGACTCTGCTATAGATAGATCTGCGATAGATCCAACGTTTTGTTATTTTAATAGCGTAGGTACTCGTATAGTCTATTACTACCAATACTGATATTATATGATGATATTGATACCAATAATTCTCTGATATATACCTACCGTTACGTACCTTCCTAAGTACTTCCATATTTGTATTGTTTTTCTGTAACTCATAATAATTAACCACAATAATTATGAGAACGTATTATTAAAAGTGGTGTACACTAATTAAATAATACAGTACAGTGTTGGGAGTTGTTCCTAGTACCTATGCGATAATTATAATTGGCTGTGTCGAATATATCCAGAGTAAACATTATTGCTTCCACTTTGAAGATAATTAAATTTATAATTATTATTATGGGTAAGTATTAACATATAAATATTTCTGTTTGATTTAGTTGTTTAGTAAGTAATTGAATAAATGCAAATGTGCAATAAATAAATAAATAAAACTTGGATTCTGGATATTTTATACGAACAATATTAAAATAATACTTACTTAATCGACTATCAAAAGATTTTATTTCTTACACTATTACAGAGTGTGGCTTTAAATGTTTTTGTAAGCAAGTTTATAAGCAAATAGACTTCAACTACTGGCTGGATACTTTTTTCATAGCTTCTAAATCAAAAGAAACCATGGGGAACTTGCATCAAATTTTGATTTTAATTCATCTTAAAAATTTTAGGATTACCTACTTAAAGATACCAAAAAGAAAAAAGTTAAAATATTCACAAATAATGTATTTATTGCATATCAAAAATTTACATTTCGAAATTCGGCATCACCGACTTGACGTGACGTCACTCCTCATCTTATAAAGTAAACTTTTTATAGCGCGTGAATATATTAGTTATTACAGAATTAATATATTTTCAGTTTTATTTAAAAGTAGCGGATACTGTAGTATTCTATTTGTGAAAGATTTTTTAAAATCTAATAATAATAAAAAATATTTCTTTTCCTCTTTTTCTTTTTGCGATGGAGTGACGTCACTCGTCGCTGATTGGTGTTTCAAATTACATCTCATATAGTGTTACTTAGAATTCAAATATTTCGCGAAAAAATCATAATTTTAGATTATTTTTTTCAGCAATGCATTTTATTGACTATCATTATTGAATTATTAAGATAATTTATCAATATAACTTTAGTGCAAGTTCCCCATTGAGAATTTTTTATGAAATTGACAAAGGCGTTTTTAGAAACCGTTTAATAGGTGATTGACTAATCAAATTCACAATATTGCTGGTCATGTATTTACATCACTGGTTCAACGGTGAAGGAAAACATCATGAGGAAACCCGCCAGCTCAAAAATTGGTTCTAAGGCCGGTGTAGCTGCACACCCAGTTATGGGATCTCTACCTGCCACGTTTAAAAAATACAATGATGACACCAACGTACATAGTCACTTATAATAGAATAAGTAATCAAATAAACGTATTAAGTATTTCCAGGAATGGAATATTTTTGGCGACCCCCTTTGGGATAGCATAATATTTATCTATCTATACTTAATATTATCAAGAGGAAAGATTTGTATTTTTGTATGTTTGTTACGAATAAACTTAAAAACTGCTATACCGATTTTAAAAATTATTTTACCAATAGAAAGCTAGAAGATCCCTGAGTAACGTAGGCTATATTTTATTCCCGTATTCACACGGGAACGGGAACTACGCGGGTGAAACCGCGAAGAACCATTAGTCTATAATATAAGTATATATGTTACTAGCAGCGCCCCGCGGTTTCACCCGCGTTGTTCCCGTCCCCGTAGCAATACGGGGATAAAATACTTCCCATTCCCGTCGAAATACGGTGATAAAACATAGTCTTTGTGATAATCAGATGTATAAGCTATATAAATGTAAAGTTTCATCAAAATCCGTTCAGTAGTTTTTGCGTGAAAGAGGAACAAACATCCACATCTATACAAACTTTCGCCTTTATAATATTAGTAGGATATGATAGGATAAGTGCAATTCCTGAATTATGTTTGTTCAGTATTGTATCACTACTTAATCGGTTTCAGCTATCTACCTACATCTACTCTAATCTACATCTACACCAATATTATAAAGAGGAAAGGTTTATTCTTGTATTTTTGTAACGACTAAACTCAAAAACTACTGGACCGATTTAAAACATTATTTCAACAATGGAAAGCTGCAATATCCCTGAGTAACATAGGCTACAATTATAGTCCATGTATTCCATCGAGAACGGGAACTATGCGACTGAAACCGCGCAAAACCGCTCGTTTTTAATATGTGTGATTTTTTTCGAAAAATTAATTAGCGTAACTGAATTTAGGGATACCTATGGAAACCGTAGTACCTATTGTTGTTCTTTATTTAAGATAGCGGGTGCCCAGCGGCGTTGCACGCAGGGATTCAGTTTGTTTCCGTTCCCGTGGAAATTTCCAAAAATCCCTTCATAGCGGTTGCCTACGACACCTATTTACATACCATATTTCAAGTTTCTAGGTGTTATCGTTTAAGAATAGTACGTATTTCTCTTTTTACCCAGTTTTTTAATTTTCCTGTGGGAATGAGACATTCTCCCGCTGTAAAAAGTAGTCTAGATGTTGAACCAGTTAAGACTAATTCACGTTACACCGTGCCGGGTCCGGGCCGGTGAATCATTCTAACAATACGCCTTGACATTTCGATGCCGTGCCCCGTCCAGGTCCAGACGGGTCCCGTCCGTGCCCCAGCCGGGCCACGGTCAAGCACTTCATATCCAAAGTATACTATAGATGTTTGACCGTGCCCTGTCCAGGGCCTGGACGGCGCCCGGCCCGGACCTGGCACGGGTAAAATGTGAATCAGCCTTTACCCTGTTACTATCCTAACACCAAACATCAAAACTCGTTCAGTAGTTCTCGCGTGAGTCGTGAACATTGGAGTAACAGACCGTGTGAAGGATGGCTGACCTTGGTACGTGGAGTCGATTCCTCCTGTTTGCATGACATTGCTGTATATGTAATACATAGGTTTCAAGCTTTGTAATTTCGGTTTCAATGCGATAAAATATTTGTTATCAATTTAATTTTTGTATTGAATAGATACATGATAGATACCTATCAAAAACGTCACCAAGACATTGTCAAAGAAAAGAAAATAGCAGTAAAGCAGAAAAGAGTAGGTATGGACATAACAATTAGCACACCCAATTTATTTGGTTCCCAATGATCCCGTTATTCCCGTTCTCGTAGGAATTTCCGAAAATCCCTTCATAGTGGTTGCCTACGACATATATTTAAGACAGCTACATACCATATTTCAAGTTTCTAGGTGTTATAGTTTCGGAATAGTACCTACGTATTTCTCTTTTTAACCGGTTTTTATATTTTCCCGTGGGAATGAGATATTTTCCTGGAAAAAAAAATAAACTCTAGATGTTGACCCGGGTACTCAGTTATCTCCATACCAAATTTCATGAAAATCCGTCCAGTAGTTTTTGAGTGATGCGTGCACAACCAGACAGACAGACAGACAAAAATTCCAAAAATTGGTGTTTCGGTATCTATATCGGTAAGTAACTATATACACTACCGCTAAAATTTTCAAAAAATATTTCATGTACAGACACGGCCTCGTTAGAGTTTTATTATGTGTATGTATAGATGTTATGTTACAGGCTAATCAAGAACAATAACACAGTTAGAGTAAAACAGTTTACTCACTCATACATGTAATGTGATAATTACTGCGTCTATTTTACCATTAACACTATGTTTGGGTTCCAATCAGAGGTTCGCAACTTCTGACAAATAAAATATAGGGACACATGTACAGTCAAGAGCAAGTCAAGCTTGACACTACCAGTTTAAGCTGAGCTCTGATTTGTACTGCGCGCCATAGAACGCAGGGCCGGGTCAAAGTCCAAAGTGTCAAGCTTAGCGTGCTCTTGACTGTACCTACTCTTTATCTCTGAGGTGCTTTTAACCAAAAAACGGAAATACCTAGGTATTCCATTTCTGGAGGTACTCAGAGATTTCCGTTTTTTTTTTACGTAGATACCTACCTATTTATCGTAGACGTTGACGGTCGCGGGACCGGGGTAGTCATAGTCATATCATAACCCCCAAGATTCATATATTTTCAACTAGAAAGGAGGTATTTTAAATTTTCAGTTGTTCATATGTTTTTTGACGACTTACTTAGTGATCCTACTTTTTAAATACTTAAACTAAGTTAAACCGTTCTTTATCATTAACACTAGGATTTATATATTTATTTATATTTATATTTATATTTTACAATAAGCGCCATTAATATACTTTTAAAGTGCCAATTTGAAATAACAGCGAGCACTCACCATCCCTGCTTATTTGTATTCATAAGCATACCTATATTTTATTGGCATATAAATTTTACGACCTCTATTATTAAGTACAGTGGAAAATAGTCAAAGTATAGTTTAGCCTTAACACCCACCTTATTACAGAGGAATAGATCAGAAGTTTGAAGTGGTAATATACAGCGTGATCCATAGTAGGTAGATAGGGTTTCCAAATAAAAAATTGAAAAGTGCTGAGAAAAAAAAACAATTTTCATAGAACAGTCCTTTTCCGAGTTTTATGATCACGAGTCTAGCTTTCTAACCTAGCATTTATCTAAAGATTTTATAAAACAATAATTAAAAACCATAGCCTACTTAGTAAGGTATCAGCGCAAATCAAGTACATACCCGTAAGTACAACAAAATTTTTCATACAGTTATGAAAATTTAGATTCAGTTTCTAATATGACAAACCGTGAGAGATGGTTACCCTACACCTTTACAGTAAAATTCTAAGCGTCTCGGTCGGCGCAGTATAATTTGCCAAAGCCACATTCATCGTCCTATATGGTTGACGTTCGAACAGTTAACTCGTATGAATAATGGGCTTCAGACACGAGAACTTTGCTTTCGAAACAATATGAATAAAATAATATGAACTAAAATGTGTATTAATACAATCGCAAAATTTTAGGTCTAGCTAGACATTACTCTTGAAATATACAATTCACTTGTAAGTGTAGGAATGCAGATGGGTACCTACCTAAGTATTTCTGTTTAAAGTGGGTTTCATTCTTTGAGTATTAAACCAACCGGAGACGCCACTGACAGGCGTTCCCCTCTGCCAAAAAAAAGTGTCGGTCAACGATCATACCTGTTATATGCAACTAGTTTTTTTGAGTTGACGGAGTGCTCGTATTGGTGCATCTAGTTCAAGCTAGTGTTTAATTGTTTTGACAAAAAATGCGTTTGTGTTAACATTATTTGTGTGAAAGAAATTGGCAGACTTTTCATGCAAAGAAACTAGTGCGCGTGACGTCCCTGTTGGTTTAATACTCAAAGGTTTCATTGTATGAAAAAGATGGAATATAGGTAATTATTTCCGAAAAATAAATAATAACTATAAAGCTTGCAAAAATACAGTTGATACTTACGTTTTCACCAACAGCTTCAATAAAGGTATTACTTAGTGCACTATTCAAAAAGAATCTAAATAACATAGAACTACTCGTATGTGACTCTAAAAACCAGATTAGTTATGTAATTAAAATTAGTACCTATTTTACAAACCAATAAATACGTATCAAGTATTCTAACAGTTCGACAACTTTGGAAATAAGCGGGATTTCTTGGATTAAATCTGTTGACTAAGTCTTAAGTTTATGTTTGTGGAATGCAGGCTTAGTGAGTTTCTGAATCAGTAGTAGACTCAAAAGGGTAGCTATTGTTTTTCCAGAACCTATTAATTATTACAGCTGCTCGATGGATTGATTATGAACTCAGTGAAAGAATGAGGTACTTAAATCATTTTCATAACCATAATCACGGGCTACAACAAAACATTTATTAATACAGTTATGGCTGTCCGCGACGAGACAAGACCCATAGCTCAGCAATGGGCTGTTACGGGTAGATAATGATGATGAATTGTTGTCTGCGAAAACCTGTTCTTTGGTATCTTCGAACACATCAAAGCAAAAACAAACGCAGGACTGGGCAATATCGAATTGAAATTGAGATTTTTTTTGTTAGCCTTTATTTTATCCCACGTCTGATTATCTCTCTTTCATCTTTGCACTAATGCTATCTCCTCTGGTCATGTCTTCGAAAAGGCTTCCAGTCTATGCACTATCTTCTCCGAGGTTGCCTCGACATGTCCCTGAAAGTGTGCAGTGATTTTGAAAGTTCGATAAAGGATGTGGGATGTGCATTTTCCTTTTTGCTTCAAGAAAGTCATTTCGTATATTCAGTGAGACTGGGTACTTACCCATTTCCTGGTGATGACCGAGTAAAATATATACATAGTGAAGTTATTGTATTGCATTTGCATTGCATTATCTTCAAAGCAGAGCCCTATCTATACTAATAATACCTAATATCATAGAGAGGATTAATTTTTTTGTTTGCATTGAATACAGCTAACAGCTAGTAATCTTTATACATAATACCTATATTAATTTGAGAATGACTTAACCAGTTTTGATAAATAATGAATGAAATGAAACGTAAAAGTGATTATAAAACTCTCATTTCACTCTACTAAAAATAAAATTTTTTTTTTAATTTATTAGTAAAACAATTTCAACTAGAAGGCATAAATAAAATAAATAATTTTGATTTATAGATTTAATTGCACGGATAAATTTACAAATGTAAATAAAATTTCTTTGTTTGAAGTCCGTAGCAATAATAACTGCTCATAAATAAAATAACTTCCATTCAATTTACTCTACTAAATAGACTTTATAAAAATAACATTCCAAGTTTTGCAATTTCAAAAAACATTTTAAGATACCGTTACTAAAATCAAATGTAGAACGATCAAGCTGTAAAAAACTCGTTTGGTTACAATTGAACCGGCGCCAGAATCATCAATGTTTTCTTTGCAACATTTTGTGCCAATATCCACAACTTTTGGGTAGAAATCCGTCCAAAATTCAAAGGCTTTGTAATTTACGGTTTCCGGAGTGCTCATTGTAAAATTTTGCCGGTCAATTATGAAATAACCAGGCTTCTCAACTTCAAAAGGATTCCACTCAATAATGACACCGGAGTTAGTCGGGTTAGAATACCACGCGAAATTCGACCACATTTTCATTACTATGTCGGATATACTCTTATCTCTGTCATCCCATTTACCCCAGTCCTCGGGTTTCGCCAAATAAGGTAAACCGAAAGTGAAAATCAAATCGAAGTTGTGCGGTACGTCGATCCAGTCAGGAATCCCTTCATTGGCGATACTAGAAAAAGGTTTCAAGTCGAATCTGTAAAGATAAGCCGGGGCATGCGCGCTTATATATTTAGCCAGTTGATAAGTAGTGGCACCATGAACTTTATCCGTGTAAAGATCGAGAAATATTTTCCTCAAAACCGATTCGTCTTTTGTGGGTGGGATGGGTTTGTAGAAAAAGGTAACAGCGTCTTTTATATGGTGCTGGTTAGTAAAGCATGAGCTGTTATCAACAATCGCATCGGTAAGTATGATCTCATCGCGCATTAAATCGAATTCAGTCTGACTAATTCCTGATTCGTTATCTTCTTTCTGAAGTAAGAAGGCATCTTCCATGTTGGTGTATCCCGCTAAAACAGGTACTGGAGAAAATATTTCATCTTTAAACAATTTGCTTGGAAGATCAGGTAAGAAAGGGCCGGAAACGTTGCTGAATCCATTGTCTACGATAGGTTTCCATGAAGCTTGAGATACTCCTACATTCAAAAGGATTTGAGGTTGTACTCTTCTAAGACAGTCTAGTAATTGAAAGGTAGGTTTCCGGAAACATCCGAATGAAGTAGCAACTTTATCTACTGTGATAACTTCTTGCCTTGCTGTAGTGACGGTGTCTGGCGATAAAGGATTACCACTCATAACAATGGCTTTCTGGAAGAGTCCTGATGAGTATGATGATAGTAGATGAAGCCCAACGCTGATTGCGCCAGCATCATGGCCGTAGATGCAGATATTCTCTGGGTCCCCTCCAAAACTCTCGATGTTGTTTTTGACCCAGCTAAGTGAAGCTACTTGATCTAGTAGTCCGAAATTTCCAGGAGCCTCGTTGTCTAAACTCGAGAAGAATCCAAATATGTTTAGACGGTAAGCGACTGAAATAAAAATTACCTGAAAAGAATTTAGTCACTTTAAGCTGCATTTTACATACATAGTTACAAGTCAATTAAAACTCAGTCAAAAAAACGAACAAGAAAAAGGATCAAGAAAACTGTAAGTATTGCAATACAAAACGTATAGGTATTTATTACAAATCTTTTTTCTATCTGTTAAAAGACTAAGACAGTTTCTATAAATAAACTATTTTGTATTATACTCGTAATACGGCCACCGATTTTCTAACCTGACGGGGCCAGACTTAAATTTGTAATTGCCAATTTTGATGAATTTATTAAGACAAATGCCTACCTTTTGTTTTAGTACAAATTGGAACGGATTTATATCATTGGGACTGCCTCGAACAAAGTCACCTCCGTGGAACCACACCATCGTCGGGTAGCCCTCCACGTTTAAATCTGTAACAAAATAATTGGTCTGATGAACATCATTGACAGCTCTAGTCAGTACCATCTAAGTTTTATTACGGGATATCTAATTTGACGTCGTTTTATTTAGTTTCCGTGGAAATACGGGGTTATAGATGGTGAAATAATTTTTAAAATAATTCCAGTAGTTTTTAGTTTATTCGTTACAAACATACATGTCTTACCTCTTCATATTAGTGTAGACTGTTAGTGTATATGTAGATGATGGACAATCATAAAACATACATAACAAAAATATTCATTCATTGATGAGCCAGTTTGGGTATCAATTGAAATCGCGAACGTCAAATTGAAGGTTTATTTATTAAAATAATTTAAATCTAGACGGGCTTAGCCTACTAACTACTAGGTATCTATTAAAATAGTGTACTGTTTAAGTCTTTCTTCCTTCGTACTGTGGCGTAATTGTATGGCATTTTATTAAAACAAGTCAGCTTGTTTTAATTATGAATTATGACAATTTTATGTCAAGTCTAACGACTTTATGTAGGCATATTTTGGAACACGGTGCGAAAGTGACAACGATATTTGTGAAAATAAATTGTTTTCTCTCTAGCAGTGATAAGTATTAATGGAATAAAACAGTATTTTTGGTGTTCGTATGGATAATATAATGTCTACTTATAGCTGAAACAATCCAAAACTCAAGTTTCTTAAAATATGGTCCTTGATAAGCCCTCCCTCATAATGTAATTGTTTATGTACAGTATGTAATGTGTATGTATGTTAGTGAATGGAATGTCTGTACAACTTACTGATTTAATATCAGGCACTTGAGTCTTGACCCCTTCTATCAATGTTTATATTATCATGGTCAAGTAATCACCCTAAGATTAGAAGATCGAAAGTTCGAATCCGATGATGATACTGGAATATCTAAATGCTAGATATTTTTTGTTATATACATACATACATACATAATCTCACGCCTATTTCCCATTGGGGTAGGCAGAGACAACAGATCGCCACTTGCTACGAACCTGGCAGATCTCACGCGCTTCCTCCACATCCATCAAACGACTCATGCATGCTCGTCGGTTTCGGGTACTCTTTATCTGGCTTTTCTTCAACACATCACCGATCTGGTCGATGTAGGTACGCCTAGGTCGTCCTCTACCGACTCGCCCATTCACAACACCCTTGTATATTTGTCTCGTTAGACGACTTTCATTCATCCGCTCAATGTGACCAAACCACCTGAGCATTCCTCTTTCAATCCTAGTCCCTACATCATCTTTCAAGCCGCAACGCTCTCGGATCACACTATTTTTCACTCTATCTATCAATTTTACTCCACTAATGCTTCTTAATGAACGCATTTCGACTGCATTTATTCTGCTTTCGTGCTTCTTCTGCCATACCCAACACTTACTGCCATACATCAACGTAGGTACTAACACACCATCATGTACAGCCAGACGTGCTTTATTTGTCACATTCTGGCTCCTCATAAAGGAGTGCAAAGCTCTGTTAATCATGTTCCCTGCATTCACCCTCCTTTCAATATCACTTTCACACTTTCCGTCTCTTGTAAACTTACTTCCCAAATAAACAAACTCTGACACTTGTTCTACTTTCTCGCCTTCAATCATAATATCACATTCAGACATGTCCCTATCTTTCTCCAGAACCATTACCTTCGTCTTGCTTACATTCACTTTCATGCCTTTCTTCTTAAAAGCCTCATTCACAAGAGTTACAGTGTCCTGCAACTAGAGGATTCGATCCCGGTATCCCGGATCTCGGGATCCCGGGATCCCGGTCATATTTTAGTCCCGAAAATTTCGGGATCAAATTTAATGAATCCCGGGATTTTCGGGATTGATACATTTACATTACAGTACCTATAAACATTGATCTCCTTAGCATATTTTTTATAGTTTATCTAAATAAGTCTAAAGCAGTAGATTTTTTGAAGTTTATTTTTAGTTTCATCAATTATTTACAGAACAAACTAGGCTCAGTTTGTTTATTTTATAAGAAAAAAGTATAATTTTGTTTAACCGCCTTTATAAAGATTTAAAACTTAAATATTCTATGTCCTCACAAGGCTTTCTTATTGACAGAGGCGAAAAGCGGCAATTTCGTTTAGGTAGAATGTTGACGCTTTCCGCCCGGAGATATGAAAAATTTATTTTTATGTTTTACTGTCTTTTTATTACCACTTTCTATTACCAATACAATCCCGGGACTATCCCGGGATCCCGGGATTAACTTTAGATAATCCCGAAATCCCGGGATTAGAAAAATCGACCGGGATCGAATCCTCTACCTGCAACTTACACGCCGATGGTTCAAGTATTACTTGATAGGCAGGTGTATAACAGGCGTATAACAGGCATTGACAGGCAGGCAATCTCGCTCTTTCAAATCTGACAAACAGCTATCCATGAAAAGGTTGAAAAGCCATGGCGATGCTACACAACCCTGTCTAACACCCACAGAGATGTCAAACCAGTCCGTGTAGGTGCCATTAATTCTGACACAGGCTCTAGAATCCCTATAGAGGGATTTCAGACCCTGTACCAAAATAGGGTTCAACCCATGCATGGCCAATGTTGACCATAGCTCATTCCTTCTCACTCTATCGTAAGCCTTTTCCAGGTCTATAAAGGCGCAGAATATTTTTTGGTCTTTTGCCAAAAATTTCTAAGTGACGCACCGTAAGGAAAAGACTTGATCCATGCATCCCATCCCCCTTCTAAAGCCTGCCTGAACATCCCATATCCTCTCATTCGTTTCACTCACGACCCTATCAATCAATATCCTCGCATATAGTTTGCCGACCACACTTAAGAGACTATAGTTCTTACAGTCCTGTTGCGACCCCTTTCCTTTATAATATAGTGGTACAATTACCGCCTTAGTCCAGTCATCTGGTACTCGGCCATGTTCCAAACACAGGTTAAAGAGTCTTTGCAGCAGGCCCGTTACCAACGTGTCACCAGCCCTTAACATTTCTACCGTCACGCTATCATATCCTGCAGCTTTACCTAGTTTCATACTTTTTAGCACTTCCACAATCTCTTTCATACTTATTTCGAAATCTTCCGGTGGAACTGATATCTCACAAATTTCACTCTCATGCTCATCCTTTTCAAACAGACTTTCAAAGTATCTTTTCCACCGCTCTAGTACACGCCGTTCTTCAAACATAGGTTCACCACTTTCATCCCGTATTCCACTCAGAGAAGATTTTGTGGATTGCCCCTGCGCTTTCCTTACAAGTTTCCAAAATAACTTTATGTTATTTCGAAAACTAGAGCAGAATTTTTGATCCAACTTATTATTCTTCTCTTCTTTCTTTCTCGCCACGCACTCTTTAACTTGTTATATAATAATAATAATAATAATGTCAAGCCTTTTATTTCCTAGGGGGTAGGAAGAGTTATTCCATTTCTGGAAATAAACACATTTCAAGAGAATATTCGATCCCTAAACGTGATAGGTTAGGATATGGTGAACCACAATCACAAGCTCGACGTTGAAAGAAACCATTGTAAGAAAACTCTCCGGTCCCAGAATTTATTCGAAGGCATCTGTTGTGGGCACCATCTGTTAGTGAGTAATTCCAGGAATTTAATATCTCTGCCGATCCCCTTCAGGTTATCATCCTGAGCGTATTTACCGACTATTTTGTAACTAAATACGTTTTATTTTACAAAAGACTAGCAACAAAAAGTATAAAAGGTGGTTAAATCGCTTTGTTATACTAAGTAAAGAAAAGAAAAAACTATAGTTGCCTAGATCAAAAGTCCTACTGATGATGTTGTTCGTAGAAACCAACAAAGTCTACACCGTAATTTCCCTTTCTGGGCAAACTTGCACCCTATGGTTAATAAAATGAGTATTTCTCTATTTCAGTTAAATATTTAGGTCACAATTACTATTAAGGTTACTGTGAAGTGGCAAATACAAGACTTTGGCACGACATTCTTGAATTAATGACAATTTGAACATAATGAAAGTTAGGTGCAGCTATAGGTAACTAGGTCAGCTATATCATATGTATTGTGACGCATAAATGATGTATTGAAACTTTATTGATGTCATTCAAGTACTTATCAGTTAATTACTCATTACAATTAAGTACCTAATTAGGTAAGTACTACTAGCGACCCACCCTCGCTTTGCGTCGGTTTATCAAAATAAAACATACTTCAAAATTTTTGTTGGAATTCTGGTTTTAATCCTATATAATAATATTGTCATTGTTATCCGCTGAACCGTTTCAAACACTATTCGTCTTAATATTTAAGACAGACAGACTGATCGAATGACAGACAAAAAAATACATTTAATATTATTTTGATCAGGCATCTATAGAAGTTTTACCATTTATTTTGAAATCACAGGCAGGCAAGCAATTTTATTATTGTGGAGATAGATAATGAATTGATATTGATTAAGTCACCTTTATACGTTTATGAAGCTATTTATAATGCCGATAAAGGTCACCATTAGTCAGTTAAGAAATGCCCAAGACATCATATACTAGAGGGCAGTGACTACGAAAGTATCAGACCCGGCCATTAACGCGTACAAGTACGAGTATGTTCGGTACTCAGTTCCTATTGATACACTTGGTTTAATTTTTACCGAGTTTTTCATATTTCGAAAGGTTTAATAAATTCTAGAAAGTTATAAGGTAAGCCAGGTAGTCAATATCCGAGCATATTTTCGGGAAATTTAGACCATTTTCGATTCACCTTGGAGAAAATATGCAGCAATTAATTCTTACTGGTATTTAAAAGCAAGGAACTCCATTAATTAGGAAAGGAAACCGCCAAATTAAAAATTAATTAGAAAATTCTCTGAATGAAATGCGGTGTGATTTTAAGATATACTTAAGAAGAATTTGTGAAATAATTTTAACGAGACTAATTAATTAAAGATCATTTTGAGAAAAGGACAATTAAGAAGTGTAAGCAGCTATTAACATAGACTACAATATCCGTTTCGACTCACTCTTCTGTTTAGATTACATATTTTAGATTTTTGTATAGATTTCTAACCCGTAGAAGTGTCTTCTTTACTAGAGTACTAACTCTATATTTAGTGTAACTTTTGGCCCGCACCTTTTGAAGAAAGTGATTCCATGTGCCCATAATGCAAACAGTAGGTTAACTTAAAGGATGTAGTCCCCGTCTTAACAAAGGCTTCTGGGTTTTCTTCACTCCAAATACGAAAATTCTGCTCACTGAGTCGATCAATGAAAAATGAGCCTCAATTCTGAACAAAATTAGGATTGTTTTTGAGCCAATAATTTCAATGATACTACGAGTTCTTTTGTGAACCTTTTTCGATATTTGCGAATGAAACGGACAGAAGAATTTGGTTCCCTTATTATTTTGATTACTCTCTTATCATCAAAGGGATGTTGGAAAGGGGTTTTGTGTACATTTTACGGATATTTAATTGATTAGAAAATGAAGCCAATATTCAACGACGTGAAATACAAGGTACACAACTAGGTAGTTCCCGTTGTTGAATCAAATTGGCATCACATAATTATGTATAATAATATATATAATATAATAATTTCTCTTTTATCTCCGATATTCTTTGGACCCCTAAACGTGATCGGTAGTAAGCCCAATATCGCCGGACTAGGTCTGTTACACTCTTCATTACTATACATATTACATTCTTCCTCACGATGTTTTCCTTCACCGTCGAGCTAGTGATGAATGTGGTCGTAAATTTAAAAAAACTCATTGGTGGCCAGGATTCGAACCCGAGCCTCACTGATTATCATGTGAAGCAGGCTCTTTAACCGTAAGACTATCAATATTAATCTCGAAATACACAAGTATAGGGGGAAACCTATTTCAGTAACATCTGGATGTTCTCATACCACTGAAGTAGGGATCTGTAATTACATACTGAAAACGATAGGAAATAACTAGTTTTGGATCACCTCTGTATCGATTCACTAGTCAATAGAAACGAATTAGTTAATATTTGATACATCTATAGCTTCCGCATAATATCCTATAATTTCTATAACCTACAGGGTGTAAGGAAACTCTCCCGAAAACGAAAGCAGGTGGATAAGCTGGTGATTCTTAACACAATTCGAACAACGTGAAAAGAAACTATATTTTTTTTCTAAATTAAAATCCCTATGACAAAACAGAGTAATAACATTGTGGAATGTGGGACACAATTCACACAGTGGTAAAAAAGAAAACTTAAAGTTGTTTTTTACACAGTTTTTTAGTTTCAAACGCGTTTCATCTTGCTCCCTGGATTCGGATGCTTTCTCCTTACACCCTGTTTAAATACAAAAGTATGGGTACCTACATACCTAAAGCAGAAACTAATTGGCGAATCGATTAATCAACGCTCAACTTCCACTATGAAATTTGGAATATAGTTAGCTTTTAAGTTGTAGACAACCACTGAGAAAAGGTTGTCTGAAATTCAAACAGGAACTAAAAATCGAGATCCACTCACAAGGCATCTGCTTGCAGTAGCGGATCCAGGGGGTGGCTATATGGCTCAAGCGTCCCCCAAAATCATCTGGGTCCACCCTTGAAAAGTCTGAGAGGACTTTTTTTTTAATAATGATGGGCTTACTCTTTGCTTGACCCCAGACTAGCCCAAAGGCAAAGACGGGTCTTACGATGGGACGAACTTGCCCAGAAGATGCCTGCTCACTCGAGCCTTAAGCGCTGACGGGTTATGTGAGCTCGGAAATACAGACGCCTTCAGGTAGTTCCACTTCTTGGCGGTGCGCATAATAAAATATCTTGAAAAGTTCCACGTTTGATCGTGGCGACGAGCTTGTATGAACCGATTGATGGATGTGGATGAGGCACGTGAGGTATGCCAGGATCGTAGCAGGTGGCGGGCTGTTGTCTCTGCCTACCCCTTCGGGAAAAAGGCGTGAGCATATGTATGTATGTATGTTGATCGTGGCATCAAAACCACGCGTTTAGAGAATTCATCGATGCCGCATTTCGTTTTGGCGACTTACCACGTTTTCTCGATGTATCATATGAAACTGAAGTTATATGAAACTTGATCAAACCTACCCTCAGTTTTATTGTAAGCTAGATAACAAAGGTATGAGTTACTTAATTGGCAATAGATAATACTTTCTCAAAAAAATCTGGTCATTAAATTATAAACTTGCATTCACTAGGTATGTGCAAGTGTGTTTAGTATTTAAGTTGAATAAAGCTTACAGCTACGATAATTATACATACTTCGTCACGAAAGCTCGCATTACGAAGGCAGTTTAATACCTACTTACCTACAATAATTTTTGCTTTCAATTGCACGGCATGCGACCAGTTTTACATGAGCTATGAAAAACTTAAAACCATTCTCAGATTTCCTTAGAAAATGAGGCAAATTATAGTGGTAGCCTCAAGTTATATTTTCAGGTAATCGCGGAGGAATGTTAGCATTGCCGCTATCTTGATACCTGCTACCGGCATTTTTAACTACCCCTGGTATGTAAAAGTACTGAAATCAGATTCTAATTTTGGTTGCTTTTTATACGACAGCAAAGACAACATTTATTGACATAGAAATACATTTATTTACAATATTTGCAGATAAAAATAACCTGAAAGGAGGAATCATGTGGGACAGAGATTAAAAAGAGCTGCCCTTGAGTTTCTTGCTGGTTCTTCTCGGGGTACCTCTGCTTTTGGAACCCGCAAATCGTTGGTGGAGATGGGCTACTGTTTACATTTATCTAATCTTCATGGACAAGTTCAAAGTGCCTTATTAATAGACTATTGACTTGAAGTGTAATTATCAATTACGTACGGAAATAAAATACATTTTCATTTTTCAGTGCTCAGAAATTCCAACTGCCCGCATTCTTTTCTCTGGATAGCTAGGCTGTTGTTTGATAACAAATACGTTTGTTTGATAAAATGCTTGGTTTACTTTAGACTTTAATGTGAGTAATCATAGACTTTAATATATTATGTTATCATTATCAGATACTGTGTGACCCGTGCCCTCGTGGTATTAATAGCGTGGATTCATAGACCTATTACGCAGATTTCAATTTTGCTACTCCCTTGGGAATTCCGGAAAACCCATTATGTTGTTTCTTTCTATATAAAATCTGTAAGTTATTGCAATTTCTTGTCTTCCACATTTACAGAAATGATAAGACCGAGAATCTTTCTAGAGTCATGCATTACTTCATTAAATATATGTAACCAGTCATAACTACATTGGTTTATTTTCGACAGTCGGCGAATATCAGCCCAAAAATTCGTTGAATGTACCAGATTCATTATTATTATCTTTTGTTCTGTTCAGAACGTTCCTTCGGTGAGATATATTTTATTTTTATGTTATAGCTTAATATTTCCTTAGAAATATGATTCTAAAAATCTAAATTTGAAGAAGGAGATCTCCGTAGGATGTTGGACCTTTTTTACTCAGAAGGCTTGAAGACGGTCAATTTCTTTTAATATCCTTACATAAAAATTTTTCACAATAAAATAAGAAAACGAATTTATGGAAATATCCAATGGCAAAGGCTTTAAAGAATATATTTCAAATTACTAATATCTCTTGAACACGATCTTATTTTAATTTAAAATAAATATTATGAAAGAAGGCGAAGATGCAGAAAGATTCGTCATTAGACTATTGAATATTGAAAAGTCTACGGTATATTTTAATGCTTGAATTTTTTATAATATTTTATTATGATAAATGATGCAAAGACAGAAAGAATTAAATTTCTCAAAGACAGAAAAGGCTGCCACAGAAAATTATGATAATAGGTACCTATTCGTTTCAATTCTTACGTCCCCTCAAGTGTCAGCTGACCATTTGAGAAGTAGACCTCTGGCGCCTGAGCGAGCTGACCTCTTAGATGCCGTTAGCAAAATTATTCTTTAACTAGATGATACTTGAGCTCATAATAGAATTATATTACCTACCTATTCCTCATAACATACACTCACACCTAAGACCTTTGTCACACTAGGTTAGGAATTCACAGTAATAAATAGGTATTAAGCCAAAAAAATATCAAATAAAATATACTTAACAAGTGGTTTTGCGCAGTTTTAGCCGCGTAGTTCCCGTTGTCTTTGGAATACGGGAATAAAATATAGCCTATATATGTTACTCAGGGATCTTCTAGCTTTCCATTAGTGAAAGAATTTTTAAAATCGGTCCAGTAGTTTTTAAGTTTATTCGTAACAAACATACAAAAGTACAAATCTTTACCCTTTATAATATTAGTATGGAAATATAAATTCTGACAGCTTTCTGTGGTAAAATTAGGTATTTAGTTTGGTTTTCTAATGAATCAACTTTAAAAAGGAGTAAGATATTAGAACTATTCACAAACGGGAAAGCATTTAAGGACAAATCACGATATTTGCCAAGTTTAATCTAGAGGAAAATCTCATCCGATTTCGGAGCTTAAACGCTGTACTTTGTCAGGATCCGAAGCGTTGGTTACAAACTCTTTGTGATTTTCTTTGAGCTTTGATATTAACGATGATCTTATTCAACTAGATAGATAGATAGATAAAACGTTTATTTGTAAAGTGAAAATTACACTCATACATCTCACCTCAATAAAACCGTACCATCTATACTAATATTATAAAGCTGAAGAGTTTGTTTGTTTGTTTGAACGCGCTAATCTCCGAAACTACTGGTTCGAATTGAATAATTCTTTTTGTGTTGGATAGTCCAGTTATCGAGGAAGGCTATAGGCTATATAACATCACGCTACGACCAATAGGAGCAAAGATATAGTGGTAAATGTGTAAAAAACGGGAGAAATTATTTCATCTTACGGGAACTACGCGGGTGAAACCGCGCAGAACCGCTAGTTATCTATAAAAACGGCAAAAAAATAACATTTGTTGTATGGGAGCCCCCTAAATATTTTATCTGTTGTTATAGCGTCAACAGAAATATATCATCTGTGAAAATTTCAACTGTCTAACTATCAGGGTTGACGAAATACAGTCTGGTGATAGACGGACAGTCAGACGGACAATGCATAAGGGTCACATTTTACCCTTTGGGTACGGAACCCTAAAAAACAACAATCAATAATTAAATATACAATACTTAGCAGCTGTCTGTAGCTACTAATGAAAGTTTATAGCTGTATAGTCTATAGCTATATAGTCTTTGAAATTATTCTAGGATATACAAAAAAAATAAAGCGTATTAAAAAAGTTATGTACAGACATGTGGATAATCTTGTTTTGACATCGTCACAACATATATGCATTTGCGTAGGTTCCAGCAACCTGATTCTCGATCTCGAAAAAGTGGGTGCTTTCCTGGATGCGAGTTGTTAACCCTTGGATATAAGCCGTGGGGATATATTATTTTTACTTAGTATTACACATAATTTCCTTGTGGGTATGGAAATGGATGTGGGAGTAAGCATAGTGGGAAAACCCATATCAGATATAGTTGGAGCATGCGTGACAAATCTCTGAGGAAAAATAGTTCAAAAATCGTGAGGTGTTTTTTAAATTAGTATGAGGTATTGTAGAGTCATTATTATCTTCGTCGATCTTCGGTTGTTTTTTTATTTTATTGTAGAAAAAAACGTTAAATTATTATTTGCATAATATAATTATATCTATTAAATTAATAAACGTTGGACAGTTTACAATAGGTCGATAAAACTTAAATTTATGCGGTCCTTGGCTTCGCCTGTGTGTATTTGTGTGCCTCTTAATAAATTCACAAAGACGGTAAACTTCTTGGGGCAAGAGATACATAAATAACTTTATTCTTACTGAAGTAAAATGTAACTAAGCCCTAACTTGCATTATATTCACACAAATGTTTCGAGAGGACCATCGCTTTGTCTAACTTTCTGCAAACATATCTTCTTTACATCATATTTTTAACTGACTTCACAAAGGAGGACGTTATCAATTCGTCAGTTTTTTTTAATACTTATCTTCTATCAGTTCTTCTGTATTATTAATTACTACATAGTATAAATCAAAGTCGCTTCCCGTCTGTTTGTCCCTATGTATACTTAGATCTTTAAGATGCGGTTTTTTTAATAGAGTGATTCAAGAGGAAGGTTTTTATATACCACATAAACTGAAGCTAAGCAAGGGCGGGTCGCTATATAGTTATATCTAAATCACAAATTATTTCTTTTTTCATCGCAAACATCTAACCCTATCTGGGTTAGTGGGTATGCACCTACTTCTTTAGTGGGAATTTTTAATCGGAACCTAAGTATAGATTTTTTCGATTACCTACCCACCTACGAGTACTTCGATCTGTTTAGCTTTTCAGTCTAGATAGAATATAACTCTTTCTGTAAGTATTTAATTTTGTTAAGTCATTTTTATTGATTATATATAATGTTAATAGGTACCTACTGGGTTCGATTCTGCTTTACAGCGACTAAACTTATTTTAATTTACTTCTGTCATTTTCTCTTAGAAAATAAAAGAGACGAAATATATTTTTAGTCCTGTCAAATTAAAATTAGTCCTGTCATCTAAGGACATAACGTGTTTAGTGCATAAGTAAAGAAGTCTGGATTAAAATACAGCCTCTGACAGGACTAAATTTGGTAGGTTATCTTCTATCCATTTTCTTTTTTTGATGTAAGATAAAGATAGGACTAAACTAAAATAAGTTTAGTCGCTGTAAAGCAGAATCGAACCTACTGCCTGGTTATATACTTATTTATAGACATGCTGGGTTAAAAAGTGCGTGCTACAGAAATGTTAAATATTTACATAAAAACATGTATTCTACTTTGTAGATTCAAATACACCGCATATTAATTAAAATTACTTTCCGTACCAAAAGAGTTTTGGGGTAGATACCTTAACGTAGGGGCTGATAAAATAAATATGACGCCATCTTCGGTATAATTATATATTTGTGGCATACGATGAATTGACAAATAAAAAAATACGCTCACACTTTTGTTCAGGAGTGTGTTGGTCGAGTAACCACAAGAAAAACTGCTGTTAAATGCTCTGAAATCAACTTGGCCACTCTTGGACTTCATTGCATGCTGTCTATCTATATGCAAGTATTTGCTTGTAAATAAATATACCTATTTATGTTACTTTGTATACCTGTTAAAGGTTCTTAATTAAATAATAAAATTCTTATGTTAATTACAAATTTTATTTTTCTGAACAACGCTCTATCCCATCCAACGCTCTTTTGCCAATCCAACGATAAATAACCGTGCGCTTTCATTACACGTGAGCACTGAGCATTCACCTGATTGAACTGTACTATCTCTAAAATCATCCTTATTAACGAGACATAAAGTCGATACTGGAATAAAAGCTCATGATGTTTGTCACACCTAAGGGATTTAGGGAGTAATTTGGCGCAAGTCACATTGATTATATCAACAGATGGCCGTTGATCTAGAACGTAATAGATGATGACATACAAATTAAGTGGGATGTTTTTCATTAAAGGTTGTTTTTGCAAAATGCCATCGGATTTACTGGTGCAATCGTTAAGTACATACAACGAGAAATATTTGTGATATATCTTTCGTGAGGCGCGGCCTTGAATCCTGAAGAGGAAAAGTCGAAATCTTGTGTTAATTCCATACATTTGTCATTCATTATAGGTACTGAAAATCAAATCAGTTCATTTGAGGGTTAGTTATTGAATTATGAGTAGCTAGTTTTTTTAAATATATTAAAATTTACGTGACGTAACATTTACGTGATTTTTGTCTTACTATTATAATGTTTACCGTATAAAGTTTTAATTTACCCACGTGTGTTTTTTTTGCCTGACATTCCAATATTTTCAAACCTAACTTTAAACTTACTTGTAAATACATTATGATCACGGTACCTTATTGTGTATTTATAATTGTAATCGTAATCGTCTTTATTTGACATTTGTTACGCGATCAGTGCTTGCTCTTTTTTCACTGGCTGTATTGACAGATGTACGGAAGAAGCAACGTACGTCAAAATGAAGACAATTATAAATAGAAAATAAGGCTACATAATTTTAAAATGGGGCTAGGCAAAACTATCAGTAATAATGGTATACCGCGAAACTACCAGTCAATAAGTGGAAGAATGGCAATGAGTTTATTCCACACGGGCTCAAGAAAATGACTTCCTTATCAGATTGAGGGGAGCCTTGTGAATTTCCCGAAGTAGGTTAATGAAGGACCCTATATGCTTTTTTATGGCCGACGCTTGTTATAGGTATGACATATAAATAAATCACGAATGCGAAGAGTACCTCCTTTGATATTCAGAATAAAAACTTTGTTTTATTCTTTTTATGAATCATTTCAGACTGTTTCTTTTTTAAGATAGTGTTTTAATTTTCTCTCGCCTTATCCTTTAGAGGGTAAAGAAAAAAAGAAAAAAAAAATGTATTGCCACAAATAATTTTAAAACATTTCTCGGCACCTTGATAGTTTGGCAAAGGGAGAATAATCAGCTTGTTCTACCAAGCCATAATACGTTAATAATGAAAACCAGCTCTACTGAGTCAAGTACTTGAATCAGTAGAGTAGTAGGTTCTCGTGAGATAGCCCATAAAGATCCTTAGCTCAGCAGTGGGCTGTTGCGGGTTGATGATGTAATCGTGACAGAGAGTAAATGGGTGAAGAAACTGTTAGATACGTCTGGTCTCCGCGTGATCTTACTCCATAGCTAGTGTACCATGCATTCTGCAGGAAGCAAACCCCGGCTTCACGTATGAGAGGTGGCTCACATCCAAAAGGGCTATAAGTGCTATCTACAATATTAATATATTTTTTTAATTTATTATTAATTATTATTATTATTATAAATATTATGGAGTTTTAGTCACAAATTAGGCAGAGCCGCTACTATGAGTACTAAACAACAGACAATACTTAAATAAATATTACAATCACCCTGATACATGTTTATTTACACAATTATTGGCCCGAACAGGAATCGAACTTGCGACCTCCGATTCAGAAGGCAGGGTTACTACCAAATGAGACAACAGGCTCGTCCAAATAATATATCTAAAAATAGCGGGAAAGTTATTCAAATTTGTTGAAGCATTAATGTGCTCATACTTACCTATTAGGTACCTTATTATCCATATGACAGTTATTATAATGTAGTTAATAAGACAAATCCTTTTTATAAACCAATCGTAACGAAATTGGAATATATCAGCCCCCCTAGCCAAGTTACATTGCACAATCTAATCGAATGTTCTTTTAGATTGACATGTACCTATGGGATTGACATTAGTGTTAGCACTCGTTGGCAAGTGCTTATGTCAATCCCATACATGTCAATCTAAAAGAACATTCAATTAGATTGTACAATGCCACTTGGCTGTAATAAATATTTTAATATAAGATTTATTTTGTGAAAATCAGATACTCAAGCGTAATGGAATGTTTATCAGTATCGCTAAAGTGGATAATCCTACCGATTAAATTCGAATTGAAACCTGTAACTTCATCTGTTTCCATAGCGATTTGCGACGAAAATTTACACAAGAATTGTTGGTTTAGGACACCACTCTGTTTCAACGCGTAAAGAAGTTTGACCCGGAATTGTGGGATTTAAATAGTTTAAAGGGTAAAATGGATAATTTACATAATAGTACATTATGGTACAAGTGAGTAAAGTTGGTGATTACCGCTGAGGCGCCATTGAGACCCGAGCCGTAGGCGAGGGTCATAAGAGAGCCGAGGACGGTAATCATCAATACACACGTGTATCATACGACGTTTTTCAACACACTTGTGAATAAATAATACTAAAAAATCATTTTAAAATAATCATTCGCAATGGCGGGGAAAATTAATTGGTTTTCCAATTTTTTATTTATATAATTTGGAAAAGGCAAAAGGATCTAGGCCCATACAGCCTCGTTTTCCTATGCGCTCGCATCTTACAATGGCGATCGGCCATGGACTAAAAAAATTAGGTTTCTTTTTCTTTGGTTTGTCGTGGATAGCGTTTTAGCCACGTACAAAATGGGGTATTTAAAGTTTTTACAGAGAAAACCAAAGTTATATTTGAGTGAAAGTTTTGTTTATTAAACACGTACAAGTTGAAATGATCTATTTAAATACGAAGTTGCATGAAATGAGCAAGCCATATTTGTGTATTAATTTATTAGTACGATTGAATACGATCTTTTTTGTATCGAAACTTTTTTAAGAACAAAGCAACTCTAGCAACAAAATTGAAAAAAAAAATCTATAACTCACTAGTGAATAATAGCAAACAAAAAGTCTCAGTTTGATTATAGGTGTCATTATGTGCCTAATTGCAGTGAAATTAGAGCCACTTTATGAGCAAGTGTGTTGAAAACAAACTTACCGTCTGGCACGTAAACGTTTAGATAGAGACAATCTTCTGAATAATCTTTCTTCCTCGGTTCATCCAGCTGTGATTCTAAAATCTTCATAAACAGCTCATCGTGTTTGTTTAAAGGGTTCTGGACGATATTATTTTCATCTGTGGTAAGCTCACTCTGCATGCAATCAGGCGCATATACTGTTGCGTTCTTCACTCCTTCCCATTGAGGTAAATCTGTGTACTCTGGAGGAGTAAATCTTCTAGAATCTATCGGAGGCTGAGCATATGGGATACCAACGTACGCAGCAATTCGTTTCGTCCGAAACCTTGTTATGAACATACCAGATATCGTGCCTTGGTTAGCCAATGTTATCTGCTTAGGTTCCCTTGCTGAATAAACTAGAGATGCCAAAAATAAAAGCACAATCACTCGAATCATTGTTCGAAACAGGCAACACCGTCCTTTGTTCTAAATTTAAATCTTAATGGATCACAAAGCCAATACGTAATATCTAATTATGGTTATAATTAGTTCCTTTTCCGCTAATACAATTCTCATTTTGAAAATGGAATGTTATTTGTTTTTTAATTTATTATTTGCGGCCCGGAATTGTTCGGCCGTGAGGGGTGGTGGGTGCTCCGGTTCGAAGGTGGTGCGATACTGTTTCTCGTGCAGACTTCGACTCGTAAACAGTGGGGTTGTTCGTCGTTATAGCGACCAAGGAATTGCCATTATGGACTGTGAGTGGTTTAGAAGTGACTAGCAGGAATACTGTTTGTTTTGCTCACAAAGGGAACCCCGGAAAAACTCGCTCACATCGACTTTCACTGAAATATTTTTACGATGTATTTCAATATATAAGGATGCAGCTTTTATGATTGTTTTTATAGTCAATGAATTTGTTTTATGAACCTACTCTCTAGTCATATCCTTTAACAGTTCGCTCTTAGTGGTTGGCGTCCACTGGGTATCATGAAAGTACTTTCCAATTTTATTTATTTGACGTCAAGAGCGTTGGGACTTGGAATTTGCATTAAATTTAATAAATAACATGTAGTACCTATGTCACATGTATTTAGAAAATATAGTACTTAATAGTAATACTTGTTAGTGGGGTTTTCTAATAGGTAAAGACAGAAGATAGCGAAGCGCTCGTAGCCCTGCGGTGCCAGTGTGTTTGTAACGATCACACTGGTTAAGCAAAGTTGGGTGCGGTCAGTCAGTGGATGGGTGACCGCCTAGTGGCATTTATATTACGAGCGCTTCCGTGTTTCGGAAGGCACGTTAAATTGTTGGTCCCGGTTTTCGTTGTGTTACGCACAATGGAAGTCGTTAAGCCATGTCAGATACCCTTGGGTGGCTTGAAAAATTCTGACTGTTAAGTGGCCACTAGCTTAACACCATCTCCCAATCCGCAGTGGGCTCGCGTGGGAGATTATAGCCCACACTTCCTCATGTGTGAGGAAAGACCCTTAGCTCAGCAGTGGGCTGTTACGGGTTGATGATGATGATGAAAGACAATAAAAATCTTAAAAATTAAAGCCATTTCTATAAAGTTCTATAGTCGAAAATAGTAAGCAGGTAAGCTTGCGACGGCAAAGGATCGCGTGACTCAAAGTTGAGCATTGGAGTCATTGCATTCGGCTACTGGTAGTTTTTACATCACGTCATCTCCCCCTTTATAGGTCAATGCGACTTAAATATTGATCTGAATATTTTGTTTTTATAGCTGCACTGATTGTTTGCTCGCCACTGCTTTATTTGTTGTATTTTAAAAAATCCCGACATTTTTTTAAATTTGTCGTTATGTTATTACTTACTTATAAACTAGAACATCCAATTTATGTTTTAAGTTTATTGGAAACATCAGTTATATTTCCAGAAATAAGCAAAAATAATCGGGGTAGAGAGTAAGTTTGTCAATATAATAGCCTATGCCTTGTTTTAAGTAACGTAACGTATTGTTAGATTTTCATTTAAAATTAATAATCCCATGCCTTTTATCTCCCGATGGGGTAGGCAGAGGTAGTCCGTTCCTAGTTATACCTACCCATTTTTAAGTGGTGTGTATTTTGAATTCCTAAACGGGACAAGTGGTAATCTCATCCTCGTACCATGGTGCTGTTACACATGGCTCAGAATCAATTCTGGGACCTGCGGGTTTCATCACAGAGAAAGTTTTTGTGGTGGTGGAGTAAAATTGTCATTACATATAAACATTACTTTGGGAGTAAGAATTTTATTATTTATTTTAACTTATCGATAATTATTATAGGTACTTAATAGTAAATTTGTACTATTGATTGCTGATTTTAATTTAGGTACATTAATCCAATGCTTGAAGTTTGAGTCCTAGTTTATATTTATTTTAAGAACTTTCGTATGTAACCTACAGCCATGCAATAAATATTTTTGAATTTTGAATTTTGAATCTAGAAACTAAATGAAAACACTCAATTAATCTAAATGAGCTTTGAGATGGCAAAGTACTTATCGAGGTTACGTAACTAAACACAACAAATTTAATTTAAACTATATCAGTGTTCGAGGCCCAAATTCAATTTGTTAATAACATTACACAGAGTTGAAATTTAAAGCAAATTTTCTTCAACCAATTTTGTTTAATTTGTGTTTCAGATTGAGCACAAAACTCGTTCAGCGAATCATTGGACAAAATTTAGTGGTTAATGAAAATAAATAATATGCTCACTCCTTTTATCCCCGAGGGGAGGCAGAGATATTTTATTAGCTACTATGAATACCTACTTTTATTACAACTTACATATTACTCCAGTATATTTTTTGGATATATAAACGTGATACGTGTCGAGCTTATCCGGACCGTGCCTCTACACGTGTCTCAGAATCAATTCGGGATGGGGGTTTCCTCAAGATGTTTTCCTTCACCGTCGCGATAGTGATAAATATTTACGTAAATTTAATATTAATATATAGTTCAATATTTGTTAGTATTAACAACCACACTTATTTCTTCGATGAAAACGAAAAAAACAAATGAAAAAATCTCATGCTTTTTATATAGGCAGAGGTATTCCATTTCTGGATGTACCCACATTTCACGAGATAATCTTTGGACCCCTAAACGTGATAGGTGGTGAGCCCATCACCGAACCGGGTCTGTTACACATGTCTCAGAATTAATTCTGGGACCTGCGAGTTTCCTCACGATCTTTTCCTTCACCGTCGAGCTAGTGATAAATATGTACGTAGGTTTGAAAAACTCATTAGTACACGCCAGGATTCGAAGCAGAGCCTCACTGATTATCATCATGTGAAGCAGGAACTTTAACCGTAATGTTATCACTGCTATTCTATCTTCGATCTTCAAAGTCTTTCTGTTTTTCACAGTCTCACAAATGACTAGTCTAGGTATATAGAGCCAAATGGGCAAGTGTAAATAAAATTTCTCCTCTTTCTTTTTATAAAACAGCCTATGTATTTTCCTTGTGAATATAAATTATTTATTAAATGTTTGGTTAGTAAAACCTGGTAAAACGATGTTCCTGTCAATCTTCATCAATACAGTATAACATCAAGTACCTACATAAATAAAAAAGGAACTAAGAACCCAAATGCATAATTTAAAATACAGTTGGTAGACTTTGAAAACTTTGTTGCTTATAGTCTTTTTGTTTATTTTCTTTACGCGTCTTTTAGCCAGTTCTCTTGCCGCCATACTTTTCTAACTGCAACATTGTACAAAATCGATATTTCTGTAATAAATAAAACGATTTTATTGATATATATTGTATAATTACGTTTAATGTCATGCATGATACATAATCAGTCAATCAAATAGTAAGATTTACAGGCAACGTCAAAGTAATAAACTAACTTGCATACGAGTACACACTAGTACCTACATACAATATATAATATCTTTGACCTATATATAAGAATAATACATAGCCCCACTACGTCCAGTTTGGGAAGTAAAATGCATCAATAAAGCAGGCGTAAGTACCGAATGCTGGTATGAAATAAATGTTTTTAAATTATTTCCATCCTTTAGCACCATATAAACGAGTTACGCCCTGTATTTGCATAGATAGCCATCATGCGAGACTACATGGTTCTACCATACGCCGAGGAAAGCGTGCACTTTCAATACCGTTCAATTTTATTGCTTTGTAGCACGAATGTGGTCGTATGTGCTATTTGCTAGCAATAGTGTACCTATATCGATTTCGAAACTCCTAGCGTTTACACTTCAATAAATCTGGAATTTGCAGCATTCAAATATAAAATTTAAATTTGTTTATTCGCTCTTTTTGATAGATGACTCTTTATAAGATACTTTTACTTTTGAGCTTTTACCCGCGGCTTCGCACGCGCACGTTTATATTTCACCCCTTTAGGGGTTGAATTTTGCAAAATCTTTTCTTAGTAGATTCCTATACTGTATAAGCTATATATTTGCAAAATTTAAAGTCTCTAGACCCAGCCGTTAAGGCTCAGTCAGTTTATCATAAATACTCTCTATATCGATATACCTATTGGTGAAATAGTCTCGCAGGTCTCAAAGTAACACAAAAGTTTTTTATGTAAATGTTGTTGCAGGTCGATTACCCAAAGCTGGCACGTTCACACACCAATGCAATTTTAAAATACAATTAATATTTGTAAGTTAGTTAGGTGGGTAGGTATGTATAACATAAAAAAAAAAACGTTTTATTTTATAGACGCGACACAAACACAATGTGTGCATGTGCTGTACGGGCTAGCTTTAGTTAAACATTCTTTATTTGAATCTGTTGAATGTACCTCAATATTTTGTTTATGAGCCTTCCATAAGTATAAAATAAATAATTATCACTTCTTACATATAATTTTCACACTAGTTAGTGGTATTCGTTCAACAAAATGCAATACCTACCTAACGAAATTGTTGAGTCGTCCGGTAGGTACTTATAACATGCGCAGCATCCATAATTCCAGGAGATAAAAGTCTGCAGAGGAATGCAGTCATTTTTATACTTATTTTTATTTATTAATTTCGTATAGGAGAACGATGAATTACTAATCAACCTGATTAGGCTACAGCTAGTTTTAGTTTAGATAAATTAAGCAAGTATATAGGTAATAGATCTTTAGGTTCGATGATTTCAACAAAAATAACTTTCAACAGAAAATATATTTTTCTCTTGTTATTTTTTAGATACTTGTAGAAACTTTGTTATACTTAGATAAAAGTTAGTTTTTCTACTATAGATAAAAGATGTTAGTATCCTTTGATAAATTTCTTTTGTGCCAAGGCTTCTTCAAACTTATCTTGCCGTAGAGGCTATAAATCCTTAAGCAATCTAGCAATCGCCTCAGGCTTATTTAATGTGTACTATCAGTAAGATTTAATATTCTATAAATATACATTAATTAAAAGTTAAACTACCAGCTATAAATCCGGGGCAATCTATCCATCTATATAATATAAAATGAATCATTTTAAATGATAAACTGACTGACTGATTGATGATATCCTACGTGTATTGCTGACGCAAAGCCTAAAACGCAGAGTCTAGAGACTTGAAATTTTGCACATAGATAGCTTATACAGTGTAGGCATCCACTAAGAAAGGATTTTGAAAAATTCAAGCCCTAACTGGATGAAATAAAAGGTAAAAGTTAGTTCAATATATTGGTCTGTAATTTGTAACAGCTCACTCCAGAGATATCCATCTATATAATATAAAATGAATCATTTTAAATGATAAACTGACTGACTGATTGATGATATCCTACGTGTATTGCTGACGCAAAGCCTAAAACGCAGAGTCTAGAGACTTGAAATTTTGCACATAGATAGCTTATACAGTGTAGGCATCCACTAAGAAAGGATTTTGAAAAATTCAAGCCCTAACTGGATGAAATAAACGTGCGCGAGCGAAGCCGCGGGTAAAAGTTAGTTCAATATATTGGTCTGTAATTTGTAACAGCTCACTCCAGTGATACGGTGTGGGGTTTTCCTTACATTAAATAAAGTATAGGTTATTATCTCTCGCGGCGGATTAAGATAATGTTACTGTCAAATTTTTTACAGACAAGGATATCTTATATGGCGCTAACAGATTTTTCCCTAAAGGTCGATTCTAATTGGACCATAAAGAATTGATTCCCAAAAAAATTTGGTATTAAAATATCAGCTTATTACATCAAATATGTTACAGGAAACTAAGAGTAGGTATGCTATTATGTAAGTAGTATGTTAGTTGTAAACTTACTTATAATCAAATTTATTATACAATATTCCTTAGCCTACCTAATAAAGTTACGGTCTACCTAATTTATGGCTAGATAACTATGTATCAAATATGTAATAATATGTTAAAAAAAGACAAGCATTGTAAGTATAAATTAGAAAACAATATTAGATGCATTCAAATATTATAAAATAATTATTATATAGTCCCCTTCTTTCTTAGTAAGACAAAAAGGAAATCGTTACAACAAAACCCGAGCAATAGACAAACTCGCTATAATATAGTGCTTAAGGCCGCCATTAAATACCTCGCTGGCATATCGCAGGATTGCGATACATTTTTAAATAATTTGGACAAAAAGAAAATAATTACGTAATTTAATTACTTTACCATAAAACGTCTTAGCTTATGTTGCGTGGGCGTTTAAAATAAATTAGCAGTAGGTATTCAGAAATTGACCTTGGGTTGGTTTCTTGACCTTACCAGCTTAATCACATACTTTCTCCCTCAATTACTTACTACAATTTACAAACGATAGTCACCTACTACTAACCGAAAATATATTTCAATTGTTGTTTTTAACAAATAGGTACTTAAAACGGAGTGATGAGAGACGACCCAAATAGATTTTAAAAAGATCTATTCCAAAGCTAAAGAGCACTTTCTCTACAGATTTTTCTATGAATATTTAAAAATACTTGTTTTTCTTGCTAACAGCCTTATGAAAATTCTCTCTTTCTATTTCAATGAGTAGGCAACAAGAAAAATATACTATTTATTGTAAAAAGCGACATTTCTTGCTCATTAGGCCTTCCAAGAAAAAGTCATTTCATATATTTTATTTGCCGAATACCGTTCTTGAAATGAACTACTTTCCTTTTTTCAATTGTCAAAAATATGCAAATGAAACGAGTTTAATGATAATTTCACATTGATAGTTTAAAAAAAAAAGACGTGTGGCACTCGGGGACTGTCGCGGTAAAGCTATTGCATAGCATTTTGTATCAACAAGACTGCCGAAAAGAAACGACGTAAGACAATGCACGGCCTTCAAGCCACCCGGGTGTTATTTAAATGGTTAGCAGAGTATTCGTAGTGGTGGTAGTGGTAGTGGGAGTGGTGGTGGTTGTAGTGAGGGTGGGTGTTGGAGTGTGAGGCTGTGTGAGTGGGAGGGTGGGAGTGGGAGTTGGAGTGGGCGTGGGAGTCAGAGTGGGAGTGGGACTGAGACCGGGACCCGGACTCGGACTCGGACTCGGACTCGGAGTCGGAGTCGGAGTCGGACTCGGACTCGGACTCGGACTCGGACTCGGACTCGGACTCGGACTCGGACTCGGACTCGGACTCGGACTCGGACTCGGGCTCGGGCTCGGGCTCGGGCTCGGACTCGGACTCGGACTCGGACTCGGACTCGGACTCGGACTCGGACTCGGACTCGGACTCGGACTCGGACTCGGACTCGGACTCGGAGTCGGACTCGGACTCGGACTCGGACTCGGACTCGGACTCGGACTCGGACTCGGACTCGGACTCGGACTCGGACTCGGACTCGGACTCGGACTCGGACTCGGACTCGGACTCGGACTCGGACTCGGACTCGGACTCGGACTCGGACTCGGACTCGGACTCGGACTCGGACTCGGACTCGGACTCGGACTCGGACTCGGACTCGGACTCGGACTCGGACTCGGACTCGGACTCGGACTCGGACTCGGACTCGGACTCGGACTCGGACTCGGGCTCGGGCTCGGGCTCGGGCTCGGGCTCGGGCTCGGACTCGGACTCGGACTCGGACTCGGAGTCGGACTCGGACTCGGACTCGGACTCGGACTCGGACTCGGACTCGGACTCGGACTCGGACTCGGACTCGGACTCGGACTCGGACTCGGACTCGGACTCGGACTCGGACTCGGACTCGGACTCGGACTCGGACTCGGACTCGGACTCGGACTCGGACTCGGACTCGGACTCGGACTCGGACTCGGACTCGGACTCGGACTCGGACCTCCGTGCCCGTCGGAGTGGGGAGCGTGAGGTTTTTTTCGTTACGGAATTCCTAGATTCGGTCCCCGCGCAAAAGTTAGTTTAGTAAAAATAAATAAGACAATTAAATAAAAATTCTAACCCACCTTCGAGAGATTTTCGAATTCCGAGTCGTATATCGAATATCGAAGCTCCGTGAATACGCCTGCCGTTCGACAACCAGTTACAATTCATCACAATTAGACAGTTTTTACCAAAACAGCAAAATAAATTTTAAAACAAAATAAACTTTTTTTACCAAGAATCAGGATACTCTTCGGTAACCAACTTCATCCACACAAAATTCTGGTGTTGATATTTTTTTTTTCTCAAAATGTTTGCCTTACAATAAATGTAAATTTAGCCTAGAATATAAACTACAAAGCATTACCCTACAAGCTCCTTTTGAACAGACGCTCATCAATGCAAGTCTACGCTTTTCTGAATTTTTGGTCAATGAATTACATAGCAAAGAGGTTTGACGGCTAATCACGTTTTATTTCTCATACTAAATCAAAGTGCCAATCTAACCTTGGTTGTAGGGCCTGAACCGTCCGTTTCTGACCACAGCCAAAGAAAAGTAAAACCTTTCTCTCGGAGTACGGGTGGAGCTATAATGTTGAGTCCATTTCAATGACGAGAGGACCAAAATTGTACAGCTAGTATAGATACTTGCTTAAGGCTGCTTTCCACCAGAGATGTGTTATGTTACGTTTGGATGGATGCATTTGATATCTACTAATCATATTAATTGGTCCACATAGCATAGTACTGGTGGAAACGGATTTAACTAAACTGTGCTTTTTATATGGATGGATGCATGATCTGGATGCGTGCTATGGATGGATGGATGGTCGTGAGTGTTGTAGTTATGTGCAGAGCAGAGTACCGGCGGCGGCGGCTGCGTCACATCTTTATAGCACATCTTACTAGCCCCACTTCATAGCTTAGCATTAGAGGAAACAGTCAAATAGTTTCGTAGATTAGCTGTCACATCCTTGCAGCATAGCTGTATAGCCCATCTCTGGTAGAAAAGCAGTTTTAGCCAGAGACTATAGAGTACCACCTGCTACTTACCTGACATACTCGTTGGTTTCGAGTGCTCTTTGTGTAACCGTACTTACGACATCCATCACCATCGCCAATCTGCCAGCCTACAATCTAACAATCTTTTAATATACGACAGCGTCAAATGGCATTTGGTTACCATTTAATATTAAGTTTGACATTTGCGATTTGAATTGTGGAGAAGTGTCAGTGGAGAATAGACATCAACAGTATTTTTTGTTGTATGATTGTTTATAATTTTGCTTAATAAAGCGGTGTCAAATTAGATACGAGTATCTCGTATTACACTTAGACTTACGTACATTTTGATTTATTATTTATTATTATTTACGTACACTTTAAGGAAAAACATCGTGAGGAAACCCGCAGGTCTCAGAATTAATTTTGAGGCATGTGTTACTATAGATCCGGTCCGGTGATGGGCTCACCACCTATTACGTTTAGGAGTCGAATATTCTCGTGAAAAGTGGGTATTTCCAGAAATGGAATATCTCTGTCTGCCCCCTCGGGGATAAAAGGCGTTACTTTTTTTTTAAACTCTTCTGGTCGATGTAAGTTTGTGTAAGTGTCTCTATCAAGTCGCCCTCACGACATCCTTTCATATTCTACTTTCATTCATCTGCCAAATATGATCAAACCACCACATCATTTCTTTTTTTTCGTATTTATTCTGTGTAAGTAAATGCTAGAAAGCTCCTATAAGACTTTCTTTGGTCCAATACTAGAAGGTATAAACGGTTCAAGGCTGTATATTGTTATTCACGGGGTCCTATAGACCGTTATCAGATGTACGGTAGCATACAATTTGTTAGAATAAACTTGTAGGTTACTTAAAACGTCAAGGTGAGATTGATGGCGATACTCTAAGAATTATTTTAATGATAAACTGAGGTACTTAGCAACTGAAGGGACACGGCATTTGCTCGCCAAATCCACGTTTGTGGTCGGGTTAGTGGTAGCTTTGCAGGCAGTTTGATAGCTTTTTGAGTCTCCTTTACCCATCCCTCAATGGTAACAGGGTAAGTTGCTAAATTGGGTTGTAAAGATTATATGGTGGGTCAAGTTTAATTTTTAGGATTCCATACCAAAAGCGTGCCAACGGGACCCTATTATTAAGCGTCTTCTGTCCATCCGTCTATCTATCCTGTCTGTTTCATCTGTTTGTAAGAGCTGTATCTCATGAACCAATAGGTGCTTTGCAGATGAAGCAATCGGCCTACTGCCCCCCTAGCCAAGTGTAAATGTAATCGAATGTTCTTTTATATTGACAAGTATGGGATTGACATAAGCACTTGCCAACGAGCGCTAACGCTAATGCCAATCCCATACATGTCAATCTATAAGAACTTTCGATGATTGTCCAGTCACTTTTCTAAGAGGGCTGGTGGGACAGGATGGAACAAATGCTATTACCGTAACTGGCAACTAGCAAATAGCTGTTTACATAATTATATCTTAATGGAACTGCGCACACGTAGCAACTCGAATTGAGAGTTTCGGTGATCGACAACAGTTTCCAGTTGATGCACTCGGTGACTAAGTTAGTTTCTAATTGCCGCTAATAGCAACTTTCGAATATGTATCGGGTATGTTAAGTTGCTGGTTTCTCTAACCGGTAATCGCGACTCTTTGAGCGATTCCACACCATGCCTCCCTATCATCTGTCAAAGTTGCTCACAGATTGCCATAAAATTGCGGCAACCGTAAACCGGGCTAGGGGTTCACCATTCAACTTTGAATTTGACGTTTGAATAGAGATCAACTGAATTTGTTTTTAAGATTTAATCATATCGTGTCAGAGTTTTTACCGTTAAATAACATACGACATTATGCAACATGGTCTTTCGGTATGTGCTAGTAGCGCCTTCTATGCTGAACCACATACCAATTCAGCTACAAGTTTAAAACTGGTCTGTGGCTAAACTTATGATTTAAAAAAACTTCACCTTATGACTTTTTTTAAAACCCGTGTCAAACTTTGTGAGGGCTTGTGAAATTTACCGCAGGAGATCAAGTAATTAAGGTTCAGAGATACTGATTTTATGAATTCAAACGTGCGAGGATTCGACTTTAGCAATTTCGAGAAGTTAAATAAAAAAAATATTAAGCCCGAAAAGAATAAAGGCAGCTGTAATTTTTATTACGCCGGTAGCTCTGTATCTCATTTTTCGAATTTATTGACTTCCAGAGATGTTGTGAGGAAGTCTACCCGGTCAATCCGCGTAATCGAAAAACAATAGGATTATCTATTGTAACAGATCGCCCGCAGCAGACTGCTGCTTAATAGGCTACAACCAAAATAAGTATTATAACTGTTAAAGTAACTCCTTCTCGAGGACATGGACAGAAGCACCTGATGGGGATAAGTCGAGGGAGGGAAAAGAGGCCTTATTTATTATACTGTGCCTTAGCTCAGCAGCGGGATAAAATTTAGGTTAATAATATAAAAAGAAAAAGTAACTGTCTGTCTATTCTTTTCATTGATAAACCGCTAGACCTTTCTTAATGCAATAGCAGAGGGATAATATGTAGAATACGGAATATGGCTAGTTTTCATTCGGAAATGGGCATAAAGAAACCATTATGTTGGGACCCTAATAATAGGTAGGTATACAACTTCATTAGGTATAATATTTTATGAAGATTAAGAAATTCCAACGATGTTTCATTAACGGGTCTGCTTCGTGTCAGACTCTTTAAGAAATCCAATAGTTCCTGTACTTTAATTAGCTCTTTATTTTTATTTTTTTATCCTCTATTCCTGAAAGTATACTCACTTTTCAACAGTGAGACCCCAGTGGGTCTTGGATGCTTACGATGTTTTTACTTATCGTCGAGCTAATGTAACGTTTGAAAAAACTCATTGGTACCTGCCCTGCTCCGAGACCGAATGAGATGGGGACGCACTTGCCATCGGGCTGTATTTGCTCCATAAACAAAATAAATAAATAATCTCACGCCTTTTATTCCGGAGGGGGTAGGCAGAGGTATTCCATTACTGGATATACCCACATTTCACGAGATATATTAGACCCCTAAACGTGATAGGTGGTAAACCCATCGCCGGACCGGGTCTGTCTATGTCTCCGAATTAATTCTGAGACCTGCGGATTTCCTCACGATGTTTTCCTTCACCGTCGAGCTAGTGATAAATATGTACGTAAGTTTCGTAAATAAAAGCTCCATAAATTGAATTTAATAGCTCGTACAAGCCATTTTGTACCTTATATTGATTCTAATGAGACCCTTCTTAATTCAACCCTGCATAATGCCGAACATTAAACGGTCTTAAAAGGTTAATCGACGCCTTTCAGGCTAGGCTCGTTTTACTCATTTTTAATCATGTTGAACGTCCCGGGGATCTTTTGGAGCGAAAAGGATCTTTTTGGGGTGAAAAATGACGAGAATGAGACCAGGAAACTTATTAGGATTGGCTCCATTGTTGATGTTGCTAGCGTAAAATTGTAATTTAACGCTTATTACTAGCTGAAAAGGGTACATAAAGAGATGAAAATATTTCTATTATATTGACTTAGAAGATAGCAGTGGGGGTGGTGTTGCCCGAACAGATCCCATTGAAACCCGGACCGATAGGAAATTCTCTTTCTTAACCGGCATTTACATATACACTAAATATCTACTTACACTAAAATTATAAGGAGGAAGTATCAATTTTTTTTTGTTTATGTATATTTGTTTGTAATGAAATGACCTCCGAAAATACTGGACCGATTTAAAAAACTCTTACACCAATGGAAACCTTACTTTTTTCCGAATAACGTCATTTTCCCTCTTGAACATCTAACATCTATATCTATAAAAATATGATAAACTGACTGTATGATTGGTGATATATCAAGGCACAGCCTAAACCGCTGGGTCTAGAGACTTGAAATTTTGCATAAAGGTAGCTTATACTGTGTAGGCATCCACTAAGAAAGGATTTTGAAAAATTCAACCCCTAAAGGGGTGAAAAAAACGTGTGCGAGCGAAGCCGCGGGTAAAAGCTAGTCTATCATAATTATAAGGAACTACATACAAAATTTTAAGTTTCGATAGTTTAAAAGAGTCGGTCAATTCATCAATCATATTTCGTCTTTAATTGGTTCATGCCGAATTTTTTGGATTGATATTAAGGAGCTTGAGGAAAGTCCGAAAGAGAGGCCGCTATGTGACTAGTACAAAGATGTCTCTTTTTAACAATGCTCAAGCGAAGTTCTATGCTTGTGGGTCGTTAGAAACGGGCCTTAGAAAATTAGCTCGCAAAAATGATTAATTAAGCTAAGAACTCCTATGAGTTACACTTGTTGTTCAGAATTTAAATACGCATTAATTTTCATAGCAACAGTGATAGCCCGAACGGTTAAAGAGCCGGCCGAAAATCAGTGAGGCTCGGGTTCGAATCCTGGCATGTACAGTCAACAAAGTTGTTAGGGTTACATGACCAGTAACTAAGAACTCATTTTTCTGGGGTAGTCATAACTAAATCTTATTCATTATTGTTTATTTCAAAAGGTATATTTGATCCCTATAATTTACAAAAAAAAACTATAAATACATTTAAGGCTTTAAGAGAAAACTGAATCTTAGTTTCTGGTCATGTAACACTATCAACTTTGTTGACTGTACCAATGAGTTTTGCAAAAGCTTACGTACATATTTATCACTAGCTCGACGGTGAAGGAAAACATCGTGAGGAAACCCGCAGGTCTCAGAATTAATGCTGAGACATGTGTAAACAGACCCGGTCCGGCGATGGGCTCACCACCTATCAAGTTTAGGGGTCCAATGTATTTCGTGAAATGGGGGTATATATCCAGTAATGGAATACCTCTGCCTACCCCCTCGGGGATGAAAGGCGTGAGATTATTACCTATATTATTATTATTATTAATTTTCAGTAATATGGGCCTATTCATTTCATGTCTTATTTAAATCAACACATTATTATAAAGTTACCATGTCATTATCTACATAGGTAGGTACAGGAAATTTTCAAAGGAAATATTATCTGTCTGTTAACATTAATTTTGTCGTCGTTCAACCACCCTTGTTCTTCATGTATACCAAATTATGTGTGTTTACATTAATATTTAATTGTATGGTAGGTCTTGATATATATACCTAATATCATAGAATCTCATAAAATTATAGAATGTTCGAAATATTGTTTGGAATTTATCTACCTAGCTAGTTCGAAATTTTCAAATGTGTTCAGTTCACCTAACTTAAATACGAGTATATAGGCAAAGAAAAGTTGGAAGAAAACAATATTCTTATTTTATTTTATTCATTTGGAGAAAAAACGGTACAGTGTGTATAACAATTATAGAATATGTATATCTTTGTATGTCTTTCCCTTTTTTTGGAAAGAGCACTTCTTCTTCAAACGTATTTGCTGATAGGATTATAAAAACGTCAAATGCAACAAAAACCTTTAAATGTAATATTTTCTTGACACGGAACATTACTCTCAATTTGGCATAATCTAATACAGCGATAGGCGGCTGAACGCAATTTATCCGCTTACCACAGCAATAACATAGCTTTATTGCGTTTCAGACGCATGTACCGAGGCGTAGACATACGGCCGGATACAATCTGGTGGTCGGGCAGACATCCGACCAAACAATTGGCTTAATCAGTTAAGAACCGCCAACAATTAAAAATCTATTGTGTCTGTGATTCATGGTCTGAGAGGTTAAGACAGAAATAAATACATAGCTCCAGAGCAGTTTCACAGATTGTGAATCAAGCCTAGAATTTAGGTATTATAGAAAGAGATTTGGTAAATAATATTTCTACCCGATTCTTGAACCCGTATGAGGGCACAGATGAGGAAGTATATATATAGATGAGGAAGTAGGGGCCATAATCTCTGTCTCTCTCTCTCTCTTTACAACTACATCTACAACTAATCTTCACTAGTATTATACACAGGAAGGACTTGTTTTTTGTATGTTTACATATTTGTTTGCAATGAATCTGTAACTACGGATCAAATTTAAAAATTACTTTTCTCTCGGTATCATGGGCAACAAAATGCAATGTTTCGAAGCTCGAGAATCTATTTCTATATTATCCGGATTATACTCGTAGCACCCACACATATATTTGTAGTCTAGAAGGGACTACTGAACTCTGATTAACTTTACGAGAAAGATTAGCTACAGATACCTTCGTAAGACAAAACAATGTAACATAACACAAACCACGCTTAATACAGGTACTAATCCTTGGCGGAATGTCTGTGCCACATAAGGTTAATTATTAATAAACAAGATAAGTAATCCTTAGTTCCATGGCTTAGGCTTATAATCTCTTAATAAGCTAGTTGCTAGCAATACAGTGTAATTTCATTATATACTAGATTGGTGTGACTTGGTTCTTAGGATGGAACTATGACGATACTCGGGTCCATGAACAGGAAAGTATGTTTGGGCTGTGTGTCATATCTACTTTCTGTTTCAATACTTATTTCTCGTATTTTGTTTAGATTTGTACGCTTATTAAATTAAAATTGTGATACCATCCGGCTATGCTTTTAGTAATGAATTTGACGGCGTGTAAAGAAACATAATTAAATAAGTGTTATTTTCCTTAACGATTTAAATCATAATTTGTAGGTAAATAACCTTTATTTACTCCTTTTTAAAGATAATTTCAACAACGGTAATAGATGCTCTCATTTTAAAAGAGAGATGTTTATTTAAACATCCATACCAAAAAACCATTACATAATTCAAATAACTCAAAAGCGTATCTATTAAGGCGAGTAGTGTCGTGAAATGGTCATCTTTGAAGGCATAAGGCTTATAAACGAGCAATCACAAAATTCCAGAAAAAATATATCTTAAGCATTGATATATAATCTTCATTTTCATAGTTTGAAAATGTTGTAGAACATTATTTACTATATGAAAAAAATTATTGCAACAAGGCTGTTTTGAATTTTAAATTCGCTTCTTCTTCTAAACTAAAAGAGATATTTTCATAGCTCTTGCGGGAAAACATTGGTAATTCATCTATCTAAAATTTTATAGTTCAGTTTTTTAAAAGACCAATTAGTTTTTACGCAAATTACGAAATAGCAGTTTCACAACAAATCGTCTCGAGCGGGTCCGTGCGGGGGCGACGGGAGTCAGTCCAGCGCTGACATTCAAGGAGAGAGGCTGCGCGCCGCGTTGTCGCTGCGCGCTCGAATTTTTACGCATTCTATGTGTAGTACAGTGTGCAAAGAGGGATGTCTTTTAAACTTATAACACAATAAATAAATATGAAAAATTGGTACTGGGTATACATACGTATAATAAAATTGTAACTGATGTCTGTACATATATAAGATATTTAAGAAAAACGTATGTGTTTGGGGGTCTTCATAACGGCAATAGAAGCCGAAACTATTATTTTTAGAATTCATCATAACAAGTAATAACAAACATCATAATCCTTATGAGGCAGTCGGGTAAGGGATACAAAACATAAAGATTGATTCAAGGAAACAATAGGGGTGTTTTATTTGTTGTTGGAAACCTCAATTTATTGAAGTGGAACTGAAGATAATGGATTTTCAACCGACTTCAAAAAAGGAGGAGGTTCTCAATTCGGCTGCATGTTTTTTTATGTTTGTTTCCTCAGAACTTTAGACTGGGTGTACCGAATTTGGTGATGCTTTTTTTATTTGAAAACTGGTGCTGGCCGTGTAGTCCAGTTCTGACAATGGCATATAGAGATATAAAGAAAACCATACAATTTAAAATCTGTTTTTTACTCTTTAGAGTTCTCTTTTATTAATGCAAAACATTACCATACCAACCATAGTAATGTAAGCAACGGATCCGATCCGGTCCGATGTGACCTGATCCGATCCGGTCCGATGTGACCTGATCCGATCCGGTCCAATGTGACCTGATCCGATCCGGTCCGATTTGACCTGATCCGATCCGGTCCGATGTGACCTGATCCGATCCGCTGCGATGTGATCTGATCCGATTCAGTCTGATGTGGTCTGATCCGATCTGGTCCGATTTTATGTGATCTGGTCCGATCCCATCCAATATGATGCAATCAGGTCCGGTACTATCCGGTTTGGGCCTATCGGGTCCGATCTGATCCTATCCGACCTGGTCTGGTCTGATCAGATCGGTCCGGACCGATCCAGTTCAGATCAGACCCGGACCGATCCAGTTCAGATCAGACCAGGTCGGATAGGATCAGATCGGACCCGATAGGCCCAAACCGGATAGTACCGGACCTGATTGCATCATATTGGATGGGATCGGACCAGATCACATAAAATCGGACCGGATCGGATCAGACCACATCAGACTGAATCGGATCAGATCACATCGCAGCGGATCGGATCAGGTCACATCGGACCAGACCGGATCGGACCACATCGGACTGTACCCAACCAGATCGGATCGGACGGAAAACACCCAATTCGCAAATCACTATAGATGTTCCTATAATATTTGAAGAGTTTCCTTGATTTCTCCGGACTCCCATCATCAGATCCTGACTTAATGATAGTGGGAACAACACCCGGAAAGTATAGGATTTCAAACAAAAAAAGAATTTTCGGAACTTGTCCTGTCGACTTCAAGTAATCGGGGAAAAAACCGACAAACTGAGAACCTCGCGCTTTTTTTGAAGTCGGCTAATAACATTATTAGACACAATATAAAATGAGGAAAAGATGTACAATGATGATATAGACAATGTTTATTACCATGATCCATGTTAGCTTTCACGAATCTCCTTCATTAAATAGTTTTTTTTTATTTGAGCAACTTAAAAAAAAAGAGAAAGTTATCAGTGTCGAAATCTTTCATTTCTTTTTTTGTGTGTTCCCAGATTACTCGAAGACTGCTTGCTGCGATTCGGGAAATTGTTTTTTCGTTTGAAATTGTATACTTTCCAGGTAGAACCTTACTCATCAGGTCAGGATCCGATGATGGGATCCTCGAGAAATCGAGGGAACTCTTCCAATATTATAACGCACCCCCAGAACGAAAGTGACCTAAGTCAAAAAACGCAATTTGTGGGAAATGAGCAAGAAAGTTTTCAAAAGCGTGTAAAATTGGATAAACTTAATACATTAAGTTTATCCAATTTAAAGCACGGTAAAGATACATCTTTACCGTGTTTCATAGGAAATGATTTCTTTTTCGCGGGTATATGTATTGATCTTTAATGTACATATTAGTAATATCATATTCAATTTAAATGTATTTTAAATATTTATTTTGACATTAAACATAAAGTAGTTCCAAATTACGTCACTTTATGGCAAAAATATATACTACTAAAGAGGCCTATACCTATAAGTGTCTTTCTTTTATTTAATGTTAGCACTAAAGTAACCCAATCTAAAAACAGTCAATATAATCTAATAGATATTTTGTTGTAAACAGACTTATTTCAAAAAAGGGGTCAGTTTAGTACAAAAAAAGAAAATTTAGTAGAAAAAAAGAAACGCCGATTTATCAGCGGTCCCCCTTTTACTTATAGTTTGGTCTCTTTTTCTCCATAGGGATTTAGAATAGGCTGTTTCAGGTCAGTTTATAGCAAAATCAAAAAATACGGGAATTTTGAGTTGGGTCACTTTCATTCTAAGGGTGCGATAAATCTATGAATATTATAGTGTACACCTATTGCAATTTGGGTTTAACTAGTACATTTACTCTTGGTAAGCACCATTTGGTGAAGTGGAACTGATGATGAAGACCAGATTGGGCTACCTGAACTACTCAATGATTAGTATTTTATTTGTTGCGATTGTATTAATAATAATAATATTACTTTTATTAGTATTACTTTGATAGAGTTGCCAAGCATTTTATGCTCGTCCGTCACAATGCATACTACCTATGGTTAGTGGAGTTGATGGTGAAGTGGCAGGAGAACTCTTCCACAATTTTGCTTTCTAGGTTTTTGTTATCAGTTTATTATAATTACTAAAATATGTTTGGTGTTTGAAGTAACGTTCCATTAACAAAATGTTTTGTTATGAATGTTAGATCCAAGATTCATTTTTATATTGATGCAAGTTTCGTTTTGTATTGTATATATTTTATTACTGACCCTACTGCGTTATCAAGACGCGTGGTCAAAATGCGGGGAAGCGCGGAGCGGGAAACATAAGCTCCGCCCTGAAGCCCAAGGCCGTTGGCGGCTACAGTCGCCTTAAGGGAATTCGACAGGTAATTTAAATTATCGCTATCATAAAGAGATACCAAGAAATATATTCGTAGCTCGCAAAATAAACAGTGTTTAAATCAGTCGTAATAGCGACTTTTAGTACCTCACAACCGTTAGTATAATGCGTACCTACTAACCCATTTTATGCAATATTCAGTTAACAGTCAAAGGGAGACTCATACTTTATCATATTCAAAAAAGTATAAAATAAAGTGCTTACATTATCGAAGAAATTTGCAAATTCGCTTCTTTTGAATAACATCCAGCCTATGTACCTAATTTAATAAAAAGTGAAAAAAGTTTACTTCTTTCTCTCAATTATACGAATAATATATGTGCGCATTTATTTTAAAGTGTTTTTTAATACTCAGGACACATTTACACTTTAATGGGAGCAACTGGCAATAATCTCGAAAAGAACAGCAGACTTAAAAATATCAATGTTTTTATTTAGATGCAGTGCAGTAGCTACATGATCAATAGGTATTAAACAGCATAACATATTTGTTTTCTGATTTCGGAGTTGTTCTATGTGTACTAACAATTAGGTGCTGGCGGTGCCCAAACACAAAGGGCAGATCCTGAAGGGGCGCAGAAATGACCAGATCAGGACCAAGTTTTGGGTCGTAGTTAGTTAGTAGCATGCATACAATACTTATTATTTATCAAGTAATACGGGGATAGACGCGCCCCACTATCATCAGTATACACAGCAAAGCTGATAATTATAATAAAATATTTTTCACCTCACAAGCCCGGAAATATTCTGTTTGTCATTCAAAACTGCAAAAGTGCATTTTGTCCGCTGGCGTGGAAAGAGTTTTTAAAATTCGACTCTTTCTGCCAGCCCACTGAAAATGAATTTATAATTATTTCATGCCATTGCAGTCATCTATATACTTAGTCTGGCCATAAATACTGTTACAGTTAAAAATAAACAAAATGGTATATTTGAATTTTGAATCTGTGATTTTTATATGATTGTTCATTGGGTTTTCTCATTTTGGCGCCAATACATTGTACAATATTTTGCGATATTTAAATAGAGTGGGGTGATAAAGAGAACCAAATCGCTGTGATTGCATTACACAAAGTAGATATGAGCCAAATGTATTTTTTAAAACTCTCCATACGCTTGATATTAGTAAAATGTTTGTGTACCGGGCTATTAATGGGTACAATGAGACCTCCTCTGTTTGTGACAGAAAAAGATCTGGCCGTCCATGTAGTGTTCGTACGAAAAAGGTGGTCAAAGCAGTAAGGGAAAGAATTCGAAGAAATCCTGTCCGAAAGTAAAAGATTGTATCTCGGGAGATGAAGATAGCACCTAGACCCATGTCGCGTATTTTAAAAGATGACTTAGTACTTGCAGCCTACAAGAAACGTACTGGTCATTTCTTAACTGATAATTTAAAAAAGAATAGGGTGGTAAAATCGAAACAACTACTGAAGCGGTACGCAAAGGGAAGTCACAAAAAAATTTTTTTACGGATGAGGTTTTTTTTACAATTGAGCAACATTTTAACAAACAAAATGACCGTATTTATGCTCAAAGCTCTAAGGAAGCTTCCCAATAAGTCGACAGAGTGCAACGTGGGCACTATCTGACTTCAGTGATGGTTTGGTGGGGTATTAGCTATGAAGGAGTTACTGAGCCATACTTTTGTGAAAAAGGTATCAAAACAACGGCACAAGTGTATCAAGATACCATTCTTGAGAAGGTAGTGAAGCCCCTTAACAACACCATGTTCAATAACCAAGAATGGTCCTTCCAGCAAGACTCGGCGCCAGGTCATAAAGCTCGGTCTACGCAGTCTTGGTTGGAAACGGACGTTTCGGACTTCATCAGAGCTGAAGACTGGCCGCAGTCTAGTCCCGATCTTAATCCGCTGGATTATGATTTATGGTCAGTTTTAGAGAGTACGGCTTGCTCTAAACGCCATGATAATTTGGAGTCCCTAAACCAATCCGTACGATTGGCAGTGAAGAATTTTCCCATGAAAAGAGCGCGTGCTTCTATTGATAACTGGCCTCAACGTTTAAAGGACTGTATTGCAGCCAATGGAGACCATTTCGAATAAGCTTTTTATATTTTAAAGTGTTTTATATTTATGTATTAAAGTAAAACACTGTAAAAATAATAAATGTTATTTGCAATAGAATTTTTTTTTTTTCTTTGTTTCAGTATTTATGGCAAGACTAGGTATATAAAGAGAGAAGTCCTGACTGACTGACTCATCAACGCCCAGCCTAAACCCTTAGACCTAGAAAGCTGTTTTTTTTTACAGCTATTGTTTTTAAGACGTAAGCTAGCACTAAGAAAGGATTTTTCGAAATTCAACCCTTAAGGGGGTGAAAAAGGGGTTGAACGTTTGTATGGAAAACCTTGATTTTTGAGTGTATCAATTCAAAACTTTGTGAATATACTCTATAAAACAAACGACAAGAAACGTGTTTCTTAATTTTTCAAAAAACACTACTTAAGGGGGTGAAAGAGGGGGATGGAGTTTGTATGGAGTCGTGTTGTTTTTTACGTCTACCAACTTGAAACTTGGCACAAATACTTTTAAAAATAAATGAGTAGATACGTGTTTTTGGATTTTCCGAAAATCATCCCCTAACGGGGTGAAAGTAGGGGTTGACTTTGGAATGTATGGAAAACCTTCATTTTTAGGTGTATCAATTCGAATCTTTCTAGAAATACTCCTTAAAACAAACAACAAGACACGTATTTCTGGGTTTTGCAAAAAACACCCCCTAGGGGGGCGAAACAGGGGGTGGGATTTTGTATCGAGACGTGTTGTTTTTTACGTCTATCAACTTGAAACTTGGCACAAATACTTTTAGAAATAAATTAGTAGATACGTGTTTTTGGATTTTCCGAAAATCGTCCCTTAACGTAGTGAAAGTAGGGGTTGAGTTTGTAATGTATGGAAAAACCTTCATTTTTGAGTGTATCAATTCGAAACTTTGTACAAATACTCCTCAAAACAAACAACAAGACACGTATTTCTGGGTTTTGTAAAAAACACCCCCTAAGGGGACGAAACAAGGGGTGGGATTTTGTATGGAGATGTGTTGTTTTTGACGTGTATCGACTTGAAACTTGGCACAAATACTTTTAGAAATAAATTAGTAGATACGTGTTTTTGGATTTTCCGAAAATCGTTACTTAACGGGGTGAAAGTAGGGGTTGAGTTTGTAATGTATGGAAAACCTTCGTTTTTTGGTGTATCAATTCGAAACTTTGTACAAATACTCCTCAAAACAAACCACAATACACGTATTTCTGGATTTTGTAAAAAACACCCCCTAGGGGGGCGAAAAAGGGGGTGGGATTTTGTATGGAGACGTGTTGTTTTTTACGTCTATCAACTTGATACTTTTGAGTAGATACGTGTTTTTGGATTTTCCGAAAATCGTCCCCTAACGGGGTGAAAGTAGGGGTGAGTTTAGAATGTATGGAAAACCTTCATTTTTGGGTGTATTAATTCGAAACTTTGTACAAATACTCCTAAAAACAAACCACAAGACACGTACTTCGGGATTAGCAAAAAACACCCCCTAAAGTCGTGAAAAAAGGGGTTCGAGTTTGTATGGAGACGTGTTGTTTTTTACGTGTATCAACTTGAAACTTGGTACAAACACTTTCGAAAATAAATGAGTAGACACGTGTTTTTGGATTTTTCGAAAATCGTACCCAAAAGGGGTGAAAGTAGGGGGTTAAAGTTGTTTTTTTTTATGATAAAAAAGGGGGCAAACGAGCAGACGGGTCACCTGATGGTAAGTGACGTCCGTCGCCCATGGACACCTGCAACTCAAGAGTCACAACTGCGTTGCCGACCTTTGAGGTGGGAGTAGGGGGAGGGGAGGGGAGGGGGAGGGGGGATTGGTGCCTCCGGTTACCTCACTCACTCAACGAAACGCAGTGCATTTCTTTACGCTGGTTTTCTGTGAGGCCGTGGTATCACTCCGGTCGAGCTGGCCCAAGCGTGCCGAAGCATGGCTCGCCCACGTTCATGTATGTATGGAAAACCCTCATTTTTTGGTGTATCAATTCGAAACTTTGTAAAAATAGTCCTCAAAACAAATAACAAGACACGTATTTCTGGATTTTCTAAAAACCCCCCCTGAGGCGGTGAAACAGGGCATTGGAGTTTGTATGGAGACGTTTTCTTTTTTACGTCTCTTAACTTGAAACTTGGCACAAATACTTTTACAAATAAATGATGAGACACGTGTTTTTGGATTTTTCGAAAACTATTCCATAAAGGAGTGAAAGTAGGGGTTGAAGTTGGTATGAAAAAGTGTGTTTTTTTTCTACTATCAACTTGAAACTTGGCACAAATACTCTTCAAAAGTCTCATACAAAGTCCACTTCTTTTTTTGAGAATTCACTATGGGTTCCTTGAGGAAATTTGTTTGTTATAATGAGCACATGCATAGCCTTTGGTATCAAGAACTAATTCAAAAATCATAAACCAGAGAGTGTCCTAGGCTATACAATACGTAATCAGTATCGACTACTTAATTGATTTTAGCTATTTTTAGTATGTGTATTTTTTTTTTCAGAAAAACGAATTACCATAGAATTGAATTTAGTTAGGGCTACCTGTGGAAACCGTACTGTTATCGCCCTTTACATAAGAAATTTTGTTAGACAAAACTAAAGTACGAATGCATTACCATATTTTTATATTAGTGTACTAATTGGGGTGTATGAGGAATTGCGCTTATTCTGGGACGCGTTGTATATAGGGGTTTGAATAACAAAAATATAAATAAATAGCCATGATAACTCACTGGCTAAAGAGCCCGCCTCTCATCCGTGAGGCTCGGGTTCCAATCCTGGCATGTACAGTCAAGTTTTAGTAAGGATCCCTAATCCTTTTTCGTCATAGATATAGCCTATGTTACTCAGGAATAATGTAGCATTCTAATGGTGAAAGAGTTTTTTTAATCGGTCCAGTAGTTTTTGAGTTTATTCGTTATTAACATAGGTACAAAACTACAAATCTTTCCTCTTTATAATATTAGTGTTGATAGATAGATAGTGTAGATTATGCTTCTTGATATATTTTCGAAACGCAAAGGAGTAACAAATTCTACGCGGACGAAGTCGCGGGCATCAGCTAGTTCTAGAATAATCGTACTGGCCAGCACGACGATTGAATGAAAAAAAAAAACACTGATAAAATTTAATATATTTATTATTTGTTTATTATACTTTAAGCAAAGAGATTTCAATATGTAGGAAAACTCTCTTTGTATGCTATTTTTCTTAGATCTAGTATTTTCCTCACTTAAGTGAAAAATTGTGTTTCGCTCCACAGTAATGTTATTCTGCATCACGTATCTTTGAAACCATCGCTACGCAAGATTCTATTTTTGGACCACTTAGGTTTCAATATAAGTACTCGCGCCAAATATAAACTTTGCATCCTTGCATAACAAATAACTATTTCAGTTCATTTTATTGGCAAAGCCTGGTAAGATTAAAAAAACAGGGGCAGAATTTAATACTCAAACGTAATTTTTATGTAGCCTATATTACCTACACAGGGAAAACAATAATATAGATCGTAACAATCAAAGATTTTAGATCTGTTCAGTAGTTTGAGAGGTTATCCACACAATATTTTCTATTTTTTTCCAACTACGGCAAAGCGTGATGTTTCAGCTGGCACGCGAACCCGTTTTTTGCGTGCAAGTCAGCAACTGAGCCATGTTTTTGGCAGTCTATGTGTGTATATTTACATAGTTCCACTTACATTGAGTATTATTTAGAGTATTGAGTACATATTTTTCTTACATTTTTTTTCATTCAGTCTTTCTTACATTTTTTTTTCAATATATAAGAATAGATGAGCAGAGATTTTATGCCAATTGGTTAGTATTTCCTCGTTTCTCCGCTCCGCCGCGTAGCTCTGCATCAATGGACAGGCAGCCTTACTTTCTCCTAATGAACTTATATAATCTGGTTCAGTCTAAATAGCACTTCTGTATGTAGCATTATTTACCTACTAGGTATATTCCATCGCTCTCTCTCTAACGTGATTGAAAACGTTAGCAAAGCTGCACAATTGAGATGACCAGGTGCGTGAAATGGGAGAAGCAAATGATAAATCGCCTCCATAAATTCTACTAAAACAAACATTAGGTGTTTCACCGATCACATGTAAAGGTTGTAGCTATCAACATAAAATATAGCACATTATATTAAACGCTATAGCATATATTAAAAGCGTTTTCACGGTAAAGACTCAGGCGCTACTTGTACCTTGTAAACACAAAATATTTATACTTGTATATTTTTATCTAAATTGGTATATTTTATAAAAGTAGTTTTGTTCTTCATTACTATTAGAAGTTTGTTTCGAGTATACCTAACTAGTGAATACCTGAATTACGAATTACTTCCGGTATTTTTTTCTGTTAGTCACATAAATTGTAGATAACTGTATTGTTAAAATAAGGTTATACATTATTATAGTAAGGTGGGTGGTCCCAAATAAAATAAATAAAAATTTCCTCGGGGGCGCGAGATAAAAATCTTGAAAAAATGTTAAATATGATTAAATTTAAAAACTAAATCTGTCATAAAATAAACGTGCTCATTTGTCCTTTTTTATTTTACGGATGTACAATAGCCTACGTGTACGAGTCCGAATCGCGCTTGGCCGGTTTGCCCATTATCACGAACTCGACGAAGGAAATCATCGCAAGGAAGCCCTCAGTTCCCAGAATTGATTCTGAGGCATGTGTAACAGCACCCTGGTCTTGCGATGGGTTCAGTTGTCAAGTTTCGCGATCCAAAAAATACACTGACGAAAACTAACAGGACATACATCTGACATACTAACAGGATATGTTTATTTAACAATATGTAACATAACTGAAGTTAGTGACTTCATTTTATTGTAACACTAGCTACCCGTCCCGACTTCGCACGGGTGCAATGCTTATACTAAAACCTTCCTCTTGAATCACTCTATCTATTAAAAAAAACGCATCAAAATCCGTTGCGTTGTTTTAAAGATTTAAGCATACATAGGGACATAGGGATATAGTGACAGAGAAAGCGACTTGTTTTATACTATGTAGTGAAGCACATCAATGTACTCATTTTGACGCTTATACGGGGACAGAATTTTTACTTAATGAATTATAAAAATGTAGATTCACTTTCATGACGTTCATAAAAAACATAATAAAATTGTTTTATGTATTTCATTTGAGGCTCTACGGTACTCGTATAAATGGAGTTTATAAAACCATTAGCTGTTTGAATTCGTCTACTCTGAAAAAGCCAATTACAAGTAATTCATGAATTTTATAGGTTATGAATTTTAATTTATTACTTACTTCGATTTTTTTTTCTATTTTAAACGTTTATACTTTTACGGTAATAATAAAATAATGTGAGTTTTGAAATTGTTTAAAGAACAAACGAATTTATGCCCCACAGGGAGAACTCAACCAAAGTAGAATAAATTTTACCTTGAGTTTAGATTATATTATTATGTAAGAAATGTTTAGTAAGTAAATATATTGCGCCAATACAATCATATATTATTATATAAAAATCAATGCGAGTTTTCATTATAAAAATCAATGCCACTTTTCGTTGTTATTTTATTGCTCAAGAACGGGCTAACCAAATTTGTAGGCTTTATTTGGACTATTTAGCAGATGGTATATGGGAAGTTTACTTAAAATCTGTCGAGTGGTTCTTCATTTATCACATTTCACTTTATACGTTTCGAAGCACGTACCGGGCCGCTAGTATAATAAAATCTTATCCAGAGGGCAGTGCAGTGTAGATTTTGTACCGTTGTTTGTGAAATAAATTGTGTAATAATGCTATCATCTTGGAAGAGGGCCTGCTTCAGTTTTTAGGGCCATACTCCTGTATTTTTTTAAGCTTGTAGTAAGGTATGTGCATTGTGCATTTGCAACGAAAAGTTTCTCTACAATACAAAGAAGCAGAGCAGACAAGAAACCGAGTTCACAAAAACGCGGTACCTACTAACAGTTAAGGGAAGTAAGTTGTGTACATAAAAGCATCTTAGAGACAACGAGCACTTAATAGACCTTGTTTGAGAAAATAGATTTTCCTTATGCGCTGGGGTCGCTATACCGGTCGCTATAGAAGGCGCAGATACCGGGTTAAATAGATATCGCAAGTTATACTACCACGCTTGCTACGAAAGCTGGAGTAATTTTAAGCTTGTCTTTACCAGAAGATACAAAAAATTCACCCACCTTATCGCCATACGAACTTAAGCCACTTTAAAAAATATATAGCTATTTCCACAAATAAGCACCGTTTTTAAGTTTATATTTATGTCTTAACACATTTTTAAACTATACATAAACATACGAGATTATTACCCTTGATTATATTTATATTCGAAATTTTAGTATGTAGCTATTTTTTTTTTAATATTTTATATCTGTTTTTATTCTAAAGCTCGTTTATTGACAGTTTTATTAAATAGTTGCCCGTGTGAATTTTAATGTTTCGTTTTCCCAGAATTAATTCTGGGACATGTGTAAAAGACCCGGTCCGGCGATGGGCTCACCACCTATCACGTTTAGGGGTCCAAAGAATATCTCGTGAAAAGTGGGGTATATCAAAAAAATTTATACCTCCGCCTGCCTCGGGGATAAAAGGCGTGAGATTTTTTTTTTACTTTCCTAATATTTGACCAAGTTGAGTAGGTAGAGATCTACTTAACTCTATATCTGTGCAGAGGCTCTCTATACTATTCGCTCTCCAGGAGTAATCCTCTTTATTATTAGGTTTGAGGAAGCATTTACGGTACGACTTATCGCTGTTGAGATTTGTGATAGCATTTTGATAGATGACATTTTGCTATCTGAGAAATGATTGACAATGTATTTTCCGTTCCTTCAACCGCCATTGTTAAGAGACTCATTCTTTCGGTTGGATTTTTCAATCGATGTATACCTTTCTAGTAGATTTATTATAGACAAGAGCGAATTGGCACTACAGATATCATATGAAAATATCTTGTCGAAAGAACGTGTATTTTGTTTGTGTCCGAATTCGTTCATTGGACGTAACATCCTACTAATATGATTTAATATCGTGCGGAAACCCACAGGTGTCAGAATTAATTCTGAGACATGTGTAAAAGACACGGTCTGGGGATGGGCTCACCACATATCTTTCACCTACTTTTAGGGGGTCTAAAGAATATCTCGTGACAGGGTATATCCAGAAATGGAAACCTCTGCTTACCCCCTCGGGGATAAAAGGCGTGAGATTACTATTATTATTTATTATTATTAAGAGCGAAACCTAAAGTTTGTGACTGTTACTAAATGGATTATGATGAAAAATTTATATAGCTTAATTAAACATCAGCATATCACGTAGGCCACTTTTTATTGCGGAAAGCGGACGAAATCCTTGGAAAAAGTTAGTAGTACAGTCACGTCTCATTCCTGAGAGGATAGGCAGAAGTTTTCCATTTCTGGTCTACTTTTCAATTGTGTATATTTTTCAGATGCCTAACGTGACTGACGGTGAGGAATCGCCAAACAAGGTTGTTGTTACAAAACTCATGTTTGCGTTCACCCTCAAGCTAGTGATAAATATGTGAGTCAGTTTTTTTAACTCATTGGTACATACCCTGACTTGTAATCGAACTCATTTCAGGTTGACTCACTCTCAACATGACTACCAAATTAAGTTTTAGGGTTCCGTACCCAAAGGGTAAAAACGGGACTATTACTAAGACTTCGCTGTCTGTCCGTCGGTCTGTCTGTCACCAGTCTGTATCTCAAGAACCGCGATAGCTAGACAGTTGAAATTTTCACAAATTATGTGTTTCTGTTGCCGCTATAACAACAAATACTAAAAACACAATAATTATTTAATAAAATAAAAATTTAATAATAATTTTCCCATATAACAAACGCGTTTTTTTGCCCTTTTTATAGATAATGGTACGGAACTCTTCGTGCGCGTGTCCGACTCGCACTTGGCTGGTTTTTCTGTTTGAAATGGTTGTCAATAGATACATATTTAACTTACTATGACCATACATATATTAATTCATCTGGACAACCCTAGACTTTGTATAATATTTGTATAGGCAGGTACTGTGACTTTACCCCTATAATGAAAATCCTGTTGGAAAACACGGCCGCCATCTGCTTTTTATGCCATTTCTCGGAAACGGTAAATGAAAAACCGTGTTTTGACTGGATTCTCTCTAATCATAGTAACATAGAACCTTATTTGTGTGCTTTTATCTTAATTGTACTTCAAAAAGAAATTGATACTATAATTTGTTTTATTATCCTGCCGAGCTGTCAAAAATCGCACAGACTTGTGTTTTAATTTGTGGTTTACTCAAGAACCATCAAAATAACTACCATGTCGCACTAAGTAAACCATTTAACAAGAAGACAGAAGAAAAGATAAACAATGCGTAAAATGTTTTAGCTAAAATGCGAGTTTGACATTACACTATTTGTTTTATCTCAAAACGGCTCCATCATTTCGTCCTTAATATTTATATTGCCACGAGTTTATTTCACTTGTTTACCAAAACAAATTTTGCGATGAAGTTGTATACAGTATGTAGGTATCTTACTTTTGATGGAATATGTAGAGGCGGCTCCAAACATATATCTTTATTTTCGATGGTTTTTCACATTTTATTTTTGAAACTACTTACCATTTGAAAAGGAATAATTACATTTCATTAATTGATTATAATATGATACCAAAACGTAACCCTATCATTAATAAGTATTTTTTCTATATTCACACAATATTGGCTACTTCTTGAGTATTATGAAATATTTATATATATGTTATATGTATATAATATATGTTATATTTCCACAGAGGACATGTTTATCTTTTGATATTATTTTTTTCAGTCTACACAGCTTCATCTATGTATATGAATCTATACAATATAATAAAACTCTAACTGCACTGTGTCTGTACATGTAATATTTTTTTAAAATTTTAGTGTTATGTAGTGTAAATACTTATCGATTTGGATATCAAAAACACCAACATTTTGAAATTTTTGTCTATCAGCCTGTTCTGTCCGTCTGTTTGTTTGTCTATCAGTGCACGCATCACGCAAAAACTACTGAACGTATTTTAATAAAATTGTGTGTGGAGATAACAGAGTAACTGGGTTAAAATTTAGGCTACTTTTTACTACAGGAAAATATCTCATTACAACGGGAAAAAAAAACTGTTTATAAATAGTCATACTTCGAAACACCTAGAAACATGAAATATGGAACCTATGTAGGAGGTGTCTTATATATTGAAGACAACCGCTATGAAGGGATTTTTGGAAATTCTCACTACAACGCCGCTGGGCACTTATAGGTAAAAAATATGTAAATTTTAAATTTAGTTTAAACGAGTATGTTTTTTAGTGTATTTTTGATTTTGACAAAGCCTGTTGTGGATATTTTGCATGTAATACTGTAGATTTTTTCATAAAGTTTTAATTTTTTTTTATATAAAATTTCTTCACCCTGTATTATATCAATTTTAATGAGAAAGAAAAGGAGGGCGTCATGTTACACTGAGGCCTTCCAATAACATGTTATGAAAAAATGGGGAAGTAAGATTACCATAACAAAGTAATTTCCATGTGCCAATAATGACAAAATTTAAACTTGTTTTTGCAAACCCGATGCGTCAATCGACTTGTCAATGTCATAAACAACTCGTAAGAATCGCTTCATCGGATACAATTTACACTAATTATAATGTCTTATCACTAAGCGGCTTTTAAAGTTAAACAAAGATAAAACACTTTAAACGAGCCTTTACACAAATTCAAATACTTTTTTTGTGGTAATGCCATAACTGTCTTCTTTGACTTGAAAAAAATATACTCGTATTTATTGAATCTTTTCAGCACAAGTATTTTATTTCTGGTTTTTGAAGAATTTATATTTTATTTTCGAAAAACCTAAGTCACTTAAGTATTTCAAGTCCAAGTTTGTAGTGCCACAAAATAATATTTAACAAAGTCGTTTTGAAATGTGCATTTTTGGTAGTTTTTAATTACATTTATTGATTTAGAGCGTTTTGAATATTGTCGGGTAGTTTATTAAATATCTGGACTCCTTCAAACATGATATTCCTCTTTCAGTAGGTATTTGTTCCTAGGCTTTAAACAAATTCTTAGGATATACTCTAACAATTGCAATTTATTGGGGTACCTGGCAAGTAAGAGCCTTATTAAACACTATATTTTACCCGCGGCTTCTTTCGCGCACTTTTTAACATCCCCTTAGGCGTCTGGGGTTGAATTTTGCAAAATCCTTTCTTAGTGGATGCCTACACTGTATAAGCTATATATGTGCAAAATTTCAAGTCTCTAGACCCAGCAGTTAAGGCTGTGCATTGATATATCACCAATCAAGCTTCGCACGGGTGCAATGCCAATACTAAAACCTTCCTCTTAAATCACTCTATTTAAAAAAAAACCGCAACAAAATCCGTTGCGTAGATTTAAAGATTTAAGCATACATAGGGACATAGGGATAGGGGTATAGGGACAGAGAAAGCGACTTTGTTTTATACTATGTAGTGATGATTATATTATAGACATTTAACTATATAGATAAAACAAGGAACACTAAACAAGATCTTCATAAATAAAGAAAGTATCGCGTCATGGCCATCAATCTTATAATCAATCAAATACGTTGGTGTAGTAGAAATTTGTGCGACGCGTGATATAGGACCCTTGTTTTTTCATAAAATATTGTTGTTGTAAACGGAGCTTTTTCCTTCATCATACTTCATAGCTCGTACAGGGTTGTAGCTAGGGTAGAGTAGTGAAGGTCCTAATACTGTAGACGCAATGTTGAAGAAGAGGTCTTTGATGAGTATAAAACCTCATTGTGAGTTAATAATAAATTATTCGTACTTCAAAGAGTTAAGCTACAAATACATTGTGCCTGCGCGGTGTATCGTGGCGTTATCTGTTTCATATAATAAGAAACGAAGATGAAGTGTTGTTTTTATCTTACCATATGCAATGATGTTAAATATCATGTATGAAACCGATGGGCTCATGGCACTCTGCTACACACTACGTAGGCATGATGTAGTTATAGCTTTAAACTTGTCAATTAGAGAATCACCAATACTGTAATTGACAAACTGGAAATTGAAAAAGATCATTATTCTGTTTAACAAAAAGCAGAAGAGATGATGCATTAGTCTATAAAATAAAATAGTGTCAAGAGTGACTTACAATAAGAGTAGGTGTTGCGGGAGCAACGCTAACGGAGGAGTGACAATATGCATCAAAATCACTAGACAACAAAGAGATTAAAATATAATAAGGCATAGAGGGGACAAACCGAGGAAAATTTGATGTCAAAAGTTATTAAAAGTGGAATAAATCTAGTACAATTTCGACCGAATGACAGCTCGCGTTCATAGTAACTGACATGACGCTTGAGCTTCAAAGTGTTGTATGAAAATATTCCCAATGCCCCCTTTATTTCCTATGATATTTTAATTTATTTGCTAGACAAGAAAGCGATTAGTTCTAGTGCCGCAAAATTTAATACGCATATACCCGTCTTGGTCTGGCCGCCATTGTTCCTGACTACGGCACTATTTTAGTATTATTTATCACCTACAACTGTTGAAAATGAAAATTGCATCACATAGTTTGTTCTGCACTATTAATAAATGTCACTGTTTTTTTCCAGCAGTAGTAATAAACTACCCCGTTATTTCTGCCTAGAATTTACGTCTTTGCCGCTTATAAATTTTATACGGAATATACTCTATACAGCACAATCACGTGCAGTACATAAATAACATAAATAAGTAGATATACAGGGTGTTCGGGGAACGCATCAGAAAATAAAGACAAGTAGTTATGCTGGTGATTCTTGACACAACTCCACAAAAAACATAATATAAAAAGAAAACATTTTAGTTTCTTTTTTTTACTTTTTATTAATCATAGTGAAATGAAACGATAATTTAGTGTTGGAAATTAAAATTATAATGAAATATTAAATAATAACAATTCATAATATGTAATAAACACAATTGAAACCGTTACAACTTGCTTCGGAAGCGTGTTCCTAACACCCTGTATTGTGAATATTACACAGACCTGCACCAAAAATATTTCTTAATTAAAATGAAAATTATTGTCTCTAGTCCCCGTATATTGTACCTTTAAAAAGAGGGTGGAAGTTAATTATGCATAGCGTGCCTTTTCTGTCTGTCAGACGGTCTAAAGGTACAGATTTTTTGGTCCAGTCTAGGTATAATGAGAATATTTTAAATAAGAAGATTTTTGTTTAAAAAACCTTTTGTTTTTGTACGTGGGCGAGCCATGCTTCGGCACACTTGGGCCCGCTCGACCGGAGGCAGTGATACCACGGCCTCACAGAAAACCAGCGTAAAGCAATGCATTGCATTTCGTTGAGTGAGTGAGGTAACCAGAGGCCCCAATCCCTCCCCCTCTCCTCCCCTCTCCACCCCTTTACTCTCCCCCTACTCCCACCTCAAATGTCGGCAACGCAGTTGTGACTCTTGAGTGGCAGGTGTCCATGGGCGACGATAGTCATTTACCATCAGGTGACCCGTCTGCTCGTTTGCTCCTTTCTCTCATAAAAACAAACCTTTAAATATACCCTAATATTCATTGGAATAGAAAAAGTAATAAACAGTTTACAAATATCTGCGCAAATCCTGGCGACATAGCCTGTATTTAATGAGGGTATTTTACTAAATATCTTTGTTGAAATAGTTTCAGAATTCTTTTATTGAATTTGATTTCTGAGAAAATGGTCCGTCGTTTACTTTTCATTAATTATTGTTTCATTACTTAACTTTCTTATTTTACCAAAAGATAAATACTCATTTTCAAATGCAGCGTATTTTCAAACATGGGATTGAGCATAATGATTGATCGAGCTCTCAAGTTTTTAAAATGAGCAGCAACATACTTCAGTATTATCAACATAATTCATAATTGAAGATGATTGAGAAGTTTAATAAAGAGTCGTAGGTAAAGTTATAAGTTTATTCTTCTAAAAACATAGATCTGCCTTAAAATTGCTAAGAAGGAAAAAACTCCTAATAAAAAACTTGCAATTTTGCTTGTGTAAAATATATATGGATTAAAATTAGGCAACCGCGGTAATAGAAGCATAAAAATCTAATTTAATATAATAATATTTATAACAAGACATGCAAACAATATAATTTTTTGTGTAAACTCAATGAAAAATTCACAAAAGTTTATTCTTGACATTTTTATGAGGTTAAAAAATTATCTCGTTTATTTCGTGCTCTCTCCCAGCTTTTAATAGCTTAAGAGAAACAATAAAGGTATGTAATTAAACTTTGTTATTTTATGAAGTATATTCTTAACAACTAATTTATACTTATAAAAACATTTTTCTTGCACCTACGTAAACCTAAAGCAATTTGTGATGCCAGATGGCGTACTGGAAAGGTATTTTTTCTCATATTATATTATTATCTTATAATTTACGAGTTGCTCCATTATCTCGTATTGTAAAATAAATATAAGAGAATGGTTTTATGGAACACGTTTTTATATAAAAAGTTTTATTAGAAAGTTTATGGACTTTCGAATAAGGTAAATATATAAGGCAAATAATTTCCGTTGCCAATGTAATTCTAAAATTTTCTGCTTCTGCAAACATGATTTAAGATGCAGATATTCAAGATTGGATATTTGCATAGGTTTAAACAATAAAGACATTAAATAATTTATTATTAGTTTAATAGTACCTATTCTGTAAAATTAATTCTAATTGGAGAAATAATGTTATTTCTAACAATTTATTTTAGAAGATTGCTTAAAATAGGTTTTTAAATTAACGTTCCATTAGCTAATTGTAGATATAGATCAGACTACAAATAATAACCTCTGCTTAAGTTTATAAAAGAAATATCGACTTTATTCGTGACCAAAACAAGATTATGGTAATGTTTTACCCCAGGGAAATGTCAGGGGCTACTAAAGAAGGGACGTAAAAACATATTCTTATGTTAAAGACTGTTGGGGACCTTGTTAGGAATTTAGAACATGAATATAACATTTTGTCCGCAATTCCAAATAATACAACTTCTCAGTTGGTCTTTCTTACCTACTAGCAGTAAGTATTGAAAGTTTGGGAATGATATTTTTAATGTGTATTGAAGAGTGTGCACTAGAGGTGTAATAAAGAGAATACAAATAAAAATACCAGATTCTAGATAAGAACTTAATTACATCAAAATCCTTTGTCACTTTCGATAAGAATAGTACTTAATACATGATACCTAACTTCTTAGTCTAACACGTCGTGAATTATCTCTCTTATGTATAACGGGCCTATTGACGCAGTTAGTAGTGATTGTCTTCCGAATCGGAAGTCGCGGGTTCGATTCCAGCTTGGGGCAAACATTTGGGTGGTTAATATTTATTTATCAGGTGTTGTATTGGTACAGGCTCTGCCAGGTTTAGGACTAAATGACCGAGTATGAATTGTGTCCAAAAATTTATTTATTTACTAGCGGTTCTACGCGGTTTCACCCGCGTAGTTCCCGTTTCCTAGGAATAAGGGAATAAAAGAAAACCTTTATTACTCAGGGATATTCCAGCTTTCCATTGGTGAAAGAATTTTAAAAATCGGTTCAGTAGTTTTTGAGTTTATTCGTAACAAAGATACAAACAAACAAATCTTTCCTATTTATAATATTAGTATAGAAGTATAGAGAACAAAATTATGTATGGGGTAAAAAGATCTACAGTGGGTTCTGCAACAAGAGAGTTCTCCTAAAGCAAAATATGTATATAAAAATTTAATAGATTGATTCGATGGTCATCAAGAAACTTTGCTTACTTAGTATATTTTTAGAAATGCCTCCTCGATAAGATTATTGAAAGGAACGAGCTCTTACCCATTATATTCTCGTTGAACAGGACCCTTATACTGTTATAAGTACGAAACCAAATTTTATGTAAGGCCAGCCGCCTGACGTCTCAATTTTCACTGTTCTTTATTAAAAGAGTTTCGTGAAATTAAAATGTTTATAAAACTTATTCTAAGAAAATATTAGATGTTTATAAATATTAGAGCAGTGACAGCCCGGACGGTTAAAGAGCCGGTCGAAAATCAGTGAGGCTCGGGTTCGAATCCTGGCATGTACCAATGAGTTTTTCAAAAACTTACGTACATATTTATCACTAGCTCGACGGTGAAGGAAAACATCGTAAGGAAACCCGCAGGTCTCAGAATTAATTCTGAGAAATGTGTAAATAGACCCGGTCCGGCGATGGGCTCACCACCTATCACGTTTAGGGGTCCAATGTATCTCGTGAAATGTGGGTATATCCAGTACTGGAATACCTCTGCCTACCCCCTCGGGGATGAAAGGCGTGAGATTAATTATTTATTTTTTTAAGAAAATATTATTCGAAATAAAAAAAAATCTAGCTTTTTACTGACCGGCAAAAACTCATTGGGGTAGTTGACAGCATCAAAATTAAATTGGGAGTAGTCATTCATTAAAAAGATTATCCCAAAAACATGTATTTCGGTTTTTACTTTACGACTAGCGACCCGCCCCGGCTTCGCACGGGTGCAATGCTGAATTTTCTTTGCTATAAACCTTGCGGAGCCCTAGACCTTTCCAACGAATGCAAAACCGTGGAAATCGGTTCGTGCGTTCTCTAGTTATATCGTCAGGAAGGAAAACCCGACTTATTTTTATATAGTAGATTATAGCAAATAATAAAACAATCAAATAAAGTGTTGCAATGGAGTACTAGAAACTAAGACGTCACACCTTGCTTTTTAGTACATTTTTAATAGTAAAATTTCGTTTTGACAGATAAAAAAAAGTTACTGATTTGACTAGGCAGGACGGAATGAGGAACTAAGCACATTATTTAGTTCCGGCAAAGTAACATTGCAAGCAGTCAAGTTTTTTAATACACATTTTTGTTCTACAAATTATGTTATTGTAGCGGGAAAATTACATCTCATTTTACGTCCAGAAAAGTAAGCTTTCGAGTGGTGAAAGGATTTTAAAATCGGACCATTAGGTCTATTCATTACATACAAATTCCTCTTTATTATATTGACGTAGTACATACAAAAGTTGTAAAAATAAAATAATGTGACGAGTTCATAAAATAAAATACTATAAAATATATCCAATTTAATTTCAAGTTACATAATATACTTATGTGTAAGTACTGTAAGCTTTGAGTATTAAACCAACAGGAGACGTCACGCGCACTAGTTTCTTTGCAAAAAAGTCTGCCAATTTCTGCGCGGGGGACGAGGAAATAAACACAAATAATGTTAAAACAAAAGCATTTTTTGACAAAACAATTAAACACTAGCTTGAACTAGGTGCACACAAATACATTCACCAATACAAGCACTCCGTGAACTCAAACAAACTAGTTGTATTTAACCGGTATGCTCATTGACCGACACGTTTTTTTGGCAGAGGGGAACGCCTGTCAGTTTCTCTCAATGTAATGCCTTACAGCGTAAGGCATTACATTGAGAGAAAATGGTTATCGAATTTAACTTGTAATTAAGTACATGCAAAATATACATGTATTTATAAGATACCAAGCAACAATAATACTTAAGCAGAAATGTTCTACCCACAAAATGGGCCGTGAACGTGGCAATTTCTTTTCCCGTTTCACACCCTGTTTAACCCAGATATGTGTCGGTAATGCTATTCCCTTTAACTTTTTACGTATAGCAATCGGAATTTATCACATATATAATCGGAAACACACATACTCACATACATAATCTCACGCCTATTTCACATTGGGGTAGGTAGAGACAATAGATTGCCACTTGCTGGCACAACCTAGCATATCTGTCTTGCTTCATCCACATCCATCAAACTACTCATGCATACTCGTCATATTAATATCAAATAGTCAGGTCTGTAATCACTTCCAAGTCGACGCAATAAAAAAAAATACGACCGAAATTTTACGCTCACACAAGAAAATCTATAGAATACTTCTAAATTTCTTAAGAAGCTATTTTTTAAAAACCGTTGTAGTTGCTTAAAGATTTATTATTATTAAAGTGCAGTTGGTAAAGTGACTGCGACCTATGCCGACACTGTATTCCAACAGAAAAGTTACGTCTTTCACTCACTCCAGATTATCTTTTCGTTAGAGCAATGTTCAGGGCTTACATACTTAGTTGATGAACAATGTGGATTCCAGTGATGGACGAACTATTAACATACTTACAAGTTTGTACGGAAGCAAGCCTTGGTGCGCCAGTCCCACTCGCGCTTGGCCGGTTATTCATTTAAGGCCAGGTATTCCTGCAGCAGTAGGCATTTAGCGCTGTCACGGGTCGCGCGCAAAATAGTTAGATCGGACGCATCGGCAGTGAACTCGCATGACCCCGCCAGCGACATAGTATAGAAATTAGCAGTAGGATAATTTTATTTGACTTTAGAAATGCATTTTATATATTATTATCATACTTTGTTTATGGTATAGTAATAAATTAGAGTTACGTAAATAAATGAAGTAACTTCTCTGTTTTTATTTTGTTTGTTTATGTAATTATTATAACTATTATGTGTATACATTATGGTGACAAAAATAAAAAATCGAAAATTATTCTGTTTGACATAAATATTAGGTCTTTACCAATGAAATTGCCATTTTATATGAAAAAATTGAAACGATTTTTTTTCATGTATTTTTATTTGTATTAATCGAAGTAATCAATCACCTATGCAATTAATGCATCTTTTGCCAACGCAGTGGCAGTTTATTGATGCCCTTCTTAAAGAAATCAGCTGGACGGGAGGCAACAAATTCTTCAAAGGCATTTTGTACCTACTGCCTCTCGGGTATTAAATTTTTTTCCCACCAAGAAGTTATCCAAATTCTGGAAAAAGTTGTAGTCTGTAAGCGCAAGGTCTGGTGAGTAGGGCGGATGACGGGGAGCTTCCAACCCCAGTTCTTGCAACTTGGAGACCGTCTGCTGTGCAGTGTGAGGTCACGCGTTGTCGTGCAAGAACAGCGGAGACGAGCGATTGACCAAAGCTGGTTGGAGATGTGCCTGCTTCTCCATCGTTGTGTTCAGTTCTTCACAGTATACATCTGCAGTAATGCTCACCCCGTTTGGTAAGAAGCTGTGATGAATCACACCGGCGCTAGACCACCAAACAGGTCACTTCATCACTTTTCTAGGGGTAAGTTTTCTTTTAGGGCATTGTTTAGGTGCTGAACCTGGATCCAACCAATTTGCTGAGCGCTAGCGGTTATCAAACAGAAGAAATTTCTCATCGCAGGTAACAATGCGGTTCAAAATTCCTTCATTTGTGTATCTGTTGAGCAGTGCAAGGCACGTCTCGACTCGTACTTCGCGCTGGCGATCATTGAGTTCGTGGGGCACCCTTTTGTCAAGCTTTTTTACCTTGCCAATTTGACGCAAATCGACCAATATTGTTTTGACGCTAACGTCGAAAGCTGCCGCTAATTCAGCCGTAGATTGTGTATCATCAGCTTCTATAATCGCCTTTAATTCGTCATTGTCCACCAAAGTCTTCGGAAGACCGCGAGGTTTATTTTTCAGGTCGAAATTTTCAGAACAGAAGCGAGCAAACCAATAACAAGTGGTGCGTTGGTTTGTAGTGTCAGCTCCGTAAACGTCGTTGATGTTGCGTGCCGCTACTGCCGCGTTGCTGCCACGACGGTACTCATATTCCATAATTACTCGAATTTTTAACGTATCCATGATGACGAAAAAGATTGAAATGCGATGAAAAAGTTAGTGCCGTAAGATCTAGCGCACCATGACCCAGCAACGTAAACATCAATTAAAGGGTAGCCGTTCTTAGTTCGACCTTCTGCGATAGCGATATCCTTCTCCACTTGAGCTGCTTCTTCGATTCCATAGAAGCATTAAAATTTGCCGTCTTTTTCCATTTTTCAAATAATTCATCTTCTAATTTGGAATAGTATTTTGAGCTAAATACCGGAATATCCATCGCTGAACATAATTCCTCAAATTGAGAAAAGCCAATACCGGAAGCCACAATGCCAGTAGTGGCGGCTGTATTAAGATTAACTTGATCTCTATCGTTTAGGTCTTCAGAGTTAATCGAGCAAAATTTCTTTGTAAATATTGCATTCAAAATGAAATACTGATAAAAGTCCTCGTCGTTTTTCACTGATCAAACGGAATTTTCCTAAGGTGCAGTTAAATAAACCCTTATGACGAGCTTTCTCTTGTAACTCCTGTAAAATGTAATTTATATCAACAATTCGCCATCCCGAAACAGGTTGAAATTCATTTTCTTTGAATGCATACTTTACGATAAGTTAGTCTTCCGCCTCTTCAGTATCTTTGAAACAGTGAACAAATATAGTAAGTATTTCATATTTTAGATTAATATTAGTTACCTATATATTTTTTCATTTTAGCATAGTGAAAAGTTAATAGACTGACAAAATACACATAAAATGTTAAGATAAATGTTATCATTTCAAATGTGATCCTTACGTAAGATTTACAGTGTCGACAGGATCCACAGAATTCAATTTACTGACAGAGTTTTCGGACACGTCAGCCATGTCAGACAAGTGCCTAAAACAACTTAAAACATTAATGTTAAAACATTTCGTTTTGAATGCAATCAAGACCAAGTTAATCTTAATACAGCCGCCACTACTGGCATTGGGGCTTCTGGTATTGGCTTTTCTCAATTTGAGGAATTATGTTCAGCGATAGATATTCCGGTATTCAGCTCAAAATAGTATTCAAAATTAGTCATGACGATTCGATGAAGCCCAAACTCGATGAGGTTGTGTCGTTTCATTGCGAAGTTCCTATGGCCACCTTCCAGCTCTATCATCAGATCAGCACCATGTCATCATAATATTGCATTTTCACGCGATTTACACATGTATGCAATATTTCAGATTTTAAAAATTGACGGCCTTACCCACCTTCATATTCCGATTTATTTGATTACTTGCCTAATTTCAGTTGAATTATACCTACTGATATTCTTATACTATGGCATGATCTTTTTATGAATTTATAAATGAGATTGAAGTAAAATGAAATTTAATGTGATTGTGTCAAAGTCGACAATGACATAACAAATTAAACATTTACTTACTTCTTCACATATATTTTGAGTTAATTGTTTTTATTTATTAATTTTATAGTGGTAAACGCCTTTTTTCGCTTTCGTTGTTTATTACCCATTATGGATAACTTGCAACAAATATATAAATTCGTCAAAACTGATTGATTGGTGCAAAAAATTGTCACGGAAAAAATTGACACAGGTCCGTCATCCGTAAGCGCCAGCGCGCGACTGAACACGCCAGCTAAGCCACCGCGCTCGTGCATTTTGTAGTTTTTTCAACATAGTGATTATAAAAATCATTTTATAAAGTCAAACTCTGCCAATTTGTCTAGAAATATTTCATATCTTTAATCTAGTACAAAAAATAAATGTAAAATATCAGTAGTTCAGTCATGACATAGAAAAAACAAAACAAAAAGGGGTAACTTTGAGATTTTTTTCTATCGAGTGAAGTTCATCAAATCGTGTAACCGAATGCGACTTTGACTAGAGTATGTCCTTAAGTTATATATATCTTTTTTTCAGAATTTTAAACACTATTTTCTATGTCTCAGATGATTTTAAAAATCACAAAAATCGGCCTCTGCCGGCCCACCCAGCCTTAATGATAGAGATAGATTACCCACCTAAATAGCTACCGCTTTTCAAAGCAAAACAGAAACGTATTTACCTACTTTATTTGAAGATTCTATTTAGTATTTTAGAAATGGACAGAAAAGTACAGAATAGGCAGTGAATTGTTATTTTTCTACAAAGACTACTGTAATTACGTTTCCATCAGGGCAGTGGTGCGCCTTTTGAATACTGATGCTGCTCCCTATTTCTTTTAGGGTCGTTGATAGGTTTTCTTTCGGACATTGTTGAGTGTGATGCTTACAAAATCATTTTGAAAAAGAAACTAAAAAATATTTATTTAGTGCATAGATGGTTTGGTTAGTAATGTATCGCATTATTTCTAATACATTTTGCAGGAGAATTTGCAAAAAGGATTAAAATGTTTTGTAAAAGTAGAATTACGAAACAATTTCGAATTTTTTTCCTCAACAAAAATACATAAAGAAAAGAAAAAATATCCTCTGTTTTCATAAGATGCTCCGACGTGGATGCGTCAACGTAATGAATTGTTATCCGCTTGGAATTCTATTGCTATTCTTTGATCAGAAGTTTTCCTTCGCAGGGGATGGATACTTCGAAAAGTTTTTCTTATGAGGTTTCGGAAATTGCGTGGAAACCTATTAATGCCAACTTTAAAATGGCGGAATGACGAAGTGATGATATGAATAAACTTGATGGTTATAATGACCGACTTCTTTTTTTAATATTATTTTGTGATAAAGACCTGTTTCTTAATTTAATTAATATATAATAATAATAGGTAATATAATCCCACCCCTTTTATCCCCGAGGGGGTAGGCAGAGGTATTCCATTACTGGATATACCCACATTTCACGAGATATATTGGACCCCTAAACGTGATAGGTGGTGAGCCCATCGCCGGACCGGGTCTGTCTACACATGTCTCAGAATTAATTCTGAGACCTGCAGGTTTCCTCACGATGTTTTCCTTCACCGTCGAGCTAGTGATAAATATGTACGTAAGTTATTGAAAAACTCATCGGTACATTCCAGGATTCGAACCCGAGCCTCACTGATTTTCGGCCGGCTCTTTAACCGTTCGGGCTATCACTGCTCTTATTAATTAAATTAACTACAATTTATTATCCACTTAAACAAAATATTTTACATTGAATAAAATATAAAAGAAAACCTTGTAGAATAATAAAATACTAGTTTCTCAATTTATTTAACACAATGTTGTATTTCACCTTTAAGAATGTTTCGGGGTCCGTTGTCACAAAATCTAATATCCCATGAGACATAAGTGTTACGTACAAATTCTGTAGCCTCAATAAAATCTTTAACACAAAGCCTGCATGAAACATACATATTCCATATACTCTTATTCGTTTATATGAAAGCAAATATTTAAATATCATACAGCGGTCATTGAGAGTATTTTGATAACACTTTCATTTCAAGCATTTTATCTGGTACCTACTAACGCGAGCTATAATTCGGACGTACCTATCATTAGATTTATTACCAACAAAGTTTCGGATAAAGATTGCGGTTGTTTTGACCTTTCTATGCCTTAGTACCAAAGAGATTAAAATATAATAGGGCATAGAGGGGGCATTGGGAATATTTTTTATACAAAAACTTTGAAGCTCAGGCATCATGTCAGATAATATGAACGCGAGCTATCATTTGGTCGAATCCCGGTCGAATCACACAAGACTTTTTCTATCTTGTAATAACTTTTGTCTTCAAATTTTCCTCGCCTTGTCCCCTCTACACCCTATTATATTTTAATCTCTTTGCTTAATAATAATCTAATCTAATCCTTTTTTTTATCCCCGAGGGGGTAGGCAGAGGTATTCCATTACTGGATATACCCACATTTCACGAGATATATTGGACCTATAAACGTAAATAGGTGGTGAGCCCATCGCCGGACCGGGTCTGTTTACACATGTCTCAAAATTAATTCTCAGACCTGCGGGTTTCCTCACGATGTTTTCCTTCACCGTCGAGCTAGTGATAAATATGTACGTAAGTTATAGAAAAACTCATTGGTACATGCCAGGATTCGAACCCGAGCCTCACTGATTTTCGGCCGGCTCTTTAACCGTCCGGGCTATCACTCTCTTTGCTTATACCTATATTTAAATCTATTTGACGCCAAGCAATCCTGCATCGATAAAAAATCTAGATCAAACATACGAACACCCAGGCTACATAATGTTTTATCCCATAAATATCGATTGGAGCAACTCTATTGGAACTACGTCTCTGCGCGTGACGTCACGAGGAACTGTCAAGAATCCCGCGCGTTGTGTCTAACGAGCTATTAGTTAATTGATAGGTATAAATGTTTGCCAGAGTCACTGAAAGTCTGTAACTTAATAATAAACCATAATAAGGCTACGCGTTATAAATTAATCATCCAATAATAATTAACATTTTGTTTTTATTTATTCCGATTCAAAAGCGGAACCTGCCATCTTACAAATTAGACCACATACCTACTTATAATTCCTAACAAAATACCCTATTATACGGCAACTATATATATGTCAGTCTGTTAAAAGCTTAAGCGTGATTGATGTAAAACAAAACATACGCGACGAATTAAGAACCTTATTTTTTTAAATCTGATAAGAAGTCATTACGTAAATTTTGTTGGGCACTAGATTTTATTATTATCTTATTATACAAAAAACAAGGTTCTAAGCAAAGAGGTTGGAAGAAAAACATTTTCTTTCCTTGACATAATATTTTTCTTTAAACCTCTTTGGATAAGTAGCCTTCGATACGGCTAGCTTGACTGGTACTTAGGCGCTTTTAAGTAGCTCGCTACTGAAACAACTAAGCTAGACAACTAAGTTAATGCACTCACCTTACCGCTTAATTTGTGGAAAATGGGAAATATGGGAAACTATTATATTCCCTAAAAGATGCCTGGCTCCGCTATGCACGAAATCAATCAAGAAAAAAAACACCAAATCAAAATGAACGGTTTTTTAGGTACTGCTTTAGTTATACTTACATATTATTGAATATTTGAATAGAATTAAAACACAATAAAAAGGCTTCGTGGTCAAATGAGCCCACAGACCACTTAGCCCGCGGGCTAAGTTGACACTCTTATTTTTACTATGGGTAACTTGACCTACTGTGTTAACCAAACGAGAGCAGATTGCGGAAGAAAAAATTAATTGTAAACAGTATTTGTTTTTTCCAGTAGTTCGTAAATAACTTACAAAAAGTGAATCTCGTTTTTACAACAATGTCCTTTCTTTAAAACATTATGCAAACGGAAAGACCCAAAAGTTGATTTAAGATTGTCAAATGGGTTCGCAGAATTGGATATTTTAAAAGCTTTGTTACCTAGCGTGAATCAGTAATGGCATTGCTTTTTGAGTAATAATAAAAGAGGAAAAACATTATTTGCGTAGTAGGTATAAAAGAAAACTTCGATAATCTATTTACGGTCATCTAATTCTATTAAGTCTGTTTGAGCGAATGACTTCTACTAACTATGTACGTAACTGCGAATTTTATACAATACCCTCAACCATAATCTCCAAGTAATCCTTACTCTTTGTTAAATTAATCCTCTCATCATCTGGCTTTTATTATTTTAGTTCCCGTTTCCGTGTGATACCGCCTCAGCAGTCTTCGTTATTTAGTTTGTATAGAGTCATTTAGAAAATAAAACCAAAATTGTAATAATAAAAATAGAATGTAATACTAGTAAATTAAAGATAAATATTAAGCATGTTTAAAATTTAAATTAAATAAGTAATTTGCGCCTTACGATTGTTTTAGGGCAACCTAAAATAAAGGTTGCTATTATATTCGATTAGGCAAAACATTTCTATATAAGCGAGAGGCAATGAGCTTTCGCTCTCATTCCTTCACTAATTTTCTAAGGTCAATATTGTAACCAATACATAATTAAAATTTGAAACTAAATTATTTCTTTAATTGTTGGACTCTATATGTTTCCTGCCCATAAGGAACCAATCAGGAACACCTTGGGAATACGGTCTTATAATATAGCCTAACTTACTGAGGCATAATAATATTGTAGCATTCTAATCTTGAAATATTTTTTACAATCGGTAGCGATAGGAGTTTATTCGTTACAAAAACACACAAAAATACAAATCTTTTCTCTTTATGTACATCTACACTAATATTATAAAGAGGAAAGATTTGTATTTTTGTATCTTTGTTACGAATAAACTCGAAAACTACTGGACCGATTTTAAAAATTCTTTAAAAAATAATTCTTTTACAGAAGTTTGTGAGTTAATGGGACCTTGAGACCAAATTATCGTAGTATTTTTTATTTTTTAAAATGTATTATTACATTTTAAAATTTAACTTTTATTAAGCTCAATTTTATAACTATAGTTACCTACCTTATTAGGTTTCAAGTTCTTGTCTGTTACCAAGAATCGTGTATAACTTAGGTACTTGTTTTGCTTTGAGGGGATTCAGTATTTAATTTCAATTTTCTCAGAACCATTAGACATATTGTAAAAAAAATATGAATTTCTTATACAGTTTTTATTTAAAATTGTAGATAATATTATAATCAAAAGTTCATCAGAAGGTTGAATTCTTTTTTAATGCCGTACAGCTACGTATAAAATTGCTTCTTAGATTATTTCCAGTACAAGTTTATTTCAGGTTATTTGAGGCATGTGTGATGAAATTCTTCGTCCGTGCCTTAAAAAGGTAAGATTGATAGTTTTTATTTTGATGAAAATATTACTAAAAGTTCTTTTAAAGTGGATTTTCTTATAAAAGTTGGGTGGTAAAAATATATGTCTAGACAACATTTACTGAAAAAAATACGAGTAGGTATTAAATCAGCTCAATCATTTCTTTACATAGCTATCCGTACACTCATGGATTCTCAACACAAATTATCTAACAGACAAATTACCTACTACCTATCTCAAAAACTCTTTGATTTGTTCAATACATGAGGTGACCTTTGTGTCAGGATCGTGTTCATACTTTATTAAATTAAAAATATTCATTTACTTAATCAAAAAATAAACTAAAACCTATTACACTTTATATTTTAAGTTTTTATTTGTCTACATAAAAAAACAACAATTATTCTTATTACATCGGAGAAAGTAGAAAATACTTCGGTATATTTTCTTAGATCAGGAGTTGTTTGCCTGGTTCTGACTCAATATGCTTTGGTCTTTGACCGATCGAATCTCGTCCATCATGCCTTAATTCTGATATATTTGAGTCGGTCCATTGCGGGGGTGGAACTTAGGACTAACGTTGGAACCTATTTTATGGATCACCTAAGCATTAGTCCGAGCTCCAAGAATGTTTTAATCCTCAGTAATTTATGCTCTTAATAGACACTTTTTGCCAAAGGGGTTACAGCTGCTAAATAAAATACTTAGGTTAGATAATCCAAACGAACGTACGAATGTCAGCGTTATATTTCGTTGTCACCATCTATACCCTAAACAGGATCAGCAGTCTTAGGCTATATTTTTAACTGATTGCATCATCAAACATGAGCTTACCACCTCCGATCAAGGACAATACATAAAATATTTTGTGGGCATTTATTTACTTGTTGGACGAGGAGAGGAAGTTTTAAATCTTTTCAGATAGTGATGTTTTGGTATCTAATTGTCTTAAAATAACTTGATACTCTTTAATAGGTGAGGATAGCCCTATAGCTCAGAAATGAGATGATGATGATGATGATTATTTGATGAGCACGGTTATCACCCTGCAACTTTATTCCACTGTATCAACTACACCCTAACTTGATCAATTAAATGGACTGAAACAGTTAGATTTACCGATGGGATAACATTACATTGGTGCTTAAGTTTAACTGCACCGGTTTAATGGTGTAAGACGAAGATACTTTGTATTGAATACACAAAGACAATGTCGCTTCACTTAACTACCTATTTATGACATCTTTAAATGCATCACACTCATTGTGGTCTGCGGTAATGTGAGAGTCACCCACCATTGACATTGCAATTGAGTCACTCGTTCGAATACAAGGACCAACCTGTTGGAAACAAAAAGACAGTGGGGGCACTAAAGTAAATATGTAATAATGAGCATGTAATGATGTGATGTTCGCAAAAGGAAAAGGCAATAAGCGGAGGAAGTTCACTACCTTCTTATTGCTTTTATTTGCTACACTGTCGTGATTCCAATAAATTCAATACCTTTGAAATCTCTCCCTCAATATCATAGACTTGTTGATAATGATTCTCAGAAGTTTACAATTACTATTTTAACCTGGCAGGAAATAGGGAAAAGCTATAGTTATTCTCTCCAGTGGGCAATTCTTGTTTGTCACTGTTTTTCTTTTAACCAATTATTTCAGAGTAGTAATAATATGGTAAAACATTACCTTACTCATACCCTTTTGCGGTACCAGAATTGAATTTTCAAAGTTAAATTAGCTTTATAATATTTCTGCAAACAAATTTTGAAAATGTATAACCGCCCGTACAGTTACAATTTGTTTAAGTTACAATTTGATGAATGTTTAGATGTCTGAAATTAATTTAATTAACCACATAGGTATCACGTACAAATGTGCCTCAAATTAGTAAGACTTCTTCAGTGGGTGTAAAACTTATTTATGTTGAAAACCAACATCTCCACAGTGAAGTAGGTATCACAAAGGTTGTTTTCGATACCGAAAAGAGCATTACTTTCGAACACAGGAATTCGTGTTATATCATCACCATCGATCGTCATACAGCATAATTAGATACGGCAACCACAGTAACATATCTTTGCTAGCTATGTATGTATAATTATAAAAGATAGAAAAAAAACTCACGCCTTTTATCCCCGAGGGGGTAGGCAGAGGTATTCCATTTCTGGATATACCCACTTTTCACGAGATATTCCTTAGACCGCTAAACGCGTGATAGGTGGTGAGCTCATCACCGGAGCGGGTCTGTTACACATGCCTCAGAATTAATTCTTAGACCTGCGGGTTTCCTCACGATGTTTTTCTTCACCGTCGAGCTAGTCATAAATATGTACGTAAGTTTTTGAAAAACTCATTGGTACATGCCAGGATTCGAGCCCGAGCCTCACTGATTTTCATCATGTGAAGCAGGCTCTGTAAGGCTATCATTGCTCTTTTGTATAATTATGTATCTGCAATAAGTTATTTATTTCTCCCTCGAGATTGGATGTAATGTTGCCACAGTCATATTTGCGTCGGCGGACCGCGGCGCCAAAGCACTTTGTAAAAAGGTTGTATTTTTCGAGATACACCACGAAATCTTGGCTTGATATCAATCAAATGAATAATGTATCATACATAATAAACAAGGCATAAAATAACATAAATACTTATCGTCAAAAAAATAAATCTAAGACGACTGACTTCCTGTATGAAATGTCTATATTGCAAGAAAAAATAACATTTTGAACAACAAAAAATATTTCGATTTACACATATTGTGATGTCCTACCACACTACTTGTAACAGTATCTTAACTTCATCTATTCTTCTTAATGTTTTCATCAAGTTCTTGCTATGTGTCGTTACAATCGGCATATTGTTGTATAGTGTGGTGTATTGTTATTTAACCATTTAAAAATAAACTGTACCCTTTCTACTACTATTATAGTAAAACACGCATTTAATTAAACTCGTTAGCGTGAAAGTAACATAGCTTTATTTTAATATGAAATGTTTTAAATAATATTCTCTATCTTATTTCATTACTTGACCAGAGATAAAATTGTTGGGTCGTTGGGCATAAGTTTTTGGATTTTCCCTTTCTTGTTGCAAATATTTCCAATTGAGAACCCAGAAAGGCTGATGTTCTTGAGGCAGTGAGTTCAGATAGCGCCACAAACCCCTGTCTCCCATCGCTTCCATCGGTAAAGTTTCTGTCGTACCGTCGCTAAGTCTGGAACACAAAATATAATTTAGCTTTTAGAGCTTTCAAAAATAAAAATTGAACATACAGGGGTGTTAGGCATAGTTGTAGCCGTGTGATCCACTGCGGGACCCTATGTTGGCATCCAAATATGCCATGTCTCGATATTGCTAAACATTGGTCATCGTATCAATCTGTGGTATTATTAAATAGACTGCCTAATGAGCTAAAATCTATAACTAATGTTCACATATTTAAGAATAAATTGAAAATGTTATTACTGGACAAAAAATATTATTGTATAGATGAATTTCATAATTATCATACTCAGCTTTATTTTATTTTATATTGTTTTATGTATCAATTTCGCACACAGTTGTATGTACTGTTTTATGAAAAAAGACAAATTGATTGATCCAATTTTTTCAAACTGAGTACTTTCTGCAAACCAAGTACCTACTGCTCATAATTCCCTCAGACGGACATGCATCAAAATCAATGTATGCCTCGTAAGAATCGGACTCAGTACCAACGGGGTCATTAGTGCTTTTAAAACTTTCACTTTTTTTTTTAACAAAAGTACTTTATGGCTCATTATTTATTAAGTCTTCTAAGAAATAACACCGTGGGAGTGCTCGAAAGGCTACCTGGGGGCCAATTCCACTAAATGTCAACGGTTATAGTTGGATGACAATGACATATCAATTGTCAATCAATGGTGTTATTTTGGCACTTTTCAGAGCAAATAACACCATCGACTGACCATTGACATGTCATTGTCATGCAACTATAACCGTTTTCATTTATTAGAATTGGCCCCCTGATTTTCTCCGTAGTGAGTAGGTAGTTGTTATTGTACGTTGGCGAAGGTAACTTTATGATTTCTCGCAATTTCAAATATAGTCTCTATTTATACCTCCTACGGTTTTTTAAATTAATATCGACATGACTCTTATTTAGCAACAAGGAGAGCATGTACAGAAACCATCTTACCACGTATCACACACAAATGCTCATGCACGAGGTTACGTAAATCTGCTTAAATGACGACATGCCCTAAAACATTACCAACAAAAAAAATATACCTGTTGCCCAAGTCAGTTTGTTGGGTGGTCGTTACTATTCTAGGGTAACCGACGCCCCTTCCAGCATATGGCGATCTTGAAACTACACCGATTATAACCATCATTGACACTACGAGAATACCTTTGATGCTCATGTTTAGATACCTGAAAAAGAAGGACTATATGAGTAAATAGAAAGAGAAGACTAATGAGTACTTACTCATATTTTACTGAAATCCATATTGAAAAGCGATGCAGATAAGGAAGCAAAGCTCTTTCTTGACCTTGCAAAGAAGGGTTCTTAAGAATGAAGAATTCTTTCCTTGCTAAGTCAACTACAAGACTCCCTCGTGTATTTTAGATTGTATCCTTCTGACGCGTAATGAGAAGCTCTGGTTTAATTTCGAATAATTCCTTCTCCTACAGGGATTGTAGATTCATGCTGACGATGTACTTCCCTCCAAAAATATACAAGCTTAAAACTATTCACTTTTAGTAGATCGATATTCCTTATGATTTGGACCCTCAAGCAACGAAACTCTGCTTATGGATGTCAGAAAGAGATGCCGCTATAATAATATGAGTCGCATAAGGCTGTCCCTTTCTAATTGAGCTTAATCAGAGATTCTTGCTTGAGGATCGTTCTAATATACCTTAGTCAGATTTAAGGAGTTCCCATCAGTAGGTTGAAGTGACAGTGGGCAAAGCACATATCTTGTATAACTGAGGGCCGATAGGGGAGAATGACTCTTAAGTGGTACCTGGTAAGTTCAGGGTTGAACAATTGAGTGTAAGTTGTGTCAGTGGGTGTCAGTCTTCCTGGAAGATAATGTAGAAGACCTACATTCAACAGTGTAGGAGCGTTATAAAGCTGAAATGGTGATGATTGACTTATCATTACTTCATAGTTATGTACCTATAATGATTTTCTTGGTGACTTTAGGAAACATAATTAATAAAATATATCCAGTTGAAATATGAAAAAAAGTCGGTTTCGTCATAGAGCTTAAAAGCCGAACGATGTTACAAACCATAAATGCCTTTTCCCTCAAAGATTTCTATCCGAAAATTCCGAATACAATAGTACCACCCTAAAATATCCTGATCAATATAAGAGAGCGTAAAGGAGAGGTTTTTATTTTCAAAGGTCTAGGAAACGCAGAAAGTCTTTTAATGTTAGCACCCAAAACGATCATGTTTATTTACCCGAGTATGGATAACTTAATATCATTGTGATTTCTTAGTTGAAGTAACTGATGCCTGATGAATGACTGACTTACGTTTTAATGACTGACTGAATGACTTTGATGACTTAAGTTTTAATGTATTAAGTAAAGTATTAAGAAAAATATTCACACTATACCTTATTTCTGTAATATGATCTAAAATCTTTATGATGATGAATATAAAACTTGTATGCACACAATAAACCACTAACTTTGAAATTCACATTTAAACGTGCAGTGTCTCCCAAAAATACAATTATACTAACAATTTGGACCACATAATTAGTATTATTAACTTTTCGAAGAAGTGAGTAGGATAAGGACAGGTAATTAAAATTGTAATGGGCTAAAAAGCGATAGCAACAAAAATTTCGTTTGCGTTCAGACGTCATCAAGGGTGATTATCAATATTCTTGTTTGACGTGGTTTTTCCAATTCCATATTCTGTATTATAACTTGGAAATTGAAATTTGAAATTATTTATGTCGGTAAGTACACGCATTTAATTACTTTGACTCTATCACATTTTTTTAAATTTTTTGGAACTCATATAGTCGTATACAAACATGTAAAAAATAAGTTAGGTATGACAAAAGACCTGGAGGATCCATAATTTTTTTTTATATATCCTATATTTTTTCCTACTTATTTTCAGAACTAGGATGCTGAAATTGTATTTTTTTGCTAGTATGTGCTGGCTATACGATCACCTTAAATGATAATTCCAGTGATTCATACATCTGTGCATATATTTGTTAATTGCGTCTTATTTGTGTATGAATATTGATCAAGCAAATAAAACGTAGTCTATATGTTTCGGCAGCGATGTAATATGAGTAAGGTTATTTATTAGTATTTGATATAAAATGAACATTGATTATTTAGGTCAAAATTTGCATTAGACTGCCTCAGTTACTAGTCGGCAGCTTATCATCTCTGTCAGAAATATAAGTCAGAAGACCTTTAATTTTTGTAAAAAAATGCCTTAGAATTTCCGGGTGGTAGTGTGGACGACAACCACGTTATGTCAGGCTTGCACAGACAAAAAAAAACCGGCCAAGTGCGAGTCGGACTCGCGCACCGAGGGTTCCGTACAACCTTGCAAATTTATGGTTTTCGTAATTTTTCCTTTATCTATGCTATAAGACGTTGCTTCGTACCAAATTTCAAGATTCTGAGTTCACGGGAAGCACCCTGTAGGTTTTGATTCCCTTGCAAGTGTCGAAAATTTGCGGCATAAACGGCTGTATCTTTTGATTACGTTGGCTTAGAAGTTTGATTTTTTCACAGCTTCAAGGGACAGTAGACTTGAGTAATTGATATAAATTTCAGCTTCATACCTCCACGCGTTCCTGAGAAAAAGGGTCTTGACAGACGGACGGACAGACGGACAACAAAGTGATCCCATAAGGGTTCCGTTTTTTTCCTTTTGAGGTACGGAACCCTAAAAAGTGATCCTATAAGGGTTCCGTTTTTTCCTTTTGAGGTACGGAACCCTAAAAAACATTTATTCGGGCTAAAAAAAAACAACAATTTAAAAAAATCTATTTTCTTCTGCCAACCTGCATCACAGTTTGTTGCTAGAGAGACTCCCTTAAAACATAGATGGGTAGATTTATCTAACTAGCAAGTTACTTTTTAAGTAGATATATCTTATTTATGGTGGTAACTTCAGGTTAATTTTGTTTAAGAGAAACATTCAATTTAAACATTCTAAAACTTCCCTATGCTGTTTATTTTCTTACAGTCGGGATACGAGTTTTTTCCAGGACTTGGCCGGCTACGCCCCCTTAGTCTAGGCAATGAAGCGGATTTTTGTATGAAGACCCCAACATTAATTCCTCAGTCGATGAAACTTTGCAGGATTGTAGTATAGTATGCGACAATACTTGCATAAAAAAATCCAAAAAAAAACCTAACCGAAGTTAGGTATTTTTACTGAAATACTTATTTATTTGATATCTTTGTTGGGAAAAATGCTCAGTCAAAAGTTTCTTCTCCAGCAATATTCATGTGTGTTAAGAAAGCTATATGCGAAATATCCAAAAAAATCTCCTGGTAGAAACAACAAAACTCAGACGTTTATGTACCTTGCTCGGGAAAATTGCTCAGTCCATTTTTTTAACTGGAATGTCATTTAATGGTCGCTGTGGACTTACAATAGGAAAATCCAAAATAAAAACCTTCTCGCTACATTATTTTTAGAAATTATCAAATTATCAACAAAAAAAAAATTTTTTTTAGTATAAAAACCTAACTTCGGTTAGGTTTTTTTTTTGGATTTTTTTATGCAAGTATTGTCTCATACTATACTACAATCCTGCAAAGTTTCATCGACTGAGGAATTAATGTTGGGGTCCACCACCTTTATTGCCTAGACTACCCTCCCCGTCGGGTAATTAGTGGAAGGACCATAGTGTGCGTTTTGATGAGATTTTTCATCAGCTGACACAAATCTCAGAGCCGTAAAGATGGCTGCCATCAACTGTCACGTGACGGTACAACGGTTTAATAGTCCTTACATACCTTTTTTCCCGCCTCATCAGCCGCTTAGTCACTTGCAATTACTTCATGACAATCGTAACCATGCTTACCTTAATAAATGGTTATCCATCACAGTGAGTCACGTTTAGGTTTTTACACTTATATTTAGAACACACTTTGAATATAAGTACCTAATAACTATTAGCGTGTTAATGATTTGTGTAGCGTGAAATGAAGACATAACTTTCAAAACTTGCTTTTGAAAGGTTTTTTTATTATTATTATTATTAATTAGGCAAGCAGCTTACAACTGATAAAAGCCTGTATCCAGGTGTTCTCCATTCAAGCTTTCTCATTATAGGATAGCTATTTGTAATTTAAATGAATACATCATATAAAGTAATGCCCCAGGCACATTTCATGTAAATAACCCCTTTACATCGCACATAGTGCTAAAGCATTAAAATTCGATTGAAAGTAATTATGAACTTGTTATTTAGTCGCTTCAAATACAATTTCGTTCAACCTCGTGTGAAACATGCGAGATAATTTCAAACGAATTAATTTGAATACCATCCGAACTGTAAGGAGGGGAACGTTCGTTCCTCTCTTAAATCGTCGTAATCATATAATTCAGTGGCATTAATTAAAGTCGTTCGTTCAGCCGGTGTGGATCAAGGATAGAGGCTCTGTGTGGGATTCTTAGGTTTCCCCTTTAGAGCGCATTTAGATCGGAAGGCAAAATATCTCGAGTATCCTAGAGTGTAGTAATTATATCCCACTAAAAAATAGTTGTGAAATTTTGAGTCAAGTTAATGGAATAATGTATAATGAGTATGATGGAATATTTTCAACTTCACACAAAACAATTGAGATATGAATCGGTACTAAGTTCTGTAGAATAGAATAGAATAGAATAGAATAATCATTTATTTGAATCTCCAAACACACACATATTAAAAAAAAACCCTACAATAACATCCATAATATAAAACAGTGGTAACCTATCAACAGTTAGGAACATGTAGACAATTAATAGTAGTAGGTAGTATAACATTCTTAAATAAATTCAAACAATTTATGTTTTTTTCTACTACAACAATGTTTGCTATTTAAAAAGTAACTTTTCAAATGTAAAAAGTAGAATTATTTTCACAAAGTAAATAGCTTATCATAAATTTAAGCCTTAACTTGACTTCTCTAGTTTTTACCAGCAAATCTAATATTTAGAAGAATAAAACCTAACAATATGAAATACTATAACTGGAGAATAACTTATAGATGATAAGTTGATTAACCAAATATAAGATGGATTATGTGAGAACTAGCTAAGTCAATGAGAGCGAATATCACACGCCTTTTCTTCCCGAGGCGATAGGCAGAGGTATTCCAATTCTTGAAATACGAATCGAACCCAAGCCTCACGAATAAGAAGCCGGGTCTTGAACCGCAGGGCTATCACTGCTCTACCAATTATCGTTCCAATAAAATAAAACCTAACAAGCAAGCAAAATTTTAAAGGTATGCAAAATTGGAGAAATAAGAATAGGGCTAATACACCCCGAAAATAGACTAGGGTATATTTACATAAGTTCTGTTCATCAGTACAACAATCAATCTTCATTATCATAGTAACATAATGGCACACCAATGCCCAAAACGGAAGGCATTTTCCCTTCATTTTATTTCGTTTCTTAATCCGGCTCTATGTTACATACCCCTACAATATAGTCATCTCAAAAATTAAGCCGAGTCGAGAAGGGTATTATGTCAGTTTGAAGTCAAATTATCTTTTAGATCCTTACTCTAAATATATTTTGTAGCGTGTACCCAATTTATTGCGGCTCAATTAAATGCGGCTTCGCTTGGGTGTTATATATTTGTAAATAAAGCACAGACCGGTAACGCTCATCCTATATTTTCGGAAGAAATTATCTGAATGATAGTGAAATCGCATATCAAAATCCGTTGTGTGGTTAAGAATAATTAAGCGTACAGACAAAAGCAGATAGCGACTTTTTTTCTTCATTGTTTTATACTATTTTATAACACAGGCCACAACTCCAGAGAGGCTCCAGTCTCTCACAATTAAGATTTTGCCCTGTATCCCATATCCTATAATTGTACAAAGTTAACATAATATGGAGGGAAAATAAAAATACATTATTATTATTACTATAATTTGGAATAGCCTATCTAGACTCTGTCCTCTATCGACCTCATGATGTGTTTTTCGGGGATGAAAACTAGTCTATATCCTTACTTAAGTTATACATTATTATCTTGCCAAATTCCATAATGATCGTTTCACCGGTTTAGACGAAAAGATAACAAACAAACAGAAGAACCACTTTAACATTTTTAATATTAGTAGGGACTAGTAGGGACGATGGAAGTTTTGACTCATGGGTCGCATTCACAGGATTGGATGGGTTCATATCTGGGTGCTTTTGAATATTTAGATGGAACCATCGCAAAATGTCAGATTCGCAAAATGACGGATTCGCAAAATGTCGGAATTCTGACATTCTGCTTATCCGACTATTTGCTTTTCGCAAAATGACAGATTCGCAAAATGTCGGATTCGCAAAATGTCGGATTCGCAAAATGTCGGAATTTTAAAGATACTTCCCACGAAACTAGGATAGACGAATTTGAAGTCTTGTCAATGAAATGATGATAATCCAGTAGATATTTTGAAGAGTTCAACAAAAATAAATAAAATAAAAATAAAAACTTTAGGTAACTTTAGGGTCTTTCATAACGATAAAATCTCTCTAACAAACTTGGCAAATTAAATGAACCATTAAATCTTTCCCTAATTTTTTAGTATGTAAAAAAAATACCATAAGTCCTAACTTATTCTAATTGAAGAAAAAGGGTAAACTAACATCTTCATTAAATACGGTAATTAGTTTCATGAAATGAGCTCCATTTTGTCGGATGTCCTAGCGATCGATACCATAAAAGTACAGGATGTTACTGTTTCAGATTTTAGCTGGTTCGAGTCCCGGGTGATACAAGCGAATTTTAGAAAATCTTTGAATACACTTTTGTTTCTTTAAAAAATGAAGAAATGATTCGTCTATCCTAGTTTCGTGGGAAGTATCTTAAAAATTCCGTCATTTTGCGAATCCGACATTTTGCGAATCCGACATTTTACGAATCCGTCATTTTGCGAATCCGTCATTTTGCGAATCTGACATTTTGCGAATCCGTCATTTTGCGAATCTGACATTTTGCGATGGTTCCATTTAGATACGTCTAGATATTTTATATCTAGAAGCACCCAGGTATAGATATTTTTTTCTTTGGTAGGTACTTAATCAGATAAAAACCGGCGGTTCCAATTGAAACCGAGACACAATTAAAAATTAATTGTGTCTGTGATTCATGTTCTGATAGGTTAAAACTTAAGCACTGCTTAGTTTGCGATTTAAAAACTATTTGCAATCGTGTCACTATTTATTTTCGGAATAAGTATGTCCACCCGCTACGTCATCAGAACATTTTATGTAAAGTAGCTTGTTATTCAGGTCTTTTTTCAATTTCTTTGATTGCTAATGTCAGTGACCTTTAGTTTATATGTATATTTATTATATTAATTTTTTCGATAATCATATTATGTATCTTAGAACTTGGGACACAAAAATTGGAATAAAATCGGTCAAATGCAAGTTGGACTTGCACTCGAGGGTTTCCGTAATAAAAATGACACGTTCATTTTATTGTTATTTTTTATTTGTTTGATGGCAGTTATAATAACAGACTGTGACCATTTCAAGTATCTATCTATTACGCCCTAAAATGAGCATAGAAATCAAATTTAAAAAAAAAACAAGTATATTTGATCAGAATTATAACATATTGAAACTTTAGATCATTCCACTTCTTTTACCCGACATTATCATGCAGTAAGCCGTCAGTCTCATGACACAGTTTTAGTAAGACCTGTTTTTAAACAATGTGAAAATCGATGTCACTTAAGAATTCACCTATCCATCTAACACAAGGTAACTTTGTTTCATTTAACTCCTCGCAAAGTGCCGTCGAAGTATTCCCCTCACGCACCTATCATTTGTCACTCTCACTTGGCGTTACGCATGTTTTGGGTTGCGAAAATTCTAGTGATTTAGATATGAAAACGAGACAGTATGTGTAAGTATGACTATATCCAACTCTTTTTAACCGACTTCAAAAAAGGAGGAGGTTATCAATAAAATTAATGGCGTATGTTTTTTGTTTTTGTTTATTTGGGTGTGTGTCATCTATATTAGCGTGAAACGATTTCGAAAATTGTTTCTTTTTGTTTTTAATGTTGGAACTCGTCTCTCGTGCGTGAAGTACGGATTCGAGTATTGGTGAGAGCACTGAAGAGATTTCAAAAACTAACATACAGTTTGATCAGTTGCTCAACATGAAAGAAAACATCGTAACGAAAGCAGCAGCCTCAGACTCATATACTGCTGTAAGACAGTAGTTTCAGGAATAAAAAGTGTTCTACCTCTGCTGAACCCCTCGAGATAAGGCGTAAGCGTATTTACCTATATGATTGGTAAAACATTAAAAAACTAGTGACAATGTTGGTAACCTTAGATTGCCCCTGTTGATACACAATAAAAAAAGTTGATCTTTCTCCTTGGTCACTTATCTGTTATTGCTTCTATTTCTGCCAAAACATATACGCTTAACCTCAGCCAAGAATGTTAGCTCAATAAACTAAGGGCCGACGATCACAGAAAAAAAGATGACTGTCGCGACAAAAATACGGATTATTTGAGCCTCTGATTTATTTCAGTATCAAGCAATTTAAGGGAGCAGTATAGCAACATCGGTCTCATCATCGCTTCACCTTCAACAACTTATAGTCAATGACATCACGGCTCCTACATAGTACATTATATCCCTAAATGTAAACAATACCAGATAAAAAAAATTGGTAAGAATGAAAGACAACCGTCCGGTTAGACAGAACTCAGGTTCTATTACCCTGAAAAGGTATATGCCCAACCAGTAACACCCATTCCTGTCACACTGTTACTGGCTGGGAAAAAGATTCGTCATCGAGTAACAGTGTTACTGGTTGGTGATAAATTTATTCCCATCGGGTAACACTGTTACTGGTTGGTGATAAATTACTTCCCATCGGGTAACACTGTTACTGGTTGGTGATAAATTAATTCCCATCTGGTAACACTGTTACTCGATTAAACATTTTATTACCATCGAGAAACACTAGGTCATTTTATTTAAATTAGGTTCCATCCAGAAACACTATAGCTCGTTAAAGGTAACTTATTTTTGTCTGCTGTGTTACTATCGGTTGGGATGAAATAAGATAATATATGTTTATTTTATTTTATTTATTATTACTAAGTTTACAAAATTCAGTCTACAGGTCAAGTCCCATGACGACAATGCATAAAAACAGTAATTATCTCTATGTATAAATTATCAATTTACAATCAAAACAATGGAAAAGAGAGATTATAGAATATAATACCAATATGTCAAAAATTCCAAAGCAAAATTATGTCAATAAAAAAATTCTCATTTTACTATCTATTCATAAAAATATCAATATAATTGTCGTATAAACAATAACATAACATTTAATAAGGGATTTTATCATTTTAATATAAGAAAAGAAAAGTAGAAACTATGATAAGATAACTCTAATCTATACAAAATGTGTGTTTTGACTGGCTACTTGAGTATGGAAATGTTTTTTTTTTCGATTTTCTTACCTACCTTTGATAAGACCCTATATAAATGTTGATTAGTGTGATAGAAAAACTGCTTACAATTATGTAGATACTCCAAAAATATTGTAATAATTGTTCAATAATATTCATGTTACATAAATGTTGATTACTGTGACAGATAAAAAAGGCCTTCAACGTGTAGGTACATACTCGTACCTAAATAATTTTTCAAATAAAAGCTTTTGTCTATTCTATTTACTAACGTATTTTATTTCAAACTTTTCCTACTATAATATCAAGTATTGTACAATTCTATTCAGAATGTATTTTGGATGAAAATTTAATCATCACTTCAGACTCAAAGCCATAGATGGCATAGTTTCTATACATATATTATCTTATTTCATCCCAACCTATAGTAACACAGCAGACAAAAATAAGTTACCTATAACGAGCTATAGTGTTTCTGGATGGAACCTAATTTAAATAAAATGACCTAGTGTTTCTCGATGGTAATAAAATGTTTAATCGAGTAACAGTGTTACCAGATGGGAATTAATTTATCACCAACCAGTAACAGTGTTACCCGATGGGAAGTAATTTATCACCAACCAGTAACAGTGTTACCCGATGGGAATAAATTTATCACCAACCAGTAACACTGTTACTCGATGACGAATGTTTTTCCCAGCCAGTAACAGTGTGACAGGAATGGGTGTTACTGGTTGGGCATATACCTCTGAAAACCAGCAAATAGCTAACTTAACTCTTGTTTTAATATTTTTTACATTTCTGTGTAGGTATTTCAAGCATTGAAATAAAGCTATTTCTTTCTTTCCTCCTATCTTATCGGATTTATTTTGCACTCTAAAACTAGTTTCATAATATTATTTAAAATGTTGGTTGCTAAAGCTGGGCCTTTTAAAAGATTTAGAAAACAAGCAATAATCCTTTTATGGTCCCTCTGTTTGGATATTGAAATCTTTTTGCTCCATTTTTGTAACACAGGGAAGGAAAATTCTAAAATTACGTGTAATATGACCTTATTTCCAACAATTTTGCGAGTAAATCCGACCTAAAAGGTGGAATTAACCCGCCCATAAACATTCTAGTTTTATTTGGGTCCAGATAAAAAGTTAAGAAGAGAAAAAAGTGTAGATAAATGACCAAACCGTTTAATTGAATAAAAATTCAAAGGTTATGTAAATTTAGGCTTTCGTAAATAAAATAAACAATAAAGAATGGTATTATATACATATAAATTTGTATGTGTTTAATTCTCAAGAGTACAACAAATAACATTATAATGAACCTAAAACTAAAAACCTAAAATAAAGTATAAATAAACATTTTTTTATATAATTTTAGCCACTATTTTATCTGCAGATAGAAAACCAGAGAGTAATAACCACATCGAATACCTACTCTTTGAAAATCTAAGAATAGTTTTCGCCCGCGACTTACCTATATCTCTTACCTATATCTTGCCTATATGTGATGCATCAAGATGCAAGCTATTTTTCTACCAAATTTGATCAGAATTATTAATTCGCAAAATTTTCTATTATTATCTTCCCAAGAGCAAATTTTTTTCCCCTTGTTTCTTTGTTCAAACATGATTTTCTAGACACAACACAGCCCACGGTCCTGTGGTACCTACTTGAATGTTTCAGAGTGGGTTAAGCGGGGTATTCAATAGAAACTTGCTGGTGAACAAACTTTTGGGACGTTATAAATTCAAATTTTGTAACAAACTTACAAGCATATAATAGTAACTGAGAATAGGCTTATAATTTTACTAGTAAGTATCTTTAATTAATCTTAACTTTTCTGCTTTCACTTTAAATGCCATTCCGTTGCCCGCTCGGAATCCACTATTTATCCTTTTTCGCAAGGTATTTCGAGAAACTTCTTCTTAGAGAAGCTCGGCTCCACCCTCTGCAAAAATGCGATCAAATGTATCTAATTAAAAAAAATTACAAAACAGAATAGTTCACTAAAAGCTCAGTTACCTGTGAAAGAAGTTTCGCTGCCATGAGGTGAATATAATCGTGGCTCAGAAGCTGAATGCTGCTGGAGCTATTTTGTAAGGTGTCATTTCTTTAAACAAAAGAAATAGTGCCTTTTAAAAAACCAGCTGAAAAGGTGCTGAACCAATCTACTAGAAAAAGTTAATTATAGCTTATTTTCTTAGTGACTAGCGGTAGCGGAAATACAGGAATAAAATATAGCCTATGTTACTTAGGGATATTCTAGGGCATTCAGGTAATAATATAAGCAATAACAAGACCGAGCAAAACATTGTGATGTACAGTGATGAAATAGGTAAAAACATGGGTTTACAGCTTAGCAGCAAGCTGGGGCATGCAATAAAAAACAATTGCATGCCAGGGGCCACTTATTTAGACATATTAAAAAATATTCTAGATGCCAAGCATAACAAAAATACAACTATAATTGGCAGGCGGGGAAATGCAAACAAAAAATGTCTTACAAACATTTTTGCACAATTAAATGACCTAGAAAATGTCACTAACATAATATTGTTTGCACTCCCTTATAGTAACAGTCACACTGAGTGTGAAAATATTATATAGACATAATTTAAATATGACATTACATACTTTGACATGTCGTCATACTCATAAATTTAATTTTATTGACACTAATAATTTTATTAGTAAACATTTTTATTTGACCAAAGATAAATACTATCTTCCTAAATATTTATAGACAGTTAGCAGATATGCTATCTTATTTTATTACTAATTCAGTCAATTCGTTGACTAACCCGACGGCTGACACTATTGGGCAATCGATTAATTTGACATTAAATTGTAACATTGTCATTGAGAAAATCATGGATGAAGCCATATGTAAAATTAGCAATAAAAATAAATACATTGTTGTTTGTGGAGATTTTAACATTAACCTTTTAGATACTTCATCCAGTATTGGTAGTAGGCTTGTATCATTTTTCAAATGTCATAATCTTGTAAATCTTTTTTCAGTGCCTACCAGAATTACTGCGACCACAGCAACATGCATCGATAATGTTTTTACAAACCTCGTGCCTGATGATAAAGCCGTAATTAATAAATTATCCTCAGATCATTGTGGCCTGATGGTAACTTATCAGATGTGTACTGAAAAGGCACTAAAGAAAGATATTAAATGCAGACCAGTAACGTGTACTCGCCTTCAGCAATTTAGAAATAACATAGAAAATAAACTTTTAGATTTTTCATACTGTGATGACCCTAATGATTTGTACAAGTCAGTATTAACACTAGCTAAGAACGAATGTAATAATGTTTTTAAAACAAAAAGTGTAAAAATCAATAACAATCTAATGTTCAGTGATTGGGCGACGGTGGGAATTCATAAAAGCAGACAAAGATTATATGAACTATACGAGGAAAGGACGTATAACACTAGTGATACCTTTTGCAACTATGTTCGTCAATATTCAAAAGTCTTTAAACGTATTTGTACCGCGGCTAAAGCTAACCATGTAAGTAATAAAATCAAAAATAGCACAGACATTGTAAAAACTACATGGAAAATTATAAATAGCGAGACTGGAAAATTTAAATCTCAACATTTTGACTTTCAGTTGAAAGTTAACAATAGAATTTTAAGAAATGCTAAAGATATATCTGAAGTGTTTGTAAATTTTTTCTCTGATATTCCAGTCTCGACGACCAAGTCACTTAACTCGTCACCCGCACTCGCTGAATCGCTACTACAAGAACATACCGCTGCATGTAATACACGCAATTTCGTATTCGATCATGTAAATCCTTGGGACATCCTAAAAGCATTCAAATCAATACAAATGAAAAATACTGCCGATCTCGACGGCTTATCTGTAAAAATCATATCATCCATAATAGACTTAATTGCCTCACCTCTAGCTTGGTTATTTAATAAATGCGTTGATGATGGCGTGTTTCCTGATCTGATGAAACATAGTAAAATTATTCCATTATTCAAAGCCGGTAGTAGATTAGACCCTTCTAACTTCAGACCAATATCAATTCTACCGACTCTTAGTAAAATTTTTGAGAAAATTATTCTATATCAGTTGAGTGCACATTTTTCTATCAACAGTATAATGTCTGTAAAGCAATTTGGATTTACTAGGGGTCGCTCGACAACCGATGCCGGTGTTGAGCTAGTAAATCATGTTTTTGATGCCTGGGAGGAGTCGCAGGATGCTGTTGGGGTTTTCTGTGATTTATCTAAGGCATTCGATTGTGTCCATCATGAAATTCTCATCAGAAAACTACGTCATTACGGAGTACAAGGCCGCGCTCTTGATTTAATAAAGTCCTACTTGAGAAGCCGGATACAATGTGTTGATGTAAACGGTTCAAGATCGTCTGGATCGGCGGTTTGTATTGGTGTACCGCAGGGCTCCATTTTAGGCCCCTTTCTATTTCTGGTCTATATAAATGACCTACCCAACCGAGTGCAACATGATATTGTACTGTCCGCAGATGATACATCTCTACTTTTTAAAATTAAACGACCTATTAAGTCTTATGACGAAGTGAACAGTGCAATTAATGATGTTGTCAGTTGGTTTAACGTTAATAATTTACTTCTCAATGAGAAAAAAACTAAATGTGTACATTTTTCTTTATCAAATATTAAACGAACTTTAAACTCAGTTACAGTTAAAAACAAAAAATTAGAATGTGTAAACACTACAGTATTTCTAGGAATAACTGTAGACTCTAAGTTACAGTGGGGACCGCACATTGATACGTTGGCGAAAAGGCTCAGTTCTGCTGCATATGCTGTAAAAAAAATACGTAATATGTCAAGCGTAGAAACAGCTAGACTTGTCTATTTCAGCTACTTCCACAGCTTGATGTCATATGGCATTCTACTGTGGGGGAATGCTGCTGATGTCCAGAGAATATTTATTTTGCAGAAACGAGCCATTCGTGCAATTTATAAAATGGGGTCTAGGATGTCTCTAAAGGAAAAATTCAAGGAAATTAATATACTGACACTGGCGTCACAGTATATTTACGAAAACGTATTGTATGTTAAAAAGAATATATCACTTTACAAAAAAAATTGTGACAGACATTGTATAAACACTAGAAATAAGAATGAACTGGCTGCTTGTGTTAGTCGATTATCTAAAGTTACCAAATCCTTTAAGGGTCAATGTATACGTTTTTACAATAAGATTCCCATTGAATTACAAAATTTGCCTCTTGACAAAAAAATAATAGTTAAGCAAAAATTACATAAAAAAGGCTACTATAAAATTACAGACTACTTAGTAGACCAACATGCATGGGATTAACCGACTCGACGCTATGTAAGGCTATTAATTATAATTATTATTGTAAACGATATTTATTAGTAAGACATGAGAATAAAAAGAGCTGCCCTTGAGTTTCTTGCTGGCTCTTCTCGGGGTACTGCATTCGGAACCAGCAGCTCGTCGGTGGAGATGGGCTGCTGTTTGCATTTAGCCAATCTTCATAGACGAGTTTAGAGTGCCTTGTTATTATAAAATATTGACGTTTCTAAGTGTATATTTTAATACCAATAGAAAATAAACGATTTTGAATTTTGAATTTTGAATTCTAGCTTTCCATTGGTAAAAGAATTTTCAAAATCGCTTCAGTAGTTTATGAGTTTATTCGTAACAAACATACATAAATACAAATCTTTCCTCTTTATAATACCCATTAGTTTAGAAGTATAGATATCAAGATTGTGTGGCAAGACTGATGAAAATTTTAATTATTGATTAAATTGTGTTTATTATTTTAGCTAATTGTTAGTTAGCAGTGTCATTAAAGTTAAACTAAGTTTGTAAAATGTTCATTATTTTTTTATTATCTCTCGACAGTTGACGGCAGACGCCCGCCATAGAAAATTATACTAGCGGCGCTAATACATCCATTCTATCGTAAAAAATATGTTTATTTTATGTTCTATAGATTACCGATTGTCTATCAGTGAGTTACTTTTTGCTTTCGGATGATAAGTCAGTGCTTTGATTAATACTGACTTGGACTGAAAAAAACAAATGACAATTAAAAAACACTTTTTCGAGCATAACACATCAAAGAAGTCGTAAAAAACAAACAAACTAATTAGATGTTCTAGTGCTGTACAAGTAATTTCCCGTTTGTTTTCAAGGGGCACGAGACGCTGACAAACAAAGAAAATTGGTTTGTGTGTTGGACGTGACCCAGGAATACTTCTAATTCAATTATCAAGTTCAGATATAGGTTTAACCGCTGAAATTGGCAAATGAGAAGTTATGACCGCATTGTGTTAGTCTCTTACAAGCAATTGGTTTTCGTAGATTTATGAAGCGGAAAAGTTTCGAGAATGTTCCCGGTATAATATTAAAAGTAAATTGTTGCTTGTTGGAGCACAATAATAATTTTATTCACATCATAATCTGATATCTTTTGTGGAAATACTATTTATATAAAGAATTTAAAGTCTTGAGACTCAAGGTTTTAAGTTCAGTTTAGTTTTTTGTAATTTGAATTGTTTTAGAAAATTAGTTAGTAGAAAAAAAAGTTATTCAAATAATAATAATAATAATAATCTCACGCCTTTCATCCCCGAGGGGGTAGGCAGAGGTATTCCATTACTGGATATACCCACATTTCACGAGATACATTGGACCCCTAAACGTGATAGGTGGTGAGCCCATCGCCGGACCGGGTCTATTTACACATGTTTCAGAATTAATTCTGAGACCTACGGGTTTTCTCACGATGTTTTCCTTCACCGTCGAGCTAGTGATAAATATGTACGTAAGTTTTTGAAAAACTCATTGGTACATGCCGGGATTCGAACCCGAGCCTCACTGATTTTCGACCGGCTCTTTAACCGTCCGGGCTATCACTGCTCGTTGAAAAAAAGTTATTCTTAGTGTAAAAATAGATACTATAATTTTAATTAGTATCTCTCTCTCTCTACATAGAACAATCTATAACGCCATAGAGGACAACCAAATCTCGTGACATTAGACGTTCTAAACCGCACTATCGAAGGTATAAATACCAATCCCTTACAAAGTTTCACTATCCCCCAAACAATGCGGTGAAATGCATGTTACTTCTGTCCTAACGACGCTTTCAAAATGTATTGCGTCTTCTGGTGTACGATAGCTCATTGGGTAAAAGGCAAGCACCTACCTACATATTACACGTAGTACTATTAATTATTATGTGATATTACATAGATACTTATTATTGACATTTGTGTATATTTGATTGTAACCTTTTTTTTAGTAATTTATTATTATTGATATAGTTATGTATACCTGGAAAGGTAGGGATCAGCAGAAGAACATTGTGCAAAAAAACACCTGAATTCCACATGCAATAAAGATTTCATTTCATTTCATTACATGTAGGTAGACTGCAGGTGCGTCATATTCACCGCTGAACCCAATGAGAATGTGATATCTTCGTCTAGAGTCTAGACAGTTAAATTGTGTGCTAAACAAGAAAAGACAATATCGAGACAGTTGGTAGGTTTTCGGTTGAAGGTTCGTGTTTGCGACAATCACGTGTAGACTATTTTGCAGACTGCCATAAAACTCGTAGCTCTGAGCCCTGCAGTAGGAGACAAATTAATACTCGTAGATATGAGGTAAGTATAAATAAAGAAACACATGTCTTATCACCGAGGGCCTTGCTAAGTGACTTTGTATTGTTAATATAGTAGAAAGATAACTAACTATATTTATCACTAGCTCGACGGTGAAGGAAAACATTGTGAGGAAACCCGCAGTCCTAGAATTAACTCTGAGACATGTGTAAAAGACCCGGTCCGGCTATGGGCTTACCACCTATCACGTTTAGGGTCCCAAAGATTATCTTGTGAAAAGAGGGTATATAAAGAAATGGAATACCTCTGCCTACCCCCTCGGGAATAAAAGGCGTGAGATTATTATTATTTATCTTTACTAATATTAAGAAGAAACATTTGTATTTTTGTATTTGACCGATTTTCAAAATTCTTTTACCAATGTAAATATAGAAGAATCCCTGAGTGACATATGCTATATTTTAATCCCGTAGTATTTCCATGGGAACGGTAACTACGCGGGTGAATCCGAGCAAAACCTCTGGTTTATTATAAAAATAAAGCAGTGATAGCCCGGACGGTTAAAGAGCCGGCCGAAAATCAGTGAGGCTCGGGTTCAAATCCTGGCATGTACCAATGAGTTTTTCAAAACTTACGTAGGTACATATTTATCACTAGCTCGACGGTGAAGGAAAACATCGTGAGGAAACCCACAGGTCTCAGAATTAATTCTGAGACATGTGTAAACAGACCCGGTCCGGCTATGGGCTTACCACCTATCACGTTTAGGGTCCCAAAGAATATCTTGTGAAAAGAGGGTATATAAAGAAATGGAATACCTCTGCCTACCCCCTCGAGAATAAAAGGCGTGAGATTATTATTATTTATCTTTACTAATATAAGAAAGAGGAAATATTTGTATTTTTGTATTTTACCGATTTTCAAAATTATTTTGCCAATGTAAATAAAGAAGATCCCTGAGTGACATAATATATGCTATATTTTAATCCCGTATTTCCATGGGAACGGTAACTACGCGGGTGAATCCGAGCAAAACCTCTGGTTTATTATAAAAATATAACTAAATGTAGGTATAGGATTGATATTAATGCTCGATTTGTGTGACCAAGTAAAATTGACGCCACACTCTAAAGAAGTATAGTCAATTACACGTAGATCTTGATAGTTAGTATTACTTAAAACTTGCGAATGAAATAAAAATAAATATTTATTTCAATTATGTTACATTCAATTCCAATATTATTGAGTACCGCCTACTCTTGGGAGCACAACTTTCTCACTGGCCCTTTAAAGGCGTAATATCAATAAGGAAATATTAAAATTCTCCCTTGGCATCCATTTCGACTATTTTCGACCCTAAATTCCATGGATGCCCAGTTTCGCCTTTCAATAACATAGCTATTTTAGGGGCGGGATGTGGCAAGGAGAGAGAGAGAGATTCACTGAATAGCTAGAGCTACATTATATACTTGTATGTATTGTACTTTACTATAGCTCGAATTGTTGCGTTAAGTCACAATAAATGAAAATGTTTTTTTTTATTCTTAAGAATGTTTACACAGAATGCACTAATTTATACATTTATATAAATTAATCTAAACAAATAATACGACCCTGTTTCCTAAACTAAGAATAATATTCTTGTATCTCAGGAAACAGTGATCCGCCGTGCTAAAGCTTGTAATCTAAATGCAGTAGACGTGTAATAATTTAAGAACTAAGAAATTAGGAATAAGTAAGTGAACAGCATTGCAACAGCAAAAATAAAAAAAACATGCGTGGTAAGGAAGTAAGTTAGTACCAACTCTTTATTGTAAACCAATAAAAATATGCAATAAGTGACACAATAATTGAAAAAGTACAATGGGCGGTCTTATCGCATTAAACGATTTCTTCCAGATAACCTTAGGATGAATGTAATGAGATAAACAGATCAAGGTAGGTGGTGAACTAAAGATAACAATATTCCAAAATATTACGAAACAGGCCTCGTTTTTAAAATGCTGTTTCTATTTAACATTATTCTCAAGAAAGTGACAGCATTGTCATTGTCAAGAAAGTGACAATGCTGTCACTTTCTTGAGAATAATGTTAAATAGAAACAGCATTTTTAATACGTTTTATTAAAAATACCGTTGTGTAAGAGCGCGGAGGATACGAAACAAAATATTTTTAACTTTATAAATACCGATCCAAAATATGAGTGACTCATCCATAATACGTTTACTCATCGCGAAATCTCCGATGCCACCTAGACAGATGAAATTTGGCCGGTAGGTTCCTTATACGACGCAGTGATCCCCTTAGAAAGTAAAACTGGATCCATGCGTGCAACGCCGCTGGATACTCAAGTAATTGCGATTTGAAAACTCGCTGTAGATACCATGTCCTTCTGCAAAAGCAATTTTAGATATAAAAATGGCGTAGTCTGATAGCTTACATTGTCAGCGGTATTCTTAATATTTTTACCTACCCAGTTAAGGTCCCGTTCCCGTGGGAATACAGGAATAAAATATAGCCTTCGTTACTCATCGATCTTCTAGCTTTCTATTGGTGAAAGAATTTTTAAAATCGGTCCAGTAGTTTTGAGTTTATTCGTAACAAACATACAAAAATACAAATCTTTCCTCATCTCATATTAGTATAGAAGGGGCGTACAATCAATAGAGAAATGTGGACTCGCATTACAATGCTTCAGTTAAAAACTCGTCTAATACAGGTAGGTAAATAAAAAACACGAAAACCTAATTACGTAATTGCGTGTAAAAGGCATTCAGATGGTTTGAAATATTCCCTTTCTTGTCCAGTCGCTTTAAAATTACCAACGATGATGCGGAGATAAAGAGGTATCTAAAAGCACTTCAAAATCACTTAAAAAGTTTAGACTTTACGAGCCTTAAAAGAAGTAGCTCACATAGTCATAATAATATCTATATTTCGCAGTCTTATTGTAAAAGTCGTGATATTAAAATTTCACTGGAATTATAATGGCACGCTCTTTTGTCAATCATCAATATCAATCAAGTATTAATTAATTTTCCTGGGTGCATTCATGAGATTTAATTTCATTAAATGACAAGCCCCGTTAAATTGTGAAACGGTCATGAATTACTCAGCATGACACTGTTGTCAGTGAATCAACCAATTAAAATGGACCGATGTTTCCGAACACTTCTAGTTCCTATTGAGAATTTAACTTAGTAACTTGCGGTCAAAAAGTAGTGGTAGCCCGAACGGTTAAAGAGCCGGCCGAAAATCAATGAGGCTCGGGTTCGAATCCTGGCATGTACCAATGAGTTTTTCTATAACTTACGTACATATTTATCACTAGCTCGACGGTGAAGGAAAACATCGTGAGGAAACCCGCAGGTCTGAGAATTAATAATATTATTAATTCTGAGACATGTGTATATAGACCCGGTCCGGCGATGGGCTCACCACCTGTCACGTTTAGGGGTCCAATATATCTCGTGAAATGTGGGTATATCCAGTAATGGAATACCTCTGCCTACCCCCTCGGGGATAAAAAAGGCGTGAGATTATACTATACTTTAAGTAAAATATTTTATAACACATTTGCTCGTAAAAGGTGTCTTATTTCACCAATTTTAATATCGTTACCTATCTCATTACGCCCAAGTGCGGTAAGTGTAAAGTAAAACGCACGGTTTATCAAGATGCTCCGTCTTAAAACGAACGGTACTTTTTAAAATCTCAGCAAAGAGTTTTTATGTCAAAAAAGTTGTCAACATTTTATGATTAAAATTAACTTTGGGAGATAAAATATATTAAAGAAATATTTATGTACATAATTATTTAATTTAATTAATTTTGACAGTAAATTACAACCAATCTGTAACAAAAACACAAAAATATTATTTTACTTTATTAGTAATAAGTACTGGCTGTTTTTTTGTGCCTTTTCCTAAAAAAAAATGATGATGCGCGCCGCGCGCTTTTTCTTAACGCTGTATTGTTTTTATTCGTTTACCATAGTCGGAGTTTTATTTTATTTCCTCGCAAATGTGTTATAAAACGTCGTATGAAATACGTGCGCTTTGATAATTACAGCCTCTGCTTACTTGTAGCCCTCGCCTACGGCTCGGGCTAGCAATATCGCCTCGGCTGTAATTTTCAACCTACCGCCTTATATCATAATGTACTATTACGTGTTGCGATTGTTAACAGCATGTAACCATCATGTAACTGAATAAACTTTCTTTTAAAAGTCTGCAAAAAGAAGTTAATCTTTTTGCATTATTCCTACCAATGTATAGGTAAACTTACCAAGTACAACGCAAAAGTAAAATAACAATGATGAATGACAAAATATTGAACACAACTATTAAAAATAATATTAATCTTTCATTAAATTTATATTTACTGAAATTCTTAGCTAAGATTACTTTTTAAAACGAATCCCAACTATCTCATCATAATAATAAAGGTCTTTAGAATGCATTTAATTCTCATACTGTAAGTTCTACTTTTAAATGGTAGAGTACGGAGCACAGATCATAAAGCTAGATTAATTGTCTGTAGTACGGAGGCAAAATAATTTATTATTGAGTATAACTATAACATTTGTTACTGTTATTATCAGTATTCTCTGTAGTCCTGTCCATTTGAAATGACAACTTGCTCCTTGAAAATGTTCTTCATGAGATGGTTCTGGCAATATTGCAGTGGCACTTCAACGAACCCTGGAACAGAAAAAATACAAGGACCAATACACTCAATAAAAAAAACTCCAGTCTCAATAAAAGTACCTACTCGGCGGTGGGCTGTAAAGGTTAATGATTTCTTTTTCTTATGTCGTATCTCTCATGATGCTGGTAGATTGATAAACTCTGCCACCGTTTCACAATTTCAACGATCATCATGAAAGTTGTCACATCTAAGTGTGTTTTCATGGAGTAGTTTTATAGTGTCCACTAATTCCCCCGGGAATTGAAAAACAGACTCCGTGACCGTCCCACGTATTTATCTTTAGTATCCTGATGCAGCAATAAATTGTTAAATAAAATAAAAACGAAGACCCTTAATCTTACCAGAGTAATCATCATCTCCTCTACAGTTGATCATGTCAAGATAGCAGCCATTGTTGAAAGTTCTATAAACGTAATCTCTTAATTTAGAGGCACCACACACGGGGCGGTAGTGGTTCGGGCAGAACACTGGACAGGACTCTCCGTACATTCGTCGAAGCATCGTGTTTTGGTTAGTGATGCAAAATCTCAAAGGTGTTGTACGGTAATCTGAAAATTATTAAATGTTAGCGAAGACGGCTTGAGAGATTGGACTGTATGTTGGTGCTACGAAAGATGCCGTGACTTGAGGGCTTGATAAAGAAAAGCCAATGGAAGGTGCTAGTATACTTTCAGAGATGTTTACGAAATACTGAATAAAGGTTGTAATAAATTATGTTGTTTTAATAAAAATAAGAGATGGAATGTTCCCCCATGCTACATGAGGAAGTCGGGCGAAGTGATCGTGCCTGGGGCTCCATTTTTTATTTATAAAGATTTTTGTGAGTACTTTAACAGCGCAGTTTAAAACACTGCGAAGCTGACATGTGCTTGCCATCTTTGTCAATAAGTTTTCTGTTTCTGTAACACGGATAGACAACGATTATTTCGTCTATAAAAACATTTTAAGCGATAAATATGTGTTTTAAATATTTAAATAAGTATTAATAATAAATAATGAGTTGATGAATCTCAAAACTATAAATATAAGAAACTAGCGACTCGCCCCGGCTTCGCACGGGTACAATGATAATACTAGAACTTTCCTCTTGAATCACTCTATCTATTAAAAAAACCGCATCAAAATCCGTTGCGTAGTTTTAAAGATTTAAGCATACACAGGGATATACGCAGGGGTCAGAGAAAATGACTTTGTTTTATACTATGTAGTGATAATGAAGAATCTGACGCAATGAACGATCAACGAAGAGCCGAAACCGCTGGAATCATGAAATTTTGCACTAAGGTTCTTGAAATATTATACTTAAGTGAGCACTAAGAAGGGATTCTTACAAATTCGGAGCGGTCAAAGTCACTGGGCACTACCTAGTATTACGTAAATAGAATCGATTGACGTGCTCAAAGTGGGGAAGTGGGGAAATCAAGAAACGAATGCAAATTAATCTATATCCTACTAATATTATAAATGCGAAAGTTTGTTTGGATGGATGTATGGATGTATGGATGTCTGGATGTCTGGATGGATGTTTGTTCCTCTTTCACGCAAAAACTACTGAACGGATTTTGATGAAACTTTACAGTTATATAGCTTAGACATCAGAATAACACATAGGCTATATTTTTTAAAGATAGTGTGTGAGTTTTTCAAAATATCACAATAATTATCAAGTAAGTCGGAAAAAAATCTGCCATCGCGAGCATTTCTGGCGTACGCTGCAAAAGCTGTGTCTACGGTAGACTCGAAGAAACGCACATCAAATTGAAGAGCGTAAAAAATAAGTCGATCTGAGTCGACAACTTATAGGTGGAAAATTCGTATTATCAAGTATTTTCAATATAAAAATGAATAAATTGCTATTATATTAATGGCGTTGCTAAGTAAACATGTCAATGTCATCATAGGGGCTATGGTGTAGTATATAACGTCATCACGTGTCATAGGTCTGTATTCCCTTCTCCTTTGTGATTTGGGTAAATAAGATTTAGCAGAAATATCTAGAGAAGCAGAGAGAAGATAATCACGATGTTTTCAAGAGAGGTTCAATGCTCTTTTTATGCCCGTTTCCTATATAAAGTTTATTTTGAAAATAAAGAAACGGCTTGAAAGATGATAATTATTATAGTGACTGGAATTGAAAAAGGAATGCTGAGGTGGTTTGGTCACATTGAGCGGATGAATGAAAGTCGTCTAAAGGCGGATTCACGTTACACCGTGGCGGGTCCGGGCCGGACCCCGTAAACAATACCTTCCGAGATTTCAACGCCGTGTCAAGCATGAATGACTTCATACCAAAAGTATACTATAGATGTTTGACCCGGTCCGGACCCGGCACGGTGTAATGTATATAAGGGTGTTGTGAATGGGCGTGTCGGTAGAGGACGACCTAAGCGTACCTACATCGATCAGATCGCCGATGTGTTGTAGAAAAGCCAGATAAAGAGTACCCGAAACCGACGAGCATGACGTCTTTTGATGGATGTGGAAGAAGCATGAGAGATCTGCCAGGTTCGAGCAAGTGGCAGTCTATTATCTCTGTCTACCTTAATAGGAATTAGGCGTGTTATTTTATTACTAGCAACGTCCCCCGGTTTTACCCGCGTCAGTCCCGTTTCAATGGAAAAATTATAGCCCATGTTACTCCTAGAAAAGTAAGGTTTCCATTGCTAAAATAAATTAGTAGGACTAGCGACTTGCCACGGGTGCAATGCTGATACTGAAACCTTCCTCTTGAATCACTCTATCTATTAAAAAAACCGCATCAAAAACCATTGCGTCATTTTAAAAATCTAAGCATAAATAGGGACAGACAGCGGGAAGCGACTTTGTTTTATACTACGTAGTGATAGCGGGGGCCTATTTGAGGAATTTATTCCCGTTACCGTGAAAATTTCAAAAATCCCTTCATAGCATTTTTCTATGACGTATAAGATATCTACATACCATATTGATCGTTTCGGAAAAGTACGTACCTATTTCTCTTTTTAACCAGCTTTTATATTTTCCCATAGGAATGAGATATTTTTCTGGAAAAAAAAGTACTGTAGATGTTGATCCAGGTACTTGGTTATCTCCATACCAAATTTCATCAAAATTCGTCCAGTATTTTTTGCGTGATGCGTGCACAGACTGACAGATAGACAAAAAAAATTAAAAAATGTGATTTGGTATCTAATCGATAACTATCTACACTACCGCTAAAATTTTCAAAAAATATTTGATGTACCTACAGACACGGTCCTGTTAGAGTTTTATTATACGAGTATGTATAGATAGCGGGTGACCAGTGGGTTTGCCCCCGCAGCTCCAGTTTATTCCCGGTCCCGCTGGAATTTCCAAAAAACCCTTCACAGCGGTTTCCTACGACATACATGACACCTACATACCATAGCTAAAGTTTCTTAGGTGTACCTAATCGCTTTAGACCGATACGTTGAGTAGGTAACTACCTACAGAAGTATCATCTACATTTTATAAAAGGTCGGCCAAGTGCGAGTCGGACTCGCGCACGAAGGGTTCCGTACCATCTATCTATATATATAAAGAGAGAAGTCCTGACTCACTGACTCATCAACGCCCAGCCTAAACCCTTAGACCTAGAAAGCAGTTTTTTTTACAGCTATTGTTTTTAAGACGTAAGCTAGCACTAAGAAAGGATTTTTCGAAATTCAACCCTTAAGGGGGTGAAAAGGGGGTTGAACGTTTGTATGGAAAACCTTCATTTTGGGTGTATCAATTAGAAACTTTGTAAAAATACTCTATAAAACAAACAACAACAAACGTATTTCTTAATTTTTCAAAAAACACCCCATATGGGGGTGAAAGAGGGGGATGGAGTTTGTATGGAGACGTGTTGTTTTTTACGTCTATCAAGTTGAAACTTGGCCCAAATACTCTTAAAAATAAATGATGAGAAACGTGTTTTTGGATTTTTCGAAAATCAATGTAGGGGTTGAAGTTGGTATGGAGAAGTGTGGTTTTTGGCATGTATCAACTTGAAACTCGGCATAAATATTCTTTAAAAGTCTCCATACAAACTCCACTTCTTTTTTTGAGAATTCACTATGGGTTCCTTGAGGAAATTTAGTTGTTATTATGAGCAAATGGATAGCCTTTGGTATCAAGAACTAATTCAAAAATCATGAACCAGAGAGTGTCCTAGGCTTTACAATACCTAACAGAATAATCGCAATTCCTGAAATTCGTTTGTTCAGTATCGACTACTTAATTGATTTCAGCTATTTTTAGTATGTGTAAAGTTTTTCCGAAAAATGAATTAGCATAACTGAATTTAGGGCTACCTATGGATACCGTAATGTTATCGCTCTTTATTTAAGAAATTTGAGTACGAATGCATCACCATTTTTTATATTAGTATACTAATTGGGTTGTATGAGGAATTGCGCTTATTCTGTGACGCGCTGTATATAGGGTGTTTTTAATAACAAAAATGTAAATAGCAATTATAGCCCAGTGGCTAAAGAGCCCGCTTCTGATTCGTGAGGCTCGGGTTTCAATTCAATCCTGGCATGTACAGTCAAGTTTTAGTAAGGATCGCTAATTATTTTTCACCATAAATATAGCCTATGTTACTCAGGGATAATGTAGCATTCTAATGGTAAAAGAATTTTTGAAATCGGTCCAGTAGTGTTTGAGTTTATTCGTTATTAACATACAAAAATACAAATCTATCTCCTTTAAACTTAATATTATTGTACATAAATAGATAGTGTAGATTATCATTCTTGATATATTTTCTTAACGCAAAGGAATAACAAATTCGACGCAGACGAAGTCGCGGGTATCAGCTAGTAATATATAAAATGCTTTGTCCTGAATGACTGACTCAACGCACAGCCTAAACCGCTTCTTGTGTTCTTTGTATGACGTAGGCATCCGATAAGAATGGATTTTCCGAAATTCTAAGTATACATAAAACAATGGCCCAATTAAAATAAACACGGGTTGCACTCCGGGAGTGCCGGCTGAAGTGAAAACTTGATTATTAACGTTGTGCATTTTTGATTTATTGGAATAGTTAGGGAATAGCATTGAACCTCTCTTGACAACATCGTGATTATCTTCTCTCTGCTTCTCTAGATATTTCTGCTAAATCTTATTTACCCAAAACACAAAGGAGAAGGGAATACGAACCTGTGACACGTAATGACATTGACATGTTTACTTAGCAACACCATTAATTTAATAGCAATTTATTCATTTTTATATTGAAAATACTCGATAATCCAAATTTTCCGCCTATAAGTTGTCGACTCAGATCGACTTATTTTTTACGCTCTTCAATTTGATCTGCGTTTCGTTTGAGTCTACCTTAGACACAGTTTTTGCAGCGTACGCAAAGATATTATATATAGAAAGACGTAGATATGTCACTAGAGCGCGGAAAATGAGGCCGACAAATGTAGTTAATTAACCACATTTTATTTAGTCGCATTGTATTTCAATTCGTATTTCAAGAGCAACTGTTGACAGATAGCTGTCTCTTTCTTTATTATTCGTTCCTTATCATCTTTCCCCGTCATTGTTGTATGCTATAAATACGCTGAGAAGTAAGTATGTGAATGTTGTAGCCACTCGTAGCGGATCAATTTTTAAACGCGCGCAGTGTGAATATAACTCATCCTTACTTTAATATCTTTGAGCGTACGCCAGAATAGCTCGCAGATGGCAGAGCGCGCAAACGCTCTGCGCCGTTTTACGATATTTTTTCGATCAGCACACGTGACCTGACGCGAGTTTCACAGTTTTTACCCATCCCACAAAAGTGCTCAACGCCGCTAAAGAAGTTTTCACTACAAAAATGTAAAACATAATTACTTATTTGTAATCTGACGGACATGAAAAATAATGAATTCACAAAGTTTTAAGATACGTAGGAAGACTAGATTACTAAGGAGATTACTTGGTGGGTAAATATTGATTCAACCATCAAACTGCAAACGGCGAAATTGCGGTTATCACAGATGTTGCCATTGTGAACTATATCCAATTAGGTTACCTTGTTACTGATATAGTTGTTGCGGTATCAATACAGACGTTGGTAAGATACAGACTGATGTGTGCCTCCTCTAGGTATGTTTTAAGCGAAGATTTAATTTTAATATTAAATATTAGGAATTACGTGGCAGTGACTATCGACGGGCCTGTTGGCTTCGTTGGTAAGACCCTGCCTTCTGAGTCGGAGGTTGGTGGTTCGATCCCTGCTCGGGGCCAACATTAGTGTGCATGAACATGTCTGTTGGCTCCATGTCTGTTCGTTTAATATTTATATAAAGTATGTTTATCAGTTATTTATTACCCACAGTACAGGCCGTGCCTAGTTTGGGACTAAATAACAATGTTTGAATTGTGTTTCACAATTTATTATTATTATATATACGGAAAAACATATTACTGTATACTAAAAACTGTGACAGGCATAATTGTAATCTAAGGAATAAAAATAAACTAGAGCAACCTCAGTCACGATTAAGTAAAATTAATAATTCTTTTGTGGGGCTTTGCATACGCTTTTATAATAAAATACCAGAAGATATTTTGAAATTGCCTGAAACTGTGTTCAAAACTCATGTTAAACATGTACTTTGTAAAATGGCATATTACAAACTAGACGACTATATAAATGACAATGATGCTTGGAACAGATTTCCTCCAGTCCAGCGCAATACGATAGCGAAAAACAAACGAAATTATGTAACCCAATTTAGTAATATGTAACAATTGATTAAAAGAATATTGTGTTGAGGAGTTTCTTGCCCCGCTTCTTCTCCTCAACCATACATGCTGAAGCGGTGGAGTTGAAATGACGTTCAATAAGTGGACTTGTAAGTTCCTATTTTGAATAAAACATTTTGACTTTGACTTTGATTTTGACTTTATAAATTTTGTATACTTAGGTACTTCTTTAGAGTGTTGCATAAATTTTACCAAAAAAATACGTAATACAAAGAGTTTACTTGGTCGCACGGTGTCCTCGCCGAAAGCCCTCGACTTATGCCAATTCCATACATTTATCATTATAAGTATTCGGGTGGGTGGGCACTATAGGCGTTCAGTGTAAATTATATCATTTCTTCCAAATTGTATGTTAGTATTAAAATGAGTTGTACCTACCTAGTAGAAACTTTTTTATTAAAATAGGCTGGTCCTTAATGTAGCACAGAGCATGGAGGTGAGATCAACGATGAAACAAACTCTCTCAGCTGCAGAAGTCTATGCGAGTACACGTGCACTTGAATAGATTCGGGTTGTATGAACTCGGGAACACAGATGCAAAAAGGGTATTCCACTCCTTGGCCGTGCGTACTATAAAATACGTTGCAAAGCGGTTTGTGCGAATGTGTGAGGTATCTACTAAAGTATGGCTGATATTTTATTTTATTAGTCTGAATTCTTAATGAATGAAGGGGATCTATCGGACTATAAATCTATTTTAAGGCGATTCACACATATAGCATTTGATTTTTATGGAAAAAGTAGGGCCTTCTCACTGTGTTTAGTCGCCAGTTGCACGAAAATCTTAGTGATGTGCGCCTGAATGTCTTAATGGTCCATTAACTAATATAACTGCCTCAAATTTTGACTTTAATAGAAAAGAGACGGTGAGTAGTATTAATTATTTGATGACTCAATAAATCTAAATGACGTCTGGTTATTGGCAGTGTTTATACCTTTCTCATAGTTTGAGTCTAATAGTTAGAAATATACATCGTACAAGTGAGTTGTTTGAGCATTACGTTCATGAGCGAACGAACTTGACGCATATCCAGACTGAAAAAGCTCTGTCTGAAATCTGCGCCCAAAGGCCGCGGCCTAAACGGCCTATTGAGAAATCCTGGTCTTTCCTAATCGTGAACTTTTGAAACGAAGTTCCTTATCGCGCGTTGCGAAAGGGGGCTAGTCGAAAAATCATCTTATTATCATCCTCATCATCATCATCTTCATCCGTCTAGCCCCCTTTCGCAACGCGCGATAAGGAACTTCGTTCCAAAAAGTATCGTTAAACCTTTTGGTCTTAAAAGTCTTAACTTTTCCCTTGACACCTCTCAAGTTGTTATTTAAAAATGAGAGATGGGCTTGCTCTTGACCCAAGACTAGCCCGAGAGCAAAGACAGGGCCTGCAATGGGAAGAGCTTGCCCAGAAGATGCCTGTTCACTCGATCCTTAAAGGATTGTGGGTTATATAAACTCGGAAATACAGACAGGAGTTCCACTCCTTGCGTCATAAAAGATCTTGAAGAAGAACATGTTCAGATAAGTGAAAATTACGTACTATTTTTATAACATTCCGAGTAAGCACGCTGCGTACAAGCGCTTGGAAACATTTTGAATTTTACTTCTTTAGCGTCGAACCCACACACCGATTCATTATGTCGGGCTTCAGGACATTGGATATCACATTTACAGATTGCAAGGGTTATTGCTGTAATAAAGAAACTTTGTGGGTTAATTATTTCATACAATTTTGTATGAAATTGAAAATGTCCGTGTAAGTATAATATTATTAACTAGCGACCCGCCCGGCTTCGCACGGGTGCAATGATAACACTAAAACCTTCCTCTTGAATCATTCTATCATAATATTTAAAGATTTAAGCATACAAAGGGACATAGGGACATAAGGACATAGGGATATAGGGACAGAGAAAGTGACTTTGTTTTATACAATAAACTAGCGACCCGCCCCGGCTTCGCACAGGTACAATGCTGATACTAAAACCTTCCTCTTGAATCACTCTATCTATAAAAAAAAAACCGCATCAAAACCCGTTGCGTAGTTTTAAAGATTTAAGTATACAAAGGGACATAAGGACATAGGGATATAAGGACAGAGAAAGCGACTTTGTTTTATACTATGTAGTGATGAAATTATAATATACTTAACGGCTTTTACAATAACGCTGAAACTGTCATATAATTATTATTATTATTATAATCTCACGCATTTTATTCACGAGAGGGTAAGCAGAGGTATTTCATTTCTCGAAATACCCACGTTTTACCAGTGTATTCTTTGGACCCCTGAACGTGATATTTGTTGAGCCGAAAGGCGGGGTCTTAAACCACTGGGCATTATTATCACTGCTAGATATTGATTTAACTTAATAATTTAACTTACATGTAGATAAGACAACGAAAGTAGCAAAATAATTCATCTTCACAGAAACATTTATCAAAACTACCTACTTGTAATCTTGACTGTGTAGTTTAATGACCAAATTCCAATTAAGATAGTAATTCAATTCCAATAATTAATATTCCACTACTTTGCGTGAACCTATTGGAAAACATCTAATTCTAAATCGAATTTTACTCTATAGAATGAGAAGAAAGTGTTAGTAAGGTAAACGATGATGACCGTGTCTACTTAAATCTGTTAATGTTATAGTGGAGACTTTGTTGACTTTTGTTATAAACACATTCGTATTATAGAATATATGATACTATATGTTTCCCGAAGAAAAAAAAAGAAGCACAATGGAAAATACATATAATTTTCTTCGTTTTTTTTATAGTATCCTAAACGATTCGACAGATTTACGAGTATAGAAGTGCGAGGTGTCGTAAAGAGGGTAATTAGGAAATTATTTTTAGTGTCGTTCCACATTCTTATGGTGGAACATATACTCTTATTATAACCGTATAATTAACTAGCTTTTACCCGTGGCTTCGCTCGCGCACTTTCATTTCCCCCCTTAAGGGTTGAATTTTGAAAAATCCTTTCTTAGTGGATGCCTACACTATATAAGCTATCTATGTGCAAAATTTCAAGTCTCTAGACCCACCGGCTTAGGCTGTGCGTTGATACATCACTAATCAGTCAGTCAGTTTATCATTTTATATACATAGATATGATATCTTAAATTTTAAGCTGCTAACAGATGAGACCCTTTAGGTACATAAAGACCACTTACAACTGACAGGTTAACCGACAGGAACTTATAGTAAATGTTTCCATATCCAATGCTCTATCTTTGTCGGTTGAATTGGCGGTCTCTGGATCAAGTCTATTAGCAGCTTTCAATTGATAGTATTACCATAGTAACCAGTATAGTTAGCTACTCCACTAATGCATACACTTAATGACTTGTTAATCTATTACAAATAGAATTAATTGGTTAGTAATTACTAATTAGTAGGTACTACTACAGTATCAACTGAAATGCGAACATACAATACGATGTGTTTATTGGTATTTGGCTAGGCGAAGGAGAGTAGCAGAAGGATAGTATGCGAATTCATTACCTATAACCAATTAAACTACCAATCTGTAGTGTTTAAATCATTTAAAGACAAACAAATACGTAATCAAATAAATAAATAATTAGTATTACACTTAGACAGAGTATATACACGTATACAAATTCTGGAAATACCTGCGTTTCCCAGAATATTCTTTAGAACCCTAAAGAAAGAAAAAATAAATATTTATTTTTCCTATAAATTCTTCTAACTTTTACATTCTAAACGTGATAGGTGGTGAGCCAATCGCCGGACCGGGTCTGTTACAGATGCCTCAGAATTAATTCTGGGACCTGCGGCCTTCCTCACGATGTTTTCCTTCACCGTCGAGCTAGTACGAAGTATAAGTAGTGGGTTATATAATTAATTATTATGATGCTCAAATCCTGTCCCGAGATGAGAAGGAGCGGCCTTGATAGCAATCCGATTATAAGTCAATCTCGCTTAAGACGCACTATTGATGCCTTCCCACACAGCTTATAGTACTTAGAGTCCTACAGACGCATCAACTATAATCTATTTCACTTTTGAAGAGTCGTCGAGTTGTGGAAACAAGCCCGCTTTACCATTACCATTTTAGTTTTATTAGGGAATAGATACATATTATAATAAACTTTCTAAATTTATATTATATATTGATAACAGTAGAATAAGATCGCTATTATAAATAAAGATATTTAAAATCAATGTAAGCTATATATTTTATATAGCTTACGTTGTAAGTTATACCTATCCTAAAGCTGGTCACAAAGGAAACTCAAAGTTAATTTAGTCAAAAACCTGATCGTTTATAATATGGAATTCAATTTAATACTGAAAAAAAGGATACTGGGTTTTCCGACTTCTAATATCATATTAATTTATCTGTCTTCTTATTAGGATAGGATTATCACTAACTGAAGCCGGTCTGCCCACTTGATCATTCCACTAAGCCGAAATTAATCAGCAAATGTCAGATATAAATGGCTAATTCTTGTACACTTCTTAGCGTTGGGATAATTGCTTTAGTGCTGAGTCTTATTGACCCGACATCGAGTCTTAACGACCCCGGAATTTTGGTATAAGTAGGTATTGTTTAATTAATTTATCAGAATTACATATTTATAAATTATTATTATTATTAATAATTGATAAACTTTTATATTATAGCTGAAAATATTTTGTAACCAAATATGAAACCGTGAAAACATAAATTTTAATATGACCAATAAATAAATTTAATAATAGGTATTTTTATCAAGATTGCTTATACGTATTTAATATACTTAATATAAAGCTCGTTTAATTATATAATGTTCTTTATAATTTTATGTCTGTCATCAATACATACTATCAAAGCCAAGGTAACAAAGGTTTTTTGTTAAACCAATGTCAAAACTTTTTTATTCTAGATTAGACTGGATAGATTACATTAAAAGTGTTTAAATTGATGAATGAAGTTGCTCAACTCTGGGTAAGTTTTAAGGACAATTCCAAATGAATATTTTTCTATCTGCATTACACTACCTCACTAGTTCTGATGCTTATTGATCTGTTTTTTGTTGATTTAAATGTTTTTCTAAGCTGTTTTCTCTTTATATATTTTTTAATTACCTCGTTGTATGTGTATCCCTTTGTCTGTATTTTATAGTGTGTGTCTTGTTGATAAATATATAAATTATCCATACCTACTTATTTACGAATACTATACCTATTGACTAAATGGTAGCCTATAATAACATTACCTCGTAGATACCATTTTTCAAAGTTTAACAAGCTCTCCAGAGGAATATAATTCTTATTATACCGAGCCTATGATTAGGGTACTTTCCCATGGGAAAGGACATTCTTTCTATAAGATTAGATTCTATTTTCTTTTTAAGATACAAAGTCAGGTGGTATTCTGTGTTATACTTCAATATCCGAAAAATTTTTTTTTTTACTCAATTCACACACGGTTATTTAGTCCCAAACTAGGCAGGGCCTGTACTATGGGTACTAAACAACTGATATACATACTTAAATAAATGTTAAACGACCAGACACGAAGCCAACAGACATGTTCACGCACACAAATGTTGGCCTCGAGAGGGGATCGAACCCGCGACCTCTAGCTCAGAAGGTAGGGTCACTACCAACTGAGCCAACAGGCCCGTCGATATATAAGTATACTTCTAAATAAAAAGGATGCTCATGCCTTTACCTCCACCAAGGAGGTTGAGATGAGACATCCCATCCCTAAAAACAGACACTTTTCACCACTGCACTGATATATTATACAACGCGTAACAGAAAAAGCGCAATTCCTCAGTAGCAGTATATTAATATAAAAAAAATATGATGCAATCGAACTTTAGTTATGTCTAATCAATTTTCTTAAATATCGATTAATAATAGCACGATTTCCATAGAAAGCACTAAATTCAGCTACGATAATTCATTTAAAAAAAAAGCTAACACATATTAAAAGTGGCTGAAATCGAATAAGTAGTCGATACTGAACAAACTAATTTCAGGAATTGCGCTTATTCTGTTACATGTTGTATATACTCCAAAGTGTACACTGGTGAAACGTGGCATTTCCAGAAACGGAATACCTTTGCCTGACCCCTCGGGGATAAAAGGCGTAAGATCATTATTATTAAATAACAAAAAATATCTAGCAGTTAGATATTCCAGTATCATCATCAAATTATGCAAATAAAATCATAGGCACAATAATAATGGTAGTTTTGAATATATGAATATGTTAATAAGTGCAGTTAATTGTGTCTTGAAGTGTATGTTATATTTTAATAAGTTTGTTATTATAGACAAAAATACCGTTTCAGCCTGAAAGAGTCGAGTGTTATAGGTGGTAAAATCGAAGGAAATGGAGCATAACAGTTATGTTACTATCATTGAAAACAGCGCTAGTGAATCAAGAGACATAGTCGCCATTAATGTCAAAATAGGGAAGGTATTAACATTGAATTATACCATAATGTCGGTTATTTACGTTCTTATTGTGGCTGTTTAGTGTGAGGTGTCACACATATTTTTTTGCAGGTTTTTCAAATTTGATGTGAAAATACTTCCCTAGGGCCTCCGCCTTTCTCCGATTCATGATACTTAGGCCGTTACTTTGAACCGATCGGTGTCAAAAAGTGACACGTTCAGTAGTAAAAGTGACACAGCCGTAGTGTCGTCAGTTACTATGATAGTAAATCGGAGGACCATGGAAGCCATAGTATATTATCTCTATACAACGCGTAACAGCATAAGCTCAATTCCTCATACACCCCAATTAGTATTTTAATATAAAAAAATATGATGCATTCGAACTTTAGTGGTGTGTAACCAATTTTCTTAAACAAACAGCAATAATAGCACGATTTCCATAGATAGCACTAAATTCAGCTATGCTAAATCATTTTTAGGAAAAAATTAATACATATTAAAAATAGCTGAATACTGAACAAACTAATTTCAGGAATTGTGTTTATTCTGTTATATATTGTAGATACTATACAGCGACATTTCTAGCGCGACCAACTTAAATAATTTTGACAGTAGTTATCTATGTGTTTCTGTCGATTTGATTGACGATTCCCACAGATTAATATTAATAATCATTTATTTCCGATAAATATCCAAAGTGTAGTAGTAATACAAAAATATTAACTTATTAGCTAATGTTATTATTAGTCAATACTAATTAAATTCTGGTGGTCCATCCATCTCATTAGCAGGGGATCCATTTGCTACCTAGTACCCATAGGATGCAGTTAGGTCTGCCGAGAATGCGAGTAAGTAAGGAGGCACAGCGTTGTCTGCTAATTGCTGAGAAACCATCAATATCTGCCGCAGCAAACATAGCCGACGCACTGCAATGTCGCGGCAGCCCCATCAGCACCCTGAAGGCGTTATTATATTGAACACGCATTCACACATACACGTCGCTGCATGAAGTTAATGACGATTCATTATCTCCATCCATATAATATTCGTTAAAACGACCCTTTCAAGTTGTTTTTGGCAACCATCAAATTTAAAATTTTCACTTTCAATAGTCTTTAAACTTGATTGATAACTTGGATTCTCTTTATTATTCTAAAGATTCCCAAATGTTTGGTTTGAATCGGCCATTAATAACAAAAGGCGATAGGCATTGTAACGTTTCTTTCTTCGAGGAAAATAGCTTTTAGAAATTCAACTCACCTAATGGAAGCTGATGCTTCGTTTTCATATCAATTACGTTAGTAAATTGGGTAAAATTGAGTTGTGTTTTCCCTGAATTATAACCTACTGTGTTGAAAGGACATTTTACGTTTCTGGGCCCTTGACTTATGAATTTAATAAATATTATTAATTTGAAAGTATCCAGAAGGGTGTGCCCGGGTATTAATGAGCCTTAAGAGTACATATCCCTAAGGATACAGAATATTTGAACTCTCTTACATCCACACGAGCGATATGATAAAATATAATAGTACCTACAATGTGAGATCGCAAGAAAAATAAAATGACTTCAAGAAGCTTTTTACTTGCTTTCTTTTACTTTTTAGGTGCCGGTATACATTATTCAATTTTTTTAAGTAAAAAATTAAAAAAAATAAAAAAAAATCTCACGCCTTTCATCCCCGAGGGGGTAGGCAGAGGTATTCCATTACTGGATATACTCACATTTCACGAGATACATTGGACCCCTAAACGTGATAGGTGGTGAGCCCATCGCCGGACCGGGTCTATTTAGACATGTCTCAGAATTAATTCTGAGAACTGCGGGTTTCCTCACGATGTTTTCCTTCACCGTCGAGCTAGTGATTAATATGTACGTAAGTTTTTGAAAAACTCATTGGTACATGCCAGGATTCGAACCCGAGCCTCACTGATTTTCGGCAGGCTCTTTAACCGTCCGGAATATCACTGCTCTTAAGTAAGGGTACAAAATAAATGTGATTTATAAACATTTCAACCAAGTGCCGACTGTTCTTATATTACGAGCTCACTTGTCTGTCTCTCTCCCTGACTAACCGTGACAACATACAGAATACCCTAACAATAATATTGAAATTACAGATACGCCAGTTGAAAAAAAAAAGATCAAGGCAGAGAGCAAAGTAAATAGCGCCTATGACATTAGACTTAACTTTTTAGTTCACAACTGCGTATCAACAATTTTCAGGCATTGCTTTGGCTTTCCTACCTTCCTACTGGATAGTTTCAGTTCTTTATAAATGACTTATAATATTTTACGTGACCAATAAGTCAAACATGGTTATGTAGTTTAAGTTTATAATATTTCAGCTACTTCCACAGCTTGATGTCATATGGCATTCTACTGTGGGGGAATGCTGCTGATGTTCAGAGAATATTTATTTTGCAGAAACGAGCCATTCGTGCAATTTATAAAATGGGGTCTAGGATGTCTCTGAAGGAAAAATTCAAGGAAATTAATATACTGACACTGGCGTCACAGTATATTTACGAAAACGTATTGTATGTTAAAAAAAATATATCACTTTACAAAAAAAATAGTGACAGACATTGTATAAACACTAGAAATAAGAATGAACTGGCTGCTTATGTTAGTCGATTATCTAAAGTCACCAAGATCAAAATGCATGGGTTTAACCGACTCAGCGCTGTGTAAGGCTATTCATTATAATTATTATTGTGAACCATATTTACTAGTAAGACATGAGAGTTGAGACTAAAAAGAGCTGCCCTTGAGTTTCTTGCTGGCTCTTCTCGGGGTACTGCATTTGGAACCAGCAACTCGTCGGTGGAAATGGGCTGCTGATTACATTTAGCCAATCCTCATGGACGAGTTTAGTGTGCCTTGTTTATATTGACATTTCAAAGTGTATTTTTGTACCTACTGAAATAAAAGAATTTTGAGTTTGAGTTTGAATATATGATATCTAATATGCGAGTGCAAAAGGTGAGAAAACTAAAGTATTTTCCTTTGGGATAAAGCTGTTTTCGTCTTGGGCGAGCTTGAATCCCCCGCTGCACTCAGGACTCCGTAACACCCTCGCTAGTCTCGCTACGTTCGGTATTTAAATACTGAGTCTCTCATTTGTTCAAGATTCAAAATCGCGCCCGTGACATAAAACAGTGCTATATCCCCTCGGTGTATAATCTACTATTATTCTGGCATCCCAAAATTGATTACAAAACTCACTGTTAGTAAGATATCCGTTTAAGAAATCCATTAGGTAGTTTTCTTGTTGATATGACTTTCCTCAAATTTTGGCGCACTCTAATAATATATACTTACCTAGAGAAGAGACTCATTTTGCGTAACATTTATAAAGCATAGGTACTCAGATATCGTAATTCTCTCATAAAAATCTTGCTTTTAGACAAATAATGGCGGGAAGCCCATCAGATAGAGATTTATAGTCTGTCTATTGACGCAACCAATTGTCAGGATGGCTGAACATGAACACTGATATAGAGATACACTGGCTACATCATCTGCGATGCATGCAGTGCGCTGATATCGCCGTACATTGTTTAGAAAGCAAACATGTGAGATAGACATTTATCAATATATGCGCTAATAGGTAAACATATATTCCTAATTATTATAAACTAGCAGCGCCCCGCGGTTTCACTCGCGTAGTTCCCGTTCCCGTGGGAATATCGGAATTAAAGTATCCTCTGTCCGTCTCCTGGTTCTAAGCTACCTCCCCATCAACTTTCAGGCAAATCGGTTCAGCCGTTCTTGAGTTATAAATAGTGTAACTAACACGACTTTCTATTATATTGTGTCCCACAATTTATTATATATATAGATACTAGCGACCCGCCCCGGCTTCGCACGGGTGCAATGCTAAATTTTCTTTGCTATAAACCATCCCTGGACCTACTCGAACCCACACAAAAAGTTTCATCGAAATCGGTCCGGCCGTTCTCGAGTTAAATCGTCAGGAAGGAAAACCCGACTTATTTTTATATAGTAGATTAGATATATAGATGTTCTGTCCTATATTGTACTTAGAGTATCAGAAGTCTAGCGTCAATCCCGCTAAGTTAGTTTGTTGGCGTTATTCTTGTTATTATTTTTTTTATCTCAAAATAAGATTTAATTAGTACATTTTTTCTTAGTTATCTCAGCAAGTCACTAGAAGCCTGTCAAATCAGCGTAAGAATCGGAGATTAGAACGAAAATAATTAAGTCAGTTCTATATTGCGTTTAAAATCCGTTAACCCGAATCCAATCAAGGAAAGAAATGCTGAGTAATAAACCAACAAGAAATGTGACCGTCCGAATTGTATATAGTATTTTCAAAATTAATTAATTAGTTATTATATGTTTGTACCGTTCGCTGTTGAGGCGATGGGTCCTTGGGGCCCATAGGCTAAAGCTTTTGTCAAAGATCAGGCAACCCGTAACCCAAGGGCTGGCAGCAATTTTTGCCAAAGAATAAGCTTGGTAATACAAGGAGGGAATGCTGCCAGCTTTTAGGAACACTGCGTCGCCGGGAGATGCGTTGGAAGAAGTCTTTTATTTATAATTATGCAAAAAAATGTAAAAAAAATATTTTTTTCACTTAAAAAGTTTTCGGTTAGTTTTCCATAGTTAGAGCAATAATGGCCTGTGCTTACTAACAGATGATTTTCGACCATCTCACTTCTTAGTATATCTTCATATACATCGGCGTCGTGAAAACTTGCAGGCTCCTTAACTAGTTCTGATATGAGGTGTATTTGTGGCGGCGATGAGCTCACCAACAATTTTAGGATTCCAAAAAATACAATGTTGAGAGTGGGTACTTCCATGGTGTAATAGACCCGGTCCGGCGATGGGCTCACCATCTATCACGTTTAGGGGTCGAATATTCTCGCGTGAAGTGATAATTTCCAGAAATGGATTACCTCTACCTGCACCCTCGGGGATAAAAGGCGTGAGATTTTTTTTATTAGAGCCCTGATGTAATGTGGTCAAAATTTCATCTTATGAATGGCATGGATATACATTAATAAACGACGTATTATATACTTACAGCTTATTGTTTGCTAACGGTCAGCAAGGATACATTAGCTCCCATCCCACAGAAAGCCTGCACTGCACTGATAACGGCGTACATTGTTTGGAAAATAGGAAGACAGATAAAACAGACGTCGATCATTCATAGACTGGGTCCTTTACTTGAGTTTACAGTTACACCCATAAACATTATATTATATCTTTTTTAATCTTTAATTATTGGTCAAGAGCAGTGGTCGATTTAATTTAAAAACGATGTTATTTTTGTCTATGCTATTTGGTGTCTGTCACTGTCTTTTCTGCTACTACAAAGACCTCTGTTATTGGGTAGGTAGTTGACTTTGTCGATATTAAATTGCGAATAGTACCTCAAAACTCTTTTTTTTGGTGCCCAAGGAAAATAAATTACTGCATACGCACCCGGGGGGGCCGGAGGTTCTGTGGGGCTCTGCAGCCTAGTGCTGCCATACCCACTAAAACCCTGGGGTGTTTCTCTTCGCCACTTCGGACCCAGCCATGGCACCGCGGTTATGCATCCGCGGCTAACCTCAAAACACCCAGCTAGAATAATGTAGGTGCAATTCACCACTTGGTCCTGTGCTTTTTCGTGACCAACAGACTAATCGAATTTTGTGGATGAGTTGATGTTGATGGACTTAAGTGGGATTTTTCTTATTTTGTGTGTAATAAAAGACACTCACTTACACACGTCACGTAATTTATTACAATGTGCATAGTGGGTGCTTAGTCAAATCAGTTACATTTATCATCTGTCAAAAAACAAATTTATTATGAAGATTTTACTGAATAAAAAAACTATGACGTAATCACTACATAGTATAAAACAAAGTCGCTTTCTCTGTCCCTATATCCCTATGTCCCTATATCCCTATGTATGCTTAAATCTTTAAAACTATACGCAACGGATTTTGATGCGGTTTTTTTTAATAGATAGAGTGATTCAAGAGGAAGGTTTTAGTATAAGCATTGCACCTGAGTCCGAGTCCGGGTCCGGGTCCGGGTCCGGATCCGGGTCCGAGTCCGAGTCCGAGTCCGAGTCCGAGTCCGAGTCCGAGAACGGGTCCGGGACCGGGTCCGGGACCGGGTCCGGGTCCGGGTCCGGGTCCGTGTCCGAGTCCGAGAACGAGTCCGAGTCCGAGTGCGAGTCCGGGTCCGGGTCCGGGTCCGGGTCCGACACCGGGTCCGGGTCCGGGTCCGGGTCCGGGTCCGGGTCCGGGTCCGTGTCCGAGTCCGGGTCCGGGTCCGTGTCCGGCTCCGGGTCCGGGTCCGGGTCCGGGTCCGGGTCCGGGTCGGGGTCCGGGTCCGGGTCCGGGTCCGAGTCCGAGTCCGAGTCCGAGTCCGAGTCCGACTCCGACTCCAACTCCGACTCCGACTCGGACTCGGACCTCCGTGCCCGTCGGAGTGGGGAGCATGAGGTTTTTTTCGTTACGGAATTTCTGGATTCGGTCCCCGCGCTCAAGGCCCGCGATAGAAGCTATGCAATAGCTTAAAAAACGTCCTCGCCGTAAAAATATCGTTTTGCTCCCTTACGACACAATCGACTATTTCGGCATAGCATACCTCTGCTGTCCCTTTAGGTATAAGGTATTTATTTTTACTTAAAACAAAGAGCCTATAAAGCAGAGCAATCCACTTTGCTATAAGCCTGTTTGGTGTACCGGGTGTTTTTAGTTGCTGAAAATTGAAAATCTAAAAATAAGGGCTTAGTCCTAATGCGTTCTAAATATTTTACGTTGTAATACAGACAGGGTTTTCTTTCTCAAATTATACTTGGCAGGTGCCAGACTAATGAATATTGAGTAGGTTTTTATACCATCCATAGCTACCTGAGTAGGTACGTAAGCTGCTAATATTATTTGCGTCATTGCGTATGACTTTGTAAAGGGCTGATTACACGTGTTTAATAGAGCCGAGGCTATCCGTGCCAGTCGCCAAGTATGCGTAAGCTCACAATGGGACCACCATTTACGTCATCTGAGTTTATTTAAGATGGTGAAATAGATGAACCTATTATGAAAATCTTTGACTCGAAACTTTGTTAAAAATCTAATTTAAGCTAGGTAATTGTAATTCTACGATCAACACACACCATGTGGTAACATTTTTCCATTCATGAAAAAATACAAATTATAGCGAATGACGTTTTTTCCAAATTAAAAAAAAATGTACCAAGTGAAGCCAATGAATACTTTAAATGATGAAGTATTTGTTCAACAATACTCGGTACATTATGCACAGTAAATTTAGTTTTTGACAGATGATAAAAGTAGCTCATTTGACTAAATTCTAAACTTTGACTAACCTACCCTAATATAGTATAAATACCCTATTAAAGTAAAGTTTATATGTGTAACATTGCCTGAAATAAATGTCATTTAATTTATTTTATTTAATAGTCCATCAACTAAAATTGGACATAAATTGACATCAGTTTGGCTTACTATTGTTTATAATACCTAGGAATTGTTAATAAGTACGAGAAACCAAACCTGTTTTTAATTGAACAAAACGAGAGCAAAAACATCTTCACTCACAAAGGCATAAGTGCTTGTATTGCAAATGGATCTTGTCCTGTGACATTTATTAATAAATTCCATTCCATTTCAAGTCACTCTATATTTTCTGGAACATACAGGTGTCATTGGTTTGACAAAATCGTTAAAGTAAGCGCGCTGTGACGCATATTATGACGACTTTACATAATATATTGACGTACGACTCTGCTTCTTTCGCCAGTTCTTGCTATATTAAATTTGATGAGAGGCAAGTGGCATGTGTGTAAAGTTCTTATATACTTTATTTGAGTTAATATATTGGTGTTAAATCATCAAATTTAACAATAAAAATGGAATTAACTCTTTTAGTTCCTTTAGTAAATAATAGTAGAGGCTTGCACAGCGCCCTTTTGGGTCCCAATTCAAATTCAAATTGAACGATATATGGTAACCAAGTACGATTTGAAGTATACCAATATTTAAAGGCCTTCTGGCTACACTATTGTATATTTTCGGTCTACTTTTCAAATAGCCCATTTCGCATTTTGACTTCTTCTTTATGTGAATACTTCGCTATCATCCCACTTGTCAAACACCCTATTTCAAATCGTGTGTCTGTGTATGCCTTATTATCGAACTAAATACCAATTATTCGTCTAATCTACTATATAAAAATAAGTCGGGTTTTCCTTCCTGACGATTTAACTCGAGAACGGCCGGACCGATTTCGATGAAACTTTTTGTGTGGGTTCGAGTCGGTCCAGGGATGGTTTATAGCAAAGAAAATTCAGCATTGCACCCGTGCGAAGCCGGGGCGGGTCGCAAGTTTTTTTATAAAACTAAAGCGGAATCCGAACCACTCTTCTAGGGTAGATATACAAGGAATATATCCTCCAAATTTCATATCTCTAGAGGTCATTCTTGGTCAGTCAGTCACAGTCCTATTTTTTGTCACTCGAACCTTTTATTTTGACACTATCCATATTTCTTTTACATTGCAATTCAGCTCACAACATGCAAAATCCCTAAAGCCATCAATTTGCATGGACATGTTTACTGTTCCACTGGTTCCCTTTCTGTGGCCATAGAACTGGCGGAAACAACGACGATTTTTCTCACGGAAAAATGTGGAGAGCGATGTTAGAAAATGAGCTACGAAATAGAAATGCTTTTCTATTTTTCAACATGTTATATGCACTATTATCTACTTTTTCCTTACTTTGTTAGTTTATTGCTAAATAGTAAAAACAACGGTGTTTCTTACTTACGCCCAGCACAAACGTCCTTAAGATTGTATATGTTACCGACAATTTGTATAATCCGGTATTACATATAATCCCTAGGGAATATATATAATGCCTAAAACGTGCAGGTAATGTATGAAATATTATTTATTTCGAGTATGAAATAAATAATATTTAATACCCAGGATTATATATAATACCCAGTGCGCAGCCGGTAATGTATCGAATGAGTTCATGTTTACAATGTTTTAATATTTCCTTGGACAGGACCTAGTAAGCTAAGAATAAATAAATCCCATCAAAAACATAAATGTGAAATGAGAGCCGAGTTCAATATTATGCCTTGGTTGTTAACTTCAACGACAAAAGAAGTGATATCTAAATGGGTGCCGAGTTCAATGGTTAGTCGTGAAATTTATTTATAACAACATAAAATATCAATTCTTCTTATAACTTAGGATAATATATTGTAGCCTAAGGTCTGACGTGGCTAGTTTTCACATACCAATTATTATGTTCGATGGCTGGTTTCTACCAGCAAGCCAAATTTTTGGAATAATAAAATAAGACACGACAAGTAACAGGTTTAGAACTTGCGAAGGCTATTATAATTATTATGTTCGATGGCTAGTTTCTACCAGCAATAAGCAATAATTCGTATATGAAAACTAGCCAAGTCAGACCTTAGGCTACAATATATTATCCTAAGTTATAAGAAGAATTGATATTTTATGTTGTTATAAATAAATTTCACGACTGACCATTGAACTCGGCACCCATTTAGATATCACTTCTTTTGTCGTTGAAGTTAACAACCAAGGCATAATATTGAACTCGGCTCTCATTTCACATTTATGTTTTTGATGGGATATCACTACTTTTTGTACATAAATTATTGGTAGGTACTTACTCGTATTTATAACAAAATTAATACCAAATGTTTTTTGATAAAATACTGTATTTTCCTACGTTTAGGGGGTATAATCGTCTTTTTTGTGTTATTTTCTATTCTCAAACTCATTCAGAGTTAAATATACATACCTAATTATAACTGTTATAACTATACTAAAATTATTATCAATTTTTTGATTTAAACTATTGCCAATACCATAGGTACATACTTACTAAAAAAATTGTAATCTATACATAATATTTATTAATATATAAAGCTCGACTTCTATACATATAATAAAACTCTAACGGGGCCGTGTCTGTACATTAAATATTTTTTGAAAATTTTAACGGTAGTGTATAAAGTTATCGATATAGATACCGAAACACCAATTTTTGGAATTTTTGTCTGTCTGTCTGTCTGTCTGTCTGTCTGGTTGTGCACGCATCACTCAAAAACTACTGGACGGATTTTGATGAAATTTGGTATGGAGATAACTGAGTACCCGGGTCAACATTTAGGGTACTTTTCATTCCAGGAAAATATCTCATTCCCACGGGAACATAAAAAAACTATTTAAAAAGATAAATACGTACTACCCCGAAACGATAACACCTAGAAACTTGAAAAATGGTATGAAGGTGTCTGATATGTCATAGGAAATTGGTATGAAGGGATTTTTGGATATTCCCACGGGAACAGGAATAAACTAAATCCAAGCGGGAAAACGCCGCTGGGCACCCGCTATTTGAAATATGGTATGTAGGTGTCTTATGTATGTCGTAGGCAACCACTGTGAAGGGATTTTCGGAATTTCCCACGGGAAGGGGAATAAACTAAATCCAAGCGGGAAAACGCCGCTGGGCACCCGCTACTTGAAATATGGTATGTAGGTGTCTTAAATATGTCGTAGGCAACCACTATGAAGGGATTTTCGGAAATTCCCACGGGAACGGGAATAAACGGAATCCGCGCGGGCAACGCCGCTGGGCATCCACTAGTAATAATAATATAAGTGTTTTTAAAAAAACCTATGAATTTCGTAGCATAAATCGCAACCTTATAGGTCAGAGATATCTAGAGACAACCGGACAGCAAGACAGTGCACCTGCACATGCGCGGCTGCTACTCGGTCGGTCGGTAAGGTTTTATCGCACCGCCTGCTCCGGCGTCGCACCGCGCGCCGTGTACCGAAATGCGTATTATTTAATTATTTATAACTAATGATTCTTTTACTAATGACACTTAAATGAATTGCGCTAATTATTTAAACATTGAAACAATAATTAATACTAAATCCCAGTTAATAACGTAATAAATACGAAAGTCGACTATACTCTTAGTTATAAGTACTAAGACGGAATATTTAGATTTAAAAAATTAAGGGTGGTATTTACGAAAAGACCTTAAAATCCACATATAGACCGGCTGTCATAAGTTTTGATTGCTGATTCTATAGAGTATAAAGTTAAGTGTTCCTAATAGAATCAATTAATTGAAAAATTATAATAAAATGATAAAAAAATACCAGTTTTTGATTTATTACTTTGTATTCACCTAATTACCTACCTACATGCCAAATTTGAACTTTTAACATACGTGTGGCGCCATCTATCGGCAGATAGCGGAACTAAACTACACTTCACTCTATTGTGTACTTAAATGGATAGTAAAATTATAAAAAAATACCAGTTTCAGATTTATTCCTTTGTATTTACCCAATTATCTATCTGCATGCCAAATTTGAACTTTCTAGGTCACCTGGAACTGGGTTAGAGTTTTGATCTATAGGTCAGTCAGTGATAAAAATGTAGATTTTTGGACGTTAATATCTAAATAACCGTTTAAGATGTGTTTATGAAATTTGGAGCACATACGTATTTTGCAAGTCTCAATAATATGAGCTAAATTTGACACTTTTATGTTCAATAGTTTTTGAGTTATGAAGGGGTCAAAAGTGGCTCCAAATGGTTCGTGTAAAACTACACACGGTGCTACTCGCCGTTCTGCTACTTGAACTCGGCTTGACACGCTACCGCGTGTCTAGATATTTTTAAATACGTACTTAATTTAGAGTAGGCAATAAACATTCTTATTTTTTTTTACTTTTTTTAATAACTTCGTGAGGAAACCCGCAGATCTCTGAATTAATTCTGAGGCATGTGTAACAGAAACGCGGGCATATTCACGGAGATTCGATATTCGACTCGGAATCGGAAAATCTGTCGAAAGGTTTCGAGATGGGCTATTCACAGATTTCATATTTGACATAAGGATTCGACAGATTTTTTGCTTCCCAGTCGAATTTCGAATCTCCGTGAATACGCCCGCCGGTCACGTTTAGGGTTAAAATATTCTCGTAAAAAGTGGGTTTTTCCAGAGACGGATTACATCTGCCTTCTCGGAGTTAAAAAGCGTGAGATTATTTATTTATTTATTATTTTATTTTTGAACAACTTTCACTATGGGACTCATTATGCTGCTCCTCAAAAATAACCTTTATTAATGGGTTGGCATTTTTTGCAGGATAATTAAATCTTGATGAGTAAATTAATGACCCTTTATTAAATCAATAAATTATTCTTTAAAATAATCCTCAAAAAAGTAGAGTCCTCTTTGTAAGTGGGTAACAAAGAGGCTTACAAGCCCAAAGTGGATTGTTAGAAACATTATTCGGAAGAACATTCACTATAGGACCAACTTGATAAGAGCAACTTTATTTTTCACTTTTCCATACAAATCAGCTGAGCGCTTAGAACGAAATGTACTGAGATGAGAAAAATAAAGTTGCTCTTATCAAGTTGGTCCTATAGTGAATGTTGTTCCGAATAATGTTTCTAACAATCCACTTTGGGCTTGTAAACCTCTTTGTTACACACTACAGTTACAAAGAGGTACTCTACTTTTTTGAGGATTATTTTAAAGAATAATTTATTGATTGAATAAAGGGTCATTAATTTACTTATCAAGACTTAATTATCCTGCAAAAAATGCCAACCCATTAATAAAGATAATTTTTGAGGAGCAACATAATGAGTAATTTAATAAAGTCGATTTTAAGCAAACAGCACATCTTTCATTGGTCCGTCATTTCATACGTAGTAGTCCAGGCAATGAAGCGGATTTTTGTATGAAGACCCCAACATTAATTCCTCAGTCGATGAGACTCTGCAGGATTGTAGTATAGTATGATACAATACTTGCATAAAAAAATCATAACCGAAGTTAGGTATTTTTACTGAAATACTTATTTATTTGATATCTTTGTTGGGGAAAATGCTCAGTCAAAATTTTCTTCGCCAGCAATCTTCATGTGTGTTAAGGAAGCTATATGCGAAATATCCAAAAAAATCTCCTGGTAGAAACAACAAAACTCAAACAAACCTTGCACGGGAAAATTGCTCAGTCCATTTTTTTAACTGGAATGTCATTTAATAGTCGCTGTGGACTTTAATAGGAAAATCCAAAATAAAAACCGTCTCTCTACATTATTCTCAGAAATTATCAAATTATAAACCAAAAAAAAATTTTTTTTTAGTATAAAAACCTAACTTCGGTTAGTTTTTTTTTTTTTATTTTTTTATGCAAGTATTGTCTCATACTATACCTAGTACCTACTACTATCCTGAAAAGTTTCATCGACTGAGGAATTAATGTTGGGGTCCACTACCTTTATTGCCTAGACTAGTAGGTAAGTACTTACATAACATTGATAAATAATACAGACCAAAATCTATTTATTTTATACATTGCCGGTGGCCAAGTAGGTATTCTATAATATAATCCCGGGGCATTCTATATATTACCTAGGTAGAGTATGTAATGGACATTAATATTAATAATATTTCATACATTGCCTGAACGCCCCAGGTATTATATGTATTGCCTAGGGATTATATATAATACCTGCATTATACAGATTGCCTGTAAAATATATATCTAAATTAAGAACCTTAAACCTTAAGAATATATGTAACTAAAATATTTTTTTATTTCAGGTGCCAAGGCCAAACACACATAATATAATAAATATTATATAACCAAAAGTGTTCTAACCTTTTTTCGGTATAGCTCTCATTCGCCAAATGTCTGGGTATAACGTGAGATAAGAAACTTCATTCCCCTATGTAATATCACATGGTCTTACATTCGCCCTAACCTACCTTTACATATATCAGCTTTCCAATGAGCAACCTAAAAAATCTTATCTACATAAAACCCATTTAATAAAATTATCAACCCAGTGATTCGAAGTTTAAAGGAATAATAGTAATCAATTGCTGTCTTTGTCGACCTTTGAAAATATTTGTTGGAGAGTTTCTCGGCTCAATGATTAACAAAAACTTTGTTCGGATTTATACTTTGTATAATAATTACGAAAATCAAACAAAAAAACTGAGGCAATTTTCCGAACGGTTTTGTTATGTTTTATGGTAGGTACTCGTTATAGGCTATTTGACTGAAATTTCGAAATTACTTCAGATTATTGAATTATGTTAATAGAGCCATTAGATGAGTTTATTTTATGGCTTTCCTAAGAAAACTTGTTAATTAGGTGCCACCTATAAGACTTCTTTGAGTGTTTTGCCTTAATTGATTCCTTTTGGGAAGATTATTTTTACAAAAAGAATCTTTTGTTTTAAGGATGTACTAAGTTAGTTATTTTGTTTTAGTAAGTTCTGTATATAATTATTTTTTGGTCAGATTAACACAAATTGCTTTTAGATAACTAAATAATTTGTGCTGATGAGAATAAATAGTACTTTCACACTAAGTTATTTTTGACGAAGTATTTGACTTCGTCAAAAAGGCTATTGTAGAATTAAACTACAAACAACAAGATAATTATGTTATTTTTTTTGTAAGCCTATAATTATGTTTTCCCACATCTGAGCAAAAGCCTCTCCTCCTTATGTTATATTACTACTTTAAAATCACAGACCATAACACAGATCATCTTTAAATATTATGTCTTTAGTACCTACTCGCTGTTGCCGACTCCGTCTGCTTGATCTTTAGTTTATTGCGTCTTCTAGGAACTAAGTAAGTTTTTCAGGGATGAATATACACGTACCCACGTACCCTATATTCTTTTTGAATGGTAGCCGTGAAAAGATAACAAACGGACAAAGTTACTTTCGCATTTATATTATTACGGATTATAATTTTAAAATAAGTTCAGTTAAAACTATTTAAATAACATACTTTTATTTTGATTTTATTCATCGTTCAATGGTAGTATAAACTGCAGTTACATTTACGAGTATATTGACACGACACTGGAGTAGCCAACCGCTAATGTACTTTTGAAGTAGAGAACGATGTTACGTCTCTTTATAAAAGCCTTTGCGATTGCATTATCTCACGTGTTATGAATGTGACAGTAGACTAGATAAATCATAAGTTTCTGAATAGCAACTGCGTATGACAGGTTATATACTGAGCTACTTCACCCCTGTCCGTTTATCTTTCTGTCCTTCGCTTGCTTTATAAATGACTAGCGGTTCTGCGCGGCTGCACCCGCGTAATTCCCGTTCCCGTGGGAATTCCGGAATAAAATATAAGCCTATGTTACTCAGGGATCTTCTAGCTTTCCATTGGTGAAAGAATTTTTAAAATCGGTCATGTAGTTTTTGAGTTTATTCGTAACAAACATACAAATCTTTCCGCATTAGAATTTTAGTATAGATATATACTAGCAGCGCCCCGTGGTTTCTGCGGGGACATAGTATTATATATATGTTACTCCTTGATAGTTTAGCTTTCTATTGGTAAAATAATTGGAATGAAGTTCCATAACGCGCGTTGCGAAAGGGGGCTAGACGGAAAAAATTAAGACCAAAAGTTGTAACGACACTTTTTGACAACACGTGTTTTTCTGTCTATCTCTCTGTCTGTCTCTCTCTCTCTCTCATAGAAAGTAAGCCAGTGACACCCTTGAGAATTCTCAAGTTTTATTTTTAAATTCTGTTTAGTAACAAACAAAGTCACTTTGGTATTTATAATATTTATGGGATGGGATGGGATAGGTTGTACCTAAGGCAAACATATACTTAGACATAATTTATCCCATTAAAAAAAAAAAGAGATGTAATAATTAAATGATCTGCAATTATAAAATTGGGTGAGCCACAAAAATACAGAATTTAAATCATTTGGTCGGCATATAAAGATTTTGTTGGCAATTAAAAAAATCAGGCAGCAATCCTTGTTCCGCAAATGAAATAACACTTGGTCCGCAAAATACGAGTAACTACTTGGTCAGCAAGATTTAATGATTGAACAGCAGAGAAAACATGTCTATAAGCAGTGTATTTGATTGGTATGCATATTTAAAACATCAAAATAACTAATTGGATTGCGTTTTGTTTAAATCGGCAATGTACGCTATACGATAATGATAAGATAATGATATGATAACGGTATCACGTTTAGGACAATGTGGGTATATCCAGTAATGGAATACCTCTGCCTACCCCCTCGGGGATAAAAGGCGTGAGATTTTTTTTATTTTTTTTTGTGATAACGATAACTATAACGATAACGACAACGACAACAATAATAATAATAAGTTGCATAATCTAAACTCTCATTCACCTATCTCGCTAACCCTCTGAGTGCTTACCAAAATTTTATTAAACAGGATCAGCTCATTGCAGATTATAATATAGTTAATATGCTGTACAAAAATAATTACAGCCATCCAGAATGACATAAATTGCTGATTGATTTTGGAATGTTTTCTGGCCATGAGTTGCTGACCAATTACCTATTCCTGCTTACAGATTATATTTTTCTGCTCACAAAAATACGAATACTATGCTAACCATTTAAATAACACCCAAAAAAAATTGCTCACCAAAAAATTGTCCTCCTTGAAAGGTTTTTAATTTTTTAGAGATTTAGTTGTACACAAGCTTACCAGTATCTACCAATCCGTGGTAGGCTAACATGAGAGATTATGGCCCTTACGTCCTCATAATATATGTGGAAAAACGGATAATTCAGTATTTCGCTTTTATGGATTGATGATTTTGATGTTTGAGATATACCTATTTAGGTTCCGTCTATTCTGATCGTACAAAAGATTTTTTTAAATTCTGCTACTTGATCATTATTTAGAGATACGCTCTACACAATATACACTTCAACCTATAAAGGACTACCATTATAAGTCATTTTATAAGCAATATGTTCAAGGAACCTCGTCCCTAAACAAATATACGAGGTATAGGTAAAGTTTGTCTTCGTGTGCAAATAAAATAGTGAAAGCAATCAATCTACTGGGGCATAAAGTGATTTACACGGTCGCCTTTCAATCTATTTTGAAAAGGTCTTTAAGGTCAACTTTGGGAATCTCATTGTGATTAAATTGTCCTTTACTATTTGATAACATAACATAATAAATAAAAAATGAGCTTAATTACCAAAGCATACTTAAAAATCAATTTCTTTTAAGGACAAGTAAATCAACTTGGAAATATTTTTCTTTGTAAAGTCATTACCAGACTGATGAATTGTTCATTCGATTGGAATCGAATTGTGTATTCTATTTTTGTATCCGAATACTTCGTAACAGAAATTATCCAACTCGACTCAGCCATTAAGGGAAAAAGAAGTTGAGAGATCCTAACAATCATGAGAGGGAATCAAGAAACTCGATTAGCATTTATTTATTCGTACACGATGAAGAAAATAGAAAAGTGCTTTCTGCCACCTGGAACATGATGAATGATTATTTTATTGACCTACCCAACGGATCGACGCAAAACAAAATCAAGATGATGGATTCAGTAATACAGTGTGAAAATAGACATTTTTTTTGTAGATAGTCCCTATTTATATTCTTGATTCACAAAATCATTTCAAAAATAAGTTGTGCTGATAATTAAACATAAGTATTACTTATTCTGTGACATAAGTAAAAAATCAACAATAAAACTAACAAACTTCAATCAATAGCACTAAAAATACTACAATAGTTAACTTAATTAGACTTGAATATATGAATCCGGCCAATCCGGGGCACCGAAGTATTATCATAGCATTTCTTGCAGTTGGTGCCATACGACACCGGATATTTTGTATTGGCAAATTCCTATATACACCGGTCAGACTTTTTTAATCCCTGAAGAGTAAGCTGCCTTGGCTGGCACCCATCATAAAGTGTCTCTAAGTGGGTTAGAAGTTGGCTGTTAAGGCGGCGCCTGCACCTAATGTCTCCGATGCGACAGAATGTTTTAGGCTCTTGGATTAATTATACCAAAAACTTTGTGTTTTGCATAATATAATTATGAAATATGAAACCACTTTTTAATGGTCATACTTTGTTACAAAGTAAAGTAAAAAAAATAATTAATCATACATTTTCAAACCGGCCATGTCAATATATCCGGAAGTCACAAACATTCCTGCCAATTCAAGTTTTAGCGTCCCACGGGTGCTTAAAGACTATACCTAGTCCTATTGTGTCTGCATTCCGTTACTTGGCGGGTTCGGTTTATCACGAGATTTCATGATTGCAATGTTTTTGATAAAAACAACATAAGACCAATATTTCTTAACATAATTTTAAATTACTCTCTAATTTATATTATGAAAGTTATATCTTTGAAACAGAATATAAAGTTCACTCAGCTGTAAAACTCAATAAAGCTGAAATATTATATTGCGGAGAAGAGAAATCAGTAATAGTTAAAAAAATACCATTATTTTCTTCTTTAAATATACGAGACCCGTCTCGTTAAGAGTTGAAATATTTACTTAACTATTGAATTGCACTCTCACGCTCTGTAGCTAATGCATTTCAAGCGTGTTTATGAACCAATTTTACTGTTTCTATTTTGCACAGTGGACCGGGTAAATTTCATCTAAAAGATTCCTTTGCAATACAATACAACAGAACTGATATTTTAAACTTCAAATGCATGCATTCTTTGAATCAGCCACGATGTGCCACAAACGTAATTCTAACCGTTTATTTAATAGATTATGAGTCATTTCTGATTAATCTGGTTTCTATTCAGTAAAAAATATAATTAAAAAATAATCGATGTAGGTAAGTATGAACAACATATACACTTTGTTGGGCATGGGAAACTATCAGACCTGATGATGAATGAACTGATTTCATTGTGAATAATCGAAATACAATATCCAAAACTCTGTTTAGTTTTGGAAAAACGGTTCCAAAGCCAAAACCAGAGCAAATTTATACCGTTTTGCCCAGTTTGGGACTAAATAATGTGTGAATTGTGTCCCACAATTATATTTTTTATTGGAATTTTAATTTGGAAAAATCAAATTATTGTTTTATTTAAATAAAAGGTAAGGAACGAAAATTTATTTATTAAATAAAAAAAATCTTATTCTTTTTTGGAATTGTATCAAGGAACACCGCCTGCCTTCGTTTTGGGAAATGTTTCCCTGACAGCAGCATAAGAAAATCTGTTTAAGGTCAACATCGTATAAACTGCAAGCTTCTAGTTGTTATAGCTTTCTTTTCTGTTATGCGTAGTTACGGGTACCTACATAATATACAGATTGTGTAAACCCTCAATAGAACTTAAACCAAATAAATGTTTCTAATGCAGGCTCAGCTTTAACCACAACTTATCAGATAAATGTGTGTTGTGTTTATCAAGCAATGAGAGTGGAAAATATATGATTTATGTTTTCAGTGTTCGCAAAACAAACAATAAAGACAAAGACATTATTAAATACTTTTTGTTTCTGTAACAAAAAGACAATGTATTAGTGACGCGGTATAAAATGAAAGACATTTATTGAAATTTTGTTCAATCAAATGCCTCTTTGAAAATTTAAATTTTCGGACTGACTAGGTTTTAGTTGAATTGCTACCTAGGTTATATTAATAAATAAATAAATAATAAATAAATTGTGGGACACAATTCACACACGGTTATTCAGTCCCAAACTAGGCAGAGCCTGTACTATGGGTACTAAACAACTGATAAACATACTTAAATAAATATTAAACGACCAGACACGAAGCCAACAGACATGTTCATGCACACAAATGTTGGCCCCGAGCGGGGATCGAACCCGCGACCTCCGACTCAGAAGGCAGGGTCACTACCAACTGAGCCATCAGGCCCGTCAAAATATTGCTGTGACATAAATAATTTAAAACAGTATTATAGCTTCATGATTTTTAATTCGTTATATAAAATTGCAGTACATCATGAGAAAAGCACTGGAGGACGTCGAGGTCGGCATCACAATAGGCGGCCGTAAGATCACCAACCTGAGATATGCAGATGATACCACTATTGCAGCATCTAACGAGGAAGAGATGGCCTTTCTGCTGAAGAAAGTGGAAGCAGAGAGCATCAAACTTGGATTGAAAATCAATCACAGTAAAACCAAGATCATGGTTGTGGACAGAGCACAAGTCCTTCCCCAATCCAATGCTCTAGATGGCTATGAGAAAGTAGACCAGTTTGTATACCTAGGGTCCTTAATAACAAATGGTGGTGGCTGCACGCAAGAGATTCGCCGACGTGCTGGAATGGCTAAAAGTGCTATGACTAACCTCAAAAAGTTATGGAAGAATCGAGGTGTGGGCCTTGTTACCAAAGTACGATTAGTGCGGGCGCTGGTATTTTCCATCTTTATGTACGGTGCAGAAACCTGGTGCATCAAAAGCTTGGACAAGAGCAAAATCGATGCTTTCGAGATGTGGTGTTGGAGAAAGATGCTAAGAATCCCATGGACCGCAATGAGAACAAATGAGTCCATTCTGAGAGAACTAAAAATCACCAAACGACTCTCAACAATCTGCCAGGAGAGGGCTCTCAGACTCTTTGGGCACATAATGCGATCGCCACACCACAGCCTCGAACGTGACATGATACTGGGGCAAGTTGAAGGCAAGCGCGCTAGAGGAAGAGCTCCGGCAAGATGGTCGGATTCCATTAGACAAGCATGTGGTTCCATGCAGAGGGCAGCCCACATAGCCCTTGATCGCGTTAAATGGAGGGATATAGTTCTTGGTCGCGATCCTCAGTCATGAGGGAACGACGAAGAAGAAGAAGAAGATATAAAATTGCAAACAACCACGCGAGATTAGAAAACTTGTTTTTCCTTTATTTTAATAGTTTACATAAATACAGTTTATTACCGTGCGACTAAAGGTAGTTGGATAACTGTAGTTATATGCAAATATAAGTACTTTGTTAACCAAAGCTTTCGCTTTTATAAGGAGGCTGTGTACTAGACCTGTTTTGCATAAGGTTTTTCGTTTTACGGAGTTTCTGCATAAAAACCAGGGTTGGATGTGACCCCCAAACGTTAATTGGGTCACGATTCACGAAAGCGACAGACAACAAAAGAGATTTTAAGCCTGTGGTTGTTGCTAGGATGAAGTTTAATAGTGCGGTAAGCGCAGCGGCATGAGTCAACTATTATCAATCCGTAACAGATGCTATGGGAATTTTCTAATTTTATTTATTTATTTATTTAAGTAACAGACAATCTAACAGTATCTGCTTGAAGAAACGCCTAATACGAAGGGGCAGTTCTACAATAAAATTTGAAATAATTGTATTGAGCAGGCTTTAAAAATAATGCCTTGCACCTAGTAGGCAGAATAATATTATAATAGTGTTTTGTTAAATTATTTAAATGATAATAATGTATTCTACTGTCTAATTTTGAAACAAAATTTCAGGTTTTAATTGTAGGGATATTATTCTTTAATTAACGTCCAATGAAGTAAGAAAATAAATGGCAAGAAAATGTATTTTAAAAGAAAGAAAAAGAAGAAGCAGTTCATCTTTTCACATTGAATTTATAAGTTTTTGAATATTTAATTTAGTAAAGATAGAAATTACTTGATTTTAGTTCGTACACAGAAAATTCTAACAAAATATAGTTTCTGGTTTTCGACTGGAACCTGAGCTAAGATAATATGTTTGTTAAAGATATTTGACTCTTATAATTGACCTTATATCGACATACGTGCCATAAAAGTAGGTACAGAGCATTTTTTTTGCAAATGTCCTTTCGATTCCTAGGTGTGTCAAGTGTATGCCTATGCATAAGCTTACTCACACTTACAGATACATGTATTTATTACTACAGTCGCTATGAAAACAAATAATAAAATTAAATAAAGTTAAAAAAGGGAGTCACCATACCAGAACTGTTTTTTTTTAACTAAGCGGTGGTATTGTGGTGGTTCGACTCGCATTTCGCCCAATTCTTATTGTATAATTTTGAAACTAGCCTGAAGGAGGTGTGCTTAGAACTTGAAATTAGCTAATTCGGGTAATTATAAAAGTAGGATAGGAATAAAAAGTAGCATGTGTGTTTTTGAATATTTCTATTAAACGATAATTAATTCGGTTGTTGACAAATATCCTTGTTATATAAATACATAGTCTCAAAAGCTTCGATAAACCACTGAAACTAATTAAAGTTAACTATATCTGTTTGTGTACCTATGAAATTTGCTCAGAAGCTTGTAAATCTGAACAGGGATATTAGTTTTGTATGTTTAACTGTTTTCATCAGTTTGATTAGTGAAATTGTATGTCAATAACAAGATATTAAAGATTAATTTAATAAGTAAATATGTTAAATATAAAACAGCTGTGATATGTGGTTAAAGTGCTCGCTTCTCATCAGTGAGTCTCGGGTTAGAATCCCAGGAGGGCGTGTACCAATGAGGTTTTCAATAAAACTTACGTAAGTACATATTCATCACTAGCTCGACGGTGAAGGAAAATGTGAGGAAACCCGGAGGTCTCAGAATTAATTCTGAGACATGTGTTACAGTACCCCGGTCCGGACTGGCTCACCACCTATCACATTTAGAGGTCGAAAGAGTACCTAGACTGATGAAACGCGAGTTTTGCTCGAAATAGAATACCTCTGCCTACCTCCTTGGAAATGAAAGGTGTTAGATTTTTTGTTGACAGTTGAAGCAGCTGTCACCTTCACGTCACAATCTTGATAATGTTTTCTTACGGTCCACTGAATAAGGCACCCTCTTATTGACGTCGCATCGCATTTTATCAAGTTCACAGAATTGAGGTGATGAACGTGACACTGAAATTCCCCAATGTGTATAAGCTCTCGGTGAATAATACACTATAGTGCAAGTTGATATGTGACATGCATCACAACGACCCCGACGCATAACCTTGTATGAAAGATGTACAGTCAAGATCATGTAGAGCTTGACACATTGGATTTTGTAATGTTCTTATTATAATAGCTTTAGAGGTCAGACTCGCACTGCAAGTAAAGATTTATGTGCTCTTGATTATACAGTGAAGCATGATGACATGCTTCATAAAGAAACTAAAATATGAGCCACAAAATCTGATAAAGTGATTTTACTTACGAATAAAACTAAAAACTTGCCAATTGTAAATCAGACTCGCGCGCTACGTACGAATCGTACAAGAAAATACTTAACACGCAAAAAGAAAAAAACACGTAACTTATAAATGGTATTTAATTTTATTTGTAATGTCTTTATTAGTAATGTTTCATTCATTATCTAAAGCGGCTATAGAAATACACATTCTGTGAAAATGTCAATGTTGATGAATTTACTACTTGAACAACCCTATTGTCAAATCTGTATTTTTATTGTGCTAGTATACAATAAAAATGTCCCCGGCTCCACTGACAGGTACTAAAACCTTCCTCTTGAATCACTCTACCTACCTATTAAAACAAAAACGCATCAAAATTCGTTGAGTAGTTGTAACAGACAGACAGCGGGAAGCGACTTTATTTTGTAAGAACTATGTAGCGATCAATTTTACAAAAAAATATGCAGCAATGTAATTGTGCTTCTGATACTAATACTAGTAAAGTATAGTATATTACACACCAAGAGAAATAAAATAAGAAAGGCCTCAGATCACATGTGATCTAAAACTTTTTTGGTACCTTTGGGTGGAACCCTAAAAACTAAACTCTGGTATAATTAAAATGCATGCGCAGCGACGTGCGTGCTTACGCGTAATGAAATCGCACCCTTGCTAACAACGTTAGATGCAATTGAGATAGAATTTAAACTACCCACGATAAATTTTTTGCGTGAACCCATAGGACTTATGTACGGTAGACATAATTTTATCAGTGTTCGTATTCAAAGGGTAAAAATGGAACACTATTACTAAGACTTCGCTGTCTGTCCGTCCGTCTGTCTGTCACCAGGCTGCATCTCAAGAACCGCGATAGCTAGATAGTTGAAACTTTTACAAAATAAGTATTTCTGTTGCTGCTATAACAACAAATACTAAAAACAAAATAAAATAAATATTTAAGAGGCTAATATAACAAACGTATTTTTTTGCCGTTTTTATAGCTAATGGTACAAAACCCTTCGTGCGCGAGTCCGACTCGCACTTCGCCGATTTTTCATTAGTTTCGCTAACTGATCCAAGGTTTTTAAATAATTAAATCCCCATCCCAGAAAAGTCGGCTGACGTATTTTTTAGGGTTCAATACCTCATAAAAAAAGGAACCCTTCCTGTTAAGATCACTTTTTGTCCAAGGAAGTAGACACTCCTTCTGACCCCGTTGGGTAAAAACTCATTACCTACCGGAAATATTCCCCAGGCCTCGTGTGAGGGATACGAGCGCACATCTAACATTCCTGTCACTAAACCACAAACCTAATAACCGTTAAATCTATATTGCATTTCTATTTGAAACCTAGTTGAAACCCTTTGAGACAAGGTTTCTGAAATGATTAATCATTAAAATGCATGCTTGCATTTATCATGCTGCTATGGATTAATAGCCTTGATAACGATCATTGCTGAATTTCGTTTCACGATGATAGCTATCCTACTACATGTGTAGATTTATGGATGTGTAGATGTATGGATGTTTGTTCCTCTTTCACGTAAAAACTACTGAACGGATTTTGATAAAACTGTACAGCTATATAGCCTATACATCAGAATAACACATAGGCTATATTTTATCCCTATGGATTCCCAAGGGAACGGGAACTATGCGGGGGAAATATACATATAATATGACTATAGAGGTTCTGCGCGGTTTCACCCGGGTAGTTCCCGTTCCCGTGGGAATACGGGGATAAAATATGTGTTATTTTGATGTTTAAGCTATAAAACTGTAAAGTTTCATCAAAATCCGTTCAGTATAATTTTGCGTGAAAGAGCAACAAACATCCATACAACTATACTCACAAACTTTGGCGTTTATAATATTACTAGCAGCGCCCCGCGGTTTCACCCGCGTAGTTCCCGTTCCCGTGGGAGTACGGGGATAAAATATAACCTATGTGTTATTCTGATGTATAAGCTATATAACTGTAAAGTTTCATCAAAATCCGTTTGGTAGTTTTTGCGTGAAAGAGGAACAAACATCCATCCAGACATCCATACATCCAGACATCCATCCAAACAAACTTTCGCGTTTATAATATTAGTAGGATATTAGTAGGATAGTAGGATAGGATGTAGGATATTATGTTGCATTTTGTTAGTCGAGCTTCCATTTCCTGATCCAATTGGGTATGCTGGGACCTACCACAGTCTTTTACAATACTATCATAGTTCAGGAACTTTTATTTTTAAACTTAAACCAACATGACTCAGACTCATACCATGATGACATCTCAAAACAATACTGTTTATTCCAAAATACATATAATATTTGTAACAAACATACCAAAATATAAATCTTTCCTCTTCATAATATTAGTAGTATAAAAGTTTAGATATAGGTAGTTATCTGTAGAATAAACGATTAAATTTTATAATCAGGCTTATATGTCAAGCATTATTATTATATTCTTCGACATCACGTAAATTGTCCTAAAACATGCTAGATAAGTAAGAACAACTCTTTATTGTGCACTATTAAAAATATGCAATAAGTGACACAATGCTAAATATATACTTAAAACTAATACAGTGCATTTCTAAGTTGGTTTTCAGAGATTGTGGTAGCAACTAGCCATGGCTAACCCAGAAGGAAGGAATTCCAGAATCTCTGATAGCAGCAGTAGGACATTATAGAATTTCTAGCCATCATAACTTGTGACAGAATTTCGGGGCACGACCACATGATCATTTAGGCACACGGCCGTATGTCAGCTAATTTCGCATAGAACTTCTAAATACGTATAATAACCATTGAAATGAAATCGGTTTGCTGCCGCAGACAATTAGCTAGTCTATGAGGGCCCTTCATATGCCATTATGAATATTTTGCATTAGATAAAATCAATGAAATTTCTATTACCTTCCTAATAAACTGTGTTTGACAGGTTATTGGTAGTCCAATAATGTTTGCTTAGTCTTTGTTTAAAATTTTTATATAAAATTTGTATGGAAAATTTTAAATTTATGCAAGTTTCGTTGAATAGACTTTAGATAGAAAATATCAAATATACTGGAGTTCTGTGTGAAATCCTAGACACTGATTACTCAAAGCCAAACTTTGTATTTTCACAGTATACAAATTGAACCAATGTATTCAGTAAAAAAGGTATTACTTACTCAAACTACTATAATAATGACAAAAATTTACCATTAGCTAAACTAAATCATATAGGTATTTTATATATCTACATTAAAAACTCTACTGATTAACTGATAAATCTAGCTTAATAAAGAAGCAAAAAAAATTCACAGAAGAATATATTCGCTTCTATCTACGAAATACACCTTTTGAGTTTCATTCCCACCTTCATTTGTGCAAAAATACAGAAAAGCTATTATACAACGCGTAACAGAATAAACGCAATTCCTCATACACCCCAATTAGTATATTAATATAAAAAAAATATGATGCAATCGAACTTTAGTTGTGTCTAACCAATTTTCTTAAATATCGATTAATAATAGCACGATTTCCATAGAAAGCATACTAAATTCAGCTACGCTAATTCATTTTTAGGAAAAACTGAACTCATATTAAAAATAGCTGAAATCGATACTGAACAAACTAATTTCAGAAATTGCGCTTATTCTGTTACATGTTGTATAATATTACGTGTAAATAAGGTTTGATAAAAAGCCTTTTGCGCCTGGTCGTCCTAGTATAGTAGTTATTTATCCTGTACTCTGTTTAATTGTTATTTATAATATTTTTGGTTACTAATAAATTATTATCTTTATTTTAATGCAAGTAATAATAGACAAGACGATGACATTTTGTACACCAAAGTAGATATAAGGTTTTTAACCGACTTCAAAAAAGGAGTACGTGCTCATTTCGACTGTATTTTCTTTTGTAAGTTACTCGACTATTCGGCCAATTATGAATAGATGTTGATTATAATTTTTTTGTTTGAATATAGGTCATATTCAGAGGTAGTCCAAAAAAAAATTATAGAAATCATTCGAGCGTTTTGTAAGAAATCAACAAAAGTCATCAAAATGGGCACATTGTGCTATTCGTTTTGTTATATCTAACAATAATGTAATATGCTTGAAATGCACACATAGATACATTGCACATTTCATTTTGAATCATCGATCAAAATTGCAAGTCATTTTGAAAACCACAACAATATTTGTGACCAATCAATCTATTATAATTATAAGTAAAGCAGGAAAAACCCACATTACTAAAACAGATTCTGCGGAGGAACAATTACATTGATTTATCTAAAATGTCATGGAAATCATTTTCCGGTCTATATTAGTTATTATTTTTATTTTTCAAGGTTCCAATAACCAGATTACACTGACATTTCATGTCGTGCTTACATTTTTTTATCTATAATTTAAAATATATCCATACCTCAAAAGAGAATGGGTCAAAGTCAAAGTCAAAATGTTTTATTCAAAATAAGAACTTACAAGTCCACTTATTGAACGTCATTTGGGTTAGAATCAACAAAAAAAAAAACAAAAAACTGTGATACCTGTAAAAAGTTAAGTTTTTTTTATTTAATGAAAATACTCATGTCTCCTACATACATGGAGTAGGTACAAGGATAATGAATAATATAGTAGAAAAAGCTTTGCATACAAATGAAGCTTGTGGTTGATCGTTAGATTGCTTTGGTGGATATCTGAGTATTGTGATCGGCATTGCAATAGTCTGATCACGATTTAGCCTTTGTGGTTTTATTTAAAAGGAAAAAAATATTTGCGCTTTAGTGAATCATTTCAAATGTAATGTGACCATACTTTCAATTGTGATAACATTCAATTAGGCAAATGAAAATGAAAAATCCCAAGCAATGAAAGTAAAATGAGGTTTACGGTAAATATTACAGAAAAAATACGATAAACGACTATAGAAACACATTTACTAACAAAATTAGGTAGGTGGAGCTTGACACATTGAACTTTGTAACGTTCTTATAACAATCGTCTTAGAGGTCAGACTAGCACTACAAGTGTAAAACTTCATGGGCTCTTGACTGTACGAAGTCGCGGGCGAAAGTTGGTATTGTATAAGTTATCGATATAATAAACTTTTGTGTAAAATAATTCGGGTTCGTTGTTAAATTACAGAAAATATATACAAAAACCACAAACAGGTAGAGACCCAATATTACCTGTACATAATATTAAATCCAAGGTACGGAACCCTTGGTGGCAGATCCTTATACTTGGCCGGTTTTTAATTTTTAATATCCTGATCCGGGAATACGGGAACACAATATAGCTTATGTTACTCGCTGATAATGTAAGCTTCTATAGGTGAAATGTTTTTTTAAATTAGTTTAGTGGTATCGGCGTAAAAACTTAACAAAAAAAGACACTTTCGTATTTATAATATTAACTAGCAGCGCCTCGTGGTTCAGCCCGCATAGTTTCCGTTCCTGTTATGTGGGAATAGTGAGATAGAATATAGCCTAGAGAAGGAGTTTTTAAAATCGGTTTAGTTATTTAGCTGCAAAGAGATTTAAATATAATAGGGCATAGAGAGGGCATTGGGAATATTTTCATACAAAACTTTGAAGCCTAAGCGTCATGTCCTTGTCATGTCAGTTAGTATGAACGCGAGCTGCCATTCGGTCGAAATTGTACTAGACTATAATAACTTTTGACTTCAAATTTTCATCGCTTTGTCCCCCCCTATGCCCTATTATATTTAAATCTCTTTGTTTAGCTGTGAAAGCGTATTAAATCAACAAAGTCACTTATACACAATTCATTTATAAAGCTAGGAAGCTAGAATTAGGAGAAGTAGGATTTGCAAGAGCAACTTAATTGTCGTTTTAAATTTCCATTATGTAGAATGTCAAACACAACCTTTTTATCCCTGCCCGACTAGTTGTCTCAAACTTTGAAAACCGCAACTTTAAAAACTTGCTAAATCCACTTTATTAAGGGCGTGACACACTGCGGGATTAAAAGAAACGGTAACCTAAGTTGGTAGCACTTTATTGTCTGTTGCGAGATGGTCGCGAGCGACATGACCGAGGTCTTAACGAAGTTTTCATAATGTACAAAAATGTTACTTCCAGTTTGCCGTTGCAGTGAATTTTACTCAGTGTTTTATCTTGACAGCTTTTATGACGAAGTTTTATGTTATTATGAATTTATGAACATAGTTTTTAATTTAGTTTTATGTCATACAAAAATTGGTCGTCGTTCGCTTCAGCGACTTCATTGAATTTTAGATTTAGTTGACAATGACTAAACGAATAATTTTCGAAACTAATTTCAAAATTTATAGAATCACTTACAAAGTTGTAAAACATTATTGGTTTTCCTCTAACATAATTTTTTATTCCGTGACAAGCATAGATTTTTAAATTATACCTACTTATTTCATAGATCATTCATAAAATTGATAAAAAATCTTAACCTTTTATTATTTTGTTAGGGTTCCGTATCAAATCACGGAATTCGTATAGTTTTGTCGTGTCGATCAGTGCTTACTTCCATATGTTACAATAATTTTCTAAACAGACAATGAGGACGGCAAATATCAGCATTTCGCTGATATTTGCCATACCCGCTATACCCGCTACAACAATTATGCACCTAATATCACATTTTGGAAAATTGCTATCTACCCTACCTTAAAAGTTAGGATTAATAAAAAAGTTCTAGATTTTGAATTAAATGTTCATAACATATTTCAAAGTACGTATGTATGTACTTAAAGCCTAAATAGATCAAATAATAATTCCAACTTTTTAATATTGATGGAAAATTAGCTCAAAATTGTATTTCCGAGTTCATATAACCCACAAGCCTTTAAGGATCGAGTGAACAGGCATCTTCTGGGCAAGCTCGTCCCATTGTAGGCCCTGTCTTTGCTCTCGGGCTAGTCTGGGGTCAAGAGCAAGCCCATCATTAATAAAAAAAAAACATGGGTTGCACTCCGGGAGTGCCGGCAGAAGTGAAAACTTGATTATCGATTTCGGTGTTACAACACTACTCTCCAACCGAACCGTCTTACGGTTTTTCGATCAGCACACGTGACCTGACGCGAGTTTCACAGTTTTTACCCATCCCACAAAAGTGCTCAACGCCGCTAAAGAAGTTTTCACTTCAAAAATTAGCTTGCAACGGTAGTAAAATCTAATTTATACTATCTCCCCAACCCGGAATCTTACCTGGGCCTTGTGCTTTAAGAAGATCACTTCAAACTGCTATTAAATGCAATATAAAAAAATGGCAATTAAAGCTAATTTGCCACAACAAAAGGATTACCACATTTTATTGTCTAAAATATTTATTCATAAAAACACTGAGTTATTCTCACGTTTTTGAGACCTCACATCTCTGAGTTTTGTGTGTAATATAAATATAGTAACTACAGGCGTTATAAATAACAACTTATATGTAGGTAATGTATAAATTAAACGAATCCGGTTAAGTTTGTACCTATTGGGTTTTTACAGTTTAATTAACTCACAAAAAATGTTTATTAGTTTTATTTATATTTTTATTTCGGTTTTACGGGCTTTAATATTAATACAGCCTATATTATTACGGCTTCCACTTACAACCCCACAACCATAGTTTGTTTACATTTTACTAGTCAGCCATCAAAGACAAATTTAACCCTCGACCCAAAAAGACAGGGGTATTATAAGTTTAACGTGTCTGTCTGTGTATCTGTCTGTGGTATCGTAGCTCCCAAACGGATTAACCGATTTTCGTTTAGTATTTTTTTGTGTAGTAGATAATTTTATTATGAGTGTATAGATATGTTTCATGAAAATCTGTTCAGCCGTTTGTCGGGGGTGTATAATTTTTTAATTTAATGTTATTTCAAACAGTTTTAAAAGCTTTTATTTAACTTGCAATGTACCTCTGCTTGTTTGAGTGGAATCTTACAACTTAATTTTGAAGCAGATATCTTCAACCGATTGAGCTGAAATTATCACCATTGGATCGTAAGATTTTTTAAAGATTTTTTGAAATGACCTTATCTATATCGTCACAAAATTCTAAACGTGAGTGCGCGAGTGAAAGTCTGGCGGGCATCAAAGAAGATTATTATGAAACGGACATGCTTTTGAAAAGTTGACGTCATTACAATTAATTGTAATTTTTGCATAAACTGTACTTTTTTAAAATAAGGCTTCTAATTGAAAAATCTAGAAATGGTTTTTCAATTACTGCCTCTATATTAAAATATATCATGCATGACCAATTCAGCCCTATGCAGATTGATAAGACTTTACATTGCTTCAACAACAATTCAGAGAAAGAAATATTGAAGAAATGTAAATACGAGTAAGGTCACAGCACACTTATCAACTCGGAAAGGGATCGTCACCGTATCGCCTCGAGCCGTTCAGTATTGTTTGTATGAAACTCCCTACTGCAACGCACACTAATTGGAAACGTAACATAATCGCCTCGCCTCGGAACAGGCTCCGAACCGCGATGCGGTGAGTGGTCAACGGCTCGCTGTCCCCCCGCTTACGTCTCTCCGCACGCGAGCTCACGGCTCTTCGTCCACCGTTGCCCCTCAACGTTTGGATTCAAACTGATTTGGTGAGAACCCGGTCAGCCAGCGGTCGGCGAGGCGTAAGCGCGGTGACGCCTAGCCGTAGCCAAGTTGACGTACAGGAGCCGCTGCTACGCTTTGGTTACATGCATACGTTAGGTTGACGCCTGGTTGACAGCGAGGCGAAAGGCGATACGGTGCCCATCCCTTTCCGAGTTGATATGTGTGCTGTGACCCTAAAGGTCACAGCACACTTATCAACTCGGAAAGGGATCGTCACCGTATCGCCTCGAGCCGTTCAGTATTGTTTGTATGAAACTCCCTACTGCAACGCACACTAATTGGAAACGTAACATAATCGCCTCGCCTCGGAACAGGCTCCGAACCGCGATGCGGTGGGTGGTCAACTTGCAGTTCCCGCGCTTACGGCTCACTGTCCCCCCGCTTACGTCTCTCCGTACGCGAGCTCACAGCTCTTCGTCCACCCTTGCCCGTGTCCCCTCCCGCGACTTGCCTGCCGACCGTGCCGCCGCCCGCCATTCGCAAGGCAACTTCCTTTGGTGTTGCGCGTAAGTTTTATTGATTTTTTTATTGAACACTCAACGTTCGGATTCAAACTGATTTGGTGCCAACCCGGTCAGCCAGCGGTCGGCGAGGCGTAAGCGCGGTGACGCCTAGCCGTAGCCGAGTTGACGTACAGGAGCCGCTGCTACGCTTTGGTTACATGCATACGTTAGGTTGACGCCTGGTTGACGGCGAGGCGAAAGGCGATACGGTGCCCATCCCTTTCCGAGTTGATATGTGTGCTGTGACCCTAAGCCAACATTATCAAATCGACTTTTTTCATAATATTATCCAATAAAAAATTACATACAGGAATATACGTTACGAGCATTCGAACAGTGCTTCAGGTATCACTATTTTAGGATATAATGTAGGTATCTAGAAAACATGTCAAAAATAATAATGATAATAAGAACAAAATAATATACATAACAATTTATTTAAATAAATGCAAATTTTCTGTTGTTTTAAAAGTAGGTTGTCTATCACATAATCACATTCAAAAATTAATAAATATTCTTACACATAGGTAACTTAAAATTTTTAAAAAACTATTAAAATAAATAAATAAATGTGAAATAGGTACTGGTGTTTTTATATCGCCTATAAATAAATTATTTAATTCTAAAACAATAGTAACGCTCTTAAAAATAATTCAAATAACAATTTAAATTTGGATCACAGTCACGATGACAAATTTCTAAATTTCATTGAACTTTAAATTCCAATCTAGATTCTCCAAATACTCACAAAAGAATTTAATATTCAAACGTTCACGATTCTCTTGTCAAGTCTTCTAAAATTCCATAAGAGTTCTTTATTCAAATTCCGGTGTTCAATGCTTTCGCTTTTATTTGTCTATGAAGGAATTTTGTCTTTGCGGCCAGGTTTGGGGATTTTTCCTAAAGGTATCGTATTGCTTAGAGTTCAAGTACCAAAAAGGTCGGCTGTCTATTGGCAACTGTTCTATTCTGTTCACTAGATTCCTGTCACCCCTGGCCTCTAAAGGAATTGGGGCATCATCTCCAAATCTGTTTGATAGAGCTGATTCTTCCACTTGAGGGTATCCGATAGCACGGGAACCAGCATAAAAAGGTCTTTGAGCTGCTACAGCAGACACCACGGCGAAGATCACAAATATTTTGAGGTCGGCCATTTTATCTGAAACATTGAAAAATATTTTAATTAGAAAATGTCCTGGAACACTTTATTTTTAATACTAGCGGTTCAGCGCGGTTCCACCCGCGTAGTTCCTGTTTCCGTGGGAATATGGGAATAAAATATGTTTTTCACACCACATGCTCGACAAAGCTGGATTATATATCATATAAACGTCACCGAAAGCAATACATTATATCCCTTGGCTTGCGCCGGGTTATAATGTTGTATGGAATTTCATTATAACCCTAGGTAAATAATGTAATTTTCACTTTTCATAATCCTTATTGTTATAACGATAAAGTCTTATTTCGTTAAGCAAAATGTGGTGCACCCGCCTGCGACCACGGTCGTGGCCAACTCGATTTTCGAAAACCGAAGCCGCGACCAACTAGATTCGCACGATCTTCATTTGTTAAATCAAGTAGATCACGCCGGCAGAAACAAGTTGCTGTATCCATTTTATAGCTTGTTAACTTTTTAACATTTCAAAAAGAATATCGAAAATTTCGAGTGATGAAAGTACTTTGACCTAGTCAATAATCATTCAATAATCTACTACCATGCAATTGCATTTTATTGTCTCGCATTAGGTGAGAAAAGTAGAGTATAGGTATAACTCGGGAATAAAACTGTTTTTGTCTTGGGCGCTTAAATCCCTCACTAAACTCAAGACTCAGTCTTAATTCTCTCGCTTCGCTCGGGAATTAAATCATAACTCCCTCGCTGCGCTCGGCAGTAAAACTGGGAGTCCTTCGTTACGTTCAGGATTCAATGTCGCGCCCGTGACATAAAACAGTGCTTTACTCCCTTGTTGTATAATCTACTATTATGTTACTCAAGGATCTTCTAGCTTTCTATTGGTAAAAGAATTTTTAAAATCGGTCCAGTAGTTTTATTCTTAACAAACATACAAAAATACAAATCTTTCCTCTTTATAATATTAGTATAGATTTATTTACGTAAGTATGTATATGTATTTATTTTAGATTTGTTTTATTTAAATTTATTACAATTTATCACAAAATGTCTATAATATGTACAGGTGAAAGTATAGTGGTGGTTTATTATGGTAATCATTGTTGAAAACGCGCGTTATTACAAAAACGCGTTATTAAAAAAACTTTTCTGGAGGAAATGAAAATAAAACTAGTATGGAGGAAACCAATCCTGTCAAGCAACAGATTACAGACAGACTTTCAATTGTGAATGATCTCCCATTGAGTGCAAGAAAGGTAAAGCTAAGCTGAAAAATCTTCCAACGAAGAGAAGATTAAATCACAAAGTGCAATATGTTATTGAAAATTCTCGAGATACGGCTAACTCTACCTTTAAGAGCAGTGATAGCATTATACGGTTAACGAGCCCGCTTCTCATGATGATAATCAGTGAGGCTCGGGTTCGAATCCTTTCATGTACGAAAGTGTTTTTCAAAAACTTACGTGCATATTTAGCACTAACTCGACGGTGATGGAAAACATCGTGAGTCCCAGAATTCAACTCTGAACTCTGAGGCATGTGTAATAGACACGGTCATCCGATTGGCTCACCACCTTCTGAGGGTTTCGAAATTACTATGCAAACTTTTATGTAAAAAAAAAAAAAGTATTGTTCTAACATGACTGAGGTAAGCAAAATTATTAAAGGTACATTAATTATTAAAACACCGAAACACCCTACTGCTTTTAAAAGGCACTGAAAAGTTATACCCTTCAGTACAGTAAAACTGTAACTTATGATACTTCGGATAATAAAGATGAGTCTAACTAAATCTTGCACTTTAAAATCAGTGTAACCGTGAAATCTAAAAACAATACCGTCCTTCTAGTATAGTAAAAAAATCTAAGAAATGAAATAAACTTACAATTTATTGTTGAAAAATGTGCGTTGTAAAAAAGATCGAGTAGTTCTATCCACGTCTGCGAAGCTTGAAGGCTCAGAGTAGTTTGTTGTGGATGCGTCTGCGACGGGGCTATAAATATAAATGGCCAATCGCGTCGTTCATCGAGTTTAGTCTCTCTTAGAATTGACATAAAATTAAGTCTACTTAATATTTAAATTCCATTAAAATATATTCTAACCTATAGGGTAATATAAATATTATGTTCAGCGTCCCTTATTCATTATTAAAAAGAATAATAATAAAACAGCAAGCTACTTGCTGTAGTTATTGATATCAATTTAAAATAAAATAAAAATATATGTGTAAAATTGGTATTTTTAGGGTTCCGTACCTCAAAAGGAAAAAACGGAACCCTTATAGGATCACTTTGTTGTCCGTCTGTCCGTCCGTCCGTCCGTCTGTCAAGACCCTTTTTCTCAGGAACGCGTGGAGGTATGAAGCTGAAATTTATATCAATTACTCAGGTATACTGTCCCTTGAAGCTGTGAAAAAATCAAACTTCTAAGCCAACGCAATCAAAAGATACAGCCGTTTATGCCGCAAATTTTCGACACTTGCAAGGGAATCAAAACCTACAGGGTGCTTCCCGTGAACTCAGAATCTTGAAATTTGGTACGAAGCAACGTCTTATAGCATAGATAAAGGAAAAATTACGAAAACCATAAATTTGCAAGGTTGTACGGAACCCTCGGTGCGCGAGTCCGACTCGCACTTGGCCGGTTTTATTTGTAAATAAATGTATTGTGGTGTTATCTAATAATCATGAAAAACCCCACCTGAAGACACCTTCAGGTGGGGTTTTTCTATGGTTATTGTGTAGACTGTCTTGTAGAGCTTCCAGATTAAATTATACACCACTTTGCTGATAACGATATTATTTTCAAAAGAGAAAGGCGCGTGGCAGAGCAAACCAGAGAAAAAGCTGGCTTTAATCGTAAGATAAAGTTTAAAATAAAACTGACCATTTACGTTGAACTTCAATATCCTCAAGGTACTTATGTGAACTATTTATCTCGTCTCAAAAAATAAATATTTGTTTACAACGTCATTACGGTTTCACCTTTGGACAATTCCTAATTCAATTACATAAATATATTTGACCACAAAATAAGATTTAATTAAGTAACAATTTTTAATTGTATACCATCTATCCATTCTAAAGACGACGTAAAACCCCGCTGCAGAAAACGTCACGCGATCGTCGTGGGTATACGGAGCATGAGTCTGGTGACGTCACTGCGTTCGCTTTAAACGAAATCTCAAAGACGACCAACGTAAATGAACTCCACTCTTTGGACATTTAGTCTTGTGTTTTAATAATAATCATGGGTCTTTTATTCTGGCATTACGTCAGTGCTTTACTCGAGTCATATGACGTTTAGTGGGTGTGTTGGTTTTTCTCAATTCATCCAGATGTTTTGTTTTATAAGCTTGGGTGACGCAAAGGTGTAATAGTAATAGACCAATTACATAATTCTATTCTAATTTATATAGAATTAACTAATTTGGTTTACGTATTTATGCTATTTATAAATCAGTTACAGTTCTATATCGTTTTTAGAAAAACTAGAACTAATCGAAATAATTAACATAATTATATTCTAACAATTTTATCCCCGAGATGACTCGCAAAAGTATTCCATTCCTGGATATACCTACTTTTCTAGAGTAAGTAATAAATAAAACGAAAAGTGGATATTTCCTGAAATGGAATAGGTAGCTCTGCTTACCCCTATGGGATAAATAGTTATTTATTTTTATATGAAAAAGTGCATTGTGCACTAGAACTAGCCGCTAGAACTTTCGGCGAATATCCTTCTGTGCAGCTGCGCACTTTGTAACTTCGTGAATATTATACCGGCCCAACTCAATAATCTTTTCCTACTTTCTAGGAAGAACGGGTCACTAATATACAATTCAGATTTCAAGTCTCATATTGCAGTTATTGCGTATTCGCATAGCGTATTGAAAGTTCTTATTTATTTTTATTTAATTGAAGTTCATTGTAATCAACTACCAAGAAGTCGAATCTTATCACATCCAGTGATAACTCTTTGCATTGGAAACTACGCCGCAGTATCATTCAAAAAAAATTAATGATTGTAAGTTTTTTCTTGGAAGCAAAACAATATGAGTGATCGGCTACTGGCATTATATTTTGACGAGAGCCTCGGTGTTTCGGAAGGCACATTAATCCGTCGTTCCTGGTTTTTAACTGACTTCAACAAAGGAGGAGGATTTTAATTATGTATTCTGAATCATCGAAATCGGTTCACCCAGTTGACATTCTGAGGTACCTAATAATATTGTTAGGTACCTCATTGATCTGATTTTGATAATTCTTTTTTTATTTGAAAAGCTGATACTTCCAAATTGATCCCATTTTAATTTCGTCCAGTTCTGACAATGGCATCCATGAGAAAACCGTATTTAAGTCTCAAATTTGCATTAAGTATGTGCGCCATAAATGGACGTATATCTCAATATCATGCCAACGGATTTCGATAATTCTTTTTTAAACCGACTTAAAAAAGAAGAGGTTCTCAATTCGACTGTATTTTTTTAGTATTATTCGTTGAAGTATGTTATGTGACTTTATAATAATACCACGACTTTTATCATAACTTGAAAATTAAGTAAAATTAAATTAAGATATAAACAATATTACATAAAACCTACTAGTTTTTGAAGGAGCGAGAGAAATAAAACTAATTGACACATAGGTTTATTGTTTCACAAAATTAAATTTAATAAGGACACAATATTGCACCATCATGCCCATGTGCTGCGTTCGCTATAATAACAAAAACATATTACTACGGTGGTTTGGGTTTTCCCAAAACAACCGGTTTCGAGTCATTATTTTGCGATAAAGTTGTTGTTTACAAATAATTGGGTACCGTAAATATATTTATGTTTACAATGTATGACTGCAGAAAAAAATACGTAGGTAATAATTTAATGCACTACTTTTTTTTGTAATCAAGATTCGGACTCGGCTGACTCTGGATTTATGATTTTAGGCTAGTGGTGTCCACTTACGGACGGTTAAAACCATAAATCCGTGTAAGCTATCCGTGTAGGTAAAATTAGAACATAGCACAGTCTTCCTCATATGTGAGGAAAGAGCCATAGCTCAGGCTGAGTGACAGGCTGTTACGAATGACGATAATATTTTTTTTTATAAAGAATTAAATAACCAAAAGGTCCTGGCATGCAAGAGAAGAATAGGGCGTTAAGGATTGGCTGTGTGAATTATGATTGGCTACGAGATTGAGTGAGCCTATCGCCCATAGATGCTGTCTCCGGACCAGCAGGCGTATTCACGGAGGCTCGACACCGTTTCTGTTCGATTCAGATCGAGTGAAAAATTTTCCGAAGTCGAATCTATCGACTTCGGAAACTGTATTCTAGGCGTTTCTGATAGCCACGGAAAATTTTCCGAATCCTTATGTCAAATATGACATTCGTTTTCGGTACCGACGTCTGTGAATAGCCCATCTTCGACAGATTTTCCGATTCCGAGTCGAATATCGAATATCGAAGCTCCGTGAATACGCCTGCTATGTGCTGTTGCACACATGCCTCAAAATCAATGTTTTCTAATACGTCAACGGAACAAATGAAGAGGACGGCAATGCCTTTTAGATATTGCTGTGGACCTTAGTTCGGCATCTATTCAATCCAATTCATATTTATTTATTTCTATGCTAATTATTTAGTTTGAAAATTATTTCCAAATTATTTTTAATAATTCTTAAAAAACTAAACTATATATTGTTATAGTAAGATAACCAATAATTAAAAATAAAATTGTCAGTTAACTATTTTATAGTTGTCTACGTTATCTTACTCGTGTCCCTGTCCTTGGATTGACTTGAAAACCACCTTTTGATGTATGTAAAAACAACAAAATTTGTGCCCAGCATCTAGATTTATGATCACATTATAAGCGCATGACTCTTATTCTTTATTCAAGATTGTGAATATATGGATAACTAGCAGCGTCCCGCGGTTTCACTCGCGTAGTTCTCGTTCCCGTGGGAATACGAGGATAAAATATAGCCTATGTGTTATTCTGATGTATAAGCTATATAACTGTACAGTTTTATCAAAATCCGTTCAGTAGTTGTTGCGTGAAAGAGGAACAAACATCCTTATACCTATACATACATCCATACATACAAACTTTCGCGTTTATAATATTAGTAGGATATTATTATATTATTGTTACGAAAGAGATACGCGACGTGATGATACTTATCTTTTCTCTTAATCGCATACCCTTGAAAGAACAGTCGTGTTCAAACATGGTTGTCTGCAATTCTATGTGCCTTTAATCAAGGTCAGTAAGCCATCATTATGGAACTACTTGATTAATGATTTAATCTAGTCGGTCCTTCGCAAAGGGTATAGCCATTTATTCTACTTTACACGACACGGTCTTTCCACATTCAATTAAGTTTGTAAATCAAATAAAAAATCATTTATGTCGGTAAAAAATACACTAAGGAATATCAGTAGTCCAAATATAAATATTTTTATGAATACCAGTTTTTTCTGGAACAATCCAAACATTCGTGGGGAAAGGCTTAATTAAAAGACACCCATATTATAATTGGAAGGAAGTTAATAATAAAAAATAAATAGGTTTATTAAAGACTTTAGAAAATAAACTTAAGTATGTATTTTAAGCTAGGTAATAAAGAACTATGTACAAAGATATTAGTCCAGGTCGGGATTGAAACAGCTGTCTCTAAGTGCAAGGCTACTAAGTACCAGTTTGCATTCGACGTTGCCCAGTATATCTTGACCTCTACATTACTGTGAGCTTCTTTTATAGACAGATCTATTTTTTCCAGGTTAATCTGCCTTACCGACTTCCATGCCATTATTCCCAAAAAAGCGGACTCTTGCTCTGCAGAGTGCGGTCCAGCTCAAGCTCTATCCTGAAGACTGCAACTGAGAGATACGACTCGCCCATCATGCTATACTCTGCAGGGCTGGTTGAATTACAAAATTTGCCTCTTGACAAATTTTAAACAATAGTTAAGCAAAAATTACATAAAAAAGGCTACTATAAAATTACAGACTATTTAGTAGACCAACATGCATGGGATTAACCGACTCGACACTATGTGAGGCTATTAATTATAATTACTATTGTATACAGCATTTATTAAGACATGAGATTAAAAAGAGCTGCCCTTGAGTTTCTTGCTGGCTCTTCTCAGGGTAGGTATTGCATTCGGAACCAGCAACTCGTCGGTGGAGATGGGCTCATCGTCAATCTCATGAGTCAATCTTCATAGACGAGTTTAGAGTGTATTGAGTGTATTGTTATTAGACTATTGACTTTTCTAACTGTACTTTCTATACCTACAGAAAATGAATGATTTAATTTAAGATCAATGTTACTAACAAAATGGGTCTTTGTATAGCATAATATGTAAAGATAATAATAATAATCTTGTTAGGTTAAATTATGACGTTATATAAAATTCATGAACTATTATTTTAATTAACATAATCTGTCGCTGATCCGTATATCTGGACGTGCCACAGAGACAGCGAAGAACTACATTTGCAATGTAAATTTTTAGAGTACTTATTTTAAAACAACGGGCGAGTGCAACCACCAGTTGACCCATCCTAATCCATCGTAATGATAACAGTAATATGCTTAAATTTAGTACAAGATCATGTCCAGCAATTGACTGCTAAGATGGCCTTATGAAAGTGTTATAAATGAAGTACTTTTTATTGCATTATTATTAAGGTCAAGCCGCGTAATCGGAGAACAATAGGATTGCAGGAGAATATAGGAAATAGGTCGCCCACGGTAGACTGCAGCTTGATTAGCTACACTAATGATTTTAAAAGGGATTCATAACAACGTGGCTTAAAATATTGAATAATTTAAACAAAACCTCATATTGATTTACTTTTCTTCTAATTTCGTCACGTGATTGAATAAGATATTAATTGGCTGATACGTCAAATGTATTCAACCGCATATGATGTTACTAAAGCTTATTTGCATCAACATTTACTTGCCCTTTTTCCGTTATTTGGGGTCGGCGGAGTATGTTTTTTCCTTCCATTTAGATCTATCATACGTCATATCTACATTACTTCCATCTTGCACATATCATCAAAGCCTATTTGCATAAAGACGTTTTTATTTAAATTTACGATTTTCTTAGGAAATACATACCTACGTAAAAGAATTAGAAGCTAACGATTTTTTGTAGTATCAGTGCATATTATTAAATAGCTAATATAAGATGACTTGAAAAACTCAAGCTGTATAGATATTTGCTACAAATACGTATACACCCTGCTAAGACAATTCTGTGAACAAAAGAAATACTTACAAACTGTTACTTGCGAGTAATCACTTCAATTCGCTAAAGTTTAGTGACTAAACAGTTCAGACTCTCTAACTTTGGGACGTCCTGTGAATAGAAAAGTGTCGACGTAGCGCCGATGCCTTTGTTTCGGGGAAGTCCATCCATCTCCTTTACACCGGAACCTGACTTGCTCTTTTGTTAATTGTTTTAGCAAGCCTTAGCACAACTACTTACTAGTTTTCGGCATTTGGAGCTGCGACCTTTGTCGTAAGTAATTAAGATTCTGGGAAACAAGTTTGTTTAGTTAAGGTGGAGATTGACTTGTAACATTTTGGTGTAACGTGTTACAAAATGGTCATGCAGCACTCAGTATGACGAGTCGATCTGCTCAATACTTAGATAAAAGCAAAAAAGGAAGATATGGTACATTAATAGAAAGCATCGTTGACATTTGGACTACGTACAACTACACGCGCCCGTGTGTTTTATTTTTTGTTTTAGTGCTATTTGTACAATATAAAAGTACATGAAGGCACTGTATAGCGGTTTAACCATTAAATTATGTATTTCCCTCTTATCGACTATCGCGTATACTGTCGATACGCTGGCCCGATTGAAACTGCAACGAATTACGTTCCTTGGACCTAATTTTAGCGGTCCACGCGCGAGAAGCTAGTAACATATCTTCATTTATGACGTGACAACGTCGTATAATTCGATGGAGCCGGCTGCATGCACCAAAAAAGTATGACGTATGCGGTGTTCCAGTACAAACGAGAGCGCGCAACGAGCGACAAAGAGGCACAATCTATTCCATCAGTATTTTCTTATGACGTTGCGTTTCGTTTCGTTTCGTTTCGTGTCGTGTCGTGTCGTGATGAAGTTGTCACGTTCAACTATCGCCAGTAAACCGACTTTATAGACAACCGATTTTTTTTTTTGCTTTTATCTAGGGCTCAATACTAACTCTACGTGATCCAGTCGAACGTCGGTTTTTTCGCGAATCCTTTTCTGTGTTACATTACCAGTCAGTACAAGTGAAAGTGGCGTCGCGAGCGAGCGTTTTCTCGTTTTGTTGAACTCAATTATCGTAAGTAAAAATGCAATGGGATAGAGTTTAGACAGAGTTAAATGATCCAAGCGAGCGCTAACAAGGTTTGTGGGTACCGCTCTAAATGTACCAAGGTCGCCTCGAATGATACACCAAAATGTTACTAGTCAATCTTTACCTTAAGGTAAGGTAATTCGATGAACATAATTACGGTCCATCAATGAAGTTGTTTTGTTAGGTACTACGAATCTCTTTTGTTTGCAAAGCCATAGTAAATTAGACTAAAATTAGCTTAATATAATAATACATACCTAAAACTCAAGGTTCATAAATTCTCAAGATATAAGTAATCAGTATCACCCAAGGAGGAACGAATTATTGTAATAACAATGTACAATAATCATACAACATTCACGGTTATCAAAGTATTTCCTACAAACAAAAATTGAATATTAGAAACTGTCTATTTGACTACTGCATCCAAAGTCATTTTTTTCAATAACAATTTTCAATTACCTAAGTACTACGAGTAGGCGAATACACTTACGAATTTCTATTATGACTAGCTTTTTAACTACAAGCGGTTTCACCCGCGTAGTTAACGTTGCCGTGGGAATAAGGAAATAATATATGGCCTATGTTACTCATTGACAATGTAGCTTTCGATTGGTAAAATAATTTTTAAAATCGGTCCCGCAGTTTTTGTGTTTATTCGTTACATATAATTATAATATATATAATATAATCTCACGCCTTTTTTATCCCCGAGGGGGTAGGTAGAGGTATTCCATTACTGGATATACCCATATTTCACGAGAAATATTGGACCCCTAAACGTGATAGGTAGTGAGCCCATCGCCGGACCGGGTCTGTTTACACATGTCTCAGAATTAATTCTGAGACCTGCGGGTTTCCTCACGATGTTTTCCTTCACCGTCGAGCTAGTGATAAATATGTACGTAAGTTTTTGAAAATCTCATTGGTACATGCCAGGATTCGAACCCGAGCCTCACTGATTTTCGACCGGCTTATCACTGCTCTTATCATTCGTTACATACATTATACAAATATACAAAAATACAAATCTTTCCTCTTTATAATATAAGTGTAGATCTAGATAGGTACTAATTTATTTCCCTTAACTAAAAATATTGACCTGATATTTACATCTTCAACATTTTTAAAAATTATTTCAATAGCTTTAATTCTCAGATGTAACTCGTGTAAAAAAATCATGCTTCCTGACCAACCGCGACTTGCTTGTCAGTCTTTCAATCAAACACTAGTTTTTGCAGGTCAAAGGTGTGCAACTCTTATAAATAGCATATTCTCAAATGTCAAATGATCAATTAATAATAAATTATTATTATAGAACAATGAGACGACTTTGATGTCTGTAGCGGTAAATCGTACCTTTGGAACCTGACCTGTCTCTATTTTTGATTTTCCTGTAGGTACTAGGACACAAATAAAATATATACGACGGCTTCGGTAAATCTAACGCGTTCATACGGGATCAGTGCCATTGCTTCAGAAAGCAAAGCAGAATGCGGTGAAACGAAAAAGAGTCAGAGACTTTCCAATATTTATTTATATACAACTAGCTTTTAGCCGCGGCTTCGCTCGCGCAAGTTTATTTCGCCCCCTTAGGGGTTGAATTTTGCAAAATCTTTTCTTAGTGGATGCCTAGACTTTATAAGCTATCTATGTGTATTGTGTATTGTTCAAGCAAATAAAGTGTTTCTATTCTATTCTATGTGCTAAAATTTCAAGTCTCTAGACTTGAAATTTTGCACATAGTCTAGAGACCTAGCGGTTTAGGTGGTGCGTTGATACATCACCAATCAGTCAGTCAGTTTATCATTTTATATATATAGATAAGCATTACACGTTACAGCTTGAACATATTTCTACATTCATAATATCACATTATCCAACATTCAATTCCTATAGGAACTGAAACTGACTATCTTCACAAAAAGCTCTTGATGCTATTTAAAGTAACAAAATAAGTGAAATTCTTCGAAATGTCGCTGATTCTGTGATGGATCCTATGCTACGAATTACCAGCCGACATTGGAGATGACAAGCGTTTAAATATGCCGAAAGCATAAATAAGTTCAATTGACGGTTCTTTTGACAAGAACCTTAATCACATAGAAGCGAACGTCCCTTATCTCTTGCAGATATCGACATGTCTTCCTGGAAAATGAAATAAAGCTTTTAACAATAAAAAAGAAAGTAAAAATACATTTAATTTCGCCGATCTCGCAAAAGATATTTATTTGCTTTTCAAAATATATACATACATACATATGCTCACGCCTTTTTCCCGAAGGGGTAGGCAGAGACAACAGCCCGCCACCTGCTACGATCTGGTATATTAGATATCTTCAAAATATATCTAATGTAAATTATTGATTCTTAACTTATCCAGGTAGCTGGTTATATTTAAAAATAGATTTCATGCTAGGCCAGACTGAACCAGAATACCAAAATGTTTGTGCCCGAGGTTATTCTTCAGAAAATACTCTTTTACTATTCTCTACAAAGAGCAACTTCTGTGGTATGAAACGGATATTACATGCAGTTTCAACATACAAATACAAGTGCGAAGCCGACATTCTACCTTGACCGTTTCCTTTGCCGTTTATATTAGGAATTCTATCTTTCGTTGCCAAATAAACTATCAATGTAAATATAAACTCAGAGACAACACTAAGCTCGCAAAGCGAAGATAGCTTGCCACAGGTTTAGGGTGTTTACGGATTCATGTTTATGTCTGAATGCGTTAGATCCTTGATTCTGGGAAACGTTCAAATTGTAGAAATAGCTGTATCTTCAAAGATTTAGTTCGTAAGAGTATTATAGCTTGGGTCAAACTTCTTTGTCCAATATTTAATCCATTGTTAGCTCTGTTTCAGAGTCTATGCAGAAAAAAACTGTGTTTTTGTTCATTGACAGTAATAATATGATAGTGTTCAGCTTTTACTGAAGACTGCATGTGACTTCAAAAATATACCTACTGTCGCGGAAATATATAGCATAATGATAATTTTACAAAACTACATGAATTCTATCTCCGGATTCCCGTCAAAAAGTCTTATCAAAAATCTTTCTATGATACAATGTTGATAGGATTTGCAGTCAATTTCTTTTATTTAAGGCGCATTTATCGATTTGATCAAACACCGGTGGGATACCACGATTAGTTACCTATCTAAAATCTGAAGTACCGCCGCGTGCGTGTACCGAGGCAATAGTATAAGTTTTTTTCTCCTACAGTAATTTATATGAGCATCACTCATTTCATGGTGAAAAAAATTTTAAGACGTCACACTGGAGCGTATGTACGATTTAGATGTTTGTGTATATCTGTGGTAGTTTCAATTTATCTTCAAGGAATTGAGTGTTATTGTTGTTTCTACGTAAATGTCTGGAGAACGTCTTAATTGACTCCCATAGGGCAGCACGTATTCAGTTTGTTGCAATATTGAGAGTTAAATCGGATTCAGGGCCGATTCGTCCAAACTTTTTCAACAAGCAAAAATTAGTGACACTTCCACACACATCAAAAAGTATTTAGGGATGTACATTACCTGAAATCAGATTGCAAGATTTCGACTCTCATCATCTCTTCTCATCTCAAATGATGTCGTCGCTACATATCGATGCATTTTTTTTATTCATAGGGAAGTATAATAATAAATGTCTCAGATCACATGTAATTGTCGACCGAGAGCGAAGTCAATGTCTATGTGATCTGAGACTTTCTTATTTACTTCCCGAGGTGTGTATACTTTTCGACGATCGACTGAGGCGGAAAGCGGCACCTTTGTTTAGCGCAGCGAGAGATGAAAACTCTATTACCTACACACTTTGAAGGGGAATCCTGATTAACAGAAACTTCTCTATTTTTCATAAAAATTTTAAGAAAATTCATTATTCACATAGTGAAATACACCAATAAAAATTTAATGACGTTCCGTAAAAGTTACAATGATATTCTAAAACGTACTTGATCCCTTGATGCTCTTTTTTGTGTATTTCAATCTAAATCTGGAACAGGATTTTTCTTTATAATCATTGCAGTCTTGAACTCATACTTTAACAGATCGCACTGCAAAAATAAATAAATAGATAGCACCTACTTTCACGATCCCGTATTTTTATATCCACATTCTTGAGCTTTTCGATGAGACGTTAATAATGTACCTACTATGTTCAAGAACATATTATGGTTCAAGAGGATGTCATTACACCGCCTAAATCTGCAATATAAAAACTACCGTCACGTGTCAAATAGGTCAAGCTGAGTTTTGTAAATCTACTTAGGTACTTTTTTTTCTTTATACCATCCAGTACAATTTGTGGCAGTAACATTTCGATTAAAATATAAAATAGTAAGTAATTAGTAATAAGCATTTTTTTTAAAGTTCTAATTGTGAAAACCTGTAATTGGCAATATTAACATTCTAAGAGAGCAGTGATAGCCCGGACGGTTAAAGAGCCGGCCGAAAATCAGTGAGGCTCGGGTTCAAATCCTGGCATGTACCAATGAGTTTTTCAAAAACTTACGTACATATTTATCACTAGCTCGACGGTGAAGGAAAACATCGTGAGGAAACCCGCAGGTCTCAGAATTAATTCTGAGACACCTCTGCCTACCCCCTCGGGGATGAAAGGCTGGAGTTTTTTTTTTTTTTTTATATTTATCACTAGCTCGACGGTGAAGGAAAACATCGTGAGAAAACCCGCAGGTCTCAGAATTAATTCTGAGACATGTGTAAACAGACCCGGTCCGGCGATAGGCTCACCACCTATCACGTTTAGGGGTCCAATATATCTCGTGAAATGTGGGTATATCCAGTAATGGAATACCTCTGCCTACCCCCTCGGGGATAAAAAGGCGTGAGATTATATTATTATTATATTATATAACATGCTAAGTTTAGTTATAAAATTTAATGTACCCATATTTGTCAATGTGCTGTTGGTTTTCCTATGAAAATAAAATAAAAAATAAAAATAAAATGATATAGACATAGCGGGATACCGGACAATGGGTTCGATTCTGCTTTACTGCTTTATTTTAGTTTAATCCTGTAATTTTCTTTCTACTAGAAAAGAAAAGAGACGAGACATAATTAGTCCTGTCAACAGTGGCATTTCATAACGTAAAGAAGTCATGACTAAAATACAGCCTCTGACAGGACTGAATTCGGTAGGTTATCTTCTTTCCCTTTTCTTGTTTTGAGGTAAGACAAAGACAGGACTAAACCAAAATCAGTTTAGTCGGTGTAAAGCAGAATTGCCCCCAATGTCATATTTATGTAGGTCACAGGAAAGTTTCAAATAGAATCGGTCCTAAAGTTACCAACAAGCATTTCACTAAGTATTATTCATCTCAAGTACTTGGTTAACACTTTGTACGTTCATGAAATACATTTGACTAAAAAGTCTTGAATATGGTAGAGCTATTTTTGTCAAATGCTATAAAAAGTGTCCCCTTTTGATAAGTCTTGACTAAGTCTGACTCCTAATAAAGTGAATGGCGCTGAATACGGGTCTTCCTAAATTCTGGTAGCTAGCCTCCAACCTTAATAAAGGCAATGTCCGCATATAGAACATGTAAGGACACTATATTACGCATAAGGCCTTACTAAGAAGGTTGAAGTGTGACATAATATATATCGTAGAACCTGGCACTTCTCTTCAAAAGGTTAGGTTGTCTGACATATTTTTATACTAGCAGCGCCCCGCGGTATCACCCGCGTATAAAGTATATAACTGTACAGTTTCATCAAAATCCGTTTAGTAGTTTTTAAGTGAAAGAGCAACAAACTTTCGCGTTAAAATATTAGTACGATTTTTATCGTTATGTCATATCTATAAAAAACGATTTTCTCATAGCAACTGAGTCTAAAATACTGAGAAAATGAAGTTCAGAACCTGTAAAATATCCTTACAATATATGATCAGGCCTTTATGAGGGAATCGATAGATTTATTCAATACCTGGAAAATCTTATTTTTCACTATTTTTTTGGAACCATAAACGTGACAGACCGGAAGCCCCAGAATCAATTCTAGGACCAGGGCGTTTCCACACGATGTTTTCCTTCACCATAGCTGTAGTGTACGTGTGTGTTTATAACTCTGTTTAGTGATCTTACTTATACTACTTTACTTACTATCACTAACTGGACTGTGAAGGAAAACATCGTGAGGAAACCCGCGGTCCCAGAATTAATTCTGAGACATGTCCCTGAAAGACCCTGTCCGGCGATGGGCTCACCACCTATCACGTTAAGGGGTCGAATATTCTCGTGAAAAGTGGGTATTTCCAGAAATGGAATACCTACCTCTGTATAAAAACCTCAGGGATGAAAGGCGTGAGATTATTTATTTAACACACTACTTGTCTTACCACTCTTTTTTCCTTTTATGAATTCATAACCATGCTTTCGTGGTGAATTTATACTAATATTTATTAATTTTTCTACCGGAAGGAGGAGAGGAGGAGAAGGTAGTCACGAAGAGGATTCTACGTAACAAATTGCCAATCTATTTGAAAATCTAGAAATAGCTCTGACGGTGGGGAAAGATTTGGCTTTAAAGCGATTAAAACTTTTACCACAAATCGTCAGGTGCATCGTACCTACACCGGTAGGTACGATGGTCAAAACTTTGAAATAAATTTATCATACGTTTTTCTAGAAATAAAATTTATCGTATTACGATATTTCCGTGATACCCAAATAAAATGGATTATTTTATTTAACACTCAAGCTGTTTCGTGATATTTCACTGATGTAAGTCGCGTTCCCGTTTTAATATTATGGCTTGTGTTACTCCCAGAAAAGTAAGCTTTCCATTAGTGAAAGAATTTTTGAAATGAACCCAACAGTTTTATAGTTTATTCATTCCAAACATACAAAAGTACAAATCTTCCCTCTTTGTATTATATTGCTGTAGATGTAGAAATAATAAAACTGTAACTGACGGATGTGTCATGTTAGCGTAAAATTGTTAAATATGTACCATTAGATTTTAATCTATCTCGCGAGATTGTAAACTGTCTAAAGACGGTGACACACTGCTTACAATCTACCGCATTATTTTCGGTACATCTATTGAAGTGATCACAATCTGTCGGACGTTAAATTAAATTATCAACTGTTCGAAGGCTTTCCCTGATTGTTCGGTCTTTTGGAAGATCGTCTTATTTAAAATGGTTCATATTTCATCTTAATACGCATCCTAGAAGCCATTTTATATATTACACACCATAATAGTGTTTCTTTAAATGGGTTGGTACAGGAACTAAATCACTGAATAAAACAATATTGAATACAACTATTTATTAAATGGAATTTCAGATAAATCAATTCAAACTGTGCCAGGAGTTACATGCGTGTTTTTCGGTACATCGGTTACTGCGATTTTCTACATAAAGGATACAATACTACTAATAATAATACTAGTGGTACAAATTTTAAAAAATACAGTTCAACTTATTACAAAAAGCTTATGACTAATAAACCATTTATTTACAATAGTTCTTTTTTTCACACTTATAACAACATATACATATATTTGCTTATTATCTAGTTTAACATATTTTTTTTCGAATTTATCTTTGGTATCTTAAATTTGGCTTTACATCTAGTTTAGGGTTATTAATTTTTATATTCTCATCTTATATAAAATTAGCCATAATATTTTAAAAATTAAATAAAAGATATCGATTATGTCTTTTACAATTACCTATATTATAATATTTACATGACTAGTTTTATATGAAACGTCTTGCCTTTCTTGTCGACACACCATTGGTCCTTGTCGGTTAGTGAAAAGAGGTAAGTACTTAAATAGGTAAGATGAAAACTTAGAAAGCCTTTATTGGTTGCACTCACATTAACTTGTTTCAATGTTTTTGCGTCCTATTTGATATTATACGTCTATCTGTTTATACATTTTTCGTCTCCATCGCCGGTAAGGTAATCGTTGGAGTCCCTTATAGTCATAATGGTGACTCCATCGGCGCTGTTCCTCGATATGATGTTGTTTTTCTTCTTAGTGCTGCCGTAGTCGTAGTTCGATATCACAACGCTATCTGTTGGGTTCCTGTAAAAGTTTATAGAACAATAACTGTTGAAATACATGGGCTATTAAAATTTGTTTCTTTAAAATATTAACTAGCAGCGCCCCGGGGTCTCAACCGCTTAGTTCCCGTTCCCGTAAGAATACGGATATAAAATACCTATAGCCTATGTTACTCCCTGATAATGTAGCTTTCCATTGGTTAAATATTTTTTTAAATCGATTCAGTAGTTTAGGCTTCATTGCGTAACACACAGACAGACAGAGTTACTTTCGCATTTATAATAATAAATTAGTAAGGATTATCAGTCGCATAGCGAGATTCCCTTTTCCTTGGGAATTTTGCAATATCCTTTCTTATAAGGCACCTTCGAAGCACCTATGAGGAATCTACCTGTCATATTTCAAGATGGTATTATCATTTATACCGTCCGAAATTAATCAGTAAGTCTGTAGTATTTCACCTTTATCTTTAGTTTATACACTTCTAGTGACCCGCCCCGGCTTCGCACGGATGCAATGCTAATACAAAAACCTTCCTCTTGAATCACTCTATGTATAAAAAAAAACCGCATCAAAATCCGTATAGTTTTAAAGATTTAAGCATACATAGGGACATAGGTATATAGGGACAGAGAAAGCGACTTTGTTTTATACTATGTAGTGATACAAAATTCTGCCTTGTAACCTGTGCTTATAATATTTTTCTTTGCAGACAGAATATTAAAAACAATTCTTGCTAGCTTTCGACATAGCGAGATTAAGTATGTAATCCTAAAATAGAACAGATCCTATTAACCTGTTACATCGATGTCGATGGGTGCTCCTGAAGGAGGTCTCACAGATGGCACTCCGTGATAGCCTGGAGCTGCAAGTTGGATGAAGTGTGCCTCGCATGCAGCACAGGTACCGGTTGAAGTGCTGACGGAAGACACCGCTCACGCAGTACAGTGCCACTGGGTTCACACAGGAATTCAGGAAACTACGGGAAAATGAAACAAACTAAATATACTTAGACCTGGTGGCGGATTTAAACATCTTCCAAGTATAAGATGTAATTGTTTGCCCTCCTTACTCCTATCATTGGTCCGTGACTATGTGCCTGTTTCAATTCAATAATTTACTAGAATTTCAAGCCTAATAATAATTTTAATAATGCGTACAATAAAAGGAAAGAAGGAAACGTCATCAGAAAGATACATGACTTTAAGATTTCTGTAAGACAGAAGTGTCGTGCCAAGTCATATACCACAAGGTCTGGCAGACGAGTTAGATTTAGGATTTTAGATTAACCTTTTTTTCTCCGTGGGGGGGTGGTGTGGCAACCGCAAGTAAGGAGACCATATTTAGCCCAGCAACTCGGACATAGAGAATGGTCTATGTTGTCCGTGGGCAGGTCATTCAAATTTGTCATCTAAAGCTTTTCGCACGTTAGATATTTTCTTTGACTATTATTATATTTGTGGATGCTATAAATAAACATTATTGTACATATCCCAAGCCGAGGTTTTAATCTACCGCTCAGCATCCCAAAGTCTTAAAGACCGAAAACCATGAGTAGCACAATGAACTACAACTGCATAAAAATTAGCTATAACGGCTAAAAGAAGCAATTTTTCAGAAGTTGTACGTTGACGATTATTGTGATTAGTTTCAGAACTGGCAACTGGGAGGGTTGGCAAATTGCAACCATTACTTTAAAGGATTGAAAAAGTTAGCAAAGTTTGAATGGTACTGGAGTTCTAAAGCACCTAGTAGGTAACGCGTTTTAACGCCGACTTTAGTCGGCGAAACGCGTGAACGAGCTCCAATATAAATAAATAATGTTATCAAATCTCGTTTATTGCTTGCTTCAGACATGAAAGAGTAATTTATTGAGAAACAAAAGAAGGTCGACCTTTTATGAGTACCTAGTAATAATTATCATAATTCAATGTGTATCGACTTTGATTTAATAAAAAACAAAATATGTTTACTTTATGACGTCGCATTGACTAATCAGTAGGTACGAGGGGTGGCTGATAAGTAATCTACCTAAATACGAAAGAAAAGACATAGATGGGTGATTTATTTTTTATTTTTCTATGTAGTCCTCTGCAACTGAAATACATTTGTGACAATTGCCAATTAGTGACATCATACTATTAAAAATTTTTTTTTGTAATGGTCGTCAAAATGGTCGTTTACAGCATCCTTCATCTCTTCATCCGTTGAAAATCTGCGACCTCTCAAATTTTTCTTTAAATTTTTGAATAGGTAATAGTCACAGGGGACTAAATGTGGACTATAGGGTGGGTGGTTGATCTCTGCAAACCCGTATTTCTGTAGAGAAGACCGTGACGTAAAGGCCGTGTGTACAGGCGCATTGTCTTGCAATATTAAAACTCCTTTACGGAGTTTGCCTCTTGTTTTTTCATTTATTTCTTTACGAAGCTGGTAAATTAATCTTGCATAGTATTAATTATTCATTGTAGTATTTATGGGTAGGTGATCTATCATTAAAACTCCAACGACATCCCAAAATATGGTTGTCATTAGTTTGCCTGCTGACGGCCGGACTTTGAATTTTCTTGGTGGCTTTTCCCCTTTGAATTTTCATTGCATTGACTCTTGCTTACTTTCGGGATCCCACTGGCAAATCCAAGTTTCACCACAGATCACTATTGGCCATAGCATTACTTCTTCCTTGTCCTTCACTAAGTCTGAAAATGCTTTACAACATTGCTAACGCCTTTGCTTATTAAACGGGATCAACATTCTAGGCACCCAACGCGCGCTCACCTTGGACATCCCCAAGTGTTCATGAATTATTTTGAACTCGTTCTTTACTGATGCCCAACATCTCGAGCTATCTCCCACTGGTTGATTCGCCGATCAGCCATGATCAGTTCCTTCACATTTCCGACGTTATCTGCAGTAACTGCAAAAATCGGCCGCCCGCTATGGGGATCGTCTTCTAAGCTCTCACGGCTATGATTACACTACGTCGACCAAAACTTTATCACGAATTCTGAAGGACTTGAATCTTCGAACACCTTTAACATGCGCTTACGAACCGGAGTAGGTGTATTTCCTTCCCAACTGAGGAACTTAATCACCGCGCCATGTTCAATTTTGATCATTTTTCAATTTTCTTCCGACATAATGAACACAAAGACGCGCCAAAAAAAAATTTAAGCATTAAAAAAAATAATGTTACGATTTAAAAAAAAGGAATGAACAAGGAATGTGGAAATATTGAGGACAGTTCTATTTTAGAATTTTTCTCTAACAAAGTAGATAACTTATCAGCCACCCCTCGTATATCCAGGTGTAAGGTTGAATCAGCATCTGCACCATATTATAAAGTTCAAAGATCGTTTGCGGTTTTAAAGTATTTCTTTGGAATCACAACTGCAATGGATTATTGACGTTGACGTCTGTCTGGCAAAACCTTCCGTATTTCTAAATTATTACCAAAATTATTTCCCGGTCTCGTCTGCTCCCCAAAAGTGAGCAGACGTTAGACGAGCATACAGAACACGCGCCCCCGTGTAGGCGGCGTGTTCTGTTTGCAAAAAAAAAAGCTGCAAATCACTTTAAAATCTGGTGTTTGTTTCAGGTAAGCTGACATTGCTGTTATCCGGCCGACACCTAGGCAACCCGTCGCGCCTGCGCCAACCACGGCCAGGCGGCAGCCGGTCCCCGGCAACGCGTCAACGAGCCCACGGCAACGCGTCAACAGCGTGGATAATATTTACTATCTTAGTAAATATTGTCCACGCTGTCTTATTGTTAGTGTAGGGATCTGGTGGATGATTTGGCCTGACGCCCTTTACCTAATTTCATGTCTTTGGCTGCCGGCTCCGATGCTGTCAGTCAACTAGTGCGATGTGACCAGTGCCCGCAGCCCCGTTTTTTCCGGGGAAACAGGGGTCTCCGTATCCACATATCGAAAAAACATCGCGTTCCTGTACGGATAGATAACGGTGACCCCTCTTCCCCCAATAACAACCTTGACCCTGTTCCCAGTAACGATTTTTGGAAAACTATCGGCAACCTAAAAAACAGTATTCCGGTTGTGAAACGCATCCCCCGTGGGGCGCGTATATCAGTAGCTACATCTCTGAATGTAGCCATACAAAAAGTCTTGAATCAAAATTCCAAAGAAAGCTGGGAAGAGTTACTCACTTTCGCATATCGCGTCCTTTACGCAAAAAAAGTTGATGGCTCAAGCGGCACCCTCACGCAGATTATTAGGAATAACTGTCTACACCCAAATTCGAACCCTTCTCTAAATTCCCACCGAATTCCGCGTTCTCATGGCCAATCTAAATTACACAAAAAAGTTGAATCAAAAGTTAATGACGGCGATTTAAAGGGGGCCGCTCAGCTTCTCTTTTCCAATGACACTGTAGCACCTGACACAGCGGAAACTCTCTCGGCTTTACAGTCCAAGCATCCGCAGCCTGCAGCAACACTTCGCCTCCCTGATCCGCCAGAGCCTTCTGATCCGGCAGCTCGGGCTTCGCCAGAGGATGTGCTGACTGCGATTATGTCCTTTAAGAGTGGCTCTGCCGGCGGGCTGGACGGCCTTTCCCCCCAACACTACAAGGATCTCGTATCCGGTGTTACGGGGGAGGCCGGCAGAGCACTCCTGACAAGCTTGGCGTCCCTGGCGAACCTCATGCTGTCTGGTCAGGTTTCCTCCGAAGTCACGGACATCCTATACGGCGCAAATCTTGTCGCATTGAAAAAAAAAGACGGAGGGATAAGGCCAATCGCGGTGGGCTGCACCATCAGGAGAATTGTTTCCAAAATTTGCTGCAAAAACATCCTTCCCAATGTTTCGTCCCTATTTGAACCTATTCAACTGGGGTTCGGAACCAAGGGAGGATGCGAAGCAGCAGTACACGCAGCCCGGACGTACGTCCTCAATGATGGTGGTGAAGTTTTGTTGAAGGTGGACGTCAAAAATGCTTTCAACTCAGTGGACCGGGGCGCCCTGTTGTCACAAATAAAAGAAAAGACCCCACAAATTTACAAATATCTTTGGCAATGCTATTCTAAGCCCACTAAATTAATTCACAAAAACCATTTATTGAATTCGGCTGTAGGTTGCCAACAGGGCGACCCGCTTGGCCCAGCTATCTTTAGCCTCGCCATCCACCCTATAATTTCAGAACTAAATTCAAAATTTAATATTTGGTATCTTGACGACGGAACCCTAGGAGGCGAAGCATCCGCGGTCCTTAGTGACCTCCGTTCACTAATGGATAGTTTTCGTTTAATCGGTTTAGATTTAAATTTTTCAAAATGCGAGCTTTTTGTTTCGGCGTCAGTACCGTCTGACATAAAATCTAACATCATAACGCAGTTCAATAATTTAGCCCCAAATATAAAAATTCTCGGAAATGAATCCCTTCGTCTCCTAGGAGCCCCGATTCTCGATGAATCTTTCTCGAGTTTTGTTCAGGAGCAAATTTCTAAATTTAACGACTGCTCGGACAGACTCCTCGAAATTAACCCGCATATGGCTCTGTCCATAATACGGTCTTGCCTGTTTGTCCCGAAATTGACATATGTCCTCCGCTGCTCCCATTTTTGGAAGTTTGATAGTTTATTAGATAGTCTGGACCTTTCTTTACAAAAATATCTCTCCCAAATTCTAAATAGCCCTTTAGAGGGGCGAGCCTGGGACCAAGCCACCCTCCCAGTAAGATTTGGTGGACTGGGGGTTCGCAAAATTTCCAGTATTTCCCTACCGGCGTTTCTGTCCTCTGCTCATAGTGCGTACAACCTCCACGGAAGCATAATATGCCCCTCTCTGGGTATCGTGGAGTTGTCGTACTTGACGGAGGCTAGAGATGCATGGCTGAGAGCATGTCCGGGTGTTAGTCTGCCGTCCAGTCCGCTTTGTCAGAAGCACTGGGACGGGCCGCTCTGCGAGTTGGTGCTTAAGAATCTAACGGATTCATGCACCAGCACCTCGGAGCGTGCTCGTCTCCTCGCAGTGTCTCAAAAAGAATCGGGACATTGGCTGCGGGCATTGCCTTCTGCTACCGTTGGTACTCTATTGGATAGACAGACACTTTCCCTCGCTGTCTGTCTTCGATTGGGCGTCAGGGCAAACCACCCCCATAGATGCCAGTGTGGGGAGCCTGTCGATCGACTCGGACACCACGGCCTCTCTTGCGCACGTAGCGCCGGCCGCCTGTCGCGCCATGCATGCCTCAACGACATCATCCGCAGGGCTCTCACCACTGCTGGTATCCCAGCTATTCTTGAGCCTAACGGCATCACACGAATAGGTGGCGGGAGGCCTGATGGTATGACTGTCGGGCCATGGAGACATGGCAGGTCGCTGGTGTGGGATGCCACATGTGCCGACACATTGGCCCCATCCCACATCGATGCCACCTCTGTGGGCGCTGGCGCGGCGGCTGCGGCCGCTGAACGCCTGAAGCGGCGCAAATATGCCGACCTCAATGAGGGCTACATATTTGTGCCGTTTGGGGTGGAGACCATGGGACCGTGGGGTCCGGGGGCGCGGCAGCTCCTCAAAGAGCTGTCAGTGCGTTTGGTCGAGGCTTCAGGTGACCAGAGGGCTGGCAGCTATCTCTGTCAAAGGATCAGCCTAGCTATCCAGAGAGGGAATGCTGCCAGTCTTCTGGGCACTGTCCCACATGGTTCCTCTTTGGAGGACATTTTTTATCTGTAATTATTGTAAATCAATGTATATTTTCTTTGTAAATAAATGTATATTTCTTAATTTATTCTTATATGTAATTCAAGGCTGAGATGTTGAGATATTTAAATGGAATTGACGTCAGTGATTCTATAAACATATTTATAGCTCGATAAATTAGGTTATGCTGAACAAGGTAACTTACTTCTTGAGACAGGGTCGCAGATTTATGCAACCTAAGCTAGTTACGAAGACTATTTTGTACCCACATATTTCTTGTTACTACGGGATAGCAAAATTGTCTGCCGTCAAAGATTAATGTATGTGTAAAATGCTTTGAACACGTGTTTCAATATGGCAGAAAACACTACTTTGCTAGATCTTACTGCGTCAGAAGTAACTTCGGACATTCACAATATTTTTTAAACAAGCTCTACTCACACAGCTGCATATTGAGCAGATGTTCATGACTTATAGCGGGGATAATGATAAAAGAAGTTTATGTAGGGAGTAGTCATACTCTTCACTATACTATTTCCATGATCCTTCTTCATATGATGACAATCAGTGAGGCTCCGGTTCGAATCCTGGCATGTATCAATGAGGTTTTCAAAACTTACCTACATATTTATCACTAGCTCGACGGTGAGGGAAAAAAATAGTGATTAAACCCACCGGTCCCAGAATTAGTTCTGAAACATGTGTAAAAGACCCGGTCCGGCGATGGGCTCACCAACTATCACGTTAAGGGGTCCAAAGAATATCTCCTGAAAAGTGGCTATATCCGGAAATGGAATACCCTGGAGGATAAAATGCGTGAGATTATTTATTTTTAAACTATTTCCAATTATTGACTGCACACGCACTAATGAAACCTATGAACAGAAACACAGACCGTTTACAGCGAGAAATTGGATGTATTATAGTACCAGTTATAGTATCGAAAGCTTGAATTAATAGGATGCCCTTTCAATACATACCTCAGACAAAAGCCTATTATTCTCAAAGCATGGGTCCAATCGTTGTAGTCCATTTGGGCTGTCGGTGACAGGTGGAACCACATCTCGAACGCATGATATGGCAGGAAACAGATGAAGAATACTAGAAACAAAAGGATTCGTAACAAAAAGGTGTTTTGGGATGCGGCTATTGTAAAGATTAACTTAGGGAAGAGCTGTCAAACTTAGTTCGATTGTTTAAGAAAGGCCATTTTGATGAATATAAACGGCATTGAATAAAACAGTGACTTTTCCACTGTACTGTGTTGAGGTAGATAGCCAGGGGAAATCTAAGAATGAAAGATAAGAAAAGTTTTAGTTCTGTGTGATAGCTATTAATAGTTTTTATTTGGGTATTCGTGCTGGGGGCTTATTGTGTACTGACATATTTAAACACAATCGACTTCACTTTTACGTAAGTACCTACATCAAGCATCATCATCATCATCAAACAAGGTCGCGTAATAAACGTTAAATAAAGACGATTCCGTTTCCAATTATAGGTAACTAGACAATATGAAATCTGTTGGTTTTATGTATAAATGTTTTGTTGAAATTTTAATTAATTTATAATGATTATTACTAATATTAGATAACACAGTACCTTTCGAATTGTTTTATATGGAAGTTAAAATCTTTTTCTTCAAAACTACGACCCTCATCAGAAAGGATGCAAACAATTTGTAAAACTTATTGAACATTATAGTATAGCAGTTGAATTCAGATTTTCCACAATTCTTCCTAACAGCTTAAATAATCTGTAACCCAAGTGCAAACATTTTCGGCTGTCTTCCCACAATTTATTATACTAGAGCGGCGTGTTGGTTATGTTACAGAGTCGGATTATGTTGAGCTTTTGGAGAGATTTATGGAGAGCTAAGTGTTTTGGATGGCTGATTTTGTAAAGAAACTTTAGCGTCTACTTTTGGAATAGAATTTGCAAGTGATTGGAGGGAGAATAATCCTGATCTCTGTGAGTATTGTTAAATACTTAGTACAGATATACGACTGAATGCCTTGCCGCATTTAATTCTATAAAATATCCAAGAACAACTGTCCCACGTCAAGCTCTTAAGACAGCCCAAGCGTATTTAATTAGACTATATGCATATATTCATAATTCTCCTGCTATTTTCCGATTATTTGAACGCAGCGCAGTACTATGCTACTAATCGTTTTGACATTTCTATGTCCTGCCGAGAGAGCAGAGGCAGAGGGCAGAGGTGGGTTCGTTTTTATTGTACACCTATAAATAAGTCAATTCAAATGAATATACCATTTCCTCGATTCAAATTTCTTTACCTGCGAATTACGTAACAAGCTTCTTCGAAACATGTAGGTGTCAATGAAACGTTATCATTGTAGAGAAACGTGGAAATTTATATTTCTTAAGATTTTTGGTATGGTTTATTTCCATGCCGTCCTCTTTTGTTGCGACCCGTCGTAAATGTCACGAACAATATTGACTCGGCTAGTTTATTTGATCCGTCAATACTACCTACTACATGTCTTCAACATAGACGTTTAAAAAGGAGGTCAATGTTCCGCCAAACGACCACTGTAGCGCTAAACTAAAAGTCCCGCTCGTACAGTCAAGAGCACATGAAGCCCTACACTTGTAGTGCGAGAATGACCTCTAAGGCGATTGTAATAAGAACGTTATAAAGTGCTACGTGTCAAGCTTCACGTGCTCTTGACTGTACGTCTGAGCTGCAGTCGCACACATTTACATTATAGTAAGTCTCGGCAACTCATTTAACCAATCAGCGGTCATTAACGCCATTATGTCATTGGTTGCTTTTGCAATAGCTTTAGTTGTTTAGCGAAATCCTTATTTCATATTTAGGGTTTGAGTATTAAACCAACAGGAGACGTCACGCGCACTAGTTTCTTTGCAAAAAAGTCTGCCAATTTCTGCGCAGGGACGAGGAAACGCACACAAATAATGTTAACACAAACGCATTTTTTGACAATACAATTAAACACCAGCTTGAACTAGATGCACACAAATACATTCACTAATCCGAGCACTCCGTGAACTCAAAAAAACTAGTTGTATATAACAGGTATGATCGTTGAGCGACACTTTTTTTGGCAGAGGGGAACGCCTGTCAGTGGCGTCTCCGGTTAGTATTTAGGATACAATAGTTAAAATCTTCAAATAAATAAGTATGTAGGTACAAATATTTAAATTAAACGAAGAGCATAAAATTATACAAAACACAAAGTATAAATATAAAACCTGTTGGCAGATGCAATGAATAAATCATTTAAAGTTTTTTCACATCTCCGAGCGGAAAGCGGCAACTTTCGGACCGCTGCGTAAAACGAAGTTATCGGTTTCCGCCTTCGTCGAGCAGAAACAAGTATACATACCTCTGGAAGTAAATAAGAAAGCCTCAGATCATAATTATACAACACGTAACAGAAAAAGCGCAATTCCTCATACACCCCAATTAGTATATTAATATAAAAAAATATGATGCAATCGAACTTTAGTTGTGTCTAACCAATTTTCTTAAATATCGATTAATAATAGCACGATTTCCATAGAAAGCACTAAATTCAGCTACGATAATACATTTTTTTGAAAAATTTAACACATATTAAAAATAGCTGAAATCGAATAAGTAGTCGATACTGAACAAACTTATTTCAGGAATTGCGCTTATTCTGTTACATGTTGTATATTACGTATATTACATGTGATCTGAGACATTTCTCATTTACTTCCCTAGGTTATCAGTCTGTAGGTAAGTAACAGGTTTTATTTGGTAATTTCGTGCAGTGTCGATATTGACAAGGTTAGAGTTACTTATCTAATTTATTTGTGTATACTTAGGCATATGTTACTAACGGAGTCACGAATTCTTTTATTTTTTCGATTGCGGAAGATTTTAGTTGTATATAAAATCAATAAAACGTAAAATAACGTCCATAATAGTCAACCAATGATTGTGCTACCCACTGAACCACGATTGTTGCGCAAGGGTGTCCCTTTAAATGATTATTTTAGAAAGAGAACAGATTAAAACTCTGATCTGTAAAATTACTGTAATGTACTCTACGGAACAAACATAATTTTAAAATAAAACCTGAGCAGGAAGATGTAAGAAATTGTAATTCGTTAAAACAGACATCAATAAAAAAAAATACTTATTTTAGTCGTATCTACATCCACCAGAAAGCAAAGTAACTACACAATTATCAAATAATCTATTTTCCCGGCACTAGGCCTGGACTGAATATCTATTCCATGGGCGATAATAATCTATGACAGAAGAATACTCTTGTAATTTTAGTTTTAGTGATTTATCAATATTAGTTATTCTTAATTTAAATATATATATTCTTAATATAAGAAAGGTACGAGTTGGTTCATACTTGATTTACTTACCGATGACAAAGATCAGAACCATACAAGCAACGGATTTTCGAGCCTTGGCTTGCGCCTCGCCTTGTCCTGCGTGGAGCGCCCCTGGCATTTCTCTAGTACTGGCCAGGAGTCGCTGGGCCATCAAGGAGTAGAAGATAGCGATGACTAGCAGAGGCAAGCCATAGTATATGATGGCTTTTGCTAATGTCATCCATCTAAAAAAAGATATTTCGTCAGTATATATCCCAAAAACATTGAATGAATACATCTTTAGAAGGTATAACAAAAATAAGAAGTTATAATGATTTTAATATTTGAAACGCCTGTGTGATAAACTACTTTATCATAATTCTCAAAATTGCTACAATATAATTGTAAGGCGCATTATTTGTCTAACATGATCAGAATCGCACAATACAATAAATTGGGCCATCAAGCTCTATGACCCGGAATAGAAAATAATGATCAAGGAAAAATATCACACAATCAGGACAAAACCGTTTGTGGTTATTTTTAACTCTCATTTAGTCGATGTAACATTTATTTTATTTCTGTATCATATTTTCAAGGTGTTGGTAATAAAGTAAGTAGATGAAAAATTTATTCCGTAACTTTTACAATAAAATTCCAGCGCTGCTTTGGAGCCACTAGAGGTAATTTAAAACCTAAGATATTTTCCATACCTAACACTTTAGCACTCCAGAAAGATTACATCCAAAGAACCTCACATTGTAATTGTGGAGTCGGTGAGCAATATCGGGACGTGAGACGTTTGACAGAGAGTGATAGATTGAGCAAGTAAAAGGTTACATGATTTTGAATAGAGAACATGAAAACAAAGGGAAATACGGTTTAGGAAATAGGTACTGATGAAGACACGTAATGTATGTATCGAGTCGGTGGCTCGGGTGGGAGAATTTATTTATTCAGATATGTTAATGATTGTACTTACTGCTAACATAGTTTATAAGATCAATGTTACTAACAATTATGGGCCAAATAGTCTGAAATATGTTATTTTATTTTGTTTTATTAATTTAGGATGAAGCTGTGACGAGAGTTGTTATGAGGAAAATATTAACATATTATAATCTCGCTACCGCTTACCCATCTCACATATTATATTTAGTTTTTCTAAATATGCCATACCTTATACCTAATTACAAAAGAAAAGATACTCTTTTCTTTTGTTGTTGTTGTTGCGAAATATTTTTCAATCGCAGTTGTAAATAAATCTTTAATAAAATAGTAGTAGAAACAAAACCATAACAAACATTGTCACGCGCATGAGCTTGGCTGTATGTGAGAGAGACAAATATATTTTTCATAATGCGTATGTAGTCCGACGTCACGCGATACATGCGCAACCTAATGTAGTACGAGGGCATTTCGTCCGAGCGCTCTCGTACCGTGAACTTACTTAGGATAGTTCTCCCAGTCCGGCGGGTAGGGGGTGCAGTAAACTATTGTAATGTTGTCATGTAGGCGTGCTGTCACCGTGTTGGAGAATACAGCCGCTGGTGTGGCGAAGATGAGCGCAGCAGCCCAAATGAACGTTGCGCAGACCAATGGCAACTTACGCAACTGAAAAGCAATTGTGTGTTACAAGTAGTAATCAATTGCACTTGTAGAAATTTAGAGGCACTGGAATCGATGCGCAAGCCTAGACACTTTTGTGTCGGATACATGCTACCAGTGAATATTTTATTAACCGACTTCAAAAAACGGAGGAGGTTCTCAATTCGTAGCCTGTGTTTTTTTTATGTTTGTTACCTCAGAACTGTCGACTGGGTGAACCGATTTTGATTATTCTTTTTTAATTGAAAGCTGGTGCTTCCCGTGTTGTCCCATTTTAATTTGGTTCAGTTCTGACAGTGGTATCTATGAGAAAACCGACAAATGGACTAATAACTCAATATCACGTAAACCGATTTCAATTATTCTTTTTTAACAGTCTAAATGTTTCTGAGTTTATGTTGTTACAAACATACAAAAATACTTACAAATCTTTACTCTTTATAATATTATTGTAGATGTAGATAGGCAGTTCATAACTTATCATGATAATGGAGCCTATACAGTAACGGCTGTAATTAATTCTTATACGGACTCCATCCGTCTAATTGTTGTTTCTGAGTTTCCGACAGAGGGTCATTTAAAATTTAAATACAGTTCTGGGCCCGTTTAATTCGCAAGCAACAAGCATACAAACTCACTCAGATTCAACCCAAACTCCGGGCGACCTCGCTTAATTATGATAAAATGTCATACTTACTAAAAGGGTTAATGCGGCTATCGACCCAATTTTAAAACGAGCCTCTAAACTAAAACTTCATTCATCTCCGTCTTTCAAGTACAAAAAATTAGAAATTATATTATAAAGAAGATATTCCGTCAAAATATTAGAAGAAAATTGGCGCCAGCGACTTTTTTTAAGACATTGGCAATTTAGCCATCTATGCAAAAAAATACCATAAGTATTTTCAAAACTCATAGTAATGTCACTTGGTTGCACTTTTACTGAAGATTGTAGCGGCTTCTTGGGGTAATCTGAAAACGTCCACCCTACGTATTTTATCGATTTTCCCATTTACTGTATACTATACGGACATTTGCCACATAACACACTATCATTATGATGAACCAAAACCGAAAACACAAAGAAAAAAGAAAATTTTACAAAAAACATGACGTCGCTCTTCGGATTCCCGCCAAAAAGCCCGAGCGACTTAACCGGTGACTTTGACAAATGTTAATGGTTTTGTATTCTTTTCATATCTGTAATGTCTCTTCGATGGAAAAATATGGACGTAGTTTCAGATGTTCTATATAGTTATCACTACAAAGTACCTATAAAACAAAGTCGCTGTCTGCCTGTTCCTATGTATGCGTATAGATCTTTAAAACTACGGAACGGATTTTGATGCGTTTTTTTATAAGTAGATAGAGTGATTCAAGAGCAAGGTTTTAGTATCAGCATTGTACCCGTGCGAAGCCGGGGCGGGTCGCTAGTAGACAATAAATCGCCAAATTATTTGTCTAAGTAAATAGACACTCAATTTTGCTAACGTTATGGGTAGGTATGGGTATGGCTGGGTATGGCTGGGTATGGGCTTTACAGATTAAAGTTAAAAAAATTTGGAAGACAAGACAACTCACACACGTTTATTTAGTTTTTAAAAAAGTAGAGCCTCTGCTATGGGTAGGTAGGGGAAACCCGTTCGAAGTGGATACCCCGGGCAAAGCGAATACTGCCCACTACTTCCAAATTGTTCATTAGCCGACAGATGCGTTGTCATTGCAACCTTTGCCTGTTGCCACTTAATGCGGGGCAAGCACTTCGGCACGTGTTTCCGTCGCGCGGCGCTAGTGAGTGGACGATGTGTATTTTTAGGCAAAAAAAATTGGTTTACAGAGGTAAGTGTTGCGTTTGTAAATGTAATGTAAATGTTATTTGTGACATGTTCTTCGTTATGAGGAGGATTTAATCCATAGTTATGTAGCTTTCGACTATGTGTAGATGATGAGTTTAGATGTACAGGTTTTTTAATGATTTGGGATAACCTCGAAAATGTACCCGAAGGGCAAAAAGGAACGGGCAAAGTGGATACCATATTCACTTTCTCGGGTCATCACGAGAAATATGATTTTATAGAATTATGTTTTTTTTTCATTGCAGATGGTGAATAGATATATAATTGATATATAATTGAGTAAAATGATCAGCCAACCGAAAACTGGATACAATGTACTACTTTTACTCAGTGGTGTCATATCATGGCTTCGAAGTCATTGATAATTTGGTTTGTGATAACTGTAATCTTTGGACGTGTAACTGAAAAAAGTTGGTTTAAATATGTTCTTTTAATGTTCAGTATTTATTTTGCTTGCAAGTTTAATTTCATTTAAATAATGGTGTTATTCGCTTTGCCCTGGTACCATATCCACTTTACCCGGGGTCCTGGGCAAAGTGGATAGTAAGACAGTGTTGTATGTTTTGCTTATAACAAATAATTTCTTTATTATTAATTTTTATTTATTTTTTATTTATTTTATTTTGGCAACAGACAGTCATGTATAACAATATTTAAAGATTCTTAAGTAATGATAGACCTGGAGTGCCGAATTTTAGCTTAATGTTAACAATATTTTTGTAAGTATCGAGTAAGGAAGAGATACAATGAGAAAAAGAATTTATAGGTACTTGATTTTAACATAATAAGAGTCTTAATGTTACAAAAGAGATACAATGTTGTGTAGATACAAATTTTGTGCAAATACAATAGTTTATTTTTATTTTCTTTGTTGGAACAAATATTCATTTACTTCATTCTTAAATTTCTCCAAGGTATTACTAAAAGGATCAATGTGAGATATCTGCGTATTATAGGCTTTTTGACAGCGATAAAAGAATGAATTTGAAGTAAAATTAAACCTGGCGAAGGGTACTGCGAACATGTTGTTGCCACGACGAACACTCTTTAGAGGAACTCTGAACCTAATTTGTTGAAGTAAGTCAGGGGAGTCAATGTGGGAGTTTAAGATTTTAAAGAGAAACATGAAATCAGACAGCTTACGTCGCAAATCCAGGGACAGCATTTCATGCCTTACCAGAGAGTCGGAATACGAAATACTTTCGGATGTGATTCTGTACTCAAGTATTCTAAGAAATGTTCTTTGAATCCTCTCGATGCGGTTAGAATGACATGCGTAAAATGGGTTCCAAATCACTGACCCGAAGTCCGGGATAGATCTTACTAGACTGTAATATAAAATCTTATATGTTATATACCGTTTAAATGGTTTACATGTACGAAGGAGAAAACCCAGCTGCTTAAATGCTTTTTGTATAATATGATCGTAGTGATCTTTGTATGTGAGTTGGCTATCCAATATTATTCCCAAGTCCCTGATTTTATTAACTCGCGTTAGTGTATGATTATTTAGGGAGTATGCAAATGATATTGGTTTCCGTTTTCTTGTATAACTAATTATAAAGCATTTATCAGGATTAAGAAATAGCTGATTTCGGGAACAATAATGGGTAAGATTTAATATATCTTCTTGAAGAGCAACGCAGTCTGAATCATTTCTAATTATTTTGAAAATTTTTGCATCATCTGCGTAAAGAAGTGAATCACTATGTTTAGTGCAGCTTGTTATATCATTGATGTACATCGTGAAAAGTAATGGTCCTAAGTGGGACCCTTGGGGGACTCCGGATGGAACATTTTTGAAATCTGATATGAACCCTTTAACTGAGACTGCTTGAGATCTATTTGTAATGTAGGATTTGATCCAACGGAGTAGATCGCCATGCACTCCGGCCATCATAAGTTTCTTCATTAACATATCATGATTTATTTTGTCAAAAGCTTTCTTTATTAATGTCTTTTATTAATGTCAAATGATATATTATATTGTAAGTTCACTTAATGAAGATTGATTATAGATATTTGTTTTAATGTCTCCAGTTATAACTAAACGGCAATGATAAAAAGCAGCTAAAGGTATTCACTTTGCCCGGGTTTCCCCTACATACTAAACAACTGTTTAACATATTCAAATTAAATCACCTAGACATGAAACCAACAATCATGTTCATGCACACAAATATTGAATTCGGGCAGGAATCGAACTCACGATCTCTGGGCATAGAGGGCATGGTCCTATTGAACCAACATACGCATCAATTTCAATTGTCTTTGTATGTGTGATGCATTGGAGCTTAAGAGATATGACGGACTTTTTCTCAGTTGGTGGGGACGCCTTCTGATTGGGTATCCTACTAATATTATAAACCCGAAAGTTTGTATGTATGGATGTTTGTTCCTCTTTCACGCAAAAACTACTGAATGGATTTTTATGAAACTTTTCAATTATATAATAGCTTATACATCAAAATAACACATAGTCTATTTCATCCCCGTATTCCTTACTGGAACACTACGCGGGTGAAGGGCGCCGCTAGTATATAATATTTATTAAAGTAACTTTATCAGTTGTTTAGTACCCATAGTACAGGCTTTGCCTAGTTTGGGATTAAATAAGCGTGTGTAAATTGTGTCCACAATTTATGTGCTTCGCATCGGCGATAACAAAAAATGGCTCCGTACATACGTACGAATAAGTCGATTTTAATACGCAAGCACATTATATATATAGCACTCAACCTCATACAAAAGCGGTACGTGAATCGGAAATTGGAACGAAATGAAATGAAAGCCGTAATGGGGTTACCTCTCCTTATAAGTGCTCACTGGATTAGTACTCTAAGCAATTTTTCGCAAACTGATGGTATTTTTTGTTATGGATATTGTTCTTTAACCAACGTTACTGTCGTAGTGGCTTAAAATTGTCTCTATGTTTTTTTTAGTAACAAGTTTTTTTTTTCAATAAAAAAAACATATTTTCCACTCTGTTGGACGTACACACAAAAAAAAATTGAAGTTGACCTAAACTTTGCAAAGAAACGTGATCATCTAGTTTGATAGTTTTCGCCAAGTTTATAAAATTGACAAAGTTTTTTCATTAATGTGACCAAAGACAGAAGATTTTTAGTATAAAACTGTGTGTTACTTGTTAATTTTGAATTTAGAATTAGCTCTAGGTCACGTAAAATGGTCCGTTTTAAGGACTAAGTGCGGAAACCAAACCCCCTAACATAGAACATAGCTCTAGGTACCTATACGTGTTGTGTTCCATGCGTAGATTTTCGAAAACAGTCAAGCACCGTGCAGTTCCAATGCGCACCAGAACTATTAAAAATCAATTGTGTCTCAGCTTCTTAGGCTTAAGAGGTTACCTAAATGTTTTTTGCTCCTTCTTATGTTTTAATTAATTTTATTTACTCTAGTCATACTCATATCTTACTTACTATAGTCATATTGTAAAATTCGAATTATGAGTCTGAAATTTTACACTTAAGTAAGATTATTATGCACACACAACCGTAAAAAAATTAAAAATTACATAATGATATAGATTTTGCAAGGGATTTTTTAAATACCTCTATTTCTTCTAATAGTCCTACGAAACACTTGCGTTAAGTTTTTTTGGATAAATTCTCCTTGAAGTGTTTTTGCTGGAAAGTTACTACTAAAGTAGTAAATGTACCATACACTTCTAAATAAAATCACCTTGCAGTAAACTTTTTAGTCAAATTATTTTCTTTGTTTACACCACGACCGCATGCGCGCGCAGCGCACACCTGCATTTGCCGCCATTAGCTATTTACTTCGTTGCTTGTTTTATTTAGTAGGTAGCCAAGTTTTAGCATAATTAAAGATATAGTAGTATATGCAACTGCATATAAAATCGTATTAAAACACTCGTGTGATACTATTATCACAGTAGGCTTCGCCTCATGTGATAAACCCACACTCATGTTTTAATAACCCTCATTATATGACAGTTGCATAAACTACACCAAGTATTTCGCAATATTGGGTCTTTACCTAGGAAATTGCGATATTGCCAACAATTTTTAAAACTAGCACCTTTTTTCAAGATCGTAGGTAATATCCAAAACAAATCCAGCGGTATTGTGTGTTATAGAAAATTATTAAATTTTCGAAAAACTCCTAAAGTGAATAGGTACCAACATTTTTGTTAGGTAAGGACCTAAAATTAATGCCCACACATTTATACTTGAGTTGACTTAGCATTGCTGACGGCTTGAAAATAACTTAAGAATATTTCTTTAGTTTTTTAAGGCGTTCTCACAAACCTGTGAATGATAGTTACCCATTTTCATCGAGGATCAAAAGGGATCAAAACAAATGGAGAACTTCTCAATGACGCAAAACTTTGGAGCATCTAGGATTTTCTCAAAGCTTTTTTACGACAAACTCAATATATTTTTTCAGACTGGTATTTATTATATAAATTGTAGTACTTGGTGCTTTTTTATATTACTCATTTTATTTTCTAACCTTTTTTATTGTATAGGGTGTAAACGGTCAGACGGGTCACCTGATGGTAAGTGACTAGCGTCGCCCATGGACACCTGCAACTCAAGAATCACAATCGCGTTTGCCGGCCTTTGAGGAGGGAGTACGCTATCTTCTTGAAGGTTTGAAGTTCGTATCGGTCCTATCTTGCCTTTTTAGCTACACTTGTCACAGATTGTTAAAAAAAACGAACACACCTTATCTCTAAAGGACTTGGCAGAGTTATTCCATTGCTAAATATACGTACCCACTTTTCACCAGTGTGTTTTTCGTAGCCCTAACATGACCGCCTCGGAATTCTTCACGATGTCTTTATATTTTTTTTAACTCATTGGAGAATGCCATGTACAGGAATCAAACCCTGGTTTCACGCTTAACATGCTGGCTCTCTTCTAACAGAACTATCACAGTTATTACTTGAAAATATATAAGACAATTTCAATATAATGTAGCATCAAATTATTGTAAGCTCGCAGTTACGCTCGCGTGGACTTTTAATATCATCCGGTAGAAAACATTTTTCAACGGATAAAAAACATCCTATTACTTCTCGGAGTCCACAACTATCTCTATGCAAAGTTTCAAGTTAATTTTATAGCACCACTGAGACGTGACAGTGTAAGAAATACTAAAACAGATTTTCAGGTATCCTCACCCCTATCGTAAAAAGGGAATCCTTTTTCTTTTGCCTGAAAATCTGTCAAAGCCACTTATAATATCAACTTGAAATACTTAGTTTTAAATAATGCTTGCCTATCTTAATTTGAATATTGAATAACAAAAAATATTTTTTCAATGCGAATGGGGCAAAATCGAGGTCCAAATTTTAAACTTGAGTTAGGGGTCAAGAGGGGTTTTATAATTCGCACCCTGCGTAGAATAACGTTCTATGGTAACATAGAACGAATTTGATTTTATCGTCGGAAAGTCTTAATTATTGTCTAAGCTTTCGGATAAAATTTTATTTTTTTCAATAGGAGTTATAGTTATTGAGATTCTGAATAGACCAACGTTCTATCTGATTTTGTGCTCCGCAGTACAAGGACACATGTACGTTTAGAGACGGTTTTGTTCATTTTTGGAACGCATCCGTGTGCGCGCGAGCGCCCCGTTTCAAAAGCACATGGTTCGTTGTTGCGCGGAGGTACGCTTATGTGCATTTATAAAATGGTTAATGACAAAACCACAGGTGAATGACTATTTTTTGCAATTATTTGTTTAAATTCTTATTCATTAAATTAATAAGTATTTTTTGTTTAAATATCTACATTTATTGTCAATCAAATTTTGGTTGTAAACGTAAAAAAAAAATAAGTTTATTTTATTTTCAAATGTTATATTTTGCCCGTGAAACGTTGTTTTGCGGATCAAATTAAGAAAGTTTTAGTTCAATTTGCACATGGTACGTTGTTCTACGGAAATTGGTTGTAAAAAATTGGTAGTATCTGCATATTATGTGACATTGTTCTAGGAAATGTAATGAAAAATTATCGTCTTATATGCAAGATGAACAATCTGATCTATATTTGGTTTGAATTTTTTACCACATATACCTTACTACCATTTACCACTGATGCTCAAAGGCGTTCTTCATTGCTTGGGAAGTGATTATTAATCATATTATTTAATATTTATCATGTCAGACAATATGCCTGCAAAGAAGCTTAATATTCAAGTTTTTAGGATGATAGCTCTTGTGATGATGAACAAAAAAACAAATAAGAAAACATGTCCAAAATTCAACAGAGACTTGCTAGCAGTCATAATGTTAATAAAAAAAAAATCTGGAACGACGACGAAGCTGAATATTGAATCTTCCAGTAGTTTTTTTTTATGGTTAAGGGGCAAACGAGCAGACGGGTCACTTTTTTTTATATTTTTCGTAGAACAACGTTATATGTGAACGTATGACCTCAAATTTTTCGTAATGTTCCGTTGAACAACGGTATATATATACATGTGACCCATGATTGTTTGCAATTTTCCGTAGGAAAACGTCATTATTACACATGGGACCTCTTACTCTCGATATTTATATACTTATTCATTCAAAAAGTATACTGTTTATTAATATGCCTAATCATATAACAAATCTTAAAAATTGAGATAGCAATTGTTATTTGTAAAAAAACTATAAACAAAACTAAAATTTTAAAACTTCAACGGACCGTCCTGAACAATCACAATTTTGCAGATGTTACGTTATTCTACGCAGGGTGCGAATTATGAAAGTCCTTCATGGGCATATTTTACAATATATTTTGTCAAAAGTGACTAATATAATAATACCATACACGAATAAAATACACTGAACAGCATTTTTTTTCTGTTTTCGTAGTTACTCCTAAGTATAATGGAAGTTGCTCAGTATTAGAAAATGTGTAGAGATATCGCGATTGACGTTGAACAATTAATTTCTTACTCTGTAGATAATATGCTGCTACATTGACAATGCCACTCGACAGAGAGAGAAATATACAATCGCTACTGTGTCATTAAACTCATTAAAATAATTTCAGACACAAGTTGTAACCATCTTATATGTAACAGAATAAGCGCAATTTCTGAAATTAGTTTGTTCAGTATCCACTACTTAATCGATTTCAGCTATTTTTAATATGCGTTAAATTTATCCGAAAAATGAATGAGCATAGCTGAATTTAGTGCTACCTATTGAAATCGTACTATTATTCCTCTTTACTTAATAAAACTGGTTAGACACAACTAAAGTACGAAGGCGTCATATTTTTTTATATTAATATGATAATTGGGGTGTATAAGGAATTGCGCTTATTCTGTTACGCGTTGTATTTCTTAACAATAGACTTCAAGAAGTCAGTACGACTCGAACAAGAAAAGACTGAAGTTTCTCCTTGTGCAGGAAAATTACTTAAATGGAAATAAAAAAAATACACAATTTGGTTAATCAAGGTAATTGATGTTAATTTGCTTATAACATCCCTTTCCCGGTTAAATTGCTGAGCCGAGTAGAACCAGACAGAGTCTTAAGAACAACTTCGTTAGTCTTATTTCGCTTTAACCAACTTAAATGCCAACCTAATTAGAGAAAAGTCGTTCCTTGCTCACTTTTAAGTTTTCTTAAACGATATTATTGCACATGCGAACTCAGTTTGACTTTTAACTTTGATAAGTACTTAGAGTTGGTTCTGTGAGCTTCGGAAAGTAATAGAAAGTTCGACGGCAAAGTATACTTGGTATTCCTGCAGACGTACGTTTCCGCTGATTTCAAATTCCGTGGTTGAACTTGAGAGCATATAAATGGGGGTATTAGTTGAATGTCTAACTTTGAAGACATCACAAAATTTTATGACCGACCGTTCCCTTTCTGACATGAGCAATTGAGCAATAAATTTCTACTTTCCGATTAAATGATATTTTATCATCATTTTCAAATTATCACTAGCTCGACAGTGAGGAAAACATCGTGAGGAAACCCGTAGGTCCCAGAATGAATTCTGAGACATGTGTAAACAGATTCGATCCGGCGATGGGCTCACTACCTATCACGTTTATAGGGGTCCAAAGAATATCTGGTGAAAAGTGGGTAAGTAGGTATATCCAGAAATGGAATACTTCTGCCTAACCCCTCGGGGCCCTCGGGAATATAAGGCGTGAGATTATTTATTTATTTTATTTTTGAAACTGTGCTGCATTAGAGAAAATAAAAATAAATTTTGTTATATTATAAAACAGTCCCACCTCGAAGCTGGCTACCAGATCTAGCTACGAAGTGAGACGAAGGATACCTACTATTCCCAGTACCCTTCTACGTCCTAGTACCTACTTGAAAACGTCGACCCCCATTTTCATGATCGACGAACGCAGTCGTTCTCTCCATTAGAGCTTTTACCATGTTGTTACAAAACTCTAATATAAAGGATTTTTGCTACTTGACACATAATAATATGCACAATATGTAACATATTAATTTTATTTCAAGGGTATAATGTTTCCATGTTTCTTATTAAAGGTAGATTTTTTTGCCCAATACCGTAATAGATTTATTTTATTTCGCATGGGTGTACGTGCGTTTAAGTTAACGATCAATTTACGAGTTGGAGGAAATAAAACATTCATGACAATAAATTACACTTAAATTGAAGCGTTAGGTTTGTGCGTGATATTTTAAAGAGAAAACAATAGCCTTTTCACGAGCTGCGTAGGTTTTAATGTCAAGGTCGTGAAAGCAATACAAGTTGCATAAAACTAAGTATTGTAAAGCAAACTAATTGCCCATAAAATTCTTCTTCTTTTCCGATATTTGATACAACAGCGCCTATCATTAAGTTTAACCATACCTGTTACTTGTTAGAAATACCGAAAGTAAATTTAAGTCTCATTCAGTACTAGCAACCTAAAAATTTTTTTCTCTATTTTGAGTTATCGCTTTGTTTTTCGGGTTCCGTACCCAAAAGTGCCAACGTGACCCTATTACTAAACCTCTGCTGTCTGTCTGTCGGTCCGTCTGCGTATTTCATGAAACGTAATAGGTAGACATTTGAATTTTTTACAGACTTTGTATTTCTGTGGCAAGTCTTTTGTTTTATTCGAAAAAAGTTTTTTTTATTGTACGATTTAACGAAACCCTTCGTGTGCGAGTCCGACTCGCTCTTGACCGGTTTTTTCATAAGGTGTTGGATTAATCTCCAAAGTCAATCAAAGTTACCAGCTGCACACTTACTCTCAGTGAAACTGAATACTATGTACAAAAGGGGCATTGTCTGGCCATTCAACTCACCTGAAGCTTCCTAAAAGGATTCACAATGGCGCAGTACCGTTCGGCGGATAAAGCAGTCAGTGTGAACACTGACACTCCGATGCTGACGTCTTTAGCTGCCTCTGATATTCGGCAAATGACTCCTCCCCAAGGCCACGACTCCAGCGTGTAGATGATGGACACGAATGGCACGCAGATCAGAATCACCAGCAAATCCGCCAACGCTAATGAAAATATGTACCTGGAAGTGATGACTGGTGTGAATTGTGATATTTTTGCAGATATTTTTATATACAAGAGCAGTGATAGCCTTACGGTTAAAGTGCCGGCCGAAAATCAGTGAGGCTCAGGTTCGAATCCTGGAATGTACCAATGAGTTTTTCAAAAACTTACGTACATATTTATCACTAGCTCGACGGTGAAGGAAAACATCGTGAGGAAACCCGCAGGTCTCAGAATTAATTCTGAGACATGTGTAAATAGATCCGGTCCGACGATGGGCTCACCACCTATCACGTTTAGGGGTCTAATATATCTCGTGAAATGTGGGTATATCCATTAATGGAATACCTCTGCCTACCCCCTCGGGGATAAGAGGCGTTCGTTTTTTTTTTTTTATTTATTATTTTTTATTCATTTAAATAGTTCAACATCATATTTAAGAGTGGAGACCTGTAACATTTCGGTGTAATGTACAACAGTCAAAGTCAAGTCAGTCCTATCCAAGTGTCAAACTAAGGTTTCATTCGCTTAGTTCATCATCAGCATTAAGAATTACGTGTCAGTGTGATTATACTTCATTATAGTGTTGTGTAAATTTTATTTGGTCGCGCTATTAAGACGCTTTCATGACAAGTCAAGCGATAATGTGAATCGCTTTTTTTTTATTTTTACAGTCGTTTAGAAAAAGGAGTAGAAACAACGTGGAGTCATAAAAAACTATCTACCAGGTATTTTTTCTTTATATTTTAATGATTATTCTGTGTGAAAATGTGTTTTTGATATACAAAACAATATGTTATGTTATTTATGGAAGCGTCATTACTGAAGACTGCTAACAGCATTCACACTGCAATGTACTAATGGCTTCTCTTTGTATTCGGCACGACAACCGACAGAAATTGGAATTGCACTTCAACCGTAAACCATTTGGCGTTTACTTTGTACGACGAAGCTATTCGGTATAAAGGTTTTTTTGGCATCTTTGATAGTCGATTTGATATTAAACACAGCGCGTCGGAACGGGAAATTCTTAAATTCCGATATTGGCCCTGTAGAAGCTGCCTACGTCATGGATGATGCAGGTAACGGTCGAGGAGTAATCATTCAACAAGTGGGTTCTCGACCATTGGTCGAGTTTTAGTAGCCACCTTAGCTACCAAATGACCAGTTTAGAATTACCAGCCGCTCTGCAAAACTGTCGAAGATGTCACTTAGCTTGATGAGTAGCCCCTAGTATGTGACAAAATGTACAATGTGTAATGTAAATCGGCATTTAGTCCGTCGTGTATACAATTTACTTGATGTTGAATAAAACTATAAGAACTTTTAGTTCAGATCAAAATGAGAAAAAAGGACTTAATCTACCACGATAAGTATTTGCGTAATAAGAAAGTCCCCTAAGCCCTAAAAAAACAGAATTATGAGAAGACCCGAAGTTATCTGGTATCCACTAACAGCATAATGTAATGTATTCAACAAATTAACATAGAATTCCATTGGCGTTTACAATACTAAATCATTCGTTAGGTATATCGATTGAATCACCTACATTTGTCAGCGTCGTGTATCAGTCTGTATTACTATTTCATCAATTTGCAACGGTGGTGGTGACTGGTGACAGCAGGATTGAAACGATGTGATCGAGTGAGTTCGCTTTATGTTTCATAGATAGATTCTATGCCAATTGGGAGACTATCAAAAATGTTCCTAATAGCCAATGTATCTATTATCTTTGAATTGCTTATAAACATAATATCAATGTTTATTAAATTTAAAAAGTTGAAATTGTTTAAGTAAAGTCCATCAAATTATTCTTCGTAGATAGTTAGTGTATAAATTTTATTAGTGTAACGATGAGAGAATGTAATGTTTATAAACATGTCAAACTTACGTGTTCGGGGCATTCCTCATACCCCTATGCCTGACGTAAACGATGACGAGAGTACCATTGCCAAGAACACCAACTATGAAGATGATGGCAAACAGCACAGGCACAAGATATGTCTCCAAGCGGTCTTCATATGGAGTGTACTCGCTGTCCGTTGAGTTGTCGTCAGATGAAGAAGAGTTAAGATGCGACGTGTACATCTTGATCTGGAAAGAAGAATTCAATTGTTATCGCAATTCTACATTTATCATGCTACTTTCATGTCCTAGAAAAACGTTGCCAAGTTCACACAATTAACGGCATTGTAAATGTATATTTTCTTTGTAAATAAATGTTTACGACATCTTAAAATTAAAAAAGAAAAACTCACGCCATTTATCCCCGAGTGGGTAGGCAGAGGTATTCCATTTCTGGAAATACCCACTTAACACGAGTAGGTATATTCAACCCCTAAATGTGATAGGTGGTGAGCCCACCGCCGGACCGGGTCTGTTACACATGACTCAGAGTTAATTCTGGGACCTGCAAGCTGCGTCATCAGAATTAATTTCCAAAAATTTCCTTTCGATGTTTTTCTTAACCGTCGAGATAGTGATGAATATGTACGTCACTTTTTAAAAAACTCTTTTTTTTTAAAACTCATTAGTATGTACATGCCAGGATTTCAACCCCAGCCTCGATGATTTTATCAATCTATCTCTGCTTCATAAAATTATTACTAATAAAAAAATATCTAAGTTGTCATGTTTGATATTTTTACTAACATTGTTAAATTCGTACATCAATATACGAGATAATTTGCAAAAACTGTGTAAATATTTTCAGCCAATGAAAAAGAAATATGAACTGCTCTTTTCGTTGTGAAATATTATATCGAAATTCTGAATTCTTCTGTAAATGGACCTTTTGATAATAATGCTGATATTATGAGAACGAACTTTTTATTATTCTTTATTATCTTTGTGAGCCTTAGAGGTAAGGTATTGCTACATAATCTTTTCAAGCCTGTCTTACTTTTATGTTTGATAGTAATGGAAGGCGCTTAATCCAATATTAAATTGAATTTAGTTACCTTACTCTTTAGCAAAGTAACAATTCGCGTACTCTTATTATTAGAAGCGGAATGTTTCAGAGCTAGACGTGGGTTCGCTATCGCTTTTTGTTGCTAAGGTATACTTTAGAATGCAATAGCATCTTTGCTATTGACAGCAATCAGCTTTTGATGGTTTCACCTACATTTTGTAACTGAGATCAGCTAGAATTTTGCTCAGGAAAACTTGCTACATTTGCCAAAGAAAGTAAAGGTTGCGTGAGAGGTGCATCAATAGTATGACAAAGAGGATAATATATTGGTTTATGAATAGACTAGTGCAGTGTAGACTACATGCCTCTAAGTCGGTGGTCTGCCACAGATGCTGGAAGCGAACGTCTCGGGTCTGATTGTGGACGCGGCGTACAACGTATTGCCATAGTATCACTATAATTACGTACCATAATAAACATTCGTTGGCCGTGTACATCGTCTCCAGACGCAGCCTATGGAATTTGTAGCAGAGCCTAATAATAATAATAATAAATTGTGGGACACAATCCACACACAGTTATTCAGGCCCAAACTATAGGCATAGCCTGTGCTATGGGTACTGAACAACTGATAAACATACCTAAATAAATATTAAACACCGAGACACGATGCCAAAAGACATGTTCACAAATGTTGGCGCCGAGCGGGGATCGAACCCGCAACCTCCGACTCAGACGGCAGGGTCACTACCAACTGAGCCAACATGCCCGTCGAATACTTCCCTCTAATATCTGATAATGATTACGGACGAAAATCTCAATAACATATTGTAATTTTCTTGTTGCTGTGTATATTTTTTGCATCTAGCTATAAATTTATTCCGAGTTTATTACGAAGAAACCGGAAAAAGTATGAAATTTCGTGGCAATTTTGTTTGTTTGGAATCATTGGCAATCTAGCCTAAATAAATACGACTCGAATTTACAGAGGTTTTGACTCTGCTACAGAGTCTAATATTCAAAAACAAAATGTGTTTTTATTATATTCCTGTTGGTAATCAACTTTTACTCAAGTAAAAAAGTGCCTACTTGAGGCAATAGGTACTAAAAATGTTCATAAAATGTTCATTTCTTTGCTCACTTTCACAGGTACTGCCACATAATACAATATTACCATAAGCCAACCATATGAAAATTACACAAAAACCATCTCAAAAATCTAAAAAGTCCCACGCGTCGCAAAAATTATATCCAGAAATAAACTTTGTGTCTCAGTTCATTTGTCAATATTTTCAAGCGACATTTTTCAATCGAATTAATATCTTGAATAACTCCTAATTAACATAATCGAACCCTTTGAAATTCGCTGTCGTCGTGAAAGTACTTATCAAGACAGCAAATTATTTTCATGACAAATTGTATTATCGAATGGGATTTATCGGCAATTCTGAATATCAAATCTTTTGATTAAACATTACGGTGTTTAAGTTACATCAATGTTAAAATAGATACGTTATAATTGCATTTAAGTAAGACTTTTATGTATATTTAAACTTCAAAAACTTCGTACTACATAGTATATATTATAGCAAGGACATGGTGAACCCATTTTGTAAACCGATTTCAAAAAAGGAGGAAGTTATAATTTTTTTATGTTTTTTACTCCAACACTTTCGACTGGGTAAACCGATTTTGATGATTATTTTTTCATTTGAAAGCTGATGATGTAATTTGGTCCAGTTCTGACACTGGGATCCATGAGAAAACCATATAAGTTGAAGTCGGTTTATTTACTCTTTAGGTACGGTGCTATTACGAACAAGGTCAGTTTGTATGGGAGATTATGTTCCATACATAAGTAAAGACTCTTAGCTAAGCAGTAGACTGTTGCAGATAGATGATAAATATTAAAAAAAAACATTAATGTTTTGACGTTTGTCATTCGATTAGTTCCAATCCTACATATCGCATACAATCATACCTGCGAGTTTTCGGTATATCCTGGTCTTCCAAATATTATGTTTATGCAAAAAAATCACGTCGATCCGTTGTTTCGTTGCTGCGTGAAAGAAAAACTAACAAACATAATTTCGCATATACAACGCGTAACAGAAAAAGCACAAATCCTCATACACCTCAATTAGTATATTAATATAAAAAAAATATGATGCAATCGAAGTTTAGTTGTGTCTAACCAATTTTCTTAAATATCGATTAATAATCGCACGATTTCCATAGAAAGCACTAAATTCAGCTACACTAATTCATTTTTGGGAAAAAATTAACACATATTAAAAATAGCTGAAATCGAATAAGTAGTCGATACTGATGAAACTAATTTCAGGAATTGCACTTATTCTGTTACATGTTGTATAATTTTTTTTTTTGTTGACTAACTTTAGGGTATCCCGACCTCTTGGTGTGTTTTTCCGGAATGAAAAGTAGCTTAAGTTGAGTGCGTCAGGAATGTTCGCCGAGACCCAGTACAGATTGCTTCCAGGCCATCGTGCGAAAAAGGGTCGCTTCCTTGATGAAACGAGTTCGTATCCACCGTTGCTGGCAGAGTCGATGGACTTATCTTAAGACACTGGACAAGAATCCACAGCGGTTGTTGTCTAGTGTCAAAATCTAGGTATCTACTTGGATGAATCTAGGTTTCATTGTTAGTAATATTTAAATATTAATGGAAGTTTGAAATAAAGTTTTTATTATTATTCTGACCTTTCTTAAGGAGTACACATGTACCTACATTATAATTTCATAACGAGCGGGCCACTAGTTTAGCCGTGAAAAGGTAACAAAAAACAGACAGAAATAGGATTCATAATATTAAGTTATAGAGTAGGGATTTGTAGGACACTAAAATGTAAACCCAATAACCCGATAAGCTGTTCATTTAATATAAGCCTAATGGGTAAATCACGTGATTAATTATCTCCCTTAAAGCAAAAACAAACTAAGCCAATATCCGAGTTTGGCGCTCCATGTAAACTTTTTGCATACGATTTCCATACTTCCAGCATATAAAATTTATAATTGGGTTTTCCGCTTTTCAGTATCATGGCTTCACAATATTTTTAAGTTGATTCCTACTCGGTTTGATTCCTAATTTTAAATAATTTTCATTTGATATTGACACAATATATTTTTTCCAGAGAATCTTATTACTTTAAACGAGCAATTCTTGTAATTTTATCTCTGAAACAGCTCTAACGATTTTGTATACAGATGCAGATTTTAAGTTCAACTCGTTAGTTGTATTACCTGTAAAAACGCAAGATTTAAACAAAAAACTCTGAAGCTCGGTCTCAAAAGTAGGTAGGTACTCCATAATAATGAGACAATCTATTGTTATTTTACACTACTAGAGAATTATCAAGCGTTATTTGAAGAAGCCATGGCACATACAAAGAACAACGGCAGCTTTGGTACCCACTGAAATAGACACCCACGGGGTATCACACTATGCTTGTTTTATTGACTCATAACAAGTCGAAATTTTCCATATTTTTTAATTAATCTAGCAGTTGAAAATATTGAGTCAAATAAAACAAAAATATCACAGAAACACGAATCGATCGATTGGGAAATCTATTAATACCAAAGAGATTAAAATATAATATAAGGCATAGAGGGGAAAAAGCGAGGATTATTTGAAGCCAAAAGTTATTCCAAGTGGAATAAGTCTAGTACAATTTCGACCGAATGACAGCTCGCGTTCATACTAACTGACATGACAAGGACATGACGCTTGAGCTTCAAAGTTTTGTATGAAAATATTCCCAATGCCCCCTCTATGCTATTATATTTTAATGTCTTTGATTAATACAAAAACTTTTTGTTGTTGTGGTAAAATTGAACGTCGTGTCATCACGTCAACCGTGTCATTCACTAGGGATGGCCAAGTGAAAAAATAAATTGATATTTATCGTATCGACATTTCTAAATACTATAGATAAAAATCGAGTGAAAAATATCGATATATCGTCAGTTTTTACATTATTATTTATACATATTCCTAAATTCGTAAAAAAGGACGATGGAAATAGTATTTTTTTATAAATGCTTGAGTCTAAACAAGTATTTAGTACTTAACATGAAATGAAACACGAAACCAGAATTGCGTTAAAAATATATTAAAATTGATACGAATTCGATACTGTAAAATAAATGTCGATATATCGCCATTAAAAATATCGACGATATATATAATATTATGATAATTATGTATTTGGAAAAATATCGATATTTTAATATAGGTATCGATATTTTTTGCCCAAGCCATCATTCACTGGGATAGAGTAACTTAAATGGCATGTGGTAGGCAGTGCTATTTTCTAACAAAGAGGTTGGAAGAAAATCATTTTCTTTCCTAGAGAAACTTTTTCATAATAAACTACAAAATACACTAGGTAACGAATAACTTTTAAACTTCAACTTATAAAAATGTGGTATGATTACATATTATCTTAGTCTGTCCAAGAACTATCGATTTTACACGGTTTCGTCTTCCGTGGGCAGGTGTAAGTTGGGTACCCAAAACACATGGACTTTTGCCATTGTTCTTTAAGTAAAATTTTTTAAAGCACAAAAAAAAATCTGGGACGCTTTAAAAAGATGGTGGTAACAGATTTCAATATATAGATAATGAAAGTTTGAGATCGGAACTTCCTGTTTTGTTTAATTTATAATTATAATTAATCCACACTTAAGTATCCTGGTGACATGTTTAAACCCTCCTCTACTGAGCCTACTTCATCGCCCCATAAGTGGAACAGTCACGAGCCCACTATAGAGATAAATAGACAGGTAATACGAGAGGCTCAAACTTAATTGGAAATTAATTATAATTAAATGCAAATTGAAAATTTATTACGTAATTAATTATTTTACCGGAAAGTTGATTGTTGGCAGTGACTTACCGACTCAGAAGTTGCTGTTTGGTTTTCTGCTCGGGGTCAAATTTAGTTATTTGTATTTTTTAAATTTACTTGAGTATTAGTTGCACAGGGGTCAGCTGTTTGATTGTAATTTTAATTATGTGTTAATATTATTTATTCACATTATTGACATGAGAATAAACTGGCCGGGAATTTTCTAGACAGATTAGTAAAGTTTGCAACAAAATCCGTTCAGCCGTTTTCATGTGATGAGCTATTAAATAAACAGACAAACTGACTGAATATTGGCGTAATTCATAAAAACATTAACGTCAAAATTATAAAAAAAACATTAGAGAATGTGACGTTATGCGAAAATGGCATTTTGCTAATGTGACGTTTAGCTAATGTGACATTTTGCGATATAGCGTTTTGAGAATGCGACAATTCGAGAATGTAACATTTTGCGAAATTCCATTGTGTAATTTTGCGAATTTGGTATTGTGCGCTTAATCCGGCAATATTTGTTTCTTTGATTTCTGGGTGTTCAAGAAAAAATCTACTGTCTACCGATTGTCGTTTCCAAGACACAGCTGAGACAAGTTTCACTGACAGCCAGAAGGACGGACGGATAGTGGAGGGTTAGTAATAATAAAAACTATGTATCTATATTATAGTATACAAAGGCGTAAACATAGATCATATTGGCGACTGGCAGAGCCCCGGTTTCATTTCGGTCCCGTTCCCATGGTAAAATTATAGCCCATGTTACTCCCAGAAAACGTGAAAGATGGTGAGCCCATCGTTGTACCAGAGCGCTGTTACACATATCTCAGAATTAATTTTGAGACCTATGGTTCACCTCACGATATTTTCCTTCACCGTCGAACTAGTGATAAATATGTAAGTTAGTACGTCAGCTTTTTGAAAAACTCTTTGGTACATGACAGGATTAGAACCCGAGCTTCACGAATAAGAACCGTTTCTTATTCGTGAGGCTCGGGTTCTAATCCTGGCACGTACCAAAGGGTTTTTCAGCTCTTTAGCCAAAATATTATTATTTCAAAATATTATTTTTAGTAAATCCAGTCGAAAAAAAGGTGCCGCCTCAACAAGCCGTTTTGATATATAATATATAATCAAATTATAAAACTCAGATACATAATATTTAAACTGTTAATAACTTTATTTTAGATTATAAAACGGAGTTTCTTTCCTATGCCTTTTTATTATTTATTACGTATCTAATATAATAAGTTTATGACCTAAAGAAGAAGAGTAATGGTTCTAAGAGCCATGTGTGAAGAACACCTGCACCTTTGAAGTAATCAGGTGTCTCATTTTTCAAAATTGGAAAGTCAATTTCAAAACATCAGCAAAAGTGTATGATGAGGATTTTAACTTACATACCTGACTTCTAAGAATACACAATTGAACTAGACTTTCCCGTGATTGGGTCCGCATTCCAAGATGAAACTAGATGTCTTGCAGTTTTCCTCACGATGTTTTCCTTCACCGTAGAGCTTGCACGTAGTTAAGTTTTTTTAAAATATCGGCCCGCCCCGGCTTCGCACGGGTGGACATGTACGTTGATATATCACCAATCAGTCAGTCTGTTTATCATATTTTTTATATATATATATAGATTAACAGATTTTTTTGTTGAACTTTTTAAAATATCTACTGGATTATCATCATTTCATCGACAAGACTTCAAATTCGTCTATCCTAGTTTCGTGGGAAGTATCTTTAAAATTCCGTCATTTTGCGAATCCGACATTTTGCGAATCTGACATTTTGCGAATCCGTCATTTTGCAAATCCGTCAGTTTGCGAATCCGACATTTTGCGAATCCGTCATTTTGCGAATCTGACATTTTGCGATGGTTCCATATATGTTTATAATATTTTTAATCATAATTTTTGATATGGCTGTTGGTTTTCCTTGAATAAATATAAATAAAATAATAAATAAATAATAAATTGTGGGACACAATTCACACACGGTTATTTAGTCCCAAACTAGGCAGAGCCTGTGCTATGCCTACTAAACCACTGATAAACATACTTAAATAAATATTAAACGTCCAGACACGAAGCCAACAGACATGTTCATGCACACAAATGTTCGCCCCGATCGGGGATCGAACCCGCGACCTCCGACTCAGAAGGCAGGGTCACTACCGACTGAGCCAACAGGCCCGTCAATATATACCTAAGCCTCATGAGAAACGGGCTATTTAACCACAGGGCTATTAAGACTAATTAATTAATTAATAATATGTACTTAAGTGTGTTCCAACAAGGACATCACCGATCTTAGTTGGATTAGTAATGATAGCGAATCACTATGTTTACATCAGTATCTAAGAGCATTACGAAATCCAGACATGTACCCTACAATCCTACATCTACATCAAACATCTCGGCGAGATGAGGCTGCGGTTTCATCACAAACTAGTTAGGCGTGACGTGTCATGTGCTCAGAAATGTGCACAGCGATCTCCCCTACCACATTCCTGATTATTTTTGACCAACTTCACCAAAAGGACAGTAATGTTTATCGAATGTACCTATGTATGACTGTGTGCAAGTCTATTCAAACTCTCTCATAGACATAACTCACTACACGCCCACTCATACACACACTCAAAACACACATCCCCCCCCCTCTTACCTTCCCACAGTACTCTCTAACAGAACAATAAGATCATTTTAGGTATTAAACTTCCTTCCATTAAGTACTTGTATAACTTATAGGCCGGTCACTGTTCTTCTAACATACAAGGTTTCCCCTAGTTTAGAAGCGCATGGGACGTTCTGTCATAACAAAGTGTATTTGTCTTGTGAAAAATCAATATTTATTATTATTATATTATTAATGTAGGTAAGTACCTATATATGACTGTGTGCAAGTCTATTCATCTGGTGGTTAAATTAAATTAAGTTACGGTGAAGTATCGAGAGTACGCAATATACGACGAGAAGGAAACATAATATCATTGAATCTTTAAACTGCTACACAATGCCTTCATGTACTTTTATGAAGTGTACATATAGCACATAAACAAAAAATAAAAGCGGGCGCGTGTAGTTGCATGTAGTCCAAACTTCAACGGTGTGCTTTCTATAAAAGGATAGAATTAATAATTTATTAAATACAATTTTAGCAATTTAAATTCTCTAAAACGATGGGCCACAATCATAAGTTATGATTCATAACCCAACCACTAATGACCACAATAGACTGTTAAAAACTTAAAGCGTCATTTTTATGTTACGTATGTTTCATGGTAGCGAATGTTGTTGACTTGTCAATGATGTCAATCGTTCGGTATTATGATCCTTGTGACACAACTACGCTATTTTTTTCCGTAGCCGGGTTTACTTTCACCGGGTTCACATAAATAACTAATAAAATATTATATTTGAGAATCTAGAATTCAACTAGGTAGGTTCACTTTCTATTACTTTCGATACTTATAAGTATGACATCAATTAGGTACAAAAATGACACTGATGTTTGCTGTAAAATTTATCCAGCAGAGCACTGGAAACATAATCATGTAACATGCAGTTTTTACTGTTTTGATGTTAAAAAGAATAATGTGTTGTAAATTTTTTTTGCACCGCTTCTTCTCCTCAACCATAGCACGAAGTGGTGGAGTTGCAATGATTTATTGAATAAAAACATTTTGTTTTTTTAATGTCCACAGTATGTGGAATACTATGGACTTACGGTGAATTAACAGAGTTATTGTCAGGAGCTGTTTCGCGGAGATAATACGCATTCACAACATGATCATCCCATTACGGACGAGCAAGCACGTCAGGAACATCACATCTGTCGCGAACAGATATGCGACAGAACAAGGGATGCTTTGGTTGCGTTTCTTTGTTTTTTTTTTTTATTTATTATCCTTTTTACGGTACCAACAAAACTCGTTAACGAACTGCCACATTGTTGTACATACACACCTACATCATGTCAAAGAAAACACAGAAGTCCTGATACTAAACAACATCGCTCCTGCAATATCATCATTATCGGATTTGTTTAAGTAATTGAAAACAAAGTAACCAGGAATCTATAATAATATTATAAAGAGGAAAGATTTGTATTTTTGCATTTTTGTTACGAATAAACTTAAAAAGTGTAGCTTTTCATTAGTGAAATAATTTTTAAAATTGTTCCAGTAGATTTTTAAAATTCTTTCACCAATTGAAAGCTACAATATCCTTGAGTAGCATAGACTATATTTTATTCCCGTATTCCCACGGGAACGGGAACTAAGCGGGTAAAACCGCTAGTTAAATATATAAGAGCCGCTAGTTAAATATATAAGACGTGGATGCATGTAAGTATAATATTATCCTGAAAGTGAGTTTGTTACTTTTTCACGTCTAAACCAGTGAACCGTTCATGATGATTTTTGGTATAAAGTTAGATTGGATCTTGGTAAGTTTCTTGTTTCATCTCGGAAAAACAAATAGTTCTGAGAGTTTCTCGATACTTTAAATCTCACGCGGGTGGAGTCGTTAGTAACTGCTAGTAGTTTACATATCTCATGCTTATTACCGTCTGATTTTGATTGTGCACAATTATTGTTTCTTCATTTTTCTTTCTTTCTTCTAGGCTTGGCATACTGACTTTCACTACTGACAAAATATATGTATACTCGTATAATAAATGTTTTGCATCTCGACTGAACTAGCTTGTTTTTAAGCCTCATTTACTCATTAATTATATGCTATGCCTATAACTTTAAAATCTAGCAAGGTAAACAAAGAATCATTTTAAGCTATTGCATAGCTTCTATCGCGGGCCTTGAGCGCGGGGACCGAATCCAGGAATTCCGTAACGAAAAAAACCTCACGCTTCCCACTCCGACGGGCACGGAGGTGTGGCTTGAAGGCCGTGCATTGTCTAACGTTGGATGGATGGATGGATGGATGGATGGATGGACGGACGGACGGACGGGGACGGGGACGGGGACGGGGACGGGGACGGGGACGGGGACGGGGACGGGGACGGGGACGGGGACGGGGACGGGGACGGGGACGGGGACGGGGACGGGGACGGGGACGGGGACGGGGACGGGGACGGGGACGGGGACGGGGACGGGGACGGGGACGGGGACGGGGACGGGGACGGGGACGGGGACGGGGACGGGGACGGGGACGGGGACGGGGACGGGGACGGGGACGGGGACGGGGACGGGGACGGGGACGGGGACGGGGACGGGGACGGGGACGGGGACGGGGACGGGGACGGGGACGGGGACGGGGACGGGGACGGGGACGGGGACGGGGACGGGGACGGGGACGGGGACGGGGACGGGGACGGGGACGGGGACGGGGACGGGGACGGGGACGGGGACGGGGACGGGGACGGGGACGGGGACGGGGACGGGGACGGGGACGGGGACGGGGACGGGGACGGGGACGGGGACGGGGACGGGGACGGGGACGGACGGATGGACGGACGGATGGATGGATGGATGGATGGATGGATGCCTTCTATCGAGGGCCTTGAGCGCGGGGACCGAATCCAGAAATTCCGTAACGACAAAAAAACCTCACGCTCCCCACGGAGGTGTGGCTTGAAGGCCGTGCATTGTCTAACGTTGTTTGTTTTCGGCAGAGTTGTTGATACAAAATGCTATTATGCAATAGCTTTACCGCGGCAGTTCCCGAGTGCCACACGTCTTTCTTAACTTTCATAGCGTACCTATTCATTCAAAGGATGAACTAACACTTAAGAATCTATATACGTGGTGGTCAGATAATTAGAAACACTTCTTATGAATAAGGAAAGTATACCTTCAACGTACAAATGTTCGTAAAAAATATACACATTCAATAATTAATAATTATGCAATAATATAGCCACTCAAATAAAAAACTCATTAAATGCATAAAATATAAAACATATCTTACTTTTAAATAACAAAATGAGTCTTACACCTGTAGGAGTTTATTTTCTGTTACTTGCCGCTTGGACGCTTAATTAGAAACATTTAAAAAAAGGATCAATAGTTCGTTATTGTTTTGGAAATTGGAGAATAACATTTCTTTATTGGCTTTTTCTATTATTCTGGCTGTAATTCAAAATTTAATATGAATTTTATTTTGTTCAAAATGGGCAAAAATAAAAGATGGGACGCGTCAACTAGGCAAATCATTGTTAATTTACGTATAGATCATATGTGGTCGAACAGAAGAATAGCTGAGCATTTAAATTGTTCTGTAAAGAAAGTTTTTAATGCAATTGATCATTATAAAACACATGGAACTGTTGAAAATGTTCTTAGAAAGGCTCGGCCAAGAAAAACCTTTCCTAGAGAAGATAAGTTGTTGTTCGTGTTTCTAAAAAAGACTCAATTAAAGGCTCCAACCAGATTAAAAACGAAGTTTTTTCGCCTCATGACCCGAGAAACATCTCCCCAAGATTGATACGCCAAAGATTAGTGGAAACTAAATTGTTTGGAAGAATCTTTTGAAAGGTACCGCTTCTTACCAAGCAGCACCGAGAGAAGCGATTATTATTCGCTAAAAAATATGTTAATTGGACAGTACAAGAATGGAAAAAAGTGTTATTTTCAGATGAAACAAAAATAAATATGGTAAATTTCGATGCAAAGCGCTATGTTAGACGTCCTGTAAACAATAGGTACCTTTAATTATAAATACACAAGGAGTATAGTCAAGGACGGTGGCAGTAACATTAAAGTTTGGGGGTGTTGTTCCGGATAATGGAGTTGGACCCGTTCGGAAGATTAAAGGTACAATGGATCAATGGCAATAAAAAATATCTTAGAGCACACAATGATTCCCTACTCGGACGATCATTTGCCTGTGACTTGGATCTTTCAGCATGACAATGACCTTAAACACACGGCCAATAGCGTCAAATGTTTCCTTAGCAAACAGCGTATATCCATTTTAGACTAGCCAGCAAATCGTCCGGATTTAAACCCGATAGAAAATCTCTGGTTTATTGTTAAAAAGAAATTCTCAAACAAACGTAACACCAGTCAAAACGAACTAAATGAAGCATTTTTTGAAGCATGGAATTAAATCCCCCTAGAAAAATTTACGAAATTGATTGAATCAAAATGCCACGTCGTTGCAGTGCTGTTATTGGCAATAAGCGATACGCCAATTTATATTAATTATAACTATTGATAGGTTTGGGATAGTAGCTATTTCTTAAATAACACTACTAATTACTAATACTTAAAAAAATATTATTTTTTATACTTTTTTGCTGTTGTTTCTAATTAGTTGACCATTATTGTTCATACCTTAAAACTGGTTCAAATGTTTGTCCGTAATGTAATATTGAAACTGCACTTGTGTAATGAAATTAATATTGTTTTTCTAATCATTGATAAATTGTTGAACATATTGTTGTCCTATTTATTGTTTAATTTCAAAATAAAAACGATTGCGAAGCAGTATCTTACATAATGTCAAGGACCGTTGGCAGTGTTTCTAATTATCTGACCACCACTGTATATAAAATGATAAACTGACTGACTGATTGGTTATATATATATCAACGCACAGCCTAAACTGCTGGGTCAGAGACTTGAAATTTTGCACATAGATAGCTTATAGGTACAACGCGTAACACAAAAAGCGCAATTCCTCATACAACCCAATATTAATATAAAAAAAAATGTGATGCAATCGAACTTTAGTTGTGTCTAACCAATTTTATTAAATATCGATTAATCATAGCATGATTTCCATAGAAAGCACTAAATTCAGCTACGATAATTCATTTTTTTTTTAAATATAACACATTAAAAATAGCTGAAATCGAGAAAAAAGGCGATACTGAACAAACTAATTTCAGGAATTGCGCTTATTCTGTTACGTGTTGTACAGTGTAGGCATCCACTAAGAAAGGATTTTGCAAAATTCAACCCCTAAGGTGGTGACGCGTACGTTTACGCGTAAAAGCTAGTTTTATATATATATAAAGAAGAAGATATTCGTAAAAGAGAAATTACGCTATGAAGGAAGCAAATAGGTAAGGAAATTTTACGTGGGTGCAATATGAAGATCTTTACGACCATTGAATAATCTAACAGTGTCACGAGCATGCTCTGGCGTAGCACACTTCAAACTGCATATTAAAATGTTCACACATCGCTTGTTTCACCGTGATACTAGTCGTTTAAAATAAGAGCTGTTATCTTCTAGCTTTTAACCAACTTCAAAAAATGAGAAGGTTCTCCATTCGTCACGTATGTTTCTTATTTAGGGTTCCGTACCCAAAGGGTAAAATAAAATAAATATTTAAGGGGGGCTCCCATACCACAAACGTTTTTTTTTTTGCCCTTGTTATAGCATAACATTATCAACAGATAATGTTACGAAACCCTTCGAAATCCATATTTTCGTCAAATTTGAAGCGATTTCGACATTATTTTTGTTAGAGCTTATAGAGATGGAGATACCAGCCTCGAAATCGAAATCAAGAGTGGTCCCATATACGGTTTTTGGAAATCTTATGAATAACTTCAGGTGGAGAACGGAGCTCCTCAACTGACATCAGTATATCACTCGCTATTAGCGTAATGCAAGTAGGTAATGGATGTTGACTATGCAAAATAATATTATTTGTATTGCTATTCGTTGAATTCGGTTTTGTATTTTTGTTGAACATTTTGATTATATAAAGGTAACGACATGTTCCTTTTTTACATATTATTCTGTACTTTAATTTTAGTATGGAAATAACTTGGATAGGTACTTATCTTAATTGAAGCAAGAGATAAAGGTCGTGTTTTTACTCCATCCCGCCACCGCCAGGATGGTAATGTCATTCGGGTGTATACATGTACCTATGTATTCTATCCTACTAATATTATGAACTCGAAAGTTTGTATGTATCTATGGGTGTTCGTTCCTTTTTCAAATAGTAAATTGTGTTCCACAATTTATTATTTTTATTTAAAAGATAAGAATTTGGAATACTGATTTAAGACAATTTACAAAAATATGGTAATATATTTTGTCTTTTTTTCGAATCGAAACAAACATTAACAAAACAATGCCTACTACATAGCTACGCTTTTAGACAAAGTAGTTTCAGGCGTCGAAGCTCATCGAAATTTTACATGTCTTTTGGTCCGTAGAAATTTTCTATAAATAAGTATTACTCGAACAAAAACGCGTCTTCAATCTTCACTGCAAGTAGGTATATCTGCAGAGTAAAAATTACTTTGTTTGGAATCACGATAAATTCACTCATATTAATGTCCCATCAATTAATCTTATAAATAACTAGCGGATGCCCAGCGGCGTTGCCCGCGCGGATTCCGTTTATTCCCGTTCCCGTGGGAATTTCTGAAAATCCCTTCATAGTGGTTGCCTACGACATATTTAAGACACCTACATACCATATTTCAAATAGCGGGTGCCCAGCGGCGTTTTCCCGCTTGGATTTCGTTTATTCCCGTTCCCGTGCGAATTTCCAAAAATCCCTTCATACCAATTTGCTGTGACATATCAGACACCTTCATACAATTTTTCAAGTTTCTAGGTGTTATCGTTTCAGAGTAGTACGTATTTCTCTTTTCAACCCTTTTTTTTATTTTCCCGTGGGAATGAGATATTTTCCTGGAATAAAAAGTACCCTAGATGTTGACCCGGGTACTCAGTTATCTCCATACCAAATTTCATCAAAATCCGTCCAGTAGTTTTTGAGTGATGCGTGCACAACCAGACAGACAGACAGACAGACAGACAGACAAAAATTCAAAAAAATGGTGTTTCGGTATCTATATCGATAACTATATACACTACCGTTAAAATTTTCAAAAAATATTTAATGTACAGACACGGCCCCGTTAGAGTTTTATTATATGTATAGATGTATAGATTCTCCGATTCCGCAGCTTGTAGAGTCGTTAAAACGTAATTAAGAGAACAATCCAATTTTTTCCGTCAATCAATCACCTGAATTGAATCAAATAAAAAGGAATAATCGCTAGTGCGAATAATGAATAAAAGATAATCTTTTCGGGAAACGATTCTTAAATGTCGGACTTTTTTAAATTGAGGATTTAATTCTCTGGTGCTGGCACGTCGCAGTTGCCAAAAAAATCATTTTTTATTGCTTTCATCTTGCTTGTTACGTGTTATTTTTATATTGTATGGTGGCTTAGAACCCTTGGTGTGTGAGTCCGACTCGCATTCCGGTCGTTTTTAGGGTTCCGTACCCAAAAGTTAAAAACTGGACCCTATTACTAAGACTTCGTTGTCTGTCCGTCCGTCTATCTGTCACCAGGCTGTATCTCAAGAACCGCGATAGCTATTCAGTTGAAATTTTCACAAATTATGTATTTCTGTTGCCGCTATAACAACAAATACTAAAATCCAAATAAAATAAATATTTAAGGGGGCTCCAATACAACAAACGAGTTTTTTTTGCCGATTTATAGATAACTAGCTTTTGCCAGCGGCTTCGCTCGCGCATGTTTATTTCACCCCCTATTGGTTGAATTTTGCAAAATCCTTTCTTAGTGGATGCCTACACTGTATAAGCTATCTATGTGCAAAATTTCAAGTCTCTAGGCCCAGCGGTTTAGGCTGTGCGTTGATACATCACCAATCAGTCAGTCAGTTTATCATTTTACAGTTTATCAAGATGGTACGGAATTCTTATTATTATTTATTATTATAATTCGTAGTTATAAAAATCGATCACTGATACGATACAGTTATGTAAGTCATCGTTTTAAACTAATTAGAGCACACAGCCAGCTATGCTCCCAGAAGTTTATTATGTACAATACTTTCCTCGGAAAAACCTTTACATAACAAGGAAAACCCCATATTAACCGCATAAAACCAGAATATAATACCGTTGATTAATACGTTGTATTCAAAACCGCTGCCTTTAGATCATACAATGCTAGTATTTTACAACACGATTATGATAAACTAGCGACCCGCCCCGTCTACGCACGGGTGCAATGCTAATACTAAAACCTTCCTCTTGAATCACTGTATAAAAAATAAAAATAAATAATCTCACGCCTTATATTCCTGAGGGGGAGGCAGAGGTATTCCATTTCGGATATACCCACTTTTCACGAAAAGTTCTTTGGACCCCTCAACGTGATAGATAACGTGATAATCACTCTATCTATTAAAAAAACCTCATCAAAATCCCGCTTACATGCAGAAGTCACTTTGTTTCATACTATGCAGTGATGATATTGAGGTTTACCTAAATAGATGTGCAACTCGATTAATCAGAAATCCTGTCAAGCATCAGTGTCCCATGGACGGAGATCCCTATTATCATGTCGGTAAATGGGAGAATGTCTCCATTGGGACAATAGATCAGACTTACAATGAATATTACCGTCAACAAACAGACTGCTTATGAGAAACTGACGCTTGATTCAGTAGATGGAATGTTATTGGCAACCTTTTTCTAAGGCAAAACTTGCAATAATAATGATGATAATAAAATTAAACAATCCATTTTTACTTACATTTAATCAACTTTCAACTCAGATTAGATTTCACCAACAAACAATAAAACTATCAAGAAGCTATAATTACACTTATACATATAAGTTGGTCGAATCCAAACTAAAAGTCACCTAAATTAATATTATCATCTTATTTATTATAACATGTAATTTTGTCTAGCATTTATATACGAAGGTTCCCGATATTGCTCTGTTTTGCCTTGAATTGGTAGCAAATAAACAGTATCACTATGATGTGCAGTATCACCAGTAACATTTCTTTGATGCGTAACCTTTGTCTTTGACACAGGATTATCGTATAATGGGATATCATTTTCATCATCGGATTCATTCTCGGGTTCATTCACCTCCTTTCCTTTTGATGGAACTACGTCATAAATATCTAACATTGGCGTCGAAAACGACCTCTCTCTTATTTTGTTCTTTTCTCCACTTCTCGGTCTATGCTCAAAATTATTGATTTCGCTCAAAAGTTCATTCAAATCTTTCGAACTAGTACTTCCCTCAACTTTCCTTTTACCCAACACTTTGTTACATATTTCTTCCATCTCCTTTTTCGTCATAACATTCGCTGGTGGTGTTAGCGTAAATTTCTTGACGGGAGCAATGTTGGTATTACATGAAATATTTTCCTTTTCTCTTCTTTCTAAGGATCTGGGTTTTGGAAATTTAGTATCGGGTATGGTGAGTGTACTTGTATTACATATTACTTTAATAGACTTTTCTAATGATTCTTGTCTTTCAAAATTGCATCTTTCCATTGTAGAGGGTGTAGGGACATGGTTGGTGCCAACATTGTACTCTATTACCCTTCTCTTGCATAACAATATTATAAGGTATATTATGATTAATAACATAATTGTCATTACAGTTCCTATGATGCATAATGAGTATATTGGTAGTTGGATGGTTTCTGTAACAAAGGATTGGTAGAATTAGGAAAACATGTATCAAATTATTACTCATAAGTGCTTCTTATGTTTCCTTATTTTGTCTACATTTTGCGTTGGGGAAGGTCCCTACATCATTTTAATTACTTATTTAATAACTAGTTGTTATTATAACTCGTACAAACAGTTTTATCGGATTAAATATGAATTTGTATCTGAAAGTGTGTAAATGCATTTTTTTTATTTAAATAATGAATATTCTACTATAAGTAAATGAATAAGTATTTAAAACTTTAAAAAGTGTAACTCTGTCATGTATTAAATGATTTTCTCAATTCACTACATACCTAACTATAATTCCACATTCCATTAAATATAACATAAATATATTTGATTTCATAAAAAAACTATATAAAATAAATCTTTATTTGTAATAGTCCCTTGGTATCTGGATTATTATGAACGTCAAAAACTATTGATGCATGATTTATGTAGATATCGAGAAAATTTTTGTTTTTCTTAGTTTTCCAAAACAAACAAATAACAACAACAAAATAGCATGTAATATCGAAAAAAATATTAGGATAAATATACCTACTCTACAAAAGTAGTATAGCAATTTAAAAAACTCACTCATTTTAGTAGTTATCAAAAGTTGACACTTAATACTAAGATAATCACTATGTCAACAATATAAATCACTTTAAATTTAATTATTTGATTACATAGTCACATTGCACACGGATTCACTAGCAGACGGTCGACTTATAATTAAAATATTTGCGGTAAATTGCATATATTTACTCCATAAGTAGGTATTTTCTGACAGTCTATAGTAATTCAATTTCCTGCTAGATAATTATATATTATTATATATATTATTTTATATACTGTTTAGAAAGCTTATGTTGCTAGCCGTTTATATTTGCGGGTGCCCGGCGGCGTTGCCTGCTTGGAAAGCCCAGTCCAGTGTATTCCGGTTCCCGTGGGAATTTAAAAAAACACCTTCATAGCGGTTGCCTATACGACATATAATATAAGACACCTACATACCATATTACAAGTTTCTATGTGTTATATTTTTGGAGTAATTATCACCAATTAATAAGTCCCTAAGTTTTTTTTATGTTTAGTAATAGCCATGTTGGAAGGGAGCTTCTCATAAATGCGGCGCAGGATCGTATCTTGGTGAGAGTACCTACTCACCAAAGAGTTTTTAAAAAACTTACTAACGAGCCCAACGGGTCACCAGTAACGGGCCCAAAATACTGGTGATTTGGTATTTCCAGAATTTACAAGTCGGGGTTGAATGCGCTATACAATTGTTTTTGTCTCTTTTTACCTGACTCGACCAGAAATAGGGTAGTATTTAGGTAGTTTCGTTGTGCTGGATATTGAAGTGCGAAGTGTCGTTAGATTCGTCCTCATCTCCGGAGTATCATATAAATATGTTACATTTTAGCCGACTGCACAAGTGAAAATTGTATCTTACTCTTAGCCCATCAAGTCGCATAATCGCGAAACAATAAGATTATCTATTGTTGATCGCTAGTGGTAGGCTGACGCTTGAATAGTATAGTCTAATTCCTTATTCGTAGGGAATAGTGTAAGACGATTATAGCTTCTATGAGTGTCCAGCTGAAAATTCCAGGCTGATATAAAGGCTACAACTAAACATTCTGCTAGGCAGTATGCTGTGAATCGTGCATATCTCGGCAAGGCACGCATACTCAACGTAAATTGCAAATTAAACCCAACCCCTACCAAGAGATTTGTCATGCCAACAAAATTGCAAAATTAATTAAACCATAATATTGTTGTGCAAATGTTAAGTATTCATAATATATGTACCCGAGTGGGGTATATGACATAATAATGTTTATGTCATTTGTAACAGCACAACAGTTATATATTTAATTAAGTTATATGAGTTTGGACTCAAATATTAACTGAAAGGAATATAAACTATTTAATTATTTCTACTTAGTCTGATGGTGTCTTTGAGTATTAAACCAACAGGAGACGTCACGCGTACTAGTTTCTTTGCAAAAAAGTCTGCCTATTTCTGCGCGGGGGACGAGGAAGTAAACACAAATAATGTTAAAACAAAAGCATTTTTTGACAAAACAATTAAACACTAGCTTGAACTAGGTGCACACAAATACAGTCACCAATACAAGCACCCCGTGAACTCAAACAAACTATGTAGTTGTATTTAAACGGTATGCTCATTGACCGACACGTCTTTTTGGCAGAGGGGAACGCCTGTCAGTGGCGTCTCCGGTTGGTTTAATACTCAAAAGATGGTGTTGACCGGTAGATAGTGCTTTTAGGCATTAATTTCAGGCATAAACTATTAGATTATATAATATTATATTGTTCAGATTATAACCATTTAGTGCAGCGATAGCCGTATGCTCACCTCTCAATCTTGAAGCTCCAGTTCTAATCCTGTTAAGGGCATGTACCGAGGAGTTTTTCATTAACTTACGTACTCGTAAATATACCTATTTATGGCCGACTCGACGGTGAAGTAAAACATCTTGAGGAAACCTGGAGGTCCCAGAATTAATACTGAGGCATGTAGGTATATCAACATCTCACGTTTAGGGATCCGAAAAAACTGGTGGAACGTGGGTATTTCCAGGAAAGGAATTTATATCTGCCGACCACCTTGTAGATAAAGGCGAGAGGATTTTTTACAGAGCAGTGATAGCCTTACAGTTAAAGAACTTGCTTCACATGATGATTCCCATTGAATTACAAAATTTGCCTCTTGACAAATTTAAATTAATAGTTAAGCAAAAATTACATAAAAAAGGCTACTATAAAATTACAGACTACTTAGTAGACCAACATGCATGGGATTAACCGACTCGACGCTATGTAAGGCTATTAATTATAATTATTATTGTAAACGATATTTATTAGTAAGACATGAGATTAAAAAGAGCTGCCCTTGAGTTTCTTGCTGGCTCTTCTCGGGGTACTGCATTCGGAACCAGCAGCTCGTCGGTGGAGATGGGCTGCTGTTTGCATTTAGCCAATCTTCATGGACGAGTTTAGAGTGCCTTGTTATTATAAAATATTGACGTTTCTAAGTGTATATTTTAATACCAATAGAAAATAAACGATTTTGAATTTTGATGATAATCAGTGAGGCCCGGGTTCGAATCCTCTCATGTACCAATGAGTTTTTCAAAACCTATGTATATAGTCATCACTAGCTCGAAGTAGAAGGAAAACATCGTGAGGAAACCCTCTGGTCCCAGACTTAATTCTGAGACATGTGTAACAGACCCGGTCCGGCAATGGGCTCACCGCCTATCATGTTTAGGGGTCCACAGAATATCTCGTGAAAAGTGGGTAGGTATATCCAGAAATGGAATACCTTTGCCTACCCCCTCGGGGATAAAAGGCATAATATGGATATTCTATCTTTCCTTTGGTGAAAGAATATTTAAAATCGGTCTGTAGTTTTTGAGTATATTCGTAACAAAAATACAAACATACAAAAAAACTAATCTTTCCTCTTTATAATATTAGTATTGTAACGACAGCTATCCACATAAACGCGCAACCACGAATGAATGAACGAACGATCACCAATGAGTGAGGTAACTCGGAGCACGGCGACCGAACGAATGAACCAACCGAAGCCCTTATAAGCAGCTTCGCTACCTATGGAGGCACAGTTTTTGTTGCGTACGGCGTAGCTTCCACATCTCTGGAACTACCTGGACCGGCATAACTACCTTACTTGCTAGGGCATGCGTACGGGGGTACTTCGTTCGCGAATACTTCTCGGACCGTGCATTATAACGAAAGTTTATCTCATTGTTTTGCTATTTTATACCCTCAAATAAAAGAATTAGTTTCATACATAGTTGTTTAGTCTTCCCCATCACAATCTGGCGACCAACGTGCCGGCAAGTTCCCCACGTTACTACACAACAAGCAAAGGACGGAAGACTACAATTAGAGTACAGGGAACTAAAAACAATATGGCAAACCTGAGCCAGGAACAGTTTGTACAATTACTGGCGGCGGTACGTCCACAAAGAAACGGATCCTTCGCAGTTTGTACACACTTCTATAGTGGAGAAAAGGATCCAGAACTACTAGAAGCGTTCCTGTCTGCCGTAAATGTTTACAAAAATATAGAATATATTGGTGACCGTGATGCGTTAACTGGCTTACCTCTCCTTCTTCGTGGTGAAGCTGCTACTTGGTGGCAAGGAATCAAAGATAGTGTTGAAACTTGGAGTGAGTTTCAGACACGCATAAGAAATGCCTTCGCACCGAAGAAACCTGCGTATATAATATACCAAGAAATTATGTCAGAGAAACAACAACCACAACAGTCAACGGAGAATTTCATTGCTAAGAAGCGAATGCTTTTTTCACAACTACCCTCAAAACCTGGACATCCCGAAGAACAACAAATTGACATGGTTTATGGTCTGTTACGTCTAGAGATTCGCACTGGGGTGACACGGAGTCGTGTGGACACCTTTGACGAATTATTGGAAGGAGCGAGATCCGTAGAAAGGGACTTAGTGGAGAAGCAACAAGGTACCTTAATGGAAAGTCAACAAGGTACCTCAAATAAACAAAAGACAATGATTACTCCTCGTGCAAAAGTGCGTTGCAGTTTCTGTCGTCTCCTTGGTCACACGGGTGATGAATGTAGGAAGAGGCAAAAGGCTGAAAGTATGCAAAAGAACAAGGTTATGCCCCCTAAATTCATTGAAGCGGTAACACAAGTTCCATCACCGTCACGCCCTAAATTCAGCTGCTACGGGTGTGGTGCACCAGGAGTGGTACGCGCCAATTGTTCCGTGTGCAGTAGCAAGAAGCCAACAGTAAACGATCTCAGTGAAAAAATTGAAAACGTCAGTTTCTGTGCTGTAAATGTAGAAACAGATGCTAAAGCCAGACCTGTCGTGTACATCAGCATTGACGACATGCACGGAGTTGCACATATTGATACATGTGCCAAGTCGAGCATAGCATCATACAAGCTGTATTGTTGCCTGAAAGAAAAAGGTTACGGATTTGACGAGAAGCTTGTTTCAGTCACCCTCGCAGATGGATTACCTAAGCAACAAACTGTTTTAGCTACAAGAGTTACCGTTAATATCTGTGGATATAAGGTCCCAACTACATTTATAGTCTTGCCAGATGCTCAGAATAACAAAACTTTACTGGGAATAGGATTCATACAGGATGCAAAAATGATTTTAGATCTACCACAATTCACCTGGCACTGCCTGGAAGACCCGGATACAGTATACGAACTATATCAAGAGGATTTCGCTGTCTTCAACGACCAAAGTAATAATGTATGCTCCATGGTAGACCTCCAAGAATTTGAAATGCCAAAGTTGATTTCCCCGATGAATAATACTCCAGAAGCAGTTGTATCACCAGCGGTACTACCGGAAAGTTCTAAGACTGTCGTTAAGAAAGACCGACGAAACTCCTGCCCCATTGAAGATGCTAGCCTGCCAACAGAAACTGCATGTATACCATATAGGTTGATACCTATCGATTTACCTAGTCCTCCGAAACGGACTAGAGTTTTTGACGGATACTCACCTCGTCTAAACTACATGATGAGAGATGCTCAGATAAATGCAGTTGATGATGAAGCCACACTGTCTCCAAATTCAATGGCTCTCTTCACTGTACCTGACGATACTGACATACGAATCGATTCCATTGATGTAGCCGAGGTTGGTGTTGGAATAACTGAGGACCAAAGGAACCAGTTGGAAGAACTTCTCAAAATTAATGAACTTGTTTTCAAGAGCAATGGACATCCTACGCCACTCACCGAACATTCAATAGAGACAGGCGAGAACGCACCTATTTCCGTTCCACCTTATCGTTTGTCGGCGCCTAGGAGGAGGCGCCAGTTGTCATGGTACCAAAGCCAGATGGCAAGTTTAGAATATGTGTTGATTATAGGCGTCTAAATTCCATCACAACTCCAGATACATACTCGATTCCAAGAATAGATGACCTTCTGCATGATGCGAAGCCGACTCCTTTCATGTCCTCAATTGACCTCAAATCTGGGTATTGGCAAGTAGGTGTCCGTGAGACCGATAAAGACAAAACCGCGTTCATTACACCCTTCGAAATATACAGATTCAATAGAATGCCGTTTTGGGTTGCGAAATGCACCTGCCACTTTCCAGAGGTTGATAGACAGGTTCCGAATAAGCCTAGACGTAAAGATACTTGGGTACTTGGACGATTTGATCCTGTTCTCTTCCTCCTTTGAACAGCACCTGGAAGATTTACAACAAGTCTTTAACAGATTCCGAGAATACAATTTAACTGCCAACTCGAAGAAATGCCGGTTCTGTTGTGAATCCATTAAATATTTGGGTCATTACATCACTCCTGAAGGGCTAAAGATGGATCCAGACAGGATTTCTGCAATCCTAGACTTGCCACCACCCAGGAATCTGAAGCACCTGATATCATTCCTACAAACTTGTTCGTGGTATCGCCGGTTCATAATGAATTTCTCTGCGGTGACGGAACCCCTCACTAGACTGACAAAGAAAAATACAAACTGGGTATGGGGGTCAGAACAGCAAAGTGCTTATGAAGATTTAAAGCACCGGCTTACATCTGCACCAATTCTAAGACAAGCTGATGAAAACAAACCCTACATTATCAAAAGTGATGCAAGTAATTACGCATTGGGAGCTGTATTGGTCCAGGGGGAGGGTGAAAATGAGCACCCCGTGGAATACGCCAGTTGCCTTCTAACTCCAGCTGAGAGAAATTACTCGACCACAGAAAGAGAAGCACTGGCTGTTATATGGGCACTATCCAAGTTTCGTGGATATGTGGAAGGATTGCCTGTGACAGTAGTTACTGATCATCAAGCCTTGAAGTGGCTGATTAATTTAAGATCACCATCCGGACGATTAGCAAGATGGGCACTTCAACTACAATCCTACGATCTGACGGTTAAATATGCCCCTGGGAAGACCAATGTGGTTGCTGACTCTCTGTCCCGCCCACCATGCGACGATCTTCACGTTGCTGATTGTGGAATCTGCTCTGTTACTGTTGATATGCCCGCACGAAGTCCAGCTGAGATCAGAGAAGAACAGCTAAAAGATTCAAATATTAAACGAATCATCAACACTTTGGAAGATGCTAATCACAATGACAATGCTGTGTATTGGAGCCACAAGGGCTACTTAATGAACAATGGGCTACTATACAGACACAATCCGGATACTGATGCTGAAGATGCTCAACTAGTAGTTCCAGAACACGAATGGGCCAATGTCCTTCAGGTGTATCATGATGACCCAATGGCTGGCCATTATGGTTCAGAAAAAACATTCCAAAGGATCTCCCAAAGATATTTCTGGCAAGGGATGCGCAAATACATTGAAAGCTACGTGAGACATTGTATAAGTTGCCAAAGATATAAGCCATCCAATCAAAAGCCAGCTGGCCTCCTCCAGACCACTGTTATGAAACAGAGATTTGAAGTTATCTCCATAGACCTATTTGGCCCATTGCCAATTTCAGCCTGTAACAAAACCTGGATACTGGTAGTGGAAGATGTAGCAACACGATGGGTTGAGTTGTTGGCTCTCGGATCAGCAACTGCAGAGAATTGCGCAACAGTTTTACTTAATGAGATATTTCTGAGGTATGGGTTAGCACGGCGAATCATGAGTGACAACGGTACTCAATTTATTAGTGGAGTCATGCAACAACTCACCTTCTGCTTAAAAATTAAACATGGCTTCACGCCAGTGTATCACCCCGAAGCCAACCCAGTTGAGCGCAAGAATAGGGACCTTAAGACGCAATTGGCAATACTACTAGACGGTAATCACCGAGACTGGCCTGACAAACTTCCAACAATTCGATTTGCTATGAATACGGCCACCTGCTCATCAACTTCGTTCACACCAGCCTATATGACGTTCGGACGTGAGTTGAGAACACCAGACGATAACTTACATGACTTGAGAGGAATTATACTATCCGAAAATTTCATACCCGAAATCACACCCAAGTTATTGCAATACGTTGACACCTTGAAAGTAGCTCGAGAGGTACAAGAAGGAAAGGAAGAGGTACGAAAAGTCAGAATGGACCAGAAGCGAAGACAGTCTCCAGCCTACACTGTCGGAGATCTTGTCTTAGTTAACCTTCATCCTATAAGCAAAGCGAGCCAAGGCATCACGGCAAAGTTCGCTCCAAGACGAGATGGGCCATATATAATTAAAAGACAACATGGACCAACATCCTACGAGCTTGCTTCAACATCCACGCCTGACTCCATTGTCGGTATCTATCATTCGACTGCATTAACGCCTTACCATGGAGATCATGAAGCCGGTAACACGTTGCCAACGCCAGCACAACCTCTCCGTAAAAGAGGGCAACCCAAGAAGATACCCTGCCCACCAACTGCTCCAGTTGCTACCACTACAGGACGTCCCAGAGGTCGTCCAAGGAAGACATAAGATCTGCTGACTCTTCGTCGGGACACCTTCAGAGTCAGAGGGGGAGAATGTAACGACAGCTATCCACATAAACGCGCAACCACGAATGAATGAACGAACGATCACCAATGAGTGAGGTAACTCGGAGCACGGCGACCGAACGAATGAACCAACCGAAGCCCTTATAAGCAGCTTCGCTACCTATGGAGGCACAGTTTTTGTTGCGTACGGCGTAGCTTCCACATCTCTGGAACTACCTGGACCGGCATAACTACCTTACTTGCTAGGGCATGCGTACGGGGGTACTTCGTTCGCGAATACTTCTCGGACCGTGCATTATAACGAAAGTTTATCTCATTGTTTTGCTATTTTATACCCTCAAATAAAAGAATTAGTTTCATACATAGTTGTTTAGTCTTCCCCATCACAGTATAGATTTATTTATTATATTTAAAATATTATTTTATTATATTAATTTATTATATAATATAATATAATATATTTTATTATATAAATAAATAAATCTATACTAATATTATAAAGAGGAAAGATTAGTTTTTTTGTATGTTTGTATTTTTGTTACGAATATACTCAAAAACTACAGATCTATTAGGTACCTAACATTTTTAGAGTTGTTCGAAAATATCGATGAAAATTTGATAAGACTCAGAAATAACTTCTAGCGTTAGATTCTATTCCGAGCTCGTTTATCTTCAGCCAAGAGCTATCTAAGTTTCTAGGTCAACTGCATATTACTCGTACCTGCAGTAATATTTAAACTTAACTCTCAATATTATTATAAAACTGTTTGTATCACAAAATGGGGGTGGGCCCCATCCGTGCGGTGTCTGAGACGTGTTAGGGCCGTGTTCCTTTAGAAGCGAGATAAATTATCTCAGATATTTATTTCAGAACATTGTCCTTACTATGTGCCACTACCGTTACTTTGAATGTGACATAGGAAAATCCGTATTTTTGAACTCTGACAAATCTTACCAAGTTGAACGCTGAAGGCGATCAGTAGAATAAATGACAAACATTACATTTCAATGTATGTACGCGTCAACGAACTTATCGTTGTACTCAGCAGCAAAAGGATCGGGTGTTGCATTAATGTAATTAGTGTCAATAATAAAAGTTCAAAAAAACTATATTAATAAATATTTCCAAACAGCCTGATATATTTCCATATTGTTTTCATTGAAAATTACCAGTTTGCATTTTTGGACACACTTTTAATTATATTATATACGAGCAATAACGGTAGCCAAGTCTTGCAAGTCGAAGTTGACCTAGCTCGTATACGACGAGACTATGTCATAGTTACGAGTCAAAAATAGAGCTTCTCGCACGTCTCGAACTCGGCACGAGTGTGTGGAGATAGACCTTTAACGGTCTTAGCAATACAGGTATATCCTAACCTTATTCCAGACACACCAGTGCTATACCTGGAATTTGGACGGACTGTACCAGTGCTCTGCGGTTCTCCAATGACGACTTTCGTAGCTAACGACACAGTGCATGCTGTTACTATTCCTATGGAGCCTGTCATTTTTTGACCACCATTGATCCGAAACAGGTGAAATATCGTAAAAAGTGTCGTTCTCCTATTTACGATTTAAAAGCTTGCGCGGACATGTTTTTTTTAGTATCGGCGATGTAGTTGCCTTTCGGAAGCTCGATTTAGCGATTGAACGCTGCACTTCGCACACTTGAAGCGTTCAATCACCCTTTGGACACTTGATACAGCGACTGCATGCTACGATACAGTCGCTAAAACTATTTTTCATAGCATCTATTCGAAAAGCTACGTTTTGATCCTCAAATAGGGAGCAAAGTAAGTCTTTTCCGATAGGTTTTAATAAGTGCAAATAAAAGTGTTTTGAATTTGGAATTAGAAATATTCTTCAACATTCTTAGCCATAGAGATTAGCAAAATAAGTTTGCATATAAGGTTGGCGCCACTGTAACTTAAGTAGTATAACAAAACATTCGTTCCATTTTTCGACGCATTAGGCTGACATAGAAGAATGACGTTCGATGATTGTGCCACACTGTCAGAAAAAAACTAGCTGTCTCGATGCACGCGCTTTCCTAGTTATTTTTCTCATAGAGAGGTATAAAAAGTAGAGTGTATCATTCGGTCGCAAAATTATTTTTACCTTGGGCTACGTACTTTAAACCCCTCACTTCGTTCATGATTCTACATTAGATAGATCTTAGAATTATTCACTATGTTCGTGATTTAAAAAAAACGTCCTCGCTTTAAAAATATCGTTTTGCTCCCATATGACACAATCTACTATTGATACCGCGATAGCCGCAAAGTAGCTAAGACGCGATGCAGTATTCGCATAATCGCCGCTACTAAAAGTGTCGTGTCTGCTCCTGCTTTTTCTACGGCAATGTCACTTTTTGACATCCATCGGTCCGAAGTAACCGACCTAATATGAGAAAACAGCGGATAGGCCCGCATGCCTTGTTGCGCTAGCACAAACAAATATCGGTGCGTACATATTGTATGAACTCGTTTACACACATCAGTGTCGGTGATAGCGCCGAGATTATATTTTTCGTTCCAAGCGTAAATAGTAGTACACAACAAAAAACTGCCAAGTGCGAGTCGGACTTCCGCACGAAGGTGTTCTATAAAAATGTGAAAAATTCACGTTTGTTGTATGGGAGCCCCCTTAAATATTTATTTTATTGTTTTTTAATACTTGTTGTTATACTGGCAACAGAAATACATCTTCTGTGAAAATTTCAACTGCCTAACCATCAGGGTTCATGAGATACTGCCTGGTGACAGACGGACAGACAGACGGAAGGACAGCGGAGTCTTAGTAATACGGTCCCGTTTTAAACTTTGGTTACGGAACCCTAAAACCACGCTCTGTCACTGCACTGATGTGTGCGGATAGACATCACAACCATCGAGCCCACAGAGTGTCGGAAAATCGTGCTACAAAATATTCATGGCTCTACCAATAAATAAATTGTAGGACACAATTTACACACGGTTATTTAGTCCCAAATTAGGCAGGGTACAGGCCCTGGGTACTAAACAACTGAGAAACATACTTAAATAAATATTAAACGACCAGACACGAAGCCAACAGACATGTTCATGCACATAAATGTTGGCCCCGAGCGGGGATCGAAACCGTGGCGAGTGGGTTACGTATCTAAATGTCGAAAATTAAAAAACCTAACGTTAAATAACCTAAGTTCAAAATACTTAAAATCAAAATACCTAATGGTTGTTTGACATAAAGTTAAAATACCGAACCACCCTATCATAATTTAATCTCTGGCTAATCTTCACTATCGCGTCTTTCTTTGTGTTGGCTTAGTTCTTCTAAACTACGCTACGCATTTTGATGGGGTTTTTATTATCACCGTGAACTTCCCAAAATTTCCCAAAAATTCATTCATTATGATCCAGATAATGTATAAATTTTTGGGAAATTTTGGTTTCTGGGAAAACTTTCCTGCAAATATACGAGTACCTATTGTGCATAGGAGAAATTCCATTTTTACCACATGTCTACACAAATTGACAGAAATACCTATTTTCGCAGAAGTTGGCTAGAAACATTCCTTCTTTATAAAGTAGAATAGTTATAAAGTATCGATATAAAGTAATAGAAAGGAGATAATTTTCTTAAAAAAATATTCTTTCATGACTGATTTTTAAATTTACTTGGTGTGTGGAAATAATAAAAAAACATCATAAAGAGGTTCTTTATCTACATAATAATATGAGTATATTGTCATCATATTAGCCACCGCACATTTTCTGGACATAGGCCTGGGATGCCCGCATCCATCCATCCATAGTGTTCTTGCGGCCTTGTGGGATGGATAACGTGAGCGTTGTTACAAAATTTCGTCATGCATTTGCCTACACATTAATATTGTAAATACATCTATTTCTTTATATGAAGTGGTGCTGTGTTTAAAAGGAATCTATTAATATTAAAATCATTATCCTGTTTACCGCACTTTATACAACTTATTGTGTTCTATTGTGTATACGTATAAAAATTGTACGCAATGATATTGTGGTCATACGTAAATTCCCATTGCGCTGTAAACAATGATTTGGTTTTAGTATTTCGCCTTTATATAATAAGTGAAATAGGGGCTTAATAAACAAACATTGGGTTCAATTCTACAACACAGCCTAAACCTCCTAATTATATTTAAGAGCTGTTAAAACATTTTGCTATTCTGCGCTTTACTGTCAAATGACATTCACCATTCATAGTGATGTCGATTTTATGATTATTTTCCCACTTATTATATTTGTGGCGCCCCTTTACTTGAAAAAAAAATACAGGAAAATGGAATCTTTAAAGAGAAAAAGAAGTACCTTTCGCAGTTTATTTTCTAGAGCGTTAAATAACTTACAACTTTTACTCGACTCGGAAGAGAAAAATTTTGACGACATTTCAAAGGCAAAAAATTGGCTCGATCAAAAGGCTACCGAGCTATTTGCATGCGATAAGGAGCTAGAAAGCTATATTTTCAACATGGAAGACGAATCCTCGATGTTGGCTGAGGTTGAGCAGTTCGAAAGTTATAAATACAGGTATTTCGAAATGATTTCTTTATTCGATACAAAAGCAAATGAAACCGTAATAAAATCGAAGGAATCGCAGGATACCAAGGCTACGGCAGTCACAAGACGGTATGTCCTGCCTAAAATAGAGCTAAAACAATTTGATGGCGAGCTAAAAAACTAACTAGGTTTCTGGGGACAATTTTATAAAATTGACGAAGACCCTAATTTGGACGACGACGATAAGTTTCAATACTTATTGCAAGCCACAGTTCCCGGAACATCAGCGAGACAGTTAGTCGAGAGCTTTCCACCTTCAGGGGCCAACTATAAGAAAGCTATTTCTATGCTCAAGAGTCGTTTTGCAAGGGATGAACTTCTGGTAGAGATGCATATACGGGAGTTGTTGAAACTTGTACTCGGTAAGGAAGTATTAGACAGCCGACTAAGAAGTTTGTATGATCGACTTATGACTCAGATCTATGCACTTGATGCCCTCAACGTCACGAAAGAGAAGTACGCTTCCATGCTTTACCCAATGGTTGAGTCTACTCTCCCAGAAGATACACTGAGAGCATGGGACCGCTATAGACGTACAAACTCGACGGATACGAATCCCTTATCAGGTCTGTTGGTATTTCTTGAGAGAGAGGTGGATAGTGAAGAGCGTATTGAGTTGTCCAAAATGGGGTTTGAGAACCAAGAACCTACTACGTCTCAAATACCTACAGCAGCTTGTATAATAGCAGGAGATAAAAACAAGGAGAAAGTAGAAAAAGAGACTAAGCCATGCATATGGTGTAAAAGGCTTTCTCACACAAGCTCGGAGTGTATTAAAGCAAGAGAAATGTCTTTAGAAGAGAGGAAAAATACACTCAAGAGTAAACGGGCATGTTTTAAGTGTCTAAAAGAAGGCCACAGTGTTTTTAAATGCAAGAGTTTTGTTAAATGCATTGTGTGCAATAAGAGTCACCATGCAATTCTATGCCCTGACTTGGCACAAAAAGAAGAAAAGAAGGAGACTACAATGTCATGCTACAAGAGTAATGTCACGTTGCTACCGACATTGTTAGTAAATATCACGGGTGCCAAGAAAACAGCTACAGTACGCGCTTTAGTGGACTCTGGGTCCCAGAGGTCTTATATTACGAAGAATATAGCCAACGAACTTGGTCTGAATGAAGTTGGAAAAGAAAGATTCAGTAATTTCTTGTTTGGTGGAGCAGAAACTAAGGTTACAGAGCACACTGTATACGATATCAAGATTAGAGGTGTGACCACTAATAATATGTAGCTTACCAATGAAAGTAGTAGACCAAGACAAGATTTGCGGCTACATTCCACGATTGCAAGGTTCAAATGAAGTCACAGCAATTTTGGAAAGAAACAATATAGAGCTGACAGACCGTGGAGAAGAAAATTTGGAAGTCGGTTTGTTAATTGGCTCAGATTATGTACCAGCGCTAATGACAAGAGAATTTATAAGTTTGAGCGAGAACCTTGTGGCGGTGAAAACAACACTCGGTTGGACTATTCAAGGGAAAACCAGTGGGATATTCAAACCTTCAGATTCTTTTTCAGCTTGTTTCAGTTCAGATGTCAATATTACCAAGTTGTGGGAGTTGGAGACCATTGGCATTCACGATCCGATCGAAATAAAGCATCAGAGAGAGAGAGAGTTGGACGCAAGGAGAGTTTTGAGAGTATGGTAATGATCAATAAGGAGAACAGGTACGAAGTTAATTTATTATGGAAAGAAGGACGACCCGAGTTAGACAGCAACTATAAGAAAGCTTTAAGTCGTTTACATTCGACCACGCAACGACTTCTGTTAACCGGTAACTACGATGATTACAACAACGCATTTAAAGAGTGGTTAGAGTTAGGTATAATAGAAGTAGTTGATAACACTGTCAGCGGCCATTTTCTACCTCACCACGCTGTAGTTAAAGAGTCGAGTAGTACAACTCGCGTACGCCCGGTTTTTGACGCGTCAGCTAAGGACACGAACGGTCATTCCCTTAACGGATGCTTAGACAAAGGACTTAATCTTATCGAGCGTATACCGAAGCTGATGACAAAATTTCGTGAGGGTTCCGTAGGCGTAATTTCCGACATTAAAAAGGCGTTTTTACAAATATCTTTGTGTGAGAGCGATAGAAATTATTTAAAGTTTCTTTGGTGGCGAGATTCCGACCGTAAAGAACTAATGACATTTAGGCATTGTCGAGTCGTGTTCGGAATAACTTGTAGCCCCTTCCTACTATCAGCTACGTTACAACATCACTTAAAAAGATCGCCATGTGAGCTAGCGAATACAGCAGGGATTTTGAGTCAGAGTTTTTACGTTGATAACTGTATAACTAGCTTTAACAGTGAGTGCGAAGCCCGTAAGTTTATGTCTGAGGCTTACCAATTGATGGAATCCGGGAAGTTCGAACTGAGAGGTTGGGTAGTCGCTCCTTCGCCATCTAACACGGAAAGGTCTACCTCAGTATTAGGTTTGTGTTGGCATACTCAGGATGATACATTACGTTGTAACCCTTTAAAAGTGACAGGTGAGGACATGACCAACATAACAAAGCGTAAATTATTGTCTTTTGCACATAGAGTTTTCGACCCGATAGGGTTCAGTAGTCCGGTCGCGTTGATCCCTAAAATATTATTACAAAGGGCTTGTCAATATAAATTAAATTGGGATGTCACTGTTCCGCGTGATATTGAAGTAATCTTTCGATCGTGGCTAGCTGACGTAGATGACTTAAATAATTGTTATATCCCAAGGCGGTTGACTCAAAATAATATTGAACAGTGTAGTTTGAGTATGCATGTTTTCTGTGACGCGTCAAAAGACGCATATGGTGCTTGTATATATTTACGAAGTTGTCTTGAGGATCAAGTTACTCTTCGTCTAGTTGCAGCAAAGGCTAGAGTAGCACCGTGCAGAGAGAAGAAAGGTCAAGGTTGTGTTGCATACTCTATTCCGAGGCTTGAATTATTAGCGGCTTTGATCGGCGTTCGACTGTACAAGGAGTTTGCTAGTCGCATTAACGTTGAAAGAATTTACTACTGGTCGGACTCCAGTGTAGCATTAACTTGGATTCAGAAAGACTCGATGTGGGGCACATTTGTTAGTAACAGGGTTAAAGAGATCAGAGCTAGCACGAGTCCGGAGGATTGGCATCATGTTCCAGGTCATATAAACCCAGCGGACGTGCTTTCAAGAGGATGTAGCGCCAAAGATTTACAGAGGCTACGTTGGTGGGAAGGTCCTGGATGGCTCCGCCAGCAACCTTCCGACTGGCCTAGGTCAAATTTTACAGTAGATAGGAGCGAGGTAGAGAAAGAATTGAAGAAAACGGTGACGAGTACAGTAGCTGCGAACAGTGTTGACTTTGTTACTGATAGTTTGAGTTATTTTTCTAAATATAACAAGATTGTAAGGTGTGTCGCCTGGATTTTTAGGTTTGTAAATAATTGTAGGTCTGTAAATAGTCGTAATTTCGATGCAAAGTTGTCGACAGATGAATACAGTAAGGCGGAGTTAGTCATACTTCGCGCCATCCAAGCTTCTTATGATGAGAGCTCAACTAACATTCATACATTTCTCGATAGTGATGGACTTAAGCGAGTGCGGTCAAAGCTGACTTATTCAGAGGACGTAGAACCTTTTAAGTCGCCTATCTTACTTCCATCTAAAAATTTAATTGTTGAAAGATTAGTTCGTTACAAGCATGAAGAAATGCAGCATGCAGGCACCAGTTTCTTGGTTAGCTCATTAAGGGAGAGTTACTGGATTATGGGAGTTAGGAGATTAGTGAAACGAGTAGTAAGAAGTTGTGTTATTTGTAGGCGTTTCACAGCTCGTTCAGTACAGCCGGCTACCGCATCGTTACCCAAGGACCGAATAAAAAATGCTAAAGCTTTCGAAGTCACCGGTGTTGACATGGCTGGTCCACTTTTCCTTAAATCGGGCGAGAAGTGCTGGATTACTTTGTTCACCTGCGCAGTGTACAGGGCAGTTCATTTTGAGCTCTGTTTATCCCTTTCTACGGATTGTTTCATTATGGCCTTACGGCGATTTATTGCTCGACGTGGAAGGCCAGAGATTATCTACTCCGATAACGGTACGAATTTCAGAGGTACAGCTAATAGACTGAGTAGTATAAACTGGGAGGAAGTTAGTGTCTTTTCTTCGCTGAAACGCATTAAGTGGCGCTTCAATGTCCCATGCGCCCCTTGGTGGGGAGGATGGTGGGAGCGTTTGGTGCGTGTGATGAAGGAGTTACTCCGACGTATTCTAGGGAAGTCATCTGTAACTTATGATGAACTGGAGACGTTGTTGGCAGATTGTGAGGCTACTATAAATTCTAGACCTTTGACTTACGTTGCCGACGATAGTGAAAATTTAAAACCTCTTTCACCTATTTTGTTTCTACAAGGTATCTCAAATTCGAACACGTCTGATTTAGATGCTATTGATCACACAAATTTAAATAGCCGATTAAAGTATTTACTTCGTTTACGGGAGGAATTCAGAGCGAGATTCAGAAGTGAATATCTCAGTTTATTGATTCATAGAGGCAAAAGTAAGCAGGATTCTCTGAAGGTAGGAGATGTAGTATTGGTGGAAGCTGATACTAAAAGAATACAATGGCCATTGGGAGTGGTGATAGAGCGGTTCTTAGGCAAGGACGGTCAATACAGAGTAGCGAAGGTGAAAACTTCTGATGGGATTAAGGTACGCCCTTTTCAAAGACTCTATCCGTTAGAAGTGAGTAGCGACGCGTCACCACTGGGAACAAGTAGTGAGGATGACGCGACGCCATCGGGAACTGCTGATCAGGGGGCTCCAGTGGCAGTACGTACTAGGAGTGGTCGATTGAGCAAAGTACCGCCTAGATTAATTATTTAGTTTGTTTTTTTTGGTTCTTTCAAGTTCTTTGTGTTTCGGAGGATGTAGAGAATGGCCTCCTTGGAATTATGTTTTTGAATACCTTTTTAATCTTTTTACATATTACTAATTTCTGTTGTTTTACTGTCAAATAAATATCCCGTGCGTGATGTCGATTTTATGATTATTTTCCCATTTATTATACATAGATTAGTTTTGTAGGAAAAAGTAACGCTTAGATATTTTTATCCCTTCCGACCGTTATCATAAAATACAAGTGCTTTTTTTTCACGTTTGGTGGGATCGATTTCCGTGTGTGAATGCAGATCTACTTATTTATTTATTTATTTATTTTTTGGAAAACTTACAGCTAAAATAACATTATGAGAAAAAATCATGAGCAACAAAGAGCCAATTACAAGTTTTCACAATTAGAAACAATTTAAGTCAATATTAATCTCAATATAATTAACCAACGGGTTCCATACGCCAATACTGCAAAGTATCTGGGCATGACTCTTGACGCGAAGCTGCGCTGGAAAGCTCACGTCAAAAAGAAACGAGAAGAATTGGGCATCCGCTATAAAAAGATGTACTGGCTCATTGGAAGAAACTCTCCATTAGCGGTGCAAAACAAATTATTATTGTATAAACAAGTCCTTATGCCAGTATGGACTTATGGTTCCCAGCTTTGGGGCTGTACCGCAAAAAGCAACTTAAACATCATACAACGATTCCAAAATAATGTACTCAGGGACATAGTAGATGCGCCTTGGTATGTAAGAAACGAAGATCTCCATCGGGACCTTAAAATAGACTTCGTTAACAAAACTATTAAAAAATATGCGCCGAGTCATGAAAGGAGACTTCACCATCATGTGAATGTCGAGGCGATTCAGCTCCTCGACAGCACGGACACAGTGAAAAGACTTAAAAGAACGAAACCTTTTGAGTTAGTGCATTAGTATAAACAATAGTGATAGTGAAAATTAAGAACACATGAACAAAGTGTCTTACCCTTAATATAAACTAAGAATCGTCAGTGGACTACTTTCTTAGAATAGTGACTTATTAGCAACTTAAGTTAAATTTAAATTACTTATTAGCCTCATAATAAGGCTAGATTGTAATTATTTTAAAGTAACGTAAAGTTACGGAAAAAAAAAAAATATTAAGTCAATATAGGTTTCGACAAAGCTACTGTAACAGTTAAATTTTTCAGGAAGCCACACAAATCAGAATAACTTAAAGAAATCCTCACATAGATCCTTCATAAGTTTTTGTTCACTCAAACAGAATAAATCAAATGAATGTTGTTTACAATAGCTCATAAAGTACATTATGATATAAGTGCGGTAGGTTGAAAATTACAGCCGAGGCGATATTGCTAGCCCGAGCCGTAGGCGAGGGTTACAAGTAAGCAGAGGCTGTAATTGTCAAAGCGCACGTATGTCATACGACGTTTTATAACACATTTGCGAGGAAATAAAATAAAACTCCGACTATGGTAAACGAATAAAAACAATACAGCGTTAAGAAAAAGCGCGCGGCGCGCATTATCATTTTTTTTTAGGAAAAGGCACAAAAAACAGCCAGTACTTATTAATAGTAAAGTAAAATAATATTTTTGTGTTTTTGTTACAGATTGGTTGTAATTTACTGTCAAAATTATTTAAATTAAATAATTATGTACATAAATATTTCTTTAATATATTTTATTTCCCAAAGTTAATTTTAATCATAAAATGTTGACAACTTTTTTGACATAAAAACTCTTTGCTGAGATTTTAAAAAGTACCGTTCGCTTTAAGACGGAGCATCTTGATAAACCGTGCGTTTTACTTTACACTTACCGCACTTGGGCGTAATGAGATAGGTAACGATATTAAAATTGGTGAAATAAGACACCGTTTACGAGCAAATGTGTTATAAAATAATTTACAAACTTGCCACAAATAAGAATTTTGTCTGTAATTTGTTGATGCATTACACAGTGTGAAGGTATTATTAAAAAAAAAGACGTGTGGCACTCGGGGACTGCCGCGGTAAAGCTATTGCATAGCATTTTTTATCAACAAGACTGCCGAAAACAAACGACGTTAGACAATGCACGGCCTTCAAGCCACACCTCCGTGCCCGTCGGAGTGGGGTCGGTCGGTCCGTCCGTCCGTCGGTCGGTCGGTCGGTCGGTCGGTCGGTCGCTCGGTCCGTCCGTCCGTCCGTCGGTCCGTCCGTCCGTCCGTCCGTCCGTCCGTCCGTCCGTCGGTCGGTCGGTCGGTCGGTCGGTCGGAGGGTCGGTCGGTCGGTCGGTCCGTCCGTCCGTCCGTCCGTCCTTCGGTCGGTCAGTCGGTCGGTCGGTCGGTCGGTCGGTCAGTCCGTCCGTCGGTCCGTCCGTCGGTCGGACGGTCGGTCGGTCGGTCGGTCGGTCGGTCGGTCGGTCGGTCGGTCGGTCGGTCGGTCCGCCCGTCCGTTCGTCCGTCCGTCCGTCGGTCCGTCGGTCGGTTGGTCGGTCGGTAGGTCGGTCGGTCGGTCGGTCGGTCGGTCCGTCCGTCCGTCCGTCCGTCCATCTGTCCATCCATCCATCCATTCATCTACTATTATAACTTGGGTTTGGATTATGCCCAATAAACAAGCCACGCCTCCGTGCCCGTCGGAGTGGGGAGCGTGAGGTTTTTTCGTTACGGAATTTCTGGATTCGGTCCCCGCGCTCAAGGCCCGCGATAGAAGCTATGCAATAGCTTAAAAAGTTAATTAAATAAATCAAAAACCCGACGGCCTAAAATTATCATATTATAACATTATCAACTATTAGCAGGCCACTGCTGAGCTAAGGATTACTTATTACATAAAAATTATTATGAGGAAGTATGTGCTATAATCTCTCACGCCAATGTTAGGTTATTTACTAACTAGCCAGGGTATCTGAGATAAACATAATTAACGAAACCAACGGGGATCTGGACGCTTTACAGCGATTTCCCCCTAAAGGCGCCTAAAATGATCATATCAAACACACTTACATAGCTACACATATCTTTATGGTATGTAATAATCTGTAAATAGATAATTTCTATCCGGGATTGACAATATTATACCCCATTTCTGAATCTGATACAAGATTCCCAGGGGTGCTCCGAAGCCACCAGCTAAATTATAAATGAACCAAGATTCTAATAATTGAATCTACTGTTTTATAATAAATTAGCTTTTACCCGCGGCTTCGCTCGCGCACGTTTATTTCACCCCCTTGGGGGTTGAATTTTGCAAAATCATTTCTTAGTGGATGCCTACACTGTATAAGCTATCTATGTACAAAATTTCACGTCTCTAGACCCAGCGGCTTAAGCTGTGCGTTGATATTATGACCAATCAGTCAGTCAGTTTATCATTTTATATACTGGATGATTTTTTTTACCGTCTGGAAAAAAATATGACGTATAAGGTACCTAGAGCCGAAGTTATACACGAGATTAATTGTTAAATATAGTCATGTTTAATGCAATTTACAAAATCTAGAAAACTACGCACAGTACTACGCGCTGCTGGCGGTTGTAGGTAAATTGCGCATAAATGGAAGCTACGAGCCTATTTCTTTTTAAAATACTATTTCAAATAATTCATTGTGTATTATTGACTACAATTGAGTAATGTATATTAGTTTAAGCAAGAAAAAAATTTTTTGAGAAAAAAAAAATTTTTTTAAGTAACATTGCCAAATGAATCTATTACACTTACCTATCACACAAAATTTTTTTCCAGACAGTAAAAAAAGTCACCTTGTATATAGATAGATAGAAGATAGATAGATTTACTTTTTAATTTGATGGGGAAATCATGATGTTCCTTTGTTTTTTTCTCTATATTTTTTCATCTTCTATTTTCTATCTACTATTACAACAATAGGTAGATATTATTTTACTCGACATGTTACTTATTATATCCTTTACATCTGCTGTCAACGGTTTTGGAAGGTAAATCTGTATTTAGCACCTGTTGTTTTTACATTTGATCAATAGAACTGTCAATAAAAAAAATATTTACGGAAAATGCTAGTATATATTATTTATTGAATCCCAAAATAAGATTTATTTGTAAGTATTGGATGACAAATATTTTTGTAGGTTCATACTCGTACTTGATTGCTACACCAAGAAAGATGACATAAAATGTATATTATAGAAATAAAGTATGTTAACGTCACGTGTCCAAAGAATATCTGGTGAGAAGTGGGTATATCCAGAAATGGAATACCGCTGCCTACTCCCTCGGGGATGTAAGGCGTGAGATTATTATTATTATTGTTTTTATTTAAAGTTTGTTAAACTAATATTGGCAAAGATCTGGTAAATAAAATATCTGGTAAGTAAATTTTTAAAATATAATCTAGAATATTCTAGATATTGGATTAAATAAAAGTAGAGACAGGGAGAAGAGAGAGAGATCTAGTTATAATAAGATTACTTTAATTTACATACATACATACATACATAAAGCTACCGCCATTGTCCCACAGGGGTAGGCAGAGACGATGGATCGCCACTTTGCTCGATCTCTGCATACTTCTTTCGCTTCCTTCATATAAGCCTTTTCATGCACGCTCTTTTATTTTTCGCACTCCGGTCCCCACCTTTTTGAAGGACGTCACTTATTTATACTTAAATTTACTTATGATGAAATTAAGGGCTTGTACACAAATCTGCGATGCGTCTTCCCATCGCAAAAATTGCAATTTAAATTAGCTATTTTTGTATTGCAATTTCTGCGTTGCGAATTTGCATCGCGTCGCATCGCTGTTTTGTGTACAAGCCCTTTATCATCGAGCATTTAGTCTAATTATGGTCACGCCTTTGTACCCAAAAGGGGGTTGGAAGACGTATTCCATTCCTGCATATACTCATTTTTCATCAGAATTTTTCACAAACTCCGTGACTAGTAGTGATGCAACGCCGCACGGGGAATTCTGGTACATATGTCCCAGAATCAATAAAATTCGGGAACCTACAACTTCACGATGTCTTCCTTCACGGTCAATCTAGTGATAAATATGTACGTAATTTTTTGGAAAACTCATTAGTAATGTTCTCACCAGGGTTCGAACCCGCGCAATCATTCGGTACTAACCACAACACTATCGCTGCTCTCTATAATCAATATATTAACCCTGTCTACGACATGCATTGTGCAGTCGCACCTGTAAAAAACTATTGTAGTTCTTATACACTGACATAAAGGTCGCTTGCCACCACTTTAAGTGCAATTAAACACATAGGGTACATTACAGGAGAGGTTCATTAAAATTCCACGCTCGTTTAGTCGAACAAGGTTGTTATTTTCTGTCCGCATCAAACTTAAAGTTTCCAACTAGTAACAAGTTTCAGTCGGGAGCTCTCATAAATAAATATAATTCAAAGTTGTTAATTTGAAATAAAAACCGGACAAATAAGAGTCGGACTCGAGCTATAACTACAAATTTATGTTTTCCGATGTTTCCCTTTACTACCAGTACCTATTGCGTATTTTGCAGAATATGTGTCGTAAACGGCCGGATTTTTTATTGCGTTAACTTATAAGTTTGATTTTTTCTCAGCTCTTTTTCACATATTGCAGATTTGAGTATTAATGGTAAGTTACATAGTAATTTCAACTTACACGTCCACGAGTTCCTGATAAAAAGGGTCTTCACAGACATGCAGATAGACAAACAATGAAGTGACCCTGGAAGCGGTTCTTTTTTTCTTTTGTTTGTACAGTCAACAAAGTTGTTAGAGTTACATGGCCAGTAACTAAGAACTCATTTTTCTGCGGTAGTCATAACTAAATCTTATTCATTATTGTTTATTTCAAAAGGTATCTCTGATCCCTATAATTTCCAAAAAAAAAACTATAAATACATTTAAGGCTTTAAGAGAAAACTGAATCTTAGTTTCTGGTCATGTAACACTATCAACTTTGTTGACTGTACGAAACCTTTAAAATAACATTGTTACCAGAGTATTTACACAAGAAATAACGAAGAGCAACTTGTTACTAGGTTTAATATTAAAATCTGTCTTGTGAGGTACACACCCTCAGCTATAACTAATATGACATAGAGTATACCTGAGATATAAATTTTCTCACATAAAGTAGATACGCCTTATTCTTTTTTAGTTTAGAGTGCCATTGTTTCTGTCTATCACAAAGGCTTATATCAGCAACTATACCTAATGCTATCAACTTCAAAAATGGAATAGTTTTGCTAATTGAAATATACGAGTATTACAGGAAAACTAAAAAATACATGTCGCTTGTTTTTTGAAATCGCAGGTTATAAAAAAACTTTGTTTTAATAATAATATTATACTATACTCGTACATTTACGTAGAAACGGTCAGGAACCTGCCGTTCCCGAGTACTAATAATAACACTTGGCCGGTTTTATTTAATTTTACTTTAATAGAAGAATATTAGTGTTAGAATTAACTTACAATGATAATTCTTATTAAACTAGCGACTCGCCCTCGCTTCGCTCCGGTTTATATGATAGGTATGTACAAAAGCCTTCCTCGTTTATTCGTTAGATTAGTAAGTAGATCTTAACGTACAGATGGCGGAAGGAGACTTTGTTTTTAATTTAATATAAGATATTTAATTTTATATAAATCCAACTTATTCAGCTAAATAATACATAAAAGGGACCTACTGAACATAAAAACAAATATTCCTACTGCATGCTCTTGTTATAAAAAATCAGACACATTCCATAATGACCAATGGGAGGTCTACAATCCGGCTTGTAAGAAATTCGAGCCTTGATTGCCAATCTGCGTTGATTGAACAGTCACTTGAATCAGATATTTCTCCACTCAAAAAGACCTTTTTTTTCATTATCACGAATAAAGTCATGTAACGGAGGATGTTATTTATTGAGTATCAAGAGCGTAGAAATGATGATGAGATATATTTCCCTTATACGCTAGTGTCAGATTATCAATTACACGTTGTGGTATTTATTACATTGTTGATGGTTATGAAGTGTTATTTGACGTTTATACACATCTAATGGTTTAGCATTATGTTACTATGAGTAGATTCATAACAAATTGTGTTCATTTCATCAACTTCATGAAATATTGTGCTACTAATAGCAAATTCAAATTCAAAAATCGTTTATTTTCTATAGGTATTAAATATACACTTAGAAACGTCAATATTTTATAATAACAAGGCACTCTAAACTCGTCCATGAAGATTGGCTAAATGCAAACAGCAGCCCATCTCCACCGACGAGCTGCTGGTTCCGAATGCAGTACCCCGAGAAGAGCCAGCAAGAAACTCAAGGGCAGCTCTTTTTAATCTCATGTCTTACTAATAAATATCGTTTACAATAATAATAATAATTAATAGCCTTACATAGCACATTAGTAAAGTGCTAATAGGTATTGCATAACAACTCTAGAGCAGTGATAGCTTTACGGTAAAAGAGCACGCTTCTCATAATGATAATCAGCGAGGCTCGGGTTCGAATCCTGACATGTACCAATGAGTTATTCTAAAACTTACGTACATATTTGTCACTAGTTCGACGGTGAAGGAAAACACCGTGAGGAAACCCGCAGGTCATAGAATTTATTTTGAGGCATACGTAACAGACCCGGTCATTCGATGGGCTCACCACTACCCCCTCGGGGATAAAATGCGTGAGGTTATTTATTTATTCCCGTTCCCGTTGCAATACGGGAATAAAATATAGCTTATGTTGATATTCTAGCTTTCCATTGTTGAAAGATTTTTTTAAATAAGTCCGGTCTAGTAGTTTTTGAGTTTATTCGTAAGAAAGATACACATAATATACAAAAATACAAATCTTTCCTCTTTATAATATTAGTATATTAATATATACTATAAGTATAGATATAGATTACAATAACTTAACGAACGCCAGCTTAGCGAATAAAAATTTCGCTTGCTACGAGGCATGGGGGGCTAGTAAAATACAGATAATTAAATTTTATCATTCCTGCTACTCAGTGCCTCCTACTAGTAACAATGCAATAAATTCTAAATATAATTTATAAAAATATGACCATCAGCACGGTAATAATACCTGTCTGGAAACAAATCCGAATTTTCGTTTGCAAACTTGGAAATTCTGAAGAAGCTGTTGTTATGAAATTCAAAAGAAATCTTAAAATGCCTCGCAGCAAGTAGTAGCCGAGGAAACAATGAACTTGAGTTTTTTTTTTACAGACGCAGTTGAAGAAAGAAAGATTCTTTACCCACAGTTAGTATTACAGAATAACTTTCTGTTAATCCAGAAGATATTTTAAGATAAAACAGTTGTAGTTAATTTTACTTTAGTGAAAAATAACGACATATATGTAGTTGATACAGGGAAAAGGTGAAATCCATTAAATAATTATTATAAATTCAACAAAATATTACAATAAAATATTTACATACTAACACAACATTACAGTGTGAAAGAAGTGATTATTAGCTAACCTAGCTAGGATGGGTTTTAAATCCCATTTTGGATTAATATGACTACAATTGGATATTTATCCAAACCGCCAAAACAATATCACTTTTTCAACTTTTGTCATGTAATTGTGGTCTGGATTTGCAAAAACTCTAAAATAGTTTTATATATTAGTGCCTTGACGGTTATCATGAAGGTTCTTCGGCTTACTTCCACTATTCTCTGTAGATAAAACAAACTCATCAAATTCACTGATTTCTCAAAATCTCTCGGGTAATTTTTGATCCTTCAATACTTTAATGTACCTTTTACTTTGTACTTTGGCATAATATGCCTTAATCATGGGTTTTGTGAGACTATCCTATAGACTTTTGCCATTAGATTTTTTTTACATTGATATGTACAACGTGTATGTGATTTAAGTAGGTACAAATAAAACAAATAGATGCAATAATGACAATAGCTGAGACGAAAGCACGTAAGTAGGTACATAAACTTTGTTATAAAATATAAATGTTTTTGCATATAAATATGCAATAATGACAATAGCTGAGACGAAAGCACGTAAGTAGGTACATAAACTTTGTCATAAAATATAAATGTTTTTGCATATAAATATGCAATAATGACAATAGCTGAGACGAAAGCACGTAAGTAGGTACATAAACTTTGTCATAAAATATAAATGTTTTTGCATATAAATATAAGAGTACTCTTTATGTGGTGTGAATAATAAAACCGCTTAAATAAAAAAAAAGTATTTTATGCGATATTCATAATCACACAGATTTTCAACCGACTTCAAAAAAGGAGGAGGTTCTCAATTCCACTGTATGTTTTTTTTGTATGTCAAATATATTTTAATCGAAAATCATATGTAAGTAAAATACCCTTATATTAAGAGTTTTAAAATAAACATTTTAGTGACAAGGGTACCCTCAGTCAACGCTATTCAGTTCAGGAATAAACGATCGCCATGTATGCGGGCTTTAGTCGAGTTATCCTACTAACATTATAAACACGAAAGTTTGTCCCGATGAATGAATGGTTGGATTTGCAAACTTTCGCGTCTATCCGTATCTCTTTAATCCTTTCATAAGATTATCCTGATAATCCGTTAGCTTAGTTATCCCTTGTACAATTTTGACTCCAATATGGACCCTTTTGTCCTCAAAATAAAATAAAAAATAACTTCTTTCTTATGCAATAAGATTCAGTAAGTATTATTAAAAACAAATTCAAATTTAAAGTCGAGAGCATTATCTATTCATTGCGGAGCTATATAGTAGCTGAGTTAAAGCTGTGACAGACAGACAATATGTAGACAGAGCGTTGGTTGGTTTACGAGTAAAATTTACGACTTTGGTACAAAACCCTTAAAACATGCACGAATCCTATGTGATTGTACCTTCTTCACGTTTCTACAGAGCATCGGGCTAGCGTGGATTTTTGTACAGAGATAGTTGAAGGCCCGGAAAGTGACAGGCTGTTTTTTGTCCCCGAAAGTGTTCGAAGTCTCTTATAAAAGTATAGGTCGGATCGCCAAAGCTGGCATGTCTATTAACATGCAGTACTCACACCGATGCAAGTTATATAGTATTTTAAAATGTACAAAAACATTTTACAGACGTTACACGAGCAAAAGTGTGAGTGCTGTATGTGCCAGCTTTAGTTAACCGATCTGTATATTACAAAATCACTACATAGTATAAAACAAAGTCGCTTTCTCTGTCCCTATATCCCTATGTATGCTTAAATCTTTAAAACTACGCAACGGATTTTGATGCGTTTTTATTAATAGATAGAGTGGTTCAAGAGGAAGGTTTTAGTATCAGCATTGCACCCGTGCGAAGCCGGGGCGGGTCGCTAGTGTATTATAATTATATCAGCATAGTCCCAGGATCCTATTTTTTCCGTTCCTGTGGGAATTTAAAAAAAAATCCTTCGTGTGATATCTACATCTGACCTGCCAAATTTCGAGTTTGTAAAATACACTTTATGATATTATCGCTTGTATTGTATTTTGCTTTCTTCGTAGTGGTTTATTGTATCTTCTAAGTTAATCTGAATCTTGTCACTACATAGTATAAAATAAAGTCGCTTTCTCTGTCCCTATATCCCTATGTATGCTTAAATCTTTAAAACTACGCAACGGATTTTGATGCGGTTTTTTTAATAGATAGAGTGGTTCAAGAGGAAGGTTTTTACTCTTCGATTCGTCTCAGAATAGCATTTGAAAAGATAGCTAGATATCTAATCATTACGGAATTACTAATGCTACAAAAAAGAATTTTTGATTGTATAGCTACACCTTAGCCACATAATAAGTACATAAAATACTGTTAATGTGAAAAGTATACAGTTGAATATATAAGAGGTCTCTGGAGCCCGCTTTGTGAATTTACTTGCAGAAATACCTACATAATCTGTATGTTATCTCGAATAAATAAAAAACGTTTCTTTTTGTAATCAATATCATACGGAAGTGAAACAAATTACCAAACAACTTCTTTTATCATGATAATGGAAAAAACATAATAAATTCGTAAAGTAACTTAGAAATACAACTGCATCCCAACTTTTGTTTCTTGTCATTACAGAACCTTAACAGCCTTGTTAACTTTACTATGTATTTTAATTATGTAATTTGAATGCAATTTAATGATGAAACACGACGTGCCTCCTATATTGACATCTAACATCTCAAATGTAACCATATTTCAAGCAAATAAAGAAATTCAACTGAATTCTAACAGCCCACTGCGTCAGAAACAAACAACTTTCTATCTTATATGCAAATGCAGAGCAACAATGATGCAGATGCCTACTTCAAAGTCTAATAGTCCTAGAGCAAACAATGTATAGGTACTTACTCTTTTATTTTTAAGCTCGTGCTTAATTTTGAACGTTGAATTTATTGTTGTAAACGATCCACAATACCGCATTTAAATTTAATATATCAAAATGTAGCTTTTAAAAGCTTTCATGGGTTAGTCTCAAAATAAGGGTCGTCTAAGACAAACAGTCCTTTCTGTGTTTGCTCGTGGTTTTTGTGACGTGAGGGTACTTAGTTCAGGACAGACTGGGGTCGTCAAAGATATTTTTTTGTTTAATGTTATAATTCACTTCGTAGTTTTGGCGCAGGATGACCAACCAACAATGTCAATTTGTACCTACTCTAAAGCAAAATTTCCAGTTTTTAGCGGACGATGGCAGACCCATAAGGTAATGTTAATTTTTACTAGTTCGTGTATGTATGTTTCGGAAGACCGTTTGAACCGTCGATCCAGGTTTTCGTTGTGTTTATGCACAATGGGAGTCGTTAAGCCATTGCAGATACCTACTTATCCTTGGGTGGCTTGAAACATTCTGACTGTTACATGGCCACTAGCCTAACACCATATCTCAATGAGTGATGAAATACTCTTAGCTTTCAGCGGTGGGCTCTTACGGATTGATGATGATGTATGTAGCTATGTTCGTATTTACGTATTTTTTAAAGTACTTAGCGCCTAAAGTACGTATCCAATTTTGAACAATGGATTCGTCACTATTTGATTTATATAATATTTACTTTTTGGAAGATCAACACATTTTATGACAAATTGTTGAATACGGATTAAATATAAATATGCCAAATGCCAATTACTAACCTCCACCTATAGGAAGCATATATTGTATTCCATAAAAAGAAATGACTGAATTTGAAATCAGAATAACACAGCTTTCGAATAAAATTTATTTGAATTTCGAATTGCGCGCCAATCCACAGATAATTAAATCTGAAAATGCTGGTTATAAAATCTCCAATTTCATAGGTAAAGACCTATTATAAACAAGCATGCTCCAGAATACAAGCGAACGTTTCTTGTAAAATTCCTACCGTAAATTTATGATCTACTGTTCTTTGGTATACGTAGCGCTTTTTTTGCAGTGGATAAGCCGTAGTAAAAAATGTTTTACCTAAGTAGTTTGTTTATTTATTTTAACGCAAACAAAACTAGTTCACAATTCACTATGTTAGTGTTAACTTTAACACTGGATGTAAAAAACGGTCTGGTCGAACGAATTTTGTTTTAACTCTTGTATTTTTCATGTCAGGATTTAAAAAACGCATGTTTTAGAACGAAATATTTGGATGCGAATAAAAACATTTAAAATACTTTTTTTTCTATTTATGAAATCCGTGCAGGGTCTGAACAATCTGAACTGCTCTTAAATAAATCCAATACAATAACGTCACGTCAGAGAGGGAATGCTGCCAGTCTTCTGGGCACTGTCCCACATGGTTCCTCTTTGGAGGACATTTTTTATCTGTAATTATTGTAAATCAATGTATATTTTCTTTGTAAATAAAAGATTTTATTTAGACATAACGTCACCCAAAATGTATATTTTGTGTAATATATATATTTTGTATAATTAATCATATTCTATGATTAATCATGCATATAGTGTTGACAATGGAATCATGACATAGGTCCTTTATAACGTATATCCCGTAATACATTATTAAGATTATAATTTTTGAAACAAATGAAAGGGTCCTTTGGGAAGACCTCTTTTGTTTCCTATTAGGTACCTACCCTAAATGCGAGTAAAGTAATTGTAATCAATGATATAATGTATTACAACAAGGTGAGGTGAGAGAGAAATTCTAACTTTGTGTTTGTAATGTAAATTTCTTGAGCAGCGGTAGGGTTAGCAAAAAAACTAGCCAAGTCAAAAAAACTTCCATCCGCGGTATAGTGAAAAAACACGATTCTTGTATGGGCTCCCTTAATTTTTTTATGAGTTGTTCTTATAGCGGCCATAGCAATACACAAGCTGTGAAAATCTTGTCTACCTATTAAGGTTCAAAATAAACAGAACGGTACAGTCAAGAGCACACGAAGCTTTGCACTTGTAATGCGAGGATGACCTTTATGAACGTTACAAAGTCCAATTTGTCAAGCTTCACGTGCTCTTGACTGTACCACGCCAGGCGGACGGAAGAACCGCAGAGTCTAAGTAATAGGTTTCTGTAAGAGTCGATTGATGTGGACAAAGCATGAGAGATGTGCAAGGTTCTATTATCTTTGCCTACATCTTCTAAAAAAAAGGCGTGGGTATTGTATGTTCTTTCAGAATACCAATTTTTCAACCAAAATTTTACTTTTACAATATATTTTCATATACCTAATGATCTTACCTTAGGCGGTGATCTGCCACAGATGCTGGAAGCGACGTACAGCGTCTGACTGCGGACACGTCGTATAAGAGACCGCAATAATCCATATATCTCAGGACTTTTATCCCCGAGGCAGGAAGAGGTATTCCATTACTGGATATACCGACATTTCACGAGATATATTGGACCCCTAAACGTTATAGGTGGTGAGCCCATCGCCGGACCGGGTCTATTTACACATGTCTCAGAATTAATTCTGAGACCTGGCGGGTTTCCTCAAGATGTTTTTCCTTCACCGTCGAGCTAGAGACCGCCGCCTAATCGTTTTGCGACAGGCACTTTGCGTACTATCATAATGCTATCAAGACGGCTTGAGATTGGTCCATTTGATCCATACCTAAGATACCATTACCTCCGTACCCACTTAGTAATATTGAGTTAAATATGAGCTGAGAAACTCCTCAAAGTTTCTCAAGGCTGTAAGCAACCTTTTTACATTGTTTATTTTTTGTCAATATTTCCACTGTTTTTTCTGTATGATGATGGAGTAGATGGGAAAATCAATTAGGTAATTATCTAGCTAATCACTTCCCGTTGCAAAATTTTCACGGGCTTATATTCTAATTTATCTATCTAGTTCACGTAGGTCCAGCAGTACCTATACATAGCAATAATTGTTGATATGGACTGTCCAGTCACGAAGATATAAAAATGAACTGATAAATGTGTTGCTAAGAGCAAAACTCGAGAGCGGCTTGACCGAATTGTCAGTTTTTTTATGTGTGAAGAAATACTCTAAGCTCAGCAGTAGGCTGTTACGGGTTGATGATGATATACGAGATTTATAAACTCCGACACCGTAAAAGTTGGAGCATCTACTTAAGTGTTTTTTCATGGAGACTTTTTTATCCTATCAACTATGTGAACGCGGACGAAGTCACAGCCAAAAGCTAGTTTTCTATGTATGTAAGAAAAACCAGGAAAATGCCAGTTGGACTTGCATAAGAAGGGTTCCGTACCATCGTACAATAAAAACGCAAAAAAAAAACACATTTTTCATAATGGGCTCCCTTTATTTTTTTATTTTATTTCATATTTGTTGTTATAAACGCAATAGAATAAACAGTCTGTGAAAATTTTGACTGTCTAATGATACAGCCTACTGACAGACACACAGATACTCTGACACACAAACAGACAGACGGGCGGATTGTCGGATGGACGGCAGCGGAGGCTTAGTAATAGGGTTCCGTTGGCCCCCTTTGGGTACTGAACCCTGAAAAATATCACTAGGACTTCAAGAAGATTCACACATTGTGGAGCATGTGGCCGCTACTTTTGAAAACGCCAAAGATATTTACTAGCACGTCTCTGAGAAACCTTGTAGTCTCCTCGTATGACTCTACGTGACTTGTATATTGTAAGCGTACTACTTCCTCATATGTGAGGAAAGACCCGTAGCTCAGCTGCGGTCTGCAGCATTACCACCTAAATTTAATTTGACTCCTCTATATTTAGCAATGTACCTACAATCATAAAACAAAAATAACTTATGATATTTATAGATTGTCTAAGATAGTAGACCTGCTGATACCGGTTCAATTCTAAGCCGGACTTATACAATATTTAACAGAATAAGCGCAATTCCTGACATTAGTTTGTTCAGTATCGACTACTTAATCGATTTTCAGCTATTTTTAATACGTGTAAATTTTTTTGGAAAAAATTATTAGCACAGTTGAATTTAGTGCTACCTTTGGAAATCGTACTATTATTGCTCTTAATTTAAATTAAATTGGTTAGACACAAGTAAAGTACGAAGGCATCATATTTTTTAAATATTAGTAGGTATACTAATTGAGGTATATGTGGAGTGCGCTTATTCTGTTACGCCTACTTAAGTGTTAATGGTTTCATATCGACAATTTGTATTGCAAGCGACGTTGTCTAACTTTAACAGTGCAAATTGCTTTATATTAAAGTTTCATTTCCTACCTAAACTACCTAAGATGAAGTGAACGTGAGATTTTCATTGCACCCAAACTTCACATGTTAATAAAACTCACTAACTTGAAGTACGAACTTGAAGACTCCGGAACAATTCCTTCCGAGACCGCTAAAGTTTCAAAATTCCATTAGCGGTTCTCACAATGCAAAGTTCTTTACTGCTCCCAGTAGTATTATCAATATATCAACCCTTATAATGCATTATTGGCTCCTAAACCAGCCCTTTATATCAAACGGTAAACATTGTTGAGCTTTGATGTGTAAATAAAATTACGATAAGGTAGAGCCTTATTTTTACGTGTTATTTTATCTACACTACACTAATATTATAAAGAGGAAAGATTTGTATGTTTGTAACATATAAACTCAAAAACTACTGGACCGATTTTAAAAATTCTTTCACCAATGGAAAGCTACATTATCTGAGTAATATAGGCTTTATTTTATTCCCGTATTCCTACGGGATTAAAACTATGTAAAAATGTATTTCCCAAAATATTCATAGTTTTAAAACTAAGAAAATTACATATTTTCATAATTTGAAATGATGTATAATTTTCAATGTAAACTGCTACTATGGAAGCGTTGCATGGAATAAAAGTTTTATTTTTATTTATTTATTCCCACGGGAACGGAAACTACTTGGGTGAAACCGCCCGGAACAGCTAGTTATCCCAAAGAATGCAATGGAACGAGACGAATAAACGATACAGCTATTAAAAATGTCAATTCTGAATATAAAATATATTATACATGGTATCTGCTAAAAAAAAACTGCATTTGTAGGGTTCCGTACCTGGGGGGGTCAACGAGATTATCGGTCCCTATTACTAAGGTTCCCCTGTCTCTCCATCTGTCTGTTTAAAGATACAGGAAGAAACTCGAAATTTTTACAGAGCGTGTATTTTTATGAAAATAAATTAAAAACATTAATAGGGGGGATACAAAAACGTGTTTTATGGGAGCCTGGGTCGGGCAGGTGAAAAAATGTTCGAGCAATTGTCCAACGGTAAAGAAATATTATCTTCCTTATTATTGACTAATAAAGGAATAAAATACTAAATTGTTCCTACTCTTGCAGACGGGGCGACTCGTCATTTACAAAGTGCCCGCAAGAACGAGAAAAACGCCACTGGACGCCAGCTAACAATAAATTCATAATTCATTAGGTGCAAGTATGAAACTGATCGGTTTTGACATAGTATTTAACATTGTTCAGAAATATGCCTGCAGTGACTGCACAGAAAATTATTTTATATAATATCGTCGTAACTTTAAAGCAATAATGAATTATAACCCCCAACGACGCTTCTTAGGTTTCATTTTAATCAATGACTTCAAAAGTTAACTCGATGAAAATTGACAGCTCTTATACAACTTCCCACTCAACTATCGGTTCGAATTTACGTAGGCGGTTTTAACTCACTCTGTATTCCATTTTACGCCTTAAGTTAACAACTTTAGGGAGTAAATTTCCAATAGTAACAATTTATAAAATTAAGCTAGTGCTCCGAATCCTCGGCTTATTGGAAATTTCAGTTTTTATTATGTTTTTCCTGTAAGCTCTTTTTCTTGACTTCTCAATAAATTTAAGTACTTATTCGATGTCAACCCAGCATAATACTAGTATTGAAGTAGCTCAGACTTTTCTATAACTAACAAAACAAACATCTATCAGAACGAGTATACGTTGTCAAGTTGACAAAAACAATGTCAGCTAGGTTTACGTGTTTCACTTCTTTCGGCGTTTGACTCTCTCTTAATCATTTTTTTTAAACACATACGTTGTTTTAAAACTAACTATTATGAAAATATTATCTCTTCCATTCCTACACTATATGTTAGTGAATGTGTTTAAATCCATTATGTTTGGACGCACAATTGTTTTGTCTTTCCATTCACGGAAAATCCAAATATATTTCATTTTATGGCGACATTAAAACTCAAATGGTAAGCTTACGTCAATGGGCACTTGAAAACCATTCAGCGTCCGAGCAAATAAAACACATCTGTAGCATAAAAATTACATTTCTATTATCAGAGTATCGTAATTTTTTTTTGTAATCCTACAATATAGTAAATAATAAAATTTTGGTACCTGTAAATGAAAATCTAATTGAAAAACACAAAAATATTATAATGGTGTGGTGTTACAAAAGTTGCGTCGCTTCTTTGCAGCTTGATCACTTTCTGAAACGGTGATACAAAAATCTATATTTTTTACTTGAGTTAAATACGACTACCTACTTTTATTTTAAAAATAAACCAGTTTTAAATATCTTGAATACGACTTTGAATTTCCAACCATGCTATTGTCTGTCATTAAACTACGACTCTTTTTATGGGTTCCAAATTAGAGGTTTCTAAGAGAATATACAAATGGACCTACCTGTCTTATGTATGAACCAGCTTTACTGATTTTATTTATTTAGGTACACAAGACCGAATATCATCATCATCAAATCAGCCGAAAGATGTCCATTGCTACATAGGCCTCTCCCAAGCATCGCCACAATGGCGGGCTCAGGTTTCCCGCATCCGAGACCTACCCGGAAGGCGCAAACAAAATGTAATCAAATTTTAGTATATAAATACGGAGATAAAATAAAGCCTAAGTATGTGTTATTCTGTATAAGCTTTATAACTGTAAAGTTTCATCAAAATCCGTTCAGTAGTTTTAATGTGAAAGAGGAACAAACATTCATAAAAACTTTCGCGTTTATCATATTAGTAGGATGTAATGGATTAAAATTACCTTAGTTTAAGTTACAACTTTTAATAGTTTTTTTATTATCTTCTTATTTTCTTTTTATAACATTTTTATTTAATTGCCGTGAGCCCGCAAAACCCTACCAAATGTAATTCTCTCTTGCTGATCTGCACAGGACAGGCTGTGCCTAGAGTGGAGATCGTCGTTACAAATATGTATAAATTGGTCTTAGTAATAAATATTTTTATTATTTATTATTTATTAATGGCTTACACATAAACGTGGTTTAAGACAATAAAAACATGAAAATGATTTTTTTTTTCATTCTAATTTTATTCAATTTTAATTATAATTAGGAGTATCTGACCAGAGGGCCTAGCCGAGTGGCATTGTACTTACGACTCGAATAATCTTATAGATTGAAAAATTTTGAGATAAGCACTCACAAACGAGCGCTTATTTTAATCCCATACATTGTGAATCTTTATGATCATTCGATTCGTAGTACAATGCGACGTGCTGGCTAGGCACTTGCCTATTTGAGCAGACATGTTATGCTAAGATTACCAATACGGCTTGCCAAGAGTGGTGATTACAGCCATTCCCTTAGGAGCAACGAACTAAAAATGTTGCGAGGATGACCTAAGCATTGACGTGGGTTATCTGTGTTCAAATGGAGAGAAATATTGGTTTATGTATCCACTTTTGCAAGTCCTCCTAAGCCAGGTTTTTGCCGCGACCACGGTCAAGTCTACTTTTGATTCTATTACGTTGAAACTACATTATTCAATTGAGATAGAATATGTTTACCCTTTTGTCTTATCTCATTATCTTCGATAACCTTAATTGTAATGCTGCCCTTCTCAAATTGTGTAAATCGCTGATTCTCATAAAAAAGAGTCTCTGGTATGATAACCCTCTCTAAACTGTATGTAACTATTTTCAAATAAAAATAAAGTATTATTATCTCAATTTTTTTATTCGAAATCATCTTCATAGACTGTCTAATTGTCTTCTAACCTTCTCTTTATCTTCTTATGACCATCACCGTCTTTGAATCAAGCCGCGGTTGCCCCTTTAGAATGTCTCGGAACTATATGTAAGTTCTGCAAGTTATAGGCCCTGCCTACTGCTACGTCGATAGAATTATCTGCTAGACAAATAGATTTTATGTTTAAAAAAAATAAAAAATAAAAATTCACGCTTTTTATCCCCGAAGGGACAGGCAGAGGTATTCGATTGAAAAATACCAAGTTTTCAGGAGAATATTCGATCCCTAAACGTCATAGGTGGTGAGCCCATCGCTGGACGGGGTCTGTTACATATGCCTCAGAATTAATTCTGAGACCTGCGGGTTTCCTCATTATGTTTTCCTTCACCGTCGAGCTAGTGATAAATATGTACGTAAATTTTTAAAAAACTCATTGGTACATGCCAGGATTCGAACCCGAGCCTCACTGATTTTCGGCCGGCTCTTTAACCGTCAGGGCTATCACTGCTACATTATAGATTTTATGTTATAGGCATAACAAATAGCTATAATAAATTACGGTAAAGGTAGTAGCTGATGTTGGATATAATAAGCTAACAAACCTATAATTAGAAATAAACCTTTTACTACACCTGCCAACTTCTGCGATGTGCTCTGGAGTTTGAATTACGAGACAGCGTACGCACGTCGTACATACGTCGAGTATTTCGGTATAAATTCGTTTATGTCAGCTCTCCGTCAGCAACTTCTATTTCTTTACGCATCTACGTAAAGCAAAGTGTATATTTCAATTCGCATGAATGAATTTGTGTGTACAGTAACCACACTTTTCTATTTCCGATGCGATGTGAGTTATTGCTTTAAGGTTTTTTTCCAAACATCCGCAATTTTGTTTGAAACGAATTTATAAAGGGTAGAGGCAGATGAATTATTTTTGAAATCCAAATTCCACGTCGCACTATTGCTGCGTTTATTTTTAACTTGAGTGATTCGATTTTGATTGTGAGTTACGTGCTGCGTTGCAGAAACGTCGGTTTTATGCTGTATCTAATAAAGCACTATCTATTTTGTTATCAAACCAGGGATTACAAACGTTAAATATATGGAATCTCTGATTACACCCTCGGGGTTAAAAGAGTGAAGTTTTTTTAAATATATCAAAGTAACCCATTTGGGTAACAGAAGTATGCAGACTGCCTTTTTTATTATTTTAAAATTGACTATAATATCGTAAAAATAAAAATATAAATAGGTACATTTTTAGAGGTGTATAGGGACAATCTTTCTAATGAATATTTACTCGCAATTTAATTGTCATATATGCAAATACCACAAGAACCGAACTCAAAAAAAAATTTATTTTTTTTATTTTACACATTTATTTACAAAGAGAATATACATTCATTTACAATAATTACAGATAAAAAATGACCTCCAAAGAGGAACCATGTGGGACAGTGCCCAGAAGACTGGCTGCATTCCCTCTCTGGATAGCTAGGCTGATCCTTTGACAGAGATAGCTGCCAGCCCTCTGGTCACCTAAAAAAAATATATTCAAACGTACCTTGCCTGATTTACCGATGTCGTAACAATACTTTTCTCATTACGTACCGCATTTGATCACACATAATTCGAACGTTATAATAGTTCTGCGAATGCGATTCGAATTCGGAGCACGTAACAATCTTTGCAATCAACGGCGATACATTGCTCATTGGCACATTACAATCCATTGGTGCCATTGGTAGACAATTTATTGGCTAGACGACCCGTAAATAGAGGGTAAAATCATTAAATTTTATACTACTTTTTGCCCGCAAATTAGTATGCTTCGCCTTTCGCCAAGAGAAAACGCGGTAGACAAATCTTTTGTCTACTGGCGTCGTGCTACCCGTGCTGGAGTAAAAAGTTGCTTATGTCGATTCTAAGATAATAATTAGATAAAAACAGTCAAATTGTAGTCGTCGAAAAGTCAAAAATAAGCTCAGTTAATGTCTTATTCATAACATTACCAGCTTTTCTTCGACTTCGACATTTAACAGGCGTTTAAACGTTACGCGATCAATGTAGTCTGTGTCACTTCCTACCCGATCCTCCAACTGTATACAAAAAAATACGTCGATCCGTACTTTCACAGTTACACTTTGAATAGCTCTCGCGTCAGCGGCGTTGCCTGCGTATATCCTGTTTTTTTCCCGTTCCAATATGAATTTCTCGAAATATTTTCTTAGAGGTTACCCTATAGGGAATCTACTTGCAAAAACCCAAGTTTGTAGCATTTATACCTTCTGCGATACGTGATTAATCAGTGAGTTAGTGGTTTTTATACGTATATTATCATATATAGATGGGAAGTTACCCATGAAAGTTAAGAGACAAATGCAGCCAACCCCCCCCCCCCCCCCCCACCAGTTCCGGTTCCACCTAATACCTAATCGCTGCAACATGAGTCACTGTATGAAAATAACATATCTCTAAAGGACGAGCTCCAATGTACCTTAACATATAGTACGAAAACGACAGATTGCATCGAAAATACAATTTTGCGATCTCATGTCAGTTTGGGCATTGCGTAGGCGAGTAATTTGCGACGCTAGAATTGTATGTGTCAGGCACACAGACTTATATCTCTTATGGTCGGGCATGTCTGCCACACACATCCGGAGATGACAGATAAACGGTAAATGGTTCCTAAAAACTGTCGCCGACATCAAAGCATATAGATATCGAGAGATGAAAAGCTATACTACTTGTAAAATGACATGCGTGTATTAGGTTTTTTATAATTTAATAAAAATGTAAATGGCAAACAAAGGCAAGCCCTGTCATTTACTCTGAAGCATGTGTTGCGTTTATCAAGCCACGTTGGAGCTAGAATAATTTCCGAAGCGTTGGTACATAATTATTAGTGTCGAGTATCGGCATTCAATAATATTGAATTCCAGAATATTATTTACAGTTGAATAATAATTATTATTTGTGCAAAATGGGGTGCGGTGTTTGGCTGCTCCACCTTTAAAAAAAAGTTGCCTGTAGTAGAATATAAAATAAAAAATAAAATACTTACTATAATGCCTACATGCTGGTGAAACTTAGTATTTTCGTCGTAGGTGTTAAAATAAAACAAAGAAGATTGTACTGTCAATAACATAAAAACAATGAGGTACCTACAGGTGAATTGTTTCAAAACCTTCGGCTGTATATTTCTGGAAGTACTGTTACAAATAAATTAATTTAAACAGACAATGGGTGGGAACATTTTATTGGCATGAAAAACAAATTTACTGCCGGGGTTTCAATGAGAGGTCCTTTTCACGAAAAAAAAACAATATCTACAGTCCTTTTAGAAGTAATGGTTCAACACCAGCCCATTTTTCTCAAAACATTTGGCATCAAATATCCATATCTTAACGGTGACGATACAAAAAACATATCACGTGGGAATAAACAAACCCCAAAATTGATTCTGATGGTTGACTGCTAGATAATGCCTTTAGGCATTAAGTTCGCCATGTGTAAATTTTCTTGGTACATGAAGTTAAATAAATAAATAAATTCTGAGGTCAAATGTTGCAATACCAAATCCCAGAGTGCTTGATGAATGAATTTTTGAAATCGGTCCAGTTTTTTCGCAGCCTAGTCATTACAAACATACAAAAAAATCATTTTTTCCCATAAGTATATAATATTAGCGCAGATAGTGTACACTAGCCGTATCTCCGAAATTGTAAAATCTTTCATCCCCTATTTAAATCCTTAAGAAAAAAAAAAACGTTCATTTGATAACTATCATTGAAATTTAAACTGTTACAACATTACTTAAACCTAAAACCAACTTCACAGGATGAATTAATAAAAATTTTGACATACCTACGATACACCTACGTTATTTACCTACCTACGAAAGTATTGTCGAAATTTCATGCTTCGATACACATTAGTTTAGGTTTTGCATTGCCTCTCAGTTGTCAATCAGTAAGTACTATAGTATAAATTATGAAGATTTACACAGGATTAATCTCTACATGTATAGTATAAAACCAAGTCACGCATCATGAAATGTATTTTAAATTTGAGAGTAAATTCAGCGTCTGTATTGAAGAAACCACATTAAGTAAGTATTTTTGTTTTTATGTTTATTACGATATTTAGTATGTATTAGTTTATTTTATCAACATATTATTTAAGTATTAGGATTTACCGTAATGTTATGTTTCATTGTTTATTTTTAATATTTGCGGCCAATTCCGCAAAATTATTTCTGCTTAGCCTGATGGTTGACTGGTAGATAATGTCTTTAGGCATTAAGTTCGCCATGTGTACGTTTTCTTGGTACATGAAGTTAAATAAATAAATAAATAAAGTGTACCCGAAACCGACGAGTTCGTATGAGCTGATTGATGGATGTGGATGAGGCGCGAGAGGTGTGCCAGATGGTAGCAAGCGGCGGTCTATTGTATCTGCCTACCCCTTCGGGAAAAAATCGTGAGCATTATGTTTGTATGTACCTATGTATTCAGAGTCTAGAAATACTCGTAAGTCGTCCAGATAATACCTACTGTGTTTGGGACAGATCTACTACGAATTTCTACTAAAAAAGCCGACTAAGTTCAAGTATGACTCGTACCGAAGGGTTCAGTACCGTAAAATGAAACGACTGATATCTTATTTTTTTTTATTACAGGAACGCGTATTTGTTGTTATACTGTCTACTTATTAAAGTTCAAAAGATACAGCCTGAGCACGGAACTCTTAAAATCTGACATATTTTTTAGAAAATCGATAATTATCATTATGGATTCTTACAGTGTGATAATAATGTTTACGTGAATTTTATTACCATGTTGCTATGCTACGAAAGATTTTATGTCGATACCAAATTAGTAGGTACCTACGTCTACCTCCGTACATCAACTGCTAATGAAAACATTGTCCGACCGATTCATCGCAAAAATGTTTTAGCATTTAAATCAATTTTATTTTCAACCTGCTTTTTACGATCTTACACTTTATTAGTCATAAATCTATTCAACTACGTTCGTATAACTTACAAGCGGAAAACATTACTCTTCATTGCTATGGCAGAGTAAAAGGAAAACTAGTTGGGAATGTTGCGATAGCCAAAAAAATATGCAGTGTTATCGCCGCCGCCCGTCGTGCTTTAACTAATACGATAAGCTTCTCTGTGCTTCAGAAGATATGTCGGCTGTATGTCCTAGTTTTAATTTGTAATAGGTAATATATTAGCACTGTTACTGTATTTTTCAAAATGTATGTACTTTATCACTTGCTCGTCGGTGAAGGAAAACATCGTGAGGAGGTCCCTGAAGAGAGACATGTGTATAAGACCCGGTTCCGCGATGGGCTCGCCACCTATCACGCTTAGGAGTCCAAAGAATATCTCGTGAAAAGTGGGTGTATCCAGAAATGGAATACCTCTGCCTACCCCTTCGCGAATGAAAGGCGTGAGATTATTTATATATATATTTTTGTAACTGTATTCAGATACAAAAATATGTATTGACGAGTACTTTCTCGTTTAAATAATAAGCTCATATTTTTATGTATCTTAATTACTTATATCAGTATTATTATTTAGCAAGTATATTTATTTAGTCAAATAATCTTAAACTAGCACTGTGGATTTTTTAAATCTAAAGCGCATCTATGTATAGGTACCTATAGGTCATAGAAAAAGAAAATGAACAGTTCTTCGAACACTTAAATTTTTCGTTTCTTCAATCACTTACCTTTAATTAAAGCTGACCGAAGAGGCTATTTTTATCTAAAATTTCCACACGGCTGTGTCCACATCATAAATCATCGAAAGTTAGCAAACTTCACGCAGATTACGCACATCCTCTACTAATCTATGCTATACGTACATAGATGCTACTGGAACATTTAGTATTGTTTTACAGAGAAAGTTCTACTTAATTACTAGACAAACTCTCAAATTATATATACATCACATTTACGCAACTATATTAAAACTACACTGATAATTAATATTTTTTCTTTCTAAAACTTTTTAAAGTATTCGTCCACGTTTAAAACCACACTAATTAATTTCGATTAAAAGAATAGCGGTGGCATTCCAAATTTAAATCCAAAAAGTAACGTTCGGATACCGACTGAAAGTTGCGTACACCATCGTGTTCCTGTGGAGACGGCCGCGCGGCCGAGTCTCACAAAATAGACTGGATGCGAACAAATCCTTGGGACGGAACGGGAGTAGACTGCGCATGGTACGAAGATAATCCGAAGCAAAGAACGGTGAAAGGCTTTCAGTGTGAATGCATCTTTTCTATTGTGCCAATGCGCGAGAAATGCGAGCTGTGGCTGATTAACGGGCCAAGCATGGTTGCGTGGAAGTGAGCGGGATTTCTTGGGGAGTGAACAATGACGTCACTTGGAACTGAGAGATTAGCAGGCGGTCTTTGTTTTAGTTCTACTTTTCCGTCACTTTTATACAATTTATCACATAATATTAATTACAATTATTTTAAAGTATTTTTAGAACTTTTACGGGGAGCAATCCCAATACAATAATTTGAAAAAGTGTCATTATAAAAATATATAATATCATGTAAAAAAAAGGAGCTACGTCTGCCAACAAACTGTTTTGCAGTTTGGCAGAGGTAATAATGTGTCCTGTATAAATTATTTCTGTGAATAAACACTTTTTCTTCTTTTCTTCTTCTTCTTCTTCTTCTTACACGGTTAAATTTTGTACGGTGAAGGAAAACCGCAGTCCCCCATTAAGGTATGTGTACAACACCTGACACTTTTAGGGGACCGAAATTGATGATGATTGGATATTTCGACGAATAAAATACTTACCTCATGCCTGGGATAAGACAGGACATTTTTTTTAAGATAACAAGCAGGATACTTCATTATTCAAAGGCATTCGACCAATCTTGTCACCCTATTCCGTACGCGTAGGTTTTATATCCACAAAGATTCCTTTCATATTTACGGCGCTTTTATTACTTCTGAATCACGGCCTTTCACAAGCCACCTATTAAATGTACACTATCGCGTGTAAATGTATGTTTTACTTTTATTCGCGTTACTCGATAAAAGTCGTTGCTCTTTATTACTAAGGCGCATGAAGTAAGTCAATTAATAAATTTTAAATAAATAAACTGTTTCCTTTTATTAATAGTATTATGAAGAGCGACTACTTTACTTTATAATAGCTGGTCTGGCAATTTGAAATATTAGTACCCAACGTAAGTTTTTTGTATGGCAGACGAAGCATAAAAGTCGAGTAAATGGGTATATGCCCATCCAGTAACACCCAATCCTGTAACACTGTTACTGGAGTGATGCTCTCGTAAATAATAAATAAATTGTGGGACACAAATTCACAAACGCCTAGGTATTTACTTCCAAACTAGACAGAACCTGTATTATAGGTACCTAATAAACCACTTATAAAAATACTTAAATAAATATCAAACACCCAGCCACGAAGCCAATAGACATGTTCACCCACCCATATTGGCCCTAAGCGGAAATCGAACCCGCGACCACCGACTCAGAAGGCAAGTACATTACCAACTGGGCCAACAGGTCCGTCAAAGTATAGTACAACTAATAAAATAATGAGGAATAGTGTGGTCCAAAAGCGTGATGGTCTGAATGAGTAGTAATTAGGATTGAAAAGGAATGCTGAGGTAGTTTGGTACATAGGTACTGAGCTAATAAATAGAAAGCTCTATAAGGGTTCTGTGAGTGGGCGAGTGGGTAGATGGCGACCTAGGCGTCTTCACATAATATAGACCAGATCGACGATGTATTGAAAAAACCGGCCAAGTGCGAGTCGGACTCGCCCAAAGGTGGCGCAAAGGGTTCCTCACTATTATGTATAGAAACGTCAAAAAAATCACGTTTGTTGTCTGGGAGCCCCCCTTAAATATTTATTTTATGTTGTTTTTAGTATTTGTTGTTATAGCGGCAATAGAAATACATAATTTGTGAAAATTTCAACTATCTATATAACAGGGTTCTTGAGATACGGCCTAGTGACAGGCAGACGATGGACAGACAGCTAAGTCTTAGTAATAGGGACCCGTTTTTACCCTTTGGGAACCCTAAAAAAGCCAAATAAAGAATATTAGAAACCGACGAGTATACATGAGTCGTTTGATGGATGTGAATGAAGCACGAGAGATCTGCTAATCTTTTGTCAACCTCAACTTGCCCCGATCTTTAATATTATAAAGAGGTAAAGTAGTTTGTAAGTATGTTAGAATGTTGTATTTATTACGAGTGCTACTGGTTCTATTCACAATATTATTTCACTGATACAAAACTACATAATGATGAATCAACCACATTATTCAAGACTGATATAGACTGTTTCAATGGGGAACTTGCACTAAAATTATATTGATAAATAATCTTAATAATCATAAGGATCAGCTTAGCTATCCAGAGAGGGAATGCGGGCAGTCTTCTGGGCACTGTCCCACATGGTTCCTCTTTGGAAGACATTTTTTATCTGTAATTATTGTAAATTAATGTATATTTTCTTTGTAAATAAAGAACTAATTTAAAAATCTTAATAATTCAATAATGATAGTCGCTAAAAAACATTGCTGAAAAAAAAACTTTTTTGGCGAAATATTTGAATTCTAAGTAAATCTATATGAGACGTAATTTGAAACACCAATCAGCGACGAGTGACGTCACTCCATCACAAAGCGAAAAAGAGGTAAGGAAATATTATTATGTGTTTGAAACGAATTAGGGGAGAGTTGGCTATATTGTCCCCCCTAAGGATTTTTTCGATTTATGCAAAAACTATAAAGAATTTATTTATGATTGTTTTTTTGTAAGATACTATGGTTAAAAGACTTTACTACATGAAACTGTTTTTGTAGATATTTAGCATGTATATGCTGAAAATATTTATTTTTAAAAAACTTTCCATCGGTACGATTTAGAAAACTGGTATGTTTAATCGTACCTTACGGTTTTTAAATCGTACTTAGAAATTCTCCATACAAATTTCAAATAAAATATCACATATTTATTTTCCCCATATTTTTTGAAATAAAATAAATTTATTATTTTTACATAAAATGTTATGTTTATTCAATTGTATATGCAATGTTTTTATAGATAAATAACAATATTTTGTTAAAAAAAAATATTTCGTTAAATATTAACCATCGGTACGATTAACAGAGCAGCTTGATCGTACTCACTTGAGATTTTCTTATTGATTAACAGGTTTTGTATAAAAACAACATTGATCCTTTTATTTCTTATGTATTTAAGATCAATATTGACTTGACCCACGAGAAACTTGTCAAGACAAAGTAAACTTAGCAGGTTTTACATGAATTGGGTGGTGAATAAATAACTAAATTTCATTTTTAGAGTTAAAAAATATTCATATATGGTAATTTGTACCGGTACAATTTCGAAACTCTCAAACGGTACGATTTTCAAAACAAACCCCATTTTGGAAAAACGCCATGTAAAATCATAACCTTAAATAACTGCGGCGTGATTGTCTCACAAATTAAAAGCCGAATAACTTGTTAACAACATAACAAAATAGAGATTCACGTATACGTTTCCGTTTGTCTGCAGAAGTTTAGAATTTCAAGGCAAAAAATTTCATGAACAACACCAAAAACATATTTTTTTGTCGTAAACAAAAATGGGTTCTTGCAGCGACGTGACAAACTGTCATGCCTTCCGAATTGTTGCCCGCATTAGATTTATGTTGCCAGATCAAAAAAATATGTGCATTAAGTAGGAAATACCTTGGTGGTACGATTAATCGATCGGTACAATATAGCCAACTTTCCCCTAACTCAAAAACTACTGAATCGATTTCAAAAATTCTTTTACAAATACAATGCTACATTATCTGTTAGTATCAAATAAAACTGAAAATATATTATTTTTGTAATACATAATATATTCACGCGCCATGACTAGTTTTCTTCATAAGATGAGGAGTGACGTCTCGTCAAGCCGATAGGCGTTTACGCGCGAACTTTGAAATGCCAATTTTTGATGTGCAATAAATAAATTATTTGTGCATATTTTAACTTATTTCTTTATCCTTAAATATTTAAGATAAGCTAAATACAAAATTTTATGCAAGATCCCCATTGTAATAATATAGGTGAAACCACACGGCGCAACAATTGCGTAATAATAACGTGTGTTTAATGATACTAAGCTCCTATATATTTTGGTTTCACGTGAAATTTTGTTTAGAATTGATATTGCAAATTTGAATGTCAATAGGAAAATCAATGGAACTAATGAGCGGCTTCATCGTAGGCTTATACAAGGATTTAGTCTACCCAAATGAACATCAAACATGAATATCCTGCATATAATCTGCATTTGACATATTAACCGACTAGAAGGAAGAGGTTCACAATTCGCCGGATTCTTTATTTATGTATTTTCTCGATTGCTCGAAGCCTGGAGCAATTTTGGAAAAAACTTCTTTGTTTAAATAATAATTCCAATCGGTCGATATACGATATCGATATCACCTATAGCGATATCGGCATTATTACGATGAAGACCACAGATAGCCACCAGAACTACATAATAATAACTCCTCAACTATACCTAACACATGCCAAAGCGATGAAGTTGCAATGAATAAAATTAATTTCAATAAGCGCACTTTGCCCTTAGATGGAATAAAACATTTATGTTTTGTTTTTTATAGTCTGATAACGCGCACACTTGTCAACAGCCATACAGCAAAACAGACAAGGACGGCACTCGGTTGTTCTTTGTAAAAAAATCATTGATGCTGAAACCAAAATTAATGAGAATTTCCAGCTTAAATTTTAATGGCTTTCAATAAAATGTGGTTACGACAAATTTTAATTATATCATTTTATAGTCGAGAATAAAACACATTCCATATTCATCTCGTAAAAGTTGAAATAATCCAGATTGACATCGTACGTTGTTTATAGACTTCTTCCCCTTGCCCAATAAGGATATCAGCATTCGTGCCACTTAACTTAGCTGGCGTTCACTCAGTTGTAATACTAACTACCTATAAGAACTACTATTGGCTAGGTGCGCGATGTCAGCGCCCACTAGTGGTAACAATTAGGGCGGACTTTGAAATGTCACATGGCTCGCTGTCATTACGAAAAGTAAGTAAACATAAAAATAATTTCAGTGAAACAACGTTATTTACTTAGGTCCTGTCGGATATTGTAAGTCTATAGCGTCGATAATAATGTTGACCTTTTTTATTTACCGTCAAAAATGCCACAATCAGTAAATTTCAGGCAGTATACCTACACGGACTTTCTGATGGCTTCACGGGAAATAAGTAAAGAAATGGACAAAATTTATCGACTAGAGCGTTTCATGTATCTTGTAGACCATTACTTATAGCAGTACTGTCGATAATAATACAGATTGTTGTGTATTTTCAGTTCAACATGGCCCAAAGAGATTAAAATATCTTTGACATGGTCAAATTAATTATAAAAACTGGATTCCGGACAATAACGCACAATATAGTTTTCCAGCCACAAACCACTACAAAAGACAAACAGTTAGTTTTGGCTCAACATGTGCAAGATGTAAAAGAAATAAAATGTGAAAATCAAATGAGCCACACCATTGAAGCTAGTGTAATAAGACAAACTTCAGTGACATCAACGCCATACAAAACATCATTGCAGTCGTTGATCTTGTTTTCAACTTGCTCTTGGAAATTTATAGAATTTGCGATCACTATTTTTGCCATTATTCTTGCAGTTGACTACGCAATAGGTTTCGTTACCCATGTTCAAGTATTTATTTTCCACTAAGAATGCACGAATACGTAAATTTCTCTAGTAAAAAGTGACAGTTCGTCTGAGTTCGTCCGACCCGAGTTTCTTTTTTAGCCACCATGGGCGCTGCGATCGATTCGTGGTTCCCCCACCCCCTACTTCGCACCCAGCCAATACCTCATTAGAGCGTTCTTATTTGGTCGCGCTATAATGGCGCACGCGTGACAAGTCAAGCAATTGTTTTTGTCAATTCCATACATTTGTATTTCTATTTGACTTCCCGAAACGTTTGACAAGGTTGCTTGGCTAGGCCCTCTAAGAATTCTGAAACTAGGACGCTCTCGCCGGTCCTTTTGGAATACAATGGGGTAGCATTTATGTACCTTGGTATTGAGAGCACGAAAGTGTGGAGCATAAAAACACAAAACAAGTATTCATTTTTAAAACAGAAACTGCTGTTTTGCAATCTTCTGACTGGATGACTGACTAGCCGAGTGACTGATAGATCAATGCACAGCCGAAACAATAATAGCGGGTTTTATTGAAATTTATCAGGAAAAAAACTAATAAACGACTTCAATACCTGGTCACCCGCTGGTAGGAAATATATAGATTATAAACATATCGATAAGTAGGTACTTGACTGAAAAGGTTCTATCCGCTTCTGATTTGCGTTATCATTATCTATGTCAATGTCCATTTATATTCAACATTCCGTCGCTAAGGGTGCCACTTGATAATCACTTACCTAGTGGCTTTTATCTCGCCGATAAAAAATCGAATGACAATGAGGAAATTGACGTGACACTGAAAGCTACCTTCCTTTATACGGATAGTTTTTTTCTATACACATGGCCTAGTAGCTAAAGCGCCCGCTTCTCATTCGTTAGGATCGGTCGAATCCGGGCATGTACCAATGAGTTAAAAAAAACTTACGTATATATTTATCACTAGCTTGACAGTAAAGGAAAATATTTTGAGGAAACCCGCAGGTCCCTGAATTAATTCTGAGACATGTGTAACATCCTCTGTCTGGCGACGGACTCATCACCTACATCACGTTTAAAGGTCCTAAGAATATACTTGTAAAACGCGGGTATTTTCAAAAATGGAATGGATTATTTGTTTTGCTGTATATACTTATTGTACCAACATATCAGGCTGAATCCGTCCACTGCTGGACAGAGCCCATCCGCCAAGCATCACCACAATGACCGGTCTTCTAGTTGCCGCATCCAGCTTGTACCCGAGACTTCCACCAGGTCTGCTTCACCTTCCTGTGAGCGGTCGCCACCCCAGAACTTACCTCTCTACACTGATATTATAAGAAGGAAACATTTATGTTTTTGTAACGAGTACCTAAGTATACTCAAAAACTAATGGACCGATTTAAAAAATTCTTTCACTAATGGAAAGCTAGAATATCCCTGAGTAACAGAGGCCATATTTTATTCAAGTGTTCAAACGGGAACGGGAACTACGCTAAGCTAGTATACTATATTTTTATAATATTACTAGCGGTTCTGCGCGGTTTCACCCGCGTAGTTCCCGTAAGATGAAATAATTTCTCCCGTTTTTTACACATTTACCACTATATCTTTGCTCCTATTGGTCGTAGCGTGATGTTATATAGCCTATAGCCTTCCTCGATAACTGGACTATCCAACACAAAAAGAATTATTCAATTCGAACCAGTAGTTTCGGAGATTAGCGCGTTCAAACAAACAAACAAACAAACAAACAAACAAACTCTTCAGCTTTATAATATTAGTATAGATGTACTATAAGACCCCTATAAAAATTCACACACGCAAAACCGTTGATCCCGTTGAAGTCGTTAAGGCATAACAGATATCCAAAGGTGGCGGGATAAGCAAAGTTCTGAGGGTCCGGTGGCCACTAGCCTTACACATTTCCGAATCAGCAGACGGGCTCGCGCGGAGATAATGGCCTAGTTATAGGTAATATCGATTAATGTAAATAATATTTTTGGACTGCCTTTACGACCTCTCTGTATATTTGTTTTTAGTGAGACTCATAAAAACTAGAATAATTTTATGAAAACCTATAGTACTATCCCACAATCATAACTGATATTTAGAGTTAAAAAAAAAGAAAAAATAAGCCGTACCTATTATATTTAATTCCATGTGTAGTTTCGTAATAAACTTCATTCCATGTATGTACAATTAATTAAATAAACAATCGAAACATGCATCACATAATATGGGTATTCCTTGGGTATTTTACTGTAATAAATAAAAATAATGAATCTGAGTGATTCATTACTGATTAAATAATTATTAAATAATTAATTAATGTTATACCTACTAAAAATATATGGACAAGAAACTAAAGGTATTATGTATTATTTAGGTATTTTTCATTTCAATAATACCTGTATAGGTACTATTAGTAAAGATAGATAATATATTAATGGTATAATTATAGTCCACAATGTCCACATTCGTCATTGTCTTGCTGAATGCGGCTGCATTCATTACAATAACAAGTTGTGATACATCACCGCGTGCAGTCAGTCTAGATAACCTACGCCCAAAGATATTTAATACTAGCAGCGCCCCGCGGTTTCCCCCGGTAGTTCCCGTTCACGTGGGAATACGGGGATAAAATATAGCCTATGTGTTATTCTGATGTATAAGCTATATAAATGTAAAGTTTCATCAAAATCCGTTTAGTAGTTTTTGCGTGAAAGAGGAACAAACATCCGCCCATACATCCATACATCCATCCATACAACCTTTATCATTTATAATATTATATTATATTATATTATATTATATTATATTATATTATATTATATTATATTATATTATATTATATTATATTATATTATATTATATTATATTATATTATATTATATTATATTATATTATATTATATTATATTATATTATATTATATTATATTATATTATATTATATTATATTATATTATATTATATTATATTATATTATATTATATTATATTATATTATATTATATTATATTATATTATATTATATTATATTATATTATATTATATTATATTATATTATATTATATTATATTATATTATATTATATTATATTATATTATATTATATTATATTATATTATATTATATTATATTATATTATATTATATTATATTATATTATATTATATTATATTATATTATATTATATTATATTATATTATATTATATTATATTATATTATATTATATTATATTATATTATATTATATTATATTATATTATATTATATTATATTATATTATATTATATTATATTATATTATATTATATTATATTATATTATATTATATTATATTATATTATATTATATTATATTATATTATATTATATTATATTATATTATATTATATTATATTATATTATATTATATTATATTATATTATATTATATTATATTATATTATATTATATTATATTATATTATATTATATTATATTATATTATATTATATTATATTATATTATATTATATTATATTATATTATATTATATTATATTATATTATATTATATTATATTATATTATATTATATTATATTATATTATATTATATTATATTATATTATATTATATTATATTATATTATATTATATTATATTATATTATATTATATTATATTATATTATATTATATTATATTATATTATATTATATTATATTATATTATATTATATTATATTATATTATATTATATTATATTATAGTAGGATGCTAGGACAGAGAGCGTTGTGTTTGCTTTGACCGCTCTATATCCTAATAGTTTAGTATTTATATTTAAATGTCATTGCCTCCGCCAGAGCGAAAATTAGATTATCTCACGCCTAAAGATTTAACTAAAACTAAAATTAATTTAATTTTAATAGGCAGCAGTCATAACCCTGTAGTTAAAAGAGCAGAGTTGACCCTGTGATTAAAAGAGCCCAATTCTCATGTGTTAGGCTTGGGTTCGAATCCTGGCGAAGGCATGGACCAATGAATTTTTCCAAAAATAAGTATCTACTTAAATATTATATCACTAGCTCGTGAGCAAACCCGCAGGTCCCAGAATGGATGCTGAGGCATGTGTGCCACCTGTCACGTATAAAAATATATATGTATATATATATATATATATATATATATATATATATATATGAAACTGATGAAAAGTGCGTATTTCCAGAATTGGAATACCTCCGCCTAACCCCTCGGAGATAAAGGCATGAGCATATTAAAATTTATTTATATATTAGGGAAAATGTTACAGACTATTAAACGTTCTAATTCTTTATTTGTGTTTCCAATAATGATCCGATGTTTCCGCAAATGTCATATACTTTATAATAATATAATCAAAATACACTTGACAAAACAACATGTTGCCTAGCAACCAACCATAGAGCCATGAAGTCGACGAAATCATTGTTCATAACCTGTTTGAAAAAAAATATAAATATACTACTTTTCACTATCTTTGCTCGTTTTTTGGCTAACTGGTGGTTGCCCTTAATTCTCACAAACACGGATTTTGATCCGATAGAACTTTTGTGGGTTGTTACAGAATTAGAGTAGGGCCCCCCAGCCAAAGCGGAAACGAATATTTCATTCTCTTTTGTTCGCTTTATTGTTGTACTAACTATTAAGAACTACAAGTATGAGATTATAGTTCTTTAGAGCTTTGCGTCAATTTTATTCGGTCGAGGTCAAGAGAAGTCGAGCGGTAATGTCAATGTACGTGTCACTAGGCTCCCTGTTCATTTCAAACGTTTGGCCTTGACGTATAGTCTCCGCACGTCAACAATGGAGATCTTCATTTATTAGAACACTAGCTGATGCCCGCGACTTCGTCCGCGTGGAATTTGTTATTCCTTTAAGTTTAGAAAATATATCAAGAAGGATATTACACACTATCTATCTACAATAATATTATAAAGAGGAATTAAAGATTTGTATTTTTGTATGTTAATAACGAATAAACTGAAAAACTACTGGACCGATTTTAAAAATTCTTTCACCAATAGAATGTTACATTATCCCTGAGTAATATAGGATATATCTATGACGAAAAAAATTAGGGATCCTTACTAAAACTTGTCTGTACATGCCGGGATTGGAACCCTAGGCTCGCGAATGAGAAGCGGGCTCTTTAGCGACTGGGCTATCATTGCTGTTTAATATTTTTGTTATTAAAAACACCCTATATACAACGCGTCACAGAATAAGCGCAATTCCTGATACGTACCTCGATTAGTATACTAACATAAAAAGATGGTGATGCATTCGTAGTTTAGTTTTGACTAACCAAATTGCTTAAATAAAGAGCGATAACAGTACGGTGTCAATAGGCAGTCCTAAATTTAGTTATTCTAATAAATTTTTCGGAAAAACATTACACATATTGAAAATAGCTGAAATCAATTAAGTAGTTGATACTAATTTCAGGAATTGCGCTTATTCTCTTACGTGTTGTAAAGCCTAGGACACTCTCTGGATTATGATTTTTGAATTAGTTCTTGATATGAATAGCTACGCATGTGGTCATAATAACAAATAAATTTCCATAAGGAACCCATAATGAATTCTCAAAGAAAAAAGAAGTGGACTTTGTATGGAGACTATTGAAGAATATTTGTGCCAAGTTTCAAGTTGAAGATAAGGAAATCTTGTTGTTTGTTTTGAGGAGTATTTTTACAATATTTTAAATTGATACACCCAAAAATAAAGGTTTTCCGTACATACCAAACTCAACCCCTACTTTCACTCTTTTGGGGGAGGACTTTCTAAAAATCCAAAAATACGTATCTCATCATTTATTTCTAAGAGTAGTTTTTTTTTTGGAAAAACCAGAAATAGGTATCTTGTTGTTTGTTTTGAGGAGTATTTCTACAAAGTTTTGAATTGATACACCCAAAAATGAAGGTTTTCCATACATACCAAACTCAACCCCTACTTTCACCCTTTTAGGGGACGATTTTCGAAAAATTCAAAAACACGTATCTCATCATTTATTTCTAAGAGTATTTGTGAGAAGTTTCACGTTGATAGAATAAAAAAAAACAACACGTCTCCATACCAACTCCATCCCGTTTCACCCCCTTCGGGAGGGTTTTTTAGAAAATCCGGAAATACGTTTCTTGTTGTTTGTTTTGAGGAGTATTTTTACAAAGTTTGGAATTGATACACCCAAAAATGAAGGTTTTCCATACATACCAAACTGAACCCCTACTTTCACCCTTTTTGGGGACGGTTTTCGAAAAGTTCAAACACACGTATCTCATTATTTATTTCTAAAAGTATTTGTGCCAAGTTTCAACCTGATAGACGTTAAAAACAACACGTCCCCAAACAAACTCCAATCCCCTGTTTCAACCATTTAGGGGTTTTTTTTTGAAAAATCCAGAAATACGTACCTTGTTGTTTGTTTTGATGAGTATTTTTACAAAGTTTGGAATTGATACACCCAAAAATTAAGGGTTTCCATACACATCAAACTCAACCCCTACTTTTACACCTTTAGGGGACGATTTTAGAAAAATCCGAAAATACGTATCTCGTCATTTATGTCTAAGAGTATTTGTGTCAAGTTTCAACTTGATAGACGTAAAAACCAACACGTCTCTATACAAACTCCATCCCCCTGTTTCAACCCCTTAGCGGTTTTTTTTTTGGAAAATCCAATTTTTACAAAGTTTCGAATTGATATACCCAAAAATGAAGGTTTTCCAAACATACCAATCTCAACCCCCACTTTCACACCTTTAAGGGACGATTTTCGAAAATTCCAAAAATACGTATCTCATTATTTATTTCTAAGAGTATTTGTGTCAAGTTTCAACTTGATAGACGTAAAAAACAACACGTCTCCATACAAACTCCATCCCCCTGTTTCAACCCCTTAGGGGGGTTTTTTTGGAAAATCCAGAATCACATGTCTTGTTATTTGTTTTGAGGAGTATTTTAACAATGTTTCGAATTGATACACCCAAAAATGAAGGTTTTGCATACAAACTCTCAACCCCTTTTTCACCCCCTTAAAGGTTGAATTTGGAAAATTCCTTTCTTATTCCTAGTCTACGTCTTTAAAATAGTATATGTAAAAAAAATCAGCTTTCTAGGTGTAAGGGTTTAGGCTGGGCGTTGATGAGTCAGTGAGTCAGGACTTCTCTCTTTATATATATAAGAATATAGATTAGGGGTGTTGGTTTAGTTAACGATGTTAATTTGTGTGCTACTGGGTTCATTTTCAGATTACGCTTTAGAACGTCCCTAAGCCACGCAGACACAATAGGATTATGTGTTCATTCTCCATGGCCAAAAGCAAAGAGCAGTGATAGCCCGAACGGTTAAAGAGCCGGCCGAAAATCAGTGAGGCTCGGGTTTGAATCCTGGCATGTACCAATGAGTTTTTCAAAAACTTACGTACATGTTTATCACTAGCTCGACGGTGAATGAAAAACATCGTGAGGAGGTCCATAAAGAGAGACATGTGTATAAGACCCGGTCCGGCGATGGGCTCATTACCTATCACGTTTAGGGGTCCATATATCTCGTGAAATGTGGGTATATCCAGTAATGGAATACCTCTGCCTACCCCCTCGGGAATAAAAGAGGCTTGAGATTATATTATTATATTATCTCCATGGCCGTCCGTGGTACACTTTTATGACTGGTGATGATTTTTATATGATAACTAGCGACCCGCCCCGGCTTCGCACGGGTGCAATGCTGAATTTTCTTTGCTATAAACCATCCCTGGACCCACTCGAACCCACACAAAAAGTTTCATCAAAATCGGTCCGGCCGTTCTCGAGTTAAATCGTCAGGAAGGAAAACCCGACTTATTTTTATATAGTAGATAACTCTCATATACGAGTACCATATTTCTACTAAGTACCTAAAATATGTGTAACTCTACTCCAAAATAAACAAATCTATCTGGCGGTTTATTAATAATTTTGTAATTTCGTACATGTGATTCATAGAGAATATTTTAGTTTCATCGACAACTCATATTATTTCCCACTTCCCACATCCGCTAGACTATTTTACCTAAACGGAGGTACGTTTAGGCATATACCTAATATTACAAAAAGTTATAGAACTTAATTCATTATACCTACGGCATACGCCAATGATTATATCAATGCGATTATCCACACTAATATTATATAGAGGAAAGATTAGATTTTCTGTTTGTTTGTATTGAATAGGCTCCGAAACTTCTCAACCGATTTTAAAAATTCTTTCATCAATGAAAAGCTTAATTTTCAATAAAACATGGGCTAAAATTTTCCGACGGTAACCGGGAACTACTAGTAAGTATAACAATAAAACTCAACTTCGAAAGAACATCGTGAGTAAAGCCGCTTGTCCCATATGTCTATGCACCCTAGTCCGGCGATGGGGACAACCACAAATACACTGTTAAACAGTGGGTATTTGTGGTAGAATGCCTCCTTGGGACCTTCGGTGAGGTAAGGTGTGAGTTTATCTATTTTTGTATCCACGTATGTATGCAGTGTTATTGTAAAAGCCGTGATATTATATTTTGCACGGACTTTTAGCAATCGTCTCCATTTTATACAATATCGCAGGACAATCTTAGTTAGGCAAATTATAATTTCACTAAACAGATTCACGAACGGTTGGACCGATTTTGATAAAGGGGTGTGGTTTTGATTCACAATTTACACGTAAAGTTTCGCTGTTGTCTATGGCAGAACAACGCCTGGACAACTAATTCAAAATAAATATGAGTCATAATTCGATATAATTTATTAGTCAGAAAACACGCACAAACCTAATTAAAAGTTTGAGAATTTATGTTGTTGGCTTCGGAAATCAGAAAAGTTGTAGCACGTCTACGGACGTCATTCGTGAAAGACGATGGCTAAACAAATTAATCGTTCTGTTATTTCGACATAATCTAGTTAGTTTAGTTTGGCCATCCAGCGTGGCAACGCCGCTAGTATCTTGGGCACATTTGGGCAGGCTGCGATCCGGGGTGGGCTCTTTTTGTAGTTGTTTATACATAATATATTAGTATGTGTTAGTTTAGTTTTCAAGAAAGAGTTTTTATGTGTAACAGACCCGGTCCGGCGATGGGCTCACCACCTATCACGTTTGGGGGCCGAATATACTCGTGAAAAGTGGGTATGTCCAGAAATGGAATACCTCTGCCTACCCCCTCGCGGATTCGTAAAAGGAGGAGGTTCGCAATTAGTTTTTTTGTATATATGTTACGCGTTTATTCCGCAAAATAATTAATCGATTTTGATTATTTTTTTGGTAGATCATACTTCGGAGGTGGTCCCATTTAAATTATATCCAAATCGGTGGAGCGGTTTTAAAATATAAAAAAAAGCCTAAGAAATGACTGTATAATTATATATTTGATATTTTTATGTTTTGTTACTCTGTTTGTTTTTTTACTTTTTATACTATAACATCTTATACGGTAAGAATTAATTAGATACTATACGTTTCTATGACTTGCGTAGAATTTGTAAAATGTAACTCATTTATGTTTTTTCTTATACACGAGTTAAGCTCGCTGTTAATACACAAGTACATGATTAATTTTATGGAGAGTCCTCAGATATGGAAATTGGAATCTTTTACACTAAGACCGCACGTCTCTCATGAAAAGTTAAATTCCCTTGCCACAAAACTTATTAATTGGGTCCAATAATTAACCAGTTAAGTGATCAATCCTGTGATATGATTTATTGAAATGTAGGTATATACAGCGATGGGTTCACCACCTGTCAAGTTTAAGGGTCTGATACATACATTTGTGAAATGTGCGTAGGTACGTTCAGAAATGGAATAACACACCAAACCTCCTTTGGTATGTGACTTAAAAGTATACCTAACTGTGATAATACATATATATTTTTTAAACTTTTAGCTCGACGGTGAAGTAAAACACCGCGAGGAAACAAAATCGAAATTTCTTTGTAGCATTCGCAAGGTATATAATAGTTGGCTAGATATACTAGAACGGTTGAATAAAGAAAGAACTAAATAAGATAATGATTTTAATAATTGACGGGTTTTAAGAATTAGGAAGGGTATTGCATAATGAATATTGCATAATGAATCTATTTTCATTTGAAAATAATACAGTCGGAAATAGAGATATTGAATAAGTAACTTACGTAGAGCAGTGATAGCCGGGACGGTGAAACCCGCAGGTCTCAGAATTAATTCTGAGACATGTGTAAAAAGACCCGGTCCGGCGATAGGCTCACCACCTATCACGTATAGGGGTCCAATATATCTCGTGAAATGTGGGTATATCCAGTAATGGAATACCTCTGCCTACCCCCTCGGGGATAAAAGGCGTGAGATTATATTATATATATTATTATAACTTACGTATTATTTAAATGTATTCCTAGAATCTCTACAGGAGCGGATTCCAATAAGTAGATAATATAAAATAGCGGTTTGTGGAAATACGTTTATACTGAACCAAAATTGAAATTCTACAAGTTCTTGCCTTTGATGTTGAGGGTCCAATTAATTCACAAAATCGAATCGTTTGAAAATATATGATGACAGTAAATATTTGAATATGTTTTTATGAAAGAATTAATCAATGTTTCTATTTTGTTGTTGTGACAGCGTAGGGTCAGCCACCTCCCGTAATCTATACTAATATAATAATAATATTATAATACTAGCAGCGCCCCGCGGTTTTAACGTGCGTAGTTCCCGTTCCCATGGAAATACGGTTCTTTCACCAATGGAAAGCTAAAATATCCTTGAGTAACACAGGATTTTATACCCGTATTCCTACGGGAACTGGAACTACGGGGTTGAAACCGCGCAGAACCGCTAGTCTCTACTAAAATTATAAATACTTAAGTACTCGTACACAACTAAAATGTCTGTTTGTCTGCAGGAATCAACCTTTTCATGACTAAAACGATTTACCGATCTAAATGACATTTGGTAGGACGATAGTTTACACCTTGAGAAAGAACCTTAGTTACTTTTCATCAAAAATACACTAAGGGGACGCGATACCTAAAAGTTCAGGCAGGCAACAATGGTGTAGGCAAATACGTTTAAAGAAAAAGTTTCTAGAATGATTTTCTTCCAACCTCTTTGGGTGTAGGTATTTCATATGTCGTCAAACTTGTTCTAGTTTATCTGGATGATATATTATGTCAAGAAGATTGCATTTCATCACTGGAAAGCTACATTACCAGGGAGTAACATATACTATATTTTATCCCTGTATTCCTACGGGAACGGGAACTACGCGGGCGGGTATAAATAAAGTAAGACTCTGATACGAACATTTATAACTAAGCAGTAAATTTCGTTTAATGCGTTTAACATCAGTATTCTATTGGCACGTTCAAATTGAATTACGATCACAGCTTCCCTTCTTTCCCGACTGCACCAGAATGAGTGTCATACATACATACCGTCATCTTCAACATATGCTCACGCCTTTTTCCCGAAGGGGTAGGTCACCACCTGCTACGATTTTGAATCGGTTCATACTTGCTCGTCGGTTTGCGGGTATGTATTTAGGTAATGTGATTATATTTCTTTAGTAAAGCCTGCAGTCACATTCGTTATAGCTTGCTTATTTATATCCGAAATTAATAATAATATCAAGATATTTGCCAGCTTACTTAATAAGTAGCTAATAATCTAGAGTACTTTTTATAGCGGCAGAATGTCTCATTCCCAAAGGAAAATTAAAAACTGGGTAAAAAGAGAAATACGCACTACTCCGAAACAATAAAACTTAAAATCTTGAAATATGGAATGTATGTGTCTTATATGTATTGGCACCCGCTATTTGAAATATGCCTATGTATGAGTAGGCGTCTGTCGTAGGACTCGTAGGCAACCATTATGAAGGCATTTTCAGAATTTCCCACGTGAACGGGAATAAACTGGAACCGAGCTTGCAACGCCGGTTGGACACCAGATATAGTGTTTAATATTAAGTACAATTAGTATTGTAAAATAGATTATGAGGTTTCACTGATCTCCAAAATGTCATAGTTTCTATAGAGTTAGCATTGGCTACGCAATGTCAATGACAACGGTCACATGCATGAGGCAACCACATTTAAATCTGAAAACGAAGACTAAGTATCATTACACGTATGTAGCATAAACCAAGCTTGTACAATATGGTGTAAGTAACTCAAACAGATTACCCTAAAAGCGATAGACCCTCCGCGACTAATGTTCTCCATAAAAGATGAAAGGGAGGGAACCCAACCCTGTAATCTGTCGATTCAGGGATAGCAATTATGACGTCATAGTCTGGTCTTGACCCTTAGTGATTTGGGTAACGCCTCGCTATGATTAAATGGCATGTATTATTTGTATCACAGTGTTTACACATCTATCTTTACAATCCACTTTCATAACTTATAGGATAGCTTCTGCCCGCGACTTCGCAGTTGTTCTGGTATGAAAAGTATCATAAGTAATATGTCCTTAGTCAACATGCAAGTTATCTTCCCAAAAAGGTCAGTCAGAAGGTAACAAACAGACTGAAACAATTACTTTCTCATTTATTATATTAGTAGGGAAGTAGGGATTTTGTGAATAATTAATGAATATAATGAATTTATATCAACCGTTTCTCTCCACATTCTTAACCCTTTCGGAGAATCATAATCGACAGGACAACTTTCTAAGACCATCTGAATATCTGAGGTTTGCGATTTGAATTGGGATCCAAAATAGCTCAAGAAAATTGTATGATATACAACATGTAACAGAATAAGCGCAATTCCTGAAATTAGTTTGTTCAGTATCGACTACTTATTCGATTTCAGCTATTTTTAATATGTGTTAAATTTTTCAAAAAAGTGTATTATCGTAGCTGAATTTAGTGCTTTCTATGGAAATCGTGGTACTATTAATCGATATTTAAGAAAACTGGTTAGACACAACTAAAGTTCGATTGCAACATTTTTTTTATATTAATACTAGCGACCCGCCCCGACTTCGCACGGGTGCAATGCTTATACTAAAACCTTCCTCTTGAATCACTCTATCTATTAAAAAAAACCGCATCATCAAATCCGTTGCGTAGTTTTAAAGATTTAAGCATACAAAGGGACATAGGGACATAAGGATATAGGGACAGAAAAAGCGACTTTGTTTTATACTATGTAGTGATAGTGATACTAATTGGGGTGTATGAGGAATTGCGCTTTTTCTTGTTGTATATTTACTTAGTATTAAAATTGCCTTCAGAGAACCGCAATTTAAAGCCACTTCCTCTGCCTTTAGGTTTTTTTTATTATTGACCGCTTAAAATAAAGGCTATTCGATTTCCTATGCTATTTCAATTCACCAGTCTTATTTTATGGTTATTCTAGCGTTTCTAGCTACACAAGCAGTGATTATGTGAGATTTAAAAAAAGAAAAGTGAAACAGTTTACGTCTACCTACTACTAAATCAAAAATAAAAATACAAAAAACTTTTTTTAAACTCGAAAAAAAAACACAAATGGAACGCTTATTATTGTTGTGTTTCACGTGCAATGAAAATATTGCTTTATTTTGCTCTTTTGAAACTCAACTCTAAAAATCATGCACACAACTTTACCATCGGTAAGTCTAGTTGCAACCGGCTTTTAGTAGCAAATACAAAACCAAGTATAGATCATAATTATTGTTGTATCTCATATTAATATTGTAGTAGGGTTCTGTTCCCGAAGGATTTTGGATGTATTTGTAAAGTGCTACTTTTTCAGTTTTCTATTTACCTATGTATAACGGATAGAAGTAATGTATAACGTTATCACTTCGAAGTAGAGTGTAGTGTCCGAATTAGAATTCACAAAGTTTCATATTGCAATGCCTAAAAAAATATCTTATATAAAATAGAGATATTTTTTATTGGGACACAATTCACACACGATTATTTAGTCCCAAACTAGGCAGAGCCTGTACTATGGGTAGGTACTAAGTAACCGATAGACATTGTACATAAATAAATATTTAATACCCAGACACCAACATCAACAGCTATTTTTGTTTTGTGCTGGGTCGCAGGTTAATAGACCATAAATAAATCTCAAATATGTATGTAAACAAACAATACAAACATAGGTTGGATTGACAATATTTTTTATGGGTAAAACAGAGCAATGTAAAGGCATGTCGCTCCATTTCACCGTATTAATGACGTCATTTGTCGTTTACGACTTCTTAGTACCTTTACGAGCTTCTAAGTCTATTTTTGTATGAACGTGTGTTGAAAATTTACGATTTTTGGAAAAAGAGTATATTTAGTTTTGTCTAGTTTCATTTTAAAATAAAATGTGCTTGTGTTGTTATTGTTACAGAATATCGATATTTATAAATTACTTTTTTCACCGGTATTCTCCAACATCATCATTCTTCAATACGATGGTTCTTCGATTTTAATGGAAACATATGTATAGTTGAATATACTAAACAACAACTATTATTATGTACCTACCTAGGTTACAAACAAAATTATGTATTTGTATTTATGTTTTTTAAATTCTAGCATGGAAATAGTAGAAAAAAATACAAAGATTTTTTCTACCGAGATGTTTTCTGAGTAATTTGCGGAACAGTTAAAGTTCACTGAACTTTAACTACTTATTATTCGTAATGCCCGCAGCGACCCAATGTAAATTGCAAATCATTTTGTAAATATATTTTGGGACCATCCCAAAAGGTTTTCGAGTCCCAAACGTGAGTCTTTGCTATGATGGGCTCTTAACAAAAGAAAGACAACTTTCATTTAAAACTTGCCACACTATGCTTTAACATCGTTAGCCCTTAACAGTCCTGTGCTGACCTATAGGTCTTTTATCACAAGATTTGAATAAGTTTTTTTTTATTTAGGTAAGGCTTATTTATATACGATGACTTCAGTAGATTCACTCACTGTCGGCTGTAAAATAGGGTAGTTTCCTGCCCAGTCAAATGAGTTACTTTTTATGATCCGTCAAAACTAAATTTTACTATGGAAAATGTACTGAAATAGCAAGATGTGACGTCATAGTTTCTAGTGCTCAATTGCAACACTTTTTTAGGTTGTTTTATTATTGTTATAATTGTAAAGTAAAAACCGAAATACATGTTTAAATGTGTTTTGGGATAATCTTTTAAATGAATGACTACTTGCAATTAAATTTCGATGCTGTCAACTACCCCATTCCATTCCTAGAAATATGCACATTTGACAATTTATTTTTAAACTCTATACCCGTCCCCGGAATAAACAATGCTGGCGCCTGCGGGTTTTCTCACGATACTCTGCTTTCCTTAACCATCAAGAGTGATTAGTGATAAATTCTTTTTAAGTTTGAAATAAAACTTTATGTTACATTTTTCACTTCATAGGATGACAAAAAATATTTTATTAATTTTCTCTTTGCTCAAATTACTTTATTATTAATGAGGGGTCTAAATCAAACTGTAGACGCTCAATTTATAATTTAACTATCACTATACTACAGTGAATTGGAAAAATTGCTACTCCTTGTACAAACTACACGAAACTTTAGCCTCCACAAAGTAAGTGATTCTTGGCAAATTTACTTAGGTCTGTGGTGACTGCGAGAAAACTGTCTTTTAATATTTAATTGATGCCATTTAACGGAGCTGTGTTCAAGAGAATTAGGTGTAAATGGGGGAGAAATGTTAATTCGTTGATAAATTACCATTCTCTACTGTTATAAAATGCCACAGCAAGATGTATAACAGTAGGTACAAGCAGCTTGCATCAATCATATCAAAATGGGCTTATAACGTTTTCCTTCATTTAGATTTCTCCGTTCACTTCTGTTCAAACCGTACCGTACTGTACATATGAAAGTGATTCTCTTATTTACTTTATACATTAATGAATCCGCCAACATCATCATCATTCTCCCTCTACCTTTATCATTTTTTTTTTTTGGATCAACGCAATATGCTATTTACACTACAAAAGGTTTTGGTATTTTTTGTCCTACACCCTTCTTAAGAATGTTTTTGTTGGTGGTTAACCCGCCAGTCCGGGGCCGGATCTATCCAATGGCTTTTTGGGCTTTAACCCAGGGCCTCGTGGATTCCAGGGCCCCTCAGCTAAGTCAAGTCAAAAATATACGATAATGCGAAAAAATCTATAATAATATTAAATTAAACTGATCGTAAGGTTTGCAGCCCTGCAAATCCTGCGATTAATCAAACCCATTCAATCCACTTAATTTAAGTCTACGTTGTGTTGTTACTTCGAACTGAACTGAGTAATTAGGTGGGCCCCTAAATATTAAAAGCCCAGGGCCCCCTAAACTCACGGTCCGACCATGCCCGCCACCATTCGGAGACCGGAGCGCAATGTGGTATGAGCTATTCTTAGGGTCAGGCTGACCGCACAACACTGAAGACTGCAGTAACTTGTAGTTTGTATTGTATAGATTGTTTAAAAGAATAATGCCTTGAGGAGTTTCTTGCCCCCGCTTCTTCTCCTCATAAAATATGTCAAGACGGAGTTGCAATGATATACAACAAACTTTTATTTTATTTTTTGGGCTGTTGAAGTAGTCACCTCCTACAACATCCATGAATTTAATTGGGTTGCCCGGTTGGTAGTATTCACAACCGCGTCGCAAAAATACTTAAGAATGAAGAAGAATGAAGAATCACAAGATTAAACAGTATATAGCCTTGAAGACTTAGGTATTTCAAATTCTCTCCGTGTCTTAAAAGAGGTAAAAGGGAATCTATTTGGGGTTGAATACTTAATGGCTGATTTGCATTAATACAGTACCTATCTAGATCATCTTTACTTCAACAATTTCAGTCCCGTCAAGCGCGGAATAAGTGTTTACATTGGTCCAATAACTATTTACACAGTTACAGTACTACAGAATTAATGTAAATCAGTCATAACGTTTTAAAATTTATGTTATCACTTAAAAAGAAACTCCAAACTCAACTATTGTTCTACCAATGTAGCAGTAGGTACACTTCATCATCAACAACCCGTAACAGGCCACTGCTAAGCACACAACTGTCAGAATATTTGAAGCCAGCGAAGGTATCTGACATGGCTTAAAACATCCATTGTGCGTTAACACAACGAAAAAACCGGGACCAACAATCTACCGTGCCTCCCGAAACACGGAAGCAGTACACTTAGGTAACCTAGATTAGATTAGAAAGGACAGAAGAGAAACAAAAACAATTGGCCCAAAATCTGTCAGGGGATTATATATTATATTGTATAAGAAATAGAAATATTTCTAAACAGTAGAAATACTGTTGTAGAAATAGTGAACAAAACAATGGCGTGCCATAAAATAAAGAACAAATGACTAGTAATCACAGAACTGCGTGACAACTGTTGCGCAATAAGCTTCGGCACCATTAGTTCCTTAAATTATAACCACTTTGACAAGAACTCCCTCGTATTAGTACTTTGTGTCTTTAACAGGTTTAAAGACAAAATTAACGAAAACGCAGAGATCATCTATGACTGGTTAAGTTATATCTGCTATCAGATTTACAGCGAACAGTAAAAGCCAACAGAAAGATAACAAGAATTTTAAAGGGAATGTACCTAAAGTTTCCAACGCTACCGTTGGTATTGTGCTCAATAAGTTTTATGTGGACATGGCGCTTCAAAATAATAATAATAAATTATGGGACATGATTTATGCGGTTATGTATTTTCAAAACTAGGCATAGCTTGTACTATAGGTACTAAACAACAAAACATAATTTCAATAAAAATTAAAATTATAATAATCTCACGCCTTTTATCCCCGAGGGGGTAGGCATTCCATTACTGGATATACCCACATTTCACGAGATATACGGTATTGGACCCCTAAACGTGATAGGTGGTGAGCCCATCGCCGGACCGGGTCTATTTACACATGTCTCAGAATTAATTCTGAGACCTGCGGGTTTCCTCACGATACTTTCAATAAATGTTAAATATCAGAAAGGAAGCCAACATACATGTTCATGCACACAAATGTTGGCTGAGCGCGAATCTTAGCCGTGACCTACGTTTTGGAAGGCAAATGGTAGTGACCCGACAACAGAGCCAAATCTATTGCAGTTGCAAGAAATGTTATAATAGATAGGTAGTAAAGTAAGTAATTTTAGGGAAAAAAATACGCACAATAAATATTAGCAAACCACTGTTATTAAAGGTTCTTCTCTAGTCATCTGGTTTTCGGACGACAATTTTTTTTTATTTATAACTAGCTGTCCCCGCGCGGTTTCACCCGCGTTCCCGTTCTCGTTCCCATTCCCGTTCCCGCGTAGTTCCCGTTCCCGTGGGAATATTATTTCATAATTATGTATTCGTCAAGTTTTCATTGTTTTTAAAATGTATTCTGCTATTCAGGGCGGAGACAAATCCAACAAAACAAAAACCATGAAAATTGATCCAGCCGATCTCGAGTTATAAGTGTTGTAACAAACCCGTCTTTGTTTTATATATATAGATTTTATTCATCCGACATATCGGACGATAAGACAATTCTAACCATAAATTAATTTACTCTCGTTAACAAAAAGCACCTTCCTCTCTACCTTGTGTAAAGTCCTTCTGGAAAGTCGGGCTGTGATCATATAATTAAGGTGTCTCAAGTACCTACAGGTCGACAAGTCCGTCCTAAATTTATTTGCTACCTACGAGGGTGAATCAAAAAATTCTTGGAATCAATATTAAAAAATGCAAAGATTTAAATAAAAATATTTTATTTTTCTACATAATCTCCCTCCAATGCAATGCATCTAGAATAACGCGTTTCTAACTTTGTTATTCCTTGTGAAAAAAAATGTTTTTCTTGACTCTCGAAAAAGTCCTCTACGGCAGCTATAACCGCGTCATTGTCGTGAAATTTTGTTCCACGAATTTCCTCTTTTAATTTTGGGAATAAGTGAAAATCACTTGGGGCTAAGTCCGGAGAATATGGTGGGTGGTCAAGGAGATTAAAGCCGGCACAGCGGATTGCGTTGAGCGCAACTTCCGATCGATGAGCAGGAGCGTTATCTTGAAGAAACAACACGCCCAACGACAGTTTTCCACGACGTTTTTCTTTAATCACTTCACGCACTTTCGGTATCAAATTTGCATAATAGGGTCCAGTAATCGTCTGGCCTTTTGGCATGTAATCAATAAAAATGATTCCTTCACTATCCCAGAACACAGAGGCCATAACTTTGCCAGTGGTAGGAGCAACTCGAAATTTCTTAATGGATGGAGAGGATGGTCGTTTCCAAGACATGCTTTGTCTTTTAGTTTCAGGATCGAAATGGTGGACCCACGTTTCATCCATGGTGACAAGGCGACGGCAAAAATTATCCAAATCACGCTGGAACATTTCGAGATTACGCTTGGAAATTTCCAAACGTCGCTTTTTGTTTTCGTCGGTTAACATTCGTGGCACCCACCTTGCCGACACTTTTTTGAACCCCAGTGAATTAATTAAAATGGATTGAACGCTACCAAATGATATCTTTAGGATCTCAGCTATATGTTTTATAGTCATTCTTCTGTCTTTCAAAACCAGATTCTCAACCTTTTTGACATTTTCTTCCGTAACAGAGGTTGAAGGCCGCCCTGAACGCGGGTCATCTCTACAGCTTGATCTACCTCTTTTAAATTCTGCTAAACAGTACGCAACCGTAGAATAGGGTACAGCATCATCCCCTTATGTCTGCTGAATGTCCAAAAAAATTTCCTTAGTAGAAATTTTTTTCATACTGACATATTTTATCACCGCACGTAACTCACTTTTATCCATAATTTTGACTATTTAGCAACTCGTTGCACAAAACAATTTATTAAGTGCGAAAGAACAGACAAAGACAAGTGACAGTCTGCATAAATATTGTGTAATAGACACTCTTTAATTTGAATATCGAACTTTTCCCAAAAAGGTTTTATATATATGCACTTCTAGGAACTTTTTGATTCACCCTCGTACAGTTAATCACGTCGCTTAATTACTATGACATTCTATAAGTATTCGTACTCCAAACAATTTTAAAAGAATACTTTTTACAGTGACAGATTTATAGCCAATTTGCGGCAGCAGAGTATGTGACTGCCAAAACGAAAATTTACTATGTACTGAGAACAGGCCTGGGGCGTTTTTTAATTATAATTATAAATATTTTTAATTATAAATAAAATACATCATCGAACGCATCCCCTTGAGGTAGCATGAATCCCCCGCGCTGAATGGCTAAACTCAGCCTTTGCGATAGGAAGTCGCCTGCTCTGCGGTCGCCAGATACCTCGACCAGACGCGTCGATAAGTCCCTAATAAGCCGCTTCGCTTCAGGGCCCCAAGGACCCATCGTTTCGAACCCAGTCACGAACAAGTATCCGCCCTGGAGGCCTTTTACTACCTTTTCCTATTTGAAAGCCTTTTTCATCTCGGCACCCGCAGCAGCTGAATCCGCACAACCAGCAGTCGCTCGAAGATGGCTCGGAGCCAAAGTATCCACGCAGGTCACATCCCACGCAAGAAATTTACCACATCATACCACTAACCGTTACTCTGAATTTTATTTCAATACAGTGAAATACCACATTTCATATTTTTATTTTAACGACATAACGCACATATTATATCCCACATTTTCTGAAACCATGTCCATATTTTTATGGTCGCGAATTTCCATTTTATACGACTTGTGAAGCACAACGCGACACACTTCTCCGTCATTACTTGAACCGCAGAGCAGATACCGTACGTTCGCTGCAACATGATGTTCAGAATTTTAATTTGTATTTCTGCATTGTGTTCGATATCTCATTGTCTCTACTTCGGAAGAAGCGAAGGTACAATTCTTTCACTACATTAATAATTTTAAGCAATCTTTCTTGTTATTTGCATATCCAAATATTCTCATATAAATTTTCTTCGATTTCATAACCCACGCGTAAAACATGCCGATTGTCCACGAGTCATAAATTTTCGCAAAGTTTTTACTCTGACCCCCGAATATTAGGAGAATGTTGAGAATTGTTCTAAATTCAAAAATTACATTTTACTCTTTTTCCTTATAATCTCTTTAGCTTTCGCTATGCCAAAGACATGAAAAGCGTATTTAAATTTTTGTCACAAACCAAATTAGTGTAGCATAGCCGAAAAGCAAATAAATAGCTGAGCTGTAATTTTCCCCTTCGTTAACCCTGAAGAGTTTAACGCGCCTAATAAATGTCCACGTCGACAAAGCAGCCCTTTCATTGGGACCTTTTCATTTGCGCAAATGTACAGTTTTTAAAGGCTAAGGGGTTATTCTAGTAGCGACAGACGGATATTTAGGAGGTTATTCCAATAGCGGCAAGCGGATATGTCTAGGTTTTAGTGTTCTCTTGTCTACGTGAGAATCTACAAATATGAACTGTTATAAACCGTAATCAGGCAATTTAGATTTCAAATTTCTAGTTTAAGTTCATAGTAAACTTTCTCTTACCCGTGATTTCATCTGTGTTTTATAACTGGTGTAGTATTAGCGTACCTATATAATTTATTTAAAAAAGGTAATATTTTATCATATCCTGCAAGTGTTTTCATTATTGTTTAAAGTGTATCGCCGGCTATGTTTGCTTTTGTAATTTTTAATAATTATACACCTATGGGTGTATATTTTTAGGCTCACTAAGCCTAAAAGGGTGCATCAACCCATCCATACATTTACATGTGATTTCTGAGAAATGAATATTTTTTATTTTGATTTGATGTTTGAGCAATATGTCTGCATTAGTTATACCTAAAAGTAAACTTTAATGGCTTATTTACTTAAAGAGAGTTCGTATAAATCTCATTAGTAATCTCTTGAGCTACTTTATGGATTTTCAAAATTATTTCACTGACAGGAATATAGGCTCAATATAGATAGTCAAGTTGGAAAAAACTCCGTTCGGCTGCTATATTTGCTAAATCGAAACAAAGCGAGAATGATTCGCTAGTGTACAAAACAACTATAAGTTACTATAAGGAATAAATATTAAAATAAACATTATTTATACATGGTCATTTTAAATAAAGTGCAAATATTTAAAGGGTAGCTCAAAAAAATTACAAGAAACTATTTTCGGCATTGATTTTCATTTTTCATACACTACTTTACAAAGTAACATGGATTATTACAAACAATTAAAAACAAACTAACTCGCTCTACATAAACAATACACGCACACTACTCAATCAAAAATTGCGAGAAAATAACAAAATAAATAAATAAATAGGCCGACAAAAGCTGCGTTTTAGTGCGGTAGGGTTTGAGTTGACAGTGAGGGTTTATGCAAAAGCAAATTTAAAAATAATATTTTTTTCGTCAGAAAAAAACTAACGTTTTTTAATGGTTTCGTACCCAAAGAGTAAAAAAGAGTTAAAGTAAGACAGCTCTCTCCGTCCGTCCATTTGTCTGTCACCAGGCTGTATCTCAAGCACCGCGGTAGCTAGACAGTTCACAAATTATTGTACCTATTTCAATTGTCGCTATAACAACAAATACTAAAAACCAAATAAAAATATTTTTTAAGAGGGGCTCCCATACAACAAACGTGTTTTTTGCCGTTTTTATAGATAATGGTACGGAAACCTTCGTGCGCGAGTCCGACGCGCACTTGGCCGGTTTTTTTAAATTTATTTTTATGTTAATTCTATTTCTCTTACATATTTTTACTTACCCTTAAAATATTTGCGGTAGATATAAATTGACCTTATATACCTACCTGCTGTGTAAATCTATTATTAGTTCCAGATATCAAAAGCGCTGGACCACTGTTCGACAGTATTTGTTCTTCAGGCAATTCTATCAGCAATCAAAAGGTAACTTTACTTGATACAGTTTCATCCAATTTTATTACAGTACAGGCTCTTTGCAGTTGCGTTTAAAGGTTCTTTCTAGAAAACTGCGTCCTACTTCGACCTTCAATCAGGATCGAATGAGGTCAAACCTACACTAGCTGATAATAAAACAAAAGCAATGAGCTTTCTAGCAATAAGGCCTAACATTGCGGATCCGTTTGTTCATTGTAATCAACAATTTTATCAGGCATAAAACAGAATACAATGTTGTCATACATTTCTGCAGTATTTCTGCATATAAATAAGTATGCGAAATCTATCACTCTTCAGTGCGCGTAATATGGTTTATAAAGGGGTACAAAGTATACATTTATTGGTTATTCATCCTAATTCTCACTTGCTTAAGGGGGTAAGGAGCAGTACTAGTAGGTACAAGCTGTTCCACTGCATTTTGGTTAATATTACCCATTCCTTAGAATTTATTTATTTATTCATAAATTCTGGCGCCGCAAGCTTGCCTTAAGTAAACAAATGGGTGCAGGTGTGGCACATGCCCTCAATTTAGACCTGAAGCAAAAAGCAGAGGCAAGGTCCCATCCAACTAGGGTTATCTCTAAAATTTGGCAACCAAGACAAGACGTCTAAAAACTCGGATTTTAGAGCCCAGACCCCGGACATGTCAACAGGTTTTTTAAACATAGTCAGTGTAATAAAAACCGTTGGAAATGTTATAAGTCACCCTGTTCATTTATTTTAAGACCTTAAAATTCAATTTAGTCATCTTTTCGTGAATTTAGCGAGTAAGTTCGTCGGTTGATCGTGGCTTGCGGGTATAGTGCGTGTGTCGCGGGCGGCCCAAGACTTTAAATTTTTAAACCCGGACTACAAATGAAGCCCGGTACGGACGCTCCCCGGATGTCCTCTAAACTAGGACAAATCCGGGGATATCCGGACGGATGGCAACCCTGCCTGATCTTATAAATCGTATTTAACCGATACAGCAAATCACGAAGATACGAAGAAACACTCAAACAAAATCAGTTAGCACTCAGCATTCGGCAAATAAAATATGAGAGCAGTCAGGTTCAGGCCTTCTGCCAAATGTATCAAGTTTTTCGCACGTCGCTTGGGTCTTAATATTCTATATATGATTCTGTCAAAGCCGATACAGATATCGTCTCTTCCATTTTGATATTGTCACTGAAGGGCAAATGTAAAGGCTTTACGAATGTTCCTATACCTTATGTTACTAATATTATAAACGCGAAAGTTTGTATTAATGGATGTATGGATGGATCTTTGTTTTCTTTCAAGTAAAAACTATTGAACGGATTTTGATGAAACTTTACAGTTATATAGCTTACAGATCAGAATAACACATAGGCCATATTTTATCCCCGTATTCCCAAGGGAACGGGAACTACGCGGGTGAAACGAAACGTCACAAGAAAATACTGAAGGAATGGATTGTGCCTCTTTGTCGCTCGTTGCGTGCTCTCGCTTGCACTGGAACGCCGCATACGTCATACTTTTTCGTGCATGCAGCCGGCTCCATCGAATTATAAGACGTTGTCACGTCAAAAACAACAGTCAACTTTATAATATCAATTCTTCAGTTTGTATCAGTGTCATTGTTACTGTACGTAGATATGCATGATATAGGAATCATTTGAAGGATTATTTAATGAAAGTACTAACCCGATATCTCAGAGTACGGACGCGGAAGGTAATAGAAAAACCTTTCTAAACTACCTTAGTTAGAAATAGAGCAAGTCTACCACATCTTCTATCTATATCTATACTAATAATAAAGAGGAAAGATTTTTATTTTTGGACTTTTGTATTTTTGTACGTTTATTACGAATAAACTCAAAAACTACTGGACCGATTTTAAAAATTCTTTCAACAATGGAAAGCCAGAAGATCAAAATAGGCTATATTTTATTCCCGTATTCCCACGGGAACGGGAACTACGAGAGTGAAACTGTAACGAGACCGTGTAGAGAGGAAACGATAACACATAGAAACTTGAAATCTAGTATGTAGGTGTCTTATATGTCGTAGGAAACCGCTATGAAGGGATTTTTTAAAATTCCCACGGGAACGGGTATAAACTGGATCCACGTGGTCAACGCCGCAGAGCACCAGCTAGTTTTAAATCTATTAATTTTCAGATCATATGCATAATCTGCAAAGGCTTCGGACTATCTTGCTGGACGACTACTCCTACCTCCACTTCCACTACAAGTTCCACCAGCACCACCGCATTTACTAAGACGACTCCTCCGTCAGAAACAGAGTAATCGCCTAGAAAGTAATCCTGATGGAATTTTAATTTTCAGAATTGTATACGATTTTTAATTCAACAATGAGTTTTGTAATAAAATAATATGTAATAAATGGGTATTCCTATATGTTTACACGCTTTTATTTACAAACAGTTAGGTACATATGGATTTAAACATTGTACCTGATAAAGGAATGTTGGAGATCAGCAGACGTATTCACAGAGACTCGATACCGTTTCCGTTCGATTCGAGTCGAATCTATCGACATCGGAAACGAATCTATCGACATCGGAAACGAATCTATCGAGATGGGCTGATGTTGGTATCGAAAACTAATGTCACATATGACAGTTGGTGTCACATATGACATACCAACATCAGCCCATCCCGATAGATTCGTTTCCGATGTCGATAGATTCGACTCGAATCGAACGGAAACGGTATCGAGTCTCTGTGAATACGTCTGCAGGGTTCTTTTAATTACATTTTCGGACGGATTTTGACGACGACTTCACCAACATATGATTTTTTATATCGACTCGCATACTAATTAAAGCGACATGTCTGAAAATCAAACGATAAGCAACATCAAATGTCGCTTATCGTATTATTCATCATCGAACAGGTAACATCATTCTACAGCCGAGGTTTTATTACGGGATATTTAATTCGACGCTTGCCGCGTTAGCAATAATAGATAAAAAAAACTACTTACTGGATCTCGTTCCAATCAATTTTTGGTGGAAGTTTGCACAGTATTGTACACCATTTATTTTTTTTAGTTTTATCATTATCTTATTTTAGAAGTTACAGGGGGAGGGGGACACATTTTACCACTTTGTTTGAAGTGTCTCTCTCGCAAACTATTCAGTTAAGAAAAAAAAATAAAAAAAACTCTAATGTATTATTCCATAGAAGGGTGTGATAAAAAAAAGTTTTTGAGTTTCAGTTCTAAGTATGGGGAACCCCCAAAATTTATTGTTTTTTTTTTCTATTTTTGAGTGAAAACCTTAATGCGGTTCACAGAATACATCTATTAACCAAGTTTCAACAGAATAGTTCTTATAGTCACGGACGGGCAGACAGACATAACAAATCTATAAGGGTTCAGTTTTTTGCTATTCTAAGAAATAACCTTTACATGACGTACATCCATTTATGACCGCTGTTACACATGGTCAGAATTAATTCTAGCATCTGTGGGTTTTCAATGTTTTCCTTCACCGTCGAGCTATTGGTAAATATGTACGCAAGTTGTAAAACTTATTGATACATGCCCTCGCCCCATAAAATAGAAGTAAGTAAAATCTCTTTGTTTATTAAGATACATAGAGGTAAAAAATTACGAGCTGTCAAAACTAAAACTTACTTTAGAAAATATACTGAGTAGGTACTGATTTTGTGACGTCATGATTTTTAGTACCTACTCAATTGAATCACTGTTTTGATTGTTTTATTATTAAAAAATTTGCTATGATTGTAAAATGAAAATCGAAATGCATTTTTAGAGATGTTCTGATAGTATTCCTAATAAAATTAATTATCACTCGCAGTTTATTTCCGATACTGTAAAACACCCTATTGAAGAATCGTGATTTGGTAATTCGCTTTGGAAATGGCGAAGGTACGGTCTGTTTTAGTAAGCCACTGCTCTAAGACTACCAACCACAACTGCGGCTACACCAATTCTTATTATTAACACAATAAAATGAACAATAATAGGAGTTTCTTTAGCAAAAACTATACTTTCAAAGATTGTCACGCACTTCCGCCGTTGTATAAATAAGTATAATTAGTCCAGCATACTGTTCTGGCAGAGTACCTTCTAATGTTTATTGCCTTGTCAAATGTATTGTAGCATGGCTCCTTAAAATATTATGGGTCGTTAGTATTATGAATTGAGTCTTAATAATATGTCATAAAACACTGATGGTGATTTATACTGCAGCTTATGTATATGACTCTAATTATATGAATAGTAGGTCATTTTTAATAGACTTACTTTATTTGGTGAGAGCCGCACGTGCGTGGGACACCGATTCGTATCCTGTTAAGGACATAGAAATAAATAAATAATGTCACTCCTCTCATCCCCGAGGGAGTAGGCAGAGGAATTCCATTTATGGAAATATCCAATTTTCACGAGATTATTCGACCCCTAAACGTGATAGGTGGTGAGCCCATCGCCGGACCGGGTCTGTTACACATGCCTCAGAATTAATTCTGAGACCTGCGAGTTTCCTCACGATGTTTTCCTTCACCGTCAAGCTAGTGATGAGTGCATACTCATCGTACGTAGGTACATACGTAAGTTTTGAAAAACCCATTGGTACATGCCAGAATTTGAACCTGAACCTCACTGATTATCATCATGAGAAGCGGGCTCTGTACCTTAAGACTATCACTGCTCTAGGCATAGAACTATTATGTAAACGGGCATATATTTTTTGCAAAAAACGTACATACTGTTAAGGCCAGGTATTCCTACAGCAGTAGTAACGTAGTGATTACTTGCTCAGTGAGTACACAGTAGGCATTTAGAACCTAAGCGCCAGCGTGCTTCTGAACACGCCCCAGCCAACCACCATGCAGCCACCGCGCCCGTGCATTTTGTAGGTTTATTATTTCAACATAGTGATTATAAAAATAATTTTATCAAGTCCAACTCTGCGAATTTGTTTAGAAATATTAAGTATTTTTAGTTTAGTACAATTAACTAATGTAAAATATCAGTAGTTTCGTCATAATATTGAAAAAATAAAACAAAAACGGGTAACTTTCAGATTTTTTTCTATCGAGTGAAGTTCATTTTAGATCTTGTAACTGAACGCGACTTTGAATAGAGTATATCCTTAAGTAGGATACATCTTTTTTTAGAATTTTAAACACTATTTTCTGTCTCAAATTATTTTTATTTTTTTATTTTTTTTATTTTAAAATCATGATTAAATTTTTTTTATATTTAATATCATTTAAAAAAATTTTTTTTAATTTAAAATCATATTTGGAATACCCAGCCTTAAAGAAATTGGCGCGAGGCGTCGCGTCCCTCCCGCCCCGCGTGTGATGGAAGATGGCGCCGGCCGGCTCCTTTGCGTAGGTATTCGTTTTATCCTAATCCGGCTTAGATTATTTTTACTCTAAAAATACATATATATAACTAGATCAACGCGGAAGGAAATCGTGAGGAATCCTCTTTCCCCAGAATTGGTTATGACTTAATTACCCATGTAACATCTCCTGCTACGTTTAGAGGTCTAAAGCCGTCACACGGTTTTTATTAGACAAATTAAGTATTGGTAAGGCAACTCCTCTTCCTTATTCCTCCAAGAGTGAAATGTGTTTATTTCCAGGAATATTTCAAAAGTTTACATTGAAAATCTTTTAAACTTGATAACACGTCTGCATTTGAAAATTAATTATGATTGAAATGATAACTGCTTTCCACGCTTTAATTAGTGCCTTCATACTTCTGCGAATGAAGTCGTTAAGTTAGTAAGCGTATAGCTACTTCCTTAATGCCCGAGCTACGAGTCTGGTTTACAAAGCCAGGGTTAGTAATCCTACCTTCCTATCAAAGTCAAAGTCAAAATGTTTTATTCAAAATAGGAACTTACAAGTCCACTTATTGAACGTCATTTCAACTCCACCGCTTCAGCATGTATGGTTGAGGAGAAGAAGCGGGGCAAGAAACTCCTCAACACAATATTCTTTTAATCAATTGTTACATATTACTAAATTGGGTTACATAATTTCGTTTGTTTTTCGCTATCGTATTGCGCTGGACTGGAGGAAATCTGTTCCAAGCATCATTGTCATTTATATAGTCATCTAGTTTGTAATATGCCATTTTACAAAGTACATGTTTAACATGAGTTTTGAACACAGTTTCAGGCAATTTCAAAATACCTTCTGGTATTTTATTATAAAAGCGTATGCAAAGCCCCACAAAAGAATTATTAATTTTACTTAATCGTGACTGAGGTTGCTCTAGTTCATTTTTATTCCTTAGATTACAATTATGCCTGTCACAGTTTTTAGTATACAGTAATATGTTTTTCCGTATTTGTTGTCTATCTAGTCTAAGCTAAAGTTACTATCTTAAAATCTGTCTATTTAATTGCTTGAACTATCCTGGCTGACATGCCCCACTAGCCAATATGCAACCGCTAACGTAAGCGAATGATTTTATAGATTGACATGTATGGGATTGACAGAAACACGCGTTAACGTAAGCACTCGTTGACAAGTGCTTATGAATCCCATACATGTCAATCGATTTAATTATTCGATTTCGTTAGCGCTTGCATCTTGGCTACGGGGGCTGGACATCAAGTTTTGTTCTTTTTTTAAAGTTCCAAACAAAAGCGGTTAAAAAAAATCGTCCTGGTGCCGCTGTGTCTGGCCAGCTGGTTATTAAAACAACTCAGTACCGGATTTAGACTTTTTTTAAGTATAGGCTTCTTCAGTTTGTGCTGCCCTCTACTAGGTAGAAAACTATCAATCCGCAAGTGACTTGTTTGAACATTACGTTCATAATCGCGAACGAATTTATGGCTAATCAAAGCGAGCTCATTCTGAAATTTGCTTTACCTATTGAAAAATCCAAGGCTGCATAAATTACTAATGCTATCGACATGAAACTTTCAGAAGTTTTAAATACCTAATGCGTTACTTTTTAATACTTTATCGCAATCAAAGAAGAAAGAGTTTTTGATACGAAGTTTTTATATTCGACGCAAAAATAAAAAATAAATCCATAACGACAATGTTTTTTTACAACAAACTTATTTGTGCGGACCTAAAAATATATTGAACTCTATTACTTACTAGATATCATAAAAAAGGTACAGAACCCTTCACCTGCGAGTTCGAGACGCACGTGGCCGGTTTGTTTTGTTTTTAATAAATTTATATCACTACTTTGGATGCACAATGCACACTGCAGCGGTGTCCAGACTTGCGCCATATTTTTATTTTCACTTTAACCTAATTACTCAGCTCGGTACTGTTTTCCAAGACTTGGATGTCGTGCTCATCGTAGAAAACTTGGCACTGTTTTACCCGAAAGTGTAGCCTCACGCGAAAGTTATAAAAAATTAAAAAGAGTAAGCAATTGTTTTTTACTTCTTTCTTTCTAATTATTTTATTAAAAAAAAATATATTGTCTGTAAAGTCGATTTACGGACGATAATTTTACGTAATAATAAGAAAACATTAATGAAAAACTGCATACTGGAGTGGAAGAGTGATAGATGCGTCACAAGCCAAACGCTTAGGCCGATCGTGCCTCCCTATTGTTTGTTCCGCGCTCTCGCTTACACGCTCGGCTCAGACGAAACGTGACACTTTTTCGTGCGTGCAGCTGGTCCCGTCAAAAAATAAACTAGCTGACTCCGGCACCGTGAACTAAAGGTTATTAAGGTCACCTAAAAACTAGGTAGGTACGTTTTTTTAGGATAAAAAGTAGCCTTCCTTCCTCAGGAAGTAAATTATGGTGATGCCAAATTTGATCAAGATCTGAATATAAATAAATATGATCAAGATGTGAACTGTAGATTATTATTTTCCTATTGACAAACAGACAGATAGAGTTACTTTGGTATTTTTAATATTAAGGGCTGATTTTTCAATAGTCAATTAATTAAAAGTTATCTGAAGAATAAACATCACCTGTCACTTTTCTTATATCTATTGTGTTAGACAGTGACAGGATCAATATATTCTCCAGATAAGATTTATCTGACGATTAAAAAATCAGCCCTAAGGTATTTAAATCTATTAGAATGATAAGTATTCTAAACAATATTAGACTTATTAATTAATAGTAACCAGCCTTAGATGTAGGTATTTGGTTTCCAAATAGGTATAATTGTGTTCCAAAACCTATAATCACAACACAACAATCGAATTATTGTTCCATTATCCCTAAATAAAGTCAATTAGTTTATATTATTATGACGTAGGGTATTGTGGCAAATTGATTAATAACATTTTCCTGTTTTCATTTATGTTCCGAGTAGCTATCACGCTTAAACAAATAAAATCCTACTCTATACCCTATTAACAATCTGGTGACAGCTGCTCATAGTAAGAATGTTAAATAGTTTATTAAATTCATTTAAGTACATACTGTTGGATAAATAGTTTTTTTTTATTTCTACTTATACAAGCGACATTTTGTAGGGTCGTGATTTACTAAGTCAAAAAATATACCTATCAAAAATCATTTATGTAGGTACAAAAAGTACACTTAGAAAATATGTCAATAGTCACTCTAAACAAGGCACTCTAAACCAGTCAAAGTTAGCCACGTATTTAGCTTTCTTAGGACTTTTTAAAAACTTTAAAAGTCTCTAAAAGGAGACGTTTCATTTTGGGCCTGCACATTGTACATCAGTGTAAAATATAGAGAAAAATCTAGTGATTATCAGAAAAATATTTTAAAAAATCATTTCCATATATTTAACTTGCACACAAGTAATTAAACTTCTATGGATCCGCATTAATCATATTGAAATAATACTATTGCTAACTTTTTAAGCCCAATTTCCATGTTATTGTGAATTAGTCCGACAAACATCAAAATAATGTCAATTGTCATTTAAGGGTCAGGTCGCAATTTTTTTTTTTTGGTCGCCGCCATGCTAGTTCAATGAAAATTAATGTTTATTGTACAACTAAACTAGACAAATATGAGCAAAATCATGAATAAAACTATAGTTATTTTATTTATATTTATCTAAAAAACTGGTGTACATGGTGCAGGCCCAGTCTCCATACATTCATGAAACGTCTCCTTTTCAGTGTTATACATACATACATACATACATACATACATACCTATTTAATGTTCTATACCATATATTAAAAGAGCAATATTTGTAATAACGTTCTCTAAAACTGCTATTAATAAATGGTTAAATTCAAAGTATCTCCAGGAATTTTCGGTCTAGCTACCTCTTATATCTAGAGAAAATAGTTTTCGGCGAGTTTTCTCGGGCGGAAATCAGTCGCCTGGATATTGAATGTGTTATACACCAAAACCTTTTTCAGAAATTCTGTAATTTATTGTGAAAACCGTACCCAAATCCATCTATTCTATTTCTGAAATGATTATTTTGCAAAAGGACTGATGAGAGAGTGGTTTCGAGCACTTAATAATTTTATTCTTAGTTAACTTTTGAATTAAGAGCTGTTCCGCGCGGTTTCACAAGCGTAGTTAACGTTCCCGTGGGAATACGGGGATAAAATATAGCTGATATTACTCCCTGACAATGTAGCTTTCCATTGGCGAAACATTTTTTTAAATCGGTTAAGTGGTTTAGGCGCAAAATCGTTAGGAACAAACAAAGTAAATTTCACAGATGAATGACCAAGAACTTTTAGAAATATTTACTTCTGTGATTGTTAAACTTTTTAAAAGATTACATAATAATACATCGAAACACCGGTTATTTAAATTATCAATTTAAACCAATGATTTAAAATTGTTCACCAAAACTTTTGCAATTCTTAATGTCACAGTGTCTTAGTGAACATAAATTAGTCTTATTTCAATTTGCCGTCGTCATTTCTCCCCCATTGTCTTCCATAACGACGGATCGAAAGCGGCTTACAAAGCGCGTTGGTATTTAGCTACAAATGTCCTAGAGTGAAGAGCCTTCTCTTTGCTACTAATACCTCTATACCAGTAGCAAACAAAACTTTTTTTAATGCATTTCATCGTCAATTTGTAATACAACATGTAACAGAATAAGCGCAATTCCTTAAATTAGTTTGTTCAGTATCGAATACTTATTCGATTTCAGCTATTTATATTATGTGTTATTTTTTTCAAAAAAATGAAATATCGTAGCTGAATTTAGTGCTTACTATGGAAATCGTGCTATTATTAATCGATATTTAAAAAAAATTGTCAGTATAAACTTCGATTGCATCATAATTTTTTCTATTAATATACTAATTGGGGTGTATGAGGAATTGCGCTTTTTCTGTTACGCGTTGAATAAATTTTTTAATTTGTTTACATTTTCATCAACATCATTAGCAACCCGTTACACCCATACAGTCCAGTAATCTTCACATTTGAGAAAGTTATGGGTCACAATCTCACTCGCGAGCACGGATTGGGACATAGAGGTTTTTCCATAGCTTATTTATTCCCAATACAATCAATTTCACAATCCAATACATCGCTCTTTGTATTCCATCGAGTTCACATTTCTATTCGCCACGTATCTGGTTTCTGTACGTGAGTCCCGAAATACGTTAGTCGTATTACTGCGGTAATAAATTTTATTATAACAGCGTTGTAGGTAAATAATTGGGATATGGCACACGTGTAGTTCATGTCCCAAAATGGTGTATAACGTTGCGTAATTAAGTTTTAATAGTCCTGGAGAGCTGTAGAACATTGAGTTTACTGAGAAACTCTTGTTTAATATTGGAATTATTTAGAACATATTTCACTGCTATTAATCATAGTTATATATACCTACAAAATAAGTGTATACAGGCTGCTTGTGGAAATATAACCAGTTGTTAATCTACAAATAAGAATAAATAATACAATTTACATTGAAAAGCAACGAACTAAGAAAAAAATAATTGTCGTGGGCTATGTTGTGGTTATGTGTAATAAGTTACATCCCAATATCATAAAACTCTTTAGAATTTGCCTAATTACTCGTTGGATTAATTCTGCCTTAGAAAAGAACGTTTATAAATAAATAACAGCGCTCCGCGGTTTCCCAATCCCGTGGGAATACGGGGATAAAATATAGCCTTTATGTTATTCTGATGTATAATCTATATTGTAACTGTAAATTTTCTTCAAAATCCGTTGAGTAGTTTTTGCGTGAAAGAGGAACAAACATCCATACATACAAACTTTCGCATTTATAATATTAGTAGGATAGGATTAGTAGGATTAACCACCATTAAAGTTCAGGACACCACCACGTTTAAGGGTCCAGAGATATACTGTTGAAACATGGCTTATTCCAGAAACGGAATACCTCTTGCCTACCCCTTCGGGGATAAAGAAGGTTAGATAATCCATATAAGTTCCAGCAGACGTATTCACAGAGACTCGATACCGTTTCCGTTCGATTCGAGTCGAATCTATCGACATCTGAAACGAATCTATCGAGATGGGCTGATGTTGGTATCGAAAACTAATGTCATATGTGACACCAACTGTCATATGTGACACCAACTGTCATATGTGACATTAGTTTTCAACATCAACATCAGCCCATCTCGATAGATTCGTTTCCGACGTCGATAGATTCGTTTCCGATGTCGATAGATTCGACTCGAATCGAACGGAAACGGTATCGAGTCTCTGTGAATACGTGTGCAGGTCTATAATTAATAATAAATAAATTAAGACCATATTGATACATAGGTCACACTAAAAGTTTCCGGAACTGGCCACTTACATAAACAATATTTAAAAAGTAACTACAACATTAGAAAATTTAACTCTTTGGCTGTAGAATGCAGTTTGTTTCATCTGACTGTCAATTGTTTTTACATTGTGGCGCTATTTTAAAAATTGCGTGTCTACATTAACATGGATTAAACTCGGGAAAATTTTCGTAGTATGATTTTCTACGATTTTAAGTATAATTTGACAGCTCAACAGAGCATCGCTCGGCTTCAATCTGCTTTTGGGGATGAAGCACCATGCAAGACGACTATTTATAGCTGGTTTCCAGAGTTCAAGCGCGGTCGTGTCAATCTCCTTCTCGCGATGGTCGCCCGTCCACCGCTGTGAACAACAAAAACATCGATGCTGTGCGCCGTATGATTGAAACAGACAGGCATGTGACCTACCATGAGATTCGCGCATCCTTAGACATAGGCATGAGTCAAATACAATCAATCCTACACAAACATTTGGGTGTGAGAAAGCTGTGCTCACGGTGGATCCCACACAATTTGACCGAGGCTCAAAAAACGGACCGCGTCACTTGGTGCAGTGCCATGCTTACCAGATTCAACGAAGGTACGTCAAATTTGGTGTGGGACATAGTAACAGGTGACATAACATTTATTGCTACAATCCCAAAACAAAGCAGAAATCACGCGTATGGGTCTTTCTAGATGAGCCGAAGCCAACCAAGGCGGCGCGCGTGAAAAGTGCATCTAAGCGGATGATTGCTTCTTTTTTTAATAAAACTGGACACGTGGCTACTGTCGCTTTAGAGAATCATCGTACCGTGAATAGTGACTGGTACACGACCATTTGTTTGCCGGCAATTATTGACGAACTCCGTAAAAATAACCGGAAACGTCGTATCATCTTGCACCACGACAATGCTAGTTCCCACACGGCCAGACAAACAAACGAATTTTTGAAGGTGAAAAACTTAGAACTTATGAGCCATCCTGCATACAGCCCCGACCTGGCACCTTGTGACTTTTTTCTGTTCCCAAAAATTAAGAACCAATTACGCGGTCAACGATTTTCATCACCAGAAGAGGCTGTCGAAGAGTATGAAAAACACGTTTTTGAGGTCAACACGGAGGAGTGGCACAAAAGTTTTCAAAATTAGTTTAATCGCATGAAAAAGTGCATTGACGCAAAGGGAGAATATTTTGAGAAACAATCAATTCATTTTTGACCTTTAATAGTATTTTTTTCTTATTCATTCCGGAAACTTTTAGTGCGCCCCACGTATAAGCCTAAGTGATGTTTTTGTACATACGTATTCAAAATTTTATTTTAGATATAAATACTTTTTCTTTTATCTACACACAGTCTCCAATAGCTAAAGAAAAAAAATTCAAAACTTTAATCTATTCTTTGCCTCCAGTAGTACACATGTATCAGGTGAAGAGGACGAAAGTTCTCTCAACTATTTTTATACTTGAAATAAATCATGTTCCTTGCAAATAAAGTCATACAATCAAGGCTAAGTCTACATTTTCTAACACAAAGTGCTGACTGCCTTCACACTTAGGTAGTACTTCACATCTAGTGTAAGGTTTTAACCCTACGCCGTGTAAAGCCTCGAACACACTGCTGCGGTAAAACCGCATCCTTCTGTCAACGCCCATATCGCACGTCAAATACCGCGGCAGTGTGGAGAAAATTCGTAACCGGCCGGTATATAAGGCCGCGGATATATAAAAGACAGCGATTGGTCCGATTTGGGTGACGGTACCAATGTTGCCAACTTAAGGCCTCATTCACATAATCTAGTAGTTACCCTTTCTATCTGCGACAAATAAAATTCACCGCTACCAAAATAAACCCGGACAAGTAAAGAGTTTCGTTGTTGCATGTACGAGATTCACTTTTTTTCGCAACAAAAATGATTATATTTTATAGTATTTCTCATTTTATATATGCACTCGAAGGCTATGCTTTTTTCGTGGTTGTTTATCCATTAATCAGTTAAGAACCGCCGGTTCCAATTGGGACCGAGACACAATTAAAAATCTATCATATTATAATCTATCTTAGGTTTGAATAACATTATATTATTATTATTAAAACCTGAATGGAATACGTCTCCTTAGAACGATTGTGACAGTGCACGCACCGAGAGTTGAGGCGAACCAAAGAGATTAAAATATAATAGGACATAGAGGGGAGATAAGCTCAGAGTCACCCAACGAGCCATGCAGAGAGCTATGCTCGGAGTTTCTTAGCGCGATAGAATCCGGAACGAGGAAATCCGCCGAAGAACTAAGGTCACTGACATAGCTCTCAGAATATGCAAGCTTAAGTGGCAATGGGCAGGCCACATCGCTCGAAGAACCGATAACCGATGGGGAAGAAAGGTTCTCGAGTGGCGACCACGAACCGGAAGACGCAGCGTTGGTAGGCCTCCCACCAGGTGGACCGACGACATCGTCAAGGTCGCGGGTAACCGGTGGATGCAAGCGGCAAGTTGCCGTTCGTTATGGCGTTCTATGGGGGAGGCCTTTGTTCAACAGTGGACGTCTTCCGGCTGATGATGACAGAGGGGACATTGGGAATATTTTCATACAAAACTTTGAAACATGTTTTAAGCTTAAGCGTCATGTCAGTTAGTATGAACGCGAGCTGTCATTCGGTCAAAATTGTACTAGACTTAATCCACTTGGAATAAATTTTTTGGCTTCAAATTTTCCTCGCTTTGTTCCCTCTATGCACTAATATATTTTAATCTCTTTGAGGCGAACACTTACACAGATGTATTTTTGCGTACAGGAATTTTCATTTTTATTCTAGTACCAGCGGGTGCCCAGCGGCGTTGCCCACGTGGATCCAGTTTATTCCCGTTCTTGTAGGAATTTCAAAAAATCTCTTTAAAGCAGTTTCCTACGATATACAGGGTGTCCCAGAAGTCAACGATAAGCCGGAAACCAGCGATAGGCCTAGTCATGAGGGTAATCAGAAAAATATAAAAAAAAATCTATGTTCTTTTTTCAAAATGTTATGAAGGTTTAAAAAAAATCCTAAAAAACAGACACCTTGTAATGAACTTTCTTGTACTGTGACTGTAAATATTTACTTTTTGAATATTTTTTTTTCTGTAATGCTATAATGAATAGCCGTGCTACAATTTACAATAAAAAAAAATACATAACTGCCTCACTTTTAAGTAAAAAGTTAAATTTGTTTCCAACATTGAATTCTAAATAATTTCATCAACCAACTTAAACCAGCTGTACTGTAAAAAAAATGTATGGCTACTATTTTGGCAAGTATACTTAAAAGTTGACGCATTTAGTCTAGATACTAAAATGGTATAAACACATGCTAGGTTTTGTTATAGTTGAGGCATGAAAATTTTTTTTCTCGATGAATCCGGATTCTATGCCAATCTAATTTAATGAGGTGAAACGTTGGTAACGCAACCTTCTTAGGTAAATCCAGGTTAAAATCTTTTTGAATGGAGACGGACTCATAATTTTGAAAAGAGAACCTAACAGGGATTTTTGTTTATTCGTACATCTTTTGTTTATGTCATTTGTTTGATGGCTTTGATTTAAATCCATCAGTCCCAGAAGTAAAGATTCTGGAGTCTGTTGCTTAGATTGTATTTGCGTGTAATTACGAGTTCGTAAAGTGAAGTTATCATGCCAAATAGATATACCGCACAGGAGTACGCCAACATGCATCTTATTTACGAAGAATGCTTATTTAACGCCAATGCTGTAGCTAGGGTGTATCGCGAGAGATACCCAAGCTTAGAGCGTCATCCTGATTACCGAGTTTTTATTAATCTGCATCGATCATTATCCGAAGGTCAATTCCCTGATCATATGGCTGGTGAAGGAAGGCCCCTCTTGCCCTACGAGGACGAAGTCGTGCAAGCTGTGGAAGAAGATCCAAGTATATCCGTACGTGGAATTGAGGAAAGCCTTAGAGTACCTAAAAGCAGTGCACATCGTATTCTGAAAAAAAAACCGTCTGCATCCATTCCATGCAACGAGTACAATCTTTGCTTCCCCGAGACTACCCAGAGAGAGTGCGATTTTGTCAAACGATTTTGCAAAAACACACTGAAGATCCTCAGTTTTTTGAAACTATTCTATGGTCCGACGAAGCAACGTTTAAAAAGGACGGTTACATGAACCTACACAATTTACACGAATGGCACGTGGAAAATCCTCACCTAATGCGTGAAGATCATTCACAGTACCGTTTTAAAGTAAACATGTGGACAGGCATTTTAAACGGTACAGTTATTGGTCCGATTGAGCTGCCCGAGACCATAAAGGGACATCTTTATTTAGAATTCCTACAAAATCAACTACCCGATTTATTAGAAGAAGTGCCGCTAAATATTTACGGCAGCATGCGGTATCTAGTCTAGTCAGAGAGTTTCTCGATCAAGAATATCCAAATAGGTGGATTGGTCGGGGTGGTCCAATTTCGTGGCCAGCGCGGTCACCCGACCTTAATCCAATAGATTTTTTTTACTGGGTTGCAATTAAGGAAAAAGTCTACCACAAACCGATTCAAGATTTAGAAGAGCTGCGCCGAAGAATCTCAGAAGCCGCTGAACAAATCAATTCCAAACGTCACGCCCGGCGCATAGCTCGATCATTTTTAAGGAGATGTAGAGCGTGCATATTAGCTGAAGGAAAACAGTTTGAACATTTGTTATAAAAATGCTGTAAAACATACCACATTAAATAAAAAAAAATATTACACAAACTTATTTTAAGTATCATTACTTTAAAGGAGGGTTAAGAAAGAGGATAAAAAGGCTTAGTTCAGGTCAGCTGCAGACTTAAGTTTGCTTCACCTCATTAAATTAGATTGGCATAGAATCCGGATTCATCGAGAAAAAAAAATTTTCATGCCTCAACTATAACAAAACCTAGCATGTGTTTATACCATTTTAGTATCTAGACTAAATGCGTCAACTTTTAAGTATACTTGCCAAAATAGTAAGCCATACATTTTTTTTACAGTACAGCTGGTTTAAGTTGGTTGATGAAATTATTTAGAATTCAATGTTGGAAACAAATTTAACTTTTTACTTAAAAGTGAGGCAGTTATGTAATTTTTTTTTATTGTAAATTGTAGCACGGCTATTCATTATAGCATTACAGAAAAAAAATATTCAAAAAGTAAATATTTACAGTCACAGTACAAGAAAGTTCATTACAGGGTGTCCGTTTTTTAGGATTTTTTTTAAACCTTCATAACATTTTGAAAAAAGAACATAGATTTTTTTTTATATTTTTCTGATTACCCTCATGACTAAGGCCTATCGCTGGTTTCCGGCTTATCGTTGACTTCTGGGACATCCTGTATAAAAGACTTACATACCGTAATATTCTAAATTTCTAAGTGGCTTAGTTTCAGAGTAGTACCTTTGTATTTCCCTTTTTAAACAGTTTTTATATTTTACCTTGGGAATGAGATATAAACATAGAAAATATTGCTTGTTTATTAATGTTGTAAAACATCGGATTAGCAATTCAAAATGACATGATTTTTTAATGGGAATAAGAATAGAATAAGAATAAATTTATTTAATTTTTTTTTCAGATGTTTTCCTGTAGTATAAAATACCTTAAATATTGACTCAGTTACTCGGTTATTTCCACAACAAATGTCATCTAAATCCATCCGGTAGTTTTTGTGTGATCTGTGCACAAACAAAGAGTATGTATGTAAAGATCACAAGTAATGAATGAGTTAGACAACGATTTGTCTGTCGATATGTCAATAAACAATAACCTTGACAACACACTGTACACATTCAAGTTGAAATGTTGATGCTACCTCGCTTTTGCTAAATATAACGAATGTGAGCAAGCGGGACCGAAATTACTTCTAAGTTAGAACACTCTTGACAATTTTTATCATTAATGGGTTCGCTCTTGACTTCAATCTAACCCAGAGGACATAAAAGATGGAACTAGATAACCCAGAAAAACCCTATGCACGCATGACTTGAATAGATTCGGGTTGTATTGAAATCGAAAACAAAGACGCAGGCACAGAGTTCTGCTCCTTGGATTTGCTGACAGTGTGAGGTTAGCGTGGCGAGCAGATACAGATACATAAACAAATAAATTTTTGAGTGTGTTGATGGTTACAACTCTAACTGCTCCACCTGTACCTGTACCAACCCATTTTTTTACCTTTATATACCACTAGGGATGTGAAAAAAAGAATGAACGATTTAAACAATCGATTTTTTTAATAAAAAAAAATCGAATCGAAGGAATTGAAATTAATTGATTAAGTATATTTTAACTAATTTTAATAGATTTTTGTTAACATAACGTAAACCATCTGTGCGACGAATGAAGAAATTTGAAGTAAGTTCACTAACAAAGTTTATGTTAAAAGGATAAAGAATGTGAAAAAAATAATTATCATTTTTCATATTTATTGGTATTTTTAAGCTATTGCATAGCTTCTATCGCGGGCCTTGAGCGCGGGGACCGAATCCAGAAATTCCGTAACGAAAAAACCTCACGCTCCCCACTCCGACGGGCACGGAGGCGTGGGTCGGTCGGTCGGTCGGTCCGTCCGTCCGTCGGTCGGTCGGTCGGTCGGTCGGTCGGTCGGTTGGTCGGTCGGTCGGTCGGATGGACGGACGGACGGACGGACGGACGGACGGACGGACGGACGGACGGACGGACGGACGGACGGACGGATGGATGGATGGATATTGCATAGCTTCTATCGAGGGCGTGCATTGTCTAACGTCGTTTGTTTTCGGCAGTCTTGTTGATAAAAAATGATATGCAATAGCTTTACCGCGGCAGTCCCCAAGTGCCACACGTCTTTTTTTTCTTATTATTGTCTCTGCCTACTCCTTCCGGAAAAAGGCGTGAGCATATGTATGTATTTTTTTTATGTACAATCGATTTTTAATAATCGATTATTTTTAATAAAATTTATCGATTTATCAAAAAACGGTTATTATTTAAAAAAGAAAAATCGATTATTATTTAAAAAATAAAAACTCGATTATTGTTTAAAAGAGAAAAATCGATTATTATTTAAAAGAGAAAAATCGATTTTTAAATCATTGAATTGCTTCGATCAATGTCACATCCCTATATACAATACAACAATGTCAGATTTCAAACTTTTTGAGGGAAGTAATATCTGGCTAAAACCGATTTTATGAACAAGAAAAAGAAAATATTCTGACATTAGGATATTTTTTTTGTTTTAGAATGTAGGGTAATGTCACGAAACATTGACCCTTGGCTACAAAACTATCTCAAAGTCGAAACAGTATGTCTAAGTTACAATATTATTATAAGAAGGTCATTTATCTATATACTAATATACACACACCGGCACAATTAGCGGAACAGAAAAAAAGGGAGTATTTACGCATTTTTGCGTGTTACTGGCCGGCTAAACAAGCTTTTTTTAAATTTGGGTTTTAATTTAAAAATGGAATACTAAGCGACTGCCCTTTTTTTCATTCTTTTGTTTTAATTTTCATTGATTCATTTTTTCCACCGCTTGTCCGTTTTTAGAAGGTTCGTGAATTCCATTTGAAAAGCTTTGAATTGCAGTTTTTGAGGCTTTTGAGTTTTTTCGCATATTGATAATTTACGAGCATCTAATTATGCCTGATTTAACGCCATCAGAAATCATTAGGGCAGATCAAATGAGGAGAAATGGTCAAACCTACAGATCGATTGCCAGAAGCCTTCGTCGATCGTTATCAACGATTTATCGTAGCATCCAACGATACAGATTGACGAATGCTCTAGTGAGAAGGAGAGGACAAGGCCGGAAAAGGTGTACTTCAAGGAGGGATGACCGTTTTCTCCAACTTCAAGTCCGACGGAACACGAGACTAACGGCGGTGCAGGCTCGAAATTTACTGGAAGAGGTACGAGCAGTAAGGATGAGTGAGCGGACAGTTCGTAGAAGATTCGAAGAAGTGGGTATAGGCTCGTATGTGCCCGCCAAAGCCCCAAAACTTGAGAGACATCATCGCACAAACCGTCTACACTTTGGTCGTGAACATCGTGATTGGGACTTCGACGACTGGGGACAGGTTCTTTTTACTGATGAATGCAGAGTTATGTTAAATCAAATTGATGGAAGGCAGCGAGTATGGAGACGCAAAGGAGAACGGTATATCCAGTCTAATTTTGAAAATACAGTTGCATATGGCGGCGGTTCAATTATGGTCTGGGGAGGAATATGTTTAGGAGCTCGTACGGAGTTAGTAGTGGTCGATTGCGGGAATCTGAATGCTGATCGGTATATCAGGGAGATTTTAGAAGAACATGTTGTGCCATTTGCCCCCTTTATTGGTAACAACTTCATTCTAATGCAGGATAATGCTCGGGCTCACAGTGCTCGCACAGTACAGACATACCTAAACCATGTTGGTATAACGGTGATGGAGTGGCCAGCACGGTCCCCCGATATGAACCCTATAGAACACGTCTGGGACTTGCTAAAGAGGAGTGTAAAGTCAAGAATGCCCCCTCCCAATAATCTCAACGAGTTGCGAAACGCATTACTTGAAGAATGGCAGAGGTTGCCCCAAGAAACCATTGATAACATCATCCGCAGCATGCCCAGACGGATGGAAACCCTCATCAGAGCACGAGGAGGAAACACTCGATATTGAACAGTCATTGAAATTGTTGTTAAACTTTGGAAAATCTTGAATTTTCTGCTGTTTCTCTATAATTAAAAATCGAAGAAAAATGCATTTTGTTTAATTTAATTTTTATTTTTATAAAATTTTAAGTATGGTGTTACAAATGAATGTCAAAACATGTTAATTTAATTGTTGTTTCATTTTAAATAATATATTGTTTAAAAATTACATTCATTGTTCTAAATTCCCTCTTTTTTCTCCTTTTTTTTTCTGTTCCGCTAATTGTGCCGGTGTGTGTATCTATGCATCTAATAAAACTGTAACAAGACCGTGTCTGTAAATGCAATATTTTTGGACTTTGCGGTGGTGTATCTGGGGGCACGGTAGTGCCCCCGCCAAGTCGAGCAACAAGCGGCACGGCCGTACCATCCTTTCTCGAAGCGATTCAGGCCATTTTCGACCCACTATAACTTCGTTGTGGATAAAACTAGAAGCCTGATTTTTTAATAACCAAGGATGCATTGTATAAACACTGTATATTTCAAATTTCATCCAATTTGAACCAGTAGTTTTACAATTATAAATAGTCAAAGTTTCCTAATTTTGTCACTCACTGACTCACTGACCGATCATCAAAACTCTAAGGCACTTCTAGAAGTCGTAGAAGCTTCCAATTTAGAATACAATTAGGGTTTAGTGTATAAATCAAGAAAAAACTCAAATATTTTGCACTTTCGGTCTAGGTTTCTAGATACACCAACTGCATAAATAATTTTGTAATCCCATAATAATTGTATATGATTACAAAATAACATGTACCAGTGAAATATGCAACTCAATTTTGAAGTAGATATCAACTGGTTGAGCTGAAATTTGGTATACTTGGTCACAATGCAATATTATGGTACCACCGAGCTGATCTGATGATGGCGCAAGGAGGTGGATATCGCAACTCCTCAATGACTATACTCGTAAACCCCTCGAGATTCGTCTTGACAAATACGTTGGTGCTAGTTGGTAATCAAAGTATGATGATGGAGCTGGAAGATGGCCATGGGAACTTGGTAATTAAATGACACAACCCCATCGAGTTTGGGCTTGTTTGATTCGTCATGATGAGAACTTTGTTTCTAGATGGTAACCAGAGTGTGATGATGAAGCTGGAACATAACCAATTGAGCTGAAATTTTGTATACACATGCATGACCTCAGAATTAATTTTGGGACCGGGGGGTTTCCTCAAGATGTTTTTCTTTACCTTCGAGCAAGAATCAGTTGTTGGTATACAAGAAGTAAAAGGTACCGGAAAGGAAAAAAAAAAACCGGCCAAGTGCGAGTCGGACTCGCGCACCGAGGGTTCCGTACAACCTTGCAAATTTATGGTTTTCGTAATTTTTCCTTTATCTATGCTATAAGACGTTGCTTCGTACCAAATTTCAAGATTCTGAGTTCACGGGAAGCACCCTGTAGGTTTTGATTCCCTTGCAAGTGTCGAAAATTTGCGGCATAAACGGCTGTATCTTTTGATTGCGTTGGCTTAGAAGTTTGATTTTTTCACAGCTTCAAGGGACAGTAGACATGAGTAATTGATATAAATTTCAGCTTCATACCTCCACGCGTTCCTGAGAAAAAGGGTCTTGACAGACGGACGGACGGACGGACAACAAAGTGATCCTATAAGGGTTCCGTTTTTTCCTTTTGAGGTACGGAACCCTAAAAAGTAAGACTATCTACAAAAAAAAATGAGATGCCATCAAAAACAAAACTTGTAAAAAAACCCAAGTCTCACAACTCAGTTCTTCTACCGTAAAAAGTTGTGAGATCCATGTAATCTCGGTCAATTTATTCAGTCCTTACTGAGGGACCTTCTGTCTTAAGTAATTATGTAAATAGCAAACCTAACAACATCTTTTAGTGACCATAATATAATTATTAAAAATCTTTTATATTTTAAATAAATAGATTGACTTGGTCATCGCACTACGGTACCTATGCCGCACTACCCCTCACAGGAGGCTAATTCAATAGGGATTCAGTGCTCTAATATAAATTGAATTATAGGTGTCGCATATTCTATCGAGTTTGTATAAGTATAGCCACTCGTAAATCGAAAATGTATTGCATAGAGGGTGCTTTTAAATAAGAATTGGTTGTACCTACCTATAACCTACCAAACCTACCTCAACAATCCACGTTTAAAAATTATTTAGTAAGTATAATTCATTTGGATAAGAATATGTATATTCTTAGTGTCTACCTACTACTTATTAATATAATAGGTTAATAATTTCAATTTGTTTTTTTTTCACACAGGCGCGGCCTTTTTATAGGTGCATACCGGTCAATAATGCTAAATGTTTATTATAATTACTGATAATAATACAAATAAATTTTAATTCATAAATAGAAACATCACGACATTCGTTGTTAAAACACAAAATATAATGTATAAAAATATAAATTGTTTGTACAAAAATCGATGACTGTACAGAATATACTTATTTTAGTGTCGACAACTGAACCATTTACCCTATATACATTTTTTGAGGCTCGGTCGCTCCTTTGCTACCTACTTATACCACGAAATAAAGGGATTTAAAGATTTACTGTCTACCATTTTCATTTTTTATTTCGAATTAGCGACCACGCATTTAACCTATATGAATCGAGAGCTGTAACGAATGCAAACAGAAAACCTTAAAAGACCAAATCCCGTAAAGTGCCACGTTTCTGAAATAATAACTTTCAAAGTTGACAACAATAATGACAACCATATTGTTTGAACTTGCACTCCAAGTGTTTTCGACTTATTAAAATCGACATTCTAAAAAAAAATTGGTGAGGCATTTGATTAATTTACTTTAAATGGACCAAGATACGATGACGCATTTATTTGATTAATGGACATCAATGGATTTCTAACATTTTTGAAGACTTTTTATTTAGAGCGTCCTAATTTAAAAACAAAAGGTGTAATAATCGATTTTATCTAATAAAGTACCTAGTGTATGAAAAATATAAATCAATGCCGAAAATAGTTTGTCATATTTTTTTTATCTACCCTTTAAATATTTGCACTTCATTTAAAATGACCATGTAGAAACGTGATAGATGGTGAGCCCATCGCTGGACCGGGTCTGTTATACTTACACATGCTTCAAAATTAATTGTAGGACCTACTGGTTTACTTGCGATGTTTTACTTCACCGTCAATCTAGTGATGAATATGTACGTAAGCTTTTTGATGAATTCATTGCTACATTGGCAACAGCTGAGAGTTGGTTCCTATGTGGTAAACTTTAAACATTGATATTTCAGAAACGCGACACTTTACAGGGCTGTGTATAATGATGTTTTATGTTTGCATTGATATCAGCTATTGATTCATATAGGTTTTACGCCTGAGCGCGATATTTTATTAGATAGGTATGCCAGGCTCCACAGTAAATCTTCAATGTCCTTTAGAATTTCGATTTATTTATTTCATTGTTTTTTAAATACGGAAGTGCTGAGTTCACCTATCAATGTACAATTGTAATAGGTAAAACTGAAATAATAAATAATAATAATAAACAGTTCAAATATTATGTACATAGTCTCCGCTTTTGTATTGTTAGATTATGAAGAAACTTTGTCTGTTCATTAGTTTTATGTTGTTATTTTGTGAAGCGCTGATATAAGTTTAGCATAATACAGATATTACATATTTTCTTTTATAATCAAAATCAATCAATCCAATATGTAGCTATAAGACGAATTGAGAACCTCATTTCTTCTGAAGTTGGTTAAAATATATTATTTATTCTGAGGTGAGCAGAAAAAACTATTAAACTAGCAACACTGGCATCGCTATCTACCAGCCTCACTGTCATCACCATATTTCACCCTATACCGCACCAATAACGCATCCGAATCGCGTGTTTTTGACGTAATTTCATACAAAAATGACCAAAAGTATCGGACCGGTACCGCACCGGTACGTCAAAACCATAAATGTCATTTAAGCCCCGCCCACCGTCCGATGCGCAATTGTTTACTGTTTTGACATACCGGTGCGATACCGGTCCGATACTTTTCGGGTGAGGGCATAGTAGCGTCGCAAGCGTGGGCGGGGCGTCGGGCGGTGCGTAGGCAGAAGTGATACCAATTTCACAGTTTTAGGACTTTACTAGTGTAGGACAACGTACTTTTGCATAGCGAAGTATGCTATGGTGAAACCAAAGAAAACACATTTTAAAAGACTGTTTACGTAACGGGACTATACGATAGATTACGTCACTTCATATTTGGAGCGTATGTAACATAAGATCTGCTTTATTTTCTATGTTCTATGTTTGTTTGGCAATTTTTTTTTCAGCTATATAGATATTGTACGAATTACAAAAAATTAAAACGATATATAAATAATAATGCTGTATTCTCTACCGACAATAACCGCGGCTCTACAACCGCCTTCCACGTCTATTACCCGATATCTACTAAAGCCGTGGCCATTTTACCGGCCGGGATCCGAATTGTTTCCACACTGCTGCGGTATTTGACAGGATATATTTGACGTGACAGACCGGCGCGATTTAAACGCAGCAGTGTGTTCGAGGCTTAATGCGGTGTAAAAGCGAGTTGTAAAATAGGTTTACACCAGACTTTATCGAGTCGCTAAAGTACCAGCTAGCGTGGAGCGACATTTGTTTTTACTTTTCCAGCGGTAATGCGGTTACTGCCTACGCGGCGAGTTGTGAAACAAGAAGTATTTAAATAGTTCAGGCAAGCAGTTTCACTTTTAGCGTCTTTAAAAATAGTTTACGGTTGCTTTATCTATATCGTATTTCCTACATAGTACATACAATTTGAGAACAGGTGCCGGTCGGCAGGCATCTTAAAGGGTCGATGACACTTTATGACGATGATATATCTAATTACGACGATATTATCTAATTTCGACGTTTTTTGACTAGGCAACGAGAATAATTATTATACTTGACCGCCCGATGCTTCAACGACTGTGTGTTACTTCAAAACTATCGACATTACCTTTATCATTCTTTTACACTGAGAAAACTGGTAATCATAAAAGACGTGAAATCAGGATAAGTAAGATGAATTCACCTCAAGGACGGAGGACGTGTCCTACAATTTATTTATTATTATTATTTATTTATTAATTCGACCATGGCGCCATCTATCGAGAACGTATGGCAACACTTGTTTGCGTTACGTGTGCGTTAACACTAGTGTGTTCCACTCTTATTTTTCTACTACATATGCTACTACTACATGCCGATGATCATAATATATCCAGTTAGGTCTAGTCCAGGTGTCGAGGGTCAGAGGAGTATGTAGCAGTGGAGGTGGAATCTCCATCGTGAAAAGGGAAGATCGTCCACCAGGCGAAGTGATCGTGCCTGGGGACCGCGGTCCAACGGTTGATGTTGGACAGTTGTATTTATACAAACTCATTAGAAAACTTCGATAGCGCGGTTTAGAACTCGGCCGTCTATTGGCGCGTTCTATGTAGTGTCACTTATATTAATATGCTTAGCGCATAAAATAATATGACTGTAATATTAAATAATATGATGCTGGGATTTCATCGTATTTTCGGTGATACTTCTTCATATTCAACTAGAAAATCTATATAAGTACGGTGACGGTGTCATTGTGTTTTATGTTTATAATCTTACTTATAAATATCATACAAATTTATAGTACAGTGAGATATTTTTTAAAAAGAGAATATTATATTGTTTGACCAATTTTTACGATAATAAGTAATATAATATCGCATTACCTATTTCAACTTAACTTATTAATTCGATTATAGCGTAATATTAACTTATTTTTTCCTTATTGTACGCCAATGCTCCAGTTTTAGACAAACGTCACGTTATTTTATGATTACGAAGAATTAAAAAATATCATGTCTTTGTTATAATTATGTGAGCGGAATGGAGCGGTTGGAGCTAGCGCCGAAAGTGCTGTCATCATATTATTTTTAAGGCCAGGTATTCCTGCAGCAGTAGGCATTTAGCGCTGTCACGGGTCGCGCGCAAAATAGTTAGATCGGACGCATCGGCAGTGAACTCGCATGACCCCGCCAGCGACATAGAATAGAAATTAGCAGTAGGATAATTTTATTTGACTTTAGAAATGCATTTTATATATTATAAAACTTTGTTTATGGTATAGTAATAAATTAGAGTTACGTAAATAAATGAAGTAACTTCTCTGTTTTTATTTTGTTTGTTTATGTAATTATTATAGCTATTATGTGTATACATCATGGTGACAAAAATAAAAAATCGAAAATTCTGTTTGACATAAATATTAGGTCTTTACCAATGAAATTGCCATTTTATATGAAAAAATTGAAACGAATTTTTTTCATGTATTTTTATTTGTATTAATCGAAGTAATCAATCACCTATGCAATTAATGCATCTTTTGCCAACGCAGTGGCAGTTCATTGATGCCCTTCTTAAAGAAATTTGCTGGACGGGAGGCAACAAATTCTTCAAAGGCATTTTGTACTTACTGCCTCTCGGGTATTAAATTTTTTTCCCACCAAGAAGTTATCCAAATTCTGGAAAAAGTTGTAGTCTGTAGGCGCAACGCAAGGTCTGGTGAGTAGGGCGGATGACGGGGAGCTTCCAACCCTAGTTCTTGCAACTTGGAGACCGTCTGCTGTGCAGTGTGAGGTCACGCGTTGTCGTGCAGGAGCAGCGGAGACGAGCGATTGACCAAAGCTGGTTGGAGATGTGCCTGCTTCTCCATCGTTGTGTTCAGTTCTTCACAGTATACATCTGCAGTAATGCTGACCCCGTTTGGTAAGAAGCTGTGATGAATCACACCGGCGCTAGACCACCAAACAGGTCACTTCATCACTTTTCTAGGGGTAAGTTTTCGTTTAAACTTTAGGGCATTGTTTAGGTGCTGAACCTGAATCCAATCAATTTGCTGAGCGCTAGCGGTTATCAAACAGAATAAATTTCTCATCGCAGGTAGCAATGCGGTTCAAAATTCCTTCATTTGTGTATCTGTTGAGCAGTGCAAGGCACGTCTCGACGCGTACTTCGCGCTGGCGATCATTGAGTTCGTGGGGCACCCATTTGTCAAGCTTTTTTACCTTGCCAATTTGACGCAAATGGACCAATATTGTTTTGACGCTAAAGTCGAAAGCTCCTGCGAATTCAGCCGTAGATTGTGTATCATCAGCTTCCATAATCGCCTTTAATTCGTCATTGTCGACCAAAGTCTTCGAAAGACCGCGAGGTTTATTTTTTAGGTCGAAATTTTCAGAACAGAAGCGAGCAAACCAATAACAGGTGGTGCGTTGGTTTGTAGTGTCAGCTCCGTAAACGTCGTTGATGTTGCGTGCCGCTTGTGCCACGTTGCTGCTGCGACGGTACTCATATTCCATAATTACTCGAATTTTTAACGTATCCATGATGACGAAAAAGATTAAAATGCGATGAAAAAGTTGGTGCCGTAAGATCTAGCGCACCATGACCCAGCAACGTAAACATCAATTAAAGGGTAGCCGTTCTTAGTTCGACCTTCTGCGATAGCGATGTCCTTCTCCACTTGAGCTGCTTCTTCGATTCCATAGAAGCATTAAAATTTGCCGTCTTTTTCCATTTTTCAAATAATTCATCTTCTAATTTGGAATAGTATTTTGAGCTGAAAACCGGAATATCCATCGCTGAACATAATTGCTCAAATTGAGAAAAGCCAATACCGGAAGCCACAATGCCACTAGTGGCGGCTGTATTAAGATTAACTTGATCTCTATCGTTTAGGTCTTCAGAGTTAATCGAGCAAAATTTCTTTGTAAATATTGCATTCAAAATGAAATACTGATAAAAGTCCTCGTCGTTTTTCACTGATCAAACGGAATTTTCCTAAGGTGCAGTTAAATAAACCCTTATGACGAGCTTTCTCTTGTAACTCCTGTAAAATGTAATTTATATCAACAATTCGCCATCCCGAAACAGGTTGAAATTCATTTTCTTTGAATGCATACTTTACGATAAGTGAGTCTTCCGCCTCTTCAGTATCTCTGAAACAGTGAACAAATATAGTAAGTATTACATATTTTAGATTACTATTAGTTATCTATATATTTTTTGATGTTAGCATAGTGAAAAGTTAATAGACTGACAAAATACACATAAAAATGTTAAGATAAATGTTATCATTTCAAATGTGATCCTCACGTTAAGATTTACAGTGTCGACAGGATCGACAGAATTCAATTTACTGACAGAGTTTTCGGACACGTCAGCCATGTCAGACAAGTGCCTAAAAACAACATAAAACATTAATGTTAAAACATTTCGTTTTGAATGCAATCAAGACCAAGTTAATACTACTGGCATTGTGGCTTCTGGTATTGGCTTTGCTCAATTTGAGGAATTATGTTCAGCGATAGATAGTCATGACGATTCAATGAAGCCCAAACTTGATGAGGTTGTGTCGTTTCATTGCGAAGTTCCTATGGCCACCTTCCAGCTCCATCATCAGATCAGCACCATGTCATCATAATATTGCATTTTCATGCGATTTACACATGTATGCAATATTTCAGATTTAAAAAATTGACGGCCTTACCCACCTTCATATTCCGATTTATTTGATTACTTGCCTAATTTCAGTTGAATTATACCTACTGATATTCTTATACTATGGCATGATCTTTTTATGAATTTATAAATGAGATTGAAGTAAAATGAAATTTAATGTGATTGTGTCAAAGTCGACAATGACGTGACAAATTAAACATTTACTTACTTCTTCACATATATTTTGAGTTAATTCTTTTTATTTACTAATTTTATAGTGGTAAACGCCTTTTTTCGCTTTCGTTGTTTATTACCCATTATGGATAACTTGCAACAAATATATCAATTCGTCAAAACTGATTGATTGGTGCAAAAAATTGTCACGGAAAAAATTGACACAGGTCCGTCATCCGTAAGCGCCAGCGCGCGACTGAACACGCCAGCTAAGCCACCGCGCTCGTGCATTTTGTAGTTTTTTCAACATAGTGATTATAAAAATCATTTTATAAAGTCAAACTCTGCGAATTTGTCTAGAAATATTTCATATCTTTAATCTAGTACAAAAAATTAATGTAAAATATCAGTAGTTCAGACCTGACATAGAAAAAACAAAACAAAAAGGGGTCACTTTGAGATTTTTTTCTATCGAGTGAAGTTCATCAAATCGTGTAACCGAATGCGACTTTGACTAGAGTATGTCCTTAAGTTATATATATCTTTTTTTCAGAATTTTAAACACTATTTTCTATGTCTCAGATGATTTTAAAAATCACAAAAATCGGCCTCGGCCGGCCCACCCAGCCTTAAGGAATCACACAGAATGTTATGCATACTCATAGATGAGATTCTGTAGTCGTATTTTAGTTATCATCACTATATTAATATGATGCTTACTCTAAAAATAAGATTCTGTAATAAATTTTAGTAGGATTCACATTATTCTATAAAATTAAATGTGGTGCTAGGACTTCATCGTATTTTCGGTGATACTTCTTCATATTCAACTAGGAAATCTATCAAAATACGGCACCGGTGTCATTGTGTTTTATAATTATAATCTTACTTTATCAATATCATACAAATTTATAGTACGGTGAGTTATTATTTGAAGAAGAGAATATTATATTGTGTGACAAATTTTTACGATGCTAAGAATCATAATATCGCATTACTTACTCAAACAATTCGATTCCAACTAATATATTTCGATTATAGCATAATATTAACCTATTATTTCCTTATTTTACGATAATGCACCTGTTTTAGACCAACGTCACGTTATTTTATGATTACGCCGAAATGACATTTTTTTCAGTGTACAAAATCGGGACTTCATACTTTTGTACTTCCATATTTATTGATTTTTTTTCTTATACTTTTTATGTTGTTAGTTGTCGAATTTTTCATTTTTTTTACTGAACTGAGTACCGGCTTCACGTTTTACAATATGTTATATATTTTAGTATGTTTCCGTCTATATTATGGTTTATCCTAATAAATAATAATAGTAATAAAGACTTTATTCACCCACATGTACATAATGATACAGTATTATGTTGTAATAAATATGTTATTATTATAATATGTAGGTATATACAAAGAATATACTGGTGAAAGATGGGTATTTCCAGAAATCATATATAAAATACCTCTGCCTATCCCCTTGGGGATAAAAGGCCTGAAATTAATTTATTTTAGTCATCGTAACGTTACAGGTAATGATCCCAAACCCTTCATACATGAGAGCTCACTTACAACACACCGTTGCTCTTTATTGGTGGATCAAATACATAGTAAGTAATATTTGTATTCCAAACTGCTTACTTTGCTTATTTAAGATCTGAATACTATTTACTTGCTGCACGAGACTACGTATTTAAGTTTATCGTTGCACAGAACTTGTGCGGATTTCTCACTAACTCCGAGTGAAGGAAAACAGAAACTAAATAATGCAATTGAGAAATATTAATTTAGAAGCGTTGTATATAATACTAGCTTTTACCGCTCGCGTTTACAGCGGTTTCCGAAACCCGGAGAGCTACACACATCTTAATGGTATGTACCAATCTGTAAAACATAATTTCTATCCGGGATTGACAATATTATACCCCATTTCTCAATCTGATACAAGATTCCCAGAGGTGCTCCGAAGCCACCAGCTAAATTATAAATGAACTAAGATTCTAATAATTGAATCTACTGTTTCATAATAAATTAGCTTTTACCCGCGGCTTCGCTCGCGCACGTTTATTTCACCCCTTTAGGTGTTGAATGATGCAAAATCCTTTATTAGTAAATGCCTACACTTTATAAGCTGTCTATGTGCATAATTTCAAGTCTCTAGACGCAGCGGTTTAGGCTGTGCGTTGCTACATCACCAATCAATCAGTCAGTTTATCATTTTATATTTATAGATATAACCTCTTATTTGAGCAATTGTAGTGACTTGGTTGTTGGTAAAAAACCATACACTATACAAGTACGAAAAACTTAAAAACAGATTTAAGCATAGTCATAATTTTTTGCGCTTTTCCCAATTTTTGGTCGGCGCAATATGTTTTCTCCTTCCATTTAGATCTATCATACGTCATATTATCTACATTTTCACACAGTCTATCTTTTTTTCGGTCTACCCCTCTTCCTATAACCTTGCACATTCCAGATTTAAGCATAGTAAGGCAAGAAAAATAAAATAGTTTTGTAACAAAATGGGATTAATAAAGGGACAATACCAAGAGGTACTTCACAACTGATAGATAAACATACTTACGTGCCTATTATCAACATCCAGACACGAAAACAAGAACCATATTTATGTATGATCATGGATGTAGGCGAGAATCGAACCTATGAACTCCGACTCAGCTCAAAAAAGATTTACCTTGCGAGGTACTAAAGATTCATGTTACTGGTAACATACATAAAATATTGTATTAAAAGTATACATGTATATACCATTGGCATAACATATTCTTGGGTCAAGTACGTTATCCAGTTCACACGGGGAAAGTATACGTGACGATGTAACATTTTCAATATAATATATCGCTATAAATGCGAAAGTAGCTCTGTCGTTATGTCTGTAACCTTTTTACGATCAAAGCTATCAATGAATCTTATTGATAGTTTACAGCTAATTCTTGATAATGCAATAGTAGGTACGAGTACATTGTAACCCTAGGGGTGAAAGTAATTTATCTAGTCCCGAGACGGGGCAGCAAGGGTGCCATTAAGACTAAATAAGTCTTTAACCTAAACACTAGTGCTTTTCATTACGGAAACAAGGAAAGAAAAAATAAAAATATGAATTATCTAATATTAAATTAGTAGATTTAATTGTACATAAATCTGCTATACGGAAGTAAGAAACAAAACTCGACAACTCCAAAACACAAATGAAGATCTTTTCTCGTTTTTTTTCTGTGGCCGGCCAGCCCTTCAACCATTATTTTTCATTTTCATCATTGAAAAATGGTAAATATTTTGCCCCAGTCTATATGATATTTTGAAGAAATATTTGAAAGTAAATCATAATAAAGTCATTTAAAATACTTAACTTTATGTTATTTAAATTTAACATAGCGCTGTAATTGAGTTGCTGTGTAAAAAGTTGGAACATGGTTCAATATAAATGTGAAAATAGAACTTGTTGTTTTTTTTTATATTTGACTATAGGGCTGAAAAGTGTTACTTTCAACCCGCTCCTCAGGCAACTTCAGATCTACTTTCCGAGTATTAGTAATGAAAAAACACTTTCCTAAGGGTCGCGACAATCGAAAGTTTACGTGGTCAGACTTGTGGATGACATAATAATATAATTAGAAGATAGAGATAGAACGTGACATTTCTCAGACATAAGTACCGACATCAGAAATAAATATGGCGCTTGTGGGTTTCCTCGCGATGTTTTCCTTCACCGTCGAGCTATTTATATAAATACACACAAGATAAGAGAATGTACGTTCAAATTTGCCGGATGGTCACACACGATCAGGATGTACCTATCGTCCAACGCAGCAGGACACAAATATATTACGTTGAAATGAAATGATCTTATTACTTCCTTATCTACAGAGTGTACGCCAGGGTATTCACAAAAATAGCGCAACTCATTAGGCTACCGTGCATACCAAGCTAAATTGCGATTTTAAAATATAAGTTACGTAGTAACTGGAACTAAAAATAAGGCGTTATTGGTGGCATCTATTAGTTTAGTATTCAATAATTCACTGTTTTTGAAATTGTAAGTCTTTTCCTTAGTAATCCGCTTAGGAATTATTGTAAATTAGAATAGGGCCTTAAGGTGCCCTAGCTAAATTTGCTGACATATAATATTGGCTCCTTAGCAAATCAAAGTCACCTCTACGAGTGAACGCGGCGGCTGCAACCGCGGAGCGACTCAATCCGCTCAAATATACCGACCTTAAGAGGGTTAAATTGTACCGTTTTAGAGAAAAAAGGTTGATTACGCAGCATTGTATCAAGGAGTTGTGAGGGCATTTAGTGGAGGCTGCAGCAGCCGTACCACGTAAGTCTAATTACGGAATATCTTCTTTAACGCCGCTTTATTTGGTAACTAGCGTTTCTTTCCAGTTAGTAGGAAAACGGAGATAAAATATAGCCTATGTTAGTCAGGGATATTGTAGCATTCTAATTCATATCTGCTGAAAAACTGTCTTATACAGGTTTGCAAGAAACTGTATGTGTTTAAGAAAAAAGAAATTGTTAAATAAATAATAATAAACGCAAAAAAAGATAAAATAATTTTTGAAGTCGGTCCAATAGTTTTTGAGTTTTTTCGTTACAAACATACAAAAATACAAATCTTTCCTCTTTATAATATTACTGTAGATAATAGACAATCATAGGACAAAAATAACTGTTGATCTCTATTTTCTATTAAGGCGGCGCCATTTTGGGTCCCAATTCTACTTGCAAATGTCTAAGTGAACGTTAAATGGTTAGATAGTAGCTTAGGCGTGCGGATGGCAGCACATGAACTCTGTCAAAGCATCATAAAAGAGATGCAGCCAGCTTTCTGAACACTATTCCTATATTAAAATGCCATTCCTGGAAATACCTACTTACCTACCTTACACCAGTATAATTCTTTTCACCCTTAAACGTGACAGCCGGTGACCCCATTGTCAGAACGGGGTACTGTTATACATGCCTCAGAATTAATTCTGCTGGTTTCCTCACGAATAATAAATAAATATATAAAATAATACTTTTTCTTTCTAGATTAAATTAAACATAATTAAGTATGTATACAGAATTTGAATTCATCTTCAACTAATGTAGGTTCAATTGAAGGGTAGATATAACTATTCTATTTTCTCGGTCACCTTTTTTATATCGATAGGGCTACATTTTCCTATAGGAAAGTCTATCCCTATTGTCTACAGGAGAGTTCAGGGTCAAGTTATGGCAAGCGGAATATCAAATACATTGTACCCTGCAAAACTTCAGGCTATTGATAGTGAAATAATTTGAAGCGGCAGCTCGGAGAATAATTCAACGCCTTTACCCCAAACCAATTTTAGGGCTGGCACAAAAGAAACTAATCCAATAACGAAGAAGAAGCCGTTGGACGTAGGCTTTCGATCGGCCGCTCTCGAAGTAAATAGTAGGCTTATGTCCAAACCTAAACTAACCTTCTTTTTGGCTTCGCCGTATCCGCAGGGTTAACATTTTATTTGCAACAGACGTAGTAACTTAAGAGCCAATTCTGCTTTCATATGTTGTAAAGTGATGTGAATTAAATGTTTTATATGTATAAATAAACTAGCGACCCGCCCCGGCTTCGCACGGGTGCAATGCTTATAAGATTTTCCCGCTTTTCTGTTGAATTTTTTCCTGAATTTTCTTTGCTATAAACCTCACGGAGCCCGAGACCTTTCCAACGAATGCAAAACCGTGGAAATCGGTTCGTGCGTTCTGGAGTTATAGCGTCAGGAAGGAAAACCCGACTTATTTTTATATAGTAGAAGATGTATAAACATGAAGTTGTCGTCTCACAAATTATTTAAGTAAATTTACGACTTCTTCGAAAAATTTTCGATTACGACTACGACAAAGCACTACAAAATTAGTTAACAGAGTAATTATCTACTGACTAACACTTATTAGTACTTATTTACATAGTTTATTTACATGATTATGTTAATTAAAAATACAGCGTACATCCTCGAGAATTCTCGTGTTATCTCACGCCAATTTCGCATTGGGGTCGGTAGAGATAATACACCGCCACGAGAATGTTTTTCCTGAATGATAAGTAGCCTATCTCCTTTCTCAAAATGTAAGCTATTGTCCTGACAAATTTCATCCAGATCGGTTCACCGGATTAGACGTGAAAAGGCAACAGAGAGCTGAGTTACTTTCGCATTTAGAATATTAAGTAGAAATATTCTTTTTATTTATAGCAGCAACACATAAGCTATTATCTCGCAAAATTATTACCAGACTAGATACTGAAATGTAGTGTAGAACGTAGTAATATAAATATTTTGATAATAACTATTTTATACAGACACAAACCACAATACAAAGTGATTAAAATAGCACCTTTGTATCTATAGATAACGCATAATAACATAGGATAAAAATTGAAATCCTTAAAATTCTCTTTATACAAAATAGAGGAATAAGTACAAAAAAAAGTAAGACAAATTATTTATTGAAGACACTGTTTACTTAAGCAACAAAAACAAAGAAATTCGACAAGAATTATTGCAACATCAATATCTGAAGCTAATTTCGGTGGCCTTTGTGAGATCGTCCGTGATGTCTGCCTGACGATCCAGACGTCTGGAAATAAATACTATTTTTACAAATCCTAAGTTGCTGGTTACAAAACAACTGATAAACCAAAGATATTATATATCTGTAGTTATTATTTATTTTGTTAGTGTACAATAAAGACAAAAAATAAGTATTAAAAATATAATACAGTATGTATTGAAATGAAGTGGAGTGCCACTATTTGCCAGAGCTGAGATGGTCAATAAAATGCTATATTTTTTCATTGCTCTGCGGATAGCATCATGCAATTCTTTATGGCTAGTACTTACTAAATAAACAACTATAATTACTATGCTACATTTATTGTGTAGAGCTATATATATTTAACATTTGGATTATCATTAAAGTACTTTGGCCCTTCAATCAACAGAATGCAGACACGATATGATTATCTATTCTCCTTCAACGCCTGTAAGTCGCTGGACTACTAACAGGAATTTTGTAATTATGGATTTTTTCTTTTGTAGACATAGTAAGTCAGTTGTTGTTCATTCAATACGCCATGCCAATATACCTAATTATTTTTTAACCCGGCATCATATGGTCTGTCTTTAAATCTAGTTTGCTTTATAATTTTCCATTTCTGAAAACACCCTCTGGGGTGCTATCACACTTGCGAATTCCATCCAATTCTTAGGCATAGGTGTTTCCTCACAAAGTTTTCCTTAAGCGTACATTGGGAGTATTGGGACAACCGCTGTCCCGGGTTACATGCATAAAATATGATTACTTACACAAATAAGATGTTAAAACAACCACTTTTGGTGGCTAAATTTCTATACCTACTTTAGTGAAAATATCATGTCTCATATAGTTCTACCTGAAGAGCTTTGGTAGCACCAAAATACCCATTTTAATTGAATATATATGTTTTATGTCTGTCAGAGCTCTTCCTGTAATAACTGAAAGATTATTAGTACGGCCGTTATCATTTGAATCGTCTGGGCATCAATCTTTTCTATCTCGCTCGCACTCATTACGCTTACGGAGCGCCTCAGTGAATGCGTAAAAGGAGCGAGTAGAGCAGCATTACTGACGTTTTTGATGACTCAGATGATAACGGCTGAACGTTGTCTGAGCCATGCCTCACCTCGTCATTTTCGCCAATTTCTTGATCATTTCCACCCGTTTCAGTAAAATCCTCAGGTACGTCAAAGTTTCCAACAGTTCCTGGATGTGGCCAGTCACTAATATCACCAGGCTCTTGTGAACCTGGTCCTGCGCCTTCGTCGTTCTTCACTTTAGACTTTTGCTTCTTGCTGTGGCTTCCTAAAAATACAACCGCTATTGTACAACATGTAACGGAATAAGCGCAATTCCTGGAATTAGTTTGTTCAGTATCGACTACTTAATCGATTTTAGCTATTTTTAATATTTGTAAATGTTTTCCGAAAAATGAATTAGCATAGCTGAATTTAGTGCTTTCTATGGAAATCGTGCTATTATTAATCGATATTTAAGAACATTGGTTAGACACAACTAAAGTTCAATTGCATCATATTTTTTTATATTAATATACTAATTGGGGTGTATGAGGAATTGCGCTTTTTCTGTTACGCGTTGTATAAGCTGCTTAAATTAATAATTATTAGAAACCATTAGGTACATTAAATATGTAATCTATCAGATCGATCAGATCGACGATAAGGAATATGCGAAATCTAAAAGCAATAGAGAGTTACGCTATCTTCGTAAAACGTCTATTCTCTGCCTGGCCTAAAAAAAAGCGTGAGCGTATGTATGTATACTAAAATTTACAACCCAGGCACTTTAGAAAACTCTTATAGAGAACAATTCAAAACACTTTGTTCTAACATAATGTACAATGCCTTCCAAACTGGTGGTCTTTAAAGTTGCATTGAATTAAATAGCTTATAAATGTATTATATTGGGTAATAAAAGGAACATCAGAACTGCGATCTGTTTTCAATTATCGACGAAGTTAACGAGGCGATTTGTTCCCTTATCTATATATATAAAAGGAGAAGCTAAATCTAAAAATCAAGGCCCAGCCCAAACCGCTGAACATAGAAACATGAAATTTTGTTTGTAGGTTACGTTTATAGTGTAGATGCTCGCTAAGAAAGGATTTTACGAAATTCAACCCTTGAGGGGGTGAAAGAGGGGGTTGAAGTTTGTATGGGATAGTGTGATTTCTGCGTGTATCAACTTTAAACTTGGCACAAATACTCTTCAAAACACACTATGAAATATTAGTTCTAGGATTTTTTGAAAATCATCCTGCAAGGGGGTGAAAGTAGGGGATGAAGTTTGTAGGGAAAACCTTCATTTTTGGGTGTATCAATTCGAAACTTTGTAAAAATACTCCTCAAAACAAACAACAAGACACGTATTTCCGGATTTTTCAAAAACCATCCCCTAAGGGGGTGAAACAGGGGAGTGGAGTTTGTATGGAGACGTGTTGTTTTTTACGTCTTTCAACTTCAAATTTTACATAAATACTCTTAGAAATAAATTATGAGACACATATTTTTGGATTTTTCGAAAATCATCCCCTAAACGGATGAAAGTAGGGGTTGAAGTTGATTCGAAGAAGTTTATTTTTTGCGTCCATCAACTTGAAACTTGGTACAAATGCTTCTGAAAACAAACTATGAGATATTAGTTCTAGGATTTCTCAAAAATCTTCCTCCAAGGGGGTGAAAGTGGGGGTTGAAGTTTGTATGGAAAACCTTTATTTTTGGGTGTATCGATTCGAAACTTTGTGAAAATACACCTCAAAACAAATAACAAGATACGTATTTCTGGATTTTTTGAAAATCACCCCTTAAGGGGGTGAAACAGGGGGTTGGAGTTTGTATGGAGACGTGTTTGATTTTTACGTCTATCAACTTCAAACTTGGCACAAATACTCTTAAAAATACATCATGAGACCCGTGTTTTAGGAATTTTCGAAAATCATCCCCTAAGGGGGTGAAAGTAGCGTTTGGAGTTTGTATGGAGACGTGTTGTTTTTTACGTCTTATCAACTTGAAACTGGGCACAAATACTTTTAGAAATAAACGATGAGACACGTGTTTTTGGATTTTTTGAAAATCATCTCTTAAAGGGGTGAAAGAGGGGGATAAAGTTTGTATGGGATAGTGTGATTTCTGCGTGTATCAACTTGAAACTTTTTACAAATATTATTGAAAATAAACTTGATATATTAGTTCTAGGATTTATCGAAAACCATCTTCCAAGGGGTTTCATCCCCTTGGGGGTTGAAGTTTGCATGAATACCTTCATTTTTGGATGTATCAATTCGAAATTTTGTAAAAATATCCTCAAAACAAACAACAAGACAAGTTTAATAGATTTTTCAAAACTCACGGGTGAAACGGGGTTGGAGATTGTATGGAAACTTGTGGTTTTTTTACGTCTATCAACTTGAAACTTATCACAAATACTCTTAAAAATAAATGATCAAAAACGTATTTTTGTATTATTTTAAAATCATTCCCTAAAAGGGTGAAATTAGGGGTTGAAGTTGGTATAGAGAAAAGGGTTTTTTTGCGTCTATCAACTTGAAACTTGGTACAAATATATTCTTTAAAAGTCTCCATACAAAGTCTAATTTTTTTTGATAATTTACTATGGGTTGCTAGGAGAAATTTGTTTGTGCATCCCAAAATGTTGAAAAAATAAATGTCCACCCGTGCGAAGCCGGGGCGGGCCGCTAGTCAGTAATATCCATTGCGAGTATCGGTTACCAGAGTTTACGAAACAGTTCTGTATCCTTCAAAAAATAAATAAAAATAAACAAAAAGTTAATAATCTCACGCCTTTTATCCCCGAGGGGGAGACAGAGGTATTTATTTTCTGGATATACCCACTTTTCACGAGATGTTCTTTGGACCAATAAACGTGATAGGTGGTGAGCCCATCACCAGACCGGGTCTGTTACACATGCCTCAGAACCTGCGGGTTTCCTCACGATGTTTTCCTTCACCGTCGAGCTAGTGATAAATATGTACGTGTGTGTGATAAATATGTAAGTTTTGAAATACTCATTAGTACATGCCAGGATTCGAACCCAAGCCTCACTGTGATTCAAAGTGTATTTTATATACCTACTGAAAAAAATGAATTTTGAGTTTGAGTTCACTGATTATCATCATGTGAAGCAGGCTCTTTAACCGTAAGGCTATCACTGCTCTCAATCTCAAATCTCTCAATCTCAAAAAAATAAATTATATTAAAAATTGTAGAACTTTCTCTACGATTTAGACGCAATGTCATTGTTATGAATTTGGCCGAGCCTCCTGGATCCAATTCAATTTTACTTGAGAGTATTTAATCGTCGCGATACAAACAACGGTTAAATTGTCGTGAAAGTAAATTAAGACGAAGATTATTAGTAAATAACAAAGTTACTGATGAACGGCGAAACAATTTAAGTTCAAAGTTTCTTTCAATTTGTCTCTTCACTTAACGTTTTATCTATTGTAAGCAATATTTCTTATACATTATTCAATTGACGAATTTCATAACGTTTTACGGGTTGATGATGATAACGTTTTACATTTATTTTTGTGTCAAATAGCCATTTGTAAAGCGTACCAAAAAAATCATAGTAAGTATGCTTTTTAAAATTTCTTAACCTTTTTTTTACAGAATACTATTTTTTAACTAAGTTAAGATCCCACTAAGTGGTAACAATTTCCGAAGAAAATAGACCTATCAAAATGTTTTATTTTCGTCTTTCTTTCCGGACATTGCAGTACTAAATCTACTTTACAGCGACTAAAGTTATTTTTTAATTTACAGTTGCTCAAAAAGTGGCATATTGCAGGGACGTATAGCGTTCGGGATGTGGGCTATTACGCACTCGAGCTTTTTCTTTACCTTTTCCGAACTCGTGCGTTTTCTTTCCCAACTGTCAAAATAATCTACTATATAAAAATAAGTCGGGTTTTCCTTCCTGACGCTATAACTCCAGAACGCAGGAACCGATTTCCACGGTTTTGCATAAGTAAAGAAGTCACGACTAAAATACAGCCTCTGACAGGACTAAATTCGGTAGGTTATGGTATGGTATGGTAACGCGGGCTTGTTTCCGCAACTCGACGTCATTTTTTTTGCGCCTATTTTGCGTGATGGTGGGAATGCCTCTACTCTTGCCATCCCAGCTCCTCCCCTCCTCCCATTCGATAGGTTATCTTCTATCCCTTTTCTTTTTATGAGGTAAGACAAAGACAGGACAAAACTAAAATAATAATAATAATAATCTCACCCCTTTCATCCCCGAGGGGGTAGGCAGAGGTATTCCATTACTGGATATACCCACATTTCACGAGATACATTGGACCCCTAAACGTGATAGGTGGTGAGCCCATCGCCGGACCGGGTCTATTTACACATGTCTCAGAATTAATTCTGGGACCTGCGGGTTTCCTCACGATGTTTTCCTTCACCGTCGAGCTGGTGATAAATATGTACGTAAGTTTTTGAAAAACTCATTGGTACATGCCAGGATTCAAACCCGAGCCTCACTGATTTTCGACCGGCTCTTTAACCGTCCGGGCTATCACTGCTCTTAATAAAATAAGTTTAGTCGGTTTAAAGCAGAATCGCCCCCATTATATATTATTTCCCATGTGTAACCAGCTACCCCGCCACAATAATATCGCGTAACCTCCTAAAAATGCAAAAATAGCTTTTAACACCGGGTACAACAGCTACTTTGACAAACGATTTCAGTTACCTACTTTCATCTTTATTTATGCACAAAGATTTAAACAAGACATCAAAGAGTATTAAATCAAACACTAGTTCCAAATGGTCCCAAGGGAGCCATAAAAAATATTTACGTAAGAAGGTACATCCGAGTCACAAAACGGTGCTGTGAATGCGAAAGTAAAGACCTCTTTAGGGCATTTGAATATTCACAAAGTTTCCGTCAAAATTCCTTTGTTGTTGCGAGCAGTACACATATACAGTTTTAAGGCTGATTTCTTTTTGGGGTCTTCAGAGACCCCACGTGACCAACCGCGTAAACAAAATATGCGCGACTGACCGAAGCGAAGGTTAAAGAAAAAATTAAGGGATTTTTTTTCAGCCAAACTCTTCGCATTCAACATTTCATTCTGTGTGTAATTTGTTTCGTTTTTAGGGTTCCATACCCAAAGGGAAAAACGGGACCTTCTAACTAAGGCTTTGCTGTCCGTCTGTCCGTCTGTCCGTCTGTCCGTCTGTCCGTCTGTCTGTCTGTCCGTCTGTCCGTCTGTCACCAGGCTGGATATCTCATGAACCGTGATAGTTAGACAGTTGAAATTTTATATACAACAAACGAGATTTTTTTATAGATAATGATAAAATTTAGTTTTTATAGATAATGGTGCGGAACCCTTCGTGTGCGAGTCCGACTCGCACTTGGTCGCTTTTTTATACACGGATTCGGATAGCTCTGAGTTGGAACAATTCTATAATTATTAAAAAAAATACAGAAACAATGTTGGGATAATGTTGAGACACTTTAACAGCTGGAGCCATTTGTTTTACTTAAACGTATCCAATATTCCAAACAAGGATTTTAAACAAAGAAAATTTAAAAAAAAGCTTGGCAAAATGTTTTTTTTTTTTCAATGGAATTTAAACAGGACAACGCCTGTCTAAAGTATATTTTATATTGTCATATTAAGATACATTAGTTTGTATAATTTTACAATGTGCACGGGCTTAAAACAGTATAAATGTGAGACACTTTTAACATTGTTCGCAACTTAAGTGCCGTCTAGAGTGCCACAAGCAGCCAATTAAATTGTGACGCTTGCTTCAAAGGATGTTTGAGCTGTTAAAATACACACCTTAATAACATGATAATTGTACAGTGTGTTACGAGAACTTTCACGTAAATAGGCTATCAGGTATGTGTTGTGTGGTATTAATATAACAATTTGGAAAACATTTTCCTTCATTATCCATCAAAACGTGTATTAAATTAATTATTCGTCGGTTTCTTCCTAAACTCCATTACAAACGGAAAAGGGAGGCTAGTCTTTCAGGCTCTATTACTAGTGTAAATGGAATGACACTACTTGCTATAATAGATATATTTCACAAACGCCTCAATATTAGAGAAAGGCCAGTGGGTCTAAAATGGCCACTTTGAGCAATTCCTCTGCGCAATTCCTCTTTTTATGAATCCTCAGCAAATCCTAAGCAATTCCTCTAAATTTCGTAAAATGGTCCCTCATTTTAGTGATTCACTGACAATTCAATTCATTAGCAGATTCGTATTTGGTGAAAATTTCAAATATGAATCGTAATAGGATCCTATTATGATTCACCCGAAACGGCCTTTTTAGACCCCCAGATAACGCCTACACGAAAATGACGAGCAAGCAATTAAGTCGAACGCTTTGCGGCATAAAAGAAAACCAAAATATATTTATAATGACAAAATGAGGCCCTTTTGTAGACCTAGTACCCCATCTTTCACCACACTTTAGTACGAAACCATTTAAAATTCCACGTGAGCAACCTCCCTAGACAAAAAACTGAGAGTTTATTTTAAGAAAATAACAGACAACTATTTATTGGGATATTATATCTAGTTTAGCAAGGATTATTAATAAAAGCTTTGACAAAACCTTTCAACTCAGATATAGGATTACTTGATAATTAAGAGGTCTCGAGAAGATTTATCTATCGGCGACCCAGTAATTACTCCAAGCCTACGTGACAGCTAACAAGTTCCAGTATAAAATGGTGACTTGAGAATTTAATGCTGGAGTTTGAAGTATATTGCTAATTTACAGGAGATTGATGATTATGAGAAATGAAGTATTGGACGCAAAGTTTTTGGGTCTCAGAGTTTTTAACTCATGTAATATTAGCAGTTGTCGGCGACTCCGTCTGTGAAGTTTAGGATATCGCGTCCTTACGAATTTTGATTTGTGATATTATAAGTAGCCTGTGTTAATCCAAATTCAAATTCAAAATCATTTATTTTCTGTAGGTATAGAAAATACACTTAGAAAAGTCAATAGTCTAATAAGAAGGCACTCTAAACTCGTCTATGGAGATTGGCTAAAATCACCGCAGCCCATCTCCACCGACGAGTTGTTGATTCCAAATGCAGTACCCCAAGCAGAGCCAGCAAGCCACGTCAAGGGCAGCTCTTTTTATTTTTAATCCAGGTTATTCATTATCTGTAAGCTAAATGTCATCCAAATCCATTCAGCAGTTTTAGTATGATTGAGTAACAAATATGCTATCTTTTCAGTCTTATCATATTAGAAGATGGTTTTATCAAATATAATATGAATCGTGACTAACTTTATAATATAACATTGATGTCTTATTTGACATAATAGTCTTATAATTAGTTTTACATAATCATAAAATTAAAAAACAAACAAGTATAGCGCTCTATATTTCACTTTTATCTCTGTCAAAGAATCAGCATAGCAATACCACAGCTTATGAATCATAAACAGCAAGTCCTCTGACGATTTTTTTTTATCTATAAATATTGTAAATTAATGAATGTATTTTTTGTAACTAAATATATGACTGGTAAAAAAAATGAATAAGAATAGTTACTGGTAGTTTCTAACAAAGAATGTTTCTAACGAAGTTTATGATTCCGTGTTGGTACTGTTTAAACAAATAACAAAATAAAAAAAATAAAAAAATAGGCTTTACCTTCGTTTGATCCGATGAAGAAAGCAACGAATATGACGAAGAAAATAAGAAATGCGGTCTTCATTTTTGCTGCAGCTCACGTTTCAATAAATGAACCTTGGTTTTAAATACAGTTTTATATTTTCCGTACCGGATGTCGTGGAAAATGGCGAGATAAAGGAAAAGTCGGGACAATTAAAGTTGAAACCACTGCTATTATCAATTTCAGGCTTCACAGTCAGGTTTTCTAGTCATTTTGTTATCTGCCAAATTATCTATATTTACCACGTTTTAATGGAAGTCTTTTGAAAGCGTCTTTGTGATCGTCGCCAACTTGACACATAGACGTGTAATGTATTGAACAGGATTTTTCAGTGTCGTTTACTTAATTCACATTTCATTGCACCGAGAATATTATGATTTATGTCCACTTACCCAGGTAACAAAAACGTCATGAAAGTGTAACTGAAAAATATTTCAGTTTACCTTTTCTTATTTATTTTACACTTTTTCCACATTCATCAAATCTTATAATAACTATCGACCCACCCTTGCTTTGCTTCGGTTTATCTATCTACACTAATATTATAAAGAGGAAAATATATTTGTATGTTTGTAACGAATCAACTCCAAAACAATTGGACCGATTTTTGAAATTTAAGCTACATCATCACTGAGTAACATGGGCTATATATTATTCCCGTATTCCCATGGGAACGGGAAAACGAAGAACGGGGAAACCGCGCAGAACAGCTAATAAAGAATAAACTCAAAATTACTGAAGTGATTTAAAAAATTATTTCATCAATTGTAAGTTTACTTTCTTAGAAGTAATATAGGTTATATTTTATCCCTGTTTTCCTACCGGAACGGGACTTGCGCGGGTGAAATCGCACGAAACTGCTACTTTTTATCTATATTTATAAAATGATAAACTGACTGACTGATTGGTGATATATCAACGCACGCACAGCCTAAACCGCCGAGTCTAGAGACTTGAAATTTTGCACATAGATAGCTTATACAGTGTAGGCATCCACTGAAAAAATATTTTGCAAAATTCAACTCCTAAGGGGGTGAAATAAACGTGCGCGAGCGAAGCCGAGGGTCAAAGTTAGTAAATTATAAATCTCTAAGATATTATATTATGGCTTCAAACTTCCATCGCCCAGTTGCATTAACCCAGCCCTCAGCGTGTCGACTAGCAACAACGATCAATTCAAGTTTATTTGTACACTGTGATGATTGGTGACAAAGGCCCAACTAACGATGTGCAAACACCGTGGTCGTCGCCAAATAACGACACGGTACGAGTTTACTGGGGAGATTTTGGGGAATAAACACGCAATGTACACATCGCACTCATCATTTCTGTCACATATGAAGTACTCTGGTCATAACCTGTCAGAGCCACACTGCAGATTAGTGACAAGCCGGAGTCAGTTTCGATGTGTTTGGAAGTAAGTGTTTTATTTGCTTTGGGAATTGGAACGTTTCCTGCGTACATTAAAGACTGTGACCTACTTTTTGTGAGCAACTTTGAAGGTGATACAGATTGTAACAATAGAGGTCATTTATGTAGCTACTTGTATTTTGGAATAGTATTGACAACAGATAAGTCTATATACCATATATTTTTAGGATACCGCACCCACAGTGTCCCAACGGGACCCTACTACTAAGCCTTTGTGTCAGTTCGTCTGTATATCAGCGGCACATACGTCAGAAAAAAGTTTGTGATCAGCGGCATGTATCTTAGAAACCGTAAAAGGTAGACAATATTTTTTACAGAATGTGTATCTCGGTAACAGTAATAACAGCAAATAATAAAAAAAAAACAAGATGTAGGTATCTTCTATGGGTGTATGTTTTTTTTTTTTTGATAAAAAAGGGGGCAAACGAGCAGACGGGTCACCTGGTGGTAAGTGACGTCCGTCGCCCATGGACACCTGCAACTCAAGAGTCACAACTGCGTTGCCGACCTTTGAGGTGGGAGTAGGGGGGAGGGAGGGGAGGGGGAGGGGGGATTGGGACCTCCGGTTACCTCACTCACTCAACGAAACGCAATGCATTGCTTTACGCTGGTTTTCTGTGAGACCGTTGTATCACTCCGGTCGAGCCGGCCCAAACGTGCCGAAGTATGGCTCTCCCACGTTCAAAAACGTTTATTTTATTGTGCGATTGTACGAAACTTTGTGTGCGAGTGCGGGAGAAAGAATCAACCGTTACTGTTTTACAATGTCTATTGTACAATGTCTACCGGTCCATCATTAATCAGTTTTACATTACCTCTATGTAAAAATCTAACCCAAGCCAAGCATGAGAGACGGCCGTCACTATAAGTTAGTTGAGTATTTGAATGACAGTGATGTTTGGTGTAAATTTTCTTCAGCTCAGAAAAGCATTAAATCTATATGTAACTTGTATTTTGTATTGTATTGATTGTTTAAAAGAATAATGTGTTGAGGAGTTTCTTGCCAAGCTTCTTCCCCTTAACTATACATATCGAAGCGGTGGAGTCGCAATGACTTTCAATGCCCCTACATTGAATAAAAACATTTTGACTTTAGCTAGTATTTTAAATAATTGTGAATACATTTGAAAATAGTTGCTAATACTAACCAATTATGAGTACCAGACCTCCCACAAAATAAAGCAAGTACTTACCTATAAGCGCGGATTGCAAAAGTTCTGACATGATTGATGTTCAAAAACGAATTGCCTTGTTATTCTACTATAGTTAATGCACAAAAACAAGTAAACATCTTAATCACTGACGTACGAATACTGTCGAAAAGTACCACATAATAATAAGGGGTAAATTACTATAGTCTATTACACATACCATGGATTCGGTGACAGTTCACATTTTTTTCCATTTTACGCTTACCACTTTCGACTAATAAAAATTATTGTATTTTTGCATTATAAAATAATAAAATACAAATTATTTTGAATCCTAATATTTTTATTAGTCGTAAGTAGTGAGCGTAAAATTTAAAAATGTGCACTGTCACGGAACCCATGCTATGTAAAATAGACTATAATAATCACGTCTTCAACTAAGGCATTTTAAAACTTTTCCGGTAACTATTCGCAGTCATATTGTCTATAGACGTCACATTCGCTTGCTATATTTTTGAGGGCTATATATTATTACAACCTACACCTACCTAGTTGTTTAGATCTTATACCACCTTCATCTCTACTTCTTATTAGGTATATCTACGGTGAAGACGACTGCAGCGCTGCCAATTCGGTTGTCGCAATTTTGGTGGAAGATAGCTAGAGACGGCATAGGCTTTTATTCAGGAAGGTGGGTTCAAATTAAAATTCTGCGGGCAAAAGCTAGTGACCAATATTTTTTATGTTTATTTTCCATTTCATTCCATCGCAAAGTATAATAACCACAAAACAATGCCATCACAGCCACCACTTTTCAATTCACCAAAAAACAAAGAGAATAAAATATAATAAGTATAGAGAGTATAGAGGGGGCATTGATTTGGGCATTGGGAATATGTTCATTCAAAAACTTTGAAGCTCAAGCGTCATGTCAGTTAGTATGAACGCAAGCTGCCATTCGGTCGAATCCCGATCGAATCACACTCGACTTTTTCCCACTTGTAATAACGTTTGGCTTAAAATTTTCCTCGCTTTATCCCCTCAATATTATATTTTAATCTCTTTGCCAAAAAATGATTTTACACGCCCTTTATAGGTAAGCGAACATTTTGTGTGTTTTGACGTTTGATTACTGATTGGATAACGCATCCAGACATTGTCAAGATGTCGTGCGGATATATTTTTCGAGCGAACGAGTACAAACAGCAATTGAAGCAAAAGATGTCTCCATCCTGAATTTCTCCTGATGTGATTATAATCAGTCGAAACGACTAACGGACGCCTGAAAAGTCATGAATGTAAAATAGCCGTTACCTTGGCAACCGGCAATAAAGTCACCGAGCCTTGTACATACTACCATGGACTGTCCTAATTGATATTTACCTAACCTAACCACTGATTTTGCCTTCAATCTTAGATACTCTACAGGCTTACTATCTAAGATTTTTTTTATTATCTGACAGCGATAAATGGCATTTGGTTACCATTTAAAGTTCAATTTAACGTTCGCGATTTGAATTGGGAGACAAAATGGTAGCGTCTGATGAAGTGAAATGAAGAGTTATATTTTTAACTAGCAGAGCCCCGCGGTTTCACCCGCGTAGTTCCCGTTCCCGTCCCGATAAAGTATAGCCTATGTGTTATTCTGATGTATAAGCTATATTACTGTAAAGTTTCTTCAAAATCCGTTCAGCAATTTTTTCGTGAATGAGGAACAGACATCCATACATACAAACTTTCGCGTCTATAGGTAATATTAGTAGGACTATAATTTATTTATTCATAATATTGAGTGAGATCAATAAAAATATGTACCTACATATAAAGTGATATCACTAATACCATAATAAAAAATAATAATAAGAGTTTTTTGTTTTATGAATGTCTACCGTTGCTAAATAAGGCGCAGTCAAATTAGATCTCCCGTAATAAAAATAAAAAAAAATTGGAATAATCGTCCAATCGGTTCGACCATCGGACTACTGGTAAAACAGGATGGAACAAACGGGTTTTACGCCTGCTTGTCTAAATTGGACTATCCCCTTTGAGCTCCACTTCTACGCCACCGCCAGATGTAAATTAGCAATAGATTTCTTTATTGTATAGAAATAAAAAAATGTGTATTGTTTCATTTGTAATGTGGAAAGACGACCTGAAAGATCTAACCTAAAAGTTGCCTGAAGCCGGTGGATACAGTTCACTTTTGGTCGGTCGCTTTTTAAGTAAACAAGGAGGCCTATGATTGCAACAATGGAAGTCATGTGGCTAAAATGATGATGATAGCTCCAAATTTACCTGATATTATTTCGTTTGAATTGTTATTCGTCAGTTGGCCCTGGACCATTTAGCCCTAAAACAGGAAAATGAGCTGGTAAAAAGTTATTGAATAGTTTTCAAACTTGACGATGAAAACAACACTATTCTAGTGAAGTTTGCTCTTCATTTTTATTTTCTAACCTTTTTCACAATAACTGTTCCATAATATAATATCGCCCCATTCAGTTGCGGATTACCCGCCTCTTAAAGTTCCAACTTTCTTACAAGTTTGTTTCTATAAATCCATTATGTGAACGTCGTGCTCACTGCTCACGTGTCCTTCGCACGGAGATCACCGCCAAAATATACTACATAATACACATTGCCAGATTTTTCAAGCCACCTAAAGCCAGGTACTCACCAGCGAGCCGTAGCCGTAACATGGGTGATACAGTAACATGGTTCTAGTGTGTAGGAGAAGGCCACAAGCCGGATCTGCGCAGTTTTGGTTTGTAAGAGCGCCCTTTGATTCGCGGAAAAAAACCGACAATCGTCGGCTCGGTGCGAGTCGCTCGTGTAGCGTTCGTTGCAGGCTCGCAAAGCACGCACAAACTATGTTTTTGGTAACAGTAACTGTTACAGTTGCATGCAACGTTACGGGTTCGGAAATGAGTACGTTGTTAACGTCGGCTCTCTGCAAGCCGCACGCGTGCCGCTCGCGAACCACGTACAAACTATTGTTTTTTTCGGTTACAGTACATGCAACAGTTACGGCTATACAGCTCGGTGGTGAGTACCCGGCTTAAGGTCATTTCACAATGCTTAACGACTCACATTTTACTTTCCTGACTGCCAGATTTTTCATATTTGACAAGTCTTATCGACTATATTGTTGTGTGTTTTGCAGTCAGATTTTTCCAACCATCTAATGGTATTTGATAGTGATTAACGTTCCACTACTCACACAGAAAAAATATAATTTGCTTGAAAGGTTTAATATCTGCTGGCTCTAGCTTCAAAGAGATGACTTGACTAATGACCAATCCTTTATCGCTGTTTAATTGTTTATTCTTTCTTATTAACTCTTCAGATCCTCACAGAAAATAGAACAAGGGCTGTACCATACTAAGCTCTATTAATAGAACAATAGAGCCCAGTGTAAGTATATCATAAACAGTTTCAAGTACCTAGGTTGTGAAACTATTTGTGGTAATCTTCATTCTATTACTTTTATTGCTACTGGCTAATGGTTACAAGACTAGGCTTGATTGGCTTGAAGATGCAAAAGAAAGTTTTTCCAGGCGTTTCTTCAAACTATTTTATTCAAATACATGTTAGTGACTATTTTATACCACCTTTTTTAGCGTTTTCGTGTCGTGATCGCTAAAATTGAGTAGCACCTAATTGATTTACAGTTTGTGAATTTGTTACGCATATTGGTATATTCGGCAGAGTTTTGACGATGCTAAAAATATTTTGACTAAAGATTCTTAGCTTAAGAAGGTCCTTTCATTCCCAGAAGTAAGTAAGTAACAACTCTTTATTGTACACCAATATGCAATAAGTGTTTTTTTTTTATTTTGTCTTAATGAAGTCGTACCACAGGTCGTACAAAAAGTATATTTTTGTAAAGGATCATTTTGATAACTTAAAGGGAAACATATTTCTGCAGAAGACTTGCTTCTGCATTTCGCAAAATATTTGGAATAAATAATACACATTTACTCAGAAAATAGAGTCGCCGTAAATAAACAACACTGTTGTTTACTGTGAAAACTTAAAAATAAGGTCATTGGGTTGGGTATACATACGAGAACAGACAGATGTCGACTTGTCTTGTCTGTACGTAACTGTTTACCGGCGATGGGCTCACCACCACCACCAAGAAAATACTGGTGAAACTTGGGTGTTTTCCGAAATGGCATACCTCTGCCTACCTACTCGAGGATAAAAGGCGTGAGATTATTAATTTATTTCCTTTCCCGTTCCAAGTTTCAAGAGCACGTCATAATTTCGAAATGCTTACTTCTTTCAGGATTAGGAACAAGGAACCACTTGAGCAATGCCAGTGAGCACTTGATCCTAGATTATAATACCTATACATTTTGAAACTTATAAATTTTAAAGGTGAACAGGGGTCTGGCAGCTGTCTCTGTCAGACGATCAGCCTAGCTATCCAGAGAGAGAATGCGGCCAGTCTTCTGGGCACTGTCCCCCATGGTTCCTCTTATGAGGACATTTTTTATCTGTAAATTTTTGTAATTTTAAAAGATTTTAAATTACTTACTTAGTTTTTAAAAAGTTTGGGTACTTAAAATAATAAAAGCCAGATTGCTTAAGCAAGATAGAAACCAGATGACCTATTAAGTACCCTATTAAGTAAGTAAAGTAGGAAGTAAAGACCATCTGCTGCAGAATCAATATTCATAACATACAGGCTGATAAACACAATACCCTCCGCTGTCAGGGAATAACACAATGTACTTAGAATCGTCAATGAACTGTAAGGCCTTGAAAATTCTCTTCAAAGCGGAAGTTTCATTAATTACTTAAATTAAGTAGCTACTGTTTTCTGGGATCATGTCATATTAAAGGTAACTATTAAAATATTCCTACACACTTTGTATTCAGACGGTCCATCCGGTCAACCAGCGGGTTCCCATGGGCGCACAAAAACAATATATAAATCTATTGTTTAGGAATTTTACCAGACAGACTATTTCAAATTCAAATGTAAACTTCTTGCATCAACTATTTATAAGTGAGTAACACATCATAAAATTTATCAATAATAATTCAGTTTACTATATTAACTGTAACATGTATATTTATTAAAAATGGTTTGGAATATTGGATACAATAGAAACTCCACAAAGTTTTGCACTACGCGTTCGAGATAGCCGCCACAAAGTCGTCATAATAGCTTCCTTCGGGGACGTACTTTTTCTTAAACTCAACCAATTCTTCGGGAGATCGTTTTAGAAATGCTTTAAAGAAGTTATTCGCGTGATGCTTCTGCCTCGCACTACACTTAGCGCAAGCGTCTAAGAAGGAATCCGCGATGACCGCTGAAAATGAAAAAAAAAATATTAATCGTGGAACAGAAAGTGGAGACAACACGATTCACACATGGTTATTAATTCCCAATCTGGGTCTTACAACAACACAAACGCAGTCACATGTACCTATTGGATTCTACAGATTTTCCAGATCAATTCGTCTGTATTTTTTTTATTTTTTTTGTTATGTTTCTTATCTCAGAACTTTCGACAGGGTGAACCGATTGAGATGATTCTTTTTTTATTTGAAAGCTGGTGCTTTCAGATTGGTCCCATTCTAATTTCGTCCATTTCTGACAACGGCATCCATGAGAAAACCATATAAGTTGAAGATTGAAGTCGGTTTTTTTACTCTTTAGAGTGGTTATTGTCACCCTAAACGCGGTGTGTACCTAATAAAATTATGATGTTTAGAAAGGCCGAAATGATCCTGCCGCTCATGTAAGAGGCCCGAGTTCGATTCGAGGTGGGGGACGTAAGTATAGAATTAAAAAAAGCTTTGTATGAAATTTCTGTTATCTTTATTTTTTCTATACATTGTCATATTTATTTATTTATTTCAAAAACAGTATAATCTGTGTGCGAAAATTGTAGTAGTACCTAGTAGATAGATATATTTTTAAAATATATATTTTTTTTCCTACTAACATTTTATGATTTTTTTCGGGATTGAAACATCCCAACACAACCCAGTTTAATTATATATGAGTGTCACACAAAATCATAAACTTTAATTATCAAAATAGTTTTTAAAATAAAAATGAGCTGTCAATAACAAGAAATCTAATCGAGCAACATAATAATATGGCGCAAACTTCTTTCTAACTTATTAATGAAGCGTTAAACTAAAATGAAAATAACTTTTAAATCGTGTGCATTAAGTAATATACTAAACTTTTGAATTAAAAAATAATCTACTGGTTAGTTACAAAATAAAACAAATTAGACCCAAAAACATTAGTCAGATTTTTTTCAGCAATTTTGTTATAAGGGATATAATATTTATTTCATTTCGCTACACGGTGAAGGAAAACATCATGAGGCATTTGGTGCGTAAAAGGTTTTCAACAAATACCTTTTACCGCTATACCGAAATGTTTTTAATTAATTAATGAGGAATTTTCAATGACATTCTTAAAATTGAACTAGATGGCGCTGATCAACATTGGGAATTAGAAATTGGCAACACTCAACACTGATGTGTCGCTTTACGTGACACATCCGTCCGTCATGTCATGTGCCGTTGTTGTGTTGTGTGTGAGTGAGTGTAACGCGTCAGCAGGCAACGCAATAAAACAGATCTTGTTTTAGGTACCTAAATTCCTAGTGCGTCGAGTCGAGCTTCGGTTCCTCCGTATTTTACACCCATACACTATACATGGTCCACGCGTTTTCGCAGATGAAGGAGACTGAGTTTTTGTTTATCGTGGATTCGTATCTTTTGTTGTAACACAAACCACTCGTAAACAATGTACAAACAGAACAATAAATAAAATACAAGGCAATGAGTACGTAACCTTATTTTGATAAAAAGTCAGATTGTTTTTTTTTGTTTGACAAATGCTTGCGACCATAGATTAGGTAAAAAAAAAACCAAGGCTTATCAGCACCATCTATTGACACCTTTGAATACTCAAGTGACAGCTGTCACCGAAAACTCCCCATTAGAGGTAGAAATATAAAAAAACTCACTTTTAACCCTTCCCGCTAAGTAGTCACAAGGAGCCTTGTCCAGGAAACAATTGACGAACGTGTCCATAATGAGAGAGTTGCTGAAAGCAAAATCTGAGTCAAGAGTATCAAGTTTAAAGTCGTAAGTCTCTTGAGCGGTCGCCATTGCTACCGAGATTATTATTAAGACTATTTTCATCCTTGAATTATTAAAACACTTCTAATTACAAAGTATTAGGTACGAGTATATAACACTTTTACTAATATGGACGGCCAGTTCAGCAATAAGCGTAAATTATTTTGTACCGAATTTATATGAACCTCTAGAGCCGAGTTTTGTTTTTACAAATTAATGTATTTTGATTATAGTCGGGTTGAGAAATCAAGATAATCTAAAGGAAATCATTATCTTAACAATGATATCTCCATGGAGGTATAAAAAAAGAAGGACAGAAATACCGAACGGCGGCGATGCGGGACGGAGCCTGTTTTAGGGTTTCAAAAAAGAGTGGTAAAAACATACATAATCTCACGCCTATTTCCCATTGGCATAGGTAGAGACAATAGACTGTAACTTGCTACGAACCTGGTAGATCTCTCGTGTTTCATCCATATCCATCAAACGACTCATGCTTGCTCGTCGGTTTCGGTTACTCTTTATCTGGCTTTTCTTTAATACATTGCCGATCTGGTCAATGTAGACACACACGACACTCCGGAAATGAAGAAAAGGAATCAAAACGAATTTCACGACAATTCGCAGTTCAAAATCGTGCTACAAGTGTGGTTACAAATCGTGTTTAAATGTTACAAGATAAGAGACAGGCAGAATTCGGTACTTTTGCATTTGAAATTTAGTAGGGATAAAGTAATGTATTTTAAAACACGTTATATTGTACATAATTAAATATTCATTAGGGCTCCTATTTGGCATTGGTAATTTATTTGAAGTATTCGTAAGTAAGGGGTTGGAAGAAAAAATCTCGTATTTTTTTTCTATATATATCTTTATTTCAATGCTCAATCTCAATAACACCAAAGTAATGTCAAACATGAAATGATATCAATACCAATTGTGCTAATGTTTAGCAAGGGCATCCAAAAATGTATCCATGTACTTTCCCTTAGGGTCGTATACCCTCTTAAATTCTTCGTATTCCTCAGGAAGACTTTCTTTGAACTTGTCCATGAATAATTTACCAAGTGCCCTCAGATCATTTTTACACTTTTGGCAAGCAGTTTCGATAGCTTCTTTCAATATATCTGCAAAAAATACAGCTTGTTAGCTACTAAATATCAATAACGATTGTGGTGAATAGGAAACCATAGGGCAATGCAGAAATAGTCAGTACCATATGATACTTCTATCTATGTCAAGGGTTTGGTTTCTGCACTTAGTCCCTAAATTGGACCATTGTAAGTGAGCTATGGCGGCCGATTACTCCAACCAGCCCATGCAAGCGCGAACGAAACCAAATGATTTTATAGATTGACATGTATGGGATGGACAGAATCACGCGTTAACGTTAGCGTTCGTTTGCAAGTGCTAATGTCAATCCATACATGTCAATCTATAAAATCATTAGCTTTCGATAGCGCTTGCAGCTTGGCTGGACATCCGCAAGGGATTCTGGTGTTCCAAGAAATTCCTTGTGGATTTGGGCAACGCCCAACGCACTCGAGGAGCACATGCGCTACCGTCTCCTCCGTCATCATGCACGCTCTGCATGGAGGGCTGTCAGAAATACATAAGGTGTTTATGTGTTTATTCAGTGAGCAGTGTCTGGTGATGGTCTCATAAATAAATTTTAAGTTTGGTTTACATTTTGTTATAAAAATCCGGATTTTCTGGAAAAGCCGGAAAGCGCTATGTAATATTTTTTTTCTATGATGGCCAAAGTTTGATTGAATTTTTATGCACCTTTATACAACGCGTAACAGAAAAATCGCAATTCCTCATACACCCCAATTAGTAAGTATATTAATATAAAAAAAATATGATGCAATCGAACTTTAGTTGTGACTAACCAATTTTCTTAAATATCGATTAATAATAGCACGATTTCCATAGAAAGCACTAAATTCAGCTACGATAATTCATTTTTTGTTTTAATTTAACACATATTAAAAATAACTGAAATCGAATAAGTAGTCGACACTGAGCAAACTAATTTCAGGAATTGCGCTTATTCTGTTACATGTTGTATATAGGTAACCTAACCTAACCTAACCTTAAAAAGACATTACTGGAAATAAACATTTCTATACCTATTTAGCAGGTACATATTGCACTTTTACCATCTTTAATCTACTCTACAAAACATATCGGATGCATTATCGCAAATAAAACAATGACATTTTGTAGTAGACACGTTATACTTTTACATATTGCACTATACAAATGGCAACAATACCCAAAAATCATGCTTTTGCAAGGTATCAGACACAGGGTTGCATGATCGTAACTATAATATTTGAATCTGAAATTTTGTGCCTGATGATTACACACCACCAGCAACTCGGGCAGTTATCTGAAATATTGCCATATTTCGAGATCTCGTTACCTTAATTTATATAATACTAGCGACTCGCCCCGGCTTCGCACGGGTGCAATGCTAACACTAAAACCTTCCTCTTGAATCACTCTTTCACTTTCTCGTTTTAAAGATTTAAGCATACATAGCGACATAGAGGGATATAGAGACAGAGAAAGCGACTTTGTTTTATACTATGTAGTGATAGTGATAAGGTCATTGACATAAAAAACTAAAAATCTTCTTCAAATATTATTTAACGTAAACAGTATATTAGATAGTTAATGATCAAGTTTAGATAACAAAACCTTGTCTATACTTCTATATTATTTACTAATTTATCTATATCAATATATTTATTAATACAATATTACATTTACTTATCAAAATTCTTTTATGACTTATTTAAAAGCCAAAGAAAAAAAAATATGGACATAGTTAAACTTATATCTAGTCAAATAGCCCGCCCCGTACCATTCCAGGCGCAAAGGTGCCCATATATCAATTAATACTAATATTACAAAGAGGAAAGATTTGTATTTTTGTGTTTGTTACGAATAAACTCAAAAACTACTGGACTTATTTTAAAAACTCTTTCAGCAATGGAAAGCTAGAATATCCTTGAGTAACATAGGCTATATTTTATTCCTGTAATCCCACGGGAACAACACGCTAGTACATAATAATGTTGATACCTACTTAGGTGGTTGTATGAGTGTTACTCACTTTTATGTATCATGTGCTTTTCATTACAGGGCACTTTGTTAATAAAGCACATGACGTATCCCTTAACGACTGCAGGATCGGAAATCAAGGTTTCCAACTCAGCGGGATCAAAGTTCACTTCGTACATTTCATCCACGGGTTGAGCGAAAACCAGGAAAAATGAACACGCTAATAGTAGGAATAACATTCTGTAAAAAAAAAAAAAAAATTATAGAACCCAAACAGCTGGCAGGGTATATCCTAACATTGTATTGAAAAATACTAGTATTACTGCACATAAAAATATAAGTATCTGACTTATTAAGTTTTTAAAGTACCTAAATAATAATAATAAATTGTTAGACACATTTCACACGACTATTTATTCCCAAACTAGGCAAAGCCTGTACTATGGGTACTAAACTAAACAACTGATAAACATACTTAAATAAATAAACAACCAGACACGAAGCCAACAGACATGTTCATGCACACAAATGTTAGCCCCGAGAGGGGATCGAACCCGCTGCCTCCGACTCAGAAGGCAGGGTCAATAGCAACTGACCAACCAACAGGCCCGTCAAACAAATAAACATATACTTACTTAATATGTCGATGTCAGAGCCAGCTTCAAAGACTATACGCTGTACGTAAATGAAGTATCTTATTATTTATATTCTTCTTATATATACTTCTATTGCATTATCGCATTCGCAATCAACAACGTGATTGTCCTGCAATAAGTACCTAATAAATTATTGTCGCTTCAAGGTCACAAATGTATGAAATAATATAATGAAAGGTACGTCAACAGACTGAAAAAAATACAATTACACCTTATCTTCGAGAAACGACTGGTAGAGGTATTCCATTCCAGCAAAAACTTATTTAATATTCCTAAATTATGGAGCCCTCTTTAACCTTGATTTTTAAAAACTTAGAATCAATTTAAACATAAGTAAACATACTCGTAGGTACTTAAGTTTATTCAAAATTTTATGCCAAGAGAGTTCCACAGTTTTAATAAATTTTGAATGATAGTGAAACTCAGTGAAATATTTATTAGAAAATAGTCAATAACAAAAACCGTTACGCAATTTTAAAAATAAAATTTTACTAATCTATTGAAGCAATTGTCAATGGCAATTACGTGATTGAAGGCAATTGATGAAAATTTAATGCTTGATGAAAACAGCTATGGAAAGAGCTAATATGCTCGGAGTTTCTCTGAAGGATAGAATTCGTAACGAATACATCCGACAGAGAACCAAAGTTATCGACATAGCTCAAAGAATTAGCAAGCTGAAGTGGCAGTTGGCTGGCCATATCTCGCGAAGAACCAACAACCATTGGGGTAAACGTGTTCTGGAGTGGAGACCGCGACTCGACAAACGTAGTGTAGGACACCCTCCGGCCAGATGGGATGACGATCTGGGAAAAGCTGCAGTCAGATGCTGGATGCGTCGAGCCGAAGACAGGGCGCTATAGCGCTCATTAGGGGAGGCCTATGCTCAGCAGTGGACAAATGTAGGCTGATGATGATTATGATGATCAAAACATTGTCACATGGATGGAGACTACATCAATTGCACTTTATTACAACTGAACACATTGACAATCGCAATTGATCAGCTCGATCCTGAGTTACACCTCAAAAAGTGTTGAGTATTTTTTTAATCGAGACCCTAATATTCATCAGCTGATATGCAATCTGATCCGCCGCAGACAATAAGCTAATAAAGAGTTAGCGAGCGATGAGAAGCGAATGTATAATAAGAATAATTTTGTCGCTGGATATGAGCGTGAGCGGGAATGGTAATTATCTACTCCCACTGTAGAGTAGAATGACTGCCCATTCTGCCCAATCACTTACTGGTACCTACGCAATGATGTTAAATATAAAAAGAGCTGGTACGCCTATGGACCAGGCGAATGTCACTCAGCGAGTATCTCTAGGCGAGTGTATCTCAGCAAGTGTCTCTCAGACTTTTTTGCTTTAAATTAATGTATCTATTTTATTTAGTCCTTATGTATCTCTTTTAGTATTTACACGGAATCATACATCACTTGTTCGTTGCTAAAATGAACGATACGGCAAAAAATCTACTGTTTTAGTCTCGTTCTTTCTTGTGTGAATAGGAGACAAATGCGCAAAATAAGCGTTAACACAATTTTGTCACGGCGCTGATTTTAGCTAGAACAGTTGTTGGTGGAACGTGTGCCTTATATTCCTTACTTCAAACCTCTTCATGTTTTTGTGCAATGAATTGTAAGTAAGCAAACAATTCTTCCAAGCGTGATACAACACCATAAAATACAATAAAAGTACTAACAATAAAACTTGTCACGTACCTATAAGAGTAAGAGCAGTTATATACAAGCGTCAAATGTTAAGAAATAGTCATAAAGTTTTATCTACTATATAAAAATAAGTCGGGTTTTCCTTCCTGACGATTTCACTCCAGAACTGACGAACCGATTTCCATGGTTTTGCATTCGTTGGAAAGGTCTCGGGCTCCGCAAGGTTTATAGCAAAGAAAATTCAGCATTGCACCCGTGCGAAGCCGGGGCGGGTCGCTAGTCATAAATATTTTTAGGGTTCTGTGCCCAAAAGATACCAACGGGACCCTGTTTGCCCGTCCGTCCGCTTGTCTGTCCATCCCTCGGTCACAGGGTCGCTCAAATAAACAAAAAATTTAAAAATACAATCAACTTGTTTTTATTGTATTTTACGGTGGTACAGAATTGTTTGTGTGAACTTGACCAGTTTTTATTTATAGTTCAAAAGCAATAAATTATCTTGTAAAGTTAATGGAATTTTCTGGAGACATAGTTACTGGCATGATAGGAATTACACGCCTAGAAAATGTGTGCGTGTTCTATACAAAGGTACCTAAATAAAGTATGTTTTCAATTCAAATTCCATTTTGTGCTGTATGCACTGTGATATTGCCTATGGAGAGTTTTGTTTGAAGAAGAGATTGGTGTATGTTGAATATAACTAACCGGTCTTGATTTTATTTAGTACTAGCTGTTCCACGCGATTTTATTTAGTACTAGCTGTTCCACGCGGTTTCACTCGCGTAGTTCCTGTTCCCGTGGGAATACGGAATAAATTATAGCATATGTTACTCAGGGATCTTCCAACTTTTCATTGATGAAAGAATTTTAAAAATAAGTCCAGTAGTTTTTGAGTTTATTCGTAACAAACATTCAAAAATACAAACCTTTCCTCTTTATAATATACTAGCGGTTCACCAGCGTAGTTCCCGTTCCCGTGGGAATACGGGAATAAAATATAGCCTATGTTACTCAGGGATCTTCTAGTTTTCCATTGGTGAAAGAATTTTTAAAATTGGTCTAGTAGTTTTGGAGTTTATTCGTAACAAACATACAAAAATACAAATCTTTCCTCTTTATAATATTGGTATAGAAGTAATATAAATGTAAATAGTAATAGTATATAGTATAGTAATAGTAATATACTATTAGCAATAGTATAAGTATAATAGTATAGAAGTATAGATGTATCTAAAGGTAGTAATTGCAATTTTATCTATATAAAAACAGAGCAATAGTAGCCCTGTATTTAGAAAACCCGCTTCTATAAATCTTTGTGAATGTACCAATGAGATTTTCAAGTACTTTCGTACATATTTATCACTGGCTTGACGATGAAGGTAAACATCGTAATGAAACCTTTAGGGCCCAGAATTATTGTGGGAATGTGTGCAGTGTGCAGCCCTGTCCGGCCTGTCCCCTAGTTTACGCTGGTGTTGTATTTTGCATGCCTCATTATCTACCTGCTTTTTCTTTGTGAGGACTACCTGCCTAATTTTGTACCGAATACCCATGTAACCAAGTTTTATGCAAATAATAATAATAATAATAATTGTAGGACACAAGTCGCACGTGGTTATTTAGTCCCAAACTAGGCAGGGCCTGTACTATGGGTACTAAACTGATAAACATACTAAAATAAATATTAAACGACCAGACACGAAGCCAACAGATAATATTATGTTCATGCAAACAAATGTTGGCCCCGAGCGGGAATCGAACCCGCGACCTCCGACTCAGAAGGCAGTATCACTACCAAATGAGCCAACAGGCCCATCAAATATAAATAATAATTATTATTATTATCTAAGGTCTGAGGTCTAAGGTTTTTCAATAGTCAGTTAAAAGTTATCTGAAGAATTAACATCACCTGTCACTTTTCCTTTCTATTGTGTCAGACAGTGACAGCATCAATATATTCTCTAGATAAGATTTATCTGACGATTGAAAAATCAGCCCTAAAGTGAATATTCCCTGGAATAGAATACCTCTATAGAACCCTCAGGAATAAGGTGTGAAAGTATTTATTTTATCTACTCGTATATTATAATATTTTATAACACATTTGCTCGTAAAAGGTGTCTTATTTCACCAATTTTAATATCGTTACCTATCTCATTACGCTCAAGTGCGGTAAGTGTAAAGTAAAACGCACGGTTTATCAAGATGCTCCGTCTTTAAACGAACGGTACTTTTTAAAATCTCAGCAAAGAGTTTTTATGTCAAAAAAGTTGTCAACATTTTATGATTAAAATTAACTTTGGGAGATAAAATATATTAAAGAAATATTTATGTACATAATTATTTAATTTAATTAATTTTGACAGTAAATTACAACCAATCTCTAACAAAAACACAAAAATATTATTTTACTTTATTAGTAATAAGTACTGGCTGTTTTTTGTGCCTTTTCCTAAAAAAAAATGATGATGCGCGCCGCGCGCTTTTTCTTAACGCTGTATTGTTTTTATTCGTTTACCATAGTCGGAGTTTTATTTTATTTCCTCGCAAATTTGTTATAAAACGTCGTATGACATACGTGCGCTTTGATAATTACAGCCTCTGCTGACTTGTAGCCCTCGCCTACGGCTCGGGCTAGCAATATCGCCTCGGCTGTAATTTTCAACCTACCGCACTTATATCATAATGTACTATTAGGTACCATAAATACTTTTGCCTTGTGATTGTGTGACTTCAAAAAATGGCAAAAGTAATAGTAGAAAAGGTTAATTTAACCTTTTAAATGTCAATACAATTTCTGCTATTATAAAGCATATGAATTAGAATGTTCTAAAAAAATGCGAATAAAAGCTATGGGATATTTGCATTATATTAATTTGTGTGTTACGAGTATGTTCCGGCACGCACACTTCCTATTAAAGTTTAGCCACCTCTCGTGGTCATAGTCATAGACATATCTAATGACATATCTATTACTAATTACTATTCACGGAATACCATTTACTTCATTGCACCATCTTGCACTAGGATACTAAATAGGAAGGAGTTTTGCAAGTTTAAGCGTAGAAATTATGCGCAAACGCAGAAATAAAAGTAATAAAACCAGTTGCCCATACTTGTGTCACTGGTTTACTTGACACGTTACAGTGAGAGTATTTACCTGTTGTGTAATCTACCTGTCAATTATCATGTTCAAGAAGCAGATGTAATAGTAGATTGTGTCATAAGGGAGCAAAACGATATTTTTACAGCGAGGGCGTTTTTTATTTACCTATTTTTATTTACGTATTTACCTGTTGTGTAATCTACCTGTCAATTATCATGCTCAAGAAGCAGATATAATAGTAGATTGTGTCATACGGGAGCAAAACGATATTTTTACAGCGAGGGCGTTTTTTTAAATCACGAACATAGTGAATGATTCTAGGATAGAATCCCGAACGTAGTGAGGGATTCCAATGTAGAATCATGAACAAAGTGAGGGGTTTAAAGTACGTAGCCCAAGGTAAAAATAATTTTGCGACCGAATGATTACACTCTGCTTTTCATACCTCTATGAAAATAATAACTACGAAAGCGCGCGCATTGCCACAGCGTTTTTTTTTCTGACAGTGTGGCACAACCATCGAACGACATTAAGCCATGTCAGCCTAATGCGGCGAAAAATGGAATTAATGTTTTGTTATAGTACTTAAGCTACAGTGGCGCCAACCTTAGATGCAAACTTATTTTGCTAATCTCTATGGCTGAGAATGTTGAAGAATATTTCTGATTCCAAATTCAAAACACTTTTATTCGCACTTATTAAAACCCTATCGGAAAAGACTTACTTTGCTCCCTCTTACTGAGGACCAAAACGTCACTTTTTGAATAGATGGTATGAAAATAATAATAATACTCCAATCGGCACCAACATTCTTGTTTATTATTAAGGAAATATTCTGCGGTCTCTACCACATAATTATCTGAATCCCTCTTACCTCGAGACTATGCGACCGTGAGGGATATCAGCAAATAGAGCTGTCAGGTTTCAGAGTTATTGGACGGGGTTTCAGATGACCAGTAGTTTGGCAGTCATATGTTAATAGTCAGTCTATCTACCGATAGAGAAAGAGAGAGAGTCTTCTGGGCACTGTTACACATGACTACTCTTTGGGGGACATTTTTTATCTAAATATATAGTTTGAAAAATCTTTGTAAGGAAATATTCTGTCAAGATATACAACATATGATACTCTAAGTTGCACTAATGACTTTCTTTCTACGCGTAGAATCAAAAACGGCGTCGCCATAGTTTAGAATCCTTAACCTCTCAGACCATGAATCACAGACACAATAGATTTTTAATTGTGTTTCGGTTCCAATTGGAACCGGCGTTTCTTAACTGATTAATCACCGGGTAACATAAGTTTTATTTTATTTCCGTTTTCCCACGGGAACGGGAACTACGAGGGTGATACGGTGCGGAACAGCTAGTTATATATTAATGATGACGTGTTTTGAACAATTGCATTGGCAAAAAATTGTTTGTTCGTAGATCGCTGCTTTTGGATGAAATAAAAAGACACAAGAACCACTCTGTACGAATGTATTTTAATTCTTAATAAAACGTATGCCTAATTGCAGTATTACTGTTGATGAAAATACATCTCCATGGTCTAAAAGGCTCCTGGCCGGTATGATGTCTGTCATAGTTTCCTTTTGGAACTAAGTCGAATTCAAAGAATTCCTGTCACACATCTCCCATACATCGTACGTTTGATATATTATATTTGCTTTACTTTTCACTGTGTTTAATCGCTCTGCCCTACTCCTCAACAATTACAAACAAAATTACTTAACCAGAAACTTTCTACAAGCCATTGTACGGAAAAAAATAGATTAATTTTACTTTCTCATTGTTCAATATTGTTTATCATTGCTAAATATAACAGAGACAAATTAGATATTCCGTAATGAAAGATAGCTTAAAAAACAATTAATTCGGATATTATCCTATTTTTACTCTACGACGATTCTCGGTGACTCCAAAGTCAATCTTTTACAGAATATGAGGCCCATAGAGAACTAAAAAATTCTTGCTACAATCTGCCCCCCATTCTAGTTCAAACTAATGGATGGTTCATTCGATCAATCAATCAATCAATCAATCAATCTTTATTCATGAAACAGAATATTATACAACTGTGTGCGAAATTGATACATAAAAAAACATAAAATAAAATAAAAAGTACAATAAAGCCAAAGTATGTCAATTATCAAATTCATCTATACAATAATAATTTTTGTCAAATAATAACATTTTCAATTTATTCTTAAATACATTAGTTATAGATTTTAGCTCATTAGGCAGTCTATTGAATAATACCACAGATTGATACGATGAGCAATGTTTAGCAATATTGAGACATGGCAAGGTTTTGTGATCTAAATCTTTTCTTCTAGTCTTGATACGCATATTCATCTCCTCCTCCTGGAGTTTTTATTCGACGACTATAGTCGATACTTTTTTCTAAGATTTCAAATGGAAGACATAAAAAAGTTGAGCTGATTGTTTTAAATACAGCGATCGAATATTTTTATTCTTATTTTAAATCTTTTAGCTGTAAGATTTCACGGTACATTTAGTTACATATAAAAAAAGAAATTTAAAGAGTAACCGTGTGGGGCAGTGCCCACCGGCCGCAGGTATTTCTGGATATGTAGGCTTATCCTTTAACAGAGACAAGTGCCAGACCTCTGATCATCTGAAGCCTCGACCAAATGCACTAACAGCTCTTTAATAAGCTCGTCAGCATATTCTCTATCCTTCGGATTCCTCGTTTTTGTTATGTTTTAGTCTAAGTTCTGTTTTATTGTTTTGGACACCCTGTAATTAACACGTAAAATAATCGACAAAATTTATTTATATTCTCTTTATCAACTAGTTTTTGTAAAGAAACTATAATGTGATTTCTTCCTATATTAAAATTTGTCTAAATCTTAGGATAGTGACATTTTTCCCGACAAAGATCACAAATGTATGTGTCAGGCGGTTTAGGCTTCATCGTGGTCGTTGTCGAAGTAGTAGTATGTGGCTTATTGCAGAAGTAGGGGTATGGCCGAAACGTATCGGGATGTATCTCTAGCTCATCATCAGGCCAATCCTTCCAAGAGAGACCATCTTCGTCGAAGTAAATCATCGATTCACCTGGAAAGTTAATTATACTATATATCTTTGAAAGCAACATTATTTCTTTCTGAGCAGTGATAGCCTTACGGATAAAGATCCTCCTTCACATGATGAAAATCAGTGAGGCTCGGGTTCGAATCCTGGCATGTACCAATGAGTTTTTCAAAACTTACGTACGTGAGGTCCCAGAATTAATTTTGAGACATGACTGTGTAAGCGGTGTACGGCGATGGGCTCACCACCTATCACGTTTAGGGGTTGAATATTCTCGTGAAAAGTGGGTATATCCGGTAATGGAATACCTCTGCCTACCCCCTTGGGAATAATAGATAGTGACGACTTTTTACATGTCTTTTTTTGATTCCCCTACTAAATATGTAGTTCAGTAATATTGCTTATTTATAATATATTTTTGTAATCTATATATATAAAATGATAAACTGACTGACTGATTGGTGATATATCAACGCACAGCCTAAACTGCTGGGACCAAAGACTTGAAATATTGCACATAGATAGCTTATACAGTGTAGGCATCTACTAAGAAAGGATTTTGCAAAATTCAACCCCTAAGGGGGTGAAATAAACGTACGCGAGCGAAGCCGCGGGTAAAAGCTACTCATAAATAATTCCAATTCTTTAATAACAATGAGGTTACAATTTTGATGGATTTAAAGGTAGGTAACAAGTTCAATAATTATAAGCTTTTTGTGAAACTCAGAAGATGAATATTATACGAATTTTACATATCACACTTCGAAATCTATCAAGCCAGCTACAGCTACAAGGGTTCACAAAGGGATAGCCCAGTAAACAAGATGTTAATGATGTTTCTTGCACCGACGTTCCTACAGGCGATTAAATACCAGCAGTGGAGAAGTACTCTCATATATTTGGTACATCGCATCAATTTTACGGGTCTGATATGTCATTTCGAATGCCGTCGTTGCGATGCACGCTGTTGCGAAAAAAAATTCGAGTGGTACGCCCTCGCGAAAAGCCATACTTGGTCGCAATTTAATGGTGGGTAAGTAATAATAATAATACTAATTGGTCGACACAATTCACACACGGTTATTTAGTTCAATTCAAATTCAAAAATCGTTTATTTTCTATTGGTATTAAAATATACACTTAGAAACGTCAATATTTTATAATAACAAGGCACTCTAAACTCGTCAATGAAGATTAGCTAAATGCAAACAGCAGCCCATCTCCACCGACGAGCTGCTGGTTCCGAATGCAGTACCCCGAGAAGAGCCAGCAAGAAACTCAAGGGCAGCTCTTTTTAATCTCATGTCTTACTAATAAATATCGTTTACAATAATAATTATAATTAATAGCCTTACATAGCGTCGAGTCGGTTAATCCCATGCATGTTGGTCTACTAAGTAGTCTGTAATTTTATAGTAGCCTTTTTTATGTAATTTTTGCTTAACTATTATTTTAAATTTGTCAAGAGGCAAATTTTGTAATTCAATGGGAATCTTATTGTAAAAGCGTATACATTGACCCTTATATGATTTGGTAACTTTAGATAATCGACTAACACAAGCAGCCAGTTCATTCTTATTTCTAGTGTTTATACAATGTCTGTCACAATTTTTTTTGTAAAGTGATATATTCTTTTTAACATACAATACGTTTTCGTAAATATACTGTGACGCCAGTGTCAGTATATTAATTTCCTTGAATTTTTCCTTCCATCCTAGACCCCATTTTATAAATTGCACGAATGGCTCGTTTCTGCAAAATAAATATTCTCTGGACATCAGCAGCATTCCCCCACAGTAGAATGTCCCAAAGTGTAGTCCCAAACTAGGCAGGTCCTGTAGGTACTATGGGTACTAAAAAACTGATAAACTTATTTAAATAAATATTAAACGTCAATACACGAAGACAAAACACATGTTCACTCACACGAATGTAGGCCGCGAGCGGGGATCGAACCCGCGACCTCCTGCTCAGAAGGCAGGGTCACTACCAACTGAGCCAACAGGCCAGTCGAGTATATCATGAGACTTATATAAATCCTTCAAAATTGTAATTCTATTCATTAACGATTATAGAAAGCAACTGATTTTTGGCTAGAAGCCAAAGCTAGGTCTGCATTGTTTTTGACGTTTGCCACACAGTTTTTTTTAAAGATTCATTGCATGGCACATGAATCAAAAGATAACAATACATATTATTATGTCGAGCAATTGTTACCCATACTAGACATACCCTAGTATTTTTAAATATCTTTTTGCAACTCACCCACATCGCGCTTCCTCCGGGGTGAACAGTACAGAGGGCAGACCTTGATGCAAAACAATATGGGTTCCGACTTGGCTGAAATTTAATAACACTTTTTATTACACTTTGCAAAACTTTTCTTGCGTAAACAATTTATTTACGCACTCAAAATGAGTGGATTCAAGGAAAAAGTATACTTAATATGTTTATTAAAAAAAGAATATACTTGGTAATAGACGAAATTAGGTAACCGTAAACCTACTCGTTTAGCTATTATAGGTAACAAAACAAACAGGAAAACAAACAGATTTCGGAAAATTTTAATATGTCAATTCCTCCTTCATCGACGATTTTATCTGCAAATATAGACTAATATTATGAAGAGGACATATTTATATGTTTGTATGTTTGTAACGAATAAACTCAAAGACTACTCCAATTTCAAAAATTCTTTCACCATTAATATGCACCAATATCCCTGAGTAACATAGGCTACATTTTCTATTTATTTATTTTTGTTTTATTTATTTAGAACTCATACAGTCGTATACAACATGTAAAGAATAAGCTAGTTATGACAACAGGCCTGGAGGTTCCTTAAAATAATTTTAACATTGTATAGAATACAAGCAGCGGTGTCGGACCTAATTACTTTGAACATTATTAAATGTAATACAATTTTTAATTCTATGATAAATACGGATACAATTTACTTTGTTAATAGCTTGGACCTAACATGTTTTTTAATGGTATGCAGAGAATCGTGAAAAGGATCAACATCAATTATCAAGTTAATAATATATAATATAATCTCACCCCTTTCATCCCCGAGGGGGTAGGCAGAGGTATTCCATTACTGGATATACCCACATTTCTCGAGATACATTGGACCCCTAAACGTGATAGGTGGTGAGCCCATCGCCGGACCGGGTCTATTTACACATGCCTCAGAATTAATTCTGAGATCTGCGGGTTTCCTCACGATGTTTTCCTTCACCGTCGAGCTAGTAAGGGCTATTACTGCTCTTATGTATATAAATGTAAATAAATCGTTAATTGATTCAACTACTACAATTTGATACAATGTTCCCGTGAGTGAAATAAAACGATGGATAATTAATAAATAATTAGTCTCAAGAGAAATTACGGCCGGTCGCTACGTAAATTTATCGTACATATTACTCATTTTGTAAACAATTATTCATGGGTGATCATTCTTTTCAAACAGCGACGCTTAGGAGTCCAAAGAACACCTCGTGAAAGAAATAGAATACCTCTGCCTAGCCCTACAGGGATAAAAGGCGTGATTTTTAAAAATGTAATACAACATTACCTTTTAACAGAAAAAACGCTTCGATGATCACTACACTCAGGCTTAGCAAAGATATTGTTAAGAAAAGCAATTGCATTTTTGTACGGAACCACAGGAGCCTTTCGCTACGATCAGGTGACAAGTTTTCTCAGACAGTTTCCTGCATCTATATACGTGGGCCCAGAATAGGGGGGAGGGGGGCATTACGTGTCCTAAAGCTGAAGGGAATTATTAAGTTAATAGGATGCTAATAGAACAATACTGACTTCCAAACTAGAATAAATCATAGTACATACCCTTAGCTCAACAGTTGGCTGTTACGGGTTGATGATGATGATGATGAATGCCCTGTGAACATTGTTTGTTGTAGAAAATCGTTGTTGTTCTTGAAAATTTGGAGTGAGTGACCGTTAAAACTTAGCAGTGGGCTGCTGGTTCATGACAATGAACCTTAGCATTGGGCGCATTCGAAATTGGTCAAATAAGTGAGTCACACAAATTTATTTACATGAACAATACAATAAAAATACCATCTCCGAGAATGTCCAAATCTTGAATGAATGTCCAAAAAAGTCATAACAAAGGGTTATGTTACGTACGAAAATGTACCTATGTTTGCATTTACGTGTGTTCCACCGAAGCTCCTAAGCTCATCCGGTTTTGATGAATGAGGTGTCAATATTTGGAATAGGCTACATTTTTTTGTAGTCGGATTTTAGTTTCACCTATTTACTTCCACTTGTTATCACTATTTAGATACGTAATACCGTCTGTGGCGTTCAATAAAAACAAGGAAATATGCGTAATACACAACTTCAGAATCCACTGCCCATTAATATGCAAGTAAGTTACCAGCTAGAAAGTAACAGCAATACCTCTAGAGAGCTATATGGCATAGGACCAATTACATAGTAAGGGGTTGTTGTAGGAGCATTTGCGTTATACTAGCCTAAACATATTGAAATAAATATTGCACCTTCTTACAATACAAAGATCCGTATCAAAGTACAATATTTTACAAAAAATTTAAACATTCTTCAAATAAAGGAGAAGGTTTCTCAATTCATCCTATATATTTCCGTATAAGTATATATTTTTTTATGTGTGGATAACTTCGTTGTTAATAAACCAATTTTGGTGATTTTTTTTTATTAGAAAGGTGATATATCCCAACAGTGGTACAGTTAACAAAGTTGTTAGGGTTACTTGGCCAAAAACTAAGATTCAGTTTTCTTTTAAAGCCTTAAATGTATTTTTAGTATTTTTTTGGTAAATTATAGGGATCAAAGATACCTTTTGAAATAAACATTAATCAATAAGATTTATTTACGACTTCCCCAGAAAAATGAGTTCTTAGTTACTGGCCATGTAACCCTAACAACTTTGTTGACTGTACCATGATAAGGAAACCAGGATCTGATGATGGCAGCCCAGAGAAATTGAGAGGAACCTTCGAAAATCTTAGTGGTGACTATAGTGCTTTTTATTTTTAAGTTTCCTGTTTGAAGTCGTATTTTTTGTTGAAAATTATATTATTTGTTGTTATAGCGGCCATAGTAATACAGTTGTAGCTATACCTAGCGGTACTACATATAACTAACTAGACGGCAAGTTCTAAATCGCGCTATCAAAGTTTTCTAATGAATATGTATAAATACAACTGTCCAACATCAACCATTGGACCGCGGTCCCCAGGCACGCTCACCTTGCCTGGCGGAAGATCTTCCCTTTTCACGATGGAGGAGCATTACACCTCCGCTCCTCCATAATTGTGACCCTCGACACCTGGACATCAGTGCAACCTTCCAAAAGATCTGAAGCTTGGAAAAAAAAAAGACTGCTTAAAATTCAAAAGATAACCTACAGAGTCTGGAATGTACGGTTCTTCAAGGACAAACAGCGTATCCTTACTAGGTAATACAGTTGACACCCTTTAGGTACGGAACCCTTATAAAATATTTAAAGCAAGCAAAGATTTGTATTGCTAAAATGGAATTGGTCGATGTTTTGGCTAGGAAATCTTCTGACCGAACGTTTACAGATTAAAAAAAATACAATTTCAATCTCGAGCTCAATAAAATTGCGCCATAATTTAATAATGAATGTAGGCATATGAAGCATGTGATACGTAGAGCGTCAATTGGGAATATGATCATACAAAAACTGTGATCTCTAGCGTCAGCTATTACGAACGCGAATTTGTCGTCCTATATAACATATGAGGGAATATTGAGAGCATATATTTTAATACCGGATCTCGCACTATATCACACTAGACTTACCACCTTAGGTAATAAGTTATAGACTACAATTTTCTGCGCCCTATGCCCTAATTATTTTATTTAAATCTCTTTGCTTCTTAGTTAAAACCGTAGCGTCATCTGCCAAAACTTCGGAGAACTATGTTTAAACGTCATGCATGTTTAACCTCAAACCCGGGTACAGGCTGCGGCACGTGCCGCGCCCTGCGGAGACGCGCTCGCGTGGCGGCGGCGTTGGCTTCTATCTGGGCAGCGACGTGAGCGCGCGGCTCATCGCGCATGCCACCAACCCGCCTGTCGTGCAGATGTGGCTAAGTCTCAACGTTAATGGGGTAAAGTTGGCAATAGGCACAGCTTATCGGCCACCCTGGCTCGATGTGGGTGTATTTGTGGACGCTCTCACCGAATCAATAGCTTCAATGGCAGTGGCTGACCACATTATTCTCTTGGGAGATTTCAATATCAATTTATTAAATACTAGCTCATGTAACACTAAAACCGTTTTAAATTTCATAAATAGTATGGGACTCACACAATATGTTGATCAGGCAACCCACTTCACCGACCATAGTGAAACCTTAATAGATTTGATTTGCTCTAACAACAGTCTGTCCAATATAAATGTAGATTATATACCAGAGCTGAGTAGCCATGCCCTTATTACCTGTGAAATAAATGTGAAAAAGGTAATACCCCCCCCTAAGTGGATAGTGTATCGGCCGCTCAAGGATATCGATATGGATCGTTTTATGTTTCGCCTTAACTCTATACCGTGGAAACGTTTATATCACGAGAATGTGAATGTTATGATTGAGTCGTTTAACAGTTACTTACTATTTTTGTTTGATGAATATGCACCTGTAAAGTCGGTATATATTAAGAAAAGAAGTTACCCGTGGATAACAGACAATATCAAGGAAATGATGAGGATTCGTGACTGTGCTCATACCAGGTACAAACGTTCAAAATCACCTGTTCATAAACAATATTATAAAGATCTAAAGATTATACTTATCTCGGCTTTACATAATGAAAAAAATGCTTACTTTTGTCACTACGTTAATTCAAACTCGACAAATCCCCGTGCTTTGTGGAAAAATATTAAAAGTAATGTCGCTGACTTTACCAGGAAAGATTATGAATTACCACATCATCTTAGTGATCCCAATAGCATAAATGACCATTTCCTTAGAGTACCTGGTAAAAGCACAGTCGATATCTCTGACGTTACCTTTTTTGAATGTAATCGCCATAGTCCGGCTTCCAAATTCTCTCTTAAACCTGTAAGTGAGACTGCAGTATCGAGTATTATCAAGTCCATACATACAAATGCACAGGGTATAGACGGAATTACTTTGGACATGGTGGTGCTCACGCTGCCCCAAACCCTCCCTATTATTACTGCCATCATCAATAAATCCATTGAGACTTGTGTCTATCCTGATCTCTGGAAGATCTCTGTTATAAAACCAATACCCAAAGTAAACTCTCCAGTTGATTTCAAAGATTTGCGCCCAATAAGTATTTTACCATTTATGTCAAAAGTTCTCGAGAAAGTTGTATGCCGTCAGCTAACCGAATTTCTAGAAAACAATAAAATTTTACCCAAGAAGCAGTCCGGTTTTAGAAGATCGCACAGTACAGCTACTGCTCTCTTTAATGTTATGGACGATTTCCTTGCCGCTAGAGACGTTGGTAAGAGCACAATTCTAGTTTTACTCGATTTTTCACGTGCATTCGACACGATTAATACTTCGTTGCTACTGTCTAAGCTCTCGTATTACGGGTTTGATAATGACGCATTAAAATGGTTTGCCAGCTACCTTAATGGGAGAACTCAACTTGTTGAGACGCGTGATTTGCATGGCATTACGGAGCGATCAGCTACTGCTGCTGTTGACCGAGGTGTCCCACAGGGATCTATTTTAGGGCCCATCTTATTTATTCTTTATAGCGCGGACATTACTAAATGCATTAAGAATTGTAGTTTCCACCAATATGCAGACGACCTACAACTCTATCTTTCTTTTACTCCCAGTGATACACAAAATGCCATATCACAGATAAATAAAGACTTGGATGGCATTGCCCAGTGGTCGGAGTCAAATAGTTTCGTCCTCAATCCGTCCAAATCTAAATTTCTAATTCTAGGGTCTAAAAAACAATTACAGTCTGTTAGCTCAAAAAACCCTATTGTAGCTATAGGTGGTATGCCCATAGAATGTGTTAAAGTTGCCCGGAATCTTGGCGTATTGATGGATGGTGCGCTGCAATTTGAGGCTCGTGTGCAGGAAATAGTACGTAACTGTTTTTATAGGTTGAAAGTGCTGTATAAAGTACGAAATTATTTAACTGTTGATTTACGAATCAAGCTATGTGATTCATTAATTCTTTCCAAGTTAAATTACGCGGATACCGTAATTGGCGAATGTCTCCTAGCCCGTACTCGCAAAGTTATACAACGCGTACAAAATGCATGCGCACGCTTCTGTTTCCCAATCCCCCCCAGATCACATGTAACCCCCTTTTTAAACAACAGTAACCTATTAAAAATGTCTTCCCGGAGTAATCTCCACTTTGCGACGTTGCTCTTCGGTATCATAACAACTCAAAAGCCACCATATCTCTACGAAAAACTTAATTTCTCGCGCTGCGCCATCCGCGTAGCAACTCGTCTTATATGCCCACGACACCGCGGAGCCGCGTTCAGGGGTAGTTTCCGGTATGCTGCGACCAAATGCTGGAACAACCTGCCTCCGCCAGTCAAAAATTCTACAACAATTAATTCGTTCAAAATAAATTTAAGGAAACATTTGTTAACCTTACAAAAAATCTAACCTACGAAAATTAGCCTACAAACCTAGCCATATTATCTTTCTTCTTCTCAAACACACAAAAACACACCCCAATTCATTTATACTTACTTACTTCATACTTTACCCTACTTACCTGACCCTACCTTACTTACCTGACTACCTTACTTACCTGACCCTACCTTACTTACCTGACCCTACCTTACTTAATCTACCTTGCTTAACTTGTCTTACTTACCTTACTTTACTTACCTTACCTTACTTACCATACGTAACAACATAGTTCTCTTGCACTAAGTATATTGGCAAAAAAGTGGGGGCCCCACATAATACCAGCGTTGTGGCGTTTCACAAACCGCCGCAGCTTGTGCTGAGTGGGGTCCCGTTAGGACACTCAAATATTATGTTCTAGTTCTTTATTATTTATCTTTAAGATTTTTTTATAGGTGTTCCTAATAAATATTTTTCTTTCTTTCTTTCTTTCTTTCTTTCAAACAGAGAGGTGTTATCAAGTGTGTATCTCCTAGCATTCCCAAATTATAATTCCGTGAAAAGGATTAGACTACAGATAAGGTGATAGGAATAGCACCATATTTTTTGAACTCGTAAACCCAATGTTACTACAGGCTTCGCTAAAGAATATACTCACAAAGACTCACACATACCTACATAATTATAACAACCTTCTCGTTTTTTTTTATATGCGAATCCATGTACGTACGCCTTTATGCCATAGTACTTGAGTAAGCAGAAAATATCCCAAAGATTTATCTACCAACGATTTATGCAACATCCCGTTTTCCAAATGACCCATTGTGTGCCGATTCCGATCCAGCTTCGACAGTTTCGCGGAGTCAGACGGTGAGTGTTATGTTCTTTCCTCGTTTTTATTTGGTTCTTTAGTTTTGCATTGAACTTTCTAGAAAACTACGCAATGACTTCTAAAAAAACTCACGCCTTTTATCTCCGAGGGGGTAGGCAGAGGTATTCCATTTATGGATATACCCACTTTTCACGAGATATTCTTTAGACTCCCATAAACGTCATAGGTGGTGAGCCCAGCACCGGACCGCGTTTGTTACACATGTCTCAGAATTCAGTCTCGGACCTGCGGATTTCCTCACGATGTTTTCCTTCACCGACGAGCAAGTCATAAATGTATACGTAAGTTTTGAAAAACTCACTGGTACATTGCCAGGATTCGAGCCCGAGCCTCACTGATTTTCATCATGTGAAGCAGGCTCTTTAACCGTAAAGCCGTATACAGAAAGAAAGCCGAAAACTTATCGGCGCCGATCGGCGCCCATCGGCGCCGGTCTACGCAGGTAACCGGCGCAGGCATTTATACAGAAGATAGATGTCGGCGCCGATAAGCGCCGATCGGCGCCGACACGCGCCGGCCAGCGCTGGTGCCGCCCGCCAATCATCGTACGACATTTTGCTGGCTCTGCTTCAATCTGCTTGCTTTCTGTAGAATGGACCGGCGCCGATCGGCGCCGACAAGCTTTCAGCTTTCTTTCTGTATACGGCTTAAGGCACTGCATTTCCATTACACATTTCTGTAAAACTAGCTATATTCTCCGTGATTTCACCCGAGTGAGTCCTTTTTCTCTTGAGAAAATTTTGCCCATGTTAGTCCCAGAAAAGTAAGCTTTCCATCAAGAATGTAAGCAAGAATACAGCAATCAGTCAATAAACCTATACAACATGTAACAGAATAAGCTCAATTCCTGAAAATAATATACAAATCCTTCCTCTTTTTAATAACATGTACTTTTAGCCGAGTAATAGTGTTCTGTGCTTATTAGTGTCGATGAAAAACAAGATTTTGAATTTCGGAACAGCTTACCAAATTATTACTCTTTTTTTTAATTTTAAATATGGAACGTGTACCGCCCCGCGCACGGGCTATTTTCTGTTGTTTATACCCAATGTACCTACATTCACAAGGCCGCACCTTTTTTACTTATTCTAAAAGTTTCGTATCCCTACTCAGTACCCAAAAAGAAAGTCATTCTCTTTCCTAGAGAAACTTTTTCTTTAAACGTCTTTTCCAAATGTAGTAGGTACAATTTTTTTTTAATTTATTCCCGCCCTAAGGCCGGAAGCAATTACTATGAGTCTTTCCCGACCGAGGGCGGGAATCACAGCCCTGAATGTCTCTGTGGTGGGAATCATCGCTTCCGACCCGGTACTCAGATCACACATACACTACTTTCCGAGTATGAGATATGAAAAATACTTTTTTACTCTATGATGTAGTATTCAAAGACGTTTAAAAGAAAAAGTTTCTCTTCTTCCAACCTCTTTGGTTGTATTGTTGACAATTTTGATTTTTTTCGTAGGTATTATTGCGTTTTTGCATGTTTGAATTTTTGTAAAATTGTAATTTTTTTGTTTACTTTCCTTGAATTCGATTTCGAATTCATTTGAAAAGTAGAGTGTTTAACGCGGGTGGAAGTTATCAATTCCTTCCGACCCTTGTATAACAATCTACTATTCATATCTCCGGGATTAGAAATCCCACGGGAACGGGATAAAAACTGGTAAAAGCGGGCAATGACGCTGGGAGCCTCCTAGCAATTAATAAAATAAAATATTCTCTCAATACGAAATTATCTCAGTCGGTACCAGCACAGAAGATTCAAGAGAATTCCATCCTCGCAATATCATACTTCTCAGTAGGGGTGTCCACTTAGAAAATACATCGATGTTTTTTTTCGATGCGATACATCGAGACTGTGCATCGATGTTTTCCGATACATCGGATAGAAACATCGATGTTTTTTCAATATCGAGTATTTTTTACCTGTTACTAACAAAAAAAAATACTTTTTATGCAAACCCTTGTTGATTCAGTTGTTGTTAATTAAAAAAATAAAGCAATGAGAGAACATTCTTTGTTTTATTAGAAAAAGTACAAACAAAATACAATACATATAATACAATACACTGTTTATTTATCTTCTTGGTTGTCGACAGTAAAATGATAGTAACTTTTACCGAAGACTTGATTGTGACTTCTTGAGGCAATACCAAAATGTCCATTCCACGCAAAGAGATTAAAATATAATAGAACATAGAGGGGGCATTGGGAATATTTTCATAAAAAACTGTTTGAAGCTCAAGCGTCATGTCAATTGTCAGTTAGTATGAACGCGAGCTGTCATTCGGTCAAAATTGTACTAGACTTATTCCACTTGGAATAACTTTTCGGCTTCAAATTTTCCTCGCTTTGTCTTCTCTATGCCCTATTATATTTTAATCTCTTTGATTTCACGCATTTTATCGAATTTTCCTTATTCGATGTTTTATGAAAATACATCGATACATCGAGTAAATCAATACCTTTTCAAAACATCGGATTGATTCGATGTATCGTATTGTAAACATCGAATGAATTCGATGCATCGATGTATATCGAATATCCCTACTTCTCAGTTGTAGTTTGAACAAGTTTGTAAGCTACCCTTACAATCTCAATTGTAAACTATTGCAAAAGTTAGAGTAACTTAGTACAGTTAGGTACGAAATAATGAACAGTATTTTATCCTTGCGATATTACAGGACTCAGTTGCTAAGTCTGTAATTTACCATTACTAAGTTTCAAGTCGAAGTTAGATGCATAAACTATATCGCTCTTCTACTAGTTATTTGTCCTACACTTAAATTTATTTAAAAGTTCATAACGGAGCTTTGTGATATACTCCGGGTCGAATACCCTAGCTTACTAGTCTTTTACTTACGTACTAAAAGTATTGAATTTAGATATCAACAGAATTTTGCAGTAAATACACATAAAAGAAATGGCCAAGTATAAATTCAATAAAACATTTTACAATAGAATCTACTTTCGCTTTCGGGGGTACACAGTATTACATCAGACATTCTCATTGTACAATATTCAGCCAGGTGCAATGGGTGTAAAACGATAGATTCGCGATACTTTTCAGCACCAGCTCTCCTTTTTGGGGCGTATCTTTTCACCTTTTTGGCTCCTCTAACACAGAGTTCGTTCATCTCAACTCGAGAGTTGAGACGAATGGATGGATGGATGGATATAAAATAAAGTGGCTTTAGATTATAAATTTGTATAACGTATAGAAACAGAAGACCCTATTATCAAGCTGTAGGTCCTTCTTTATAATATGTAACAGAATAAGTGCAATTTCTAAAATTAGTTTGTTTAGTATCGACTACTTTATTGATTTCAGCTATTTTTAATGTGTTAAATTTTTCCCAAAAATGAATTAGCTTAACTGAATTTAAGGTAATCTTTGAAAACCGTACTATTATTGCTCTTTATTTAAGAAATTTGGTTAGACAAAACTAAAGTACGAATGCATATATATTTTTTAATTGATATAGGTACTAATTGGGGTAAATAAGGAATTGCGCTTATTTTTTTATTCGTCGAAACCGTATTTATTATCTAATCTTTACCAATATATATATTTCTTAATAAACATTAATAATTATAAAATACACATAATATTTACAAACTAAACTAGACTAAAGATAAAAAATGTCCTCTAGCGCACCAAGTTGAGGTAAGGCACCCAAGATGCTGGCAGCATTTCCCCTTTGGACCGCCAAGCTAATCCTTTGGGCGAAATAGCTACCAGCCCTTGGGTCGCCAGTGGCCTCTATTAGGCGCGCTGACAGACTTTTTAAAAATGTCTTTGCTTCAGGTCCCCATGGGCCCATGGTCTCTACTGCCACTGGCACAAAAATGTAGGTGTCTCCTAAACCCTGGTACCTCCTACGCTTTACTGCTTCTGCAGATACGGCTGCGGCACCAGCACCGTTGGAAGTTGACGGGACATGGGACAGGGCTAAAGTGTCTACACACGTGGCATCCCACACCAGGCATTTTCCATGGCTCCACGGTATCAAAGACATACCATCAGGTCTCTTGCCATCCGTTCTAAATATTCCGTTTGGTTCTAAGACCGAAGGCAAATTAGCGGTGGCAAGACCCCTGCGGATGATGTCGTTGAGGCTTGCATGACGTGATAGTCGACCTGCACTCCTCTGGCATGAGAGACCATGGTGTCCCAACTCATCTACCATGGTGCCGCAGCGACAGCGATGAGGTTGGTTGGTTTGAACACCTAAACGAAGGCTGACAGACAAAGAAAAAGTACAGTTGTCCATAAGGGTACCCAAATTTGTTGATGGTAGAGCCTGTAGCCAATATCCAGATTCTCTCTCAAAAACAGCTAAAAGACGAGCTTTGTCGTTTTGATTGCCGCAAGCAGCAATTAAATTTTCTTGGATTTTCTTACATATTGGCTCGTCCCACTGTTTTTGAGAGGAAATTGACACTGGAAGGGCAACTGGATCAGGGCATAAAAGCAACCAGGCATCTATCTCTTGCCTCCGACAGGTGTGAGACCTCAATGGAACCCAATGTGGGGTTAATTTGTTATTTTTTACTGTTGTTTAATGTTTGTAATAAAGCTATTGACCCGAAGATCGACTCAAAAGTTTATATTGATACAACCAGTGACCCTATCGCTTCGCTCCGATTTATATGATAATATACTTAGGTACACCTTTATCGCTCTTTGTATTAGTAAAAATCGAATTATAATTCGCTGCGTGGTTTAAAAGATCTAAACATACGGACCGCGGGAAGCAACTTTGTTTTATACAATGTAGATATTTTATATGTACTATCAGCAAACGCGAAGCCTGATACATTTGGAAGAATTGTCGCTTGTAAGCTCCAATTTTATTAAGCCGACCCTAATTAGAGTTGCACAATGAGAAACCAGAAAAACCGTCTTTTTTTATATTCCGATCCATTCATCGAAACTAAATGGTCATAAACATGAAAGAAACACTTTTTGTAATTGTCATTGTTACTATAAGTGAGGGCTTTCTCGCCACGGGGTGGGAGAAGATGCTGCTCGCTAAAATGACACTTAGGTGTATCAGGCAGAACTTTTTTCGATAGTACATACAAAAGGCACACAAAAGGCGATTCTTGTTTAAGCTAAATAAGTGTTTATGTCATAAAAAATACTCACGCCTTTCATCCCCGAGGGGGTAGGCAGAGGTATTCCATTACTGGATATACCCACATTTCACGAGATACATTGGACCCCTAAACGTGATAGGTGGTGAGCCCATCGCCGAACCGGGTCTGTATACACATGTCTCAGAATTCATTCTGGGACCTGCGTGTTACCTCACGATGTTTTCCTTCACCGTCGAGCAAGTGATAAATATGTGGGTTTGACGTTATAGGACAAGTTCTTTTTAAGTCATTTGCTTCATTTGTCCATTTCTGTACGTAAGTTTTGAAAAACTCATTGACACATTGTCAGGATTCGAACCCGGAGCCTCACTGATTTTCATCATGTGAAGCAGGCTCTTTAACTGCACTTTCTTGAAATTCTTTATGTAACAAACGGGAATATCATAGACAAAAAGACACAATACAAGAATTTTGTCCATTCGAAACTCTACTGTGATTCGTGTTATGCTTACATTTATGAAAACCAAAACTCCTGACTTTCAGAGAAGGAACAATAATGCCGAAATCCTAAGAGACTTCCTGAATTTGTACCAAACTTTTTATAATTTCCTGTCTGCCGGAAATTTAATATACTTATTTGATGTGTTTTTATTTTACCTCTATTAATTTTATAAGGTTTGTTTGTGTTCAAATTAAAATTAAAAATTAAAAAAATACATCTCCCGCCTTTTATCCCCCAGGGGGTAGGCAGAGGTATTTCAGTTCTGGAAATACACACTTTTCATTAATCCTATTTTCCGTGTTCCTATTTTCCCGAAAAACAAATACTCTTATTTTTAACCGACTCCAAAAAAGGAGGAGGTTCTCAATTCGTCACTTATATATTGTTTTACCTTATTTTTAATTTATGTTTTGTTAAATTTAGATATAACTAATACTGACTTAAAGACATCCTAATTCAAGTGACCCACAGTTGAATCGTTTTAAAAAAACGTTCCTAAAGCGTTGAACTCAAATTAACCACAGTTAGAAGAGTATACCTTTATGTGACTCATACAGTGGCATCTCTTTCTGACTCTCCTCAAGCGGATTTCGAATTTAGAATTTTATTATCTCGGAAGTTATTGCCGGAATAATCCATTCTTGGAGAATTTGACCGGTGTGAACCAATAAACGTGGCAGTTGATGACCATCGCGTTGCCAGACCAAAGAGACAGACACATACATCAGAGCAATGTTTCTTTTCGATGGTAAGACGAAATTTTATGTGGCAAACCTCTAAATAACTGGTAAAAAAAAAACAAAATATTTATAATTAAAGAAAAGCGATCCTTCCTTCGCTTTCGCTTATCAAAGAGTATCAATTTAAAATTAAGGCTAATCATATTGATCAGGGATAATATTGTAGCTTCCTATTAGTGTTTTTTTATTTATTTAGGTCTACAAATTATCTCCAACATACAAACACACAAGTTTACCTTCTTATAATATTAGTATAGATAGTTAGACAATACGTAACCACTGTTTATAACTGTATAGTGAACTACACTGTATATTATCATCGCCAGAGTTTGACTGCATCCAGAATAATTTAAAGGAACTTGTCTGGAACTACGAACTTTTATTACTTTCGAAACTACCTTACTAAAGCGCTACATATAAAACTTGAAACAGGTTACAATGCCTGGTTTCAGTTACTACGATGTGTAATCCGTAATATGTACCAACAATAACAAATGACAGTATCTCGATTACTTCCGCATACTAAGCTGTAAAAAGCCGCATTAAAATTGTAGGCACTAATATTTAATATTTACTGGTAGAGCTTAAAACTGACCTCAAGTTGTTGTTATTCTCAGTACACACAAAAGTTGAGTGTTGGAGCAAAATGAAAACCGAACTCGAGTGGTTTCAAAAGTTTAAAACATTAATATGTTAACCTTTTGGGACTTGATACGAATATATTATGAACGGTTTTGTCTTGAAACGCTCAATAGATAAAATAATCTTATGAGAAAATAAGCTTTAATTTATGCAAGCTGCAAGCCATCTCTCTCTTTTATCAAGATCGGTTCAGTAGCGGCTAACCGTGAAAAGGTAGCAGATAAACAGATATAGTAAATTTCGCATTTATAATATTAGTACGGACAACATTATGTTATAAACCTATAAAGTATCTATTAAAAATATATCGGTAATACTTATGCAATATGCGTCTATTTATTATGTACCTGTCTGAATACGATACAAGGTGTAACGAGAAGAAGTTACAATTGATGTTACTAATAATAATAATAAAAGCTTTTTTATTACCACACCATTATAATATTAAGCACATAGCAATAATGATAGGTGGTGAGCCCATCGCCGGACGTATGTTACACATGCCTCGAATTTTGTTCTAGTCTTAGGTAGTTTTCTTAACCGTCGAGCTAGTGATGAATAAATAATCAAAAATATTTTTTATTTAAAAAATTTAAGAGTTGGTTTACTAAAATTTATTCAAAGTATATGCGGCTTTAAGAACTTACTTTCAGTGATCTATTAATTATATAAAAAAAAAATTCACTCACGCAACTCAAATTAAGCCTGTTTTCAAATGTTCTGCTCACTTGAGCATAATGTCATGTCGCGACATTTTAATAAAAAGACCAAAAACTCTTCAAAAAAGTCCCTTTTCTGTTAACAAAAAGCGAGACTCAGGAAGACACCAGGCTACTTATCAAGGAGCCGACACCTCTCGTCACAAAAGAAAATAGCTGACAGGAAGGATGAACCGCGAGCTACTACGGGTACATTATTAAACCTACGTCAAACGCTTTATTCTTGTATAGACCTTCAAAATAGAGTCGTCATCCGTTCAGGATTTTATGCATACTGCCAAGCTTAGAATTTCACCAGGCTGCTTTAACTGACATGTACAGGATGTTAGGAAAACCCGACCGCAGACAGAAAATACTTACGAGCAAGCTCTGTTATACGAGATTATTTCGTCAAATACCTACTATCTACTTACTTAGTCAAGGACAAATAGAAAATGAGATCTGAGCACCTCTGAATTATATACGATCAATGTATCTTCTTCTATTAAATAATAATGAATAGTAAGCGTTCGTTGGTAAGCGCATCACTTGAGAACGATTGAAACGATTTAGCATAATGGGAATAGTAAAAATAGTCGTTTATGGTTTTTAGGGAAGAAAAGGGGGGAAAGTTACCCTAAAGGTTAGAAAATGTTGGCCAACACCTGAAAGTGGTTTTTTTCTATGCGATTTGGACAGGACAACGTCTGTCGGACTAGTGTATACTATAGGATTTTTTGAGAATGTAAACAGGTTCAGACTTCAAATATCCCTAGAGTTGCACGTAACTAATTTTTCGAACAGAACAGTTGGTAATACTTGGGGTTTCTAAGACTGTTTATTTTAAATTGGTATGTCGGTCTTGTTAAAAACATCAATGTTAAACAACCGTTTTTGCGTCGGAGATTACTAAAATATATAGATATAGTTGTATATAAGAAAGGGCGTTGTAAACTTACACTTTTTTCTACCCATTTAAAAAGTTTCAATAGACCTAATTATTTTTGCGAAAATAAAAATAAAACTTGATTTTGTTTAATGAACTCTTTTAATATTGGACATTGGATATTGTGATTAAGTAAGCAGAAAGTAACGCAGATCTTCGCTTGACTTGAGACGCTTCCTAACTTGCGCTGTGCTTAACTGCTTAATTATTCCACTAGCTCATTAGAGCTGGGAAACGGAGCCTGGAGTCATTATAAAGTTAAGCCGAACTGGAACAAACTCTTCTGTGCCATCTCAGATGTTACAGAACTAGTGTAGGTAGGCCCTCATTAAACTCTGATAAAAAAAATATAATTTTGGTCAATGAAAAATTTTTCGAATTGTCACATTTAGGGCTCCTTACTCTAAAGGTGACAACGGGGCCCTATTATTAATGGGTCGCTCTCTGTTCGTCAGTCTGTCACAGCTCTGTATCTTTTGAACAATGATAGGTAGATACTTGAATTTTTTAGTGTATATGACGACTATAACAATAAATAAAAAGAAGATATAAATGTAAGTGTTTTTTATTGTACGTCGGTAAAGGAACCATTCGTGTGCGAGTCCTACTCACAATTTGACAGGTTTTTGTTACAATATTACATTCGAAACGCAAATTATCACTTTCGCTAAATTATAAGCAAAATTACAAATTTGTTCATGTGCAGAATAAACCAATAATGTCCTCTGAGACACAGGCTTCGTGCTTAGTGCAGACGTCGCTGCCTATCCCTTTGCTCTCATCGTGTAATGTGAGCACTACCGTTCTTGTAGAATTTTATGATGTTGGAAAATAAATAAATTACTTTTGCGTTGCATTTCCATTACAGTGGAAAGACATGTCCAAAATTGAGATAAACAAAATATACGTAGGTGTATTTATCATTACTTTTAATAATATGATGACAACAATAACAACTTTGACAAAGTTATTTGGTATCAAGATTTTCATAAATGCAAATTCAATCCGATCACTTATTAATAAATAAAAGTTTACACTTCAAGACAACATATACGTTTTCCAATAAAATTAAATGAAATTTTCCAATAATATTCATCAAATCATACGCCTCTATCCCGACGGGGAAAATTTCATATATTTTTGTCATGTTTCCTTTTTATTCATCCCTAAAAGTTCCTACATATTTACCGATAAAATAAATATAATTCTTTACAAAAGCAGAAAATGTGTGGATATTATTGTGACAAAATGAATAAACATTTGATCAACAAATGAAAAGATTTTTCTAGTATATATCTCTTTCCTTTCTATATTATTAATGTTACTGAGAGCGAGTACATTTTTCACATAATATTAGTGATGCTATAGGTATTTTGCTTAGGTAGGTATATATATATATATAGGTATGTATATATATATATTCATATATTATATTGTGTAATAAAGTTTTTGCATTAAAATTTAGAAAAAAATACATATAAGCAATTGCAAGCTATTGTCTCACATAAAAACCATAGTTTTTTTTTAATTCTCCAATTTATAACTTTACAGGAATTTTTTTACCATTTAAATCTAGAAATTAATGACCTCCTCCAAAGCATCACATTGACGCAGCGTACCCATACAACTGGCAGCATTAACCCCTTTGTAAAGCTATGCAGACTCTTTGACAAACGTAGCTGCCAGCTCTTGGATCTTGTGTCGCCTAGATGAGATATCTATTTTGAGAGCTCATTTACAAAAATTTTTGTTTCTGGTCCCCACGGACCCAACGGATAAGGGCCTCTTCCCATCTGAACGAAATATTCCATTCCTCTTCACAGTTACCAATATAAATATTACCTATATATAATGTTATATTACTTTTGAGTACATGTAAGTTTGTATAAGAATAATATTGTAGTGTGATCTGCATAGATTTTTTATAGGGTGCCATATAATAGAGCTACCATGTACATTATTAACACGGTGTAAAACTTATGGTATGCAAATAAAGTATTTGATTTTATTTGATAACTGTGTAGCCGGTTTGGTAAGTGTCAAGTAGATCGGCTACAAAACAGCAAATATTTTCACAATAATAGTATTTTTTTATAGTTGCTTGCCTATGAACAACTTCTTTAAATGTTGTTAAAGAATAAAAATATCCGCAAATTTTCCTTTAACGGAAACTCTTTAATTATTTCCCGAAGGCGTTCAAAATTTCTTCATTACGCTGACAAAGCGAAGATTTAAAAAGCGCTTAAGACACAAAGTCCTTTTGTTAAAAGAAAAAAGGTTATTGCTTCGTGTAGTGGACAATATCGCTATATACACATAGACGATCTGCACAGTAAGTGGTACACATTGCCCGGACCTTTCTCCTTTATTTGTAAGTATTCCTGTTATCTCGGAAAAGGCTCTAACGATTTTGATGAAATGATATACCTATACAGATACAATTTTGCTTTGTAAGTTCAACTACATAGTTTTATTTCCTGTAAAAACACAATTAAATATAAATATATAATAAATAAATAAATATAATCTCACGCCTTTTATCCCCGAGGGGGTAGGCAAAGGTATTCCATTACTGGATATACCCACATTTCACGAGATATATTGGACTCCTAAACGTGATAGATGGTGAGCCCATCGCCGGACCGGGTCTATTTAAACACTTCTCAGAAATAATTCTAACTAAAAACGCAATTTTACCATATATATTTTTTTAAGTAATACGGCTACTCACCGGCAGATGGCGTTAGAATAATACGGCCACTCACCGACATCTGGTGATAATGGTGTTAGAGCGAGCGAAGTTCGGTCTCAGGAACTCTACATTGAATAGACAAAGTATTTTTGAACTGTTTCGATATAATGTAATGCTGCTTTTCATGACGAGTGAGACTCATTCCGCATACCTCTTTAATCTATTTACTTACATAATTTTTCATTAGCCACAATGGTCCCATAATTGACTCGGAGAATTATAACTACACTCCGGCAATGGGCTAAGCAAAAAATACTTGGGTGAACGTGGAAAATGCCAGGAATGAAATAAATCTACCGACCCCCTTGGAGAGACGGTATGAGTGTATTGATAAATTTTAAATTATGAGCCTTTTCTGTAGGCTTAAATAAAATGATGCTATTGTATATGACTTTTTTCCGAAGGTCTACCCTTTATCCATTTCCTCCTCTCTTGGCACCACTAGAATTTTTCGTTGCGGAATTTTCCAACTCAATACACTCTATATTTGACCCAATCCTCAATAAGCTACACAGGAGGATACATTTATTTATACAAATACTGGTAGTAGTAGTAGTTTCCGTTCCTGTAGATAAACGGGAATAAAATATAGCCGATGTTACTCCCTGACAATGTAGCTTTCCTTTTGTGGTTAAGGCTGTTCCCGTGGTATCAGAGCCTATTCAGTACAAACAAACAAATAAAATCTTTCCTCCAACCAGTTTATTCCGGTTCCGTGAGAATTTCTAAAAACCCCTTATATACAGGGTGGATTTTTCAAGTGGGCGTGGATGGCTAAATCAGAAACTATGAGGTATAGCGAAAATAACTCAAAGGAGTCTCGGATCCGATTTTAATGAAAACTAAAACTGCATCTTTGGATTTTTGAAAAATCTATTTACCTAGCCAGGAATCGAACACGTTGATTTTGGATAAAAAACACACCCTGTATTATTACACCATTCGATAGTGTCACTAATAAGGATTGAATTCTATGAAGAAATGACATACGGCAAACTTAAGGAAAATGTTGGATTTTAATAAACTGATTCTTATTTTAAAGTACCTAATGCCACAGAATAAGTAATAGAACTACGTACTAATGCTTTAATTCATGTGCATTACCTGTACCTTGTCCGATATGATGCTCAATATTTTTATCAAAACAGACCCGCAGCGGGGCTATTTTATCTCTATTTTACAATAGTATTGGTTAAAAATACCAGTAAGAAAATGTATTTATTGCTAAACTAGTGCCCCACTCTCGCTAAAGTACTTCTCGAAAAGAAAATTAAAGTTAACTAAATTGTATATACTTTTTGTGTTAATAAATAAACTGAAAAAATACTCTTGTATGTACTTTATCTTCTACCGCTAAGGGAAATAATCCGGCGACGCAATACCGAATTACTTCCCACTTGATATAGTTAGGGAACTACCAATAGGGCTGTCACTGCGTTACCAATCTAAATTAAGTGTTAGCAAAGGGTAAGTACGTACGATTATACAGCTAACGGAAGGACATGCACACAACACTCACTAGATACACAGTATATGCATTTGGCCAAGGTCCTTTCATACGATATGAGAGAGAGAGAGAGAGAGCCCCTTCAACGACAAAGAATTATACAGGGTGACTTTTTTTACCGTCTGGAAAAAAATATGGTGTGATAGGTAAGTGTAATAGATTCTTTTGGCAGTGTTACTTAAAAAAAAAATTTTTTTATTTTTTCTTTGCTTTAAATAATATTAATTACTCAATTGTAGTCAATATTACACACTGAAATATTTGAAATAGTATTTTAAAAAGAAACAGGCTCGTAGCTTCCATTCATGGTAGTTTACATAGTGTTCTAGATTTTTAAATTGCATTTAACATGACTACATATATTTAACAATTAATCTCGGGTATAACTTCGGCTCTAGATACCTTATACGTCATATTTTTTTCCAGACGGTAAAAAAAATCATCCAGTAAGTATTTGCTTCCAAGGTTTCACATAGTAAAATTATGATACTAGCTTTTACCCGCGGCTTCGCTCGCGCACTTTTATTTCACCCTCCATAGGGGTTGAATTTTGCAAAATCCTTTCTTAGTGGATGCTTAGACTGTATAAGCTATCTATGTGCAAAATTTTAAGTCTCTGGACCCAGCGGTTTAGGCTGTACGTTGATACATCACTAACCAGTCAGTCAGTTTATCATTTTATATATATATATATATAACTAGCGGCCCGGTAGGTGCTTCGCAACGTCGCGTATAAATGAAGAACCACTCGACAGATTTTAAGCAAACTTCAGATAAACCATCTGCTAAATAGTCCGAATAAAGCCTAAAAATTTGGTTTAATAGGTGAGTCCGTTTTTGAGTTATAAAATAACAACGAAAAGTGGCATTGATTTAAAAATCATTTTGATAGATGTATAAATACAATATAGATAAAAAAACAATTTTCTGAATTTCTTCCAACCTCTGATTATTGTGCCTACTTCGGACACATGGTACTTCATAGTACTTTACTTCAGGGGGACTACCACATCTTTTACAAAACTATTATAGTTCAGGAAATTTTCTTTAAAATCATAAGGACGTCTATTCAAAATGTCAAGTAATTGGCTTACTTTGGTGATTTACCGATCGATTTTCTGACAAATCTGACGCTCGTCAAACGTCGTTAGAACAAAATTACACAGATTCGTTCCATGATCTCTGACAACAGTTCTGTTTTGTTTCTGTAAATTATCTCGTTAATGTCTATAGAGTAATCGAGATAATGCTATATTTTCAAAGGGCTTCATGAATTTCGCATCGTGATCCAAGACAGGCTTAGATAAATACAGCAAATTCATCGATTGGACGAAGATGGTCACAAAACAAGCTTACCTTAAAAGGACGTTATGACGGTATCAAGGAAGTAAAACCTAAAACAATATGGTTTTAAGTTTCTTTTGTGGCAGCCCTAGATATCACACGGTGTGATGGGTACATCGAAACGCAATTCCTCGTCAAGTCACTTTCATTTACTGTTCAGCGGACCCAAGCGCCGTCTGATGGGATGCTCGCCCGCCATGATAATCGGTTTCTCTTAGTAATTTCGGTATTTAAGAGTATCTTGAGATGGTTCAGGGGGAGACCAGTTTCCCGGTCACCTTGTTTTGCTACTATGATATAAATTCCTCGGGATAGTCAGCCTTGGTGTTTTTATAAAAGTAGATTATTATGTGTTTTAAATTTTTATTAAGTATTTTATTATATAAAATTAAGAGCGGTGATAGCCCGGACGGTTAAAGAGCCTGCCTAAAATCAGTGAGGCTCGGGTTCGAATCCTGGCATGTACCAATGAGTTTTTCAAAAACTTACGTACATATTTATCACTAGCTCGACGGTGAAGGAAAACATCGTGAGGAAACCCGCAGGTCTCAGAATTAATTCTGAGACATGTGTAAATAGACCCGGTCCGGCGATAGGCTCACCACCTATCACGTTTAGGGGTCCAAATATATCTCGTGAAGTGTGGGTATTTCCAGTAATGGAATACCTCTGCCTACCCCCTCGGGGATAAAAAAGGCGTGAGATTATACTTATTATTATTATACTTAAATTTTTATTTACCGTTTTCTACCTTCAATTCTAGTGTACAATACAGCACCAACAAACTAAGTGCCAACGGGTAGTAACTCTTAATTTTACACCAAAAACAATAGGGAAGAAAAAAAATTAAAGTAAAACAGGCGGTCTTATAGCATTTGGATATAACTGTTCTTTCGACTTAACATATTTTCGTATAACAATTTCAAAAAATAGGGCTTACAATTTTATTATTATGATCCGACTTTGTGATCTGACGATTTTGCAAACCGATTTATTTTTTATGTTTTTATTTTCTATTTTTGCATCTCTTCTTTTGAATCTCTTTGGACTAAAGTGGCATCGAACCTTTTAATATTTTTAGAGTCGGCAGACGTGGGCTGATATGAGGATTATGAAACTTGATCTTTTATAGAAGGTCACTTTAAATCAAATTCAAATATTTCAAGGGTCCTTACAAATATTTTATGGTATTTATTTTATTTTATTTATTTACTTTTTTTGAAGATTAACAGCTTTAATAACAAATTGTATAATATGGATTAATTAACAATATACCAATTACTAATCTCCACCTATAGGTAACAAATTACTTTAGACTAATACTTTAGAAATATAAAGGAAAAATCCATTAGGTTTTTTCTTGTTCTTTTCTGACAAAAAGAATATTATTTTGTATTGTGGGTGTTTGCATAAACCCTCACTAAAGCACTAAAACGCCACTTTGGTCGGCTTTTATTATTTATTTTGTTAGTTTCCCGCACTTTTTGATTGCGTATTGTTTATGTAGGTATAGCGTGTTTGTTTTAATTTTTTTGTAATATTAGGTGTTATCTCGTAAAGTAGCGTATGAAAAATAAGAATCAATGCCGAAAATAGTTTCTTGTGAATTTGAAAAATGATTTACCGTTAAAATATTTGCCCTTAATTAAAAATAACCATGTTTAGAACCTGCTATACAATGAACGCTAAAAAAATGAAAATAATATAATCTCGGTTATTATCTTGATAAAAAAAACTACAAATTTCAGTGCACTGTTGTATGCAGCCTAGTTCCCACTATGTGAGTAATTTAGTCTTACCTTATATAAAGAAATATTAAGTATCTAACAAATAGAATTTTCACGAACATTTGATTTAGTAGCTTTGATGTTAATTGCATTCCGTAACTTTCAATTTCAGATCACTACTAAGTTATCACGCAATGAAGTTGCATCAAACCAAGCACTTAGCTCCCAAGCCAAACGGCCCAAAATTAATTCAACTCCATTTGCAAACCAAAGTGTTGATCGCACACAAATTGAGTTAAATGTTGTCGATACGACCTGTGCACGTGGTGACCTCTAGCGGTCATATTATAAATTCTAACCTTCAGGTGACAGGTTTGTATCGAATTAAAAACCAATTTAATTTAGTGTTCATTTATGTATTTTTCCTCACGTCAACTCACGTGAGAAAGGATATGTGATATTATATATTACTAGCTGACCCGATAGAAGTTGTCCTGTTCATTGTACAACTGTCAGTTATGTCAAACACCATAATGTTACATTAGAAGAGTTCAAATGGTCGTTATGTTTTCTTAAATGTTCTAATGTTCCTCGCTATTTTCTTTATTTTTACTTTCATAAAAACTTTCTCCTGACAATAACAAATACTACAAAAAAAGAATTAGCGAAATTGGTGCCTCCCATGCCATTTTAATTACCTAGGTAAAATTTAAAAATGATTACAAACTGAATTCCCCTATTCAGAAACTGGATACGACTGCAATTAACCAACACAATATAAAGTGAAGGTGCTGCCAATTTACTATAATTATTGAGAATCTGAAATGGGTGGTCCTATAATTGGATGAACGCATATTCATGAAGATCCCTTGAGGTGTCTCTACCGGTGCGTGACCCTAGTGGTACCTACCTAAACGTAGCGAAAATAGTTATTGAAGTGTTAGCCTACCTCTGAATATCGGTTGCGCTAGCTGTGTATGAATTTTGTTAGACATCCGATAGATGGCGTGTTTACGTTTGTGTAGTACCGAATATTGGTACATATTAATTTGTGGAAGTTTTTAAAGACGATGATTTTAAAGCCTGAGCCTCGTAGGTCTTACTCCACATTGTGTCATTCTGTAACGCCAACCGCGGATTGGGAAATGGTGGTTAGCATTATCATCTTCTATTGTTTTTGTATTGAAAACAAGAAAACTGGCCAAGTGCCAGTCGGCCTCGCGCACGAAGGGTTCCGTTCCGTACCATTATCTATAAAAACGACAAAAAAACTTGTTTGTTCTATGGGACCCCCTTACATATTTATTTTATTTTGTTTTTAGTATTTTTTGTTATAGCGGCAACAGAAATACATAACTTGTGAACATTTCAACTGTCTAGCTATCGCGGTTTTCCTGGTGACAGACAGACGGACAGACAGACAGCGAAGTCTTAGTAATACGCAGTACACAGTTTTTATCCTTTGGGCACTGAACCCTAAAAAACCGAGATCTAGGTTTTAACGTGCTTAATTTGTTTTATGAAGTGGGTACACTTATTATATTTTTACTACCTACTTATTTCTATAGGATAGAGTAGGTAGGTATTTGGTAAGTATTTAGTGAACTGAATCCTGTATATTATCTGTATGTACAGTCAAGAGCACGCTAAGCTTGACACTTTGGTCTTTGGACCGGCCTGTACCTATTCTATGGCGCGCAGTATAAATCAGAGCTCAGCTGGTACTGGTAGTGTAAAGCTTGACTTGCTCTTGACTGTACCTGAATCAGAAGACAATCAAACCATTACAATCCTGTGAAAGACCTTTAGAAATTGGAAATACTGAATAAAGATAATCAAATGATTTTAAAAAGTTAAACATCTTAAAAGAGAACTCAAACGATATTTGCACAATTGATGAATTAAAAGTTATTTGTACTCTCACAGACTGTGAAACTTTTTACAGGATTTTCTTTTTTCATTTCACTTTAATATATAAAAGAATATATTTTTTTATGATGTAGGTATTCGCAGTACCCCTTTCGAACAAAAGGCCAAAGGTTGGACAGGCGGGAATGGCTTATTATAATGTAACATTTTTATTACTAAACATATTGGTTACTGAAGCAGATTATTTTATGTAAGTATTTTTGTTTTTATGTTTATTACGATGTATAGTATGTATTAGTTTATTTTATCGACATATAAGTATTAGGATTTACCGTAATGTTATGTTTCATTGATTACTATTACTATTTGCGGCCAATTCCGCCAAATTATTACTGCTTAGCCTGATGGTTGACTGGCAGATAAAGCCTTTAGGCATTAAGTTCGCCATATGTACATTTTCTTGGTACATGAAGCTAAATAAATAAATATTGTAAACAAAAAGTGGAGCTCGCTCTTTAATAGCTCTTTGTCTGCGATTACAAGAAACCCCTACCGAAAACGAAAGGAATGATAAATAGCTGTGGAATTTATTCTATGTCGTCTGCTTGGTCCCCTCCCTCATTTGTAATGAACCAGCCATCCCGACTCTTGATTAAGCAGCCTCGGCCGCAGGGGAAATCGGACTGAGGTTGGAAAAGACCGTCATAATATTAAAATACTAAATAGGTACGCGTTTAGGTGCCTAAGTACAACTTGAATGCTAAAATTTTGGCACATAAAGGTTTTGGCAAATATTTTTTATGCACTAAACCAACTTTTTGTTTTGCATATAATAAGTTAAAACTAGTTATTATTTATAGAAAAGAATGATAGAATTTTCAAAATGAAAATGTTTTGTAATCTATATTTAAGCTGATGCATGCAAGCTTTGCAACTCTACCGCTTCGACATGTGTTATCACAGACTTAGAATCGCGTACATTACTCTAATTCAAGGTGTGTTATACTTAGTTGAGAAGTAGCGGAGCAAGAAACTTCTCAACACATTATTATTTCAAATAAGTAATCAATAAAATACAAGTTTCAAGTTGGAGAAAATTTACAGTTGCGAGCTCTGTTGTAATACATTCACAACTAAATCACAAAAAAGAATAAGTCTTCTTTAGTAATAATAACATGGTATTTATGATTATTTTATTCCAGTAACAAAACAATCACTACGTTTATATAACTGAATTCAAGCTGTAAAGATCCTAAATTTAAATAAGTACAAAAATTTCAAAAGTAATCCTAACAATACCAAATATTCAATTCATAATATTCCCTTGCTTCGAAAAGAAAATTACTTTTCGATTGAATGGAAAATTATTTTTGTAACAGCTGTGACGGGAAATTATTTTACTGGAAAACTAATTTAATCCCAATTGACGGAGCACTATGACATCGGCGCGCAGACACAAAATAAAAGGAATAAAAAAGTCCCTCTGTTAAATCCCCAGCAGTGTTGAGGTAGAACGTTAATAAAAATAACTTGTAACCGTTGAAGTGATGAAACAAGAGTACCATATATTATTTTTATCTAGAAAGGAAATACGGTAAAGATGGCGCATGCTAGCCACCGTAATGCATAAATTGAAGATTTTGATAAATGAGGTGTCGTCAGATTTGTCCTCAACTCGGAAGTGTCATACGCACAAAAACATCTCATTTATCCTTTGAGTATTAAACCAACTACTCAAAGCATTTATCCGACACAAAAGAGGGTGTTGTTTTAAAAAGTTTTCAGTGTCCTGTACACTCACATTTTTGGTATAATACTGGTTGACATTATTGAAAATGAAAAAACGAAAATGTATTTACTTCGTCGTACAATGGTTACCTACTGAACATTGATTGGAATGCTAGTCCACCTCCAAATATTGTACAGGAGTGGCTACAATTTACAGCTGATTTGTCTGCAATAGTAAACCATGTGGAAGCGTGAACTATATTTGTTGTATTTCTGGTTGTGGTTGGTGGCCGATCAAATAATAAATCAAGATTATGAAATTGCACTTGCACTATATTTCACTACGTACATTTCAAGGGGCGAATGTTGCTACGATATAAATTATATAAAAACATTTTAGTGTTGCCATACTTGCAAAAAGTAGGTAATTGATAATTACACTTAGAAAAGGCAATAGTCTAATAATAAGGCACTTTGAACTTGTCATTAAAGATTGGCTAATTGATAACAGCAACCCATCTCCACCGACGAGTTGCTGGTTCAAAATGCAGTACCATTAGTAGTAGTAATAGTAGTATTAATAAGATTATATTGCATGCTTTCTATATTCTGTGAACTTATTTCGTTTAAGAAAAAAGACCTATTATTTGTAAAAAAAATGAATACTAAGTGCTACAGATTAAAACAATTGAGAATCAGTAGATTAATTGTATCATCGTATTGTCTACGCTGTTTAAGTATTTACAAAGAACAATATTTTATAAGGTTATTTTCAGACGTTAAGTGAAAAAGGACTATTTTTAAATTTATTTTTAATTATTAGGGTTTTGTACCAGTCATAAAAGTAAAACCCTTATGGTACCTATCTACCACTCTGTCTGTATGTCACAACGTCTCGAATCTCAGCAACAGCTAGTAATGCTATCGACTTGAAATTTGGATTAGTTTTCAATATAGCTTTAAAAACTATATATTATATTGTAAAAAACAGATAACAGAAGAAATAAAATATCTATAAAAAGCGCAATTCCTCATACACCCCAATTAGTTTATTAATATAAAAAAATATGATGCAATCGAACTCTAGTTGTGTCTAACTAATTTTCTTAAATATCGATTAACATTAGCACGATTTCCATACAAAGCACTAAATTCAGCTAGGCTAGGGAATGCAATCTCGTTCTCGCGAGATCTCGGCCTTTTTAGCGCGATTGATCTCGGACGAAAAAAGGGCGAGATCTTGCGACATTAACGAGATTGGACTCGAGCATAAAAACGTCTTATTCAAAGCGCGGACTAACACGATCTGTTAGTTTCGTTCGGTGCGTGGGAGGCAGCAGCTAATAAGTTTAATTTTTTTGACTTCTCGTTGTTTTGTTTGTTATAAAAGAACTAGAATTTTTTTTATATTAGAAGAGAAGACTGGTTGTTTCTTTCATTTGTTATTTGACGTGCTTATTAAAAGTTGACTACTTACAAGTTTATTAAAAAAATATAAAAATAAGAAATCTTTATTTGCTTCAACCATGGTGTAAAGATTTAGTTTAAAAAAATGTAGCATGCAAATATAGAATAGTCAGTGAAAAAAAAACTTCTTAAAAATTACGCATATCTAACAGTTCGTGAACATTGTAAAACATTTTATTTATAAGCCACTCCTGCAAACTTTTTTTAAACAATCTTAAATTCATGTCTCAAATTCATGAGACATATACATCACAAAAATGTTTGTTGCATAAAAGTGTATTGAAAAAATTCGTGTAAACAAATATTTATATTATAATCACTACATCACTACATAGCAATAAAACAAAGTCGCTTTCTTTGTCCCTATATCTCTATGTCCCTTTGTATGCTTAAAACTTTAAAACTACTCAACGGATTTTGATGCGTTTTTTTTATTGGATAGAGTGATTCAAGAGGAAGGTTTTAGTGTTAGCATTGCATCCGTGTGAAGCCGGGGCGGGTCGCTAGTACTGATATATTTTGTTAATTTATTCAAATATTGTGATTATTTGCAAAAAAACACACGAAACTGTCAATCTCGCTAGATCTCGAAATTAGCGAGATCTCTCAGTATTGTTATTCATAAACTCGCGAGATCTCGCTTGAGCCTCAATCTCGCGAGATTTGAATTCCCTAAGCTAGGCTAATTAATTTTTTTGAAAAATTTAACACATATTAAAAATAGGCGAAGTCGAATAAGTAGTCGATACTGAACAAACTAATTTCAGGAATTGCGCTTATTCTGTTACATGTTGTATAAATATCTGTAGCTATTGCAGTTTTTAAAAATCTGCAAAACTCTTTAACGTACTTAAAAATTATGAAGAGGTCCCTAAACAAAAATTTTACTTTATAGAGTGCTAACAACACTTCTAGACATTCATAGAAAATGTACCAAACCCTCCATGGGCTCCGTGCGTGAGTTCCATTCGCACTTGGCTGGCTTGGCCTGCCAGCTGACGCCTACGCCTTCGCCTACTATTAAATTTTTAAAACAGAGCTAATATGTCTCTGCTATTGTTAGTACCTGAGCGACCAAGCTCTACTCATGTAAACTCATAGAAATGATGTTTTTCATCTTTGAGGCCTAGCTAGATCAATTTATTGTCCCCGTGAACTGGCACACTCCAAATGCTGCATGTGAGAACGCGGCTTAAAAATATCTCTCATCCATGACGTGACTGCATATAATGGAGTTGCTTTGCTTCATCCATACGTTCATGACTTCCTATGGAATTGGGCCTATATAAATCAACAAAACAATTTTACGAACGGACGTTTGAGTAAGACTGTATTTGAGACTGTATTTAACAGACCCGGTCCGGCGATGGGCTCACCACCTATCACGTTTAGGGGTCCAATATATCTCGTGAAATGTGGGTATATCCAGTAATGGAATACCTCTGCCTACCCCCTCGGGGATGAAAGGCGTGAGATTATTTATTTTATTTTTTTTTTATTTGTATTTGAGAATTAAGTAACAAAAAAAATATTCTACGGACAGGGAGCGTAGTAGTTGATAGGAGCTTGCCAGCCAATCTTCAGTGGGTCGCATTTTGCCTACCCACAGCCTGCAGGCTCGTAGGGCACAAGCACATAAAATTAAAACATGGTCTTATAAAAATAAAACTTAGATTTTATTACGATAACCGCCACCCACAAATAAGGAACAGCGCATGTAACTAAACACGAATACACTCGTGAAAAGTAGCTATTTCCGGATTTTTTTTATTCAAATATTGTAGGGGCGCGATGACCTTAGCGATGCTGATGATACAGTATAGCAAAGTCCCTTTACGTAAGGGAAACCATTCGTTATATAAACTAATTGAAAGACATTCTAGACTATCCGCGGCCGCGGGATGAAGAATTTAATTTCACAGTCACGCCGCATTTTCTGTCGGGCACAAACAACTACACAGGACTTTTCAGAAAGCAAATTTGCGATTCCAATTCAAATAGGCGCTTTGACTGGATGGAAAATGAATGGCAAGTCACGTACGCAGCTCACGGAAGTATAAAACTTTTGGCAAACGTATCGATGTTGTTTCATGATTTTGTTAGCTTTAGCAAGCGTTTTTTTTTAACTACTGCTTTGCTCTAGATTATTTACATTTAAAATTGGTTTCATCTTTTTGGTCATAAACGTAACCGTTTTAATTTAATCCTAATCGTCTGGCCATCTATTTTTCCTTCCGACTTTAATGGCACTACTAGTAAATTTAGGAAGATAGGTGTGTCATATGAATTCCTATACAATGGTACAGAGAAATTACGAAAATAATAATAACTAGCTATTCCAATGGATTTCACACGTGTGAGTTCCGTTTCCGTGAAAAAATTATAGCCCATATTATGTCCAGAAAAGTACCTAAGCTTTCCATTATTACGGCATGTGTGTATGTATGTTATGACGGGCCTGTTGGCTCAGTTGGTAGTGACCCTGCCTTCTGAGTCGGAGGTCGCGGGTTCGATCCCCGCTCGGGGCCAACATTTGTGTGCATGAACATGTCTGTTGGCTTCGTGTCTGGGTGTTTAATATTTATTTAAGTATGTCTATCAGTTGTTTAGTGCCCATAGTACAGGCTCTGCCTTGTTTGGGACTGAATAACCGTGTGTAAATTGTGTCCCACAATTTATTTATTTATTTATTATTGTTTTTTTTAAAATGGTCTAGTAGTTGCAAAACCTATTTAATTAAAACAAACTAAAAATTTAACATTTCCTCTATAATATTAGTGTAGATTAAAGGCTTATTCTATACAGGTAATTGAGGGATGAAAAGAAAAAAACAGTGCATAGGTAGACAGATCATCAAAAATGAAAGACCGGATGAACCGTACTTAGAACAATTATTTTGACAAAACACATACCTACTACCTAAATCCTTAGCGTTGCTTTATAAAGTAATGTATATTAAAAAACTGAGACATTCGCTCTTTCTTAGTAGACCTTACCGAAAACGACGAAAATCGATGATTGAGTATTCACAGCTACAAATAAGCTTCAGCTGAATATATTAATTCGTCGAGCACCGCTCAGTTCTAATGGGCACCGTAACAATTAAAAATCAATTGTGTTTTATTTTATTGGCTTAAGAGTTTAAATTCAGCTAAACCCGACTCGTTTCCCTACCTAATCCAATATCAATGAATGCCATAGATGCCAATATTGAAACCAGATAAGGAGATACGCTATGAACTCCTAGGTATGTTTGGAAACTTAATATCAAACACTGCGACTAAATCGGAATACTGTCGCACAATAGCTCCAGCACAAAGACAAGAATCCAGGAGACAAGCCAGATATTCACCGACGTAGACCGTTCGACATAGCTCTTAATCTCCGGAATGCCTTGAACTGTATACCAATTGTAATTCAGATACAGGGGAGGAAGGCTATCTGTCTTTGAAATGAGATATATCACAGACCGTAATATAACATACCTACCTATAGTGAAAATATTTATTGCAAAATAGACAACTAACAAACTTAGTTTTGCAGATAGCGCAGTGATTGTCGGAAAATGTATGAAGATAACTAACACTCTTGGGGTTACATTGTTTGCATATCAATACTAATAATATTTTAAATGTAATGAAAGTAAGAATATCTTTCTATTTGTTTTCTTTTCATACCTTATCCATTAAACCGAACTTAAAGAAATTTTGGAGGAATATACTTGCATCTTGTTGAAGAAGAATACAGGCTTGTTTTAATCTAAAAACGCGGACGGCGTTGTGGGCAGAAGCTAGTAATTATTTATTGTACTAGCACCCGGAGTTTCGATGAGAATGCAAGTTACATTGGTAAGTTCAGCTTCAAAGGTCCAGGGGTAGAGGTCGGGGAGTTCGTAAATCGATCAGTCAATCGAGCCATTTCTTAAATCTGGGGTCACGGTAGTGACCCTCCAACACGAGCTAAGCGAAGCGCAACACCTACCTTTTCTCGAAGCGCTTCATAATTTTTTTAACCCTCATAACTTGGGTTGGGATTAATTGTGCATTATCAATATCTTGAAAGCTGTCTGCATTTTAGATGTCCTATACCGAATTTCGAACACGTATCACGTATCATTATCATATCACCCGGCAACATCTTTGTGTAACAAAGATGTTGCCGGGATGACATTCAAACAGACAAATTGGCTTTGTGGTCATATGAGCCCACAGACCACTTAGCCCGCGGGCTAAGTTGCCTGCTTAGTTTTTTTTTCGTAGGTGAGTCAACCCACACTTAACGGATAACTCGGCCCGCGGGTTCTTGATTTAGCGAATATTTAAGTATCTCCATGCAACATCCATTACTTCAACATGGTTCGTTTTCCCGAAAATAGTTTAATCGATATTCCAGTATATGTAGGTTGGCTGTACCGAAAACGCTGGTTGTAAAAAAGCCTAGTCTAAGATGATGGTGATGGATAAAATGGGTTAAAAGTTCAAAAAATACTTTCTTCATCATTTCCGCTTTTATATAAATTCTGTAAAGAGTACAGTGTATTATTGCTGTTCCAGTTAAGTATAGTGGATTAACTTATTTATAGTAAATCTGCTGTGAGAAACTTTGTCAGATATTGACTGGGTGGAAATTTATTTAGATTTTGAACAGGTTTTATCAAATTACTTTATTATCAAAAGGAACAATGAATTGTTGGGATCCAATCGCTGATAAAAGGAAATTGGATGGGTATTGAAAGGATACGCAACCCCTGAACCCTTTTTCCTAAATTGCTATTAATCAGATTACTGGTTGTCATTAACAGCTTTTATTTCAGTGCCTTAGAAGTGTTAAAAATCCAAAACTCTTTATTTGTATTAAAAGAAAAAGTCAAAAGTCAAAAGTCAAAATGTTTTATTCAAAATAGGAACTTACAAGTCCACTTATTGAACGTCATTTCAACTCCACCGCTTCAGCATGTATGGTTGAGGAGAAGAAGCGGGGCAAGAAACTCCTCAACACAATATTCTTTTAATCAATTGTTACTTAATACTAAATTGGGTTACATAGTTTCGTTTGTTTTTCGCTATCGTATTGCGCTGGACTGGAGGAAATCTGTTCCAAGCATCATTGTCATTTATATAATCGTCTAGTTTGTAATATGCCATTTTACAAAGTACATGTTTAACATGAGTTTTGAACACAGTTTCAGGCAATTTCAAAATTTGTTCTGGTATTTTATTATAAAAGCGTATGCAAAGCCCCATAAAGGAATTATTAATTTTACTTAATCGTGACTGAGGTTGCTCTAGTTTATTTTTATCCCTAAGATTACAATTATGCCTGTCACAGTTTTTAGTATACAGTAATATGTTTTTCCGTACATACATAATGTTTTCATAAATGTACTGACAAGGCATTGTTAAAATATTAATTTCTTTGAACAGTTCTCTTAGGGAATAACGACATCTTAACTTGTAAATGGCGCGTATAGCCCTTTTTTGTAAAATAAAAATAGATTCTGCATCAGCAGCTCTGCCCCACAGCAAGATGCCATAGGACATTATACTGTGAAAGTAGCTAAAATAAACGAGTCTTGCTGTGTCTACATCAGTAAGCCATCTGATTTTTCTGACAGCATAAGCAGCTGAGCTCAGTCTGTGCTCAGCTGCTTATGCCGTCAGAAAAAAATGTGCTCAGTCAAAAAAAAGAATAATCTCACGCCTTTCATCCCCGAGGGGGTAGGCAGAGGTATTCCATTACTGGATATACCCACGAGATACATTGGACCCCTAAACGTGATAGGTATAAAAAGGTTATTTTATTTTATTTCTTTCTAAGAAATTCTGTGAATATAATAAATAATAATATAATCTCACGCCTTTTATCCCCGAGGGGGTAGGCAGAGGTATTCCATTACTGGATATACCCACATTCCACGAGATATATTGGACCCCTAAACGAGATAGGTGGTGAGCCCATCGCCGAACCGGGTCTGTTTACACATGTCTCACAATTAATTCTGAGACCTGCGGGTTTCCTCACGATGTCTTCCTTCACCGTCGAGCTAGTGTTATACCTATGTACGTAAGTTTTGAAAAACACTGGTACATGCCAGGATTCGAACCTGAGCCTCACTGATTTTCGGCCGGCTTTTTAACCGTTCGGGCTATCACTGCTCTAAATGCTAAATTTTGTGAGTTTGACCTTATGTACTTACTTGCTTATTTCTCTTGAATATTACTCTCATAATTTTGGCAGCTAATACCTAGCAGATCGACTGTCGAAAAAGTGCAGCATAAGTAAAGTATAGAATATTGATAAAATACCAAGAGCCTTGTGGCTTGAAAGATGATATAGTGTCTAAGACTGAGAAAAAATGATGACGTGGTTTGGGCATAATGAACGGACGAATGGCGTTTAACGAGTCAAGTATTAAGGCTTGAGGGGTTGTGAGTGGGCAATCGGTAGAAAGTGACTAAGCCTATCTACAACTGAAGAGAATGTGAATGAAGTCCAGAAGTGTGCCAGGTGCAAGTGGCGATGTATTATCAGAGGATGATATACATAGATGTATGCCTTTTTTGAGAATTTTGAAAATTAATAGAGATGTTAAAAATTTTTCGAAATTGCTTTTACTTTGAACTCTTGTTTACCATAAAAAAAATATTTTATTTAAGAATGTTAGTATTTTCGATGAGATGTGTACAAAGTGACGTCATAAGCTCTTATTGGTGTTTGCAGTCAGGTGACAACAGATAATAAATATAGCATTTAAAATCATTTATAATAAATTTATTAAGTAATATGAAATTATTAATATGAGATTTTCGATATTCTAATAATACAAACTATCATAAAATTAACATTAAACATTAATTTGTGATTAGTGTTAACATCCCTATTCTAAAACAAAATTTCATTAGCTCTTATATTATATATATATATATGTATATATATCTATATATATATATATATATATATATATATTTATTCTTATCAGCAGTGAGCAGTGATAGCCTTTACGGTTAAAGAGCCGGCCGAAAATCTGTGAGGCTCGGGTTCGAATCCTGGCATGTACCAATGAGTTTTTCAAAAACTTACGTACATATATTTATCACTATCTCGACGGTGATGGAAAACATCGTGAGGATTAATTCTGAGACATGTGTAAATAGACCCGGTCCGGCGATGGGCTCACCACCTATCACGTTTAGGGGTCCAATGTATCTCGTGAAATGTGGGTAAGTATATCCAGTAATGGAATACCTATGCCTACCCCCTCGGGGATGAAAGGCGTGAGATTACTAATTACTTACTCTTTATTCTTCCTTCTACATACTATCTACACATGTTTGTACCTAATTGGAGCTGTGCTCAATATTATATAATTCTCACAATATATAATAAGTATGAACTATTATGTATTTAGAAAGCAGTCCCGAGCAATGAAATGTCATCTGTGCCTAGCAATAGCATTCTGCAAGCTGTTAGGAGTAGGTATGTTTATTAGGTGCAATATTGCTAAGCTGGTTTATGAGCAATGCCCTTGTAGGCATATGGTTGGTATAATGAAGACAGCTTACTTAGACGATGTCTGCAAAGATCTATTTTCGAGGACTTTATACTGATCTAGTGGGCATGTTTAACACTGATAAGGTGACGGTGTGTAAATTAGATTTGCTTATCTGCACGTAAAATGCCTTCCATCATGTAAGAGGAATATACAAAATTTTGTAATGTTCCTTTATTGTTTTTGTAAAAAGTAAATTTAAAGTTTATGAAAATATCGTGCGGAGGCTTGCAAAGTTTTAGGCATAGGCATTTTATTAATTTTCAGTTTTTCGGAATTTAAACAAATGCCTCGGGAATGGGGTGTTTTCCGTATATTTATATATATATTTTATTTTTGAGGATACATTAATACCACCATTACCTGTCCATATCAGCATTTTCCAAATAGGTATATATAAACCCTAGGCTTAGAGAATCCCGTGATTTGGTCAACAGTCCCAATTTCAAAGTATTACACCATTAAAAAAAGGCTGGGTGTGTTGTATTTTGTAATTATTCTAGCTCATCTCTCAAAAAGGACGTAAAAAAACTTCTCGGATACAAAAATAATAATAAATAATCTCACGCCTTATATCCCCGAGGGGGTAGGCAGAGGTATTCCATTTCTGGATATACATACTTTTCACAAAATTTTCTTTTAGACCCCTAAACGTGATAGGTGCAGGTGAGACCATCGCTTCTCGGATATATTTCTTATATATTCTGACTATTTATGTAAAGTATGTCTGCAAATCTGTATATTAGTACCACAAACAAACAACTGAAACATGCCGAAAACTCAAGTCGAGACCAAAACGATAAATCAGTTGTCCTCAAGCAATAGTAGTAAGATACATCTCTTGCGACATATATTAATTAACTCTTGGCATTGTATTGAATACTTATGAACACAAAGTAGCTCTTTGCATTTTGGATGTATTATATCAGCGAAAGTTCTGCCCGACACTCTTAAGGGATTTTTTTTAGAACAGCTATCTTTTCTTACATTAGTACACCGACCAATAACATTGACACACCCCGTGACGACAAAACATTCACTTATACTGACAATGACAGCGAAATTTATTTCAGGTATCACCATTTCGTGCCGACGAAAGCAACGTAATCAAAGATTTCACATTCAGTTATTTTAGTCCCAAACTAGGCAAAGTCTAGATTCGGACTAAACAATTGATAAAGATAAGTACCTTTTATACACCAGGACAAAAAGCAAACCGATTTTCAGGCTCCGAGCGGGAATCGAACCCGCGAGTTCACTGTATCAGGTATATAATAAAACATATTTAAAAGTGGAATCACTACAAATCTAATAAAGATCGGCCGTAGTATCAGTTCCATTCATCTCATCCCTACCGTTTCCCATTCATGTTGGTCTCATTTCGCCACAAAAGAAAGGCCGAAGGATGGCAGGAAACACTTCTTTCGCAGGTTTGTGAATGCATTGCACTGACTGCGTTTTTGTTCGACGGACATTGGTCCCGGACCCATTTGAAGATTAGCTGAATACGGAATATGAATTTATGCAGGACTTTGCGTCATAATATTAAGATCGCATAAATTTTATTTGGAAAATGCTCTAGTGACATCGATCGTTCCTTTTGTCAGTATTTAGCCAAGTGTAGTCTAATATCTGTGGCCAAGTCCACACAGTAAGTACTCCTGTGTATTATACAGTATTAGAAATTTGTAGATACGTTGGTCCCTTTGTTCAAACCTAAGCGTTTGTCAGGCTGTTGGCCTAGCTTTGTTGCGAGTATGTATATCAGATAGTAACAGGTTTCAGACGGATTACAGCAGTAACACACACAGGTAGAGATAGCTGTCGATGACAGCTCGTTCCCGGACATAGCCCGAGTATTGATTTTTTTGCGTTGGACATAGCTCTATTTACCTTACATAACTACCGTGTGCCGAACGTAAATGAGCTTGGTACTATTTTTAGCGTGCAGATTGGAGCTCGCCAACGTCCGGTCGATATAGCCAAATATTGACTTAATTAGAGGTCGGAGGCTTTGTTTACAAGCCGCCGGTAACGGACACGTAAACACTAATTGCTCGGAGCCGGCACCTTGAGATGGGAATCCACCTGAACCCGGCAGATGCGTCGCAGCTGCCGACCGGGCGAGTCCTCTCCGCCCCCCGCGCCGCCGCCCCGGCCGCGCAATCGCGGCTAACAGTTTTATTTCCCCGAATAAACTTTATCAAACAAAGAGTGTGTGCCCCGCGCCCTGCATCTGCTCGCCCAGCTGTTCTGCTGCAGCTGACCTAGCCGTCTCGCTCTAGCGCGCGCGCCACCCGTATCCGCAAGCAAGACGGATAACGCCCAGTGTAACCGCATCGGGCCCTTCAATTCCCTGTGCACAGCCCATTCGCAGTCTGCATCCCGACGCCGGCGTGGTAACAATGACGAGTAAGCGAAAACGCGAAGCTGTGGATGACCGCCGCGTGAAGCGACAGCGGCGCCGCAAGCGGTCCCGCAGCGAGCCCCTGCGGCAGGAGCCAGAGAGCGCTGAAAAACGCGAAGCGCTAAAACGACTCTTCGGTCGCGTTTGCTCCGTCGAGCTGGAGAATTCCTTCGGCTCCGACGAAGAGTCCGACGACTTCGATGCTCACAATTCTTGTGACGAGAACGAGGACCCGCTACTAGACACTGTGCCCGTGAATATGGATCCTGAGCAACTCGGGTTTCTTGTGTGTGCGCAAGAGACACTGCGCTTCTTGCACGGTCGCGGCATCCCGCCGCATCACCCGATGTTCGCGCGGCTGCGCTCTCGGCTTCTTCAAGGGATAGGCGAAATTGCAATGGCCTGAGGGATGCTGGGCCCCGAAATGAGGAACGCTGGGCCCTTAAGGAACAAAACTCCTTAAATCACTCTATCCTTGAACATTACCATTTCAGTGTTGTAAGTGTCTGCTCTCATAGAACTTAATCATATGTCTTCATCTGTACGTGAAAAGTGTTAAGGTCGATTTTGCAATGTTAAATCAACAGGTGGCCCGAGGGGGCAATCTAGTCACTATCTAGTCATGATTAGGGTTTATAAGTAAAGAGAATCTAAATGTTATATTGATGTATGGTACGTAATAAAATTGTCCAATCGAAAAATAGTATTATTTCTAGAACCACTAAGATGCACTAAGACAGCAAAACATGCGATCATGAATCTAGCCCATTGTAATATTTTTATTATGATTGTATCACTTATCACATACTTTTATTGATATACAATAATGAGTTGTTACTTAATACTTCTTTATTCAATAATATCGAACAATGTTTAAATGTAGTATAATTCATAAATTCTAAATGTATTGTCTTGTAATTCATTGAATTGGTTATTAATATGTTTATACACATTCATTTGTAATAATAAATCTTTTATTCGGAAACTATTTTTTATAATAATAAATGGTATAAATTATAAATAAAATAATAACTAAATGAGTATTTTCCATGTTAGTACTATTTTTAGTATTCAATAGGAGACTGGAATTCGCATAAAATAGTTACAGCTGATTATATAGTATACATTATGTGCTACGTTTAATTAAAACTAAAATAATGCAAACTTAAGTTTCTATCTTTGAATTCTAGACTAGACATTATGGCAAAACCTATGATGGTAGGTAATAATTATTATACTAAAATTGATCTATTATTTCTATATCAACTATAATTGTCTTATTTATTAATCCTGAATTAATCCAACGAAAAGATAGATGATAAGTAACAAAACTATGTATCTTGTGAAAATATTGCAGTAAGTTTTGTTTGTCAAACTTATTAGGCTTATTAATATTGATAGTAAATAATTATTACCTACTGTTCTGATTTTGGTAAACGGTATCTTATATTATTCCCCCTGTAGGCGTATTCTATTAATATTTTATTAATTTGATCTTTCGCCACATCACTGTACTTGGGGTCTCTAGAAAATATCTCCATCATAATGTTGTGCAGGTGATGTGCTGATAATATTCGAGGTTTTGGCAGGACATCACCCGGGACTGTTGATGACAAGTCTGGTATCATTCTGAAAAAAAAAACATGGGTACTTATTTGAATTATGTATTTTCTGTCAATAATTCGAGTGTAAGCTCTAAAGTTTTTGAACTAGATAACAGGTTTATTTCCTGTAGTTAATTCATCATTTTTGAGGAAAGACCCTTAGCTCAACAGTGGGCTGTTACTGGTTGATGATGATGAGTTAAAAATTAGGGCTGTATTCACAAATCACTATAAACTCTTTTGAAAATTCTTTATCGGCTTAGGTTCTGGACCACAGAAAACTCGGCCAATGGTCGAGAAGCCACTTTTCAACATCAAATCTAGTTATTACTAAGAGTATGTACAAATGTGATATAAGTTATATGACAGCCCAAGAACACAGCGGCATTATTACTAGTACTACGACCAAGTTCTTATTTACTACAAGAATCTTTAAAAGGTAATAAAACTCGAATGAATCACTAATCAGAAACTAAATTTATGTTTTCCCTATTTACCTACGAGTATATAGTACAAACCATAAATAAACAAGCTGTGAAGACCAGTGCTATTAAATTACATAAGGGCAAATGACTTGGCTGCGGGCAAGACTAGTAGGTACTATCGAAAAAAGTTCTGCCTGATACACCTAAGTGTCATTTTAGCGAGCAGCTATCTTTTCCCACCCCGTGGCGACAAAGCCCTCACTTATAGTAACAATGAAAATTACAAAAAAGTGTTTCTTTCATGTTTATGACTATTTAGTGTAGATGAATGGATCGGAATAAAAAAAAAGACGGCGTTACTGGCTTCTCATTGTGTAACTCTAATTAGGGTCGGGGTAATAAAATTTGAGCATACAAGCGACAATTCTTCCAAATGTATCAGGCTTAGCGTTTGCTGATGGTACCTACCTACACAATTTTAATACATATACATAACAGAGTAAACCTATTTATTAAATGATAAGCACTGAGGGTGAACATAAAATTGCAAAAGTATCGATTTAATTAACAAGTTTTCATACTATGACTCGGTAACAATAAATATTTGATGTGTAGTTTTATTTCAAAATATCAAATGAACAAAATAAAAAGTACAACAATTCATATGTTGCACTTTAACATACTTCACCAACACAAAGCTTGTAACAACCGTGAACGAAAACGTGAATGAATGACTCTAAGTCTCGAAAGCAAGTTGGGGCAAGGAATGACGTAAAGAAACCCACCTTGCAAATGGCGCCCACTTTCTTGCGCAAACCTTTCAAAATCACCTTGTAATATAAAAAAATACACCACTACACTTCTGAGCTTTAAACCCAACGGGAACTGTCGTCAAAATGCCAGTGAACGCTACCATTCACATTTTTTTCTACACGAATATTACACTTACATTCAATTTGAAACCTTTGTTGCTTGGCTTAGAAATCAATGTCGTTCACATAGATGTAAGGAAGGGGTGCATCTGCGGGTCGCCTGGCCCTATTAGTGTGATTTACCCTAACATGTGGCCGATTGAATCCGCTTTGATCCAGAATGGTTTGTGCCGGAATTTCAAAATTCTGTGGTGCTAAAATTGCCTTGATATCTGCGAATGAGTTTTGTCTCTATTTTATTATATATATATATATAATATAATCTCACGCCTTTTTTTTATCCCCGAAGGGGTAGGCAGAGGTATTCCATTACTGGATATACCCACATTTCACGAGATATATTGGACCCCTAAACGTGATAGGTGGTGAGCCCATCGCCAGACCGGCTATTTATTCTCTATTTTACTTTGGAATATACATATTTTTTCAACTTTTATGATTTATATTACTACCATAATCCTACTACCCTGCTAATATTATTTAACAGCTATATTCACAGCTCAACCAATGGATTGATCTTGATGATGAATTTGGCAGGATGATTGTTTACATCAAGTTCTCAGGGAACGCAATCGGTATATGTATAATATGTAAAGATTTTGTATTTTTATATAAAGATATACTTAGTGATGATAGAGCCAAAATGAAGAGTTTATTTAGTTTAAAACCTGCTTGTGTTTAATCAGTTGTTATTTTTGGACAGAATATTCGTATGGATTTTAATTATTGTATGTTACTAATTTATATATTAATTGACCTAAAGTGTTGTGGATATTAAGTTAAAATTGCTTATAGGTGTAGGTATTTCTTATAAATAAGATGATAAGGTACTTAGATGTTTAATCTAGGAAATAACTGATCTTTTATCAATCGATAAACGGTACGGTATTATATTATACACACACCGGCACAATTAGCGGAACAGAAAAAAAAAGTAGAAAAAAGAGGGAATTTAGAACAATGAATGTAATTTTTAAACAATATATTATTTAAAATGAAACAACAATTAAATTAACATGTTTTGACATTCATTTGTAACACCATATTTAAATTTTTTTAAAAATAAAAATTAAATTAAACAAAATGCATTTTTCTTCGATTTTTAATTATAGAGAAACAGCAGAAAATTCAAGATTTTCCAAAGTTTAACAACAATTTCAATGACTGTTCAATATCGAGTGTTTCCTCCTCGTGCTCTGATGAGGGTTTCCATCCGTCTGGGCATGCTGCGGATGATGTTATCAATGGTTTCTTGGGGCAACCTCTGCCATTCTTCAAGTAATGCGTTTCGCAACTCGTTGAGATTATTGGGAGGGGGCATTCTTGACTTTACACTCCTCTTTAGCAAGTCCCAGACGTGTTCTATAGGGTTCATATCGGGGGACCGTGCTGGCCACTCCATCACCGTTATACCAGCATGGTTTAGGTATGTCTGTACTGTGCGAGCACTGTGAGCCCGAGCATTATCCTGCATTAGAATGAAGTTGTTACCAATAAAGGGGGCAAATGGCACAACATGTTCTTCTAAAATCTCCCTGATATACCGATCAGCATTCAGATTCCCGCCATCGACCACTACTAACTCCGTACGAGCTCCTAAACATATTCCTCCCCAGACCATAATTGAACCGCCGCCATATGCAACTGTATTTTCAAAATTAGACTGGATATACCGTTCTCCTTTGCGTCTCCATACTCGCTGCCTTCCATCAATTTGATTTAACATAACTCTGCATTCATCAGTAAAAAGAACCTGTCCCCAGTCGTCGAAGTCCCAATCACGATGTTCACGACCAAAGTGTAGACGGTTTGTGCGACGATGTCTTTCAAGTTTTGGGGCTTTGGCGGGCACATACGAGCCTATACCCACTTCTTCGAATCTTCTACGAACTGTCCGCTCACTCATCCTTACTGCTCGTACCTCTTCCAGTAAATTTCGAGCCTGCACCGCCGTTAGTCTCGTGTTCCGTCGGACTTGAAGTTGGAGAAAACGGTCATCCCTCCTTGAAGTACACCTTTTCCGGCCTTGTCCTCTCCTTCTCACTAGAGCATTCGTCAATCTGTATCGTTGGATGCTACGATAAATCGTTGATAACGATCGACGAAGGCTTCTGGCAATCGATCTGTAGGTTTGACCATTTCTCCTCATTTGATCTGCCCTAATGATTTCTGATGGCGTTAAATCAGGCATAATTAGATGCTCGTAAATTATCAATATGCGAAAAAACTCAAAAGCCTCAAAAACTGCAATTCAAAGCTTTTCAAATGGAATTCACGAACCTTCTAAAAACGGACAAGCGGTGGAAAAAATGAATCAATGAAAATTAAAACAAAAGAATGAAAAAAAGGGCAGTCGCTTAGTATTCCATTTTTAAATTAAAACCCAAATTTAAAAAAAGCTTGTTTAGCCGGCCAGTAACACGCAAAAATGCGTAAATACTCCCTTTTTTTTCTGTTCCGCTAATTGTGCCGGTGTGTGTATTTGTAAGGAAACAATAAGTGTATACTTATGAACATTAATCTGTTTTCTAGATAAATGTTTATGGCACATATTATTGTGCAGATTATACTTAGCTTACTTTTATCTTACTTTTAATCTCACCAAATCATTTTATTGCAGGGTTCTTTACAATTTTATCATCCAGTTTTAGTTTAACTGTAAAGGTGTACGCATACAGATGCGGGAGAGGCGGGAAAGCGGTCACGATCCGGGATGGGGATTTTCTGGAATGTTCGAGCAATGCAACATGTCCAACAAAAAGCGGGCGCACCACCGTACATCTATGAAATATAGTTTTCATCTCTCCGGGCGGAAAGCGTCAAATTTCAGCCCGCTTCACTAAACGAAGTTGCCACTTTCCGCCTCCGTCGAGAAGAAAAAAGTATACACTCCTCGGGAAGTAAATAAGAAAGCCTCAGATCACATGTTTGTTTGTAAGGTAAACGCAGCTATCAACGACCCATCGAAAATCTGCAGGTATTGCCGACCCATTCAGCTTATTCTTATTTTTATCGGTTTGGAACGATTTGAGTCACAAGAGAGTATAATATACACACATGTTTGTATGTTTCCTAATTAATTTACTGGTGTTAGTGTACGTAGGTACACGGGAATGTGACCAAATACGTTAGTTTCTGTGAACGTAGCGAGTGCGCCGAACGTGTCATACTAACCCTTACTTCCTCAGGTAAGTACTCAATTTTTTTGCTTAAGATATTTTATATATAAATATTTACGTTAAGTTTATTCTGAATAACTCAACATATTCCTTTATTTGTATATTCCACATTTCGCAACTAAATTATTGTGTTTTAAGGGATTTCAAAAAGTATTTTTGAAATTAAAATAGAACGGCAATAGCTGCAGTGCATTTTAGTAGTGCAGTCATTACCGACCCATGGATCGGCAATGGCTGAGAGGTTATTCTTTATTTTTTCCCTTTTTCGTTAATGCTTATAATAATTAAATAAGTTTTTATAACACCATTTCAATCTTAAGTATTCCAAAATTATAAGCATCTATTAGCGACATACTCCATATTATACTATAAACTTGTTTTTCCGCGATAAACTGCCACGCATTATTAAACATTTAGATATGGGGTATGAAAGAAACTACTTGGAGTTTTCTTCGCATTTATATGAAAATGGTGTATTTTTTTATAGTTTAGGACTAAATCAATAAATTATTGTATTATAATGGATGGGGAAATATATTACAATAAATATCGATTATTTTTCGTGGCTCGGTAAAAGATTTGTTCATTTTTTTATTTAACACTAATTAACGATCCATATGAATCGGAAATTGCAACAAAGAGAAGCTATCACCGATTCTATACCGATTAATTGGTATTTTTTGATTAACGGTATGTAATGTCTAAAAGTAAAGCTACTAATATGTTTTAATATAATGATTTGATTCAATGAGTTAGGTTAGATTTAATTTAATTTAATGTCATTAAATTTCATTTTCATTTCATATCCATAAAAAAAGTCTACTGAAGACTTGGCTATATTTATAGTTCCCTTTGCCTACCCAGAATGGGTGAAGAAAACAAAAAAACCTCTGCTTTTAATCTTTTACGGTTGGCGCGATTTTCCAAAAATGTTAGTTGAGTTTATTGTATTTTTATTATTTTATTAAATTGCTTAATTTTTTCGCAACTGTATTAAAAATAGTTATTAAGTACGCGTGCGGAACCGTCATTGCAACTTGTTCCGACAGTCAACCCTCACCTTCGGCTGCGCTAAACTTGGGAAGTTCGAAAAAAAATTATAGGCTTTTTGGCAAATAAAAAAAAAAGGGTTTAAGTTATTTTGAAATAAAATTGTCTAATTATTTTTATTCAAAACATGTAAATTATATATTTATAATAGTTTTTACTTTTATTTTCAGGTTTGTCACTCGGACTTAAATAGTATAAAGTATTAGTGCTAGCCACGGTGGAGCAAATCATGATTCATGTGTGTATAGAAGCACCAGCCGCTATCCCAACTTGAAAAAATCTGTGCTGAAAATAAAACAGTGTGTTTTTATTTTATTAACATCTACACATTTACAAAATTGTCTCTGAATTTTGATAGTGAATATTTATGTTTCAGGTGATTCAGTGATCCCCTGTGTCAAACACAAATGACACTAGGACCAATTCCCTTTAACGGCACTACATGGAACTGCATTGTGAAGTAACAGCATTGACATTGTTTTAAGAAGTAATTACTATTAAGCAGGCTAATCAATTACAAAGAAAGGCTATGGTTTGCACTAGCTGGCCAAGCAGCAGGTTTCCTGGGGCGCAAGATAACAATACACGACCTATGTTCTCAATTTGATTTAATGAATGTTATTCTATTTACCATTTCTATTAAAGTCAATTTTCTTATATTACTAAAATTTCATTTATGTCCACCGAGAAATCAATACCTTTATTTTTATTGAGGTCCAAATGTGAAAACAATCTTTTAAAGAATCCACAAGCATTCCGAGCTTCACTGCGATTAGTTGGAAAGCATGGGCACTAGAAGAAGAAATCTACATAACAATGAATATCATGTTGGTTTGGTTGGTATTCATTTTTTTTCACCCCTTACAGGGTAGGCAAAGGCATTACGCCATGCAGCCTCGTCATTAGTTAATGATATCCTGGAGTAAATGGCTCTGCTTCAGAGTCCATGCACAAAAATGCAGTGTCTTCAACACTTTCTACATCCCTAACTTGGTTATCAACAGTAAAATAATAGCATTTTTACTGAAGACTTCATTGTGACTTCTTGAGGCTATACAAAAATGTCCATATCTCGCATTTTATCGAATTTCCCATTCACTGCACACTTTCAGGGACACTTGCCACATAAATAACTATCACTATTATGATGAGTCAAAACCCGAAATACACAGCAAAATGAAAATTATACAAAAAACATGACGATGATTTCCAGAGATCTTCGGATTCCCGCCAAAAAGTTTAAAATCAAGTTTATCTAAATTTTCAGATTATTTTAGTAACTATAATTAATGTAATGAATCAAGTACAAAAATGAGAAGCAAATAAAAGTAAACGGGACATTTCGAAAACGGGATGTTTTGGGAAAGCGATATTTCGCTCAAATTAATAATTATTTTGAGAATCGAACGTGTAGGTAGGTATTCTGTAAAAAAAGTATGCTTTATTTACTTAAGGGTCGGTGTTAGATTCATAAAAATCGGTAATAGCTTCAAAGCGTTTCGGGTGGGTCGGTAATAGAAACAATTGACTTCAACAATCCTTTGATTATTTTTTCAATGAAAACATGATATTTATAAACAAATGAAAATATAAATATAAAATATACAATCCATATTTAAATATAAAATAAAAAAATCTGGTGTGTTTGCAACCACTACCCTTAATTCTAATAATCAATTTCAAAACTTGCTTAAGGGGGTCGGTAATAGCTGCGTTTACCTTAGTACATGTGATCTAAGACTTTTCTTATTTTACTTCCCGAGGTGTGTAATATACTATTTAATTACTAGCATTGTAGGGATGGGATTTCGAAAAGTCTGGAACTTCACCTTCAATTTTGATAAAAAAAAATATGGGGATGAATTCTTAAACCCATTCTAGCTACATTATATTTTTCGTTAATAATTTTCATTCTCCAAGACCCAGCGGTTTAGGCTGTACTGTTGTCTGTCCGTCAGTCAGTTAGTCTGTCAGGAGATTGTAATACATTTTTTTTTTTTAATCTAAGGCATAGTGAAGACAACTGAAATTTTTGTACAGAATAAATAAAGGAAATGAATCATTCTCTAAACAAATTTTTAATCATGTCACATTGTACTGTAAAAATAATCGCGCATAGTATAAAACAAAGTCGCTTTCTCTGTCCCTATATCCCTATGTCCCTTTGTATGCTTAAATGACTACGCAACGGATTTTGATGCGGTTTTTTTAATAGATAGAGTGATTCAAGAGGAAGGTTTTAGTTTAGCATTGCACCCGTGTGAAGCCGGGGCGGGTCGCTAGTGTGTAATAAAATAAATAAAATAAAAATGGCGAAATATTCGTTTTACATCCGAGTTGGATACTGTACCTGACTTTATTACGGTAGCAACACTGAAACTCCCATACTCTCATCTACATCTCAATCTCAACAGTTTGGAAAAAACCAGGATGAATCATACACGATATTTGATATTGGGTTTTTCCTATGTATGAATATAAGACTATAACTCTGTGGTTGAACTTTAACCATAGGAAGTATTCACATATGTCACTAAGTGGAACATCACACATCGACCGTCACGTGCGTCGCATGCGCTCGCGCGGATCGATAGGCTAGAATCACCAAGTTCGTTTGCGCACAACACGAAATCTACTGGATTTGAGGCATGAATGAATTCAATTTGTCCTCGTCTGTGATATCGTACGATTACAAAGTTATATAAATCTATACTTCTATACTTAATATTATAAAGAGGAAAAATTTGTATACCTATTTTATGTTTGTATCTTTGTTACGAATAAACTCAAAACTACTCGACCGATTTTAAAAATCTTTTACCAATGGAAAGCTAGAATATCTCTGAGTAACATAGGTTTTATTTTACTTCCGTTTTCCCACGGGAACAGGACCTAAGCCGGCGCTAGTGTATGTATACATCGCAGGGTAAAAGCCGTGATATTATAACTTTTATATAATTTCCCAGAGTGCATTCAGATTTGTCAATATGATAGCACCGTTAGATTGTAAAACGGTCTCTGATTGGTCAACCGAACTAGTAGATACTAAAAAACTAAAGAACTAGTAGGTACTAGTACAAAAGAAGTAGTACTAAATATATGGGGCTTTGAATTTCGGATAGGTATACATAAAATAGATAGGAAAAATAATTGCCTTAATTTTATAATAGGTACATGTTAATAACATGTAGTAGAATAGTAAGGCTAAGCATCTATTTGTATAACCGATAGCGAAGCTGACACATTATTTAAGTATGTGTTTGATATTTTGGAGACAAAATCTAAATTTACCTTAAACCTAACCAAGCGCGGAAGTCAGACGAATTATATCGGAACAATAAAATCTTCTCAAAATAAAAAAAACGTCTTGGTTTTTCTGGCAGAATTAGCCATGTTTTCCATATTATAAAATCTAAAAAAAAATAAACAAAAAACAACTCAAAACTTAATCAAACAACATGGAATGGAATCGAAACGCCTAAATTCAAAGCTGTTCAAACAGACTGTATTTAAAAAAATGACGAATCAAATAAAACGTGCCTCACCGATAGGCCGGCAGATAACGAGAGCCGCAGTTGTCTCACCGAGGGCTTAAAATTCAGTTTTTCATGCGTCGATGCATTCATAAAGTTATTACTGCCCGGAATATTCCAGCGCAATGGGAAAACAATGTTAACTAGACCCGAAAATTGCATATATATGTAGTACCTACTTTTAAAACCGAATAATTCCATTTCTGCATGCGTCACAGTTTCTGTGCACATACACATCTGGGTACACATATTTTGCAATAAAATTGTATATTACAAACGATATTTAACAATTTATAACCTCAATGTGAATAGAATATAATAGGGGTATGTTGATGTAAAAAATTATAGTAAAATTAAAGTACAATTTTGTTTTTTTATACTATCATCTGTCAATTACTCTTCCTAGGCTAACCGGACTGTGATACACACATATATCTAGGAATGTTTTACGAGTATGCAATAGAATAATAAATATTTAAGCTGCTGACATGATGTCTATTGGCTGTTGCTAGGACACAAATTAAGTGCTACACAGTAAAATTTACCCAACAACCCAAAGAAGTGTAGGCAATGACAAGTACTAACCGTCTGACTTAGGTTTGCCACTGCGATAAAATGCTGTACTACTATTATCTATACCTCTTTTAGGTGTCCTAACAGGTATCTGAATGTTTGACATATTGTTTGAAACCTCAACCTCTTAATGTTTTATAGGCGTCTTAATGGGTATTCAAATGATTGCTATACATTAAGTGGGCGTATAGATAAGTAGTATAACATTTTCACAGCAAACCGAAGTCGGACGGATGGTAGTTTTTAATAGTAAGTAAGGTAAACGCAGCTATTAACGACCCATCGAAAATCTGCAGGTATTGCCGACCCATTCTGCTTATTCTTATTTTTATCGGTTTGGAACGATTTGAGTCACAAGAGAGTATAATATACACACATGTTTGTATGTTTCCTAATAAATTTACTGGTGTTAGTGTACATAGGTTCACGGGAATGTGACCAAATACGTTAGTTTCTGTGAACGTAGCGAGTGCGCCGATCGTGTCATACTAACCCTTACTTCCTCAGGTAAGTACTCGAATTTTTTGCTTAAGATATTTTATATATAAATATTTACGTTAAGTTTATTCTGAATAACTCAACATATTCTTTTATTTGTATATTCCACATTTCGCAACTAAATTATTATGTTTAAAGGAATTTTAAAAAGTATTTTTGAAATGAAAATAGAACGGCAATAGCTGCAGTGCATTTTAGTAGTGCAGTCATTGCCGACCCATGGATCGGCAATGGCTAAGAGATTATGCTTTATTTTTTCAATTTTTCGTTAATGCTTATAATAATGAAACAAGTTTTTATAACACCATTTCAATCTTAAGTATTCTAAAATTATAAGCATCTATTAGCGACATACACCATGTTATATTATAAACTTGTTTTTCCGCGATAAACTGCCACGCATTATTAAACATTTAGACGTGGGATATGAAAGAAACTACTTAGAGTTTTCTTCGTATTTATATGAAAATGGTGTATTTTTTTATAGTTTAGGACTAAATCAACAAATTATTGTATTAAATCGGATGGGGAAATAAATTACAATTAATATCGATTATTTTTCGTGGCTCGTTAAAAGATTTGTTCATTTTTTTATTGAACCCTAATTACCGATCCATATGAATCGGTGATTGCAACAAAGAGAAGCTTTCACCGATTCTATACCGAATAATTGGTATTTTTGGATTAACGGTATGTAATGTCTAAAAGTAAAGCTACTAATTTGTTTCAATATAATGATTTGATTCAATAAGTTAGGTTCGGTTTAATTTCATTTCATGTCATTAAATTTTATTTTCATTTCATATCCATAAAAAAAATCTACTGAAGACTTGGCTGTATGTATAGTTCCCTTTGCCTACCCAGAATGGGTGAAGAAAACAAAAAGAAACTCTGCTTTTAATCTTTTACGGTTGGCGCGATTTTCCAAAAATGTTAGTTGAGTTTATTGTATTTTTATTATTTTATTAAATTGCTTAATTTTTTTCGCAAATGTATTAAAAATAGTTATTACGTACACGTGCAGAACCGTCATTGCAACTTGTTCCGATAGTCAACCCTTACCTTCGGCTGCGCTAAACTTGGGAAGTTCAAAAAAAATTTATAGGTTTTTTGGGAAATAAAACAAAGGGTTTAAGTAATTTTGAAATAAAATTGTCTAATTATTTTTATTCAAAACATGTAAATTATACATTTATAATAGTTTTTACTTTTATTTTCAGGTTTGTGACTCTGACTTAAATAGTATAAAGTATTAGTGCTAGCCACGGTGGAGCAAATCATGATTCATGTGTGTAGAAGCACCAGGTGCTATCCCAACTTGAAAAACTCTGTGCTGAAAATAAAACAGTGTGTTTTTATTTTATTAACATCTACACATTTACAAAATTATCTCTGAATTTTGATAGTGAATATTTATGTTTCAGGTGATTCAGTTATCCCCTATGTCCAATACAATTGACACTAAGACCAATTCTCTTCAACGGCACTACATGGAACTGCATTGTGAAATAACAGCATTGACATTGTTTTAAGAAGTAATTACTATTAAGCAGGCTGATCAATTAGAAAGAAAGGCTATGGTAACTATGGTTTGCACTAGTTAGCCAAGCAGCAGGTTTCCGGAACGCAAGATAACAATACATTACCTATGTTCTCACTTTGATTTTATGAATGTTATTCTATTTACCATTTCTATTAAAGTCTATTTTCTTATATTACTAAAATTTCATTTGTGTCCTCAATACCTTTATTTTATTGAGGTCAAAATGTGAAAAAAGTATTTTAAAGAATCCACAAGCATTCCGAGGTTTACTGCGATTAGTTGGAAAGCATGGGCACTAGTGACATGGGCTGCAACTCGCTGAATTTCCACTTGTGTATCCTTGAAGCCTCCTAGATTCACACAGAGGAGCCAGTGGACGACCTAATGAAAATAAAAATTCTTTGTCATTGAAATGTATCATATTTAAAACTTTGCACAATGATTCAAAGGCATTAAGAATTATAAAAATAATAACTACAATAACGTAGGCACTTACTTTCGAGTTAAGTTTGAAAATTGCTTCCAATTTGCAATTTGAAACACAATTTGTATTTGGTATGTTTATTGAGATGTTTACAACTTCGTTCAAAGGAATTCTTCCATGGAATCCAAAAGTGGATAGTTTTTTCTCCAGCGTAAGCCAGATATTGATGTATGAACATATTTTTGTTGATAAGAAATCTACATTATCAATGAATTTCATGTTGGTTCTATTCCTTTTTTATCACCCCTTACAGGGTAGGCAAAATCATTATGCCATGCAGCCTCGTCATTAATTAATGATATCCTTGAGTTATCCTTGAATGACTCTGCTTCAGATTCCATGGACAAAAATAATAGCACTTTTACTGAAGACTTTATTGTAACTTCTTAAGGAAATCCAAAAATGTCCATATCTCACATTTTATCGAATTTCCCATTCACTGCACACTTTCACGGACACTTGCCACATAATAAACTTTTACTAATATGATGAGTCAAACCCCGAAATACCTACACAGCAAAATGAAATTTATACAAAAAACATGACGTCCCTCTTCGGATTCCCGCCAAAAAGTTTAAAGTCAAGTTTATCTCCATTTTCTGATTATTTTAGTAACTATAATTATTGTAATGAATCAAGTACAAAAATGAGAAGCAAATAAAAGTAAACGGGACATTTCGAAAACGGGATATTTTGGGAAAGGGATATTTCGCTCAAACTAATAATTATTTTGAGAATCGAACATGTAGGTCGGTATTTTGTGAAAAAAAGTATGCTTTATTTACTTACGGTCGGTGTTAGATTCATAAAAATCGGTAATAGCTTCAAAGCGTTTCGGGTGGGTCGGTAATAGAAACAATCGACTTCAACAATCCTTTGATTATTTTTTCAATGAAAACATGATATTTATACACAAATGAAAATATAAATATAAAATATACAATCTATATTTAAATATAAAATAAAAAAATCTGGTATGTGTGCAACCACTACCCTTAATTCTAATAATCAATTTCAAAACTTGCTTAAGGGGGTCGGTAATAGCTGCGTTTACCTTATGTCTTTATCTATACTAATATTATAAAGAGAAAAGGTTTGTATTGAAGAGGCTCCGACTACTAAACATTTTACCAATGGAAAGCTACATGATCAGGAAGCAAAGAGATTAAAATTTTAATATCTTTGTCAGGAAGTAACATAAGCTATATTTTATGCCTGTTTCCCACGGGAACATGTACTAAACGTAACAGCTAGTAATTATTAATTAAGCATCTAGTAGTAGTAGTAGGCCTGCTTAATAAACCAGTATATAAACTGATATTACTCAGTTGCACTAGAACGAAAGTAATGTTGTTCAAGACTCTATCTATATACATAGAAGTAGGTGTACTCTCTCTATACAAAGAGATTTAAATATAATAGGGCATATTGGGAATATTTTCATACAAAACTTGGAAGCCTAAGCGTCATGTCCTTGTCATGTCAGTTAGTATGAACGCGAGCTGTCATTCGGTCGAAATTGTACTAGACTTATTCCACTTGGAATAACTTTTGACTTCAAATTTTCCTCGCTTTGTCCCCTCTATTCCTTATTATATTTTAATTTCTTTGACTCTATATAACATAGCTATGACATTTGGAACCATAATCCTTCACACATCTATATTTCAAAAGTCATAGATTTTAATAAATGAGTTCCCATTAGATTCGTCTTCTTAACTGTTATAGAATATATATATATCCTTACCCGACTGCTCAAGAAGTAGGTTTTTTTTAAATCTTTTAAGTGTGTGTAACACGCAGCAGGCATTTTTGTTATTCTATTTAATGTGCTATGCTTAATGTACTCTGGGCTTGTTTAAACTTATTTTACACTAAGGTGCCAATTTGTGGTAAATTTACCTACAGCAGAGAAGCGTGGCAAACCAAGGCTATAGCTGTGCTATTCAGCGGTAGTATATAAGTAAATAGACTGATTACTATACAACTTCAGGTGCTGTTTATATTTTTAGATAATTTTTGATAAACAAAAAAGTGATGATAAAATTCTGAACTGTTCAAACAATGACACAATGTTTGAGTTCAATATTTACCTACTTAACTATTATTAATTTATGATATAACGAGTATATAAAACATTACTAGAACAATATTACTTTTTACGTTACGCCTATTAATGCTCTTTATTTTTGCTTCTCACAATCTTAGACTTGAACGGATTCAGAAGAGTTTTGTAGTAGTGCGTAGAGATGTGTTAGATCTTAGATCTCTCCCCGATTACTCGCCAGGTTTTCGGTTAGGGTTCCTTCCAGATATCCCAGAAATCCTATCAGAATATTTTCTGTCCCTTCCGTAGAACAGTACTGGCACAAACTCGCCAGTGTCTAGATTGTGCAAATTGTATACTGATTAATCCTCTCCTCAAATATATTCATATTTTCAGTGACTCCTTACCTCCTTTTACGCGCTGTATTGTAACAAATGATGCAGCTTGATGCTGCAAAACCCTCCTCCCCCCTTATTCTGCCTGCATTTAATGGCTCATCTCGATCCCAAGGCCTTGCCGTAGGACTAAGTGCAGACTGCAGGCTAACTCACACATTGCAGTTACGCGTATCTGTTAAGCACTATTATTTTACAAGCGGTGTTTACCTTTTAATAGTTGTGCACTTAGATTTAATGTATATTTTAATGTTTCGCAACCTAAATAAATAAATGAATATCGTATTTTGTAAGGATGGGTAATTTGTTATTCTTTCACACAAAAACTATTGAACGGATTTTAAAGAAACTTTACTGTAGGTAATATACTCGTAGCTCATACATTCTATATTTACTACCTAAATAAATAAATATATTACGTGACTAGCTGTTGTTTGCCAAATTATCAAAGTGAAATTTAGTTTATCGCGTTCCTACTACCAATGGTTGTCTTAAAAAAATCGCTTAAAGCGATAACACCGCCCATTGTACTCGTTTTATCAATGTGTCACCAACTACATAATAATATTTTCAACACACTTGCTCATAAAGTGGCTCTAATTTCACTGCAATTAGGCACATAATGACACCTATAATCAAACTGAGACTTTTTGTTTGCTATTATTCACTAGTGAGTTATAGATTTTTTTTTTCAATTTTGTTGCTAGAGTTGCTTTGTTCTTAAAAAAGTTTCGATACAAAAAAGATCGTATTCAATCGTACTAATAAATTAATACACAAATATGGCTTGCTCATTTCATGCAACTTCGTATTTAAATAGATCATTTCAACTTGTACGTGTTTAATAAACAAAACTTTCACTCAAATATAACTTTGGTTTTCTCTGTAAAAACTTTAAATACCCCATTTTGTACGTGGCTAAAACGCTATCCACGACAAACCAAAGAAAAAGAAACCTAATTTTTTTAGTCCATGGCCGATCGCCATTGTAAGATGCGAGCGCATAGGAAAACGAGGCTGTATGGGCCTAGATCCTTTTGCCTTTTCCAAATTATATAAATAAAAAATTGGAAAACCAATTAATTTTCCCCGCCATTGCGAATGATTATTTTAAAATGATTTTTTAGTATTATTTATTCACAAGTGTGTTGAAAAACGTCGTATGATACACGTGTGTATTGATGATTACCGTCCTCGGCTCTCTTATGACCCTCGCCTACGGCTCGGGTCTCAATGGCGCCTCAGCGGTAATCACCAACTTTACTCACTTGTACCATAATGTACTATTACTATTGGTGTATAATAAGGAGTTGCTACTAACTTGACTCACCGAAAGTATCCCTACAATACTAATCCTAACTTAATAATATTATAAATTCGGAAGTGACTTTGTTTGTTACGCTTTCCCGCCTAAACCACTAAAATTCTAGAAAGCAACATTATCAGCGAGTAACATTGGCTATATTTTCTCACCGTATTCAAACGGGGACGGAATATAAGCGAGTGAAACACTGGGAAACTCAGAAACTCATAGTTCTTAAGAGCGTGAGCGTAACGTAGTTTATAAATAAATACTATGTCGCTTTATTCTTAACCGACTTCAAAAAAGGAGGAGGTAATGGCATACTCAACCAATGACTCCTCATACTTGGACACAAGATGAATACTTCAATTGCAGACACAATACTAAGGAGCGTGTCAATATACTTTAAGACGTTTAATTATAAGACAACACTCTTATCACCGGTGAGCGTAAAGTTCGAAAACCGCAACTAGTGATGTGCTGTTGACTTGACACATCTGAAAAACGCCTCCGTTTTATTTTCAAACACATCCGCAAAGGTCCATATATGTACAAGACTATTCAATAATATTTAGAATGCACTGTGGAAGTTTCAAACTTGACGTAAATGTTATCAAGCTATATTGAATTCTAAAAATATATTTAGATTTAAAAAATAATAAGACAAACATAATGTAAAGTTTTTAATACTAAAAATGAAGACTTCAAAGTGTAGTTTTCTATAATAAATTTGAGTTTTGACAGACGATAAAAACTGATTTGACTAGGCAATCAAATAAACTATGTATTTGCAATAGTGATCGTATTGTGATTGTTTGTCTTAAGTAGCAAAAAAAAAAATTTAGTTTTTTTTTAAATACCGCTGATGTTTGTATCCCATAAACACCTTCCGTGAGATGTCCTTCATTGAGAGAGCGTAGGTACCTCAACAAAATATAAAGTAAATAAGAAATATAATTAATTATAGGTCTTAGGTAAGAGCAGTGATAGCCTTACGGTTAAAGAGCCTGCTTCACATGATGATAAAGAGTGAGGCTCGGGTTCGAATCCTGGCTTATACCAATGAGTTTTTTAAAACATGTACATATTCATCACAAGCTCGATGGTGAAGGAAAACCGCAGGTCCCAGAATTAATTCTGAGGCATGTGTAACCCGGTCCGGCGATGGGCTCACCACCTATCACGTTTAGGGGTCCAAAGACAATCTCGTGAAAAGTGAGTATATCCAGAAATGGAATACCTCTGCCTACCCCCTCGGGGATAAAAGGCGTGAGATTATTTATTAATGTATAGGTTATTATTTTATAAGCAAATCTCAACAGAAGGTATCACTAGCGGTACATCCGACAATTACTTATCTTGACACAGCACTAACTCACTGCAAACGTGAGCAGATATTATGTTTTACGGTACCTATACAGTCAGACGTTTACAAACTCTATCGTGGGGCAGTCGTGCGCGCGCGTCGTGACATTCTCCGTAAGGGAAAACGACGCAGAAAATTCGCGAACAAAAATTATGTTCTCAATTCATTTATGTGGCGCATACAAGTTTCAAACCCATCAAATGAAGACATCATCAAATAATAGGTACGTGCAAAGGTTAAGGAATATTTCCGAAGTAAAAGGTCTACTAATGTTTTGATGTAAGAATACCCCTTTATTCGTATCGACGTTCAAATGCCAATTTAACACGCTACTACACAATAGAATCTTTATAAACATGGCAAGCGTATAATAATATTTCATTGAAATACCCAGCACGGACAAAACCTTGATGATGTAAGATTTTGAAGGCGCGATCCCACTTGGGGCGGAGAGCGGCGACTTTGTGCGAATACCGATGCCATCGCAGTAAAGCAGGTCACAATGGGTTTCCTGCTCAGCCTTAGTCTCCCGTCTCCGAAGTAACCTCTAAAAAAGCACCATTGCATAGAAGCAATTCCACTACCGTTTTGAGGCCTCTGGTCCGACCGGAGCAGTGCAGCACACACCGAGGCGTCCTTATAGGCAATTTACACGAGGCCATTCCAGTGAGCCATTCCACTAAGCCAATCTACTAATAGCTTCGTGTAAATGGAGACAGTCCACTGCAATGGATTGTCTTCAACTTCACGAGGCCATTCCAGTGAGCCATTCCACTAAGCCAATCCACTAATGGCTTCGTGTAAATGGAGACAGTCCACTGCAATGGATTGTCTTCAAGCTTTTTTTGTATGCAGTTTGGATTGGCTTAGTGGATTGTCTTAGTAGAATGGCTCATGGAATGGCCTCGTGTAAATTGCCCATTATATTGCAATAACTACGTAGCTCATGCCTCATGGCTGCGCACGCAAAACGCCCTATATCCGATACCCGCTCGCCGACACTGTGCGATTGCGCCTTTAAACTTGTTTCCTTTCGTTGCGGTACCGACCGGTGACAAAAGTAAAAACTTTTTTTTTCATTTAAAATTCAAAACAAGGCGAACTTGTAGCAATGTTTACTCAAATACATGTGTTCTACTTTCAGATTCGCTGTGGAAGTTAATGTCGGTACAAATGTGGACGTATTCCAGTGTGGAAATACCAGGCAGTAGAGTGAGCAGGACTGATCGAATCAAAATCTACCTGTCCGAGTGTGTTGTGTGTTTTTGTATAGTATTCTTCATAGTGTGTGTTGGGTTACTATTATATTTATTCTTTCATCTGTATAGCACGGTCTCTACTGCTGGGAAGCTAGCAGGAAATCTAGCAGAGAGCTGAGATATGGCCAATTGTACTGTTGAAATATACTTGAGGTAGTGCTGTAAAGAGACCTTAAAAAGGCAAAGAAGATATAAATCACAATAACAAGTTAAAGTGAAGGTGCATATTTATACATTATGTTTTATACACAAGGATGTGGACATGGGGGATGAAAAGATAACTTCAATAATAGAAAGTACTACGAGTACGTCTAAGAACTATCGTAAAGATCTCCAATATAATAAAACTGTCTACAGTGTTTCGTTTACAATAACAATTAGGTATATTGTAATATATTTATAATAATATACGCTTTTTTTGTATAAATATTACTAAACTAATACAATATAATTACTTACCCTAATGGGGTTGGCGGAGGTATTCCGGTCCCATTTTTAACTGACTTCAAAAAAGGAGGTTATGAATTCGACTATATGTTTTTTTATGTTTGTTACCTCACAACTTTCGACTGAGTTAACCGAATTTGATAATTCTTTTTTTATTTGAAATCTGGTACCTACTTACAAATTGGTCCAGTTCTGACAATGGACGAATAACTCAATATCACGCCAACCGATTTCGATTATCTTTTTTTTTACCGGCTTCTCAGGGAGAAGGAAGAGGTTCTCAATATGACTGTGTTTTTTTAGTATTATTCGTTGAAGTCGGTTTTTTACTCTTTAGAGTTCTGTGGTATTACCAGTGTATTTTAATATCCATAAATTAGTCTATCACTAGGCCGTGGTGCTGTTACAGATATGTTGCTAAAATGTACAAATGTAGTTATGAATGAAAATCTTGTTGTGATATGCCCTGACCCAGATTCGAACCTCGGCCTTGTGCGCTGAGTCATGTCACTTCATACAGGGCTCTCACTGCTATTACCTTATGTTATGAAGATTAATTTTATTGTCAATGAAAAGTATGGGTTGTTACAGCTAATCACTTTTACAACGGCTCATGTGCAGCCGGCCCAAGATAATGTACTATCCTACGAATATTATAAACGCGAAAGTTTGTATGTATGGTTGTTTGTTCCTCTTTCACGCAAAAACTACTGAACGGATTTCGATGAAACTTTACAGTTATATAGCTTATACATAAGAATAACAGATAGGCTATATTTTATCCCCGTATTCCCACGGGAACGGGAACTACGCAGGTGAAACCGCGGGGCGCTGCTAGTCTAAGATAATCTTTGCATATCCGACAGCGTGGAATGAGATTTTGTTACCATTTAACGTTCAATTTGACTTTTGCGAATTTAATTGGGACCCAAAATGGCGCCGTCCGTTATTTTTGTTATTTATTTTATTATTTTAGTTACTTTTGTTTGAGGATTGTCTATCATTGCTCAATAAAGTGACGTCAAATTAGATAACCCGTAATAAAGCTTAGGTGGTACGGCTGCTTTATTTAAATCAGTTCTCACGGTCCTGTTGGTTTAATTGGTAGTGTACCCTGCCTTCTGAGTCGGAGGTCGCGGGTTCGATTCCCTCTCGGGGCCAATATTTGTTTGCATTAACATGTCTGTTGGCTTTGTGTCTTTATTTATTTATTTAAGTATTTTTATCAGTTGATTAGTACCCATAGTACAGGCCCTGCCTAGTTTGGGACTAAATAATCGTATGTGGATTGTGTCTCACAATTTATTATTTATAGTTTTCTTTTGGATTAACTACGAATAATAAAACGGACTTCAAATGCTCGCCGTCAGTTCCTCGTGTCAGCTTGTGATGTCTTTTTGTATCTCGACTATTATTTAGTTACTCGCCCATTGTATTTTCCTGTCTGCGGCATATAAATAATGAAAAGTGAGTATGCAACGCTACGGTATATTGTGCTGATAACAATGAAACTGCATTGTTGCAAATCTTTATGATCGCAGTGCATAATAATATGTTCTTATCACAAGCCTGCACTGACGTTATTGTTGTAATGTGTTCCAAAATAAGTATTGTAAGAATAAGAATTTATGTGAAGTTCATAAACCATAGTGTGTAGACAGTATTGTGTGCCAATACAATAACTTATAAACCCAATAAGTTTTTTTGCAAAACTGTTTTGACTGCAAAACGTTTCGACTATTATAATTTTTTATAATAATAAACTTTTTTTGTAATTATTGAATTAAACTATTTTATGGTAAAATATAGTTCCTATAATACCTATTCGGAAGTTAAATATCTTTTTTGAAATAAACTATATAATATGTTACTCTACATACACCAAGGCAACATAATATAAAGTTTGAACAAATCAGACAAGTATGTACATTACTGTGTAAATTAATGTATAAGGGATGTACCTAGTAGTAAGATATCGCATTTGTCGATTAAATACCGATTTAATATGATGTAATATAAATAATGTAGGTAGGTACTCGCCTACTATTTTCAAAGTAAGACTACTTGAAATGTTTTTTGATTCTACAGATTCTAGACACTAAGCAATATCAAACTATTTTAAGAAAATAAAAGGATGCATCTTGTCTTGACAGTGAAAAACATTAGAATTTACAATTACAAAATTTAAAATATGTATTTTCAATTAACTATAAGTACTTACTTACGGAAAATGTACTAAAAATAATGATTTACGATCTTGGCAGGACTTACTCACTTTCACATACAAGACTCTACATGTCCTCGGCGACAACACTATTTCACTTACACAAAAGATTAAGGCCAACACAAGAACCGCCACCGCAGTAACATCATTTTTAACCCCTTCTCGACCTCGGAGGGGATATGATATTTTAAAGAAGGTCGAGGAAAAAGTTCACGAAGGTGACCTCAAAGGTGCTTCACGGCTCTTTTTTTCTAGTGACACAATTGCACCTGACACACCGGAGACCCTTGCCGCTTTACAATCAAAACATCCCCCAGGCCCTTCTTCACCACTTTTCGTTGACCCTCCTACTGTTCCCTCGGAATGCATTCAGGCTACGGAAAGAGACGTGGCCACTGCTCTCGCCTCTTTCCAGAAGGGGTCGGCGTCCGGTTTGGACGGAATCTCTCCGCAGCACCTCAAAGACCTCACCAGTCACGGCGTAGGGATTTCTGGTGGACATCTTTTGTCAGCGCTCACCAGTCTAATAAACATTATGCTCGCAGGAGATGTATGCCAAGACGTGACGCCTGTTATCTATGGGGCCAACCTCATTGCCCTATCAAAGAAGGACGGAGGAGTGCGTCCAATAGCCGTAGGCTCTACTTTGAGGCGCTTGGCTGCAAAGGTATGCGTCCGGCTCACCCGTTCCAAATTGCAGTCCCTTTTTGAACCCGTACAGGTCGGCTTCGGCACCCGCGGGGGCTGTGAGGCAGCGGTTCATGCCGCCCGCACCTTCGTACAAAGTGACCTGTGCGAGCGGTGCTCGTGAAGTTAGATGTTAAAAACGCGTTTAATTCGGTGAATCGGGATACCCTGCTGAACGAAATTAAATTACATGTCCCTGAAATCTACAACTTTCTACTCCAATGTTATCACTGTCCATCAAAATTAGTGCACAAAAATCATGAGATCCTTTCGGCTGTGGGATGTCAGCAGGGTGATCCCCTCGGTCCAGCCATCTTTAGTTTGGCTATAAATTCGATCATTCATTCTCTAAATTCTAAATTTAATGTCTGGTATCTCGACGACGGTACTTTAGGAGGGAATTCACAGACTGTTCTTTCGGATCTGTCTCTGATTATAAATAAATTCAAGTCCATAGGGTTAGAATTAAATTTCAATAAATGCGAACTATATATATCAGACAAAGTGCATACTTCTAAGATCTCGGAAATCATTCAAAATTTCAACATTGTTGCCCCAAATTTTAGAATTCAGTACAAAAACAGTCTGTGTCTTCTAGGGTCACCAATCTTCGATGAGGCTATTTCACCCATTCTAAATGTTTCAGTTTCTAAATTTAACGAATTTTCGGACCGCCTACTCAAAATTACTAGTCATTCGGCTTTGTTTATTTTAAAATTTTGCCTTTTTGTCCCTAAATTAACCTACCTGCTTCGCTGTTGCCCGGTATGGAAATTTCCAAATCATTCGATACCTATTGACAATTGTATAAAATCCCAAATTGAGTCTATTGTTAATATAAATCTCAGCGAGCAGGCATGGACCCAAGCTTCGTTACCTATTAGATACGGTGGCCTGGGTATCCGCAAAATTTCTTGTGTGGCTTTACCGGCCTTCCTATCTTCAATTCACAGCACGAAAGATCTAGTAGGAAAAATTCTAAAAGCCCCCGTGGCAACAAACTGCGAGATCGCGTGCTTGGTTGAAGCTACGAATGCCTGGTTATCCGGACCAAATCCAAATTTACCTCCCACCCCTAAAAACCAAAGGGCCTGGGATGACATTGCATCACACGCCACCCTTGACTCCTTAATTAATAACTCTTCTGGCAGTGACCGTGCCAGGCTGTTGGCAGTGTCCAGACCAGAATCCGGTCACTGGCTAGCAGCCTATCCATCACCAAACACGGGAACCTTTATTGAACCTTGCAGTCTTCGTATAGCTGTTGGTCTCCGGCTGGGGGCTGAGGTGTGCGTTGATCACTGCTGTGCTTCTTGTGGAGCTGGTGCGGATCGTCTTGGTCATCACGGACTCGTCTGCCCTTATGGCGCTGGCCGCCTCTCCCGTCACGCTGCGCTCAATGACATCCTCCGAAGGGCGCTCGTCAGTACCAACGTCCCTGCAGTACTGGAGCCCCAGATTTTGCGAGATGATGGCAAGCGGCCTGACGGTATGTCATTGATACCCTGGAGGATGGGCCGAGCGCTTGTGTGGGACGCCACATGCGCCGACACACTGGCGTCGACCTATCTTCCGGCGACCACTAAGCGGGCCGGTGCGGCGGCGGAGGTTCGCGAACGCCATAAGGTGGGCAAGTACAGGTGCCTCGGTGCCGAATACGATTTTATTGCATTCGGCGTCGAGACACTTGGTCCGTGGGGTCCTGGCGCGCACGGGCTCTTCAAGGAGCTCAGCAGACGACTCAGGGAAGCATCAGGCGACCCCCGAGCAGGCGACTTTCTCGCGCAAAGGATAAGTATTGCCATCCAGCGCGGGAATGCCGCCTGCGTGATGGGCACCTTGCCACGGGGGCCTCATTTTTTACATCTCCTGTAGTTTAGTTTAGTTCGTAGTTTTAGTTTTACTCCTAATTTTACTTTTAGTTTACTTTTATTAAAGAATTATATATTAAGTACATAAGAAACTTGCACTACAATTATGTTGATAAATTATCTTAATAAATCAGTACTTACCTGAAACTTATAATAAATACCCCACGAGGCAACTTTTATTCAGTGCCATTCGGCAACAAAGTAGGTAAACGAGGAAAAAAGGTTACTTTTTGATAAATAAAAATAATATTTACTTAAGCAAGTTACTCATATTATATCATTTAAGGATGTCCTGTAACTTGTTTCATGGCAGCCACATCGGCAATTTTTTTTCCGAAACGATATTACATCATCGTTTTTATCGGAACTGGCTACATCTCTACTATTAATGAAAACTGCAACATAAATATTTTGTTGTACAATTAGGTACGTTCAATCAATGGAAAATGGACCTGAACATTTTCCGAGTAAAGTTAATTAAAATTAAACGGGCGCCCAAAATAACTAAGGCTTTACAAAATGAATGACGAAAAACGGTTCACCATATAAGCTTACAAGTATATATTATTTATTGTGCTATTGGACACTCATCGGACAACGTAATGTTTTCCAATGAAATTGACAAAACGAAATAGAGATTATTTTGGGAGGATTATATTGTAAAAGGCTTTGTTCCCGGAGATATAGGTACTTAACTTGTGTTGTATTGTTAATCCTATTAATTCCATGTTTCTCAAATAAAACGCACACTATATGTAATATTAGCTTTGGGTACCTACGGAACAGAAAAAAATGTCGCAACGCAAAAATAGGCAACGTAGGCAATACATTGACATTAGTCCCATTAATTAGTATTCAAAAGTGCTCCACTCGATGTAGCTAGAATACAAATAGCTACTAACATATGTGTTCATTGACATAATTAGTAGTTTTGTAAGCAGGATTAAGGTGGAGAGCCGACCCGCCTGCGAACTTTTCCGGGAAATAAAAGAGGTTTGCTTATTTGTTACTCTGTATCTAGCAAAACTCAGAGCTGGGCAAAATACATGATTTTCTTTAATTAAAAAAACACATGAACAAAGTGCCTACACTTAATACTTAATAGAGACAATAAAAAAAGTTTTAATGGACACATTCTTAATTATAGTGTACCTACTTAGAAATTTAGGTCAAATTTTAATTATTTATTAGTCTGTAGGCTAGATTATAATTCAAATGAGGCAATACTTTATTACGTCATCTAAAAAAAATCTCGCAAAGTGTTACAAACTACATTTTTACTCTAGCGCACAAGAACAATGTTTTACGTGTTTCCAGCTTCGATTAGACCCATATTCGAGAGATAAATTATGTTGTACTTCTATCTCTCTCTCTCTTCATAGTTTTCGTAATGAAATTCGAAGTTTATTTTAAAATAGAAATATATAATATAGAAATTTATTTATTTATTTATTTTATTATTTTTGCATCATCATCATCATCATTGGGCGACACGAACGTCCACTGCTGACCGTAGGCTTTTTCATTTTTCAATATTTTAAAACTCTGATCTTGAAAATCGCATTTGTAATAGCCATAATACCTCAAGGAAATTACGTATTGAAAAATAACTATTCGTGATATTTAAATTAAATACGAAATATGCAAACTTATTATTATACAGCTGTTGGTCACGGGCGAGGAGTGAACCCGTGAACTCTGTCTCAGTAGTCAAGGCTACCAAATGAACCAATAGAGCAGTCTTAAATAGCCAGTGCGTAGTGACTGAAGAAATCAGTTTTCACGGCTCAGTGAATTGGTCACCTACGTTAGGCCAATGACATTTGGAATATCTATGTTCGTGGAGGGGGGGGCAATTCCACTACGGTTACAGTTGTTCGATGGTGTTATTTGATCTGAAAAGTGCCAAAATAACACCATTGATTGACCATTTCATGACATGTCATTGTCATCCAACTATAACCGTTGACATTTAGTGGAATTGGCCCCCTGTTCGTAGTTAGTCCACCTCTAATGCGTGAGGCTCGAGTTCGAACCCTGAAGAGGGCATACCCAAAAAAAAAACAATAACTCACGTACATATTTTTTACAATCTAGAATGTGAAGCAAAACCTAGAATTAATGGTGAGGCATGTGTTACCTAGAATTCGTTCACAACCTGTCACGTTAAGGGTTCGGCATAGCGCAACGGGATATAGAAACATAACGTACGAGTATAAGTTCAATTCGACAGTATCATTCAGTTAAATTTTATTTATTTATTTTCCATGTGACTGTCATTCTTTGTAAAAATTAAAAGGTTTTTTTAGGATTACAATAGCTATTGTAACTAAGTCTACCATCTACACTTATTACAGTATAATACTATCAAGATGTTTTAGATTTTTTGTAGACTAAGTTATCCCTAGATCCGATTCTAAAAATTCCTTTTTTATATAGAAAATAACACTATTTTAGATTTATTAGTTGTTTTCCAGTGTTTTGATACAATAGCACCGGATTAATAGACATCAAACTTATCGACAGTTGAATAATAATCTCATCGTAGGTAAGTAACAACTCCTTTATTATATACCAATAAAAATACCTGATAAGTGACACGATGCCAAAAAAGTACAGTATACGGTCTTATTGCTAAGCGATTCCTTCAGGCAACCTTAGTATGTATATGTTACTGAAAAAAATAGCTAAAAGTACATGGTTAACAGTGGATTATGTATCGGTCGTATACTTGTGTTAAGCACCTAACTTTGCAAGTTTCACAATTATGAGGAGTTAGGTCGATATAGTTTCTTTGCAAACTACGAGTACCTACTTTCAAAAGAGGGAACGAAACTTCCAGAAGCCAGAGTTTGTAAGGATTCGTTTGTTCTAGAAACTTCAGTTTTGTTAGAAAAATTCAGAAAATAAGGTATAACGCCAAATCATTTTAAAGGGTACGGATCCTGGTGTGGGCATTACAGTTAAGAGCACGCAGAGCTTGACACATTGGACTTTGTAACGTTCTTATAACAATCAATGGTGTTGTCAGTTGGTTTAACGTTAATAATCAACTTCTTAATAAAAAAAAACTAAATGTGTACACTTTTAATTAATTATAATTATTATTGTAAACCATATTTACTAGTAAGACATGATATTAAAAAGAGCCCTTGAGTTTCTTGCTGGCTCTTCTCGGGGTACTACATTTCGAAACAACAACTCGTCGGTGGAGATGGGTTTACATTTAGCCAATCTTCATGGACGAGTTTAGTGTGCCTGTATGCCCAAAGTGTATTTTATATACCTACTGAAATAAATGAATTTTGAATCGCTTAAGAGGCCAGACTCGCACTACAAGTGTAAACCTTCATGTGCTCCTGCCCGACTGTACCTATGATTTTTTTCAAAATTACATAAATATTTATCACTAGATAAACGGTGAAGAAAAACATTCTGAGGCTACCCGTAAGTCCCAATTTCTCGACAACGACCCTCTGCCGACCACCTGGGTGATAAAAGCGTGAGCATATTTTTTATCTTTTTTTTTGTATTCTAACGCAAGAGAACGGTACCTATTGAGCGGTCGGTTACCTATTGCTGAATCCATGGTACTAATATCAGAGGGATGGACATCTATATGATAAATATATCTACATACTCCATGCATTTTTGTACCATTTTAGAGTTATTATAAATTTTGCAGTTATACATATAAAAATAAATATTTTACATTATTTGGCTGTCTCAAATTATTTACAAATGAACATACCTACTTAGTATCTATGAATTTCTTTGGAAAGGCTCTACTGTCGTTCGTCTTCATAAAAACATTTTTTGAGCCTTTAAAATCTTCTACACTAATAAAGACGAAATATTTTTATGTTTGTTTGTTTTTAATGAATATGCTCCGAAACTACTAGACGGATTTTAAAAATTATTTCACCAATGTAAAAGGTTCTTTTCTGCGATTAACATGAGCCATAATAGTGCTATTGGAACGGGAAATGCGAATTTGAAATTTCTGGAAACAGCTAGGAGAGTATAAATACACGATCATCAAATTACTTTTTCATATCTCCGGGCAGGAAGCGGCAAATTTCGGCCCGCTGCGCTAAACAAAGTTGCTGCTTTCTGCCTCCGTCGATAAGAAAAAAAGTATACCTACACACCTCGGGAAGTAAATAAGAAAGCCTCAGATCACATGTTCGTAGACGTCGGCTTCGCCTCTGTCGACAATTACATGTAATCTGAGACTTTTCGTATTTTACTTCCCTAGGTGTGTAATATACTATTTTTCTTCTTCTCTAAATATAAAGTTAAAACATAATTTGATTTATACATCCTGTGTGTTCGGTATAAAATGTTATCTTCGTGTTTTCAATTCGAGAAAACTTAGTTTAACAATGATGACTTAATGCAAACAAAATAACGACAATCTTATCGCACTTATGACACGATGCTTAAAATTTCAAGATAGTAGGTATTTACCGACATTTTTTGTTGTATAAAAGATTGTTTGTTGATCTTGTACTAAATCCCTACTTCGCTATTATGTAGGCCCTAATAATATCACAAAATAAATAATAGTATGTAACGTGCCTTCTAATATTATAAATGCGAAAGTAACTCTGTCTGTTACCTTTTCACGGCTCCACCGGTAAACCGATTTTGATGAAATTTGGTACGACGAATAAAGTGTTAAATAAATTTTAATGATTTGATGAAGTATTCTGTAAAAACAATAATATTTACAAAAAATAAAATTCTAAGGGCAGGGTCACTACCCACTGAGCCAATAGGCTAATGAAATACATTAATGATCACACACATTAGACACACACACCCAGAAAAAGCCCGAGAAATTGCTTGCATGATGACGACAGTACGTAACATTTACATATTTTGTTTTGGAAATAAATATAAGTAGGTATATTGTTACTCGATGTCCTCAAACTTGCCTTAAACCATTATAAGGCTTGATAAAAATAAAGAGCAAAGTTCCCGATCTGTTGCTAAGAATACTGTAATAAACACAAATTGCCAGTCCAAGTCCATAAGCTGTGCAGATGAAAATTGATAACTCAAAGCTTTGCTAACAACATTCCTAGAAACAGGATGGCACAGTAGATACTCCATATTTCCCAGCATCTTATTCCGAGGTTGTTACTTGGTTGTCTTTGTTTTGTCAGAAACGCCTCACTACCATTTACGAAGACTAACACCTAACAAATTATTTGCTATTTGGAAAACGTAAGGGGTTTGCAAAAGATCTCTCCTTTATATAATGCACGATGCGAAAGTGGGAGTAATTACCTACTACTGAAGCCAGTACCGTAAACTAACACGAATATTTTCTATCAGTTTTAACACAGAAATTTTTAACACCATTGTCCCATCGCAATAATTAAAAATAAAATATCCGTTACAAAATGTGAACCTATTGACGTAATAACACACTAAAAATATATTCAAAAGAAATATCCAGTTCACAGATTGTAATTAGGCGTACGATAGTGGTGGCACGTGACCAAAACTTGTTGGTTTTTTTGCGTACTGTCCGATCGTTCACCCGGACTCTTCGAAGATTGACGAGCCACAAATAGTCGGCTATTGTTACCTATATTCATCCCTAATATAGACGGTTCCTATTTAAGCTGGCAATAGGGAAAAATAGTTCACACCTGTTCAATATATTGTAGTTAAATAACAGCTCAAGGGCTCAAAGTATTATTGTTATAAAATCAACATACCTACCTACGGTATTTATTCACAACAAATATACGGTACTGATGAGCCAAAACGAGTAGTTGCTTCCATAAATGACGATATTTCCTAAACTAGTTAAGGTAGTATATTGAAATCAGTTTTATACTTCTCAGTATCACATTTTTGTAATTATTATTAAGAGTAAGTAAGTAAAATATTTCAATTTTATTTTATTAGCTAGCTAACTAGCTCGACGGTGAAGGAAAACATCGTGAGGAAACCCGCAGGTCCTAGAAATTAAATCTGAGACATGTGTTAAAAGACCCGGTCCGGCGATGGGCTCACCACTTATCACGTTTAGGGGTCCAAAGAATATCACGTGAAAAGTGGGTATATTATCCAGAAATGGAATACCTCTGCCTACCCCCTCGGAGATAATAAGGCGTGAGATTATATTATATTATTATTAAGTAAGTAATTAAATGCATTTTTTTTGCTGGGGTAGGTACTACCTGCCTATCTGCCCAGATTTTTTCTGAAAATCGTGAGGTATGTTAACACACCCGGTGCGGCGTTGGGCTCAGAACCTATCACGTTTAGGGGTCCAAAGAATATAAAGGTGAAACGAAGTTGGGTATTTCCAGAAAAGTACTACCTCTTACCCTCTCGCTGATAAATGGCATGAAAAATATTTATTTATTTTTATCTATAGTTAAAAATAATAAAGTATAAGTAAAATATACGATAAGTTGACACTTATGGTGATAAGCAGTGACATGATTTTGATCACCTAGGCTGACTATTGCTTTAACGGTCATTTAGTAAACTCGGAGGTTTTAACTAGTTTTCTATACCTTGATTGATGGGTTGCTATTATATTAGACTCGCAAAAAATCTTACCAAATAGGGGTCTTCTTGTGCCCTACCAATTAATTCAGACCATATAATTAATTGACTACGACACGGCTCCTCTACGTTTTAGACCCATTTAGATCTTTCCCTTGATACGGTTTGTTTTTTGTGAAATGTTATTGTAAAGTAACAAAAATCCTTGTAATATGCATTTATTATTTTTTATTTTTATTATATTTATTTTGGTCCATCAACAGGTGCTTACACTACAAGTTATTAATTTTAAAATATTATAACAGAGAACATGCTGAGTGCAACACCTACTTATAGACGGACTCCACATGCTTCATTTAAGGAGTTCAATTTTAAAGCAACAGAGCAAAATAACTCGTCACTATAATATACTATTCAATAAAAGTTAAATGTGATTTACTTACTTACTAAGTAGTAAGGTGACATGACAGGTTTTTAATTAAATTCTATAATAATGAACAGACCTACAAACCTATGGCATTGTGTATTGACTTACGAAATGATTGCTTTGAGTCGTAATACATATCAATGAGACCACTATTATAGTTTTTATTATTTTACACATTCTTGATACAGGTGAATTACTTCCTAACACTGTAGTAGGTACCTACTTCTTGGTGGGCAGACAGGGGGCCAGGCCAATTCTACTAAATGTCAACGGTCTTAATTGGATGACTATGACATATCAATGGTCAAACAATGGTGTTATTTTGACACTTTTCAGAGCAAATAACACCATCGAGTGACCATGTCATTGTCATTGTCATCCAACTGTAACCGTTGAAATTTAGTAGAATTGGCCCCCAGGTGTACCTAATGGGATGACGTGGCAATCGCGCGGGAGCTCTAAAATTTACAAGACTCAATATACGAGGGCAATCAACTTTATGGGTTACGATTTTGTACATAAGTAATGCATCCAGTATATCTCTTCGCTTTTTTAACGAGTCAATTCTGAAATACTGCAGTTTCGATTGGTAGGATATTAAACGCATATATGTCACTCAGACATAATGTAATTTTGTATCTGTAAAAGAATTTTCTGAATCGTATCAGTAGTCCTCCTATAAACTACAAACTGAATTGCAAACAGGTTTACCTATTTATAACAAGTATAGAAGTAAGTTTAGATATTTTTACACGATACAAAACAAAATTAAGAAACACGGCAACACCTGTTGCGAACCGAAGAGCTTATAGATCCGTAGTTCAAAGTTTCTGCATTTATATTAATACGAAGCTTTACGAAAAATACAACGCGTAACAAAAAAGGCGCAATTCCTCATACACCCCAATTAGTATATTAATATAAAAAAATTATGATGCAATCGAACTTTAGCTGTGTCTAACCAATGTTCTTAAATATTGATTAATAATAGCACGATTTCCATAGAAAGCACTAAATTCAGCTACGCTAATTCATTTTTGGGAAAAATTTAACACATATTAAAAATAGCTGAAATCAAATATAAGAAGTCGATACTGAACAAACTAATTTCAGGAATTGCGCTTATTCTGTTACATCACTACATAGTATAAAACAAAGTCACTTTCTCTGTCCCTATATCCCTATGTCCTTATGTCCCTATGTCCCTTTGTATGCTTAAATCTTTAAAACTACGCAACGGATTTTGATGCGGTTGTTTTAATAGATAGAGTGATTCAGGAGGAAGGTTTTAGTATAAGAATTGTACCCGTGCGAAGCCGGGGCGGGTCGCTAGTGTTGTATATAACCGAATTCAGAACCTCCTCCGTTTTTAAGGCAATTAATTATATCGGAAACTAGCAGATCTTCGACGGAGTTGCCGCGCAAGGGCCGACTTTTCCCGTTCACTTGGGATTTTCCAAAAATCGTTTCTATAAGATAACTACTGTGTGAGGAATCTACCTGCCAAATCTTAAGTTTGTACCTAGCATACATACTTTCTGAAATTTCAAAATTAATCAGTGACTGGTTTTTCGCTTTAGATATAGATTTTATCCCGTGCGGTAATTTCTAGAAATCCTTTTTTAGTGGGCGCCTACATCATAATAAAGGAACGTACCTGAAAATTTCAAGTTTCTGACATTTTATATTTTTCGAGATTTCGTGATTAATCAAACAATCGTGACAAGTGAATGAGTGTAATATTCCTACTGCTGAAAAGTGGTTACATCTACCTAGCACTGCCAGCCCACTCGGGTATAAAAGCGTGATCATATTCATTTATTTAGACGAGTGTTATTTCGCTTTAAGTAATATACTCGTACATAGATTGTATTGGAATTTTAAAATCCATCGAAATAAGGCTTCCGTTTTCAATTCCGACAGGCTGTCGACGTCAGAGCTAATGGCTGCAACCCGACACACAAATATAATCAATACCACCATGACAACAGAGTTACATTTCCATGAAAGACTGAGATTATGATATGGTGGCAAATACCCCTTGTTTATCTTCATCAGGAGTATTACTGGCTGTCAATAGGGCCCTCCGTAAAACGGTAGCAGGACTAACAGCACTCAGTACACTGCAGCACTGTCACCTCATTTGGTGACGATTTAAAACCTGTATAATAATAATAATAATAAAAAAAATAAAAAAAACCGCTCTGACAATGACAGACGTCTCATGAAAATTTTATTGTAATAAATTTATTTTTATACGTTTTTATCGTAAACACATTGTATATTTTGCAACCATGTGCCCCATCCACCTATGTAACATGTGGAAACGTGAGAAAAATGTGCCTGAAATACGTGGGACATAACACGACATAATATACGAAACGGTATATAACGTACGAGTATAATAATGATTACGAGAAGTCGAACACGTGCAGCGGATTCCAGTAACGCACGACCACCACCCCCGCCTGCCTCGTCTAGTTCCTCGTCCACATCGTCATCAGGCGACGAGTTTGCAACAGCGCCTGACACAGACGGGCCCAGTGACGAGAGCGGGTCTCCGCCGCCGCCGCCACGACCACCTGCGCGACGAGGGCGGCCACCGCTGCCGGCACGCTTGGGGCCTGCGGGACATCCTGCCCCGCCCACGGCTCCCGCTGCCGGTGGTATAGTGCGTCGCATGACATGGACCCGAACAATGAACGAGAATGTCATGCGCGCCTATTATGGGGCTATTATACAGAGGGGGGAACCCGGTTGTCCGCGTATCGCTCAAGAGTGCTGCCTCTATTTCAGGCTCTTGAACCAACCATCACCGTGTCGGAGCAGCGACTATCGGATCAGGTGCGCGTCATTCAGCGGCTAAAGCGGTTAGATGACGCGACACTTGATCGGCTTCGTCAGGAGGCTCTCTCTGCTCGCGCAGCACCCACGTCGGTGCGAGATCTGCCCGCCACGTCGCCGGATCCGGTGCCCGCACCCGACCTGGCACCGGGGGCGCCGCGGGTTGATTTCAATATCGACGAGGGGGACTTTGCGAGCGTGAGTACTTCTGCTAATGATCAATTGAGGAGAACTTTGGAGGAGGCGATCACGCAGTATCGCTCCACAACCAACTCTAGGCCCCGATTACCACGTCTACCTATGAATAGACGCAATCTAGCACTAATGGGAGCCCTAAACGCTTTACTAGAGCCACATCTACGGACTAGTAAAGATTTAGAAGATACGCACTCGATCATGTACTGCGGAGCCATCGCGGCTCGCCGTGTTGCTCGAGTCAAGTTTCTGGACTCTAAATGTGCACCTAGAACCGCCGGAGGTGTCCCTGCATGGCAAGCGCGGATCGAGCGACGTATCAGCTCGTTTAGGACTCTCATTGCAAAGCTGATCTGCTTCAGGGGGGGCAACAATCGCCCCCGAGTAATGCGCTTTGTGAACCAGGCGTTCGCAGGGACGGATATTAGGCCCCGCGACTACATGGCCAATATCACAGAGCGTATCGACTTTCTGAAGCAGAAAGTTTATGCATGGGCAAACCGTATTCGCCGCTACAGAGAGCGTGTGGATCGATTCCAGCAGAATCGTCTTTTCCAAAGTGACCAAAGGAAGGTATACCGAAGATGGGAGGAAGCCGACCCTCGTGTGTCCGACGTGCGGCTGCCAGAGGCTACTGCCATGACTGATTTCTGGCGTAGCATCTGGTCGCTGCCCGTTGAACACACGGAGGGCGATTGGATAGGTGTTGTTGAACGTGAATGCGGGAACATCGAACCTATGGGGGCTATCACCATCAGCGCCGATGACGTAAGTTGTGCCATCCGTACGGCCCAGAACTGGAAAAGTCCTGGACCGGATGGATTGCACAACTTCTGGCTAAAATGGTTTCGATACTCGCACGCATGGCTGGCAGCGCAGTTCCAACAAGCCCTAGAGCTCGGTTCTCTCCCACCTTCCCTAACAACTGGTGTAACCGTCCTGCTCTACAAGTCCGGTAGTACCACGGAAGCGAAGAACTACAGACCCATCACGTGGTTACCTACTCTCTACAAGCTCCTTACATCCATTTTGAGATCAAAAATAAACGCGCACATTGTCGCTAACAACATTTTGGCCTCCTCTCAAAATGGATGTAGGGTTGGGTCCCGTGGTACTAAAGAGCTCCTCCTCATAGACATGACCATCTGCCAGCAAGTCCGGCGGAACAGGGGGGTCCTTTCGGCCGCCTGGATTGACTATAAGAAGGCCTATGATTCGGTGCCTCACTCTTGGTTGAGAAGGGTATTGGAGCTGTATAAACTTGATGCAGCTTTAATATCCTTCCTAAGTGCATGTATGAGGCAATGGATCACAGTTCTTCGTCAACCAGGAGGTGGGGATGACCGTCCTGACCCTCCGGACTTCATAAGGATCGAGCGAGGAATATTTCAGGGTGACAGTCTGAGTCCCCTGTGGTTCTGCCTGGCTCTGAATCCTCTCAGCACCCTGCTGAAGGATTCAGGGTTAGGTTACCGGTTTCGGAGAGAGGGTGAAATCATTTCTCACCTTCTGTACATTGATGACCTCAAGCTGTTTGCACCAAATAACCAAGACCTGATGGTGCTACTGAAAACCACAGAAGTTTTCAGTACTGCCATCAGAATGGAGTTTGGTGTCGATAAGTGTGCGGTTATGCATGTACAGCGGGGGAAGGTTGTAAATTCAACGAATTTACAACTTTCTGAGGCAATGTCTTTCAGGTCTATCTCTGAATCAGAAACCTACAAATACCTTGGTATGTCACAGTCGTTGGGTATTGAGGATGAGGGCATTAGACGGTCGGTGAAGGAGCGCTTTTTCAGTCGGCTCACAAAAGTACTCAACAGTCTTTTGTCTGGTGGCAATAAAGTGCGCGCTTTCAACGCCTGGGTAATGCCCCTACTCATATACTCCTTTGGCATACTAAGGTGGACTCAGACCGAGCTGGGTGCCCTGGATCGGAGGGTCCGTCTACTGCTCACCACACATCGTATGCTACACCCACGCTCGTCAGTTATGAGATTGTACATCCCGCGGAAGTGTGGAGGTCGAGGCTTCCTAAACGCCAAAGATCTCCATAACCGCGAGGTGTGCAATCTCAGGAAATATTTCCTTAACAACGAGTGTGGGATGCATCGAGATGTGGTGGCAGTGGACAGAAACCTCACGCCGCTATCCTTGGCAAAAGAGAACTGGCGCAAACCTGTGGTACAGAGTACAGCGGACCGCAAGGCGGTATGGGAGAGCAAGTCGCTACACGGGCGGTTCTACAAGGCCCTCACGGGACCTGATGTAGACCTGCTCGCGTCGGTGAACTGGTTACGATTCGGGGACCTCTTCGGAGAAACTGAGAGTTTTGCCTGTGCAATTGCGGACGAAGTTATGATGACGAACAACTATCGGAAATATATCCTGAAGGACGGTACGGTCGACATTTGTCGGGCATGCCGCCGTCCCGGAGAGTCACTCAGGCATATCATCTCCGGTTGCTCTCATCTAGCTAACGGCGAGTACTTGCACAGACATAATCTCGTAGCCAGGATCATTCACCAGCGGCTTGCTCTTCTATACGGCCTTGTAGACCGCGAAGTGCCGTACTACAAGTACTTACCTGTGCCAGTTCTCGAGAATGGTCGTGCCACGCTCTATTGGGATCGATCTATTATCACTGACAGGACTATTGTAGCCAATAAGCCTGACATTGTGATAATAGATCGATCGCAACGCCGGGCCGTGCTCGTCGACATCACCATTCCCCATGATGAGAATCTCGTGAAAGCCGAGAAGGACAAGTCCAGTAAGTACCTAGACTTAGCCCATGAGATTACCGCCATGTGGGATGTTGATTCGACGATCATTGTCCCGATAGTTGTCTCAGCGAACGGTCTAATAGCAAAGAGTCTCGACCAACACCTTGAGAGACTCTCGCTAGGTGGTTGGATCAAGGGCCAGATACAGAAGGCGGTGATCTTGGACACGGCGCGGATAGTCCGCCGGTTCCTCTCTCTGCAGCCGTGACCACCGGCAGCTTGGGCCTCTGCCCCGTTGCCGGCGGCACCCTAGGTTAGGTTTTTTATAATGTGTAATTTTTATATTGTTTTGTAAATGTTTTTATATATTTTACTTTTATATACATATTGTAAAAAAACCTAACTTAAGATATGAAATAAATAAATATAATAATAATAATGAAAATGTTTTTATATATTTTACTTTTATATACATATTGTAAAAAACCTAACTTAAGATATAAAATAAACAAATATATAATAATAAATTTTATTGTTCATAATAGCCTGTTACATTTGTAAAAGGATAATAGGTAAATTATAATTAGTTATTAAAGGCGGAGTGCATATTAAGTAACAGCCGATATCTAGAATAGGATACCCTGAGCTCTAGATATCGGCTACAAATTAAAGGTACATACAGTGCTTATGAGGGTACAACAGTGCTTTTGAGATCAAAATTTGACTTAAACCTTATGACAAATAGTTTTAGTTAGGTAGCTATAATAAAATTAGAAAATTTAAAAAATTAAAATTAATTAAAATAAAATTATGCCTGTTGTGTATGTGTGTGCGTATGGGGTGTTTGAGGGGGTGTGTTTGTATGTGAGAGAATGTGTTCGTGTGAGTGTGTGCGCTTTTGTAGGAGACTGCAGCAGAGTTTCAGTTTCTTCATAATTAAGACTCCGTAACCAAGTCGATACAGATTTCTTGCATTCATTTGTATGAAGATTATGTATAGACATTTTACGTTGTAGAGTGTTAAACAAATAGTGACCCAAAAAGCAAAAGAATTTATTACTGAAGCTGGTATTGTATTGAACGGATTTTGCAATGAGGTGATTTCTTTTAGGGGTATCAGTGAAAGGAGTAATTGAATGTTGTAACAGAACAGTGTAAAGGATAAAGAGTTGACGGACAGTTAGTACTTCACAATACTGATAGAGGCAATTTGTGGGAAATAATCTGGGTTTAAATGTACAAACTTTAAGTAGGGCACGTTGGGCACGCTCTATGGTAATAAAGTGCGATTTTGAAGTTCCACCCCACGAGGTGATACAATAAATTAGTAGACACTGACAAAGGGCCAGATATATCGTTTTCAGTATGTAAGGGTCTGCAACATGTCTTAGGTGTTTGAAAACAAATATTAGTTTGCGTACTCTATTTGCTAGGAGGTTTATATAAGGAACAAAAGACAATCGTAGTATGTCTCGTGTCTCTGTCTATTCAGACAGGAAAAAGACGAATCAATATTATATAAATGAATAATGTAGATGTTAAAAAAATATATTATCTATTGGTCATCTAATTGTAGGTATAAAAAATAATGAACCTCTATCAAGATAATCAAAATGTATTTTTTTATAATATTCTTTGATAAAACTATATTAGTTTAGTGTGTAGTACCTATTGATCTCGTAATTACTAGGTAGCCATTTCTACTGGACTGGATCTCAATTGGACTAATTCTCGATATGACTTCTTACTACTTCTAGATTAGGGACATATTATGTTTTATCTTTAAATAATTGAGAAAATTTTCTCTACTTTCCATTAACTCTAAAATTCTATAACATAAATATTGAGCATTAATAATTAATAAATTACTATTTTTTGTGGTAGCCTACTACTAGAATACTAGTTTATTAAGTACTAGCGGTTCTGAGCAGTTTCACTCGCGTTGCTCCCGTTCCCGTGGGAATACGGGAATAAAATATAGCCGATGTTACTCAGGGATATTCTAGCTTTCCATTGGTGAAACAATTTTTAAAATCGGTCCAGTAGTTTTAGAGTTTATTCGTAACAAAAATACAAACATACAAATCTTTCCTCTTTATAATATTGTCGACTAATAACGCGCTCGTGCTACAGACTGGAAAATTGCGCGAAAAGCGTTATCATTAACAATGAAGATGTGCTCACGCGCATGGAAATTGTCGTACGGAATCGAAATTTTGCCGCAAACCCACAGTTGCGCTTCAACCACCAACACGGGTGGACGGTTGGCGCGCTCTTTTAAACAAAAACTCCTCGTGGCCCAATCGCGTGTTTAGCCATAAAAAATGGTGAGTGCTGTGTTTTATTGTTATTACGAGTCATTACCGACTGTCGTGAACTCGTGACTTATCAACTGTAATTGAAAAAATACATTTTTATACCTTCCCCACGTGTTGATATGCATAAAAAAACTGAAATGCATATTACTAGTTTCAGTTGAAATACAAATGTGTCAATGGTTTGTGTATATATTAATGATTATATACCCACCGAATAAATACGTCGATTTAAATCTAGAAGAAACCGAAAGTTACAATTACTTGGACATTAATCTAGCACAATTAAACTAGAGTCGTTTGTTTTCAGAAATGTTATGTACATGCATATCACACTGTGCATCTCAAACAGTACTCATATTTCACGTGATCATCGCAATTCACAGCACAACTGAATCAATTCATTTTTTATAGTACAGAATAAAATCATATGATTACAATCTCGATAAAATCGAAAGCGTACATTATGTACACTTGTAAATTCATATAATATACTCGTATAAATACGCGAAGCGTAACAAAAATCTGCACCTACCTGAAAATTGCATAAAATATAGGAATTGTTGTACGTAGGTATATATTAAGAACGTCTAGAGGTTTCGACTCTTATAGGATCAGATACGTATAGGGTTGTTATGTATCTGAAACATGTGTTGTTCATGGTTTTTATATTACAAAAATGGGCAATGACACATTATAAGGTTGTGCCCGCTTAGGCTGAAAATGACTGCGTCATCAAAAAATACATTTCTTGTCTTCTTTTGTAAATAAATATGGTACCATTAGTTACGCGATTTTGCATGCTAAGCGGTTACAATTTCGCGAATATGGGTATAGTATGCTCTATAAGTAATATATTTTAATAGTTCCCTTAAATAATTATGATTTTTCGCTATAAATAAGTTAGTTACGCTGTAAATGATATTTGAATATCGAGTTTTATCACAACATTTTGCAGATTATTATTTGCCACTCTTGATAATTATCTACCGAAAATACAATAGAAGAGATATATGTTTTATTATTTAAGATAGACTTATCTCACAATAAATTTATTGATATGTCTACATTTGTTTAATTTTGTCAATTATTTAACGTGTTTCGTTAAATCGTAATAATAATGTTCTTATTATTATCTTCACTCTATTTTTCCTCATTTTTAAAGACATTTTATTGTCTACTGCTAAAATGGTATAAATAATTTTAAGCATTTTGTGGCATACACAACAAGTACAACAACGCACTAGAAAGACTCTTTGCTTACCTAATAACATACTTTGTCAGTAAAATACCTTCAACCCTTCAAGAAGAGAGCGTCCTCCCCTCAAAGGCCGGCAACGCACTTGTGACTCTCGAGTTGCGTGTCCATGGGCGACAGTAGTCACTCACCATCAGGTGACCTGTTTGCTCGTTTGCACCTATATTGTAAAAAAAAATTGGGACCAAAAGTTAACCAGTCCATAGAACAAGTTTTTGAATGTTTACCAAAGAAAATACTAATAAATTTGAATTAATTATTATTCATCAACTTGTATATGTTTATAAAAGTGATCTATTAATTAAATTAAAACGGTTTTTATTTGATCATAATATATTTTATACTGTCTCAACCTGTTCGTAATGAGATAAAGATAGAAGATAATCGTAGGCAACAGTATTATGCTTATACCTTATCCCCTAGGGGAATACCTCCGTATTCTGTTCCTGGAGGCACAAACACACTTTTAACCGTAGTATTTTCTATAATATTTAAATAATTTAAAGGTGCTAGAATATAATATTTTTAAGGAAAGTTCTTTTTCAAGTATTATAGTTTCGTTTAGTAATATAACAAATATTACGTGGAATTGTAACAATTGTGTAAATAATTTAATAACTGATTATTTAACGCGAAAAATTTGTATATAAGTAAGTACCTATTTATTTTAATAGCGCTCTCTAAAACATCTCTGTCGATTTCAATCAAATTTATAATGTAGAGATTTACATCGATCAAACATCAACAAAAATCGATCCAGGAAAGTCATTTCTGAGCTAGTTTCCAAGAGCGACCCTCGGTCTCTTAGGGTTTCCTAACCGGGGTTCAAGGATCCTGGGAGTCACGAGTGGTCGTGAGTGATGGGGTCCGTTCAATAAAATGTACCTTGCATTGTCAAATACTTGGTAAACTCCACATTGCAAGGTACTTATACCATTACAACAGCAGCCACCTTTTAATAAAATAAATTTTTAGATAGTTAATCTTTTCGTTAGTTAATCTATTTTAACACAAGTTGTTGGCTACCTCCAAAATTACAATAAATTTTCCCCTATTTTGTATTTCTATAGTAAGTAAGTAATAAGTTGAACAATGGAAATTACATTGTTAATAATAATCATTTGCTAAAAAGAGTATCTCAAACACCTCTGAAAATGTGTGTCCGTTTTAATTTTTTAATTGCAAATATTTAAAGTAAAAAAATCGGTTGTTTGTAAAATCGGTTTACTGACGACAGTTGAACGTGACAACGTCATAAGAAAATACTGGTGGATTGTGCCTCTTTGTCGCTCGTTGCGCGCGCTCGCTTGCACTGGAACGATGCATACGTCACACTTTTTCGGGAATGCCGCCGGCTCCATCAATTTATAAGACGTTGTCACGTCAAAAAGAATATGTAGCACTTGTACATACACTGAAAATGATGACAATAAATCAAAAGTATTCAATACATTTTGACAGATGATAAAAAGTATCTGATTTGATTTGACTTGGTAGACAGTCAGCGGTACCAAGTCTACTACTATCTTTTTTGTACAATCTTTTTATATCCGAGCGTCAAAAGACTTTTGGTTATATACTATTTAATGTTTATTTTGACGTTTGCAATTTGAAATAATAGAGATCAACAGTTCTTTTTTGTTTTATGATTGTCTATTATTGCTAAAACACGGACGTCAAATTAGGTATCCTGATATGGATGATGGAAGATTAATTTTGAAACTCTTACGTTAACAAACCCTGCTGTAGAGTATGAATTACAGATTTTATGCTACTCACGTCATTCACGTGGTTACAACACCAATGCAGTGCTAACTTGTTTTAATTGGTCATTGACTGATCAGGTTCACGGTCGACTCTACAGCAGTTAAATATCGAACAGTAAGGAGGTATTGGCGATCACTGTAGATAGTAGATACCTACTTCAGACCAATCTCGTCTTGCATTTCTGAAAGTCAACATTATATTGACTTGGTAAATACCGACAGATATCCTAACACCATCTCCCAATCTAGCGTAGGAGAGCCCATACGTTTCCTCATATGTGAGAAAAGACTAATAGACCAGCAGTGGATTGTTACAATCTGTGGTTGTTACGGATAGATATGACAATGATATGAAGGGGTGACTATAACCATGAAACTGAATAAATAACTATAACACATTCCGAAGCGGTAGAGTTACAATGAATTTCAATAAGTGGATCGACCTGTAAGGCTGATTATTAAAATAGTTTCAGCAGCAATTAAAAATCATGAAAAAAATTATATAAACTTTTTCCTATAAATAAATAATCCTTATAAATGTCGCCAAGTTTTTGTTTATCGAATTATTACAGCCAGCATTACCTTAAAAAGTGCAGAATACTTAATGAAGTTTTATTATTATTAGTATACTTATTGCATGCCAAATGCTAATAGGTCCATCTCTTCCTACATAGGTATTATGCAGAGTAATCGTAAGACAAGGACGTATGGTGGACTGGTAGATAATGCATTTAGGCATTAAGTTCGCCATGTGTACGTTTTCTTGGTACAAGAAGTTAAATAAATTAACGGCAACAACATAAAAAAGATTTTAGAATAGAGAACAAAAAAGTTTGAAGTGTGTCTAAAACTAAAAAGAGGTCAAGTGCAGTTGTCGCAATAAACCAAGATTAGTAGTTTTGGAAACGTGTCAAATAGTAATTTTACGTTAACAAACTTTTTATTATTATTTTTATATAAGTAATATTATAAAAGTGGCTATCAAGCAGACTAGCCACCTGATTTTAAATGGTCATCGTCGGCCATGGAAATCTGCCAAATCATATAAATAATTCCAGCATTTAAGAAATTCGTTAACACGCCATTGAAGATGTCATAACGCAAAGAAATCATTTATAATATATCGACATACCACCACTAGAATACTTAAACTACTTAGTGAAGTAGACTTGCTTGCTGTAATGCGGCGGAGAGATACTCCACAATTCATCTATATGACCTTATCAGGCGGGAGACCTACTTACAAGTTGTCCTGGGTCCTCTGCCAAGATGTTAATAAAATAAAATAAAATAAGATGTTATTTTTTGTATTTCTTCTTTAATTCAAAAATTCATAGTAGCTCGTGAAATCTCATCTCAACACGGTTCTTAGCAAAGGCTTCTTCTAGCGTTTAGGGATAGTATCCTCCAGTGACTGCCGGCCGTTATATCAGCGCATCATCAAATTTTCCTATGCTGCCTTGCTCTTTTTCGGAAACTGTTTCGGAAACTGTTTCGGAAACTGTTTCGAAAGTATCAACCAGTCACGATCTTAGTCCATTCAACTCCATTTTGAATATATTTGCCTCCACAAAGACCGGACACGTACCTGCAGATCAGCGTTGCCAGACGTCCCGATTTTGGCGGGACGTCCGATTTTTTGAACAAAATTTAATGTCCTGCGCGAACAGGCTCAGTCCCGCTTTTCGGGTAGGTATAAGATGAATTTTAAATGCAAGAAAACTTTGAAAGAAGTTAGATCTTTACAGAAATATCATAAATAAGTATTTTTTATAAATATTTTTTCTATTATTGTAAGTTGCAATTTGTAACACACTCCTCAGACTTGAAACGCCATATTTTTCTAACTTTTTGATTTTATTTTTCTTATTCGCAGGAGACGCATAAGACTTATCTATTTAACGACAGGGTAAATCTGATTTAAAATATCATATCTTTATTAAAATAAATTTGCTATGGCTAGTTTTGCTAGGCTATTGTCACCTGAAACGTAATTTGAACTCAAATAAAAAGATTAATATTTAAAAAAATATATATACTTTTTTACTAGGTATGTCCCGCTTTCGACAAAACAATCCCGCTTTTTTAACTCAAAAAGTTCCAAAATCCCGACTTGGCTAAAAAAAATCTGGCAACGCTGCTGCAGAATATACGGTATCCAGTGTTGGGTCTTTCCGACGATATATACATTTCGGTCTTTCTTTCTAGGGTCGCCCTTTATCACATCATCCATCCCAATAGTGAAGAGAAAACTTCCACACACGTCGTACTGATGAACGTAGGGACTAAAAAGTACTAAAAGATGTGCCATTTGAGCATTGATTATCCAGTGAACTCATAAGGGACAGAAGAGCGCTTTGATCCGTTTTCAAGTAGCTATACTGCCCGCGACCTTGAATTAATCGTCTTTCCTTCTAGTAAGTAGTCCCTACTTTGCACTGCACTTTCAGAAAAACCGTAATGCAGTTCGGACAGTGTATTATATCACTGTTATTTAACACATTATGTAAGTAGGATTTTTATACTGTTAATATCTTAATTAGTATCTTCTTCTATCTACGGGAATGAATTAAGACTTCTTAGGAAGGATTATTTCAACGTAAACATTAAAAAAAAGTATAAGATATAAGGCTACACGTGGAAGGAATCCAACCCACAAGTTAAATAAATAAAGTTAAGGTAGGTAGAATACCTACCTTAACTTTATTTTCGAAGATTGGGTAACAGTGTTTCTTTAAATTCTTTCTATTGTATTATAAACGGGTCAATGCGAATACCTTGGAATAATAACTTTCATTTGTCGTATTTATTCCGAAAATGTAACTGGCCATGTGCGAGTCGGACTGACTATCTATGGGCACGCCACGCACTAAAGTTCAATTTTAATTTATATGGACCACATAACTGAGTTTTTCGTAATAGTACATTATGATATAAGTGCGGTAGGTTGAAAATTACAGCCGAGGCGATATTGCTAGCCCGAGCCGTAGGCGAGGGCTACAAGTAAGCAGAGGCTGTAATTATCAAAGCGCACGTATGTCATACGACGTTTTATAACACATTTACGAGGAAATAAAATAAAACTCCGACTATGGTAGACGAATAAAAACAATACAGCGTTAAGAAAAAGCGCGCGGCGTGCATCAGCATTTTTTTTTAGGCAAAAGCACAAAAAACAGCCAGTATTACTAATTAAGTAAATTAATATTTTTGTGTTTTTGTTACAGATTATTTGGTTTTAATTTACTGTCAAAATTAATTAAATTAAATAATTATGTACAATATATTACAAATATTTCTTTATTATATTTTATCTCCCAAAGTTAATTTTAACCATAAAATGTTGACAACTTTTTTGACATAAAAACTCTTTGCTGAGATTTTAAAAAGTACCGTTCGTTTTAAAACGGAGCATCTTGATAAACCGTGCGTTTTACTTTACACTTACCGCACTTGGGCGTAATGAGATACAATACGATATTGAAATTGGTGAAATAAGACACCTTTTACGAGCAAATGTGTTATAAATGGTTTTTACAGCATTTTTCATTACTAGTAGGAAGCTGCAGCATAAACCAAATTAATTTAATTCGTATTTGTCAATACCAATTTATTTTGTTAGCTGTACTTCTGACAAATTTTCATGGTTTCTAGTCAAACTGTTTGGAGACTAAGAACTCTCCTTTTATTATGGAATTGTCGCAGGACCTTTCATTGATTCTGGGGTAGTTTAACAGCACCTCGGTCCGGCACCACTTAGAACGTTTAAGAGTCCACAAAAGGTAAAAAGTGGGTATTTCCAGCAATAGACTACCTCTGCCTTCTCGTCGAGGAGAAAAGGAGTGAGCATATTAGTAGATATACTAATTATTATTGAATTGACAATATATACTGAAGTCTAAACAGAGCCGAAAGAGATTTATAGACTTTGATCCACTCACTGGACGACGGCGTCTTATTGGAATTCCGTCTGGCGACAAGATCGAATCGTCTCACCTAGAACACCTACTGACCTACATACCTAACTGCTCCTCAGGCACACTTCCTACAATATTAGGATATAAGATCTTTCTTTCCAGTGTATCAGTTTCATGCAAAAGTCTCGCTTCATTAGTTGTTAGTCTCACTTTACAGCTCAAATTATTTTTGTGCATCCTATTAATATTACAAACGCGAAACATTGTGAGGATGGACGGGTGTTTTTTCTGTTTCACGCAAAAACAAATGAACAGATTTTCATTACACCTTACGGTCTTTTCATCAGAATACCATAAAACCTATAATGTATACATATATTGTCAAATACGAATCCACGGAAATAAAATACTCAATCTAAATACTGACGAACTGACTGACAAGGCTTAGTATAAAAAGGTGGATCTAAAATCATGAAACTTTGCAAAAGAGAAAGTTCATCTCCTAAGTGGGTTAAATAGTGAATGATCTATTTCTTTTGAACAACAAACAATTACATAAAGAGCTTAATTAATTACTAACTATGGAACCAGCCCCGTTGTCCACAAATTAATAAAATAACAGTATCATGGTTATCATCATCATCAAAAAGTTGATGCGCGGGGTGTAATTTTTCCTATCGGTCACACGTCTAGTAAACAGTAGGTTAGTTTCTTTTTTATTTACCTAAAAAGTTTATTTGAAAGACATATCTAAAAGGGAAACTTTTTTAGGTATCTCTGTTATTCAACTATTTCTTAGGTTATCTTAAAGACATCGCTTAGGTCTTCGCGCCCCATCAGGCACTATTTTCAAAACAGCTCACTACAATGATGAGGCTTCTAACTTGACGATATTTTAATCCTTTAACCTATATTTTGTTTGTATTTTTAAAAATAAATTTTAAATAGGTATCATTTTTGTTTAACAATAAAGAGTTCATTGTAGTGTGCGGTGTTAGTAAAAGTAAGAAAATCGTGTAAATGAACAATTGAACATGTAAATACAAAACTATGAGTTCAGCTGTTTTATATATAAATTTTTAATGGTACTCGTAATTTGTATATGCACCATTTAAAATCCAAAGGCATTTCGAAGATGTTCTACTACAAATACACAAGTTGAATGACGATATTATAATTTTTAGTACCATGACATATCCCAGGAAGAATAATATTGATGCGGCAAGCAAAAATTTGTGCGGAAATTGTAACGAGCTGCTACTAGTATTGAAATAATGTATGGATAGATAACAATAGCATATACATAATTATTGTATATAATACATCGTATCTGAGAACCTACTGTAAATAGATACTCAATAACATGTATTATTATAATGATAACACGAGAAGGCGTTTGGCTTAGAGCACGAAGTAAAAAGACAAAGAATTCCATGGAATATAAATTACACAAATCACTTAATTATCTAGATCGTCAAGTAACGGAATGCGGACACAATAGGATTATCGATAGTCAATGAGCGCAAATGGGACGGTGATGCTTTACTGGAACATAATAGCAAAGTATAAGAAAACTTTGAATCCCTCCTATCTCCCATAAATTTTCTTAACTTTTCAGAACTAAAACTGAATTTCCACTCTCAAAATTGCTAAATTATTTGGGTTTTAATGATGATAATATGTCTTATATATGCTGTTTACATTCAGGCGACCTCCACGAACGAGTTGAGAGTCCCTTGGTTATTCGACTATTGACGTGTCTATTTTTTTTACTTACAGAAATAAATTAATTGTTGTTTTTTTATAAAAAAAAAGACCAGTGATAGCCGGTTAAATAATCTGCATCACATGGTGTTAATCAGTGAGGCTCGGGTTCGAATCCCGGCATGTAACAATCAGTTTTTCAAAACATACGTACATATTTATGAGTAGCTCGACGGTGAAGGAAACCCGCAGGTCCCAGAATTAATTCTGAAGCTTGTGTAACAGACCCGGTCCGGCGATGGGCTCACCACCTATCACGTTTACTGGTCCAAAGAATATCTCGTGAAACAGTGGGTATATCCAGAAATGGAATTTTCTGTGGGCCGCTTTCTGTGGGACGTTGCGATGTATATATAAAATCGAACATAAAAAAACCGTCCAGGATTGCGACCGCTTTCCCATCTTTCCGTTCCCCTTTATTTATTTATTTAAGATCATGTAGGTACCAAGAAAATGTACACAACACAGAATAAAGAATGTCTTTAGTCTGCATTTGTGTCAGAATCGCGAAAAATAATTAAATTAGTCTATTTGTTTTCCAAACGATTGCGATATTTTCAATTTGACGTTTGCGATTTGAATTGGCCAGTCCGGGGCAGTGGTCCAACTGATCTGTCCAACTAGTTGGACCATGGGTCTTTACTAGGGGCAGTTGTCCAACTTTCACCCAAAATGGCGTCATCTGCTTATAGATAATAGAGAACAATCATTTTTGTATTATAATTTTCTATCATTGCTAAATAAATCTACACCAAACTAGCTATCCCGTAATGAAACTTAAGTTGTACAGCTGCAGTTACAAAATCTCCGTCTAATCACTTTTCATATACTTACTTGGGTCAAAATAGAAAATGAGTGTCTAATAATTATTTTTTTCAACACATTTGCTCAAAACGACGTTTTTATTCCACCGATTTTTGGCTCATAATCCTAGATATTAAACACGCGTGCTTTTTCAGTATATTATTGAACGAGTGCCTTTAGTTTATTAACCCGACCAATTTACATTTGTACCCTAGTACCAAGTCGTAAGTAAGAAGAAGAAGAAGCGATATAATTTAGTCGGGTTATAACTTTTTATTTTAGCAACAAATAGTATTTATGCGAAAAATAACAGTAAATGGTAAATCCAGCTTTATTACTAAAAACTACATAAATTCATTCAAAATTATGTATGATTTCTGTTTTAAACATTACATTTAAACTTAATTATATTTTTAATCTTGGCTGTTGGCCGATCTAGTTCGCACCTTAGCCTTGCGCGCGCATCTGTATCGCGGCAAGAAAAAAAAACAACGCGCCATTTTTCGTAAATAATTGTCGGCTTTGACGAGGTTTGGATTAATTGTGAAGTTTAATATTAACGAAAATGTCTACTTCAAGTGAAGAACATGAAGAAAACCTATTATTAACTCCGCCGGACATACGTAACGAGGCGAAAAACGCGTGCGATAGTCTTTTGCCATCAAAATCGAGTGAAGTGTAAGTATTTAGCGGCCGGGCTATGAAAAATTTTTAAAATGGAAAACCGGCAAGAACGCTCATTCTTTCTCAGAAAAACGTCCGCCTATTCCACCCCTTGCTACGTCATAAATGTATAAGGTATTTGGTCTAAAGATCTTTAAGTCCATTTAGGGTTTAGGCTACTTCAGCATATACCAACATCGATTTAAGTCTAACTCTCTTTATGCCTACTTTGCGTTACGTTTTAGACGTCACGCGAATTAGTCTATTTACGAATTAGGTACACCTCGCGTTATGGGCCTTGAGCAAGTGTGTTGAAAAACGTCGTATGAAACACGTGTGCCTGTGACCATAATATACGCGGCTTTCTTATGGCGCACTCGCTTTCGCTCGTGCGCACACAATATCGCCTTGTATATAATGGTCAACTTAGCACACTTGTATCATAATGTACTATTTTACCACTATATTATATTTTGTAAAATATGGGCTTTTTGTGCCTGCAATAAAAACATTAATATTATTGTATTATTCTAGAATTGTATGATGTTATTGTTTTTGAACATTTAAATGTCTTGACTATTAAATGGCCGCGTCATGCGAATTACGCAGGCCGACGCAATTACTATAATTTTTGTTTTCATAGCGGCGTTTTAATAGTGACTAAATCCAGCAGTTTCAAGTTTAAGTATGGGATAATGACGCCCCATTTTCTTTTTATAGCACCTAAACTCGCACTTAAGTCAAGCTTCTCAGTGACTTAAGTAGTCCATTTTTACAGGGTGCTTATTAGACCAAGTTTTTAAGGATTGTGATATATTGACGCACCTACTACTGTTAAAAACATAAAGTGGGTCCTGCAGTATTCACGGAGGCTCGACACCGTTTCCGTTCGATTCAGAGCGAGTGAAAAATTTTCCGAAGTCGAATGTATCGACTTTGGAAACTGTATTCTAAGCGTTTCTGACAGCCACGGAAAATTTTCCGAATCCTTATGTCAAATATGACATTCGTTTTCGATACCGACATCTCTGAATAACCCATCTTCGACAGATTTTCCGATTCCGAGTCGAATATCGAAGCTCCGTGAATACGCCTATCTATGTTTTGACAACATGCTTTTCACGCGTTGTGGAATGGAGTACTTTCCTCCCTAGTTGCGTAAAATACCTGCTTACTAATTTAATACTACATATTTTCAATAGTTAAAAAAGATTGCGGATTTAAGTAGGTGACATGATGATGATGAGCTAATTGCTATTAAATACGATACTCGCGACTTTATTATTTTACATAACATGTATCCTATTTTCATTATACATTTTTTCGTACCAAAATGTAAAAAATCTTATTTGACTATTTTTGTATGTAGTTGACCTTGTCCGACGGAATAAATAACAATCGTGGTTTAGGCTGTGCATTGATGTATTCCCAATCACTATCATTTTATTTAAATAGAAGATTCGTTGTATAGATAAATCTGAAAGTGAGAATGGGATCACTCCACTGTTCGCAAAAGTTACCTAAAATTGAGCATTATTATTTTGATTATCTATCACGCCCAGCAAAGTTCAATTGATATCAATAATTTACTTATCATTTTTATCTTGCCGTCTTATCAAGTTAATTATCTATATTGAATTACTATCTTGAAAAATTATTTGACAACCGAAAGCAGCCGATTGAGGTGTGATACTGACTTATGCTAATAGGTAGAAAATCTCGACTATATCTAATCTTCTTTTTACCCGACTATGACAAGCCCAGGAAGGCTATATGCATGATCTTATAAGTATCGATGGGTGCCTCCAAATATAAATAACTAGCGACCCGCCCCGGCTTCGCACGGGTGCAATGCTAATACTAAAACCTTCCTCTTGAATCACTGTATCTATTAAAAAAACCGCATCAAAATCCGTTGCGTAGTTTAAAAGATTTAAGCATACATAGGGACATAGGGATATAGGGACAGAGAAAGCGACTTTGTTATATACTATGTACCTAGTGATATCGTATCATACATTCTCGTTATTGAGGAAAATTTTAAAACAATAGAGTCCCCATTACTAAGCCTCTGCTGTACGTCCGTCTGTCCATCAGTCCATCTGTCTGTCTGTCAGCGCGCTGTAGAACAGTTGAAGTTTTTACAGAGTGTGTATTTCATATTGGTGAAAAGTGGGTACCTATTTCCAGGAGTGGAATACCTCGGCCTACGCCTCCTTCAGGAAAAAAGGCGTAAGCATATTTTTATTTTCATCTGTACGAGTATTATTGCCGCTGAAACAACAAGTAGATAATAAAAAGGACTCGATTTTAAAAATGCCAATATCAATAACAAATTAAAAGGTTATTTAAATAAATTTATTTCAATATTTTGCTGTTACTAGTTGACGATAAAGATAAGTAAGTACCTAATGATATTGCATGCCTACGTAGTTCGATTATTTATTATATTATTTAATTTGAAGCACGCATCAATAAGCAAACGACCTTTAATTTTAAAATGTCAATAATGTGTAACTTTCAAGTATTTAATCATAAACTATGTATTTTTACACTATTTATGATATTAATATTAAATATAAATCAATTTCGTGCAACGCTATGTTAGCAAATAAAATAAATATAATAATTTAATTGCACACATACATACACGTAGAATAGTACATTATGGTACAAGTGAGTAAAGTTGGTGATTACCGCTGAGGCGCCATTGAGACCCGAGCCGTAGGCGAGGGTCATAAGAGAGCCGAGGACGGTAATCATCAATACACACGTGTATCATACGACGTTTTTCAACACACTTGTGAATAAATAATACTAAAAAATCATTTTAAAATAATCATTCGCAATGGCGGGGAAAATTAATTGGTTTTCCAATTTTTTATTTATATAATTTGGAAAAGGCAAAAGGATCTAGGCCCATACAGCCTCGTTTTCCTATGCGCTCGCATCTTACAATGGCGATCGGCCATGGACTAAAAAAATTAGGTTTCTTTTTCTTTGGTTTGTCGTGGATAGCGTTTTAGCCACGTACAAAATGGGGTATTTAAAGTTTTTACAGAGAAAACCAAAGTTATATTTGAGTGAAAGTTTTGTTTATTAAACACGTACAAGTTGAAATGATCTATTTAAATACGAAGTTGCATGAAATGAGCAAGCCATATTTGTGTATTAATTTATTAGTACGATTGAATACGATCTTTTTTGTATCGAAACTTTTTTAAGAACAAAGCAACTCTAGCAACAAAATTGAAAAAAAAAATCTATAACTCACTAGTGAATAATAGCAAACAAAAAGTCTCAGTTTGATTATAGGTGTCATTATGTGCCTAATTGCAGTGAAATTAGAGCCACTTTATGAGCAAGTGTGTTGAAAAATAATATAATATGACGCTGTAGCGCCACTACATAGAACGCGCCAATAGACGGCCGAGTTCTAAAACCGCGCTATAGAAGTTTTCTAATGAGTATTGTATAAATACAACTGTCCTACATCAACCGTTGAACCGCGGTCCCCAGGCACGATCACCTCGCCTGGCGGAAGATCTCCCTTTTCACGATGGAGGAGCATTCCACCTCCGCTCCACCATAACGCCATTTCCCACTCGGGTAGGCAGAGACATAGACCGGCCATAGCTATGAACTATATATACTTACGATAACTACTATTCCCTACTAATATTGTAAATGCGAAAGTAGCTCTGTTTTTAGGGTACCGTATGCAAAGGGTGTCAACGGGATCAAGGTTTAGCCTCCAATGTCTGTCCGTCTATCAGTCGGCGGTATCTCATGAACCGTAATAGGTAGACAGTTGAAATTTTCGAAGAATGTGTATTTCTATTGCCGCTATAACAATAAAAATAAAAATGTATAAATGAAAGGGGTCCCCATGTAAATGTTTTTTTTTTATTTATTCTACGGTGTTAAGGAACTCTTTGTGTGCGAGTCCGATTCACACTTGGCCAGTTTTCACGGCTATCCGGTGAACTGGTTGATAATATTTGGCATTTACATATATTGATATTGGCAGAAAGGGCATACTAGTCATCTTAAATGGGGATTAGCCAGCAGCTATAATACAGGTTTTCCTAATTTAGCTGTTGGCTGCCAATATAGCTTAAGCCTTAGCCTCTCGATACTTGCACTTTGTCAATACTTGAGTGTATTAACTACTTGTAAACAGGTTAAGTTTTTGTATACTAATAAACTTATTAATAACTTACTACTATCACGATTAGGGGTCATAAGAATATCTCGTGATAAGTGGGTATATCCAGAAATGGAATACCTCCGCCTACCCCCTCGGAAATAAAAGGGGCGACATTATTTGTTATTTGGTTTTTGTTTTATTATTATTTTTATTGAGGAAGGACACATGTATTAGGGTACTTTTCTTCCCGGTAAAACATATCCTACTTATTCCTAGAGGACGCGATGACTCAAAAACACGCAGACGGAGTCGCGACCTCATCTACTTTTCTATTGTTACTCGTACTATAGTTAACGGGGATGTCTCGAAACGCTAACTAGTTTTTACCAGACAGTCATCCTCTTCTTTTATGTATATCTATCTATATCTATACTAATATTATAAAGAGGAAAGATTTGTATCTTTGTATCTTTGTCCTACGAATATTATAAACGCGAAAGTTTGTATGGATGGATGTATGGATGGATGTTCGTTCCTCTTTCACGCAAAAACTACTGAACGGATTTTAATGAAACTTTACAATTATATAGCTTATACATCTGAATAACACATAGGCTATATTTTATCTTCGTATTCCCACGGCAACGGGAACTACGCGGGTGAAACCGCGGGGCGCTGCTAGTTACGAATAAATTCAAAAACTACTGGACCGATGCTAAAAATTCTTTCACTAATGGAAAGTAAGAATATCCCTGAGTGACATAGGCTATATTTTATTTCCGTATTCCCACGGGAACGGGAATAAAGCGTTATATAGCGTTTATAATGATGGAAAGCTATACTTGTTATCACAACATTTCGACAGCGCGGCGAGTGGCATATGGAAAAATTCCCCACTTTCTGCTATGCAAACTCCATCAGATTTAAATTTTAAAGGGCCGCCAAGTATTGCTCGAATAGCTTTCGTTCGAAACACGTGAGTGCATTTTATTTCGTAAAATCGAGCATGGCTAACCCATAGACGTCGATACAGTATTTATATAGCCCGCTTCTTATTCGCGAGGCTCGGGTTCGAATCCTTTCATGTACTGATTAGTTTTTTTTTTTTTACCAAAAAGCTTACATACTCGTACATATTTCTCACTAACTTGATTGTGAAGAAAAACATCGTGTGAAAAAACGCAGGTCCAGCAGAATTTTTTTCTGAGATATGTGAAACAGCGCCCCGGTCTGGCGATGGGCTCACCACCTATCACGTTTAGGGGTCCATAGAATATATCCGTGAAACGTGGGTATTTCCAGAAATGGAATACGGGAATCAAATATACTTAGTCTATGTTACTCAGGGACATTCTAGCTTTCCATTGGCGAAAGAATTTTTAAAATCTATCTAGTAGTTTTTGAGTTTATTTGTAACAAAAATACAAACAAACAAAAATACAAATCTTTCCTCTTTATAATATTAGTATAGAAAAAGTTGCTATCCCTAATAGTTATAAAATGAAAACCGAAATGCATTTATAAAAGTGTTTTGGGATAAGCTTTTTAACTAATGATTACTTTCAATTTAGATTCAATACAGTGAAATACTCAATTGGAAACAAGTACGGCTGCTAATTACATAATATAATCTATATATACATAGAATTTAGGAACCCTACTTGAGGAAAAGTACTCTACATTCTGAATATATCAACCATACCTTTACTATACTATTCAACACCCTATACTATTATTGCAAAAAATACAATTTTATGTTAAGTAATTCAAAGTAATGATATTTATAAGTTTATTTCTCTATATTAAATTGTTTCCATTAATAGGACTTTATAATAATAAAATAATCGAAAAAATTGTAAAATGAGGGTATTTCCACGAATGGAATACCTCTGCCGACCCCGTTTTTTCAGCGTGAGCTTTTCCGCTACCTAAAAATAATTCTCGTTCATCCATAAAATAAAATTAACTTATAATAAAATGACCCTGAGTTACCAATTACCGAGTAACCTAGAAGACTGACGTGACGACGTGACTGCTTAAAATTCATACTGCGGTTGCAGATATAAAAGTAATTTTCCTTCATCCCAATTAGGTTATCTATCAAAGATGTGTAGATTGAGATCACTTTAAATTCATAAACAGTACCTAGCAATGCCGTCTGTATACTACAAAATCAAGTTTACGATTTGCTGGTTACATAAATGGGAAGTCCATTGCCATTGCCTACCTCTTCAGGGAAAATGCGGTGAGCGTAGCTTGTTTAAAGGGGAAAAGCCCAGTATTCACGATATCCTTTTGAGTGCCACTACATCAGATTTCCAGAATAAAAAAAACATAGCTCTTTCTTCTGCATTGCATCAAGATCGGTTCAAGCGGTTCAAGGGATTAGTCTGGAAAACGTAACAAATTGACAGACAGTTACGTTCGACTAGCTTAGATTATCTATAGTGTGGATTTCTCTATTAAGCTTTTATCATTCATCTAATAAGCTTTTATCTCACATGTAATATATATTTTTTTACATTAACGTATAACAAGCACCTACAAACCTGACTGTGTGATAATAGTACATTATGATATAAGTGCGGTAGGTTGAAAATTACAGCCGAGGCGATATTGCTAGCCCGAGCCGTAGGCGAGGGCTACAAGTCAGCAGAGGCTGTAATTATCAAAGCGCACGTATGTCATACGACGTTTTATAACACATTTGCGAGGAAATAAAATAAAACTCCGACTATGGTAAACGAATAAAAACAATACAGCGTTAAGAAAAAGCGCGCGGCGCGCATCATCATTTTTTTTAGGAAAAGGCACAAAAAACAGCCAGTACTTATTACTAATAAAGTAAAATAATATTTTTGTGTTTTTGTTAGAGATGGGTTGTAAATTGTAATTTACTGTCAAAATTAATTAAATTAAATAATTATGTACACATTATGTACATAAATATTTCTTTATTATATTTTATCTCCCAAAGTTAATTTTAATCATAAAATGTTGACAACTTTTTTGACATAAAAACTCTGCTGAGATTTTAAAAAGTACCGTTCGTTTTAAGACGGAGCATCTTGATAAACCGTGCGTTTTACTTTACACTTACCGCACTTGGGCGTAATGAGATAGGTAACGATATTAAAATTGGTGAAATAAGACACCTTTTACGAGCAAATGTGTTATAATAGTACATTATGATATAAGTGCGGTAGGTTGAAAATTACAGCCAGCTCGTCGAGCCGTAGGGCTACAGGTAAGCAGAGGCTGTAATTATCAAAGCGCACGTATATCAATAGACGTTTTATAACACATTTGCGAGGAAATAAAATAAAACTCCGACTATGGTAAACGAATAAAAACAATACAGCGTTAAGCAAAAGCGCGGGGTGCGTATCATAATTTTTTTTAGGCAAGGGCACAAAAAACAGCCAGTATTACTAATAAAGTAAATTCATATTTTTGTGTTTTTGTTACAGATTAATTAATTGGTTGTAATTTTACTGTCAAAATTAATTAAATTAAATAATTATGTAAATAAATATTTTTTTATTATATTTTATCTCCCAAAGTTAATTTTAATTATAAGTTGTCAACTTTTTTGACATAAAAACTCTTTGCTGAGATTTTAAAAAGTACCGTTCGTTTTAAGACGGAGCATCTTGATAAACCGTTCGTTTTACATTACACTTACCGCACTTGGGCGTAATGAGACACAATACGATATTGAAATTGGTGAAATAAGACACTTTTTACGAGAAAATGTGTTATAAAAAAATATATATATCAAAGATCCGTCCGACTGCTTAAAAGAGATGGAAACCACACGACCTGTTAGTAACATAGGTAGTATAGACCATCTGCTGCACAATCTTATTACAATCTCATGTAGTCGAAGACATGTTCTTAATTTAACAATAACTACATATTGCATCCGACTGCATGAAATAGTTGTAAGATTCTGCACTACAGAACTTAGAATCATTATAGGTCCTAAATGGTCATTCAGAAAGAAAAAAATTATAAGAAAAATCTAATTTTCATATACTTATCCAATTATACATAACTTAACATAGTTCGACGACTTTCGACTTCTTGCCTTTATTTTTATATTTCACAATATAGCGTCTAGTAGTCGTCAGATTGAAATTTGATTACTTTCATGTATTTCGTGCCACTCGCAAGATAGAGACGAATCGACTGACGTAAGAATCATCAAAATCGGCCCACGAGTTAGTCTCCCGAGGCCTAGAAAGGAACATACATAGGCTGATAAACACATTACTCTCCGCAGTCTTGTGATAATAATAATAAAAAGCACAACATTGTCCAAAGAAATGAAGACGAATCGAGAGTCTCTCGACTTCAAAGTTTGTAATGTTTTTAAGGCTATATGATGATCCAAAACTCGCATTACATAAATACTAGGCACATACATACCTCCTACTGTAACCCGGCAAATATAAAATGTTTATGCTTCATTGAAATAATATATCTACAGACAGTGATAACGCATAAATAGAGTAATCGTAGTTGTTTAGTCTTGGTGATAAACAGTATCGACTCGAATGATAACTTTATCATAACTTAATACAGTATCAATTCAACTTTCATAATGGATTAATTTAAAATCTCGTTGTCGAACAAATCAAACTTAATTGGAAAGTTTTAGTTAAGTAAACCGCCTGAATATTACAAGACTAAAGTAATACACAAGTTTCGACTGACTATGTAAATGTTTGGTTTCAAAAGTTTAGGGATGCTGGATGAACAAACTCATAAGTACATAAGGCTGATGATAATCCCTAAAAAAATTTAGAACAATGTGTTCTCAAAGACTTCACGTGTTATATTTATGATGCTCTTTTAGGTAAAAAATCGTTTGCTTTTGTCAAGTCGAAGAATAATAATAAGATCAAAGAGTAAAAACTTTGTAGTTAAATTGATGGAGTTCATAAGTAATTATGTAGAGTGTTGATATTCTTGAGCAGTGATAGCCTTTACGGTTAAAGAGCCGGCCGAAAATCAGTGAGGCTCGGGTTCGAATCCTGGCATGTGCCAATGAGTTTTTCAAAAACTTACGTACATATTTATCACTAGCTCGATGGTGAAGGAAAACATCGTGAGGAAACCCGCAGGTCTCAGAATAAGTGACATGTGTAAATAGACCCGGTCCGGCGGTGGGCTCACCACCTATCAGGCATCAGCACTACTGGTAGTGCCATGTGGTAGTGTCAAGGGAAACAAACGTAACGTTTAGAGGTCCAATGTATCTCGTGAAATGTGGGTATATCCAGTAATGGAATACCTCTGCCTACCCCCTCGGGTATGAAAGGCGTGAGATTATTATTTTTATTTATTTTTATTTATGATATTCTTTTAAATATAGGACTGAAATAATACTTATTACACCAATTACTGTGTCAAAAAACCGGATGTTTATCTTTTGCAACACATACATGTTAAACTTAGGTACCTACTTATATGCAAAATAATTTGTGCATCCACAAATTATGCAAATTCAGAGTCGAAGGAAGCGGTTTTTTTGTGTTAGTTATACAGAATATCCACAGCAGCCCTTTCGTGTCCCATACCATAACTGATACAACTCGTCTCTCAACAGCTTTTTCTGAGTCTGGCGGATAATATGTTTCCGAGAAGCGCAGGTAGAGTAGCGTGTTGGCATGTGAAGATTGTGGCGGCTCCCTTACAATTGCGCTGATGAATTTCGGAGTTCAATGAACGATCCAGTTTTTTGGACTGACCAAACAACTCGACTTCAAACATTTCTTTAAACTGATTGCTTACAAAGGGAAACTTATCCACATAATAGGTAGTATTTGTTTAGTTTTAAAATAAGGGCATACCACATATTACCATAACTGATGCACTCACATTATGTAGGTACACATTATAAAAATTGAGACCACCACCTATCACGTTTTGGGGTCCAATGTATCTCGTGAAATGTGGGTATATCCAGTAATGGAATACCTCTGCATACCCCCTCGGGGATGAAAGGCGTGAGATGAGACATTCTCTCGCTTAAATTACCGCTTCTACGCCATGTTTTAATGAGATGAGTGTCTAGATGACATGTCGAAGAATGATTCCTCTTTTCTTCCATGACTAGGCCCTTTAGTAGTCATTTTAAATTTCTTTATTGTAATACTTAGTTACCTTTCGCAAACACCATCTCTCAATCCGTGGTGGGCTCGCGTGGGAGATTATGGTCCATACTAAGATCTTAGCTTCGCAGTGGGCTATTACGGGTTGATGACGCAATGATGTCCTTTCGCAACTCTGAGATTTTCCTATTTTTAATTATCATTTGATAAATATATTTGTATGTATTATTGTCCAATTAACATCTTCAGTTTACATGGTGAGGTGATTTAGTAACATCACATCAGTAGGTACCTTTGTAGATCTGAATTAGGTTTTATGAATATATTACTGCGAGTAGATAACACAAAATAAGCTTCGACAGACTCTACGTTATTTATGAAACATGATTTTCCGATTAAACTTCATCAGAGCCCGGAGTTATCGACATCGAGTGAAAACCATCAGTTTCCATTTTAATAGTAAGTCTGCAGAGTTCAAATTTGCGTAGAAATGTTGTTACACTGCAGTTGGAAATACGAGATATTGAATTTTAACCCGAACGCCAACAGGCTTTACAGTGCTAAAAATAGTAATTCCAGAAATAGGGTGGAAAATTCATTTCAACATAATTTTGATGCCAGCGGACAGAACTTAGTGTATATATATATATATGTATATATAATCTTACGCCTAATATCCCCGATGGGGTAGGCAGAGCTATTCCATTTCTAGATACCCACTTTTTGACGAGATATTTTTTGGACTCCTAAACGTGATAGGTGGTGAGCCCATCGCCGGACCGGGTCTGATAGCAGTGATGGCCTTATGGTGAAAGAGACTGCTTCACATGATGAAAATCAGTGAGGCTCGGGTTCGAATCCTGGTATGTACCAATGAGTTTTTCAAAACTTACGTACATATTTATCACTAACTCGACGGAAAACATCGTGAGGAAACCCGCAGGTCCCAGAATTAATTCTGAGACATGTACGTGTAACCTATAGTGTAAGTATAATAAACACCGACCGTTTTAGATTATTTATTATTGATAAATTTACAAAGATCTTCCATCTATTTATTGAATCATCTTTCAAGCACAAGCAAATCAGACATCTTTGCATATAGGGTAAGTTTAAAATAGTTCATGTTACTCCATTGCAAATCAAATAATAGGTTTTTTTTTTACTTTGGGGGCAAACGAAGGCGAAATTTCTAAAGCTACTAGGGCAAGAGGTATCAAAAGTAATATGAAAGAACTTCGATGTGTTTTGTAGTGTGCGAACTTCGTTTGCACATTACAAAACATATTATTATTTGTTTTTATGCCTCGTGGTTTTTCAGTTATGATGATTAATGTTGAAAAAATACCATCCCTTTGTCTAAAGTGTGCAAAGCGCAAAATCTAAAAGAATTAGATAGGTCCTAGTGGTACAATTACAGTTAGAGATATCGATTAATTTCTCCAACTTTTCTCAGATATCAGCAATAATCTCTTAAATAAGTAAAAACTTAGCTAAGCGGCTTAGCTGACCAATAATACCTATAGATACATATTCATAGAAAAGGTACGAAACCCTCCGTGCCTAATTCCGACTATCACATGGTTTAATTTAACAGTTTATGCAGCGCAAGAAAAAGATTAGGTACAAAACAATAGCCCTTGGACGAGACCATCTGGTTACGGATCACCTTGACATGAAGAACAAAACTGTCTTGGATTAGATCAGCCATGGGCTAATTAGTTCAACGCTAGAATCCAATAAAAGATGTCGTCAATTCTACTGACTCTGTGAAATTACTGTTTTCAGGATTTGTTTGTTTTTGTCACAACTTCAAACTGCGTATGCAATTTGGGAGAGTTTTCAATTTGGAAATAATTCCTGTTCCCGTGGGAATACGGGAATAAAATATAGCCTATGTTACTCAGGGATCTTCTAGCTTTCCATCCATCCATCCAGTGAAAGAATTTTTAAAATAGGTCCAGTAGTTTTTGAGTTTATTCGTAACAAACATACAAAAATACAAATCTTTCCTGTATATAATATTAGTATAGAAGTATAGATACGAGGCAAACCCCCACCATAGAAACAGGGTGTTTCTATATAATTTAACTCACTTTTTGTACCTACATTTCCTTCTTAAGTACGGAATCCTTGATGAACGTGTTCGATTCGCACTTGCTCGCCGTATTTATTTTACTAGCTCAGTAAGAACACAAGGTTGCATTGTAAAGCTCGCATGATCATTATTTTATTACATTGACTAGCTTTCGTAAATGTACTGACTGACCCAGTTGATAAAAAACTCTTTATGTATTGGATAACTCAACTTCGAGTCGACGTATCAACGTAAAAAATGCACCTATGTTACTCAGGGATACCTATTGGTAAAGATTTTTTTTAAATCAATTCAGTAGATTTTGAGTTTATTCGTTACAAACATACAAAAATACAAATAGCTTTGTAATTACAACAAAACTTTATGGTGTAGGTGTGTAGGCACGAATATGAAAACCAAAGAGGTTGGAAGAAAATCATTTAGGAGAGAAACTTTTTCTTTAAACGTCTTTGATGAAAACTTATTCAAAATACTGAATAAGTATAAATGATACTCTACAGTGCATGTAAAGTTAGAATACCTGGTTGCTCTGTAATAGTACTATAACGATGAGTTTATAATTCCGTTACAGAATAAGTATAATACCTACTAGAAGAACAAGAGAAAAGAAATTAATCCAACCAAAATCTAACAATTACTACGGTGAAAGAACAACTAGGTTTCTAACGCCTAAGATATATAATAAGATTCCATATTTATTAGTTGTAAACAAACGCTAAAAAACATCTGACAAACACACAGACTGACAATTACTGTCATTTTTTTTGCAAGAGTTTTTATTGAATAAGTATGGTTATAAATACGTGAATAAATAAGTGTAGCAGTGGATAATGCATGTGTGTGTAGCTACAATCTATGCTAAATCAATAACAGACGAAAGGGGGCGTTATTCTCGCCGACAAACTGTAACTGTTCTATATATTTGTAAAAAGAAAATTAATAAATAATAATACTAATATTGGTGTAGATAGATGTACATCGATCACTTACAATCTTAATATAATATGTAGGTATAAGTAGACTTGAGTCAAAAGAGTCATCGACTAACGAACCGTAAAAAACCGCATTTGCAACGTATTTCACACATAAACAAATTCGGCTCCATTATCAAGAATGTATTTTCCGCAGACATACTTACAAAGTTATCTGCCCAAATTTTAACAAAGTTTTTATCAAATAAATACGTACATAGGTTGGACATAGGTCATAGCGATTTAGCGATAATGATGCAGTAGTCAATGTTAAAATATTAAAATGTGCAGATATATATAAAAAAAAAATTATAATCAAGGTAGTGACCCCGTTACCGGACAAGGCTGCAGTTACACAAGTCTCATAATTAATTCTGGGACCTGCGGGTTTCCTCATCAGAACTTTTTGGAACATACCCTCGCCAGGATTTGAACCTGAGCCTCACGAATGAGAAGTGGGCTCTTTAAACTATACGATGATCATGATTTTTTGCCTATCTAATTTAAATAATTTTAATTACAAATAATGCTTATTAATACATAATTTGCGTTGAAACAATTCACATAGGGTTTTTAATCCCAAATTAGACAGAACCTGTAGGTACTATAGGGACTACCTATTATACAACTGATATCTAATAATAAAACTTTTTAAAACATACAAATAATACTTACTTGAAGTATTTATATAACTTCATGGTCTAAGATATCCTCCAAATACAACGGTGATAAAGACAGATACGAGGAAAGATCAATTCAAGCGGAGGTATAAAGTGGACAGACGGACGGACGGTTTGACGGTTTACTGTTATTGGATAATAGCGATAGGGTGCACTCGGCGTGGAAGATCAATGACAAACGATTTGTGAACCTTTCTGCGTGGCCTTTTACGAATCATTTAGCGCGCTTTTTGTTTGTTACAGCGCCTCGTAACGTTACAAGAAAAGGTAGAGTGATTAATGACTTTTTGTAAAATGTAATTCTGTCTGCGGAGCCCGCGTCAATCTCATTCCCGTTCCCGTGGGAATTTCGATACACCTTTTGAGTAGATGCCTCTCTGCCAACATACTAAAAGTCATATTCATTCTAAAATTCTGCGTCCTACTTCAAGAGATTGAGGCTGTGCGTTGGTTGGTCGCTCAGCCAGGACCTCTATAGGTAGATATAAGACAAAACTTACTGATAAAAAGTATTTTCTTAACCAGTTTCGTTTCGGCTAAAGGAGTTCACGATATAACCTGCCGGCTGCTATAGAATAGAGTCGTTCTGGTGCAGTTTAAAATAAACCCAGTCAACCATGAGCGTCCCACGGGCGCAGGACAATAGATAATCATATTTTGAGCTAGTATCCGAGCTTTTGGTTTGAAGGGCCAAATCAACTAGTGTCAATCAGCTAATCAGCATAAATCGGCGGCAATAAGTCTATAATGTTGCATTGAGAAGACCGCTAACTGCATGAGATTGTTGTAAGATTTTGCAGCACATTGTCTTTACTTCCTTCTTCACTAATAGGTCTTGTTTCCAGCTTTTTAGGCAGTCAGGTTTTTGATTTTTTTAATTAACTTTTTTATTATTAAACTTTTATTTAAAAAATTTTAGCGTGCCGCACTGTTGGTGAAACTTTAATTAATAATAAATAAATGCATTAAATTTTACTTAAAATAACATATCCTTGTTAATCGCCACATTGCCTGACGACACATTAATTGCAGCTAACCATGTTGTAAAAACATTTTACAATGAATAAAATACTATATTGAGTAATAAAATATAAACAATATATTTTCGCAGAAGTAAGTCTATTATATATTTTTTTTTATTTCAGAACATTTTAACTAGACTAGCAGCCGTGCTGCTGGCTGCAGCAACTATATCGTCAAGCACAGTCCTCAAATCGCAGAGTAACGCAAAAGATGGAAACTTTGAACTTCTTATTCTGCACAACAACGACATGCATGCCCGCTTCGAGCAAACTTCTCAACTGAGTGGGGCATGCACCATAGCGGACAGAGAAGCTGGGAAGTGCTATGGAGGGTTCCCAAGGGTAGCTCACGTGTAAGTATCAATATGCTTGAGGACCCGTCTTTTGCAAGCCTCCATCTAAGACAATATTTGAATATCCGCCAGCGTCAAATGGCATTTGGTTACCATCTAAAGTTAAATTCGACGTTTGCGATTTGAATGAGAACCCAAAATGGCATCTGGCGAATAAAGATCAACAGTTTTTTTTTTATTATGGTCACATTGCTATCTATACTTCTATACTAATCTATACTAATATTATAAAGAGTTTGTTACGAATAAACTCAAAAACTACCGACTGGACCGATTTAAAAAATTCTTTCACCAATAGAAAGCTACAAGATCCCTGAGTAAGATAGGCTACATTTTATTTCCGTATTCCCATGGGAACGGGAACTACGCGGGTGAAACCGCGCAGAACCGCTATTATACTTATAAAGCGGCGTCAATATTTCCTAATTGAAACTTAGGTGGAGCGGCTACAGACCTATTCAACAAAGAATGTTTGTCAAAAAACGCTTTCCCTATCATGAGCATGCTTACCCGGTATAATATTAAATATTATGTCATGGGAGAGTAAAGTACAACTCTTAGTATCTCTTTTATCATTTATTTGCTCGTATACATCCGCTCAAACGAGATGAAAATATGAAGTTAAACATATTATCTGAGTTGTAAGACCGAGCAAATTGAAGATTTTATATCTACCTTGAGCAGGTATATGACAAAATCTTGTTTTATTTCGCACCGTGGACTACTCATATAGCTTTCTGTTGTACCCGAACTTATTCTGCAGTGTCTCTTCCAAAGTAAAAAGACTAAAGGAAGAAGGGCATCTGTCTTCCAATTACTGCGTTACAAATGTAGGTAATATAGTGCATCCTAAAAGCCGACAGTTACCCGCAACACTACTGCGGAGCGCCAGATTGCATTCTGACAGATTAATGATAGTCCTGAAACATAAAAAAAAGATGAATCATAAAGAAAACTAACTCGCGAAGAACTGTGCGAAGAACCGACAACCGTTGGGGTAAACGTGTTCTGAAGTGGAGACCGCGACTCGGCAAACGTAGTGTAGGACGCCCTCCGGCCAGCTGGGATGTCGATCTGCAAAAGGCTGCAGGCAGATGCTGGATGCGTCGAGCTGAAGACAGGGCGCTCATTCGGTTAGGCCTGTGTCCAGCAGTGGACAAATGTAGGCTGGTGATGATGATGATCGAAACTAACTGGATGTTTTCTCAATTTCAGAGTGAAGGAAGCTAGAAGAAAAGCAGCGTCTGGGGAAGGTCCCCCAGTCCTCTACTTGAACGCTGGAGACACTTATACAGGGACCGCCTGGTTCACTATTTACAAGTGGAAGATTGCTGCAGAGTTTATAAACGCGCTGCAACCGGATGCTGTGGTGAGTCTTTATAACATTGGTGATGCCGTTTCTGTTCTTTCCGTCGCTTTTATCTCAATCAAAGTTATATCGTCGCTCTCTTGACTTGTGTTCTTATAACATTCGAGCCTAGCACACTGCACTATATAAGTAGTGCAGATATGATCCAAATACGGGTGAAAGTAAATTATCAGGTACTTATTTAAATAACTGAATCTCTGTATGAAGTTACGAGAAATTAAATTAAGAAGAGAAGATAAACTATACGTTTCTTGTTATTAACAACAACATTTTAAGTCAACAGAGCGAATTTTACTTCGAAACTTACGGTGGCGTCTTAAAACAGCAAAATTTGGATGTGTGCAATTCAATGTCCTACGTGCTACGTGTGCTTGCATTAAACTTCGCTAACGTCTCGGAGACTTATTGATTGCGCTATCTCTCATTCTACATCATTAAATTAAAGCGAGAGAGCAACAGGCTTATCTATCCTATTCAGGATACGGTAACCAAGTTTCAATCTGTGAAATGAAATAATTATTAGAATATACCTAGCTACTATAGATTGACTTGATTATGAATTCGGATCACTTATTTAGTAACCAGATGTGAAATCTGCTTTGTTATTTGGTATAGACTTCTCTGTATGGCACATGACCGTATGTGACATACTGTGCAAAAATATCCAGATTCATCATTTTCTTGCCCTATTCCCATTATTTGGGATCGGCGCACTATGTTTTCTCTTGCTATTTATATCCAGATTATGATGGAAATTTCTATTATGTATAATATCAACTTAAGGTTATGAGCAATTTAGGCAAACGGTTGTTCTGTGCTGGTGAACTCGGACTTGAGAAACCTGTAGCTGATAATTTATCATTATTTGTGTTTTTGTATTGTTTTGTGTCGTCCTGTGTGGTAAAGTGTATTTACTACGTTAATCAGTGATTGAAAAAGTCGGTGCCTCGTGTTGTCCTATCAATAGTTTTATTGGTGTATCGTGCCGTGTGTTGCGTTCATATGTCTGATATATCACGGAGGATATATATACATTGTATTAACTATTTATAGCATCATGTTAAAAAATCATTAGATGTGCAAATTCTACAGACAAGACTAATAAATCAGCTAAGAACGTAGGTACGTAGAAAAAACTTTGATTAATAATGACACAAATTTTCAGACTGCGCTAAATTCATCATGACTTAGGTAAATGTTTTATGATGGAATTACAACATACACATACCTACACGATTACCTTTATTATCAAAGGAGAAACATGTTTTCTCACATTGGCGATAAGAGTGAGTTTATTTTATTTACTTTGAATTTAACTACTAAATCTTAACTAACATCCTAGTTCTAGTATCATATTCTACTAATATACTAACTATATATAACATTTAATAACTCAATGATTCTAGATTAAGATTGTGGTGGTGGTTTAATGGATATAAAGTATAGTGGGATTTTTAGGGTTTGGTTTGGTTACTGCATGGTGATTGGTTATTTATTAAAAAAATAGGTAACCTACTACTAAAAATCCGAAATCCCGCTAAGGAAATCGCACTAGTTGTATTATATGAGTAATAAAGATAACTAAATCTCTTAATATTACTTCCTGATGCCTTTTCTAACCTACTAAACAATTTAAATTTACTATGCAAACTCGTTTTCTAATGTCTTTCTTTATCAATCGTCTTATTTTTTATATGATTTGATATTTTAAACTAATTCCATGGTTTACTGTTTCAGTCACTCGGCAACAACGATTTGGAGAATGGCTCGGCGGAACTGTCACCATTTTTAGATTCCTTAAATACAACCATACTGGCTACCAACGTCATACTAAGCAATCCAGTCAAAAGTTCAAAATTGGTGTCATCTGCAATATACCTCTTAGGCGAAACGAAAGTAGGACTAGTAGCTTATCTAACACCTGAAATGGTCGACAGCAATGGCACTATAGAATACATTGATGAAGTAATAGCTCTCAAAGAAGAAGTATCAAAACTCCAGGCACAGGATACCAATATCATCATAGCACTAGGCCATGCCAACTTAGAGACAGATTTAGAAGTAGCCAGGGAGGTTGAAGGAATTGATCTAATTATTGCTGGTCACAAAAACACTTTTTATTGGAATGGCACAACAGCTGATGTACAAATTCTAAATGAAGCCCTTGTTGTGACACAAGAATCTGGAAAAAATGTTCCTATAATCTCATCTTACACGTACAATAAGTATCTTGGTAAGGTTAACATAGAATTCGAAACAAACGGTGAAATCACTTCTTACCATGTAGAGCCAGTCGTTCTGGACGAAACAATCCTTCAAGACCCCACAGCAGTAGACATTGAAAATAAACTTGGTTCAGAATTTGTTTCTCGATCTGAAGAAGTTGTTGGTCAGACAGCAGTCGTACTAGATGGAGAGACTTGCAAAATAGCAGAGTGTAATCTTGGAAACTTAATCACTGATGCAATGATCTATTACTACGCTGTTAATTTCGAAGGTGAGCGTTGGACTGATGCCCCTATTGCTATACTACCGGGAGGTGACATTGCAGCTTCAATTTCACCTCAAAACCGACCGGCATCCGTAACTAGAGGTGACTTGATGACCGTCTTGCCTATTGAGAGCCATCTTGTGGCAATAACAATGAACGGAACCGTGTTAGAGAAACTTTTGGAGCATTCTGTTGCAGAATATAGTCTTGTAAATCCAACAGAAAACCTCTTACAATTTTCTGGAATAAGAATTGCTTACGATATGAACAAACCAGTTGGTTCAAGAATAGAGACAGCAGTAGTTCGCTGCTGGGATTGTTTTGTCCCCGAGTTCTATAGTATTGACGATTGGAGGTCCTATAAGATACTTATGCCAGCTGCTCTTGCGGATGGTGCATATGGATATTCCATGCTAGAGGGACTGTCCAAAGAGAATATAGTATATGACGAAATAACTTGCACAATGGAATACTTAGCCCTTCGTAGCCCCGTGTACCCAGAAGTAGCCGAACGTATTCATATCAATAACTTTCAAGAAGAAGTGGAAGAAGAAATACATGAACCAGAATTGCCACCGGAAGAAGAAGACATAAATGAACCACAAGTGCCTCCAGAAGAAGAAGAAGAAGGAAATGAACCCGAATTGCCCCCAGAAGAAGTAGAATGCAGTCCTCAGCCAGACTCAGCAAGTTCTTTATATTCGACAATCCCTGTTCTTATCATCACATTAATTACTCTCGTGGTATCCTAAACACTGTGACAGAATCAACAATGTGTTATATTATAATAATTATTAATATGTACATATACATTTTTATCTTCTTTTGTAAACTTACTGTTTTATATTTTAATCAAACTTACCTCCCCTCAGTGCCCTGCATCTTTTACTTAAAGTTTCCAATGACAAACTTCAACCTGATTTGGAAAATAACATCCGTGAGTCTACTTTTGATTTTTACTAAGCATGCCAATATATTTATTTATATTTTTTTAATCTTGAGTTCGCATGAAAAGCGTGAAAATAAGAGGGGGGGGATAACTTATGAAACAAAATTATATTAGCTAAAATGAAATTTTGAATTCTTTCTAAAATACTGGTGATAAGTGGGCACCAGAACATCTATGTAGGTATATATTTAAAAAATATAGTACCTATCCTCTTAACTCAAATTGTGTCGAGCAGTTTACCATAAAATTGTAGTTTACTTTACTACTAGTCTTTCTCTATATTTTTAGATAATGATATTTAAGTTTCGTGTGTTATTTTACCCCCTTAAACAAAACATGCTACCCTGGATACCTTTAAAATTACAAGGTAGTAAATTATAAGCCAACTGGATTTCTACAATGTGACTGGTGAATCGAGAGAATCCTTCAAGGGGGCTAATTAGAAGTCCATTTTTATATAAAAAAACACTATCTTAATTTTCTCAAATAAAAGGTTAAATTATTCAGTTTTAGCATATAGGTACCTACTCGCAAAATCAGCTGCGCGAGTAGCGCCTCGGCAATACACTACGTAGTATATGGCAATTTCAAAATAATGGTATATTAGAAAAATACGCAAAAGTAGTAAAATAAAAGTAGTATTTTAGTTAAAGAGCCGGCCGAAAATCAGTGAGGCTCGGGTTCGAATCCTGGCATGTACAAATGATTTTTAAAAAACTTACGTACATATTTATCACTAGCTCGACGGTGAAGGAAAACATCGTGAGGAAACCCGCAGGTCTCAGAATTAATTCTGAGACATGTGTAAACAGACCCGGTCCGGCGATGGGCTCACCACCTATCACGTTTAGGGGTCCAATATATCTCGTGAAATGTGGGTATATCCAGTAATGGAATACCTTTGCCCACCCCCTCGGGGATAAAAAAGGCATATATATATATATATATAGTATTTTATTATGTTGGTCGGTCACTCTGTTCTTCCTGAGAGGATTTCCTCGATTTACGAGTCACACTGTATAAATCAAAAAAATATTAGCATGACTGTAGGATTGGGTTTCTATTTTAAGAGTTTTGTTTATACCTACAAAGGCTTATTGCTTTTGTGTATCAGCAATCTAAGCTATTTCTAGAGCTACTACAACTACGAAATTAAATCTTTATACTGCCTTTCTATTGACTGCAGACGCATGCACCTAAAACAACACTTTATACTTAACATAGGTAGATAGTTACTTAGATACATATAGTATAGAGCCATACAAGTGCCATATTTTTATATTTTAGAATGAATAATATTATAAGTGCATCTTCATTAATCATGCTAATCATTATATGCAATTTTTTTTTAACATTGTTGCCCTTTTGTGTTAAACAAATAACCTTTTTTGTTACTAACAGGGAACTAACAAAAATAACATCTAAGTTTTTTGACAAAATGTAAGTATCTAATGTGATTATGCTGCCTCCTCTGTTTTTTCCTCCACTCTCGAACTATTGAGTGAGATATGACCTTTAAATGTTCTAAAAAGTAGTACTTCCCGAAAATGCTATAGTATTACTATATATTTTTTATTTAAATTTTTGCAGAGTACACAGAAAACATTTATATACACTGTTTAGGTACATCTGACCTGAAACTACATGACGATCCGAAAGGGCACAGCAATTACGAGTTTTTTTCATATTAGTAACTTATTGAATGTCTTTGGAACTTATTGAATACCTAGATCCATTGCATACTTTTCTTTGATAAAAAATAGTACAATCTGTACTGTACATTAGCTCTTCTATTCAAGCAGTGATGCACCTTACTTATTTGTAAATAGTAGGTACTTATGTAGGTACGCTTGCTTATTAGCAGTTTTATTTATTAAACTACATAGATGAATCGTTTGGTACGGATGTACGGTGTATCGGACGCTTCCCTTATTTAATGTTATGTGTACCTAAATATTTTTTCTTTTATTTGTTTCAGTCACTGGGCAATCATGAATTTGATAATGGTGTCTCGGGACTAACGCCTTTCATCGAAAATTTAACGACCCCAGTACTCGCTGCTAATCTTCTGCTCACAAAAGTACCCGATCTAGCAGCAGAAAAGAATTTAATGAAATCCGTAGTACTCGACGTAAACGGAACGAAGGTTGGCGTTATCGGGTATCTAACTCCCGACACAAGATTTTTAGCTGTAAAAAATGACGTTGACTACATCGAGGAAGTAGTTGCAGTTAAACAAGAAGCGGCAAAACTTAAAAAGGAAGGAATCAATATTTTAATAGCACTGGGCCATTCTGGATTTGACAAAGATCTCCAAATTGCCAAAGGAGTAGATGATATTGACTTAGTCATAGGAGGCCATACGAATACGTTTTTGTGGAATGGAACCAGTCCTGATGTAGAGAAACCTGAGGGTCCATATCCCACGCTAGTTAAACAAGCTTCTGGAAGACTAGTTCCAGCAGTACAAGCTTATGCTTACACAAAGTATCTAGGAAATTTGTACCTCACTTTTAATTCAAGTGGCGAAATAATAAAATTTAATGGAAACCCGGTCCTGTTAGATAACTCGGTTCCACAAGATACGGAAGTTCTAGAAATCGTCGAAAAATATCGCACTGGAGTAATGTCGATTTCGAGTGTAATTGTAGGCAACACTTCTGTTGTTTTGGATGGCCAAAGTTGTCGCGTAGTCGAGTGTAATATGGGCAACTTGATCACTGATGCGATTATATACAAGTACGCATCAGAATATAAAGGAGAGGGTTGGACTGATGCTCCTATAGCTACCATTCAAGGAGGCGGTATTAGAGCCACAGTCGCACGCATTAAACTTCCATCAAGCGTGACAAAAGGCGACCTCTTGACTGTTATGCCATTCGATGGAAATTTGGCCAAAATGAGAGTCAACGGAAGTACAATAATGAAAATGCTTGAACATTCCGTTGAGAAATATAATCCATCGTATGCTCCTGGAGGATTTTTACAATTTTCAGGGCTACATGTCGAGTACGACTTGGCGAAACCACCCGGCAAGAGGGTAACGTATGCACTCGTGCGATGTGGCATGTGTAAAGTTCCACAATTTTCTCCACTGAATCAAACCAAAGTGTATAATATATTGATGCCGTCATTTTTGTCTCTTGGGGGCGACGGGTTTGATATGCTGGACGGGTTGCCCTCAGTTGCCTTGTATTACGATGAGCTAGAATCAACTATTCAATACTTTCAGTCGCACAGTCCAGTCTACTCAGCTGTAGAAGGTCGTATTATCTTAAATAATGTAGATAAAGCTAATTCTGCATCAGTACCCACCTATGCAATAGTGACGGGATTGATATCATTGTTGTTTACTATATTATTGTACTGATTTCGGCTATTTTCTAACACCACTATCGGTTAGTTCCTATATCTCAGTAATGTAGAACCCCTTACTACTATTTTGTATTTTGATCTGTGATAAATTGATAACTGTATCTACAAGTACATGCATGCACACCTTTCTTTTAATGTCCGCAACATTTTGAGAATAATTTTAAAGGGAAATATCCTTTTATATATTAGCAATAAAATTTATGTAAGTTCCTAGATCAACCTACTTAGGTACCATAAAAATAAACAACGCAGCGCCATTTTAGCAGGTAATTCTTTTTTTTATTTGTGATGGGCTTACCCTTGACCCCAGACTAGCCTGAAGGCAAAGACGACAATGAAGATGCTTGGGACGAGCTTACTCAGAAGATGCCTGTTCGCTTGAGCCTTAAAGGCTGACGGGTTCTATGAACTCGGAAATACAGACGCCGGCAGGTAGTTCAACTCCTTAGCCTTGGTGGCGGCAATTCTGCTCTCGAAACTGAAAAACTTAGATCATAGGAGCAGAAATGATATAAAAAAAACGACTGTTCCTTAAGTAGGTACGCAAAATGGCGTGGCGCGGTGATGTATTTTGAGGGTTTTATTTTTATTATTATTTATTAGGTAGGTACTTACAATGTCCCTACCTAGTTATACTGCATTGTGATCAAAATATTTTATGTAGGTGCCTACTTGAACATGCATTTCTGCTAATGAGTGAGATATTTTGTAAAAATAGCTAATATAAGTAGGTATACCTAAGTATTACCCAAATAAGTACATATCACGGAGTACAAAATGTATTAAAATTACTAAACTGCTTATGTAACGAGATCTTTATTAAAATTTCGTCTGAGGTCAATAAACTTACCAACCTGTTTTCATTTCTTTTTATTTCTTTTCTATGGTCTCTACACCATTCCTGTGGTAGCACATACGACCAACATAGACAAAATTTAACTACTTAGGTACTTTACTTAGTCAAGATAAACTCATATTTATGAGCTGATATCTATAGCTCAGGTTTTATAAGCCTATTTTAAATATCAGCTGTTCCTACCTTCTGCACATATGCTACCTTTAATTACATACCTAAACTGAATAGTACTAATGGGATACAAATGTTACGTAAATTAAGGCTTTCGTAAATAAAGAATTTACTTAGGAGGGTATACTTACTTAGTTGAATTACATATGTAACTCTACGGAGTTGTAGAGATACATTTCAGTTTACGACAGTTTACACGTCTAGACCAATTGGATGTCATCTTGCTATTACTTTTCGATTTTTAATTTGTTAATTTTATTTTAGATATTACCTACCTAATAAAGGAGCAGTGATAGCCCTTACGGTTAAAGAGCCGGCCGAAAATCAGTGAGGCTCAGGTTCGAATCCTGGCATGTACCAATGAGTTTTTCAAAAACTTACGTTCATATAACTAGCTCGACGGTGAAGGAAAACATCGTGAGGAAACCCGCAGGTCTCAGAATTAATTCTGAGACATGTGTAAATAGACCCGGTCCGACGATGGGCTCACCACCTAGATACATTGGACCACGTTTAGGGGTTCAATGTATCTCTTGAAATGAGAGTATATATAGTAATGGAATACCTCTGCCTACCCCCTCGGGGATGAAAGGCGTGAGATTATTTATTATTATTTATTTTTTTCATCCTACTAAAGTAGTAGGTATTTTTGATTTCAGTAAATATCCATATTTTGAAAAATAAAAAACTGAACTCCGTTTAGTAGACAGAAATGCTAATCATTCAGAGTGCTAATCTCAAACGAACAACAGTATGAACCTTAGTACCTACCAATGTTGTAAAGAATAAAATGAAGTAATAAAAGAATTTTTTTTGTTAGATAGATAAAATAATATAAATCTTTATTTGCGTAAAACATGGTATACCTACATGAGAAGTTGAAAAATAATATAAATTCAGATCGAAACATGTCTTGCTAAATTTGAGATTAGCATGCAAACAGTACATAGCTTAGACCATTTACCTTCGAAACAATTTTAGGCACTATGTTGTTATAAACTTATGTACATCAATCATCTTTATCATTATTTGTTTCAGTCCCTCGGAAATCACGAGTTCGACATGGGAGTCGACGGACTTACTCCATACATAGAAAACCTAACTTGTCCAGTATTGGCAGCCAACCTTGACCTAAGAAAAGTTCCTACTTTAGCTAATGAAGCTAACCTAAAGAAATCGGTTGTATTCGATATAACTGGTACTAAAATAGGTATAGTGGGCTACCTTACACCAACCACCAAATACACCGCACAGAAAAATGACGTAGAGTACAAAGACGAAATCGCCGCAATCCGGCTGGAAGTAACTGAGCTTCAAAACGAAGGAGCGACAATTATTATAGCTCTAGGTCACTCTGGTTATTTAAAAGATCTAGAAATAGCTGAAAAGGTAGATGGTCTAGACTTAGTTATTGGTGGCCACAGTCATAGTTTGCTCTGGAGCGGTGCAGTTCCTGATGCTGAGGAATCTCAGGGCCCTTATCCAACCTACGTAAAGCAGAATAATGGTAGAACAGTACCCGTAGTTCAATCATATGCTTATACGAAATACCTCGGCAAAATACACTTAGTTTTTAATGCTAAGGGAGAACTTGTAAGCTCTGATGGTGAACCGATTCTCCTCGACAAAACAATACCGCAGGATCCAGATATAGTCAGTATACTGGAACGTTATAGAACAAAACTTGAAAATATCACGAATGAGGTACTTGGAAAGACATCGGTCTTACTCGATGGGCGAAGTTGCGAAAAGAATGAATGCAATCTCGGAAACTTGATTACTGACTCAATGATTTATCACTACGCTTCATTGTACAAAGGAGATCATTGGACAGATGTACCAATAGCGATGATGCAGGCAGGTGGTATTAGAGCATCTATTGTCCACGAGGAAAATCTTGCAGAAATAACTAAAGGCGAATTGTTGTCAGTAATGCCTTTCCAAGGAAAGTTAGCAACAGTAACAATGAACGGGACTGTTCTTCTGCAGATGCTCGAGCATTCTGTATCTAATTATAATGCTCCAAGAGTACGGGAGTTCCTACAAGTTTCTGGAATACGAGTTGTTTACGATTACAAAAAGCCAGTTGGATCAAGAGTTGTCAAGGCTGTAGCTAGGTGTTGGGCTTGCAGTATACCAAAATATTCCAATATTGAACCTAAGGAGATTTACAAAGTCATATTGCCCGATTTACTTACCGATGGAGCTGATGGATTCGTAATGCTAAAGGGCTTACCAGTGAAATTTCTTCCTTACGGAGAACGCAGATGTGCTACGCACTACATAAAAAATAAACATCTACTTTTCCCCGAGATCGAGGGGAGAATAACGATACTAAACCGAGATGTGCACAAAAATAGTTCTCCAATGACTTTATCATCAATATTACCATTAGCAATACTTACTATAATTAATATTTTATAAGAAGAAATTAAATTGTATATAGGTAGGTAATGTAGGTAGGTATCTACTTTTTTTGTTACCTACCGTGTAATTTATTATACATATATTAGAATAAAACAGAACGTGCAGTTGTGTAATAAACAAACAAATATGGTTGTGGTTTATGTAGTCTTAAAATAAATATATCATATAATAAATATGTTGGTTTCCTTTAATAAATCCTTGTTTATCTACTACTCATGATTCTTCAGTTGAATTGCAAATTAAATAAAGTCTCACGGCAAAGATTTCGCTAATTCCAAATAGGTACCTACTGAATAAATCAACAATTATTATTAATCACATTTAGTGTAATTAGTAATATAATATAATTTCCTTTCAGTCTCTTGGAAACCACGAATTGGACGAAGTTGTGGCTGGAGTGGTACCATTCATTAAAAACCTGTCATGCCCTGTGTTAGCTGCTAACCTTATTCTACGGAACGTTCCAGAATTAGAAAATGAGCCCAATCTATTAAAATCTATAACCCTAACAGTGAATGAGAATATAATTGGTATTATAGGTTATCTGACGCCTGACACAAAATTCTTGTCGCCAAAAACCAAAGTCGAATATGAAGACGAAGTCGTAGCCATCAGAAGAGAGGTCAGCAAGCTGAAAGATGATGGAGTTAATATTATAATAGCCCTCGGCCATTCGGGTTATCTTAAAGATTTGGAAATAGCGAGGCAGGTAGAAGATCTCGATTTAGTGATTGGAGGCCACTCAAATACATTCCTTTGGAATGAACCAAGTACTGTTGAAAAGCCAGAACATCCGCAAGGCTGGTATCCAACACTAGTAACTCAGCCGTCGGGAAGAATTGTGCCAGTGGTTCAAGCTTACGCTTACACGAAGTACATGGGAAGGTTACATTTAATATTCGATTCCAACGGTGAAATAGTAGAGCACAGTGGCACACCGCTATTACTAAATCAAAAGGTACCCAGGGATCCAGAAGTAAAGAAGTTAGTTGAGAAATACAGCAAAAACATCAATGACATAAGTAACGAAGTAGTCGGCAGCTCTTTTGTGTATCTCAACGGTGAAGAATGCCGGCTTAGAGAATGCAATATAGGTAACATGATAAATGATGCAATTTTGTACTACACAAATCAAATCTACCCGGAAGTTATTAACATAGCCGTTACTCAAGGCGGAAGAATTAGAGCCTCAATATATAGACGGGACAAGCCTACGTTCATACTTACGAAGGGAGACTGGATTACAGTCTTGCCCTTTTCAGATGTTCTTACCGTTATTACTATGAACGGCACTACGCTAAGAGAAGCTTTGGAACATTCTGTAGACTCCTGGCGAGCAATAGATACCACTGGGCAGTTTTTACAACTTTCGGGAATTAAGGTAACATACGATTTAGCTAAACCTCCTGGTTCTCGTATTGTGGAGGCTCTTGCAATCTGTTCAAACTGTAAGGTACAAGAGGAAATTCAAGATTATTACGAATACAAAATAATAACGTCAACTTTCTTAGCAGATGGTGGAGACGGGTATAGTATGTTGGAAGGACTTCCAAGAAACGCACTTCCGTACAACGAGGTGACCCCTGTGATAGAATATCTTAAGACGTTTAGTCCTATAAGGCCAGCTGTTTCAGAACGCATAACAATACTCAATGAAGATAAAGCGCAAGGTATTGCAAGTTTAGTAAATGACGATAAAAAAAGAGAAAATAGGCATTTATCGTCTAGTACAACAAACTTGAAATTCAATTTTCTTAATTATATAATATCTATATTTTTAACGGTGAATCATCTTCATTTACATATACAAATATAGGTAATGTGCAATGAATAGTGCAATCAGTATTTTGATTTAAATTAAATGAAACGAAAAGGCTTGTAGGTATAATAAATATTTATTATTGTTTTAAGTCTACAAACACATTTAGATGATACGAAAAATTTATATAATATTTTTATACATTTACCTACATATACCTACCAGAGAAAATTTTTCATCTGATTATAAGAATACATTTCTGATATTTATTTGATTTTTAAGTAAAATATTAATTAAGAAGAATAGTTATACAAAAAATAAAGTATTATTCTCTAGAATATAAATTGAACGTTAAGTTCCGAATAATAGTACATTATGATATAAGTGCGGTAGGTTGAAAATTACAGCCGAGGCGATATTGCTAGCCCGAGCCGTAGGCGAGGGCTACAAGTAAGCAGAGGTTGTAATTATCAAAGCGCACGTATGTCACACGACGTTTTATAACACATTTGCGAGGAAATAAAATAAAACTCCGACTATGGTAAACAAATAAAAACAATACAGTGTTAAGAAAAAGCGCGCGGCGCGCATCAGCATTTTTTTTTAGGCAAAGGCACAAAAAACAGCCAGTATTACTAATAAAGTAAATTAATATTTTTGTGTTTTTGTTACAGATTAATTGGTTGTAATTTACTGTTAAAATTAATTAAATTAAATAATTATGTACATAAATATTTCTTTATTATATTTTATCTCCCAAATTTGATTTTAATCATAAAATGTTGACAACTTTTTTGACATAAAAACTCTTTGCTGAGATTTTTAAAAGGACCGTTCGTTTTAAGACGGAGCATCTTGATAAACCGTGCGTTTTACATTACACTTATATCCCAAGAGCCCAGGCTTGTCAGACCTTCGTCATTTTGTAAAACCTCGAAAGTTTGTCTGTGTATGTCCCTACTACAGGTGTAAACGATCCCTGAATATGAAGTTTGGATAACGGTTCCTTCGGAAGTTATCAAGCAGCAAAGGTCCATAAAATTGCACCTCAAATTCGTTCAAGTGTAAAGCCCAGTTTTTATATATATTTTATTCGGATTAATATTAGAAATCACGTCGTCCATTGTCATACACTTGGTGCGGTGGAAACCCCCTGTCAGACACCCTTGAATCATGGTGAATTGATATACTTATTGATAATTTTTTTTACACTTCTATACTTTGACGATGTTATTGAAATAATACTTTTTATATTGTGCAATAAAGGAGCTATAAGATAATATTTTTTATGTAGTCTTAATCGTTATAGTGTACTTTTGAGGGACGGAATTCTTAAAAAAATAGTTTCAACATTTTGGTTTTTTCTAAGTTACTCCGTTTTTTTCTATGGATTGATAAAAAGTTTATTCCAGAGATTAATTCCTCATCCTTGAATTATATGAAAATGACATCAAACTTGGCCTAGTAGCTATATGTGGGCAGAAATCATGTCATGAAAATATACCCTCAATTCACCATGATTCAAGGGTCTGACAGGGGGTTTCCACCGCACCAAGTGTCTGACAATGGACGACGTGATTTCTAATATTAATCCGAATAAAATATATAAAAACTGGGCTTTAGACTTAACGAATTTGAGGTGCAACTTTATGGACCTTTGCTGCTTGATAACTTCCAAAGGAACCGTTATCCAAACTTCATATTCGGGGATCGTTTACCCCTGTATTAGGGACATACACAGACAAACTTGGAGGTTTTACAAAATGACGAAGGTCTGACAAGCCTGGGCTCTCACTCTATTACCGCACTTGGGCGTAATGAGATACAGTACAATATTGAAATTGGTGAAATAAGACACATTTTACGAGAAAATGTGTTATAAAACTTATAAAATACATTATACAATATGTGTATACTCTGTTAAGTTATTTTTCTTCAATAAAATAAATATTGTTTTATTCTTAGGTAACACAGTTAGTTTATATTTAAACAATGTTAGACATCTCATAAACTCGACCCAGAACAAACAAAATAAAGTATACTTATAGTAATAACAATACAACAATTTATATTTGCACCGCCTGCCATTCCACCATTTTGCTAAATCCATGGGGAATCACGCCTCTGAATATTATAAGACATTGTTTTAATGACTCCTGGCAATCTGCCAATTCAACGCATGGCGCATATTCATCCAAAGTCTCAATCAATTCGCATAACGGCTTGAATAATTCTAATGCAGTATCCTTATCTCCATGCTGCAAGTTTTCTATAATGCACGAAGGTAGAAGGTACTCTTTATGATGACGGACTGTCTTAGGGATGTCTTTTCTCGGTTGCATAGTCAAGTATGTAGGCCAATCATTGACACAAGCTTCACAGATACACGAAAACTTGTATTGGAACTTGAGAGTGTCTTGGCGCGTGTTGCGATTATGTATTGCGTGATGTGACCTGAAATAATAAAAATTAAGTTTCTCAGCTTCTTTTGTATTTTCTATAATTATACAAAAGTAACCATCGCATTAGTAGAAAACAGCTAAGTGCGTATAATACCACGCATGGTGTAGTTTCGTAGTCAAGAGAAGTATATGGAGTTTCTATAGACTTTTTCGAAGAAAACAATGACATAAGTTCATTGTAATCAGGGTAGAGACTAGGTCTAATCCTGTGATAATTTTCCTTCTAATTAATTTTTAAAAATATTAAGTGAAGGCCTTACTTTACTCAAGTATTAAATGGGGTTTATATTTATAAAACCAAAAAACTTCATAGGTAGAAAAGCAGCTAGGTTATGTTTTATGATTTTTTTTAGTTACATAAGAATACTTTTATGATAATACGAAAGTAGAGCTGAGGTACACGTAAGTACACGTAAGTACACGTAAGTACACGTAACTCCTACAAAAATAATAATAATATAATCACACGCCTTTTATCCCCGAGGGGGTGGGCAGAGGTATTCCATTACTGGATATACCCACATTTCACGAGATATATTGGACCCCTAAACGTGATAGGTGGTGAGCCCATCGCCGGACCGGGTCTGTTTACACATGTCTCAGAATTAATTCTGAGACCTGCGGGTTTCCTCACGATGTTTTCCTTCACCGTCGAGCTAGTGATAAATATGTACGTAAGTTTTTGAAAAACTCATTGGTACATGCCAGGATTCGAACCCGAGCCTCACTGATTTTCGGCCGGCTTTTTAACCGTCCGGGCTATCACTGCTCTCCAAAAATAAGTACTTTCTATAAAGCTTATTGAGTAAATATTGAAGAGGTACGTGAACAACAGAAACGTAAACTAAGTAATGTACACTGGAACGGGGACTACGCGGGTGAAAAATCCTAGCACGAGTTTTTCAAAAGCTTGCGTACGTATTTATTATTATCTCGACGGTGAAGGCAAACATCGTGTAGAAACCCGCAGGTCCACAAATTAATTCTGAGGCATGTGGAACAGATCCGGTCCGGCGATGGGCTCAACACCTATCACGTTTAAGGGGTCCCATGAATATACAGGTGAAACGTGTATATTCATGGGACCATATTATTTAAAAATACGTGATGCCAGTGTTGTTGTGACTTAGCGTAGTTTTCAGAATCTTTTGATCACAATAACAAATATGATTGCCAAAATAAAGAATAATTTCTAGTTGATTTTCGTTTTTCAGTACAAAATTTATGAAAAAATATTTGGCAATTTCTGTCATTTCTAGTACTCATACCTTACATGGTCCAATAGTCTTTTGATCCCCACACGAAATAGGATCGATTGGCATTAAAATATTTTTTTGGTATATTAGCATTTTTTTCGCTGACTGTACATTTTCTTCAAAATCTGTGAATGCAGTTCATAATATCTTATAAAGTCAGGGATTGTCTCCTAGGAATGTTTTCCTGTAACTTTAACGATTAAGGTACCTGCCCTTACTGACCCGTCTTAAAAAATCCACCTTGTATACAGAAAAATCGTGTGGTGTGTGTCATGCATGATACACAGCTGTTTAATTTGAAATGACTGTCACTAAGAGCAGTGTGCTGCTTTTGGCCAATCTGCACAGCTCCGATTTTCCGACGACCTGCCAGTCCACAATGGAAATTCTATATCAAAACAGTGGGCTGATATGTTAAATACTGACACCTCACTTAGGTCTCTAATGCAAATTTATCCGACATGGTGCAAGCAAGACACATGAAATACCTATGACATAAGACAACTTTCACATCTATTGGAATACGCAAACTTACCCATAATTATCAAATAGCTGCATTCCTTTCTTTATAGGCCGCAATGCATAGAGTGTCATAAGATCTGTTCCAAGTTTACCAAACCTCACTACGTTTGGAGCGCAGGAATGATTCAAGAGGCTATGAAATGCATATGGAGCACTGGCATAGCTAACTTCATCCATATAATGACCTTTTTCTGTTGTTTGTATGTTTGTGCTTAGCCCATGCATATTTGTAGGACTTGTCATTATGTGCAATAGTAATAATCCAGCAACACACTTCCTGGCTTTTGAAGCATCACTTTCGTTGTCTAGTTTTAAAAAGTTGGTTTTAGTTGACAGTAGGTTTAAGAAAACTGCAGCAGTAACAGACTTTTGGAAAATATCAGAAACAGTCCGTTTTTCAATGTTGGAAGCCAGTGTATGTATTGATGGGTAATATTTCGAATCATATACCCATTCACCATTATCTTTAACATGTCCACGATATTCAGTATTCATATTATTCTCAGCCTCTTCAATAGTCTTATAGAAGCTTTCCCAATCTGAATGATCACTCCGTGCTTTTATAACGGTTCTAAGAGCAAGCAACTCTAGTTTCGTAAACTCCATTTGAACTAATGTGGCCATCAATGGACATTCAACTGAATGATAGTCTTTCCAAGCTTTGTATTTGCATTGTGTACTGCAGTAGAGTGCAAAGCAGCACATGGGGCAAGGTAATAGGTTCAAACTTCGATCCAGACAATAGTTGCAACTGAATAAATATTGTGATTTTAAAAGCAAAGCAAAGTAGGGACTTTCTTGGGCTAAAATTTCACCAACTTTGATATCTTGTTTTGCTATGATGTGCCTTCCCATATCCTCGCTATAGACAACTTCCAATTTTGTACTTGCACATGGATATCTTTTCTGTCTGGGACCATCGAAAGTAAGTAGTTTGTCTATTTCTGTATCTACCGTTTTAATGGAGCATTCATTTTCTTTGGATATGTACTGTTCGCATAACATTTGTCTTTTCACGAGCTTCTCGCCTAAGCTTGATGGACAACGCAATGCAAATACTTTTTTAATGTCTTGCCAAGACGCCTTGTATTTCTTTATAGAGAAAAACACTGCAGATCTATTTGCTAGCGCTAAAAGATAAGTATCTGAATCCGGTGGTGCATTGAGCAATGATAAGTTGTAATATTGCCATGCTTGATAGTCGTCTTTTTTTTGGTAACACTGGTTGCCATGGTTGCGATATAAAGTAGAAACATTAACAGTCTTAGTTACTTCAAGTGGTTTTGGAAAAGCATTGAGGTTTTCAAGTACATCATAAACATATAATACCCTGTCTTCATTGGTAGTTAAACTTCTTAGTTTCCGTGATATTGTTTTTATTTTGTTTTCTTTAGTTAATTTTGCGATAACGTTTTCGTAACATTTATCTATAGACATTGTAGCGAAGGTAAGTTATTGATTAGGTACCTAGAGTGTTACAGGTGAAGGTCACCAAGATGTCTCAATTCGCAACTCCTTTCATCGTCGTAAATCTCGGCTGCGAGATGGTTTATGTCGTCGAGCAAAGATTAAGAGCGCAAAACATTGCGTTAGATAAGTCCGAGCGAGGTAAGTTTCTGTACATCTCTCAATAAATTATCCTTATAAAAATAGTATGTACAGTAGGGAAATTCTATTATTGCAGTACTCACGGATATTGTTACGGTGCTGCTTCACCCGAAACTTTTAGACGAGCTATTTATACCGCAGCCAGTGGGCACACATTCTGTTTTAAAGCAACTTCTACAAGACATATCCACTACATCGATTATGAAGCTAGATGAGTATTCAATGAGCAAATTATGGGATTTAATGACTATGATCTTCAAATGGCAATTATCAGTGGCAACAAATCAAAATATTTTTGATTTGAGCCGACGACATTTGAGAGGTGTTGCCACACTGATGCCTCAATATTTTTCCAAATGTATCATAGAGCAGGCCATGAGACGATTCGAATCGTTGGCGCAACGGTTTACAGATGATGATTACAAGTGTCTCACCAATACAATGATTCTTTGGTTTTCTGAATACCATACCAAAATATCTGTGCTGCTACGATTAGGTCTGCAGAGAAAAGATGGTACTTTCAGTTTGCCTGCAACCATAAACCCAAAAATTTTGCAAAACCTAGGCGATAACATTTACAAGTATGATAACAGAAAAAATCCTATTGAAGATTATGAGAGCCGATGCACTGACACACAAGAAATAAGTTGCCTTTTAGGTCCAATTGAACAAGCTTCTCCAAAAAATACGGTCGTAGAGATACAATTACCCATCGAGTTGGGAAGTGAAAAAAAAACAAAGAAGACAATTGAAATATTGAGAGATGCACAATTTCAAACAATTCTCACGAATGTTAAGACCAATATTACGACCGACCTAACTTTTGTTCCTAATATTCCAAAGACTCCTCAAGAAGACTTATTGGCTATGTTAGAAAATGTAAATTTTGAGTAGAAATAATTTAAAATATTACTTAGGTACCTACGTACTCGATATAAATAATATAAACAAGTTGAAGTGAATAAATTCGATAAGAGAATACACTGGTGTTGTTTAATGTAATTTTATACCTACATTCTTAACAAGGTGAAAGTTTAAGTCGTCGTTCATTTGGTATTCTAACTCTACCCATCCAACTGGACAACTATATGGTAGCAAAACAAGCACAAACAACAAGAAATCGCAAAAAAAACATAAAATTTTGTAGGTATGGATACAAGAAGTAAAAGTTTTTCTCATAGCAGCGAAAACTTCTATTTTAGTAGAAAGTTAAAATAATGCATGTTTGTTTTTAAAAAGAAATACTTTTTTAACGACCCTGGTTTCAAGACTTTTTTGAGCCAGTCGTTACTTACACGCTTACATTTTTAACCATATTATTATATACGGCTCTGAGAACACGCACAAAAATAATGTTTATATTTTTGATACATAACCAAAAGTACTATAATGACGTTACGACGCACGAGAGAACTGGGCCCCAATTCCACTAAATGTCAACGGCTATAGTTGGATGACAATGTCAATCCAATGGTAACTCAATGGTGTTATTTTGACACTTTTCAGAGCAAATAACACCATCGAGTGACCATTGAAATGTCATTGTCATCCAACTATAACCGCTGTCATTTAGTAGAATTGGCCCCCTGGAGACAATGCGAAAATATCCATAACAGACTTTTAACTTTCACTGACTCCACTTTATAAAGAAACTTGACATCGCTCTTCGGATCCCAAAACTTAAAAGAATGATGTTCATTTAGTGTAATAGATTAATCATATTTATTAACTATATAGAGCAGTGATAGCCTTACCTTCACATGATGATAATCAGTGCGATCCTGGATCCAGCGGGCCAATTCCACTAAATGTCAGCCATTGTCATCGAACTATCATTCCATTATGCTGCAACTGGCAACTATGACATCTAATTTGTATTCCACTAAAATCATAGTGGCATTACAATGGAATGACTATGGACTACGTTAGGTGTTGCCTACCATATATAACTATTACTACCATGCGTGTCATTAGTTTTATTTCGGGTTTTCGGCACTAAAATCTTTAGATGATTGATTTCATTTATGGTACATGTGACATTTCGATAAGTTTGAAGAAACTTGTGTATTTTTGTGCATAGACTCTGAAGCAGAGCTAAAATCTGAATTTCGTGTCGTGTTTAGGGCTGATGGCTAAATTGCCAATGCCTTAAAATAAGGGGAAAAAAGCAATCACTGGACAGCGCCATTCCATGGTAGGAATAGTAGAATACCAAAAGTGGTCAACAATGATAGTTGAATGATTGTGAAAACTGACAGTTAACAGAATACGAAAAGTGTCAAAATTTGACATAATATCACCATTGAGTGACCACAATCATGTAATTGTCATACAACTATCACCGCTGTCATTTAGTAGAATTGGCCCCCTGGTTTGAATCCTGGCAAGTACCAATGAGTTTTTCAAATCTTACGTACCTATAGTCTAAGATCCGAATATAAGATGACCTTCACCGAGCTGTTTATTGGATGAAAACTATTTTATATTTTTAGTATGTTATAAAAGATATCGCGAGTGGGTTGCCTGAAAAAATTCAGTCCAGGATAAATTTAATATTTAAAATATTTAGTGTATCGCTATCCTTTTCTATTTCACGGCAAATAGCATGAGCACTCTCTTTCATTCAATGATGGTTCGCTGAGACTTTTCAGTCCGTTTTAATCACTCGCAGCAATATTTTGATTTTTAACAACCGGAATTCATTAATTTCAAGACTGTTTTCATATTCTATAGACTTCATACTTTCGATTGGTATGTAATTTATCTATTGAACAAACCAATGTTAACTTTTTTTTTTATCTTGGACTGAATTTTTTCAGCCAACCCACTCGCGATATCTTTTTTAACATACTAAAGATATAAAATACTTTTCATTGAATAAACAGCTCGGTGAAGCGTCTTATATTGGGATCCTCTACTAGTACATATTTATCACTAGTTCGACGGTGAAGAAAAACATCGTAAGGTTTCAGTCAGGTTCCAGAATTAATTCTGAGGCATGTGTAACAGACCAGGGTCCAATTCCACTAAATGTCAACGGTTATAGTTGGATGACAATGTCATGTCAATGGTGATATTTTGGCAGTGTTCAGAGCACATAACACCATCGACTGACCATTGTCATGTCATTGTCATCCAACTGTAACCGTTGACATTTAATGGAATTGGCCCCCTGGGACCGGCGATGGGCTCACCAGCTATCACATTTAGGGGTCCAAAGAATATCTCGTGAAAAGTGGGTATATCCAGAAATGGAATACCTCTGCTTAATATTATTAATTTTATATTGAGCTTAAAATGAAAACCTTTTATTTGAAAAATAATTTATTCAAACATTATTATTACAAAGCTACACAACAGTATAGATACAGAACCATTACATTTTATCATTTCCTTACCAAGAAATAATTAACAGCAAGTAATCCAAAAAAATACTTTCTGTATGTACAAAATGTTACACTTACACTAACAATTCAACTAAGTATGAGTTTATTCCAAAGAGATTTAAATATAGAGGGCATAGAGGGGGCATTGGGAATATTTTCATACAAAACTTGGAAGCCTAAGCGTCATGTCCTTGTCATGTCAGTTAGTATGAACGCGAGCTGTCATTCTGTCGAAATTGTACTCGACTTATTCCACTTGGAATAACTTTTGACTTCAAATTTTCCTCGCTTTGTCCCCTCTATGCCCTATTATATTTAAATCTCTTTGGTTTATTCTGACTTTCACATTTACATTTTCGTGAGATCTTTTTAGTTATAGTTATGGCTGCAAATTACTTAACATGAAAGAAAAAATGTAAATGCTAGACATAAGTACCAAATGAAAGTATGTATGAGGTAATTAGTTTCATTTTTTACAAAATTTTTAATTGTATAAAAAATAAGTTTTTGCCTATAAATTTTACGCAACCCATACCACAACCATATCAGTCACAGAAACAAAATAACACCAGATGAAAATTAAGAGAACAAAATTTTGTCTAGATAAGGCGATTTCAAAAAAAAAGTCACAGTACTCGTTTTCCCGATAGATGGCGACGTCATATCGAACTTTATTATTAAAAAAACTGCTTAGCTGTCATTTTTTTTCCTATGAATGCGAAGTGCAGTCATGTTTATTTATTACGATCTATTTTTTTATTTGGTGTGTTTTCTCCGCATTGATCTAAGTAGGTACTCCTCTTGTTTTGCAGCCGAGACAGTTCGCTCGTTATATGAAGGGTCTCTTTATGTCGCGATAATAACAAATAAGCAAACGAATCCCTATTTTAATGACACTAATAACAATCTATTAAAATTCACTGTCAAACACAACAGATGTCACCGAAAACGCTTCATTAAATCCTGGAATATGTTGGTTAGCTAAAATTGGCTACAGAGCAGATTTTTTAAAGTTACCAGAAAACAATTATTAAATACATCTGGATAATATTTTTTTGTAAGTTGACGATTATGACAAATTAAAATTATACACAAGTCAAGCAATACACAAGATTTAAACATCATTCTGAGTTAACGTAATTTTCAACGATCATCCATAATCAACAACATTATTGCAATCCTATTCCACTTCAAAAGTCATTGTCGTATTGATTTTATGGAAGTAGGAGGTTACTATACAAAGTAGGTCCATGGTTACTATATATTTTCTACTTCGATGATATTTATAGTAAGTGGAAAAGTATTCTATAAGGTATATTTACCAAAATTATTTTAACATATTTATCTATATCTCTATATCATAGTTTTCACGAGAAAAACAACATTTTAAAAGAATCACATTTTATGAAAATGACCGATACAACTATGTAATGCTGATAAGTTTAAACTTTACATCCAATGAAAGTGTAACTTCTAAAAAGACAGCAACTGAAAATAGCCACACTGCTTTTCAGCTGGTTCACTTTCAAGTGCACTAGTCAAGTAATATGAGTCCGACTGAACTGGCGATTGAAGTCTTCTGTTAAAAAGTCGTCATATTTATACATTCGCCCGAAGGCAGATGGGCCGCATGACCTACGAGGAATGTGCGCCATTGGCGTCGACAGCAACGCCAGTCGGCCCACGTCTATTATACCTGGAAATGGTCTTTGTATTCTGGAAAAAGGAAGAGGACGAAGGGTCAAAGGGCCCAATAGATAATTCGAGTATTTTATGAAATTTTACCAGTAGCAGATCCAGAATTATGTCTAATTTTTTGGCATGCCTTTCAATCACGACGAACATGAATGCATGTTTAACGCAAATAAAGAAATATTCTATTCTATTTAGGAACTCAAGCATCTGAGACCCTGACTGATCCCTGACTGATTTGATTAAACTTGATACTATCCTACTTTCTTAGTACTATACTATACTACCGACGTCCGACCGCGACAGTACAATCTTTATCGGGGTCCTTGCCTTATCCATTTTATGTAGGTATACCCATAGTATATTAAATGAATATTTCTGAAGATTCTATGTTTCTTTAAATGAGCAACACAAATTTCTTGGTGATCTTTTGTGTAATAGTGTTTACTTTGATAAAGCCTACCCTCAGCTTTGACAAGCCTAGATCCGCCCTTGGGTTTCGTCGTTCGTTATGTCGTTCATATTATTTCAGTCCTTCAATTCTAAACACTATAGTGACATGTTGGAATGGCTCGGTCAGTCGCAATTCAGCGCTAGACTGCAATGCTACTGGAGTAATGCATGCCAACGATCATGCTATTTATTAGAAATAAAAATTCAGAATTTGTTTAACTACTTCCACACTTTAGTACTTCAATTCAATTATGTCTCTATGGCCCCTATGTCCATGGCTTAGTACTTCGAACTTCTATTATACAGCTTACACAAAGTGGAATCAGATGACTTAGTTTCAATTTATTGGGGCATTGAAACCGATAAATTCTGCTCGAGCTCATGATATTCGATATTTGCATTGTACTAACCTACATGAAGTTATAAGAATAGTGACACTATTTTACTCAACAAACACAAATGGTAATTTATTTACATAATGTTAGATCATGATGATGTATATTGTACAATATACATGTTAATTAATGACTAAATGATTTAAGGATTACAAGAACAATCGAATAACTAAATGCCTAATTTTAAACAAAGATCGAATTCTCAATCTTTCCGAACTTAAATTAAAGCAGTCTATAATTATATCACAATCAAATGACAAGATTAACGAAAAGGAGCCCTTGAGAATTCGATCCTTCCTGCAAAACAGTGCAGGAATACTGCATCATACATAACATAAATGTATCTATAAATGCACTGCGTTTTGTAATCCACTATGTCCGATTCTACCGATACAGGTCCTTTAACGAAAGCTGGCACGTTTATAACACCCACACCAATGCAATGTTATACAAATCTGTGAATCAGATGGGTTCAAAAAAACATCGCGCTGTATTTTATAAGAAGAAACGAAACAATAACAATTTCTGTCACGCGTAAAACTTAATGGCCTGCGAAAGAGATAGAGATACTTTTCATGATGCCGTGCGCTTATTATATTACACAGATACTACAGTACGGCTGTTTAAACTTGGCCGCTCTGGCTGCGCAATAACATTTGCGACCATTTTGCAGTTTGCGGCCAAGACTAATTGTTTTTACTGTACGTAAGTGTATTATGCTCAGCGTTCGCTAACAGATCTGTACCACAACCATTTAAACGACAGATCTCTTACAACACACTTAATTAACTATACGACTTACAACTACACTATGAACTGTACGCTCACTTCACTGCATTTAATCACTATAGAAACCTTGAGTGCATCCGCGTAGTGGTGGGAGAGAAACTGGTATCTGGTAGGACACTGGTGTCCCCGTACACGGGGGCGTTGGGCCCGCTTGTCGCGTATGGGCTGCGGGCCCACGTCCTTGAGCGGTTGAGCGGCGGCGTCGTCTCCGGCGGTAACACCGATTGGGGAGAGTCTTTCCGGAGGGCAATGTTCGTCCGCTGCTGCAGCTTTGTTTGCACTGTGACAAATGTAAATCACATTTAACGCTTGTGAATCTACTCGAACCTATTTTATTGATAACCATAAATACTAATAACATGTAAGCGACATAGATTCGGGAGTCATTTGAGAAGATTCATGATAAACTAGTATGATAATTCATGATAAATTGATAACAAATTCTGAAAACTATTATTATTAGAGTAGTACTCTATAGTTTATTTTATGTATAAAATATGCACATAATGCATAAGTAGTCAGATGCACCTCCCTCCTACAATAGGAGGACCGAAGGAGTAACACCTACCACCCCTCTCACTATTTAATTTATACAATATGTAACAGAATAAGCGTGGTTCAGTATCGACTACTTAATCGATTTCAGCTATTTTTAATGTGTAATTTTTTTTAGAAAAACGAATTAGCCTAACTGAATTTACTTTCTAAGGCTATCTATGGAAACCTCACTATTATTTCTCTTTATTTAAGAAATTTGGTTAGGCAAAGCTAAAGTACGAATGCATGGAATTGCGCTTATTCTGTGCTGTCTGCTGAGTAAGCATAATATTGTTTTTTCTATTTGTTTTACTAGCATTACAAAATCATCATAAATGAAATTGCGCTTATTCTGTGCTGTCTGCTGAGTAAGCATAATATTGTTTTTTCTATTTGTTTTATTATCATTACAAAATCATCATAAAAACTTACTGAACAACATCCCACCGACGACGGCCGCAATCGTCACTAACGTCGTCAGATACGGCCGGATGAGCGAGAACAGCGCACCGAGCAGCGTGCCACAGGTCACGTCGCACTCTCGGTCCACCTCCACCCTTATCTCCTGCGACGTCAGCTTCGACTTCACGTTAACCCAGCCGATCCCACACCCCACCACTTCACTCCTCACCGACACACTGATATCCCCGTTCGTCGAACTCTGCTCTATCTTCAGTCCTGGCGACGTCGTCATCTTGACGGATTTCAACGCTTGAGGGTGGCCATAGATCGTGAACACGGCCGGCGGGTTGAGTAGCGATAACTTAGTGTTTGATACTCGGATGTGAGGGAGGAGCAACACGCGAGTACAAGTCCGGTAGACGTCCCATTCCGCGCACAGATCCGTTTCAGAGGCGTCCGTGATTGGCGATGGTGGGATTATTGAGCAGCCGATTTGACCTGGAAAAAGGTCACGTTATTTCCCTTGATAGAGAATGATAGCCATCAAATAGGGTTGTGTCCTACCTAGTCAAATCAGTTACTTTTTACGATCTGTCAAAACGAAATTTTACTATGGAAAATGTACTGAAATAGCAAACCGTGACGTCATAGTTTGTAGTACTCAATTGCAGCACTTTTTTTGATTGTTTTATTATTTTTAAATTTATAATTGTAAATTAAAATCGAAATACATATTTTGAGGTGTTTTGGGATAATCTTTTTAATGTATGACTACTCGCAATTTAATTTCGATGCTGTCAACTACCCAATTATCGATATATTCTATTCCTGGAAATAAATTTAAGCTATCCTAAAAAATATTTCTATTCATAGAATGCAAGGTTTGATAGGATTTCTTTTTACTTTGACGATACACTGACAGACGGAGGTTGCGGAGAGACTCATTTAAGTTATACTTAATTTGCTTACGAACGTAATTGGTTTAACGTAATAAAATCACACTGGGAAGCTCAAAACACCGGTAACTTGCTTTGCTACTGGATAACTGCTCTTGCCGCTACTTTTTCTCAGAGAAATAAATGGGTACAATTTCTAAATCTGAAATAGAGCGTACATTTTCCACCAACTGATCGCCTATTACACCGTCTACTCACCATTAACGATATCCAAATACGGCTCCGCAGCATACGGCGGCTTCGTGCGGCAAATGAAAGGCAGGTCTACTCGCATGCCTTCGAGCGCGTATTTCTGGTCTTCCGAGCAGAGTAACGGTCCGTCCGTCAGGCCCGAAGCCTCTATGGACAGCGGTACCATAGCGTAAGACCACTCGCCGGGGAAGAATTGAATCTGTGGATTAAACATCTTCGTCATCGTCTTTATAATTCAATTGTATTCACTACAATTCAGAGTTCTTCTTTATACATGAAACTTATTAATTTTAATTCATTATAAATACAATATCGATATTTCAACTATAAACATCACTATTTTGATTGCCATAGAATGTAGCTTTATTGTAAATGTAACGTTTGTTATTTATCGCACTTAAAAAAAACTACTGCACATATAGACTCCATTTGTATATTTGAATATTACATGGGACCAAGGAACAAAATTAGGAAGCTGTCATATTTGTTATGCCTCGCATTTAAAAGTTAACTTTTTCGTAACATGACGCAGTGTTATTCTAAGGGAGCTGTCATCCTCCTGTCTGTCATCTTTACTTCTATACTAATAATAAAAAGAGGAAAGATTTGTATGTTTGTATTTTTGTTACGAATAAACTCAAAAACTAGGGGACCGATTAAAAAAAAAATTTTTACCAATGGAAAGCTAGAATATCCCCTGAGTAACGTAGGCTATACTTTATTCCCGCATTCGAATATTCTCGTGCACAGTGGGTATATCCAGAAATGGAATACCTCTGCTTACGCCCTCGGGAATAAAAGGCGTGAGATTTGCTTTTATTTTTATTCCCGTATTTCCAAGAAAACCGCGCAGAACCGCTACTGGCGCTAGTGTGACATAAATTGCTTTCTGAGCCGGAGGTCGCGGGTTCGATTCCCGCTCGGGGCCAACATTTGTGTGCATGAACATGTCAGTTGGCTGCGTGTCTGAGCATTTAATATTTATTTAAGAATGTCTATCAGTTATTTTGTACCCATAGTAAAGGCTTTACCTAGTTTGGGACTAAATAAGTGTGTGTGAATTATGTCCCACAATTTATTATTATCATAAATCAGGGGTTCCCAAAGTGGGCGATAACGCCCCCTTGTGGGCGCTGCAGTCCTAAAGGGGGGCGGTAAGAGACCCAGAAAAAATGGGGGCGTTGTGTAGAGGCTTGGGGGGTGATTTGTAATTTTATTAATTTAGGAGGCCTCTTAGACACAGACTGTCAAAAGTGGCCACTTAAGGCAAAAATCCAAAGTTTGGTTACCTCTTTGGTAATAAAATACACAACATACATCTCAAAAAATTGCAAATTCCTGTCTCTAGTATTCTTAGAGATTTTTTTCAAAAATGTCTTGTATTCACCAAGATTAATAAAAATCATCGGTGTCGCTAGTGGACGCCAGCGCTTACCAGGGCGCACTCTTCATTTGAAGTTATAGTGGTTTTTAAAAAATGGGGGCGCTAGAAATAATTTACTCTCAAAGTGGGCAGTAGACAAAATAAGTTTGGGAACCCCTGTTATAAATGGTACCTTCTGTATGGGTATCTGGTGTATGGTGAAGGTGGCGGCGGCGCGGTCTTGTCGCAGCACGTGCTTGGCGGCCTTGTCTTGAGTCAGCACGGCCAGGGAAACGCCCGCACCCGGATACACGGCCACGGCCCCCGGCGACGCCCAGCCCACGCCCTCCAGGCACACAGCCCACCCGCCGGTCGCTGAAACAACATTCTAGTTTGTAACCGGTTACAAGAAGAAAAAAAATCGAAGTTAAACAAGTTAAATCTCTCACGCCTTGTATCAACGAGGTATTCCATTTCTGGATATACCTTCTTTTCACGAGATATTCTTTCGACCTTTAAACGTGATACGTGGTGAGCCCATCGCCGGACCGGGTCTGTTTACACATGTTTCAGAATTAATTCTGACACCTGTGGGTTTCCTCACGATGTTTTCCTTCACCTTGAGCTAGTGATAAATATGTACGTATGTTTTAAAAAACTTATTGGTACCTGCCAGGATTCGAACCCGAGCCTCAGTGATTTTCGGCCGGCTCTTTAACCGTAAGGCTATCATTGCTCTTAAACAACATTTAATTTGTAACCGGTTACGAGAAGAGAAATAGTATATTATACCTACATCTAGGGAAGTAAAATAAGAAATGTCTCATATCACATGTAATTGTACAAACATGTGATCGGAGGCTTTCTTATTTACTTCCCGAGGTGTGTATACTTTTTTTCATATCGACGGAGGCGAAGGTGTTTAGCGCAGCGGGCCGAAATTTTCCGCTTTCCGCCCGGAGAGATGAAAATTTTCTTTTCTGTACGTAAGTCTTGCTCAGCTTGATGGGTCGAGCTGAAGACAGAGCGCTATGGCGCTCATTAGGGGAGGCCTATTTCCAGCAGTGGACAGATGTAGGTTAATGATGATGATGATGAGAAACGTATGATGACTGACCGACGACCCTGTCGGAGACGGCGTCGCTGCCGGTGACCCAGACCTCGTCGCCGACGGTGGCGCCGCCCAAGGTGCTGCGGAACGACATGAAAGCGCCCGCCGCGTCCAGACCGCCGATCACCAGCTCGCTGCCGAGAGCACTGGAATATATTCATTAATGGTTTTATTTCATCTACTAACCTTTTTCCTTATGGCAAATGAAAAAAAAAAACAAAAAAAATACCGACGAAAAAAAGATTCAGCCCACCCCAAAATGATACAAATGTAGACCTAAGCCGCGCTTTCACGTTACGATTGCGTTCGGACGGATTAAGCTCGTATGAGACAATAAAACGCCGTCCGATCCACTGATTGGCTGCTGGAGTCAGAGTAAGTGTACGCCGAATAAAGTGTTTAAATTGTACGAGCGCGCTCGTACCGTTAATACGCGAGTCGCGACACCATTAAGCTACACACTATTAAGTTAAAACAGATGTAAGCCAATTTGGTTTCCCCGCTCACTGGCTTCAAATCGGCTTTCATCGTCTCCAGCGCGTGTTTTGCCCTACGCAATCAAAATCTTTTTGTTTGCATCAACAATGTTTTTGCTTTTCCATGCGCGGTGGTTAAGTGGCAGGGTACTCTCATATCATCTGCCATTTTGACTACTCGCTAGACATTTTCTGCACAAGCCAGGCGGGCAGTAGATGGCGTGTGTAATGAAACATGTTTCAGAAACAATTTTTTGTTGAAGGTTTTCAATAAATTTGCAATTTAAATAAAATAAAAAAAACATTGTTGACGCAAACAAAAATATGTAGTGAAACAATGTTTTGTGTAGACGATTTTGTTGAATGTTGACATATTTTTGTTTTTACCCGGCTTAAACTCAAACCATTTCTTTTCTGTAGGCATATAAAATACACTTAGAAAAGTCAAATGTCTAAACAAGGCACTCTAAACTCGTCCATGTAGGTTGGCTAAATGTAAACAGCAGCCCATCTAAACCGAGTTGCTGGTTCCAAATGCATTGCATCTTAGCTCTTTGTCCGAGCGTACCTGTTAGCGGCGCGCCTGACGTGCGCCGCTAATGGCGTCACTAGCGACACGTTGGCCTCTGGGGCGAGCAGCTCGCGGCCCAACGACGAGCGCAGCACCAGCCGCACGGCCACCTCGCCCTCCTCGCCCGATGGCTCCGCCGTGCAGTACTGCGGCACACCCACCTCCACGTGGATAGACTGGGGAGGGGGTTACAGATAGAAAGATGGTAAGAAGTGAAGGCTAGGCAAGCTGAGGAGTAACAAGTAATTAATAGATTCAGTTATTTTGTGTGATATTTATAATATCAACCTAATTATAAAAGTATTAATATTTCTCAAAATGTTTGGTGTTAGGTAAATTGTGTTATTTATTGTACGTACCCTTTTTATGAAAGTTTTTGTTAACAACAGTTGGACTGGGCTCATTTTTAAATATAACACTGCAGTGTCATTTTACGAATGTGATAATATGAGCCCAATTCACTGAAAGGTGGACTGGCTAGTTAAAGTCTCATTTTTAGTACTGTGGAATTTTAACTTTTCAAAATTGCTAAAACCATAAAACGACAGCTGTCACCGCTACTGAATTAAAAATCGGACTTTAAATGATCTGTCAAAACCAAAATTTACCGTGGAAAATGTACTGAATACCTAATCATAAAACTAATCTTTAGTTGAATCTTTCAACAAGTACTCACAGTTTCCCTATACACATTGCTCCTCTCATCTTTATGCTGGGCTATGACGACGCCATGCCCGGGCCTCAAGGCTCGTATCTCCCCACCACTGCCCAGTTCGAACCCTTCGCCGTAACTCTTCCATTCGCTCCTTGGCGCCGACTTGAGTCGGACTACTGACCCCACAGCCAGAGCCAAGCGATCGCCGGCAGTAAGCTCCCTTGGTAAACCATCTATTGATGTTCGAATTTCCGATATAGCCAGGATTTCGATCGCGCTGTCCCACGACCGGGTTTCTGCTACCTGTAGAGAAGAAAGAAAATATATTTATTAGCGACACTTAAATACAATGAACCATAAAAAATATTTATATTTGAGTGTCCTAACTGGACTTATTATTAGTGCTATTATATGTATCGATTTGTATACTTAATTTAAACTTATGAATATTTATTATTAAATTGATTAATAAACACACTAAAATATTTAATTACCGATACAGTCTTTAAATACGTTGTCAACTTCAATTGTTTTATAATCTATAAATACATATAATATTTGGTGTGATAACTTAGTATCTGGGTCCATATACTGAATACTTTTTATTGTGGGTTTCCTTTTATTCCCACAGGGAAAAACGATTTTTTTTTGTATACAAAAATTTTAAATTTTATTGTATATAAAAATGAATAACTGAATTAGTTTCTAATCCCTAAACTCGACAACGCCTGTTTTTTTTTCCGGACAAGGTTTGTATTGGTTGTATTGTATTGTTTGGAAAATTCCTAGGGGAACGAAAAAAAACGATATCCGCGCTGGCAACGCAATAAAACATAAAAGTAACTCACCTGTCCCATGTTGCGAACTCTGACGTCAATGGTGATGAGGCCGGGTCTCAGCGGGACCACTCTCACGGATAGACCCTCCACTACCGACTTCTCCAGCATATCTGAAATATTACCAATTAATGTATAAACATTTCTACATCGTCGGTAAACTATATCAATAGTAGCGCGAAAGACATGTTCCATTTTTGGTCAGGTCCAATCACAGTGCATCAAAATCTTGAAAAACTCAAATATTCCGGAAAAATATTATACTCTGAGTAAATATGTAATTTCGTGGTACGAAAATCATCTATCTGTTATCAACTTATTATAAAGAAAATATTAGTTTATTAACATGTTTGTAATAAAATGGGCTCCAAAACTACCAAACCGATTTTTAAAATGGAATGGTCCCGGTTTTCGTTGGAAGTCGTTAAGCCATACTCTTTGGTAGCTTGAAAAATTCTGACTGCTGACTGTTAGGTGGCCACTAGCTGAACACCTTCCATCTCCAATCCGCAGTGCGCTTGCGTGGGAGATTATAGGCCATAGTTCTTCATGCGAGAGGAAATACCCTTAGCTCAGTAGTTTGTTGTTACGGATTAATGAAGATGATGAAAGCTTACTTAACGGGACTTGCGCCAGTGAAATCGCAGGGAACATTGACTAAATAATAATAGTACGAGATCCGGCTGCAAAAAAGTGTAGGGATCGAGTATATGCTACAAACCAAAATTTTTACGCATATTCATGATTAGGAGAATATATATCTACCAGGATGCCCTATCAAAATATGGCCGCTAGTAGTTTTAATAAAAAAAAATATTATTTTTGGGGGAAATATGCGTAAAAATTTGGTTTGTAGCATATACTCGATTCCTACACTTTTTTGCAGCCGGATCTTAGGCTATAATGGCAGTTGTCGCTTTACGGTAAAGTCCTAACAAGTTCCTTACCGTCAACATGTGTGGTGTAGAGGCGAGCGGTGGTGGGATCGCGGACGCTGAAGGTGACTCGAGGCGCTGGGTGCAATGCCGCCAGTGAGGCGGTAGACAGGCCCGACGCCTCGACCCACACGGGACTAGGGGAGCCCACTAACAGGGTCTGTGTTGCCGCCTTTACCCGGAGACCCGATATTGGTATCACCTGACGAGCAATGATGATTTATTTAAATAACAGTAGAAATACCTAAACGAAGTATGAGAAAAAAGTATGCAGACGCCTTCTATCCCCGAGGGAGAGGAGAGAGGTGTTAAATTCCTGGAAATACTTATTCTCCACCAATATATTTTTTTAACTCCTAAACGTGAAGGATATTGACCTTATCGCCGACAGGTGCTGTTACACATGCCTCAGAATCAATTCTTTTACAGAACCACAAACTCACTTATGCTTCAGAATCAATTTTAGGGTATGTGATTGTAATTGTTGAAAATAAAAATGTTGAAATCCTTCCATAACAATATATTTTTTCCTATTTGACATGACATTACCAAAAATACAATTTCAAAAAGTTTCTTATAAAACATCAAAGGAGTGAGTAGTGGGTTTCCTGATGATGTTTTTCTTCACCGTCGAGTTAGCTACAAATATGTACGTTTTTTTTTAAAGTCATTGGTAGATGCTCCCCCCCCCCCCCCTAGATAGGCTAACATAAACACCGCGACAACATTTTGTCGGCGCTACCGTGCATTTGTGTCGTCTCAACGGGACACGGCAAGACAAAACAGTACTTTTAAAAAACATTACCCTCCTTCTGGTGCATCGGGTAAATATCCGACATATGTTTACTGCGAGGTTCATTAAATTTTTAAAACCGGTCAAGCAACAGCTTCCCTTGTGCCCGCGCACAAGATACCAATACATAAGCTATTATCTTGAAAAAGAAAATACCTGACCCGGAATAGGGTATAATATTGTTAGGAGTACGTACCCGCTAGACAATCTCGAATACACCTACATTGTGTGAGAATAGTTCCGAATCATCTCGCATAATAAAGTGTAACTAAACCTCACCACCGGCATTTTTATAACCCCCGCGTTCGTAACAATATTAGTATCGCAAAGGTGTAATATTGGTATTTTAGAAATGTAACAATATAAACGCTTACCTCCACTTCTGAATCAGCGCTGGCCATCTCAACGTTGGCAATGTCGGTCGCTACCAGCTTGATACGCGAAGTTCCCAAAGACAGACCTTGCAGCGATCCCGTCGGCGACACCTGTCGGCACACAAGTAAACAAATGTTTGGTCAAAATTCTTTTATTTATTACTAGCGGACGCCAGCATCCTCGTCTCTGTACTGACCCAGTTAAAAAAAACACCATGTATACTTAGACATCTCGGATTCTAAGCGGTGTATCAAGATGAAATATCTACCAGATTTAGAGTTAGACCGGGAACAATAAAACTGTAACAATCGCATCAAATTTTGGTTGGTAATTATTAATCGGTAAGGTTTATGTAATTAGAATAGAACAAAAATTGCATTAACCTGTGGGAAAACGCGCTGAATTCGCGCCAATAGAAAACGCGTCCGTCGGTACGCGCCCTTAGAATGACGCCCATTATTTTTATTGTTAACCCCCAACGCAAAACTGACAGGTCTCTGTGTTTCCGTATGCCAGTCTGTTCTCGTAGCTCGCAAAAGGCTCCCGATTTTGATTTAGTTTCTGTTTGAAAGGTGACTCGAGTGTTCTTAGCCTTGGTTCAAGAAACTCTGTCCAGCCGTTTGTGTTTATATGTATTTTTGTGTCGGGGATTTTATAAATTTTTAATTTGGGTCCCGCATTTTGCGTTTTGCCAATGTCCAGTAATTTAGTTTTCAATTCTCAGTGTCTTCAACACTTTCTACATCCTTGGTTATCAACAGTAAAATGATAGCATTTCATTGTGACTTTCTTGAGGCAATCCAAAAATATCTAATGTCCCAGTCTCTGCACTTTCACGGACACTTGCCACATAATATACTATCACTAATATGAATCAAAATCCCGAAATTTACAGCAAAATGAAAATAACACAAAAAGCGTGACGCCTCTTCGGATTCCCGCCAAAAAGCCTTAATCTATTTGCATCGCGCTTACCTCAACGTAGTTGGGCCCGGAGACGACCTTGTATTGTAGCGCGGCGAGGTGTTGCGGTGGGCCGCCTCGATGCCGCAGCTGAAGCCGAGCGCCCGGAGGGACGCGCGCTTTATCCGGCACGATACGCAGCGGCGGGAACACCAAGATCTGAGGACATTTTCACCTTAGTTTAATAGCTAAAACTGAACTGTATTCAGGGCGTGGTCAGTGAATTGATGACCATCGCTAAAATTTAACTGTATTCAGGGCGCGGTCAGCGAATGGGTGATTGCCTAGTGGGATTACATCACGATTGCCTCCGTGTTACGGACGGTTAAACCGTTGGTCCCGGACTTCATGTGTTTACGTACAATGGGAGCCGTTAAGCTATGTCAGATACCCTAGGTTGGCTTGAAAAAATCCGAGTTAGGTGGCCACTTCCCTACTTTTTTATGTGTGAGGAAAGACCCTTAGCGCAGCAGTGAGCTGTTACGGGGTGATGATGATGAAAGAGCCTACTTAATATTCTTCAGTATAAAGGTATTGCTGTTGCTACTACTATTTACTCTCCACCAATACCATCGCATCTATCATTCTACCATGGAAGACATCATAATTATTATTTACCTCAACTTCAGAACTCCAAACGCCGCCGAGCGAAGCCCTCACCCGTCCCGTTCCCTCCTTGAGGCCGCATATATTGCCGTCCTTGACCACCACGTGGCCGCCGACGCGCCACTCCGGCGCCCTGCTGGTGGTCAGGTAGCGGCCCGACACTCCCCTCACTAGCGCTTTGATAGGGACGCAAGCGCCTACGCCCACTGCTCGGGACGTTGACACATCCACACTTAGGACTTCCTCGATGTGAACCTGTTAAGTCATCAACATATTTATATTATCTGAGATAGATTTCGACAGCGAAAAATAAAAATACAGAAAATATATGTACTCTTATCGCAAAAAGAGATTAAAATATTATAGGACATAGAGGGGCAAAGCGAGGAAAATTTGAAGCCAAAAGTTATTCCAAGTGGAATAAGTCTAGTACAATTTCGACCGAATAACAGCTTGTCTTCATACTAACTGACATGCCGCTTAAGCTTCAAACATGCTTCAAAGCTTTGTATGAAAATATTCCCAATGCCCCCTCTATGTCCTATGATATTTTAATCTCTTTGTCTTATCGTAATATTCGCATTATGATTCTAAAATTTGACACATACAAGAACGATCATTATACAACCGTAAAAAAAATTACTTACATTACGATACATACTGATTTTGTATGGAATTTCTTAAATACCGGTTACGTAATACTTTTTAATTCATTACAAAACACTTGTTTTTGTCTTTTTGGATAAAATCTCTTTGTAGTAATCTTTTTGTAACGTTACCACCCTCTTTCGAATATACAATCTCATTTCAGCAAATATTATTATACACTTCTGAATAAAATCTCCTTGCAGTAAACTTTTTTTTTTATTAATTTTCTCTTTTACACTGTTTAGTGGTACCTCCAGCATCTGCTTCTCCCTGACGCAGAGGTCCTCGACGGCCAGGTCGTAGGAGCCGGGCCCGGGGGCGGCCACGGAGAGCGCGCCCTCCCGCACGCTGCCCGTCACCCCGGCGGGGCTCCGCACTACGTACCGGCCGCTGCCGCCCGACACCGACGCCACCAGGGGCATCGCCTCGCCCTCCCACGCTAGGTTCACCTGGGTAATACGACAGCAACGAAATTACGTAAAACAATTTAGTATTAAGCAAAGAGATTAAAATATAATAGGGCATAGAGGGGGACAAAGCGAGGAAAATTTAAGCCAAAAATTATTCCAAGTGGAATAAGTCTAGTACAATTTCGACCGAATGACAGCTCGCGTTCATACTAACTGACATGACAAGGACATGACGCTTAGGCTTCAAAGTTTTGTATGAAAATATTCCCAATGCCCCCTCTACGTCCTATTATATTTTAAACAATTGATTAAAACAATATTGTGTTGAGGAGTTTCTTGCCCCGCTTCTTCTCCTCAACCATATATGCTGAAGCGGTGGAGTTAAAATGACGTTCAATAAGTGGACTTGTAAGTTCCTACTTTGAATAAAACATTTTGACTTTGACTTTAATTATAACTAGCGGTTATGCGCGGTTTCACCAGCAAAGTTCCCGTTCCCTTGGGAATACGGAGATAAAATACAGCCTATGTTACTCAGGGATCTCTTAAGTTTCTATTGGTGAAATAATTTTTATAATCGGTCCAGTAGTTTTTTAGTTTATTCGTTACAAACATACAAAAACAAAAATCTTTCTTCTTTATAGTATTAATAGCGGTTCTACGCGGTTTCATAATTCCCGTTCCCACGGGAATAAGATATAGTCTATGTTGCTAAGGGATCTTCTGGCTTTCCATTGGTGTTTTTTTTTAAATCAGTTCAGTTTCTGAGTTTATTCGTATCAAACACAAAAATACAAATGTTTCCTCTTTATATTATTAGTGTAGATAAATGAAAAATAATGTACACTCCTTTATCTTGGTGAAAGAATTTTAAAATCGATTCAGTAGTTTTTGAGTTTATTCGAAACGAACATACAAAAATACAAATCTTCAAATAGATATACCCACATTTCACCAGTATATTTTTTACCCACGTGACAGGTGGTAAACCTATTGCCTATGTTCCACAGATCGGAACCAGTTGCCTCAATATGACACAGATGAGTTTTTTTTTAAAGTAAACTTACCTTCAGAGGTTCTACTTTCAGGGGTGCTACGACCTTGGCTTGAATGCTTGCCGTTGCATCGGGTATGCTCGCTTTAAGCGTACCGCTCCAACCTATAGCTTGTTCGTCTGCTATCACCAACTGCAATTTTAAAAGTTTATTAAATAACAATTCTATAACAAAAAAATATTTTGTTGACATCTATAGAGAAGTTCGTTTATTATAATTATTACCTGTTATATGTAACTAATGTAATTGTAATGAGTGTTTTATGTAACTAATGTAATCGCAATGTTTATATAATAATAATAATATGGAGAGACTATGGGCCATACTTCCTCGTACGAAAGACCCGTAGCCCAGCCCACTGCTGTTAGAGATCGATGTAGAATGAACCTTATGTACAAAGTTGGTACTGTACTGTACTCCTCACCTGATAGTACCGGTAGGGTACAGGCACGGGCGAGTAATCCGGATGTGTTTCGATGAATAGCCGGTCCACTGCTCGGTACTCGATGCCAGGGTGTGGGGGGTCAACGTCCCACGTCATTTTAGGACCTCGCTCGTCTAGGAGCTCTCTGCCTATCGCGTCTAGGAGGGTTACTCGCACTGTCACTTCTTGGCCTGGACGGAGCCATACTCTGGAATGAAGGTATCCATGAATATAATTTTAACATCATAAGGTCGAGAAGATTCTGTTTGTCATTCGAAATCTGAGTGCAAACGTGCATTTTGTGTGGAAAGTTTTTAAAATTTCAACCTTTCTGTCAGCCTGTCAATATTTCATGCCAAAATGCTGGGTCTAGAAGCATGAAACTGCGCAAATAGCAGCGGAGTTAAGTAGTTCACTATTAAGTTTTTATTTCGTTTCCTTTGAGACACATTGTACTTTTTAATTTATATTACTGTTTACATGTGGAAGCTTATAGATAGCGTTTAGACATATATGTATGTTTACTATATTGTAATACTTAGCTGTTAGCTTCCCGAACAAAATAAAAATAAAATAAATGTGCCTTATATAACGAAAGTGAGCACTAACTGGGGATTTTTGGAAATTCGCAAGGGACGGAAAGAAATAGGATCCGCGCGGGCAACGCCCGCTGGACACCCGCTAGTATAGTATAAAAAAAAATTACTCTACAATCGAATATCTTCACTCACTTGGCCCCAGAACAATTCCCAGGGGTCTCCGACGGCTCCAACCGGATTCTGGACACGTGCGGAGCACACGCAGCTTCGAACTCTACCGACTCTCTCTCCTCCTCAGTCACCGATGCCAGCTCTAATTTAGAATCACCTTTCTGTAAAACCAGACAATTTTTAAAATTCCTGACGCAACATTCTGTTCATATATCTGTGCATTCGTCTGTCATTCTGCGACAAAGGATTTTTTTTTATTAGTAATAGGCAAAACATTTGCCTGCCATCTCACCTAATGGAAAGTGATGATGCAGACGACGATGGAGCATTACAAAAAGAGATTCAGAATAGAACTGAGCAATTTACTATTAATGAGATGAATAGTTCAATAGTTTATGCTATAACTAAGTAAACCAGCCAGGCGCGAGTCGGACACGCGCTTGAAGGTTTCCGTACCTTCATATTATAAAACCGCTAAAAAACACATTTCTAGAATGGTATTTCTCTTTGCCTTTAATTTTATTTAATTTTTATAATTTCTTGTTATAGCTCTAAGCATTTTGTGAAAAAATCAAATGCCTACCTTTTGGTTATGTAATGTAATGATAGACAGACCGACGGACGTACAGCGGAGGCTTAGTAAAAGGGGCCTATTAGCTACCCTTTGGTATTTGGGTTTGGCACCGTAAAAATGTTCCTTACACAATATTTTGGAATTTCTCAAGAAGTTTAATTTCTTACTAACTAATACTTATTACTAATATTTTGTTGCACAAAATACATATCATTATATTCAATCAGAAACAAACTCACCCTACGGCACTTGAAGGTGAACATCTGTATATTAGGGTAGAGATTAGGCGGCGGCCCCACACGGGAGGTCAGCTCTGACACGCGCGGCTCACTCGAATGAGCCACTAGTTCCTCGCCTTCTGCTAGCACCTGACATAAGCAATAACAATTTAGGTGTGACGTTTAGGAGTGAGAAGAAAAGGCAAAATTTCACCCAATCAGGGATGTGAAAAAAAAACGATTTTCAGATTAATAAATAAAAGATTATTCATAATCGATTTTTTGAATAGTATTGATCGATTATGTGATTCACATCAGTTTTAAAATTATAAAATATAATAAAAACAATGGTGCCAAAAATACAAATTTTAATTGATTTTTGTAAACAGCACCATCTGTGCGATAGACGACAAAATACACTAACATTAAGTTTATGTGAAAAAGATAAAGGATATTTAAAAAATATATATGGTATAATCGATTTTTATTAAAAAGATAATTACTTCCCTAGGTGTGAAATATACTACATTATACATTTTCATTTGAAGTGAATGAAAGGCAACGCACCGGCAATGTGGCCCCGACGAGCGCGGCCACGTTCTCCGGCCACAGCAGCGCGGGCGCAGCCCTGACCGAGACGCGAGTGGTGTCCCCCATTCGCCCAAGCGCCACCCTCAGCGTCGACACGCCGCGCGAGCTCCACGTGCACTCCAGCACGCAGCATGCGCCTTCTTTATACCGTTTTTCAAATATAAGTATAGTATAATCTCACGCCTTTCATCCCCGAGGGGGTAGGCAGAGGTATTCCATTACTGGATATACCCCCATTTCACGAGATAAATTAGACCCCTAAACGTGATAGGTGGTGAGTCCATCGCCGAACCGGGTCTATTTATACATGTTTCCTCACGATGTTTTCCTTCACCGTCGAGCTAGTGATAAATATGTACGTAAGTTTTTGAAAAACTCATTGGTACATGCCAGAATTCGAACCCGAGCCTCACTGATTTTCGGCCGTCTCTTTAACCGTAAAGACTATCACTGCTCTCTTTTTCAAGCTACTTCAAAAAAGGAAGTTCAAAATTCGACGGTAGGTTAGTTTATTTATTTATTTTTATTTACTTAATTTTAGGAAGACCTACAGCTATAATAATAAAACTGAGAATTTAGACATCAGGAAGCCAATTACAGGTCCCCACAAGTAAGTTACGCGATTACTATGCCAATTCGAGTGACGATTTTTTTTTTACATTACATTTACATACGCGATTACATACCATACCATTTAAATAGTATTAAAATCGTTCGAGCGGTTTTTAAAAAATCCACAAAAGTCCAAAAATGTTTTACATTGAAGAATTTTTTGTGCTAGTCGGTGAAGTCGGTTTTTTAATGGGAATTATTGCTAATTTTAATCATTTACATTTTGATGAAATTACTTTTTTTTCATATGATTTCACCTGTGATTTTTTTCTTTTTTTCTTTTCTTTCCTCTTTCCGAATAACTGTAAGTATATTAATCATCAGCTAAATAGATCACCGTTTAAAAGATAAAACATATATGAATTGTGTCCCACAATTTATTATTATTATTATTATTGCAATAAATGTTCGACTTACCAACAGGCGGGACCCAATGAGCGTTTGTGACGTTATGAGGCTCGGGGCCTTCGAGTAGAGACACCGCAAAGGAACCACAGTTGCACCTGAAGATCAAACATAGTATATTACATGCCAAGGGAAGTAAAATAAGAAATGTCTCAGATCACGCCCAATTGTCGACCGAGGCGAAGCTGAAGTCTACAAACATGTGATCTGAGGATTTCTTATTTACTTTCCGATGTGTGTATACTTTTTTTCTGCTCGACGGAGGCGGAAAACGGTAACTTGGCTATATAAAATACACTTAGAAAAGTCTAATGACAAGGCAATCTAAACTCGTCCATGAAGATTCGCTAAATGTAAACAGCAGGTCATCTCCACCGAAGAGTTGCTGTTCCTTCCGGCTATCTATTACGATTCCAAAGATGTATCCCTTTAAAGGTACAGACAGACAGCGTAGGCTTAGCAATAGGGCCCCGTACTGTGGTTAAGGAACCGTAAAAAAACAGTAAATGTACTTGTGGAAATTGTAGAGGTCTCCGGTGACGGGGTGCGTTGCGGTGAGCGCGACGTGCAGATGGTGCGGGCGACCAACGCGCGCGTGTCCCGAGCTCGATACTTGTAGCATCTCTGGCGCTGCTGACCATACTCTGGAAACAATATCAAATAATACTCTTTTCATAACGGCTCCTTTTTGTGTTGACCCTTTGACACTTTGGTCCTTTAACATCTATTACGGGGCTTTTTGGCAGGAATCCGAAGGCGTCATGTCTTTTTGTAAAATTTTCATTTTGCTGTGTGTTTTGGCATTTCATTGAACTTTTTTTCCGGTTGAAGTTTTATTCCTTACTAAATGTATGTAAAACGTTTTTTGCGTTTCCTGACTTTTCTACCCCCTTGACCTCAGTTAGTCTCTTAGAGACTTTTGATCCTTATCTGAAACTGGATCGAATGGCATCAAAAAAATTTTTTGTGGGAATCGACGATTTTCTCGCTGACTGTACCATTTTTCAAAAATCTTTAAATGCAGTTCTAAATATTTTCAAAAATGGTGGATAGTCTCTTCAGACCATTTTCGTCTAGTTACAACGGTTAAGGTAGCTGCCCTGGCCGACCCATCTCAAATATCCACCCTGTATTTTTCACTGCACATAACTTACGTAATATAGAATATATAACAAGTCAATAACATTAACACGGCTAACTATAGACATTAGTCTAGTTTTCGAATGATTCGAACATAAGAGGTTTAATAATTTTAAAAAATGTTTTACCTCCCAAATGCGTGGACATGAGGATGTTTCTTCAACTGCACACGCACATTTATATCGCCTATTCCACGAACACTGACTACGCCTGTAGGTGCGAGCGAGATGAAACTGTGTGCCGTTGCTGTCGTCTCGCTCTGGGCCCACGTGACCGGTTCATCGCCTCCTCCACGATGATTTAACGTTACGTCTCTGTAAACGTAAACTTCTTTTAAATAGTCCTTGAAAAACTTGCCTCTATACTTTCTATAGACAAATCTCTAACCATAAATTTATTTAGAAAGATGCAGAGATCGTTAAGTTAGTGTTTTGGAAGGTACCCCTTCAAATAACTATTATAGTAAAAGTGATTAACCTATGTGAGATTCCTTTGAGTTGCTAGAAAAAAATTGAGAGTTAGGGGGACGGTCAATTCCAAATCCGAAGTGGGGGTTTATACCCCATTCTTTCTTACATGTGAGGAATTACCCATAGCCCCACAGTAGGCTATTACAGATTGATGATAAAGTTGAAGTAATGGGAAGAAAATACAATAAACTATTTTCTGGACACTTATAGAATACACCAATACGTACTGAACCATTTCCATCCATGCAACAAATAGTTCTGGAGGTACAACCTCCAAAGGATCCACAGCCACAGCAGACACTTGGCCTTCTACCTGCATTTAAAAAACAATTTTTAGCCACAGAACTAGATCAACAACTTATAATCAACAAGTTGCTATTCCAGGATGAAAAATAGCTAGTTCTTCCATAAGATGTAAACTAAAAAAAAGGCAGAGGTATTCCATAAACTACCGTTATAATAAAATTCATAACAATTTAGCATTAAAAAAGTAACTGACAGACAGTTGGGATAAAAATCAACTTTTTAATTACATGAAAAACAAAGAAGATAACATGCTCAACTATCTCACCTTACGCGACATAACTTTTCCAGCAACAGAATGCAGTCTCGCTGTTATAGTAAGCGCCCCCGAATTTCGAGCCACAGCGTCAGTCAAAGTTCCATTTTCGGTAGACCGCAGAAGGTCTACATTAGCTTCGCCATCTGCCGTCAGTCTGATCAACATTTCATTACCGGCCGTTAGCGCGTGTCCAGACTTATCGAACACTACACTGTGTGCCACAAACGTTTCTCCTCGGACGAACAAAGTCGAAGGTCGTAATGTCACTCGTATTGAGTGAGGCTCAGCTACTGTCAATGTTGCTGTTGCAACTTCCGTCACTCCAGACATGAGTAATACGGATGTTGTGCCAATTTCTGTTCCCCGTACTAAGCTTATGGTGTCTTCTAGTAAAGCCACAGACGTCTGGGGTAGATTCACGTAGTATAATGTTTCAGATACATCTTGAATCGTCAGGCGGCCGGCGCGAGCTCTTACTACCCTGAAAACGGTTTCAAGTGTAAATACATACTCCACTTCTGTATGCTTAAATCTTTTAAGCCAGTCATAGAGCTTACCTATACCGCAACGTATCTCCCGGTGCGATAACAGCAGTGGCCGGCGTCAGCACAACGCTAGCTACGACATGCAACGTGAAGTCCGTGCAGATATTACCGTCTCCGAGGCACACTGTCACTTTGGACTCGCCCATTGCCTGTCCATACAAGAGCACAGAGTGTGCTCGGTGACCAAGTGCTTCTAATTCTGCGACGCCGCGCGGAGCTTCGTAGTCTGTGTCGCGCCATCGGACGAGACTGTTGACACAAATACAAATTTTGTAGGTATCTATAATGTCTTTTGTTTTATTTCAAAGTGATTGAACCAGTAACTAAGTAGTAACTCAGTAAAAAGTATGCTATTCCTGTATCTCGACTTAGTACTATTACATATTTTGTGTCTTGACACAAGTACTAAATTATTGCTACCAAATCCATGCACAGACAGACAGAAAGGCAAAAATTTAAACAACTGATGTTTGATACATAAATGCATTATTTAATACACTGATTTTCAACTTGTATGTTTTCAGTTTATGTGCATGAACATCGTTGGTCTTGTTTGTGCCTAGGTGTTTTTTTTGTTAGACATACAATAGATAAAAAAAGAATTATTAAGTAAATGATTAAAAATGCCTAAATATTTTTTTATTATACTTACGTTACCAGGGGGTCTTCATCAACACTATTCCCTAAATTTTCTATAGTCCATGTAAATCTTAGTCCTTCAAGTGTGGAGAATTTATTTTCTGTAATAAATGAAATCATTGTCAGTAATTATCTAAAATCAAAAGCACACTGCCTATCACACTTTGAGATTGAACATACTTGTGAAAAGTGGGTATTTCCAGAAAAGTGGGTATTCTGCCTACCGCCTATAGGTGTCAGATTTTTTTTTTATATTTTTTTTTTGTCTAAAATAAATGTGAACCATGATAAATTTCTAAACTATAATATGGATTATACCTTGATCATCATAGGCAACCACTTCAAAAGCCTCTGGAGCTTCTTCCAAGTATAGGTTCCATGTTGTACTTATTACCTTCAAATACTTTATTGTATCGATATCTACATCTCCACGTAATATCTGTAAAAATGAATATCAATTAATGAGTGAATAGAATGTATTTTCACAATGATTATTCTATTTAAACATTCAACAATATCTCAATTTAATCAATAAAACATTTATATGTATAGTATCTCCGTTTTAACTTGACAGCTCTGAAGTTGCACAAATGACTGTGCAATATCATTTTTTTAGCGACCATTTGGCAGTATGAGAAAAAATTAAGATGTATTTATTTCTGTAGGTAATTGAAAATTAAACTTAGAATATTATTTGAGGCAGTTTGCACAGGCAAAGCGTGCAGAGCAGCCAAGTTAAAACGGCTGTACTGTACATCAATAGATAATGATTATGCCTATATCATATTTTTTTAATTATCACATATCTGTAGTTTATTATCATGTTACGTATTATAGCACATTTTTTGTGTTATTATGGTCAGACTGTCATTGGTAGAGAGCATAGAAAAAACACTATATATATACTAAGAAGAGAGTAAAAAATTATAAATATATCACCATGGAACATAATAATATATAATTCAAACTGGTCAAGAACCTCAAAAAATACATTTCATTAGAGAAATTTGGTGCAAGAATGACCATCAGTAGAGCAAATAGTATAGAAATTAACCGGAACTTCCAAAAAAGAAACCATTCCAATGTTTATAAATAAAAAACGGTTTCCCGCCTTTTTTCTTGTAATATGCATACCTCTCCAGAGTTGACCTCTTCGGCCAGAATGATCACTGAGCCGGGAGGCGCGCACGACTTGGAGACGGAAACGCGCGCCGCTCGCGAACAATGCGCCCAGCTGTCTTCGTATAAGGGCTCGATGTCTATGATGTCATCGCGAGACAAGCTCCTACAAATTATCATTGCATAACCTTCTTCTCATTTTACACCGAATAGTAATAAAAATTCAAAGCACCTTCTAAACTACTTACCAAGTATAGCATCCTCCTTCAATTATTTCAAACGTAAAATTTACTTTCAAATTTTCAAACCATGGTAAGAGCACCCTGGGTGTGTTGATTTTAGCACTTTCACATGTATGTACACACAAGTTCAGGATAGATACAAGAAGAATCGTCTTTGGTAGATTATTCATGGTGGTTGCAATGTAGTTTACATGTAGTAAAAAAGGAAATCACAATTTCACTAAATACGGAAAAACTCTAACCTAAAAGCAAAGCAAAGCATCACAGATCACAGACACAGAACACTTTTTTTTTTTTTGTTGTTTCACCCCTTACAGGGTAGGCAAAGGCATTACGCCATGCAGCCTCGTCATTAGTTAATGATATCCTTATGTAAATGGCTCTGCTTCAGAGTCCATGCACAAAAATACAGTGTCTTTAACACTTTCTATAACCCTAACGTGCCCTAACTTGGTTATCAGTAAAATGATAGCACTTTTACTGACGACTTTATTGTGACTTTTTGAGGCAATCCAAAAATGTCCATATCTCGCATTTTATCGAATTTCCCATTCACTGCACACTTTCACGGACACTTGCCACATAATAAACTATCACTATTATGAGTCAAAACCCGAAATACACAGCAAAATGAAAATTAAACAAAAAACATGACGTCCCTCTTCGGATTCCCGCCAAAAAGCCGACACAGAACACTTTTACTCCTAGATCACAGATTACTAGTTACAAGGGAAAAGCGCGGGAAACGTGAAAGTTGGCGGGTGTTTTTTTCGTTTCGGCCCTTTTCTAAAAATAATTTATATTGTTTATAGAGGATTAATTGAGTATTTTCTGTGTATATATTGTTTTAACTTCTATTTTGTTGTATGTAGTACTTTAAAAACTTACCTGGGGACCAGGTAAGTAGCTTTTTCATTTTCATGGATCCGCCCGAGGATCCTGGGGGCATAGTCCCCCAGGTTTCTCATTACGTTACTGTAGATAAATCTATCGAATATGAATCTAGTATGGACACGGATGGTTCACTGAATACTGGTAATAATGATATTGGACGCAAGCGAGTTACAGCTCGCCGTATTTGCAAGCATTGCAATAAAAAGAGGAGGAAACATCATGACTCACGAAAAAACCGACCTAATGATTGCCGATGCGATGATTTAGATATTGAATGTAAAATTAGCAAAGTCCCATCCAGCACCCAGGGTATCGTACTTCCCATTTCAACAACTGAACTTATACCTGAAATTAATCGTACTAACAATGGTACTGCTAGTGCCTCCAATAATACGAATAAAAATATCCCTTTATCTGGTGAAACACCATCAAACCCTAGTTTCTCACGTCCTACTATTGGTCGTGTTCTTTACCAATCTTCTGACGCCTCACCTTACATAGTTCATGTTCAAAAAATAACAACCTCTCCAAATGATCCTGCTACTCTCCACCCGATCACATTTGGGAGATTTCTGAAAAACAGATTCTTCCAAAACATAGTAAATGGTAGCCTAAAAAGAATAGGGCGAAACAGACTCTCCATTTCTTTTTCGGACTTTAATCAAGCGAACTTATTTGTTGAAGATGAAATTCTTTCAATGAACAATTTTAAAGCATTTATCCCAACCTTCAATGTAACCCGTATGGGGCTGGTAAGAGGTGTACCCTCAGACTGGACTGAGGAAGAGGTGTTGGAAAACATGACAGTGCCTATAGGTTGCGGAAAAATTTTAAAAATACGACGTATAAAAAGGAAAACTTTTAATAATGAAAATGCTCCTCAATTTCAGAACACGGAAACTGTAATAATAACTTTCGATGGTCAGGTTCTTCCCAAGAGGGTTTACATATGCTATTCTGCTTTGCCAGTTGATCTGTACATATATCCCACTATCCAGTGCTATAACTGCTGTAGGTATGGTCATGTTAAAACTCAATGCCGCTCCAAACCCAGATGCTTTAGATGTGGGCAGGGTCACTCGGGTGCCAGCTGTTCAGTAGACGATGATTGTGTGATATGTTGTTTGTGCAATGGGTCTCATGTAGCAACTAGCAAAGTATGCCGAGAACATGAAAGACAAAGGTCTATTAAAGAATCTATGAGCAAAAGTTGTATTTCTTATGCAGAAGCGGCAAAACTCCACCCATTTATTCAAAAAATGTCCTATGCAGAGGCTGTAAATTCTACTAATAAATCCCCCAACACTTTTCAATCTGTGTACCCTGAAGATCGGTCTCCATCACATAATATGTCGCAACCGTCTTCATATAAAAAAACTGTATTTTTAAAACCTCGACCTCCTCCTAAGAATACCAAAGGCTTTGACCAGGAGGCTCATGCTGCCTTAGTTAAAGATTACAATATTCCTGCTCCTGCTAATGGATGTGCCTTTAATGATGAACTGAATGTAACATCCAAAACTTCTATATCAGATCTAATTATGCTCCTAATAAATCTTTTATCCAAATCTAATATTTTTTCACCGTCCAACGTTGCTTCTTCTATAGATATATTAAATGATATTAATATCAACAATAATGGACCTACTCGCCAAGGTAATTCAGTGGAATTGCCGAAGTATAACTAATAAGAAAAGTGACATTATCTACTTAGTTAACAAATTTAATCCTTTTTTATTTGCATTTCAAGAGACATGGCTTAAACCAGATTCCATCTTTAGGATTCCTGGTTATGCCTGTGTCCGAGAGGATAGATCTGATGGGTATGGGGGGGTTGCCATGCTCATCAAACATTCTTATAATTTTTCACTTGTTCCTATTCCTGTACATAATGATTCCTATTGTATAATAGCTGTAAATATTAATAATGTTTGTTTTGTATCTATATATATTCCTCATCCTTCTTCTGCTATATATAATGAAATTTGTAACATTTTTGCCACTCTGCCTAAACCTTTTTTAATATTAGGAGATTTTAATTGTCAACATGAATCTTGGGGCAGTAAGTCAAGCAATTCTTATGGTTGGGAACTTCTAGATATTTTAGACACACACAATCTTTGTCTTCTGAACACAGGCGCCCCAACACGTCGCACTGGACCAGAAGTAGGAAGTAGTGTTCCAGATTTGTCCATAGCTACTCCAAATTTAGCTTCTTCTCTTTCTTGGAGCACGCTGTGATCTTCATTTGGTAGTGACCATATTCCAATAATAATTTCATTTCCCTGGAATAATAAATCAAATACAAAACATACTCCGCGTATGAAATATCAGCTTTCTAATGCAGATTGGAATTTATTTAGCACCCGCATAGATCACAAAGTTTCTTTACTGCCCAATGTTGTTGCTGGTAATGAGATTACATGTGTTGAATTACTCACTAAAGCTTTCATCGAGGTTGCAGATGAGACCTTTCCACTAAAAAACAGTTCATTAGGATTCCTTCCCTCCCCTCCATGGTGGGACTCTGAATGTTCGGAAGCAGTTAAGAAAAGAAAAGAGGCAGAAATTAACTATTGCAATAGTATGACTCCTGAAAACTTTGATTCTCTTTGTGAAATAATATCTGGCACTCGTAAATTGTTTAAAAATAAAAAGTTTGATAGTTGGAGAAACTTTTGTTCTAGGATTTCTCCTGATGTTTGTCCATCTGAAGTTTGGCGCAGTATACGAAGATTTAGGTCAGCTTTTCGGGATTCTACATATAATGCTCTGCCCTCTGCCTTAGCTGACAACTTTTTAGATAAATTGGCTCCTCCGTTTGTTCCTGATGCAGGCTCATTACCTTGCTCCTTGCCTCCTGAGATTACTAACTGTTTGACAGGTCTTAATTCCCCTTTCTCTATTTCTGAGCTTAAGAATATAGTCGTTAATCTTAAAGACTCTGCTCCTGGTTGTGATGGTATTCCTTATTCCTTTTTTGCTCATCTTCCCGACACTTCGCTCAATTATTTTCTGGATATTATTAATTCTACTATGATTTCTGGTAATATTCCTGACATTTGGAAATGTCAGATTGTGTTGCCAATTTTGAAACCAAACAAACCTCCATCTGACGCCTCTTCTTTTAGGCCAATTGCTCTCTCCTCTGTGTTTGTTAAAATTGCTGAACATTTAGTTAAAAATAGATTAGAGTGGTATCTGGAGAGTAATGGTTTATTGCCTGATAGCCAATACGGATTTAGAAGGGGTAGGAGTACTTTGGATAGTATTAGTATCTTTATTACTGATATTCGATTGTCTTTTTCTTGTAATGAATCAATTGTTGCTGCTTTCCTGGATATAACCGGTGCTTATGATAATGTAGTTTTATCAGTACAAAAATTAAACGAATTACTAGTTCCAACAGTTTTACTTAATTTCATTATGAATATCTTGTCAGAAAGAACCATCTCGCTTACTGTAGATAATAGTACTTACTCCAGATTAGTTTGGAAGGGCCTGCCTCAGGGATCTGTGTTGAGTCCTTTATTATACAATATTTACACATATGATCTAGAGTCGTCCTTAGGTGACGTCAAAGTTCTTCAATATGCTGATGATCTCCTTTTATATGCACCTGATAAGTCCATCGATAAGGCCTCTGCCTCACTGGGTTCCTCCATGACTTTATTAAAGACTTGGCTTGATTCGAATGGTCTGGAATTATCTCCCCTTAAGAGCAATATTGTATTGTTTTCCAGAATGCGGCTGCCGCCTCCAGTTATTATCTCTTTCAACGGAAGTGTAATCCCTGTGAAATCGCATATAAAATTCCTTGGAGTCATTTTAGATTCTAAGCTCTCTGGTCTTCCGCATTGTGATTATTTAGTTTCCAGATGCGAACGCGTTTTGAATATGCTTCGTTGTCTGTCAGGTGTCTGGTGGGGTGCGCACCCCTATTCTTTGAGATTGCTTTATAACGCTTTAGTTCGTAGTGTTCTTGACTATGGTACTTTTTTGCTAGAACCCTGCAGTTCAGCTGGACTGAGGAAATTAGATGCCATTCAATATAAGGCTCTAAGGATAGTCTTAGGTGCTATGAAATCTAGCCCCACTAATGCCCTTCAGGTTGAAGGTGGAGAGCCTCCTTTAAGTATTCGCAGGCAGTATTTATCAGATAGATTTCTTTTTCGTGCCTTGCAAAACATTCGTCATCCCCTTTTTTCAGGCCTTTCTGCTCTTTCTCATCATGTTCTCTCTTCTGGATACTGGACCCATAAGTCTACGCCCTGTTTGGTCCACAGTTTTAGGAAATTTATAGCACTTTGTGCCCCTACTCACAGATCTTTGTATTATCCTCTTTTTAGTTGTGAATACGAGTCTCTAGTGTTGTCTCCAAATGTTCGTTTAAACTTAGGAATTATTAAAGACTCCCCTGATGCCTGTTTTATGTTTAATATTGCTAAAAATGAAAATTGGTCGGACTGGCATCATATTTATAGTGACGCATCTAAGCACTCTGCGAATGGCTGTGTTGGTGTGGGAGTATTTCATTATCAATATAATGTAGTTCAAAAATTAGATTGCCACCCGAAACATCCACTTTCACTGGTGAATGTTTCGGCATTTTTAAGTCGGTGGAATATGTCACGATAATGAAACTTAGGAGAGCTGTTATTTTTACCGACGCAAAAAGTGCTTTGGAAGCCTTAGTTAAATCTCCCTTTAAATCAAAGCCAACCTATTCTATTATAATCGAAATTCGGAAATTATTATTGAAGTGTGCTTTTAATGGCGTCGATGTTTCGTTTGCTTGGATCCCAGGCCACTCTGGTATCCAAGGGAATGATAGAGCAGATCGTCTTGCTAATGAGGCTGTGGAATGTGGAGACTTGTTTCCCTATAAAAACTATACTCATGATCTGATAACCTTGTCTAAAGAATATCTTGTAGATTCATGGCGCGATGATTGGATAAGAAGTAGTGAAACTAAGGGAAAATATTTTTACAATATCCAACCCGATGTATCGTTGAAACCATGGTTCTATTTATTTAATTTTCTTAAAAAACCAACAACAACCCTAATACGTATGAGACTTGGTCACATAGTGTCCCCAACTCACCTTGCTAGACTCCATATTGTGGACGACCCGGGTTGCGAATGCGGGTCGGACTTTGCTGATGTCAATCATATTTTCTTGTCGTGTCCTTTGAATGATTGTTCTTCCCTTTTTACCTCGTTACTGTCCTTAAAGATTCCTCTGCCTACATCCATCCCTGTCCTCCTTGCTACCAAGGATATTATTGTTTATAAATTGTTAGCCATATTTATTTGTAATAATAATGTAAATATTTAATTTTATTTAGTAGGTAGTTGTACTTATTAATTTGTATATAATATATAATAATTAATATAGTTTTTTATATAACCTTTTAGAGGATAATATGTTTTTCCTTAATTAATCCTTTTCCTTTCCAAATTCCGTTCCTTTGTTTTTGTAAATATGAATCCGTTTCCCCGTTTTATGAGTGTGGTAAATGCGCAAGCCGCGCGAGGCCATTTAAAAAAAAAAAAAAAAAAACTAGTTACAAGCATATCGCACAGACCATAGAGTAGTCTTGGGTAGTTCGCGAACGACCTAGTTCGAAAGAGCGCTCTCTTAGGTGAACTATGCAAACTAGTTCGTCAACAGTCTCACTTTTAGATTAAATAAGTATTTTTCTGGGGTCCACTCTATCAATGAGTGGCCCTGCATAATTAACTGACTTATTCTTTTTTACTCTAGCCGTTTTTACAAGAGTTTCTTATTAAATTATAGTCTTTCTATAGTTAAAGTTATTCACAATAATATTAAGAAAAACATTTCTTTATAGAATTATAAAAAAAAAAGAACTAAATAAACGACCTAGTTCGCGGTAGGACTGCGAACTAAATTGAGCGCTCCCGATGGCGAACGACTATGGCTGCGGTCCGTTTTGTGCAAATAGTAAATACGTTCGTAAGCACGCACACGACTGTTCAAAATGATTACGATTGTTAGCATGCAAACAATTTGAACAGGTTTTCGTTTGTCAAAATTGACAGTTCTTTTAATATTTAGGTTGATACTGTTCTGAAGTTAAATTCAGTCGTATTTGAGTCGTATAGTGTCCCCCGAAGCTTCACAATGTAATGCTTCTGTTAATATTAATGACGACATACCTAATTTAATTAATCGATTACTTAACGAATATGAAAAAAGTTCGCGGGAAAAAAACACCACGCACATTGAAGTTTGACAACTGTTTGACAGATCCGGAGACATTGCACTACCTCCTCGTTGTTAGCACTGGGGGTCTAAAAAGGCCGTTTCGGGTGAATCATATTAGAATCATATTATGATTCATATTTGAAATCTTAAAATGGCCACTTAATGACAATTCATATTATGATTCATTTCCATCATTCAGCAATTCATTCATCTTTTTGACAGTTTTCTATGGAGATTCGTAAAATGGCTCACAAAAGCAGAATTGCAAAGTGTCAAATAGCAGAATCCAAGCAGAATCACTGAAGTTACTCAATACCAAAATTTTTCAATTCATTTTGTTGAATTTTGTAAAAATTAAATAAAATTGACCGATTTGAGTTTATAAAAAAACTTTCCCAAGCACGCGCGAGTGACGGAGAGTATTTTTGGTACGGTCCAAATTGCGCTTTCTGCGCTCGTGTGCGCTATATTCATGCAAACAACTGTTCAAATTGCGCTGTGGTACGCTGACATGAGCATTGTGACGTCATCGATGACGTCATCGATTGGTGCAAACAGTGCTAACAACGAGGAGGTAGTGCAATGTCTCCGGATCTGTCAAACAGTTGTCAAACTTCAATGTGCGTGGTGTTTTTTTTCCCGCGAACTTTTTTCATATTCGTTATGTAATCGATTAATTAAAATTAGGTATGTCGTCATTAATATTAACAGAAGCATTACATTGTGAAGCTTCGGGGGACACTATACGACTCAAATACGACTGAATTTAACTTCAGAACAGTATCAACCTAAATATTAAAAGAACTGTCATTTTTGACAAACGAAAACCTGTTCAAATTGTTTGCATGCTAACAATCGTAATCATTTTGAACAGTCGTGTGCGTGCTTACGAACGTATTTACTATTTGCACAAAACGGACCGCAGCCTTTATATCGCCTGTTTGCACCAATCGATGACGTCATCGATGAAGTCGCAATGCTCATGTCAGCGTACCACAGCGCAATTTGAACAGTTGTTTGCATGAATATAGCGCACACGAGCGCAGAAAGTGCAATTTGGACCGTACCATTTGCCTGACTATGGCTGCGGTCCGTTTTGTGCAAATAGTAAATACGTTCGTAAGCACGCACACGACTGTTCAAAATGATTACGATTGTTAGCATGCAAACAATTTGAACAGGTTTTCGTTTGTCAAAAATGACAGTTCTTTTAATATTTAGGTTGATACTGTTCTGAAGTTAAATTCAGTCGTATTTGAGTAGTATAGTGTCCCCCGAAGCTTCACAATGTAATGCTTCTGTTAATATTAATGACAACATACCTAATTTTAATTAATCGATTACATAACGAATATGAAAAAAGTTCGCGGGAAAAAAAACACCACGCACATTGAAGTTTGACAACTGTTTGACAGATCCGGAGACATTGCACTACCTTCTCGTTGTTAGCACTGTTTGCACCAATCGATGACGTCATCGATGAAGTCACAATGCTCATGTCAGCGTACCACAGCGCAATTTGAACAGTTGTTTGCATGAATATAGCGCACACGAGCGCAGAAAGTGCAATTTGGACCGTACCATATGCCCGAGCATGTGCCCGAGTAATTTTGGCACGCCACAGACCAATAATAACCGGCATCGCTCTTGTTTTTATTAATCCAATGTTATGACCATGGTTAACAGTCTTTCCGAAGAATCGAGATCCCGAAGAGGGACGTCATGTTTTTTGTAAAATTTTCATTTTGCCGTATATTTTGGAGTTTAGCTTATAATAATGATAGTATATTATGTGGTAAATATCCGTGATAGTGTGCAGTGAATTGGAAATTCGATAAAATGAGTGCGATGGACTTTTTCGAATTACCTCAAGAAGCCTCTAAAATCTTCAGTAAAGTGCACTATTGCTTTACTGTTGATAACCAAGTGACATTTCGATAAGTTTTGAAGAAACTTATATATTTTTGTGCATGGCTCTGAAGCAGGGCTGAAAATCTTGGATTTCGTGACGTGCTTAGTGCTGATGGCTACAATGCCAATGCCTTAAAATAAGATAAAAAAAAAACCATATTTATTTACTTTTACGAATTACGAAATTCTTCAAGATTTGAACGAATCAAATCAAAGTGACTAATTATTTGGTGGACTTGTTATTTCTATACCTACCTGTTTGATTACCATTACATCTTCTATCATTAATTTGATTGTGAGTTTGATTCAAAACAATATCAAAAACATAACCTAATTTTAAAACATGGATAGCGAGGAATCTGAAGAAGAAATTCTGGTATACGCAGAGTTTGAAGATAGCGTCAATATAGAAATGTATAGAAGTGTTCATGTCTTGGGAATCACTGAGAAAAATCCGATTATACAGATGGATGACACATTTTTCACAGGTAATTTAAATTATCGAAAATTGATTCAAACAAACTTCCTAATTGAATTTACTAAAGGGTGCGACTTATTTTTCAGGAAAATATGTAAATCCACTGGGAACATGCATGTTTTTTGAAGAGGATCCTGCTCCTCAGTCGTTGGATCCAGTATTTGATAAACTGCCAGAAAAAAACCTGAAATACTTGTTTAAAACACAAAAACTTCTGAGTATGGAACATGCTTATGTCCGTCCAAAGCATGGTGGAGGTACAAAATAATAAAATTTTATCATCAACCTATAACAGCGCCCCGCTGAGCTAAGGGTATTTCATGCATGAGAACAAATTTTTTGTCTTTTTTTATTTTATTGAGTAGGCTCTGGAACTGATTAACTGAACTACATACTGAACTGGTTTTAAAAGTTCTTTCATCAATGGATAGTTAGCTTTTTTGGGAGTATCATGGAATATAATTTTCCTGAGAAAACAGGACTTATGCAGGTGAAATCATGCAGAACAGGCAGTAAGATCATTAAGGATCATTTATTATGAGGATGAAAGGTGTTGTACACCCTTACACATTTTAAGCTTTATTCTATTTTGTTTGACTATTAATATGGGCCTAATTATTGTTATATTATTTTTAGAAACCAGTGTCAAAAATGAACCTGATGATGATTTAGAGATTGTTAATTTCAAAAGTGTACAGGAAGCCCTAGACAAGTTCAAAAATGAATTCGACAAAGAGTCTGAATCCAAAATAGACGAAAGTTCAGATATGTCTGTTGATGATTCTGAGAAAAATAAATAATTAAAAAATAAGGTGCAAAGATTAAATTTTTTGAGTGTTTAACATATTCTGTCAGCAGACTAAAGTACATGGCTCTGTAGCAATATAATAGTCCAACATGTAAGTTCCATTGCTAAATATTTGAAGTAAAGGTGAATTCAAATTTTGCAAAAAAATACTGAATAGGTACCATTCACAGATATTTTGAGGTTTCAGTTCTCAAAATGGTAATAAAACCATACTGTTATGGTATTAAAATGTACATTTGTTATTTCTTAATTTATTGAGTAAGAAGTATGTACATGTGAATTATAAAATATGAAAACAATAGTCTTCATTATTTAGTTAACCTATTTGTAAGTGTTGAGTTGAGTGCGGGTTTTGCGTTCGATTCGACGAGGATTCGATGCAGTCACAGATAATCACTGCTTAACATTTGATGTAATAAAAATTTTGTGCTGGGTAGCAACCGATGAGAGATTTCATTTGTTGAATTTCTTATATAAAAGCAAATTATAAGAATTTCTTTTATAAAAAAAAGGGGGCAAACGAGCAGACGGGTCACCTGATGGTAAGTGACTACCGTCGCCACTAATGAAGGAAGGGTACATTCATAGAAAGCATCGTTGAGATTTGAACTGTATACAACTACACGTACCCATGGGTTTTATACACTTCATAAAAGCACATGAAGGCATTGTATAATGTATAGTGGTTTAACCCTTCAATTATTTCATATTTCCTTCTCGTCGACTATCACATACTATCGATACCCGGCCCGATTGAGATTTGAGACTGCAACGAATTACCTACATTTTAAGATCCACGCGAGAAGCTATACCGTATCGTAATTTTTTGCTTTATCTAAGGTTGAATTGAAACTAAGTGTCCACATACCATTAGGTGTATATGGTAAATCATGTAAGTAAATTAATACAGCTGCAATTTATTTAGATAATGACCGCATTTTAAAGTCTTGTCTCTCATGGAATCTGTAGCGATACTTAACGTACATATTACATTATGTGGCAAGGGTCAGTGAATGGGAAACATGACAATATGGACGTGTGTATGTATTTAGAAAATTCATTAAAATGCATGGGATGTTGATTTTTGGATTGCAAGAAGTCATACAGTAAAATTACTATCTTTTATTTTCATGACCGAAGGGGGGGATAAAGAAAGTGATGAAGACATTATATTTTTGTGCATGCACTCTGAAGCAGAGCCATTTAACTAAGATTATAAAGTATAAATGAGAAAAAACTTAGAGAAAGATTTGGTAAAAATGGTAAATACTGAAAACGAGGCAGTATGAACTTTGATCCTAGCCAGTTCAACAAAATTGGGCCAGAAAATAACGAATGTCAAGTTTTAAAGATGGCTGCTATGTGTTCGTCATGTTTTGTGTCGTATTTTACTTGAATTTAATAAATTAATTGCGAAATGGGGACAATAAGCAATTGATTTCTATGGTTTTGGAGTATTATATTCACGGTAAAATTGTCATATCCGTGTAAAATCTCCAAGTATCATGATGTCGGTCGAGAAGGCCACTGAATTGAAAAGCAACGAGATCGATAAAAGCAGACGTCGTCATAGAACTGACGACATTGGTGTTGCGACAGTGGCAATGAGCGGTGGTGAGGATACATTGCAATACGCGAAGATGGAGAACGTAGATGAAAGTGCGGGGAAGCCTACAGAATTGTGTTTACAAAGTAGCTCGCATTTGATTTCTAGTACAACGAGCAGTCTGGCGGATACCCCTGGTGATTCAGGTGTTTTGTGTCTAGATAGTGAAGCTTCGGAAGTGACCAGTCAAGCTCTAATGTCGCACAGTTTGATAGGAGCCGAGGAATTAACCTGTGATAGTCTGTATGATGCTCCCCCGTCCTGTTCCCAGGATATGATCAAAAGTACCACAAGTAGTATTATGACTCGCAGTGATATTGATAACCAGAATATTGGAGCTCCAGACGACATAGTCCCGGAACTTCTTGTGGAAACACATAAAAAGTCTGCATTGTATGAAAATTTGCCTGATGTTGTTTTAAAAGCTTTAGAAAGTGAGAAAGTTTGTACAGAAGAAACAAAAAAGCCAGCGTTAAGAACCAGTGAACCAAAGAAGTCATTATCGGAAGACATTGTGTATAGAAGACGGTGTAGAAAGAAGTCACAAAGTGGGCCAAGTTCCCAAAAAAAACGGGTGTCCTTCCATGAGGATATACTAAATAATACGAAAACGGACAACATTCACATAGAACGGGGATTTGTATCGTACGGTCCAGAGAGTCCCTACAATGATCGGTTAATGCAAAAAAACAACATGACCACAGATAGATTTTCATGGTGTGCTTCTGGAGATCGACCAAAATATGCAGCCGACATAGCTCAGCAAACCATGTCAGATATACTAACTTATGGTGACTCTAAGAATGACAGAAGTGGTGTTTTCGAGTACTGTCAAGATTACAAGCAATATCGTGATAATGGTGACAGCAAGGATAAAGATAACAATAATGATCCAAGGTCTAATAGGAAATTGTATGGCTGTGACTCGAACAGTTCAGACTCGAATTTCTCTTGTGACTCTGAAACTTCCTCTAGTGATTCCTCATCATCACATTCAAACAAAACTGAAACTTCACCAATACACAGAAAATGTGATAAAGCACAAAAATCATACTCCTGTGATGGCTTTGAAAATGAACATGTACCCTTTATGAGAAAAACTTACTTTTCTGAAGCTGACATAGATCAGTCACATGACAGAATGAGTAAACCTCTTGAAGTATCCCAGAGCCCAAACACAGTGAAATCAGTGCTTAAGAAAAACCGGTACATTCCTACAAACATAGTGGAAGAGAGAAAACAGAATAACAAAGTATTACATTTACTTGACGCCAACAACATCATAGATTCTCTGAGGAGTTTTTACAAGAATTTTAACTTTAATTTTGCACCAGAAAAAGGTTTGCCAGAAACAAGTATAGAGTTAAATAATGTAGTTGAAGCATTAGCGTCTGATGTCAATCAGAACAAAAAACTATCAAAGAGTTTGGATTCAGGTTTTCAAATTGATGATGAGGATGACTTTGTTGAGATTAATTTGAATGGTCATACTCTTGAGGCGGAAAAACCCAAAGAATCCTGTCCCTCTAAAAATATGGTAGCCGGAGACAGATCACCAAAGGAAGGATCTCCTAGGCATAAACTCACTCTAAACATGAAATCCCAGCATGATAAAAAGTCAGTCAGTAAAGCTGAAGCCTTTCCACCTATCACAAAATTTGTCGTAAACTGTGAAAGCACTGTTTATGAACATAAAGGGGTCTCCTACAGTTATGTGCATGATACATTCCAAACTGCATTTGATGCTCCTAAAGAAACTTTTGTACCAATACCTGAAACAACACCGGTGAAAGAGTTGGTTACTAGTACTAGTAAATCAGAGTTAAGTTCCAAACTTTCTGATATTGATACATCTAGTAAAACATCAACACCAAAGCGGCAGTTTAATAGAAATTTACAGGATGAAACTGAGCAAAAGACTGGAGTTGCAAAACATTTATCATCACCTAAAAAACAAAATGTGAACAGATACAGTCGAAAATCTGCTTCAACTGTTCAAAAGTTGAATGAAGAAAGTGGACAGACAAACAGCGATAACTGTTCAAACACTGACAACTCAACTTTGAAAGGGGCCGAGGACTTTAATGACGAATTTTTAGATAGTCCAGCCAACCAAAAACTCCAGTCTGATAAATCTGCCCTTTTGAACCGTTATTTGAAAAATGTTTGCCAGAGAAAAGACTTGGAACTCAAAATTAGGAACAATAAATTCTTTCAAATCAAACTAATGATGGAAAAAGGTTTTCCGAGCATTCTGTTCCCTCTCAAAGATGTGTCGGAAACATTTCCCATTTCTGCTCAAAGAATGTCAAGGCTCATTGACAAAGAAGTGATTGAAAACAAAAGGCTTTCAGTAAGGCTTCTCACAGCTGATGAGCCATCATACTTTGACAGTTTTGAAGATAATGTAGCTATTGAGTGTAATGAGAAACTCAGGTTGCAGATATTTTCATATCCCAATGAAACATTGAATAGGGTATGATTTCATTCATTATGATTATATTTGTTTTTAAAAATACAATATCATTGAATGATAATATAAATTGATTTCAGATGATGAAAGTTCAATCTCCTTATAACATGGAGGATGGTTCATGGACCCCACTTCTTGTCTTTATTACTGATTATGCCCTGTATGTGGCTAGCGTGAAGCCGGGCGGCACTGAATACGAGATACTGTGTCGATTACCTCATAATGAGTTGGATGCTATAGCGGTAAGTGGAAAGTTATTTGTTTATGCTAACAACTATTATAAATAGCTTGAAGATTATTTACAAAGTTCAGTTCAGTAAGATAAAACAGGTCATTTTCTCTCATGTTTTATTATATTTGTTCAATGATGTGTCATACTCCTAGACTTGTTTCTCTGTTGACCTAGACTAGGTATAATCATTAATAGCATAATAATTAGTCTGGGTTTATATAACTGTATAATTACTGAATCATCATAACAACATTCTATTACATTTACTACAATCATGTACTATGAGCTATTTGCATTGTCTTGTCAGAGCAAATTTTGAAATATTCACCTATTTATAACTTTAGCCTATATATTTTCTAAATTCATGTTGTAACCATCATGAACTTAAAACTAAATTATTTTTACAAACTTCTATTTATCTTGCAATGTATGTTAGTTCGGGTGGAATATTGCAACTAAATTTTTAAGAAGATATCTTCAGCCGATTGAGCTGAAATTTTTCATAATAATGCAATATTATGGTACCACCAAACTGACCTGATGATCGAGCCAGGAGGTGGATATCGCGAATCCTCAATGGCTACTCGTAAACCCCTCTAGTTTGGGCTCATTTGATTTTTTTATGATGCGTGCCATCATACAAAAGTTTGTTTTCTTAATTTTCATGAACTATAATTTTATTACTTCTGTTATTTCAAGGTGGGCCCCGAAGCGCAGTACATTCAAATCGTGGATATAGCTGGAAACATCGCGTATTCAATGGTCACTGCTGAAGCGACACTGGGCGCGCGATTCGCCTCATCACTTGAGTGGAGCGCCCGCACGTCTCCATTGCGGATACAGCGGCCGCCGGCCATGCTGCCGCTAACCTGCAGGCAACTGGCTTCTGCTGTCGCTAGGCAACGGCATGAAAAAAGGGTGAGCTGTTTTAGGAATCTATTAAAAATATTATCGTCTCCAGTCTTTTCTCTTACCTTTCATCATCATCATCATCAACCCGTAACAGCCCACTGCTGAGCTAAGGGTTTTTCCTCACACATGAGGAAGTATGGGCTATAATCTCCCACGCGAGCCCACCGCGGATTGGGTAATGGTGTTAAGCTTGTGGCCACTTAACCGTCAGAATTTTTCAAGCCACCCAAGGGTATCTGACATGGCTTAACAACTTCCATTGTGAGTAAACACAACGAAAACCGGGACCAAAAATATAAATGCCACTAGGCGGTCACCCATTCCCTGACTGACCGCACTCAACTTTGCTTAGCCAGTGTGATCGTTACAAACACACTGGCACCACAGGGCTACGAGCGCTTCTCTTAAGGTCGCGACACATCTGCGGAACGTACATCGCCGATGGTTCGGTGAGCAACATACATTGACGTTTCGATCAGCCACCCGCGTCAACCGTAATGTATGTTGTTCACCGAACCTTCGGCGCTGTACGTTCCGCAGATGTGTCGCGACCCTTACCTTTATATGCGGTCAAACAGCGGGTTTACAGGCGGACGAGAACAATATATTAACCCTGTTGTCTCTTAAAAACGTCACCTGACTAGTTAAAGTAAGAGAAAGAAAATCAATATTAGTGGGTACATTGTTCTTGACTTCCATTGATAAACTCGCTACAACTTGCGACTACATCCGGCGTACTATCACTCAGTTTACCATCAATCGACCTTCGCGGTCTGTGGCCAGTAAAGGGTATGTAATGCAAGATTACCCAACAGTGAGAAATGGCCAACCCGTCTATAATCAAACAATCAGTTGTAGAAGGCCGCCCATTTTAATAAAGAAGTGATTATAGCGTCCGGTGAATGAAACTATTATAAACAAATAATAATATTACACTTGTACGTCATTCATACAGCATTTTCATTTAATTTGCCTGTAATATTAATCCGGTATTAACCCGCAACCGCGATATATTGCGGTAATATTTATGAATGTAATAAATAAACATGGAAAAACATCTCACGTCTTTTCCCCTACTGAATGAACGCACAATAATCAAAAATTACCAGGTTACTTAATGATTTACGTAAAATGTAATTTAGACAAACACTCATAACATAATTGAATGTATGTAGTGTAAACACTTATAATGTATGTTATAAATTATTATGATAAATACGCATCAGTTTATTGACAGCAGGCAAATTTATGAAAGATATAGAATGGGTTCAATTCTACAACACCGTCTAAACCTCTTAATTTTATTTGACAGCTGCTAAAGCATTTTGCTATTCTAGGCAGTACTGTCAAAATCAAATGACAGGACTAAAAATGAATCTGACGTTCCTAATTTATCTGGTCAATTCAATTTAGGTTTAGCGACCTTATGGCTATTCTGTGGACGCCATTTTAAGCATTTTAGAAATGTCATCACGACTAAACCTCCTAAACTTAGCGGCGATTAAAATGGTGTCGCTTAAATTAGATTATAGGAAAAATCCCGACATATTTGTGTTTGTGTTATTTTTCAAGATATGTTCCATATTTTTAGAAATAGTCAAGAGGGTTTTTGGTGGAAATACGAAAAGGGGATCATGTTTTTTTGTAAAATTTATATTTTGCTGCATATTTTGGGTTTTGACTAAATCCCTACATATTTGTGGTTGTGTTATTTTCCAAGATATGTTTTCAATATTTTCAGAAATAGTCAAGAGGGTTTTTGGTGGGAATACGAAAAGGGGGATCATGTTTTTTTGTAAAATTTATATTTTGCTGTATATTTTGGGTTTTGACTAATAATATTTTGTGTGGCAGGTGTCTGTGAAGGTGTGCAGTGAATGGAAATTTCGATAAAATGCATGGGATCGACGTTGTTAGATTGCCGAAGTCATTTAATGAAGTCTTCAGTAAAAGTACTATAATTTTATTGGCGATAATCCAAAAAGGGGTGTTGATGACTCAGTATTTTTGTACATGGCAAAGAGATTTAAATATAATAGGGCATAGAGGGGACAAAGCGAGGAAAATTTGAAGTCAAAAGTTATTCCAAGTGGAATAAGTCTAGTACAATTTCGACCGAATGACAGCTCGCGTTCATACTAACTGACATGACAAGGACATGATGCTTAGGCTTCAAAATTTTGTATGAAAATATTCCCAATGCCCCCTCTATGCCCTATTATATTTAAATCTCTTTGGTACATGGACTCCAAAGCAGAGCCGTTTAACTAAGAAATTTGAAGATTGCTGGAGATGTTATTGAATTAACAAGAAAACAAAGACTGAGGACAAGGCACATTATCCATTTAAAGATAAACTTAACTGAAGACGAGGCAGTACGGTCTATGACTCTAGCCTGTCCAAAGAAAAAAAAACTATTTGATAATACCTTTTCAGTGTTGCCCGAATAATAGTGACGTTAATATTTGAAGTAAAACAAGAAAATATAAATTAAACCTATGATAAAATGATAAAAATGGCATCGAAAGTAATCGTTGAGAACTTTATTTACATATTAATAAATATATACACATTTATTATTGTATTTTTTTAGATTTCATTCTTTCGTTCACTCAGCTCTTTTTTTATTTGTAATTGCAACACTATTCAACTTAGGCATTTTACGCTGTGGTTTAGACTATCTAAATTTAGTAACCATGGCGTTCTAGAATTGCATTTGGCTTAGCGGCTGCGTAAAACTAAATATAATTTAAGAAATTTAGTTTTAAGCTATTTAGGCAGTGGACGCGTAGAATTGAAAATGTCAACTTTTACTAGATGAATACACTGAAGTAGGTTATCTACATCTACAATAATATTAAGAGAAAAGATTTGTATTTTTGCATGTTTGTAACAAATAAACTCAAAAACTACTAGACCGAATTTAAAAATTCTGTCACGAATGGAAAGCCACATTACCACTGAGTCACCTAAGCTATATTTTACTCCTGTATTCCCATGGGAACGGGAGCTAGGCGAGTGAAACTGCGCGGAACAGCTAGTATTTTATTTTTTGGGTTTATAAGGTCAGTGATCACATAGTAAACAGGTGATTATCATATTACTAAATACCTTTCAAACCTCATCCTCTTTGGTTATTATTATGACAGAACTTTACATGCTTAACCTACTCTATGAAATGTATTTATCGTTAAATACTGTGAAGCGACTGTCTTGTTTTGTACGTATAATTTTGTGACAAATTCCCCACTTTGCTATTTTAAGACAAAGTGTCACACATTAATTTAAGTATCATATTAGGAACAGTTCCTTTATGTCAGTGGTCTGACAAATTCCCCCCTGCCATTTAAAGCTAACAAAGTGTCACAAATTAATTAGTAGGATGTTATAAATAGTTCGTTTCTGTCTCCAGGTACCGGAAGTGTTGTTCTACGGGCGCGCGTGTTCCGGCGACGCGGGGGACCGCCTGATCGAGGCCCCCGGCGCCTTCGCCCCTCCCCTCGAAGGGTACCTCATGTGCAGGACTGACAAGAGCCGCCGGTTTGAGCCTTGCTACTTTTTACTCAGGTAAGAAATAACAATAAGGACATTAATAACTTAATCAACGTTATTATCTACACTATTAATATTATAGAAAGAAAATGTTTGAACGAATAAACTCTACAAAAAACTTTTTTCTGACGTATGTGCTCTACAACTACTGGATCAATTTTAACAATTCTTTTACGAATGGAAGCTTTCCATTGGTGGCATTGTCAGGAAGTAACATAGGCTATATTTTATTCCCGTATTCCCGCAGGAACGGGAACTTCTGAAGACCTTGACTAAAATTACATAAATACTCGTAAATATTTGCCTTGACCTATTGTGTAAAATAAGTTATAGTTTAATATATTTATAAATGGTTTATTTTTCCTCAAGTATTGGGGAAAAATGGTGACGGTTCTCTTCGCACGTCATACCGTTAGACTAAAGAGGAAAAATGTTGATTAATATTGATAGGTGGGTATATCCAGAAATGGAATATCTCTGCCTATCCCCTCGAGAATAAAAGGCGTGAGTTTTATTTTTTGATTAATATTTTTATTGAATGTATTGTTTGTCTCGCAGGGCCGGCGTCCTGCACTGGGGACCCCATACCCCGGACGGAACGGCCCCCCTCCCGCACAACATCGCCCTCCGTGCCGTAGTGGGCGTCCGCAGACACTTGGACTCTTCCCGAAGGCCGCACTGCTTCGAGATCGCGCTCGGTGACTCCAGTCGCTTGCTGCTCGCCGCGCCCGATGACCCCACCGCGTCGTCGTGGCTGCAGTCACTTCTGTTGCACGCTGCTCAGGTTAGACATTGTAAATATTGCACATCGACCTTTGGAAAGAAACAATCAGCGAATTTCGGCTTTGTAGAGCGTTGTCTCTGTCGCACACAACCTAAATGATATTTGTTAGTCGTGGTTCCAATGTGGTCAGCGGCACTATCGAATGGTGTAATAATGATAGTGTTTTTTTTTTTTCAAAATCAATTTGTTCGATTCCTGGCTAGTAATATTTATTTTTCAAAAATTCTAAGATGCAGTTTTAGTTTTCATCAAAATCGGGCCCGAGACTCCTTTGAGTACTATTCCCACTGGCGGACTAAGGTAGGGGCCTCTGGTCCGGAGGGGCCTCCAAATTTAGAGAAAAGTTCTCTTAATGAAATCCTAAATAAGGATAAAAGGTAATTGGGTGTTGGTCGGCCTGCACTGGGCCAAATTTAGCTAAAAGTTCATTTAATAAGTTCAAAAGGGTGTTGGTTGGAGGCAGCCTCTCAGGCCCGGGGCGGGCCGCCCTAATCCAAAAGTTGTAAGACAGTGGGGGGCTCGCTCAGTTTTTACACACCGTGCCTCCGACAGGCTTAGTCCGCCACTGGCTATTCCTCAATGTTACTGATTAAGCCATTTATGAAAAATTCACCTTGTATTGCTTATACCATTGTACTAACTACTGTTGGTCCTTTCCAGGCCCTAGAGGAGAAAGACGGCGCCAAGAAAGTGGACCCCCGCGGCAGGGGCCCCCCGCCGGCGTGCACCGTGCTGGTGACCCCCACCGAGGTGATCAGCCTGCGGGACACGCTCGACATGGGCTTCGTCGCCGGGGCCGCGGCCTACCTCAAGGAAAGGGGGTCCGAGGCGCTGTTGAAAGGTGGGTTGCCTAGCAACGTACTAAACAAGCTCTGCAGTGGCCTGAGCTTTACATATAACACTATCTTCATTAACCCGTACCTGCCCAGTTTTTCGGTACATATGAGGAAGTATAGGCAATGATCTCCCATGTGGATTGACAGATGACTAGTGGACTCCTGTTATTGTTTTTAAAGTTTTCTTATTTAACATGATTTAACTACTACAATTGCGCGTGAACACAAAGAATACCGGGACCAACGGTGTAACGTGGTTTCTGGAACACGGGGGCCCTCGGGATATAATGCCAGTAGTTGGTAACCTAGTGGTAACCCATTAACCGATTAACCGGTTTCACCATACCTATCTTCATCACTTAGATATGATTGGTAGGCATATTGATTGTTTTACTTTGGTACCTAGTACCATATTTACTCCATTTAATATGAAGGATATTTTTAACATACAATAAATAAAAGCAAAAACAATTACTTTTAGAATATGTACATATTTAGAACATATATATGTATATTTGACACGCAAATAACTACTGCACGAAATAGGATGCGGTTTTGGTTGTTGATGTTTCATAAAGAGTGTTTCTTGTTTAACTGGGTCAATACGGGGACAAAGACACGAGCAAAAACTAGTACCACCATAAAGTAGTTTCTATTAATTTGTTGCAGAATACATAGAGGAAATGAGGACGGACGTCGAGATACTCGCTTGTGGGTCTATAAAGAATTTGACAGCTTTCAAAATTCCCGACACAGACGAGAACTGGTGTTGCTTGGTAAGTTTTAAGTATAAAAAAATAAAAAAAATCTCACGCCTTTCATCCCCGAGGGGGTAGGCTGAGGTATTATCCATCCATTACTGGATATACCCACATTTCACGAGATACATTGGACCCCTAAACGGGATAGGTGGTGAGCCCATCGCCGGACCGGGTCTATTTACACATGTCTCAGAATTAATTCTGAGACCTGCGGGTTTCCTCACGATGTTTTCCTTCACCGTCGAGCTAGTGATAAATATGTGCGTAAGTTTTTTGAAAAACTCATTGGTACATGCCAGGATTCGAACCCGAGCCTCACTGATTTTCGACCGGCTCTGTAACCGTCCGGGCTATCACTGCTTTAAGTATGGTTTTGTAAAATAAAAATTTGTCAAGTCCAAGAACTTGCTTCATATAAGTCTATTTTGGTACACGGTTTGAAAATGATCATCATTTTCAAACTGTATATCGGTAACCGCTATATCCGTAATCATTCAGAGTATCCGACTTTTCGGTTGATTCGTTCGAAATATTGGGTCATCATCATTTCAGCCACAACACATATAATGAGTCCATCCCAGCCCAGCGTCGTCGATAAGTCTAGAAATCCGACATTTCGCGTATACGACATTATTCGTATCTGACTTTTTACGAGAGCAGTGATAGCCTTACTCTGACTTTCTGCGATGATGCCTTTCAATCTATCTAACATCTGATCGTTATTATTCCCAATAAGTTAAGGGTATATTATTGTCTCGTACTAACCCCCGGTTTCCGGAAGGCAAATCAAACTAAAATTAGCTGACAAACTGTTATATCTCATGGTAACTGTGGGTCTAAAATGGCCACTTTGAGCAATTCCTTTGAGCAATTCCTCCTTTTATGAATTCCCAGCAAATCCTAAGCAATTCCTCTAAATTTCGTAAAATGGTCCCTCATTTTAGTGATTCACTGACAATTCAATTCATTAGCAGATTCGTATTTGGTGAAAATTTCGAATATGAATCGAAATAGGATCCTATTATGATTCACCCGAAACGGCCTTTTTAGACCACCCTGTTCTGATTGGTTGTTGAAAAGAGTTATGATATTAGTCAAAAAATCAGAACAGCTAACAGAGCTTTAACAGTCTGCTAGCTATTTTTTTTTTGTTTAATTTGCCTTTTGGAAACCGGGGGTTAGAGTTAACGTGAGTAACCCATCTAAAGAGTGACTCGTATAACGGTCTTTTTGGTTACAGGAGTGGAGCGTGTGTGAGGCCCGCGAGCGGGGCGCGGGGCTGGCGCTAGTGATGACCAGCAGCGCGGAGCTCGAGCGGTTCATCGCCGCCGTCGAGCTGGCCTTTGGCGCGCTATCCGTGAGTGACATTTCATGGGTCGAAACGTCCCACCGAAAAAAAATGTCCCATTCGCGAAACGTCCTATTCGCAGAATGTCCCATTCTCAAAAGGTCCCATTCGCATAAAGTCCCATTCGCATAAAGTCCTATTCGCATATTGTCTCATTCGCAAAAGGTCCCATTCGCATAAAGTCCTATTCGCACAATGTCCCATTACGCATGATACCAGTAAACTGTTTTGCGAATGGGACATTCTGCGCCTAAACCATTTCATGAACCGCATAAATGTTCACGCCTTTATCCCCTAGCTATAGGTAAGCTATAGGGGGTAGAGGTAAGGAGAACTTTTTTTTATGGCGTGTGCACTTTTTTGCTTTATGTTGAGTAAAAACGGGGAAACAAAGTAAGGAGAACTTTCTGTGTTGTGAAAAAGTCAAACAGCGTTAATTTAATGAATCGCATAAAGATATGCTCACGCCTTTATCTTAAGGGCTTAAGGAAAACTTTTTTTGTGATGTTTGCATTTTTTTTTGCTTTATGCCAGAGTGTCGAGTAAAAACGGGGAAACAAAGTACTTTGGAACTTTCTCTGTTGTGCCAGAAGTTATTAGAGTAGGATTTGTATACTAAATAAATTCGGACTACATAAATAATAGTAAATAGATGAGGTTTTATATACCGGACTGTTATTTATACTCTATTCACCAAAAATATTAAATTTTGTAACTCGGCAGACTTCATACAAGTTCTACAATACAAGTGCTATTCATACCATACCCTTTGCCTATGCTAGCGCCACTGTGGACAATTTTCGAACTGTTACTTCTTACTTTAAAAAAATTAATAATTCCATGTCATGGTTTATCACTAAATATACCCAATAGGTCGGTTAGGCGCATCATGATGCACCTAACCGACATGTCCAATTCGCAAAATGTCCAATTCTCACAAAATTTTGACAATTTAAGATTTGGACATTGTCAGAATTGGACATTTTGTGAATTGGACATAATGCGCCCAACTGCAATAGGTTACTGGATAAAATAATAGATTCTCTTATTTAATGCTTGGCTTCTTTTAACCTACGTTCTACTGTTACAGAACGAACCGTTCCCCCTGAGTGTGGTGGAAGCGAGTAAGTCAGCTTGCAGCGCAGCCAACGCCAAGTACGAGGCAGCTTGGTGCCACATGCTCCCACAGCAGTAGATGAGTAAACCAACGCTGTACTGACAGTTACAGTACGGCCGTTTTCACTTGGCTGCTTTGAACATAGACTCCGCCTGCGCAGATCGCCTCATACCGCCAAATGGTCGCTAAAAATGTTATTGCGCAGCCATTTGCGCAACTTCAGAACTGCCAAGTTAAAATGGCCGTTCTGTAATACCATTCGTATTTGGTCCCTACGAAAGATGGCTTAGGGTCAGCGCAGACCGAACCGCAAAATGTTTAAGTAGTTTCCAATATTAATATAATTTCGCTTTATCTAATGCAAATACAGTTGTATATCGTGAGTCGAGCCGCGAGAGTAATTTACTCTTTCATTCTATTTACAACTCTATTAGTATTTTAAATAAAACCAATATTTTATTAATATTGGAAAAGATTAGAAGGTTTTGGCGGTGGTCTGCCACAGATGCTGGAAAAGACGTTTTAGCGTCTTAACTTCCGACGCGGCGTACAACGTAAAGCCGCCGCGTATGGCGCACGTGCTCCGCAATGCGTGAGAGAGATAAAACTATACATTTCCATAGTCGGACGCGGCCTACGGCGTTTGTTACAGACCACCGCCTTAGTTGGTCGACGCTAACGCGAGCATTTAGTTTCTTAACTTACGAGTGCCTGCGCATGTCAGATAAAATCGGTGACCGATTGTTTGCCGATTTATCTCTTTGTCTCCTGCAAAAAGTAGGAAATGTGCGAGCACCCTTAGGGTCACAGCACACATATCAACTCGGAAAGGGATCGGCACCGTATCGCCTTTCGCCTCGCCGTCAACCAGGCGTCAACCTGCGTATGCATGTAACCAAAGCGTAGCAGCGGCTCCTGTATGTCAACTCGGCTACGGCTAGGCGTCACCGCGCTTACGCCTCGCCGACCGCTGGCTGACCGGGTTGGCACCCAATCGTCACCAAATCGACGAAGAGCCGTGAGCTCGCGTACGGAGAGACGTAAGCGGGGGGACAGCGAGCCGTAAGCGCGGGAACTGCAAGTTGACCACTCACCGCATCGCGGTTCGGAGCCTGATCCGAGGCGAGGCGATTACGTTACGTTTCCGATTAGTGTGCGTTGCAGTAGGGAGTTTCATACAAACAATACTGAACGGCTCGAGGCGATACGGTGACGATCCCTTTCCGAGTTGATAAGTGTGCTGTGACCTTTATTCTGACGTAAGGGCCAAACGCGGTTGATGGTATCTGTAATTTGACCAAAGTTGCCAAGATCGTATCTAGGTATAAAAGTATCCATGACGGATTTGGTTTACGCTAAGAAATATTCGAGAATTTTCTGGAATTTCATAAGCAGTACGGAAAAGAATTCAGCAATTTTCTTAACAATGAATTGCCTTTTACGTCTATATAGCTAGATATGACCTCGACACTTTGTATAAGTAGTATAAGATAACACTTTAAGTAGTAGGTAAAAAATGAGCTATGTCATAATAATCTTGTTACTTTACCGCGAGCTTTGTAAAGGGATACTGAGAATGTACTTATTGCATTGAAACTGTCGAAGGGCTATTTATGTAGTAGGTAGTTTTATGTCTTTCTAATCGCGGTAGGCATTTTAGATATCGGAGGATGAAGATTGGAACTACCATCAGGTGAAACAGTGCAAATATTCATTATAAACACCTTTATGATTTAGTATTTTGCACTTTTTAAATTTTACCTGAAATTCTCCAAGAAAATTTAAGAATACTCATCTTGTTAATAGCATAATCAAAACATACATACATAAGGTCCGACAAAAAATCGGGTTGAGCACAAGTTAGTTAAAAATATTAAAATAATAGCAAATTATAATATGCTTTCTTAGCTAAAACGTATCGTCAGTATCTCTATCTACTTAAAAGTATATATGAGCAGCTACCAATAGAATATTATGCTGCTGTTAAGTGGTATGTTTCAACCTATATAATTGAATCTAAATTATTTACGAAATTACCTTGTGGACAACCACAAAAATACAGACAGCTATTCCAAAGTAAAATAATGTATTTCAATGATTAAAGTCCTAAATAGAAATTTATAATCTCATGTATATCTTCCAATATAATATTGAATCGAATCCAAAGTTATTTAATCGAAATTAATAATTGGATAGTATTATAATAAAATGTATTGTCTACACGTAATGGTAGATATAGTGCCCTTTTTAATATTTATTTTCGTATTTATAAGGGACTGAACGGTGTAGGCTTTCGCGGAATGTAATGTGATGCGCTATTCTGAGACTTGATTCGAGAAAGTGAAGATCCAATTCGATTACCGGGACGTCAATGAAATGCTTGAAATATACTGAATTCTAAAAAAAGTTCAACAGTGTTTTAAGCGGGTGTCAATTTTGTTGAAATTAAACGGTGTTTAAAGATAGACGCTGTTTATAACAGGTGCTGTCACTTTTAAATATTTTTTACAACATTATTAATTATATTTATATTAAAACAGTAATGGCATTGATTTAGACAGTGCTTAACTTTAAACCCTGTTCTGTAAGTCTCTGTCGTCTCGGTGCTACTACCAGAATAAGGATAAACTTTACTGTCAAGTTTCACAGAATACGGCAGCTTTAGTGAGATGGCGGGCTGTAGATTTTATACGTGCAAAGAAAACTAGTATTGTTGCGAACCACAGACCGTGTTGCGAACCTTTTGTAGCTTTAACTTTTTTTAAAGCTAATTTTAATGGTTTCGTTGTTTTACAAAATTGACTTAATTTCCGAATTTATTGATTGCTAAACGATAGGGTTTGGGAGGGTCGTTCGTTATATTTTTTTTTATTAAAACGGGTCTAAGTTATTTATTGGTCTCAAGGTTATTTATTCTAATAAGTCTGTTTTTATGAATTTATGATGTTTTTTTTTTGTTTAGAACAGTACCCAATGGTTGTCTTTCGCTTATTATAATATTAGTTGTTACCAAATATATCATGTATGATATCATTATGCATATGTGTAGGCCACTGTATGGGCCGTGTGATATTAATGTATATTTAGGGTAGGTCAGACTGAAATTGTAGATCATAAAAATATAGTGTAAATTTTATAAATTTCTAGTTTACACAACTATTTTTGTGATGTACAATATTACAATAATAATTAAATAAATAATGTTGTATTTTAACTTCATGTTTCTTTCCCAATCCAGTGTTAATACAATGTTTAAATAGAATTTTCGAAATTATTTTTATTTAATTTTACTAGAAGATTATTTAATTGTGAACTGAAATCTTGATGTAGAAATATTTTTTCGTAGAGTGTACACAAGTTAATTTTTTACGGCCTATATTTTTCGATTTATTTTTAAAATTCACATTATATTAAATTGAAGTTGGAGGCTTATGTGTTTGTAATAAAGCGCTTATAACTCGTTGCAACTGTGATTGTGTTGTTTACCATTAAGTTTATTGTTAGCATAATATTAGAATCGACGTTTTAGCTTTATATTCGAATGAAATTTTGTTATATTTATTGTGATGGTACCATTTGAAAATTATTAGGACTTAGAGTTATGGTTCATGAAATTTTGTGTTTTTACACAATATACTCGTACAGAATTTTATAATGTGATTTAATATGTACTGATATTATTTTTAATTAATTATCTTTATATCTTCAGATCATTGCCAATTATATTTTCATTTTTTTTATATTATTGTAGATACAAAATCGTAATTATCTTGACAATATTTCCCGGTCTTAACACTGGTGTTTAAGTATTACTACGAACAATAATAATCTTAGTATCGTGCTGTAAACATAAGCGGCTTTACTAGAAAGTGGTGTTTAAAGTTAAACATTTGTTAAAATATTTGATCTCTCTAGTTCAGCATCTGTTTTAGACATAGATTTGTTTTAAACAGTGTCTAACTTAAAACACCATTTTGTGGCAATGCTGGTAGACGCTAATTTTGAATTTATGAAATTGTAACTCCATCGTAGTGTATTTAGTATCGAATCCATCCATTTATCCTTTGACATAGGAATCTTTTCAAATTGATATTATTCAAATAAGTTTCAGAACCAAAAACACCGGTAAACTCAACAAAAAATACAATCGGAGAGTGTTTTTTTCGATTATGCCGTTTCTTGCCTTATAAAACAAGAAACATTGTAAAAATGTCTTGAATGATTACAAAATCGTTGCAGTAATGTAATTGTAGTTACTCTCTGAAAAGATTCCTAAGTACACGATATCATTGTAGTATACTCATAATTAAATTACACTTAACTGTATCGTTCTTAAATACAATAAATCATTCGAATATTGCTTGACATTATTGTTCATATAAACAATATGTTAATAAATCTTTGCGTAAGAATTTTGCCTTTTATTATATAATTCCCGAATGCTCATTTAATGCTGTGTTTTTCTAACCGACTGCACAGGACGAGACCATTTTCTCGAAATTTCAATGGTTCTGATGTTGTTTACAATAATAATAAATTTTTTTGAAGTTTTTTCAAGCATATACTTCTCTATATAGAGATAATGTACATATTAGTACTAAATAATGTTTTTTCTTTCGTGCAAAAACTAAAGGAAGGCGCTCATAATAATTTGTATTTTTTCTTTCAACGTCATGGATAACTGTCATCAATGGGTAAAATCTTTTCAAAATACGAATAATAGCCTGCGCAGACGACGGACTTTGTCCCCGGAGGACAAAGTGCCTCGAATCGTAAAAAAATATATGACAAAAAAATACGGGGACAAGTGTCTCGTCTGCACAGGCTTTAAGAGTATAGTGTATCTAAGAGTATGTTCAATAATATATAGTGCACCCTCTACCCTAATCTCTGTTTCATCCATCCTAAGGTTGTCTGGAAAAGATCGCTAAAAGCGATAAGACCGCCCATTGTACTTTAGTTAATGTTGGTATCCATATTGTGTTGTTTTTGGTGTATAATAAAGAGTTATTGTATTGTATGAGTAATTGATGTAATTTCATAGCGATATATTGAAGAAAAGACATAAAGAGTACCCGAAATCGACGAGCATACTTAGACTTATGAGGCGCGGTATGTCGGTTAGTAGCAGGTCTATTATGTCTGCCTACCCTGTCGGGAAAAAGGATAGAATGTATATCTGTATGCATAGGGAATTCCTGTACTAACGGTTTTCTTAACAAAGTGTCACTACCTACCATTTAATGGGAAAGTGTTTGAATACAAGTCAAACATGAAGTAAACAAATCGTGGAACAGGAATTTTAATGTCGCTCTAGAAGATGTAGAACTAGTTACTTCATTATCATACTGGATACACACCTCCGGACAAAAATAACGCTTGTTATTAAACTTGTGCAGGTTTCCAAGAAAATAAGCAGCCCTATAAGAGCTCGATACTTACACAGTGTTTACACTAGCGAGGGTTAAGGAAAACATTGTATGTAAATTCAGAAAACCTATTGAAACCCAAATAATATCGACATCAGAATTAAGTGCTCTAAAGAGTCTTAAGTTTTTGTAGTAAATCTATAGATACTTAGTCGACAAAAGTACATGATTTTGAGTTTGCAATTGTATGGTTGAGGGTTGAGAATTAGATCTCAAAGCTAAAAATCATCAGGTCTTTTGGGCCCCGAGAGCTCATCAATGAGGGCATAAGCGAACAGAGTTCGAAATTTCTAATGTCGCAGACATATATTTACCTATGTAACATCGCTCCGGTTCGGTGATCGGCTCCCCGTACCTGTCACGTTTAGGGCAAGGGCGAATCCACGACTGACCCTATGGGCTGGGTCTAGGTTGACCAGTGATACTTTTTCTAAGTATATTGATAAATTTAATAAATAGTTCGTATGTATATATGGGTAGGTATATTCAGAAATGGAATACCTCTTCCTACCCCCTCTAGCCCTCGGGGATAAAAGGCGTGAGATTATTTATACTGAAAATTATACTGGTAAAACGTGGGAATGGAATAGGCTATATATATATAGGCTACAGGCTACTTCGGGGTCGGGCTTAAACTTACACAAAATATTTGAAAAACGTAGGGGGTATTACAAACATTCTAGAGTCGTAATAATGTTATCTTTATATTGCGTTGAATCTCAATACCTGTTATCTGGTATGACAACCCGCCGCATTTGCATACCGGTATCGGAGTGAGTTCTTGTAAACATCTCGCAGTTGCCACTCACATACTGGTACTGGAGGTAGCATTCGCAGGGAAATGTCCGAGCTAAAGGTAAGTAGTAATTTAAGAAATTTATATTATTGACGTAGCTATTTTATTACCACCAGCGTACAAACAGTATTAGCAGTGGCGTAGCGTGATTGTCTGCCGCCCGGGGCGGAAGAAATTTTTATGCCGCCCTCTTATTTATGTGTTTCAAATGTATATTATACATTACGAGTACATACACTAATTCTAGAGAACTTTTCAGCAATAAACAGTCATAATTCTTCATAATACAGGTTAGATTTTAAATAAAAAAGTTTATCGAAGTTTTACAAGCACGTTTATTAACAACTAGCGAGTTTATATCTATAAAAATATTAATTTTTATTCTTTATTGTAAAATTTTGCCGCCCCCTAAAAAGTGCCGCCCGGGGCGGACCGCCCCCCCCCCCCCCCCCCCCCCTGCCCCCGCCACGCTACGCTACTGAGTATTAGCCCACATAACAATGGAAACATGTTCAAAGAGAGTTTTAAGTTCATTAAAAATAAAATAAATAAATAATCCCACGCCTTTTATCCCCAAGTTGGTAGGAGAGGTGAGGTATTGCATGTCTAGAAATACCCACGTTGGTATGGTATGGTATGGTAACGCGGGCTTGTTTCCGCAACTCGATGTCTTTTCTAAAAAAAAAAAAATATAAAAAAAAAATACCCACGTTTCACCAGTATATTCCTTGGACTCCCTAAACATGATACTGTCATGTGTAGTCTCCTACAACGTACTTTTTAGTTGTGTAGAGCGCTATAGGTAGTAACTAATAGAATCTATTTTTCTCATTGCGGTTATTATTAGTTACTACAATATTTGTCAGAGCAGTGCTAGAGCTGTGCTTAGTGAGCCCGCCTCTAAAGCGTGAGGCTCGGGTTCGAATCCTGGTGACGGCATGTACAGTCAAGAGCAAGTCAAGCTTTACACTACCAGTTTAAGCTGAGCTCTGATTTATACTGCGCGCCATAGAATACAGGGCCAGTTCAAAGTGTCAAGCTCAGCGTGCTCTTGACTGTACCAATGAGTTAATGTAAAACTTATGTTAGTAGGTACATATTATCACTAGCGTAAAGGAAAACATTATGAGAAAACCCGCAGGTCCCAAAATTTATTCTGAGACATGTGTAACTGACCCGGTCCGGCGATGGGCTCATCACCTGCCATGTTCAGGAGTAAAAAAAATATTCTGGTTAAGTGCTGGGTAGGTATGTGTAGGAAAGAATACTTCTTAGGGATAGAGATGTAAGCATATTTATATATTGTTTTTATTGTTAATTATTATTATCAACTGATCTTTATTTCAGTATATGTAATACAATTTAACCACACTATTAAATAAAAAAGTTAATTTAAAAAACCAAAAACCTGACTGCCTAAAAAGCTGGAAACAAGACCTATTAGAGAAGTAGGAAGTCAAGACCATTTGTGCTGCCCAATCTTACAACAATTTCATGCAGTCGGCGGCAATATACCTAATAATTCTTCTCAATTCAACAACAAAGACTTATTATAAGTCAAGATTCAAGAGGACGGTTTTAGTATTAGCTTTGCACGCGTGCGAAGCCGGGCCCGCCCCGGTTAGTATTAGTTGATATAATTTATCCTTCTAGTATCTCACCGGCTTCGGGTCAGAGTTTTCGTCGGAAGACCCTCGCAGGCCCGGCGCATTGCCTAAGGGACAGAACAGCCCCCAGCGATGCCCGTACGACTTGTACGCAGAGCAGCTATCTGGTTCCGCCTTTACTGCGCCCAGGCATGAGAACAAGCGCTCTTGGTTGTACAGGTAAGCACTAAATATACTCCTTTACTAATATATAAATGCGAAAGTGACTTTGTTTGTTACGCTCACTAAAACGATTTTAAATAAGTAGGGTAGTGGAACCAATAAATGAACGATTAAGCCGAATTGCCAACTTTGAATGCTCATAATTAAAATATCTTAATAGTTAAAGGTAATTTTATTTTTGGTTTTGACGCCTGAAATCTACAAGATTATTTAAAAAATAAAAAAAGTAATCTTACGATACCACGTTTTGTATAAAAAAATAATTTACTAAAAAATATGGGTTTTCCCCCTATACTTGAACACTGAACCCTAATTATGAACGTTTTACACCCAATAGTTGAACTAACATTTTGAGATGATTTAAAGAGGCGTATTAAAAGATAATTACTGTATTTTGAACGGTTTTATTTAGATTTTATATTATGTATTTATACTGAAAATAATACAACCAGACCGACCAACCGACTTCAAAAAGGAGGAGGTTATCAATTTATCTGTATTTAAAAAAAAAATTAGTACCTACATAGAAATCACAACCACAAAATGTTCTTTATTTAGGAAACTTGGTAATATTCTGGTGTGAAAATGAAAACTGTATTTTATTCCTGTAGGTAATTAAAAATTGTGTCTTTGTAAAAACCTGAAGTAAAAACAATGTCATCAATTTTTTTCTGAAGTTAGCTTTAATCCTTTTATTTTAAAAGCAGTTCTGTCAAAGTATCCACCACATCAGTTGCATTAACAGGATAACCAACTTTAGCCATATTCAAAATCCATGTCTCCCAGTTTCTGCTCTTCGGCATCGGACAAAACTGTCTGTGGTCCCTTTCGGCGTTTAATGGGAGTCTTGCCATGAATACCTTTAAAAATCTTAAATTCAACTCTTGCTTTAGATAAGCCTATCTATCTGCACAGCGGTCTTGAGAGCGGTCAAAGATTTGAATGATATCCTATGATTATGTTTGTCGACTTAAACACCTAGTAAGTACAAATACCCGCGCCATGCACAGTTTTGATGACACGCTATAGGTACCTACTGGTTAAGCGTTCAAGTAGAATATAATTTTACCAAATACAAACAAAAAGACAGACAGGCAGACAAACTTTGATAGTTATAATATTATTGTTAACATTAGTTCAAATTTAGGACACAAAGCTAAAAGTTGGACGAACCAAATGTTAAGCAAATTTTTGGGTTTAACTTTTAGTGGTATATCCTAAAGCTGAACACTTCAGATTTCATACTTCATTAAAACCAATAAATTTATCAAAAAACACAATTAAAGACCCGTTCAACTTTTGGTTTTTAGTTACTTATATAAACTTAGATCGTCATAAATGATATTGTGTTAATTTTTAATCATTAGGTAAATTATAATGATTATTGTAAATATTCAATATTTCGCCATTACATGAACGCCGTTCATCTATTGGAGTAAAGTAAAAATAATAAGTCCATTACTTGAACAGTGTTTTATACACTAAATATGTTAAATAATGTAAATATGGGATTTGATTTCAGTAGCTTAGTAAATCAAGATTTTACATGGCAAAAAACCTTTTACTTGTATCAATAATTCTTCTTTTAACTTGACGATTACCTTAAATCTGAGGAATACTCACCTTAAGTAGGTTTCCATAGAAAGATGTTTTTTGGCGGGAACTACACCTAGAACGATTTAGTGCAACTCAACCTGACGCGTCATTGGCGATGTTTTTATGGAAGCGTGTGAAGAAAACGTTGCCATATGCGAGAAAAAAAAAACGTACTGATACGTGGGACACTCAGAAAGTTTTGCGAAACTAAAAAAAAATGTTCTATAGGTACATTTTTTTTTATTAAATCTTTTTAAAGTACTCTCCACCAGTCTCTATACAAAGTTTCATGCGTCTAAACCAGTTTTCAAAACACTTTTTCAAGTCCGCCGCAAACACCTCGTTTACAGCCTGCTCGAACGCAGCCAGCGCATCTTCCGGCGATGAAAATGGTATTCTTTTGAGCAGATTTTTTATTTTTGGAAATAAAAAGAAGTCACATGGTGCTAGATCAAGGCTGTAAGGAGGGTGACCCAGGAGTTTGACTGGCGTGCTGTCCACTAAGTCCCTCGTTTTGAGTGCGGTGTGCGCAGGTGCATTGTCGTGGTGGAGCAGTAGCCCGCGGAGCCCTGTGTTTGGTCGCTTGTTGCTAACAACAGAGAAAACTTCTGGCAAACATTTGGTAGTAAACCATTCGGCATTGATGCTTCTTTGATCCCGTAAGGGAATTGATACCAAGTGGCCTGTCAAATTAAAAAAGCTAGCTATCAAACTCTTACCCCCGCTTCTAGATCGCTTCACTTTGGTAGGCGTTGGTTCATTTTGAAACGCCCAAACAGTCGACTAGCGCTTGGTTTATGGGTCGTATTGATAAATCCAGGACTCATCCCCTGTAACGATGTCGTAAACACGCCGAGACGAGCCTGCTTCAAATTTGTTTAGCATATCACGGCACCATTCCACCCGGGCCTGCTTCTGAGCATCGGTGAGGTTGTGCGGCACCCAGCGTGATACTATCCTCCTCACGCGAAGATGGCTGTGTAGAATCTTGTGAACGCTTCCCGATCCGATCTTCAATATGTGTTGAATCTCCTGATATGTAATTCGCCTTTTGTTTTGGATTAAATTTTTCACTGCTAGCACGTTTTCTTCGGTAACAGCCGTCAAAGGGCGACCGCTTCTTTCTTCATCCCCCAAAGTTGGTCGACCGCGCTTGAATTCGTTCTACCAACGATACACGGTTGCCTTGGAAGGGTCTTCATCCATGAATGCCATTTGAAGTCTATCGTACGATTCATCCGGTTTCAGGTGACACTTGAAATCGTAAAAAATCATAGCTCTAAAATGTTCCCGGCGCAGATTCATATTTCAGCGAGATACAATAATTTGAATTAGTTCGCAAAAAATGTGGAGGGAAGTTTTGAAATTGGAACATATACCTATTTTTACTTTTAATAATCACATTTTCGAAAATCATTATAACTGGCCAGTCTCCCATATATAAAAACTTTTTTTCGCAATACTTTCTGAGGAGCCTGGTAAATGTTAATGAGCATTTTTATTTTTCAACTTTTATTACGGTTGTTCATCTTCTGGGGGTCGTTCATCTTTTGGTTAGGTAGGTACTTCTAAATTGTCTATATGGAGTCGAGTTATTTATTTTTGTACTTTAACAAATAAGTTAATAACAAATGAACACAGAGATGCTCAATATAAAAAAAAAATTGCAAAATTTTTGGATTCTTTCTACCCATAGTGCGTTGATTTCAGAATCCGACCTTCCGTAGTCCACACTCCTTTCAAGAGGTACGATGCAGCTAAACACATGACCCACAAATGGGACGAACAGGATCCTGACCCAAATCAGGTATTAGCTAGAGCTATTTTTTTGAGTATTCTATCCATCCACCTCCTACTGTGGTGTTATATTTTCTGATCTGATAAATTCTTTATTTATAGAGTAGAGGCGCATGTAAGTAGATACGTAGTATCTTTATACCAACTAATCCAGGTCGTAATCATGAGAAAACGGTTTTTTTTGTTTTCGAAAAGTCGTACAATATAATTTAATTACTTTGTTCAGCAAAATTGTAAACAGTGCGGACTTTATTAAATTATAATTTAACCCTTATATTGTGAGCCCACCGGCTCCCGGTGGGTCCATCCATATACGCCAACACCGAAGAAGCAACAGGTCCTGCACAGACTAAGGGCAATATAACTGCACTTAATATAAATTTACAAAAAATAATGTTTCTTTATTTTTTTTATTTTTTTTTTTTACTAGAAAATGGGCTTGCTCTTGACCCCAGACTAGCCCGAGAGCAAAGACGGGGCCTACGTTGGGACGAGCTTGCCCAGAAGATGCCTGTTCACTCGATCCTTAAAGGCTTGTGAGTTATATGAACTCGGAAATACAGACGCCGGCAGGTAGTTCCACTCCTTGGCGGTGCGCATAATAAAAGAACTTGAAAAGCGCTTTGTGCGTATAGATGGGATATCCACCAAGTAGGGATGAAGCCCAGCCGTGCGTCTGGAAGTCCGATTGTAAAAAGGGGAAGGTGGGATGAGCTCGTGCAGCTCTTGGGCACACTCCCCGAAATGCAATCTATAGAATACCGACAGACTGGCAACTTTGCGCCGATGGGCTAAAGATTGCAGCTTAGTCACCATCATCTCGTCACCAATCATTCTCCTGGCTCTGCGCTCTACAGAGTCTAAAGCGGCGAGTTGGTATTTAGCTGAGCCATCCCAAAGGTGGCTGCAATACTCCATACATGATCGGACTTGAGCTTTGTAGAGTGTTAGAAGCTGTCCAGGTGTGAAGTATCGCTTAACCTTATTAAGGATGCCCAGTTTTTTGGCCGCAGTTTGTGCCTTGGACTCAATATAGGTGCCGAAGTTGAGGTCTGAACTCAACTCCATGCCAAGAAGTTCTAGGCTGCCGGTAGTAGGTACAGATGCACCCCGAAAAGTAGGAGTCAGGTCAAATGGACTCCGTTTAGCGGAAAACAGACAGGCCTGCGTTTTGGTGGCATTAAAAGTGACCAGATTAGCGTCACCCCATTGGGAGACGCGACTTAAGGCCAAGTTCGTTCGCTCTACCATGGCCTCTCTCTGTGAACGTATATCTTCCCTACTGGCTCTTGCACTGGCCAAATATCTCTCTACAATCGTACTGTCGTCTGCGTAGCCAACAATGCTAGGTTGTAGCATGTCATTGATGTGGAGCAGAAAGAGGGTTGCAGAGAGAACAGACCCTTGAGGAACACCGGCGTCAATGGCCATGAGGTCCGAAGAGCAGCCGTCAACGACCACTCTGATTGACCGTTCGCTCAAAAAGTCCGACACCCACCTGCAAAAGTCAGAAGGGATGCCATAAGCAGGAAGCTTGCTAAGGAGACTTGCGTGCCAAACCCTGTCAAAAGCCTTTGAGATGTCGAGAGAAACAGCAAGCGCTTCCCCGTTTTTCTCAATGGCTTCGCCACAGCAGTGCGTAACATACACTAGAAGATCCCCAGTAGACCGACCGCGGCGAAAGCCATATTGCCGGTCACTGATCAGGTCGTTTTCTTCTAGATATGACAGCAATTTGCCGTTGAGAACCCTTTCCATGATCTTACAGAGCATGGGGGTAATGGCGATTGGTCGGTAATTGCAGGGATCGGCTCGCGTACCCTTCTTGGGTACTGGCTGCACATTAGCAAGCTTCCAAGATTTTGGCACCATTCTAGTTTGGAGAGAGAGGCGGTACAGGCGTGTCAATACAGGAGACAACTCAGGTGCACACTGTCTTAGTACACGTGCAGGTATACCGTCTGGTCCACTGGCCTTATTCACGTCGAGGTTCTGCAGAGCCCGGCGTACCTCTTTTTGGTGAATCGCAATTTCCAGCATTGAGGAATCACAATGAGGTATAGATGGCGGTCCTTTTGAGCCTGCGTCAAGACGTGAATTGCTCGCAAACAAGGAAGCAAATAAATTCGCTTTCTCCGTTGCGGAGTGGGCCAGCGTGCCATCAGGTTTCTGCAAGGGTGGCAGTGAGGGACGGCAGAAGTTGGATTCGACCGCTTTCGACAGGGACCAAAACTGCTTACTACCGGGAGGGTAGGAGGCAAGTTTGGCTCCTATACGACTGACATGGTCAAATCGAGCCTTCCGGAGTACCCGTTTGCAGGACTTAGCGGCAGAATTAAAGGCTTTCTTCTTCGTGCGAACCCTCTGAGCCCCAGCTTTAGTATCGCGGGCTTGCACCCAAGCTTGGTATGCAGATTGTTTGCGGGCCTCAGCACGGGCACAATCTGCATTATACCATGCTTGAGCTCTGTGCTCGAGCGAGAGGTCGGAGAACGGAATGAAATATTCCATTCCCTGCCGAATCACGTCCGCAACAGCCTCAGCAGAGCACGAGGGGTCACCCGAAGAAAAACAGACCAGCCGCCAAGGGAAAGATGCAAAGAAATGCCGCATCTCATCCCAGTCTGCTGACTCGTATCGCCATACTCTTCTCGTGCCCCTGGGGCAGACTTCAGGAGGAGAACAGATTGATACGGATTTCACCAGACAGTGGTCGGACGAACCCAGTGGAGCCGAGACCGAAACCGAGTGCCAGTCTGGTTCTGTTGTCAGCAGAAGGTCCAAGCAATTGGGTGTATGGCCAGCAACATCCGGTACCCTCGTCGCAACGTTTACCAGCTGGGTAAGGTTCAGCGATACTGCAAATTTGCGCGCTTCCCTCCCGGCGTGGCAAGTTTTCTCGTACGGAAACAGCCACTCCTCGTGGTGGGCGTTAAAGTCCCCGAGAAATACGAGTTCCGCCGTTGGGTACTGTTGTTGGGCTTTATCTGCCATCTCAGTAAGGTGGTCAAAAAGCTTAGTTTTCTCCTGGTTCCCGCTGTGCGATCGGTATACACAGGAATACAGAGTTTTCTCTGCGCCTGTGTCCACGATAATCCACAAAGTCGAAAACCCAGGACCCTCAAGGCAGCGGAGACGCTTGTAGCAAATATCGTCGCGGACGTATACACAGACCCCAGCATGCTCTTTGAACTTATGTTCCAGTGAGTAGCCTGGGTAGTTGAGGTACGCCGCGTCCGCTGGGGTTTTAATTATCGTCTCTGTCAAGAAGAACAGGTGCGGCTTCTCGGTCTCAAGGTGGTGGTGGACCGGATCGAGATTGGAGTGCAACCCCCGGATGTTGGTGAGGTGCACTTTCAAAGGGAGGAAGTGCTGCCGGTTCTTAACCTTATTCTTCTTTTTGGACTTGCTCATTATTTTTTGGAGTAAGGGTTGGGTGACAGTCGGATGACAAGGCGCTGCTTTAACCAAGCGGATCACTTGAGCTAGGCCAAACAATGAGGAGCTCACATGGAGACTGCGGGGACGCCCGAGCCGCCCTGAAATGGCCACCGGGTCCTCCCATCCAGTCGCCAACTGGCACGGTGGAGCCATTCCAGGATTTTTCGCGAGGTGGCGGGGCAGCCTTTGGCACGTGGCTGGCGCACTACTTGGGCCCCCAACTTCCTGCGGTCGGCCACCGGCAAGACCGTGCCTCGGATCCCGCTACCCTCCAGCGTGAGCTACTCGGCTCAACGTCACTCTAGAGTCCGTAAACCGGCATTAAGCAACGCAACTGACAACCTTCCATCCCCCAAAGGCTCTGGTACTCCTGCGCACAAACGGAACACAGCAAGCTGCTTGGCGTCTGACTCCGGCGGGAGGGTGGTCGCAAACCAGGCGGCCCCTTGCGGGGCCTACCACCGCTGGTAGGGGTCGTTTAGCCGTCACCACAAGCATGAGCTAGTGGTGCCGTTGCCCGGGGTGGACCACTAGGAGGTATACCCCTACCACCCCTATTTATTATATTATTTGTATATATTATTTGTATCGTCATCTAGGTCCTATGCGTTGCTATACCATCCGATTACGATGAAACTTTATGAGAAGTAATTAAATGGGCAGCAATAATAAAATTTGGTTAGCCATAAAAAATCAGCATTTAAATAATTTGGTCGGCATAAACAGATTTTGTTCGCAAATAAAAAATCAGGCAGCAATCCCTGTTCGGCAAATAATTTTGATAATGGTCAAAAATTAAATCAGAAATAGGCAGCTTAAAATAACATGGGTTTGCATAATAAACATTCAGTCCTCAAAATAGTTACTTGGTCAGCAAGACTTCATGATTGAACAGCAGAGAAAACATGTCGTAAAAAATTATACTATAGCCACTCCCGCTCCCACTCTCATTCCCACCTACCCGCTCCTACCCTCTCATACCTCCTCCAGGCGGTAGGCGGAGGTAGGAGGATGTAGTAGGAGGTAGAAGGAGGTAGGCGGCGGTAGGAGGAGGTCGGAGGAGGTAGGAGGATGTAGTAGGAGGTAGTAGGCGGAGGTAGGATTTAGTAGGAGGTAGGAGGCGGTGGTAGGAGGTGGTAAGAGGAGGTAGGAGGAGGTGGTAGGAGGTGGTAAGAGGAGGTAGGAGGAGGTGGTAGTAGGTGGTAAGAGGTCGGAGGAGGTAGGAGGATGTAGTAGGAGGTAGTACGAAGTAGGAGGATGTAGGAGGAGGTAGGAGCTACTACCTCCTCCTACTTCCTCCTACCACCTGGAGGAGGTAGGAGGAGCTAGTAGGAGGTAGAGTTAGGAGAATGTAGTAGGAGGTAGGAGGATGTACTCGGAGGAGGTAGGAGGATGTAGTAGGAGGTAGGAGCTACTACTTCCTCCTACTTCCTTCTACCACCTGGAGGAGATAGGAGGAGCTAGGAGGAGGTAGGGGTAGGAGAATGTAGTAGGATGTAGGAGGAGGTAAGAGGTAGGAGGGGGTAGGAGGAGGTAGAGGGAGCCAGGAGGGGGTAGGAGGGAGTAGGAGGTAGGAGGTGGTAGGTGGATGTAGTAGGCGGTAGGAGGATGTAGTAGGAGGTAGCAGCTCCTACCTCCTCATACCCCCTCCTACTGCCTACTACCTGCTACTACATCCTACCACCTCCTCCAACATCCTCCTACCTCTACCTCCTACTACCTCCTCCAGGTGGTAGGAGGAAGTAGGAGGAGGTAGTAGCTCCTACCTCCTACTACCTCCCACTACCTCCTACACCGAAATCCTACGCCCATTCTTACCCCCAACTCCCACGCCCACTTCCACTACCACAACCACCACAGCCACCACAACCACCACCACTGCCACTACCACCACCACCACTTGTAATCGTAATAATAATCATAAAAGTTGCATAATCCAAAGTCCTTCCTAATCTAAGTATGTAAGGAATGCGCCCATTTTGCGCATGACAAGTTTGCTGAGATTATTTTTGCTACTTTTATATGAAGCTCAAAAAATATTTTTTGGCTTCCCCTCTGAGTGCTTACCAAAATTTTATTAAACAGTAGCAGCTCAAAAATAATTACAACCATCCAGAAAGACATAAATTGCTGATAGGTTTTGTAAAGTTTGCTGGCCATGAGTTGCTGACCAATTAGCTATTTCTGCTTACAGATTATATTTTTCTGCTTACAAAAATTCGAATACTCTGCTAACCATTTAAATAACAACCAAACTTTATTGTTGAAAAGGTTAAAAATGGCATAATTTTGCGCATTAGGTATACCGCTTTCTTGTTCTTAAATTTTAACTAAAAATCTATACATAAGGAGTAAATCCCAAAAACCATTTTAGTCACGTTGGCTGCCCTTCGACATCCCTTCTGCCAACCAGCCCGTAGACTTCGTAGCGGGACTGCACACAGTGTGTGGCGCAGGCGACCCGCGCACACGCAACGGCCTCGCCATCCACGTTTACCTGTGCAACGCCTCCATGGACAAGAGTGCCTTCTACAGCAGCGATGGAGACTTCCTCATTGGTGAGAAGTTGAAGCTGTTACCATATTACCAGTGCTCTCGAAGCAAAAATATCGACATAGTAACACGAACTATGTGTCACTCGTGTCAGTGACTATGCTTGTTTAGAGTATTGCGTCAATGTTACTTGGTTGCGCTATAGGCAATGCCCCGCGCATGCAGAGCCGCACGCTTATGTCAAACCTATACAAAATAATTGTTTCTATTCGACTGACTTGCCGCTTGGCTCTCCGATCAGCGGGCATATAGGTATTCACTAAGATTCGACTCGGCATCGGAAAATCTGTCGAAAGGTTTCGAGATGGGCTATTCATAGATGTCATATTTGACTTATGAATTCGACAGATTTTCCGAATAAGCAGTGATAGCCCGGACGGTTAGAGCCGGCCGAAAATCAGTGAGGCTCGGGTTCAAATCCTGGCATGTACCAATGAGTTTTTCAAAACTTACGTACATATTTATCACTAGCTCGACGGTGAAGGAAAACATCGTGAGGAAACCCGCAGGTCTCAGAATTAATTCTGAGACATGTGTAAACAGACCCGGTCCGGCGATAGGCTCACCACCTATCACGTTTAGGGGTCCAATATATCTCGTGAAATGTGGGTATATCCAGTAATGGAATACCTCTGCCTACCCCCTCGGGGATAAAAAGGCGTGAGATTATTATTTTATTATTATTATTATTTCCGATTCCGAGTCGAATATCGAATCTCCGTGAATACGCCTGCAGCTCAGCACCAAGCCAGGAGCTACTATTGATCTTGGATTAGAACATATTTAGATAGACTAGTTTTAGTACTTAAATTATACCATTTCCTGCAGTACCCCAGCAAGGAGTTTTGAAAATTACAACTGAGTTTGGAAAAATGGAAGTGGCGCCCAATGAAATTGCAGTCATCCAACTTGGAATGCGGTTTGCTGTGGCCGTAGACGGCCCAACGAGGTTCGAACTCATATGATGCATCGACTTATTAGGACTAGTATGGCGCAGATTAAAACACAATAAAGTTCAATCAAAGTATCTTGGGACCGTACTTCAGTTGGTGTGGTGATTTTTTCTAATTGTAGCCACATTTAAAATTGTTTTCAAACTTGACTTTGTTGCAGGGGATACATTCTGGAAGTGTTCGATGGTCATTTCAAACTGCCTGACCTTGGCCCCATCGGTGCCAATGGGCTGGCTAACCCTCGAGACTTTCTAACGCCCGTTGCTTTTTACCATGACATCGAAATTCCTGGTTAGTAAACCTCGAAGCTCCGGCGCTAGGTTTGACTAGTTCTACCAACTAACGCATTTTCGGAAAACTTTGGTTTGGGCGCTCGCTACCGAAGCGCGCTCGATACGCTTTGCATGGTTGTGGTCTCAGTTCTAACCTTACCTTACCCAATTAATGGGTAGGAGCGCCATGTTTTCGAAGTCAAACATTAGTTTGGAAAAGTGAGGACAAACACACGATTAGTTTGAACTTTCACTAAGACTTTAAGGGTCGCGACACACCTGCGGAACTTTCGGTGAACAACATACATTACGGTTGACGCGGGAGGCAGATCCATTTATCTTTAAAGTGAAACGTCAATGTATGTTGTTCAGCGCGCGGCGTAAGTTCCGCAGGTTTACCGTGTCACTACACTAAGTCAAACCTAAGGTACCTACCTATACTCTTTTAGTAGGTAGGTACCTGCCTACGTTGTAGAATAATCGGTGTCTTAGATCAATCAACGATTGCTTGTTGATGTGCAGTTAGTAAAGTTTCTTCATTTATCACTATCAATCCATAACAGCAATTCTAGGCTATGGTATTTCCTCACATATGAGGAAATGTGATCTATAATCTTCCACGCGAGTCCAGCGCAGGTTGGAAGATGGTGTTAGGCTAGTGGGCACCTTCCAATTAATTTGTACAGGCTTCAAGATAATCAGCAAATACCAGGGGGCACTGTTTGCGGCGGAGCAGGGTCATTCACCGTTCGACGTGGTGGCGTGGCACGGTAACTACGTGCCGTACAAATACGATCTGAGCCGATTCATGGTCATCAACTCTGTCTCCTTCGACCATTGCGTGAGTTCAATAATTAAAGACGAAGTTCTTTGTAAAGTAGAAGGTGGACGAAGACCGCGGGCTAACTAGTATTAATCCCGGTCAACCTAAGAATAATTGAAATTGAACCATGGTTATATTTTACAGCAATTTTATATTTCCACTGTTTTCCCAAAATCACGAAAATAATGAAGGTACTTATAATGAATAATTTCTTTACCTTCGTATTTTGATTATGGGTCAGTCGGACTAGAGCATGAAGTACCTACATTCCTCATTTTACCATTATATACTGGCAGACAATCTGGCCACCTCAATTTCACTGACTTTCCCTGACCACCTTGAGTTTCCTCGATTTTTCTGACTTTCGCAGGTTTTGCAAAAAGTAAACACTCGGAGCTTGTCCAAGAAACTTAACATTCCATAAAAGAGTCTAAATATACCCAATAAAATTAAAATTTTAGTTGAACAGATTTCCTCAGTTTCATTTGTAGAATTATATTTACTTGGACACCATGAACTCGTATTAAAGTCGAGATCCGGTCGTAGACCCGCGTAATCAACAGTAAATATAGTAAAATCAACTATAAGAAAGCCACGCTCACCCCTTTTGACCTAGTTGTATAGACACGCAAGGGACTTGCTATTTATTCTGTAGATAGAGCAAACTATATGATGCGTGGCGTGCTTCCAAATGTTACTACCAAAGACGTTTGAAGAAAAAGTTTATTGGAAACGGATTTTGTTTCTTTTACATACTACCTACCGGGCGGGTGCGCGGATTATTCTCAGATTTAATAATTACAACACTTGCGAATTAACCTTTGCTTATTATAAATTCGCGGAATTAAAAATTCCTTTTTGTAGACTTAATTTTGTCCCACTGCTGAGCAAATGTCTCTCCTCAAGCTACATATACATATTGAAGATTATGTTGATGTTGACAGAGGTGTTAAATTTGTGGAAGTTCGTCCTTTTTACCTGTATTATATTTATATGATACACTATTGAAAAGTAGGTACTTTCTGAAAGTGTAGGCTGGGTCATGTCATGACTTATAATTGTGTAACTACCTATATATTTACGGACCCCTAAACGTGACAGGTCGGGAAAAAACATGGTATCAGCAACCTATTCCGGCGACTAGATTGCTGATACCATGTATTTTATGGATTCTAGGATCCCTCTATCTTCACGGTGCTCACGTGCCCATCCGCGAAACCCGGTGTAGCGATTGCAGACTTCGTAATTTTTCCGCCGAGATGGTCAGTCCAGGAAAACACATTTAGACCCCCGTATTATCACAGTAAGTTTTTAAGTATAAAAATAATGGGTATTTAGCTTTGAAGTTGCAGTTTTTGTATTTATAGAATTTTAAGACAACAGAATTTTTCATAATAACATATTTTTGGGGGTTGATCGCATTTGATTGACATCCAAATCTAGCAACATTGTTTAATCAGTAAGATTTAGTTATAAAATTGAAAAGCTGTAAATAAAACTAAGCAACGAGTCAGACAACTACAGGAACAAGGTCTTTTCTCTTTCCACTTGTTGCACTAGGAGAATGTTTTGAATCTTATTTAATACTTTAATACGCCGATGTACCTACTGGTGTTTTAATAATAAATGTACCTACTGTTTCCGTTACTAATTTTACACAAACTTGCAAATGTGTCTTCATATTACGATAATATGGTAATTTCTAAGCGTAATTTACTGTTGCCCAGGAAACTGCATGAGCGAATTCATGGGCCTCATACTTGGTGCGTACGAAGCGAAAGAGGGCGGTTTCTTTCCCGGTGGAGCCTCATTGCACTCCATTATGACCCCCCACGGGCCTGACGACAAATGTTTCAAAGGAGCGACGAATGCTAAGCTGGAGCCTCAAAAGGTTGCTGTTGGCACTCAGGTCAGTAATTAATTATGAACGTTGTCGCACACAACAGATCACAATACCAATATGCTTGTATGAAAGAGGTGGTGATTGAATAATTCAGTATGTATTTTTTTTATATTGTTTTAAAGATCGATCATTTTTAAAATAAATACTGCCATGCTTGATGTCAAAAGCTATAATGAAAACAAAATAAGATGTTGGGCCTATCACCACTTGCTGATAGTGTCTGTTATATATATCTAACGGATAAAATATCTGCTAGATAAATCTTTCTGACATTATTTCTGTTTCACCACAAATCTTAGGCCTTATAAATTTAAATTGTTTCAGAAACAGGCATTATTTAATTTAATTTTACTTGGGATTTTTTCAAGAGACGCTACATGTTTCGCTTTTAAGACATTTAAAAATGCAGTGACGATTTTGGATTACTTCTACTTTCTTTGAAAACGTTATTCGCTATACTCTATAGTATAGAGAATAACGTTATGCCGTATTGTATAGAGTCTATACAATACGGCATGAACCTTAACTGAACACAATTGAAATTATTAGTTCAATTAATTTTGTAAGCGCTTCAATAAGAGGCACATGTTTTCTGAGTTGTTGTCTTGTCTGAGATGTATGGAACATTATATTGATATCAACTGGCAAATTTAGATATCTTATGTCAGAGTTAACCTATGCTAAAAGACCGTTAAAACAACTATCAGACGTCAAAAACTGTACCATTGCTAATCATCACATGTGAAGTTATAATAATAGTGTTTTTCTTTTGATCCTTATAAATAACACTTAATATGGTGATAGGCGGTCGTTTAGTGATGGTGAACTCGGACCTTAGTATGACAAAACAAATTTTCAAAAAATACAAAAAGAAAATTTTGTCCTGATATTAAAGTACCTTATGACAAAACAAATTTTCAAAGAGTCAGTTAAATAATAGACAGATAAATATTTGTTATCTTATCTTTTCATCTATTTAATAGGCGTTCATGTTCGAGTCTTCTTTGAGCCTCGCCATCACGAAGTGGGGAGCTGAAACCTGCCAGAAACTGGATGCGAAGTATTATGAATGCTGGCAAAATTTGCCCAAATTGTTCTCTGACAAAATTGGTGTTTAATTTTTACTGTACATTTTGTTTTACACTAATATAAGACATTATGTGTTGTTTGATTATATGTGTAATTTTTATTTGATTAAATGTTTATCATAGTGACAAAATGCAAATAAAGTTTATTTAGATAATTAAGGACTGATGAACAGACAGACCAACATATGTAGCCGAAAAAATTAATAAGATTATTAATCCTTGCTAAAGTAGATTTTTAGGATGTTTTATTTCTTATTAAAAAATGACTACTGAAGTATGACTAGATCATTTTAAAAAGTAAAAAATGTGATTATGGTTATTGAAATGATAATTATAGTCGAGGGTAAGTACCGCGTGGAATAATTGCGGAAGGAGCTTTCTGCATACGCCTGTAAGAGACCACAATCCACTTCTTTCCTCAAGGTCAAGCTATTCCTTGAATATCGGCTCATAGAGCATTTCATCTCCGGCGTCACTTGGATTGACGGGCCTTTGTCGCTCAACGCATCGACGACCGTAGTTTTTTGTACCGTCGTTGTAGTCACTGTATTGTCGCTTACATTCGAATGAGTAGTTTCAGTTCGAGTTACATCCACTGTAGTTGTTACTTTGTTCGCTGAAATTTCCCTGCTTGGCTCCTTTTCGGCGTCCCAAATGAAACTAGACATTAATTGGCAGTCAATACGAGTTGCCTCGTAGTCGCCATTTCTTTTCCTGATCTCCAGTTTACAAGTTTCTCCGGGATTTTGCGAGTAACTGCTGTGGTGGCCGTAGTGGTCCTGACGGGCAGACATTCTGCCTAAGTTGTATAGAGCGAGGCCCGTCAGTAAATTATTAAATCTACTTCCAGAATCTCTGTACTCGTATACGTAGACCGGAGGTCGTTCGTGGTAAACGGGATGGTAGCCAGTACCGTAGCTTATCTGTTGCGGCGGACTGTAGTAGTGGTTGTGTACCTCTGTCTTGTGTACATAATTTGTACTGTGCATAGCTCTATTGTTGCCGGAGAGACCTGTTGATTGTGGGTACGAAGCTGCTTGAGAATGCACGGTCGACTTTTGTTGGTGAGATATACCTGAATCATGCGATGAAGGGTAACTAATGTGTTGCTGATGAGTATGGGTCCCGGAGTACCCATGCGATACAGGGTAGCTATGCCCGCCGGTTCGTCTCGCGAGCACTGGTACAATCACGAATAAAAAAAATAAGCCCACTCGCGGGGACATTGTTCCGGCACTAGCGATAAAGTACAACTAAATTAGGAAAGAACGGTCGCACAGAACACACCCTAGGACGAGACGATCCCACTTAATGACGTAAGCGATGGCACGCATAAAATGAAAACAGGGGGAGACAGGGCGGTTCGCGTGCGTCACTCCCGGTATTTATCAGGACTTGCACGCGATTGTTTATCACTACACTAATATAAACAAATAGATATATGTACGGGAATATAGTAAATAATATTGCTTAAGTGGTCGTATTTAACAGCACTGAGTTTGAAGTTTTTAGATTTGATCATTGATCAATCAAACTTTAACGTGAATAACCTTCATTGTTGTTAATTCTTATTGAATATTTAATATTAATTAATTTAATCTCAATAATAACATTGCATGGGGTTAGCCACCTGTTAGAAAAGCAAAACTGACCGTCAGTCTTAAATAAAATATAAATAAAATGTGTTTTTTTCTACATTTTGCTGTGAAAATTAAAAAAAAGTAATTCATATGCCAGCAATCATTTGTTTTTCCTGAAACATTCAAAGGATGTGGGCAATGGAAATAAACACAATAAATATTATAATAAATTTTAATCATAATAATTAGCGGAGCTTAAAATTACATTCCATTACTGCGTTACAAAACACCCTAGTTCAGTCGCCTCACTGAAGAAACCTGCTGGGCAGGTGATCCCAACTGAAACTATCCTTCTTGTGACTTATAATAAAAATAAATTAGAGTAATGGAACTTCCACGGCGTCTTCGGTTTAAAAAAGGTTCCTTGCCTTGCTAAGGAGTTTCTGTGGTGACTAAAAGAGTTAGATTTAATGTGATTTGGTTTATATGCAGTGTTTTATATTTTGGACATCGAATTTGTATTTACCTAATCAAATTGAATATGAACCCGTTCTGTGAGATTCTCGTGCATACAAACCACAAGGATTTGGACCCTTTTAAATCCATTGACAGGAACATTTCACTTGAAATTTACATTCAACTTCTTAATTTACATGTCTTGTATAACCCTCTCCATAAGTATTGTGATTCCAAAATAATATTTTCCAAAAGTAATAGGTAATAATTAATAATAGGCATCAGACTGTTTTACAAGCATAATTTTTTTGTTTATTTTTTATAACTCACTTAATATGTATGATGGAGTAGCTCGCTTCGCTAGAATGAGATCGTATAACAATATTTTTCTATAAAAAAACATTATAAACGTTTTAAAACTTGTCTGACAAAATATAATTATTTTTGTATGAGGGTTATAACTTTTTATATAAACAAACTCGTGCAACTTTTGTTCAGCGTTTATAAAACTATAAATACGTACGTCTCGCCCAAACTAACTTCTGAGCTGACGTTTCTATCTCTGGAATCATTCCTACACACACGCCGACACACTCAGTTCATTTATACACAGTACTACAACGAATTTAATACTTATTTTATTGGATTACTTATGTAGACTTAACATTTCACTGTATATTTTACACATAGATTAGCTTTATAATTATTATTTAATCTAACCGAGTCCGTCCCCCGACTCACGTTCTTTCGATTTCCTTACGATAATGTCATTTCACTCTTCATCATATTCAATATGTGAAACAGGTATACAGTTAGATCGAGAATAGGGGGCTGATTAGAGTCGCACTTTAATATGACCACAACACATAAGAATTAAGTAATGCCTTCTGCATTATATTACAACCAATATCTTGACGTTGTATTACAGGGTGAATGCCAAGTCATCCGTAAACAATAAATAACTGTAAGTATACAATGTATTCGTCAATAAAGATATATTAAATATCGTCCTTATTTTAATCAAGATACCGCGCAGGCGAATGGTTTATATAAAAATTACTAACAAAAACCACAGAACTAGATCCTTTGGTGAAGCAGTGCTATGTTGGTGTATTATCAAGATTATCATTTTTGATAGCAGTGATAGCCCGGACGGTTAAAGAGCCGGCCGAAAATCAGTGAGGCTCGGGTTCAAATCCTGGCATGTACCAATGAGTTTTTCAAAAACTTACGTACATATTTATCACTAGCTCGACGGTGAAGGAAAACATCGTGAGGAAACCCGCAGGTCTCAGAATTAATTCTGAGACATGTGTAAACAGACCCGGTCCGGCGATAGGCTCACCACCTATCACGTTTAGGGGTCCAATATATCTCGTGAAATGTGGGTATATCCAGTAATGGAATACCTCTGCCTACCCCCTCGGGGATAAAAAGGCGTGAGATTATATTATTATTTTTATCATTTTTGTTGAGTTTTTTTACAATTTCTAATGTACTGTAGCAGACAGCTACTTAAATTTATTTTTATATTTTTTTTATTCGCTAGAATTGGCGCCCGAACAGGGACATGAACCCTGGACCCTTGGATCTAAAAGCTTTATCTAAATTTAAGTGTCAACATGAAATGACTGGTAGCAGTCATTCAAGATTTCTTAGGCAAGAAAAAATACTTATTGGATATTATCTCTTTGTACCGTAGGCCTTGATACAATAGGGTTGTGTCCTACCTAGTCAAATCAGTTACTTTTTACGATCTGTCAAAACGAAATTTTACTATGGAAAATGTACTGAAATAGCAAACCGTGACGTCATAGTTTGTAGTACTCAATTGCAGCACTTTTTTTGATTGATTTATTATTTTTAAATTTGTTATAATTGTAAATTGAAAATCGAAATACATATTTTGAGGTGTTTTGGGATAATCTTTTTAAAGTATGACTACTCGCTATTTAATTTCGATGCTGTCAACTACCCAATTGTGTGACCCACGAATGATGCCAAGGTGAACATAGGGATGTTATACCATAGGTATTTGTTCTTGACGTTTCTTTCGAAGAAATTTTTAATGACTGCTACCTGAGTCATTTCATGTTGACACTTAAATTTAGATGTAGCTTTTTAAATATGTATTAGCGATCATAAAAATCTGGGGATCGCTTGCGTACACTAGCTCTGCCTACTGATTTGAGGTCATGATTTTTGTACATTTCACAAATGTTCAAATCTCTTATTTTGTTTCTTAAAACATTCTAAACATCGACTTCTGTATTAGCAATTTTTTACATACATGTTGGAATACTTTTCTATTTCGGCAGGTGTCAATCTGTACACAGATTTGTCCTTTTTGGCTTTACCATCAGCAGCTATCACAGTGCTGCCATCTTACGTTAGGGTCGCGCACTGTTCCAACAATTCTAACTCGGTTGGATTCGTAGTATTAGCACAGACGGTGCAGTAATTGCAGTATCCATCCAAAGTTATATTTAAAACCTGCGTTGAGTATGTGTGTAATGTACCTAGTCAGGCGTGTGCGCGCAGTCTGTCGCGGGGGAGGGCTAGCCGTGGTTCACGTTCACGCCGGACTCCAGCTCGGACGCGGGCGTCTCCGGCTCCTCGTCGTTGTATATGTTCTCTGCCATTTGCCAAACCTGGTGAAATTAAGATTAATCAGAAAGCTATTGAAATTGTCGATGCTATTTCTGGCCAAGATTTTAGCCGTTAACAGTTTAACGGACAGAGGGCAAATAGTTACCACAAAATATTATAATAATAAATTGTAGGACACACATTCACACAGTTATTTAGTCCCAAACTAGGCAGGGCCTGTACTATGGGTTGGGTACTAAACAACTCATAAACATACTCAAATAAATATTAAACGACCAGACACGAAACCAACAGTCATATTCACGCAAATAAATGTTGGCCTCGAGCGGGGATCGAACCTGCGCCAACTGAGCCAACAGGCCTGTCAAATATGTAATATTGAATGATTCCAAACTAAAAAAAAAATTTACTGCCTATGCCCGTCAAAGGGTCAAAAAGAATCGATTCTATATCAAGGTTCAGGAGTGGGGGGTTTTGATGCCACTCCTTGCGAAAAATTGTAGCACGGTGTGACGTCATGCGAAATTTCAAAGCGCTGTTTTGCAAATTTCTTGTTTGCCGGACATAAGAAAAAATACCTACACAATTAGCCCCTTTTCACACGCACCGGTTGCCGGGTAGCCAGCGCGTGGCGAAGTATATGGCCATGTACATTCGCTTTCATACGTACCGGCGGGCAACCGGGCAATCGGCCATCGCCGGGTAGCCGGTGCCGTCCCGGCGGAAACCGGTACGTGTGAAAAGGGGCTTAATGTAACTGAGGGACCAAATATAATTTTTTAGTCAACTACTCTATTAGAATTACCTGCATGATGTTGTCCTCTGAGACGGAGCAGATGACCCAGGGCTCGTTGGGGTTCCAGGAGAAGTCAGATATCTTGGCCGTGTGCCCGCCGTGGATGAACAGCAGCTCGGGAGGGCCGTCCTCCGCGTCCTCCGCCGTCTGCTCCTCGCCGATCTTCGACAGGTCCCACACGTGGAGCCTATCAACGCAATATTATTAACCACAGAGAATATGGATGTTTTGAATGGGAGGCAGAATGAAGTCATCCTACTAATATTATAAACGCGAAAGTTTGTATGTGTGGACTGAACGGATTTTGATGAAACTTTAGTTATATAGCTTATACCTACGAATAAGGAAGAGTAACTAAGAACAAACTCCGTCGAAAAACTGGCCCCACAAATAATTACTACAAACTAAAAGGACATTAGAGACCAATCAGTAGAGATTGCGTGACGCGATTAATTCCGACAAGCGCTGTGATTGGTTCTCAGCAGCCATCATAATAGTAATTGGTTCGAGTGTTTGAATTACGAATTGTCACTGTTAGATTGTCATTGCATTCGTGGACGATGTTATGCAATGTACGGGAGAGTAAAAGTAAAAAACAACTATTGAATATTTCAGTGTTTTATTTTAGTGATATATTTATAATTGCGTGTTAGAAACAAATTTGTTATCAATCAAAATCTGATATTGTGTTTACAAAAGATAAGATAAATCTATACATATAATTAATCTCTAGAGGGGTCGCGTCTGTAGTGAATATTTTTTGTAAAAAAATAATAGAGTACTTATATGCATACAAAATATTATCCGTACCTATCTGAACTAATTTACAAAAAATATAGAAAATTATAATAACAACAGTGAAAACAGAAAAATGAAATTAATCAAAAAATCACCGAGATATACAATCGTAAAGCTAGCAATCCCTCTCTTCGAAACGAAATTTTATATGGAAGTACGTGACGTCCACGACAGTTCGAATTTCTCTTTTTAACCAACGACTTTAATAGCATCATAACTCGTAAACTAACAAGTACTTTGTGTTTTTTTTTCACATTTATTCTTACTGATAATTAAAAAAAAAGACTTGCATATACCGTATTGCAACAGGCATTATTAACGATACTAAGGCCAAAACTTTTTTTAGATTTTTGTCTGTCTGTATGTAAACTACATCACGCCAAAACTAATGGACCGATTTTGAGGGGACTTTTTTATTCGACTGAGTGTTAATACGATTGCAACTTTGGATACAAATAATCACGATTCGATCCATTTTTGTCGTCGGAATTCGTTTTCGGAGAAACTAAAAAAATAAATTTTCATAAGAAATAATACCAGAAATGTGTATATTGCTGAAAATTGCTTGTTCGTAACTGTATAATATTACAAATTATAATATATCTAAATTACGCTTTATAAACAGGCTGGCTGCTTCTTGTGTAATGCGGACCAAACTACAATATTTTTACGAGAACAAAATGGAATATTATTTCATATTTATCTGTGATAAGTTATCCCGGTTAGCATTTTACTTCTTTCTTACATTTTTAGCACCAACCTACTACACAGGTGGTCATTTTTGTGAAGATTTGTCAGATTTTTCTCGAGTTTTACACAAATAAAACGATGAGGGCCTATCTCACTGACAGCGCGCGACAGACTGAAAAACGCACAGATTGTAATTTTTTGCCCCGCCTACAAGATTGTACTTTTCGTGGGGTCATTTTTTGACCGCTGTTACTCCTCTTGACTTATTCCTTATTCGTAGGCTTATACATCAGAATAACACATAGGCTATATTTTATCCCCGTATTCCCACGGGAACGAGAACGCGGGTAAAACAGAGGGGCGCTGCTAGTATTTCATATTCCATTTTAATATCTCTTCCTCCCATTGTTTATAGTCGGCATCAGGGGTGTCTCGCCTGGAACCCTGATGCAGTCAAAATGTAATTATTAAGATTGTTAAATACATAATATAGTCACGTATATCCCCGAGAGATTCGGCAGAGGTATTCTGTTCCTGGAAGTTACCATTTTTCAGCAGTATACGTTATGCACCCCTTAAACCTAATAGATGGTTAGCCCATCGCCGGATCGAGGTCCTGCACTCAACCTTCGGAAACGTTTTCCTTTAGAAACCTTTGAGCTCGTGATAAATCTGTACATTGGCAGATTCTAACTCAGACTCAGAAGTATTGAGGAGCGGAATCCAACAGTTAACAAATATCAAAGCTTTGGTACACCATTTGTATACAAAATTGTTGATGGCAGATGAGGCAGTTACATTACCATCTGTAAAAAATCTTAAACATGAAAGTCGAGGTGTCCACATCCACCTGATGCCGTGAACTCTTTCTTATTTTGTATTGGCTGCGCCTCGTGAAAAAAACAGATATGGATCAGCTGGCCTATGTACCACCTTCATCGCAATCGGCTTCATTTTGACATACATTGTTTGCTGCTCACGCACATCTGTCATAACCACGAGTGTATTTAAAGCAAGCACTGGTAGCGTAACAAATGACAAATAAAATCGATTTCGATCCCAATCATAAATAGACAATGAGGCCCCAGTTGTTCCAGAGATTACCTTCTATACAACTTTCTTTCAAATACATACAAAGTAATTTCATAATTATTTGCCCATAGCTAGCAGTAATTTTGTACCAAAATCCAATAAATCTCGAATACTATGTTCATTTTTCCGCACCATGGGGTTTGGTATTCAATCTGCGATTAGCTTTGTTAAATGAAATTAAATTAAAAATAGAAAGTACTGACCGAAAATTTGTGAAAATTACCGACCTTGATTCGCGAACGATACGTTTTTTGTTATGATAACTCAAGTTAGATTTTAGGGTTTCATATTAAAGCGGTAAAAAAGTAACCCACAGGGTTCTGTCTGTCTGTATCGCAGCTGTTTGTTTACTAATTTTTTTTATTGCAGTTAAAAGAAAAGCTGATTTTGAACCTCAGTCAGAGAAATGTCTGTATCCTGTTTAACAATTTATCAACAGACTTAAAAAAAGGACTTCTTTTTATTTGAAAGCTGGTGCTTCCCGTGTGGTCCCAGTTATGACAATGGCATCCATGAGAAAACCATATAAGTTTAAGTCGGTTTTTTACTCTTTTAGAGTTCTATGTTATAATCAACACTTTTTAAACCTCTACAAATAAAATGTTTATCCCAATACGCACCAGCTAAGTTTGCCGGTCTAAACATAGCGCGTGATGTCGCACCACCCACAAAGAGGTGTTAATGGTAACGGTAAGTCGGTGGTGAGCGAATATAGTCATCCCTGTTATTTATTAGCTTTAGATAATTGTTTCTCTCTCTCGTGCTCGTGTGAAACCGAAGTTCAGCCCGGCAAAGTTAGGTAGCGCGTATTGTATGTGATTAGATCTCACCGCCTGTCGGTGCCACTGCTGGCAAGGATGGTCTCATTGTGCGGTGACCACTGCACTTGGAAGATCTCGTCCTTGTGCGACTCGAATGAATGCAGCTTTAGTTTCAGGTTGCGGAGGTCCCATAGCGCCACCTGACCAAAATATGCAATTTCATTGAAGTCGTATTACTAAATAAATAAATAGAATAATAACAATAAATTGTGGGACACAATTAACACACGGTTATTCAGTCCCACACTAGGCAGAGCCTGTACTATGGGTACACCAGGGTCGACAGCGGTCGTCTTAGCCGAAACCAGCTGGAACCGATCATCATCAGACATGTTCATGCACACAAATGTTTTCCCTGTTCGGGGAACGAACCCGCGACCTCAGACTCAAAAGGCATGGTCATTACCAGCCGAGCCAACAGGCCTGTCATATTTTAAGACGACTCACAAATATAAATAATTTGACTAAAGGATTTAGTGTGAAATCCTGTGTTACCTATTAAACCACTCAGTCGATCATGAAATCATGATGAAATTTGGAGGGAATATAGCTTGCTACTTGATTGAAAAAATATTACTTTCGCATTTAAAATATTAAGTGATTACCGTTTACGTGCCATAATATATAAAATAAAGTTACTCACGGTTTTGTCGGCACTGCCGGTGGCGAGGATGAACTCTGAGTAGGGGTTGAAGCTAAGGCAGTTCACCTCGGCCGTGTGCGCGTCCACAGTGTGGGACGGCTTCGACGTATTGTTGCATCTGAAAACGATTATAAGTACCTATAACGTCAAGCCACTATGGAAACGTGTTCTGTTGTTTGTGAAGATATTTGACGCAAATACGTAGGTCACGTACGGTCGTTTTAACTTGGCAGCTCTGAAGTTGCGCAAATGGCTGTACAATAACATTTTTTAGTTACCATTTGGCGGTACGAGGGGGTTTGTGCAGGCGAAATATAATCCTTATACATACCTATAGAACGCGTAACAGAATAAGCGCAATTCCTCATACACCCCAATTAGTGTATTAATATAAAAAAAATATGATGCCTTCGTACTTTAGCTGTGCAGTACGATTTCCATAGGTAGCACTGAATTCAGCTATGCTAATTCATGTTTCGAAAAAAATTCACAAATTAAAAATACCTGAAATCTTTAAGTAGTCTATACTGAACAAATTTCAGGAATTGCACTTATTCTGTTACATATTGCATAAGCATTAGAACACTTAGCTTCAATAGCCAATACACTAAACCTCGGAAGTCGGAAGTTAAATTGTGCCATTGATCAAAGTTCGATGTCAGAGGATTTTGTAAAAATAGAAACTTTTCTTCAATTCTTGCAGCAAGATTAAAAAGTATGACTTCACAGTGATTTCAAAGGCGAAAAGAGAAGTAATTTTGGAAGAATATTTCTATCTTCTTGTAAAACATAGAATATTCATTTATCTTCTGTAATCGTTCATTTCAGTTTATTAGCAGATTCAAGATAAAGCTATACCTAGTATCCCAGATCATGAGCTTCTGGTCGTCGGCCACAGATCCAAAGAGTGACTCATGTAGCAAATGCCAGGCGACGTCTTCCACCACGGCAGTGTGTCCAGTGAAGACTGACTTGGCTTCAATCACTCTGCCTTCTTTCGGGGTGGCATTGATGTCCCATAAGCAGATTGTGTGGTCATCACTGTTCATTGAAAACATATTTTTAAAATGGTAGTAAAAATAAAAAAAATAAAAAAAAAAACGGGGACTGCCGCGGTAAAGCTATTGCATAGCATTTTGTATCAACAAGACTGCCGAAAACAAACGACGTTAGACAATGCACGGCCTTCAAGCCACACCTCCGTGCCCGTCGGAGTGGGGAGCGTGAGGTTTTTTTCGTTACGGAATTTCTGGATTCGGTCCCCGCGCTCAAGGCCCGCGATAGAAGCTATGCAATAGCTGAAAAATTATTTCTATAGGTATTAAACATTCACTTAGAAACGTCAATATTTTATAATAACAAGGCACTCTAAACGTAAAAAGATTTTAATTGAGATACAAGCTAACTGAGTCCGCATCTAATGCGTAGGACACGTTTGACTTCGGATTTATACCACTAGTCATTGAAGGAAAACAAACTTGCACCCCAGTCCTGCAATCGGCAAACCATCTGTCTTGGTTAGATGTCCGAAAAATACACTGGTAAAGTGGATATTTCTAGGAATATTATACTTCTGCCGACCTCTTCGAGGATAAGGCGTAAGCATATCTACTTTAAAGTTATTCTATACATTTGTGTTACATGATTTTGATACTTTATTGAGGTAATATTTGTGCATAAAAGCTTTATGTAAAACAAAAAAAATAACAAATAATCTTTCGTCACATCATTCTGCTCTAGGCACTCCACTTTTTTAGTTTTTAACCGACTTCAAAAAGGAGGAGGTTATCAATTCGTCTGTTTTTTTTTTATGTTTGTTACCTCGGAACTTTCGACGGGGTGAACCGATTTAGATGATTCTTTTTTTATTTGAAAGATGGTGCTTCCAGATTTGTCCCATTTTAATTTCAGTATCCAGTTCTGACAACGGCATCCATGAGAAAACCATATAAGTTGAAGATTGAAGTCGGTTTTTTTACTCTTTAGAGTGGTTATTATGCTTACTCATGGTGATACTGTACTTAGTAATAATAATGAAAGGTAAGCAGTGAACTATAATTTAAAAGTATTCTACTTTGTTTACCTGGCTGAGAGGAGATAACCATTGAGGTTGGGGTTCCATGACAAACCATAACCTTCCTTTTGGTGGCCTCGCAATCTGTGACACAAAACATCAATTATCTGTATATACCATAGATTTAGTATACTTAGATTGGCAATGCGAAAGAGAAAGAAAATAGGTACCCGTGTGTTAGAGCGAGATAGCGAGCGGTAGATAGACGAGACCATTTTCGTAAACGTTACGGGGCTATACCGGGCCGAACGTCAGTTGTGAACGAAACAAATCTCGCTTTTTTTAATTAATCTCGCGTATTAAAAGAGTAAGTTTGATGTTTAATAGACGTAAACAGCTATGGTTACGTGTGCAGTACCGGTTGTAATTCATCTATAGGAAAGAAAATCCACAGAATTAGTCATTTTACATGTGAGTGCGATTGAAAGATTTAATTCTCTAAATTCAATGATTATAGAAAACTGAAAAACAAACCGTGCACAAATAGATAGGTTTATTATATAAATGTTCTGAATGTTTAAGAATTGATTTAAGCGAAAAATAAAATACGTGAATTTCTTGTATTTCTAACCTCAATTTTATAGTGATTGTCGTAATATCGATTAACCACATTTCGATAACGTGACTGGCAAAGGTATTAACTACACAATATACCACACGCCCATTTGTTATCGAGAGCTACAAGTTTAGGGAGAGCACTATTTGTCTTGCACACATCCACATTACACGCACAGAAGTGTCAATTTTCTAGGTCTCGCCGTACTGGCTCTATTGCCAATCTTTAACGTTAGTATACTAAATCTATGGTATATACATATAACAGAAAGTAGTATTTGTTACACTATTTATAACTCAAGAACGGCTGAACCGTTTGGCTGAAAGTTGTTGGGGAGCTCCGGGAGGTAGCTTAGAACCAGGAAATGGACATAAGACTTTTTATTCCGATATTCCCACGGGAACGGGAACTAAGCGGGTGAAACCGCGGGGCGCTGCTAGTTTATAATATAATAAATCAGGAAAGCAGTTTACAACTTATAAATGCCTATCGAGGGATTCTCCTTACAAGATAGTATTTATTTATTTTGTTAATTGATTTAATTTTAATACTAAGACTACTTCTTGCCCTCCAAAGCACATGATTCTTTTTTATATGATTATCATTTATGAAGAATGTTAGAATAGCTAAATGAATGTTAGGGTGTGTTTGTGATCTAACAAAGTTTTGTATATCTTGAAGAGCTGTACAAATATACACACAAAACTGAAAGATCTCACATCATGTAGATGTAAATCAGCCTTAAGGGACAAAGTATTTATTATCATTACCTTAGGTCAGGATGACATTCTCCTGAAGGCTCAGGCTTGGAAGGATGCTTTGTGTAGTCAAACACTAGCACATCAGATGAAGGAGTCTTGGTGGCAATAACGCAGGGGTTTTGAGGCATGTAGCGAGCTCGGTTCACTTCACCTTCATGGTTAATCTTAATTTCTATGTCAATCTTCCCTGATACAGAGCCAAATCCACCAAATTCTGTGAAAATTTAATATTTTAAGCTGAGGTCATAATGATATGAAAGTAAAATATAGATTTGAAAATCACATGCAAAAAAAGTACAAATTTCTAATCTAGGTATGCAAAATTTACAAATATAATTAACTCCTATTCCCAAAGAAATTTCCAAAAATCTGTTCCATAAGAAACTTCTATAAAGTTTGTACCAATACAATGAGTTTTTAAAAAAAGCTTACATACTTATATTTATCACTAGCTCAATGGTAAACAAAAATATTGAGAGGAAACCAGAATTCATTCATGTATAGTTGAGGTCCAAAAACATAGTATATTGGGGATACATAAGCATTTCTAGAAATGGAATATATGTGCCTAGCCTCTCAGGGATAAAAGGTGTAAGATTATTTATTTATCCTATTACTTTAAACGAGCAATTCTTGTTTTGATGTATATTTCAAGTAATATCGGAAATGGCTCTGACAATTTTGATTATATTTTGTAACGATAGATCTAGTTTTGTGTTTTTGCATAGCATTTATTTCCTGAAAAAAAACAAAATTACACTAAAAAAATGATCTAAGAGTAATATAGCCACTGAATGGCAGATGGCGATGTGGTGCTTTTTTTTTATTTCAGAATCAAAATTCAAGATCAACCTAAGACATAGTCAATGATACATACCGCCTTTATCATTGTCATAATGGCTGGCATCAAATTGGGCATCCTCATTGGGGAGCTGAACACTGGCAATCAGCAAGTGGTTCTGTTCGTCAGATGTGTGTGTGCCCAAAATCAACCTGAGTTCAGAAAAGACAAAGAAATGAACACAAGTACACACAATATTGTATTATAAATTTTATGAAAATAGGCTGTTGCACGGTTGTAGAGTATGAAACTAAAAGCACTAATGGGCCATTTACACGAGGCCAAGCCACTAAGACAATCCACTAAGACAATCCATTGAAAAGCGCAAATTCAAATCGTTCATTTACACCTATGCCAATCCACTGAAATTTTTTTTATTTATCCCTTTAGGGAAAGGCAAAGAGATCTAGCCCATACAGCCTCGTCTGTTGTAAATAAAAGATGATTCACAGAAATACAGATAAATTAAAAAATATATATGTATTCGATGAACATAGGTAGTTATGTAAAATAACCAAATAAAAGTAAGACAAACACGTCGCAACCAAATTCGAGTTTTTTTTGGCTGAACTCATGAACTCAGTATCTAAATTTCTACAGTTAACGATGGAACATGTACGCATGTTGAAAATAACTACATTATATAGTATAGATATTATGTATAACCTTTGTAGAATAAAAAAAATTCAGTGTTCATATTTATTTACTATCAACATCAAGTGACAGCTGTCAACGAAAACTTGCCTCATTGCTCTGGTCCACGTCCACGAAGAAAATTTGAAGTCAAAAGTTATTCCAAATGGAATAAGTCTAGTAAAATTTCGACCGAATAACAGCTCGCGTTCATACTAACTGACATGAAGGACATGACGCTTAGGCTTCAAAGTTTTGTATGAAAATATTTCCAATGCTCCCTCTATGCCCTATTATATTTAAATCTCTTTAGTTAGAAGTAAAACAATAGTGTATTTTATTTTGAATGTCCATGGTTATGGCCACGGTTATGGTTATCACCAGAATTTAAATAATCCTGAATTTACTCAAATTAAACGAAACGAGTTTCTTGTGAGGATGTGATTTGTTCAAGTAAACGCCGAACATTTGTAAAACATATATTATAAAATAACAATTGGTTTTTCAGCAAGGGCTACAGTTGCTAGACAACGTAATAATATAATAGATATTCTAAACCTAAACGGACATGCGCAGTGCCTCACTAAAAACAATTATTAGTGGAATGGCTTGGCTCGGGACGGGAACAGACGTTCACACGAAGCCAAGCCACTAAGCCAATCCATTACGGGAGTAGTGGGGGAAGCAGTGGCGCCACTAAATTCGAAACTGTTCTATTGCAATGGATTGTCTTCGTCATTGGCTTGAGGACAATCCATTGCAGTGGATTGTCTCCATTTACACGGGGCCAATCCACTAATCAATGGATTGTCTTAGTGGCTTGGCCTCGTGTAAATGGCACATAATAGGTGAAAAACATTATAGGTAGGTTGTACTTCAAAATTCTATTTAGAAAGGAAGTAGAAAGTAGGTATCTACTATGTATTTCTGATTTAATGTTCTGTAATTTCTTACTATACCTGCGATTATAAGCTATAATTATAAACAATAGTAAACTATATTATAGCAGTCCTTAGAATCTAATTATGACTATCTAATAAGGGCATGGTGCTGCTCATAGGTACATTAATGTTTCTTCATTTAAAAGCATGGTGTGATGGACATTTCATGATAAATGATAATATCCTATTGTAATTTTAATAAAAGATTCTTCATTTTATAATAACAGGGTATCTACTAAAGAGTTTTATATCTGCAACAGGCTGCTGTATGGCCATATTTCAGTCAGTGTTAGCTTAGGAGATGTCTGGTGGAAAAAATAATGAGGTAAGATTCTGTAAGGTTATAGGTTATGTCTATCTATACCTGTGGACGGAGTAGTCTTTCCCTTCGGGTCTGGTGACATCAGGCAACCACTGAGCGGTCAACGAGGGCCATTCCAGAGCGTGTGTCATCACCAGGTCATACAAGAATGGAGTATTCTTCTTCCATATTTTATATTCTTCGTTGATAACTCTCTCTTCAACTGCATCGTCAAATGCTTCTGCAAGGCACAAATTCACTGACAATGTTCATAAACCATTGGTATAACCAAAAATTTAAGCCAAGTTGTCAAGAGGGCGCGAGACACCAACATCATTGCGGACAGGGACATATTACAATCATAACTTTAGCACGCTAATGAAAATAGTTACCTCCATCTCCTTTGTCTGCCATTTCAGAGAAATTCAAGTATTTTTCGCCAGATTGCGGCGATATGGTAATAAAATCCAACCGGCCCCGTAAAGGCGCCAAACAACAACTCTCCTTCTTGGCGTTGTATTCAGCAGACAGCACACAAACTTCCGGTTTTATGGTGCACTATGACATACACACTACTTTATCTATTTCATATAATCTAAAATCGTTGTTTTGTATTAAGTTTATAAACATATCCTGTTTTTATTCTATTCAGTATTTGTTTGATAAATTTGAACTAAAACATTAAAATTTAAAATTATAAAGTAGATATTTGACTTGGTATTAACCGGAATTCATTACTTTTTTCTAATTTTAATGTAACCAGTAACAAAATAAAAAAAAGCATTAATGTTTATGGTTGTAACTTTTTTAAATGTACTGGCAATGTTCTTCACGTCATAAAAGTTGTGATAAAAGTCAAAATTGTGAATATGGCTGAAGCTGCTGCAGCTCGTCGTGAAGCTCGAAGAAGGAAAATATTAGAAAATTCTCATAACCGACTCCAGTTTCTTGCAGGAAAAAGTGGCGACGACTGCCCTCGAGGTACTTAGAATCATTTGTACAGTAATATGTCTATCAGATACCAATCTGTCATTCATGTTTCTGATGTGGACTGTTATTATTTTTCAGTATCACCGAATAGAACGGTACCCGATCAAAACAGAGAAATTTTAAATCTGCCACTGAATGACAATATCCTCTTGCAACCGCTCAACAATGGAGTGGCGTTTCATAATCCAGAACCCGTGTTGCCACCAATCTTCGTCGCCGCAGGTGACGGCGAGATAGCGAATGACTCAACACCTTTCGTACCTCCTACACCAGAGCCAGTGAAACAGACATCCTTGTGGGACAAACTAATCCTCTACAAATACGACATAGTACTACTGTCTTTGTTGGTCCAGCTCTTGTATAGCTGGTCTTTGTTTACCTATGAAAGCACATATTTCTTCTTACCTCTCGCAATTTATGTGGTCACAAAACAGATTTGGTTCCCTTCACAAAGTAAATCTAACATTGCCAGTGTACTTATGCTGCTACAAGGTATATCCGGCAGCAATGTTCAAAAAATTATGAACATAACACAGTGGGCTGGGATCATAGCCCAAGATGTTTGTGTCTACCTTTTTACCACTATTTGCATACAATCACTTTTAATTACCTTGAAAAATGACCTGTTTACATAATAATTGCTTCTTTTTTATTTTTCTACACCTCCAAGGGCATTTGTACTGGACCGTTTTTGTACTAGCCAGCTAGCCTAACAAAAGTTATGTTCCATAGTTCTGATGCTTGTGCCTTCTGCAAGTGAGAAGTTGCGACATGTGTGCGTTTTAGTCACATATTGCCATTTTAGGTTAAATAGGGATTGTTTTGTACATAAATAACAATGGGAATATTTAGTAATATTGTAATCATAATTCATAGATAAATTTTTTTGCTCAATAAATTTTTTACATAACTGAATAGGTTGTTATGAAAGACAATGATAACATAAGTTATACATAGAACATCATTTTTTATTCTTTCTCCCATAACTACCTATTAAGTTGTGTCCATTACAAAACTTGCTTTTAAAATTCACTTCTTGCATTGAAATTGTTGTATTTATTTTCCATTTTCAAATGTGTGTAAGATTTCGAATTAAATGTAAACTAAGCCAAATTAATGTTTCTGAGACTTGCATAACTATAAATAAATAATAATCATGATAATATTTTGATGGGCTTGGGAGAATATAATAATCTTAGGGCCAAAGGCAATATAAACTATAATTCTTTTCTAAAGTTTGATGTCTATTTTTTATTAAATATATAAGTGACCATATTTGAACATTTTATTTACTTAACTGTTTTAAAACCATAACACCAACCATCAACATGAAACATAAAACCATAGGTACCCTTCTTTCACGCTTTAAAAGGCTGTGCTGTGGCTAAAAGCTTATGCCAATAAAAGCTTATGCTTATGAACAGTTTTAAACCTAATACATAAGCAACACAACACTAACCACATGACTCACATATTTTACTTTCTGATGTGGTTGCCTTAAAATGGATCTCTTCATGTTGAGGTTAGACTTTTATAAAATGGTATAGAACCATTTCATGAAATGGCCACATCTTGAATTGATAAAATCAAAGATATGGCCAGGACATATATATCTTTACATTTCTCACATACATTTCCTGAGTAGGTATTGTGGGATGTAATTTCGCATCTCTGGAGAGCATTGCACTTAATCGTAAACAAAGTGGTATTTTCTTTGATTCTCTTGTATATAGTCGCCTGAATGAAATTAAACTATTACAATGGCAAAACAAAATGTATTTATTACCTTTTTGCAATACATTTTTTGTAGTAAATTATAGTTCTGAAGAAACAAACAAATATTGTCTCCTGGAATTGGGATTTGGTAGAGAATATAGCTCCTGGCTTTTTGGAGAAGTCTGAAAAAGGAAATTAAATTTGTATGTTATCAAACCAAATATCTACCAATATTATAAGGTTGGTCAAAACAAATCTGTGTTTCTGGTTTTAAGTACCTATATTTATAGTTTTTTTAAAACCACATGGGATTTTAATACAAATTTACTCTATTGAATAGAAAAAGAAACCGCAATATTGGTAATCCACAAATCCACTGAGAATAAACAATATTATTTCTAAATTCTAAGGCTTTTTAACACGGGTAATGTTTATCTGATAAAATCAATATGTAGAAAGGGCATACATAACAAAAATAAATTCGCACTACCTCTCCTACAAGACAATATAAACTTACACTTAAAAGAATCGCCTTCGTACATATCAATATTTTTGCCACAATTCTGATGCAGTAGGAAGTAAAGACAACTGGAAAATCAAAGGAAAATAAGAAAACAAAAATACTATTATCATAATCATTTTATACTTCTTAAATATAACCTATAGAAAGCAACTAAGACTTAAAATAATGCATTCAACAAAAAATAAGATGTCATTTACAGATGATAAGCTATTTTGTGTAAACATGAGTAGAAATGTGAAACTAAAACTTAAATAATTTTTTAATGCTACCAATGATGGTCTTACTTTGTTTTTCTTTGTCGTCATCAGGTGTGGAAGGTTCAGTCAGATTTGACTGAATAGTTTTAATTTCACTTGTTGCACCCGTGCTCTGACATGCCGCTGACTCAGGACATTTATCTGAAATACTCGTACTTGTAACTTCATTTATATTCGACATATGTGGCACTTCTCGACTAGTGGAAGTATGTTCCTTACTAATACTTTGTACATTATAAACTTCGTTCTTATTGCTAAGTTGTGTACTTGAGTCAGAGAAATAGTCAGAGCACCCGATTTCCTATTGGTGCTTCTTGGCAACAAACGGTTTTTTCTCCTTTGTTGGCTTCGCACGTACTAAGTCTACGCGCCCAATGGAGATCATTTTCAGTTCCCAAGCTTCTAACTCTTTTCTGAAACAATGCAGTCCAAATTAAAATGGGTGACAATTATTATTTATTTCCTTTTGCTACAATGAATAAAATTGTTTTACACTGCAACTATATACTGGATGTTTTTTTTACCGTCTGGAAAAAAATATGACGTATAAGGTATCTAGAGCCGAAGTTATACACGAGGTTAATTGTTAAATATATTCATATTTAATGCAATTTACAAAATCTAGAAAACTACGCACAGTACTACGCGCAGCCTGCGGTTGTAGGTATTTTGCGCATAAATGGAAGCTACGAGCGTGTTTCTTTTTAAAATACTATTTCAAATATTTCAGTGTGTATTATTGACTACAATTGAGTAATGTATATTAGTTAAAGTAAGAAAAAAAATTTTTGAGAAAAAAAAATATTTTTTGTAACATTGCCAAATGAATCTATTACACTTACCTATCACACCACATTTTTTTCCAGACGGTAAAAAAAGTCACCCTGTATACTTACAAAATAAAATAGGGGTATTTTTTTTGTTCTTATTGAAACCAAAGTTCAGTTTAAGACCAAATGTTCTATAGAATAATAAAAAACAAATAATTCTCACTTGTACTTAATCATAAGATCAGCAGCTTGCTTTTCAAACTTAGCTTTTTCACTTTCTGGGAGTTTAAGCCAGTCTTGCTTAATCTTCTCTTGGTACTCCTTTATGTGCTTGCCTTGGAAAACATCTTTTCTTGACTGCATAAACAGGAAATATGATGACATTGGTTTCTTTGGCTTCCCCATTTCTTTGAATTCCTGCAAATGTAAGTCTTGTTAACACTGTGTAGTATAATTGTAGTTTCTTTTATACTTATATTTTCATAATCAAGGATAAATATACTCCCCATTATCCCTTGGAAGGGATATTCCATTTTTAGAAGGACACAAATTTCAGTAGAGTTAAGTTTTTGACTGGTTTAAAGCCTTCTCTCTAATTTGAAATAGTGTTTTCTATTCAAGAAAGATGTACTTATGATGATAAAACGTATATTATGTTCTTTAATGTAGATAAGTTTAAAAATTGTAGTGCGTATACTGTAGACAGCAAGAGCTAAGCACTACAAAACAGCGGACAAGAGTCCGCGCGATTTTACAGACGCTAGTACTGTTTAGTGGCAAAATTATAGCCTACTCCCAGAAAAGTAAGCTTACCATGGGTGAAAGAATTTTTAAAATCAGTCCAGTAGGTTTGCAGCCTACTCATTACAAACCAAGACAAAAATCTTTCCTCTTTTTAATATTAGTTTAGCAAGAAGTATTGATCAATCACTCACAGCTTTTAGTTTCCTCTTTTCTTTGGCCATATGCATCTCTTCTTTAACTCTTTTTATGTCTACCTTCTGCTGTTCAGTGAGTGAAGACTCATACATAGCTTTGATCTTCTTATAGTCCTCCAAGTCTTTCTCATATTCTTTCGTCATTTGAGCTTTTGTCTGAAAATTGAATGTTATATATATGTTATATGTTATACAAAAATACCATTAGAAAATTTAGAAAACTACTTTCAGAATCTACTTAAGACCACTGAAGTTCCTAATCTAAAAACAAGATAAAAAAAAAAAAACTGTTTTGTATAAACAAACATCCATGTCTCTCCTTTATGTATGTTGGTGAGATTCTGTGGGTCCTATTCCTGCTTGAGGCCAAAATTTGTGTGCATGAACATGTCTGTTGGCTTTGGGTGTTGAAAATTTTAGTATGTTTTATTGGATATTTAAATTATAACGCGATAGCCTTTCATATTATGGTTTATTATTCACGTTAAAGACTTTCATATACTCTGGCAAAACATTTATATCAATAACTATACGCGCCACAGCCTAGCTCGTCAGACATAATGCGCGGGATTCTTGAGTCCTTCGTGACGTCACGCATAGAGACGTAACTCCAATCGAGTTGCCCGAATCGATATTTATGGGCTAACAGTTTATCATAAAGTCCTTAGTACAGTCAAGAGCACGCTAAGCTTGACACTTTGGACTTTGACCCGGCCCTGTATTCTATGGCGCGCAGTACAAATCAGAGCTCAGCTTAAACTGGTAGTGTCAAGCTTGACTTGCTCTTGACTGTACAAGCTATGTATACTTTGGGACTAAATTACCATGTGAATTGTGTCCTACAATTCATGATTCTTATGTCTGCAAATTGTTGCTTGGTAGGATAGCATAGTCATCCCAATCTATAATGAATCAATACTCATCTCAATCTATTTTGTAGTCATTGTTATTCTTACATATAGCTTTATCATATTTTGAAAAGTCATTAACAAGAGTAAAAAATAAAAATAAATAATCTCACGCTTTTTACCCCCGAGTGGGTAGCCAGAGGTATTTCATTTCTGGAAATAACCACTTTTCACGAGAATATTCGACCCCTAAACGTGATAGGTGGTCAGCCCATCGCGCGATCGGGTCTAGATCTTAAACAAGAGTAAAAAAAGAAAAGTACCCCAGCATCTAGTTCTTGCCAGTGCTTCGAGCTCCAGGTTATGGCATCTTTTGCACTGATCCCAGGGTTCTTTGCGAGCAGTGCTGGCCGCATTTGGCTCATGAACTTGAAGAATGGTGTTAGCGGTCTCTTTGGCTTCTCTATGCCAAGGCGATCCTCGGCAGACTTCTTTGTGTAGTTGCATGCTTGTACTGAAGCTACCCAACTTGTTCTGTAACACAAAGAATGTTTGTTTTTAAATAATAGAACTGTATTTAGAAAAGCAAAGCTAAACTCGACTCTTGTTTCATTTTTGCAGTTGCCACTACAATTAGAGATCTGATATGTTTATGATGGTTCAACATGTTTTTATCCCACTACTAAACAAGCACCATTTGTATAATAAGACAAGTAGAAAAAGAGTAAGGAGGATAATGTTGTTGATAGGAGCAAAACTTTATTTAAGATATTATTATTTATATAATACACTAGCAGCTCTGTGTGTCTATCACTGCACTTGATTTTTTTATAATTTTATTTACTTAATAATTTATAATAAGATGTGTGTAAGAGTGTTCTTGATTTTTAAGAAATGTACAACATGAGATACAAAAAAATCAATCTAGTTAGGTCTCCTATGAGACCCAGCTGCTGAAATAAAATCATTATTTGTGGTTTTTCATGAGAACTCAGAGCTCATACAACCAGGTATTTTTTTACTAATACACAATATGAAAACACTTCCTAACATAGGACGATCACAGGCATGCAGAATGAGACTAAAAAACCTGATATTTAGAAATGGGTGTTATTTAAATGGTTAGCAGAGTATTCGTATTTTTGTAAGCAGAAAAATATAATCTGTAAGCAGAAATAGCTAATTGGTCAGCAACTCATGGCCAGCAAACATTACAAAACCTATCAGCAATTTATGTCATTCTGGATGGCTGTAATTATTTTTGAGCTGCAATGAGCTGCTACAGTTTAATAAAATTTGGGTAAGCACTCAGAGGGGAAGCCAAAAAATATTTTTTGAGCTTCTTATAAAAGTAGCAAAAACAATCTCAGCAAAGTTGTCTTGCGCAAAATGGGCGCATTCCTTACGTAGATTAGGAATGACTTTGGATTATGCAACTTTTATGATTATGATTATTATTACGCTTACAAGTAGTGGTGGTGGTAGTGGTGGTGGTGGTTTTAGTGGTAGTGGCAGTGATAGTGGTGGTGGTGGTTGTGGTGATGGTGATGGTGGTAGTGGCATTGGCTGTGGTAGTGGTGTTGGTGGTAGTGGGAGTGGGAGTGGGCGTGGGAGTTGGGAGTGGGAGTAGGGCGTAGGAGGTTTTAGGAGTTAGTAGGAGGGAGTAGGAGTTAGTATGAGTTAGTATGAGTTAGTAGGAGTTAGTATGAGTTAGTAGGAGGTAGTAGGAGGTAGTAGGAGTTAGTAGGAGTTAGTATGAGTTAGTAGGAGTTAGTAGAATTAGTAGGAGTTAGTAGGAGTTAGTAGGAGTTAGTAGGAGTTAGTAGGAGTTAGTAGGAGGTAGTAGGAGGTAGTAGGACTTAGTAGGAGTTAGTATGAGTTAGTATGAGTTAGTATGAGTTAGTATGAGTTAGTAGGAGGTAGTAGGAGGTAGTAGGAGTTAGTATGAGTTAGTAGGAGTTAGTAGAATTAGTAGGAGTTAGTAGGAGGTAGTAGGAGTTAGTAGGAGGTAGTAGTAGTTAGTAGGAGGTAGTAGGAGTTAGTAGGAGTTAGTAGGAGTTAGTAGGAGGTAGTAGGAGGTAGTAGGAGTTAGTAGGAGTTAGTAGGAGTTAGTAGGAGTACCTACCCCGTCCTACTACCTCCTACTAACTCCTACTAACTCCTAGTAACTCCTACTAACTCCTACGAATTCCTACTAACTCATACTAACTCTTACTAACTCCTACTAACTCATACTAACTCATACTAACTCCTACTAACTCCTACTAACTCCTACTAACTCCTACTAACTCCTACTAACTCTTACTAACTCCTACTAACTCATACTAACTCCTACTAACTCCTACTAACTCCTACTAACTCCTAGTACCTCCTACTAACTCCTTCTAAATCATACTACCTCCTACTAACTCTTAATAACTCCTACTAACTCCTACTAACTCCTACTAACTCCTACTAACTCCTACTAACTCCTACTAACTCATACTAACTCCTACTAACTCCTACTAACTCTTAATAACTCCTACTAACTCCTACTAACTCCGACTACCTCCTACTAACTCCTACTAACTCATACTAACTCCTACTAACTCCTACTAACTCATACTAACTCCTACTAATTCCTAGTACCTCCTACTAACTCCTAGTACCTCCTAATACCTCCTAGTAGCTCCTACTTCCTCCCAACCTCCTACTTACTCCTACTACCTCCTACTAACTCATACTAACTCCTACTAACTCATACTAACTAATACTAACTCCTACTAACTCCTACTACCTCCTACTACCTCCTACTAACTACTACTACCTCCTACTAACTCCTACTACCTCCTACTAACTCCTACTAATTCTACTAACTCCTACTAACTCCTACTAACTCCTACTACCTCCTACTACCTCCTACTACCTCCTACTACCTCCTACTAACTCATACTAACTCCTACTAACTCATACTAACTCATACTAACTCCTACTAAGGCCTACTACCTCCTACTACCTCCTACTAACTCCTACTAACTCCTACTACTTCCTACTAACTCATACTAACTCCTACTAACTCATACTAACTAATACTAACTTCTAGTACCTCCTACTACCTCCTACTTCCTCCCACTAACTCTCCTCCTACTAACTCATACTAATTCATACTAACTCATACTAACTCCTACTAACTCCTACTACCTCCTACTAACTCCTACTACCTCCTACTAACTCCTACTAACCCCTAATACCTCCTACTAACTCCTACTACCTCCTACTAACTCCTAGTACCTCCTACTAACTCCTGGTACCTCCTACTACCTCCTAGTACCTCCTACTTCCTCCCACTAACTCCTACTACCTCCTACTAACTCCTACTAACCCCTAATTTCTCCTACTAACTCCTACTAACCCCTAATACCTCCTACTAACTCCTACTAACTCCTAGTACCTCCTACTACCTCCTAGTACCTCCTACTTCCTTGCACTAACTCCTACTAACTCCTACAAACTCGGGGTTAGGCGGGCGTAGGAGTTAGTAGGTGGGGGTAGGAGGCAGCAGGAGGGGGTAGGAGGTAGCAGGAGGGGGTAGTAGGAGGGTGTAAGAGGTGGTATGATGTTGTAGGAGGCGGTAAGAGTGTATAGGAGGCGGTAGGAGGGGGTAGTAGGCGGTAGGAGGGGGTAGTAGGCGATAGGAGAGGGTAGGAGGGGTAGGGGGCGTAAGAGGGGGTGGGAGTGGGAGTAAGAGTGGGAGTGGGAGTGGGAGTAGCTATAGTATAATTATTCACGACATGTTTTCTCTGCTGTTCAATCATGAAGTCTTGCTGACCAAGTAGTTATTTTGCGGACCAAGTAACTATTTTGCGGATTGAATGTTTATTATGCAAACCCATGTTATTGTAAGCTGCCTATTTCTGATTTAATTTTTGACCACTATTAAAATTATTTGCCGAACAAGGATTGCTGCCTGATTTTTTTATTTGCGAACAAAATCTTTGTATGCCGACCAAATGATTTAAATGCTGATTTTTTGTGGCTAACCAAATTTTAAAATTGCGGACCATTTAATTACTTCTCTTTAGAAATTATGAGTAAAAACAGATTTACCTAATTTCTTTTAGCAGAAGAGTAAAATGGGAAAAACTAAGCCTTTTTTAATTCATATCTATGGTCTATATTCGGACCAGAATGCCGAGGCACGAGCCGCACGAGTTTCTAAGCATTTGTATTATCGATAGTTTCGTTCAACTTTATTCCATTCATGGATATGTTATAAATAATGTATAATAAAAATATGAGGTAAAATTGGGCTCAAAGAATTAGAAAAACCAGTCAAAATGTTTAAAATATGTAAGAATATACAATAGTAAACAAAAGATAAAATAGCGTCATAACCTCAAACTCACCTTCCTTGCAGAACAGTTTTGTAGCCTCCTATTACGTAATTACTCAATCGACATAGTTGAGTTAATGAGGACATTTTAAATTAAAATTAAACTTATTGGTAGAATCCACATACGACAACAAAATTCAAAATTTTTCAAGCGCTCGCTGGTAGGTAGCCAAGAAAAGCAGAAACGTCAATGTCAAATTTTTTTCTTTCTTTTTTGGCCCACAATTTTGCTGGATAGGCTAGGCTATCAAAGATCATACTGCCACTTCTTCGAGTCCATGCAGAAGAAAAGTTTACAAATCATGACTTCTCTATCTGTATTCTCACTATTCATAAAACATTCTATGTACAGTAAAAGTTATGCCTGATACATCTAAGTGTTATTTTTGCTAGCAGCTATCTTATCTATTATATCAGAACAATGAGAATAATAAAAAAGTGTTTATTTGGTGTTTATGACCATTTCGGGTCGATTAATGAAAAAAAAACTATGTTACTGACTGTATATATACAGTACGGCCGTTTTAACTTGCCTGCTCCTGAACATAGTCTCCACCTGCGCAAACCGCCTCATACCGCCATTTAGTCGCTATAAATGTTATTGCGCAGCCACTTAGGCAACTTCAGAACTGCCAACTTAAAACGACCGTACTGTAAGTTACTCTATGTTACTGACTTGATTTTTAAACTCTAATGATGAGTGGGGTATTATTAACGAGCTTTTAAGCGACCATTCTTCCAAATGTATCAGGCTTAGCGTTTGTCGATAGTACTACGAGTATGAAAGTGGTATCTACGTTGTTGCTTGGTAATAAAATAAAATAAAAATACTAATTCCATAGTAGAGTAAAAACGGACTTAGTTGTGTCACGCAGGCACAGAACACTCACGCAGGGCCTGCGTGGTAGCCTCCTATACTGATTGACTCCAAGCAGATTCATTAATTTTTTCTGAGACAAACATTTTAGTGTCGCTTAAAAATATTTGTTAGTCTTTTGGTAGCTAGTTTCCTACAGTATAATAATTGTTTGTAGTCACTGAATACCCATCCTTGACAAATTATTACCCATGAGTATGAAAGTTAGGAAGGCACCACGTAGGTACTCGACCCACACCCTCAGATATTATAGGCTCTGTAACAGTACAAGTACAAAATTAACCCGTACCTACTGCGTTGTGCCTCCGGATGCCTATGGTGAGTATACGGTGCTTATTTATGGCCTGAGTTTACGGCGGATTAAAACCAGAATTATTATTTTAATCATTTTATTACATAAGTGCGTAGGTATTGTAATATTTTGAATATGAATACTTACGTTCTTACAAATACTTACTTAGAAATAGAAACTAATATTTACAATAGTTATATCGATTATTTACGTAATATTTACAGATCAGAATACTATTTTGGCAATGTGGAGGTGAGCTTCCATGGGCTTGAAGCTGGAAATCTTAAAATTAGCTCTCCTTTTCATTAAAATAAAATAGGTACATTTTTTATTTATTCTATGATTATTAGCATAGAAAATAAAATAATGTTTACACACACAGTCACCACACAGTGAAAATAATTTATTTAATTATTTATTAATAACTAAGTACACAAAACACTCTCAGGCAAGAGGGAAATAATATAAGTCTATAACTCGAATAAGTAAATTATTATAATAATTAATTACTTACAAAATGAGTACTTATCTAGACTTTGTTTTTGCCTATTCTATGAACGTATACTTTGAAGTGTTTATCTTTCCCTTTAATAATAATAATAAAAATAATATAATCTCACGCCTTTTATCCCCGAGGGGGTAGGCAGAGGTATTCCATTACTGGATATACCCACATTTCACGAGATACATTGGACCCCTAAACGTGATAGGTGGTGAGCCCATCGCCGGACCGGGTCTGTTTACACATGTCTCAGAATTAATTCTGAGACCTGCGGGTTTCCTCACGATGTTTTCCTTCACCGTCGAGCTAGTGATAAATATGTACGTAAGTTTTTGAAAAACTCATTGGTACATGCCAGGATTCGAACCCGAGCCTCACTGATTTTCGGCCAGCTCTTTAACCGTCCGGGCTATCCCTTTAATATGATCATATTATTTACAATCGTAATAATATTACTTATTTAACTTATATTTACATACTTAGTAGCCCTTATAGAATAATCTTGAATACACTACAGAGAACAAAAATATTTTTATTTACAACATCTGGGGTTGTAAAGAGAATATTTCTATAGTCTTGTTACCTACTATTTCGAAGTCATTGTTCAATAACGTCAGGACCAGTTGGTGGTAAGCGTTTCATTATGATCAGTCAAAATTGATTTCGTCTATCATGGCACAGCTCATACAGGCACCATTAAATGCATTTTTAGTGCGGAGAATAAATCCCCTTATTTATTTACAAAATGTCTTTTTAATCCACAAAACATTACATAACTAGGTCAGAGTATCGTCTCACCGGCAGAATAATGGTAATGCCTGGGTTTTCTGTACGAATGTTGTTGAGGTGGCCTATATGTCGCGTACTTGTGCGAATGGCGAGATAAACTGTGTGGATGGGCTGCGTAGCAGTGGAGGGTCAGAGGGGTAGGAGGCGGCCCGGGGGGACACTTCGCTAGCGTTGGCTTCCGAGGACCCGCGATCCTTCGCCACAGCGCTTTCAAGCGCGGAGTCGCTATCCACACTGCCACCATAACGCCTAGGATTTGCGTCGCAAATATTCGAAATAGGAAAACCCAGAATGCAGGCTGCGGGTGCGTCGATGGTTCTGTAGAAGGAACCGGAGCAGCCAACCAATCGTCTCTCCAAGCGTATTCGTACACCCATGTAGCTAATATACACGTGGATGGAACAGCGTAGAGAGCTGCAAATGCTCCCAGTCTGAGCAAGCTTTGGTCCGTGTGTGGTTGAGGCGGTGAGTTTAGGAGGGTAGCGGGCGCAGGCACTGGAGTAGGACGCCGCAGCACCGCGCGCAGGCCTGACGCAAGAAACACGCTTCCCAGGAGAAGGCATATCGCTTCAGGGACGATCACCAGCGCTAACAGAGACTTGCTGGACTGGTTGCCGACGAAACAAGTACCTGAAAAGAAAGAAGAATTATTTATAAGTAGGTAAATGAACCAGTAGCTAAGCCATCGAGCGGATACGATTCTTTTTCGTAAGCACTCTTTATCGAACTGAATAACATTCCAATTTCCAAACCCTCAATGCGAACACCTACACAAACATACGGCGAGAAAAAAGGCTTGCATTAATAAGGCTCCAGTAAAAGACCGATTTAAAATTGAAATACGACCGTGCGAGGAGGAAAGGTGTCGTATTTAACGGCTCGAATAATGGTCGGGCATTTCTTTTGGCCGCCATTATGGAAGTGGAAATAAAAAAGAATAAAAACATAATACTCGTGGCATGCTTGAAACTGCAATATGCCTGAGAATCGGGCGGTGTGGCACTTTGCTCGCACTTCTTGTAATGACGATAAAAATAAAATGTAAAGGCGATGACCGACAGGACTGTGCTTTCTTTAATCTGTAAACACGGTCTGTAAGGTTCGTACTCGGATCGAGTATTCGTTAATAATGGAGAACCACCGATTTAAGAAGCGTGTTATTTTGTATGTTTCTAACATAGACGGTAGTTGTAAATAGGATTTTTACTATCTTAAAATATTTTGGAAAGTAAGTACGTTAAAAAATAAAAAATAAAGAATAATTATGTTCCCGGCGAAGTTGCAACAAATCAATATTTTGCATGAGGCTGTAAATTCTGTCATCTGCGACTTTTTGTCGATGGTTTATTTATGGCTGCCAGCCAGCGTATTCGACGGCCCTTATACTTGCCTTTTATATCTGATTTATTTCGAAAACTTTATATTGTCGGAGACATCAAAATATTTTAGTACAACTCGCATACGATAAGTTTTCATAAAAACAGTAGGTAAGTTTTTGTAGGAACGATTTTTATTTATGTTTCAGCTCGCAAAAAATTTTAATACAGAGCTACTCGTATTGTACTTTACATTTAATTTTTTCTCGACTACGAGATACCTACCTATATGCGAAGGTCGGTACCACCTATACAAAGTAATAAAATGCTAGCCTAAGTCCCGAATAACATAATATTTGACTTAATTTAAAAGGTTATCTTGACGTTAAATCCTTAATATAAATAATTTCTACTTAATTTCTAACTATTTTCGGAACACTATCAGCGCGGTATAGTTGAAATGGTAGCATGCGCCTTTGAATTAAGAATTTAATCGTAACAAGCTTATGATAAGGTACTTTTGATAATATTATTTTGTTTGAAACGCATGCCGCTGTTTTGTAGTGTATTAACAAAACATATATTGCTACTGTTTACTTAAATCTAAGGTACGTACTTAGTTTTGAAATGTCTCCGCTATTTACACATAGGAATAAATATTAGTTTTACGATAATATTTTTATGACCTACGATAGGTAGATGGGTATTTACAATCACGTTTCTTTCTTAATCTTTCCCTGCCTGCGGATCTGTTTCCGGAACGCTATGACCTGGGCCTCTTCAAGGCAAGAGTGAATAGGCATTATCTAGGCAAACATGCTCCATCGTCGTCTGCATCATCACTTTCCATCAGCTGAGATGGCAGACAAATAGTTTGCCTATTATTAAAAAAAAGAAAACTCCAAACTCCACACTCCAAAGAGAAAAAAAGAGAGAAGAGAGCTGTACCACAATGCGACGCCCGACAATACGGCGGTTCCACACAAAACTTCCACTCAATGCCATTATCGTATGAATGCGTGCTTCTGTGCACTCGTACCAGATTTAATCACTTTGAAAAGTGCCGCCGATCAAACAAGAAAGGACTATAAACTGAATCGCTATTGTGACGTGATACGGATATGTATTAGAACGCATTGATTGAACTCCGCGAAACAATGGAAGCTTTCATGTAGAAATCTTTGGGTTTTAAATGTGCAGAAAAGGTGTAGCAGCATGAGCGATGTTTTGTTTACTTTAAAAAAATACTTTTTAATAAGTACTTAAACAAAACATCTTTTTTCTGAAAATCAGACGCGAATGTATTTTTTTTATTAAATGTTTTCCATGCAAACTTTAAACATTTTGTACATAATAAGACATCTTCAATAACGAAGATAGGTACCCTACCTATGTATTTTTCTGACATATTAACAAGATACTCCTACTTGCTTTTTATAATGAAACATTTCATCGCTACATTTATGGAGCTCGTTACAGCTATATCTCGATCTTATAAGGAAAGTTTCCTTTACTGGTAAGCCCTTCGTAGTACATAATATAGCTAAGTTGGAATCGCCGATAAATTGTGACAGGTTCTTATGATTAACTATCTCCGTAACATGGCAGGCTAACAGATAATTGCACAGACATGTCCAGCTAGTAGTAAACGAGGCGGGGTGCGTAAAAACGAGAAAAGTTGATGGATTGGCTACAGCCTTCTAAATGGAAAACAGGACACTTGTTGATTGGTAAATACTACTTATGTCTCATACATAAATGTATGATTAGAATGTACGCATCGTGTACTTGAGTCATGCTGTCGTGTTATTGCGGCTTTTTATGTCCAAATGAGCCAAGTATGCTAATTTAGAGTGCTGACTGTTAGATAAAATGCTTGTTAAGTTAATGACACCAACATAAAAGTAATTCCCTTCACACGATCTCTACAAGGGCTGCAGTTTGCCTGTAGGTATATTTGCAAAAGTCGACACGGAAATTGTGAGTTTTAGCTTGGTTTAATGTTATTAGCGAACTAGGCATATTTTTAATCTGGTAGTATTATTAGTATCTACACTTGTCAAGTGACAAAAAAAAGTAAAACATAAGAAAAACATGTTTTTTGGTAATTTAATTTAAAATTTTCTATATGATACTTAACATTCATAAAAAGCTTCGAGTATTTGGTACTGTTGATCGAAAATAAAAAGTCATCATAATTATAATCATTGTATTATTTCGTATAGAGTAGTAACAGCATATCACTTTATACTTACCTAGTACTTATGTGAGTTCAGTGAATATTTCCTAGATCTATGACTTGAAAATCAAAGAGAATAGATTGGATTCTACCTGGCAATTATTTCATCTAATTAATTTGGAAAACAGATATCTTAATACGGACTTCCACACTGTTTTATTATAGAGGTAAAGTTGATTTTGTGTATGTTTGTAGGAAGTAATCTTTGGAACCAGTGCTCCGATTCTGAAAATTCTTTTACTAATAGAAAACTATACTAGGTATTCCACATTTATTGTTAGTTCTAGCATATAGTATTTCAAAATTCAACAGTCAATATCCTACCATGCCTCCCACAGCTCTTCGGCAAAATTTTGCTGAGGAGAAATGGCGCAGTAAAGAAAAAAATATATAAATACTAAAGTACATACCAGTGAGTTCGTCAGCGTCAACGTCCCTGGTGACAAGCACGGCAGCGGCGAGAGCTGCAGGAACTCCCCATGCGGCAAGCTGCAGCAGCGAAGAATGGCGGTCATTTCGGGCGCTCCCGGAGGGGGCCGCGGGGCGGAGCACGCTGGCACGCCACGCGCCTGCTACCACCACCCACCTGGAAGGACGAGAAAGCTCTGTTGAAGCTATGATAGCCGGGTAACGAAGATCGTAGTAGCCAGAGATATGAGTATCATCAATGCCGAATTCCCACCTCTATTCTCTACTCTCGAATACCCATATGTGCGGATGGCATGCCAAGACAAACCCTAGATAGGTTTAAGGCATGTTAATAATTTATTGTACTATAACAGGGGTCTCCAATTAGTTTCGCTCGGGGTCCGTTTTAAGAAATGAAATGACTATCGTGGTCCGCACATTTTATTTACCTATAAGAAAAAATATTTATTAAACAAATGTAATTAAGGAAATAACAAAGGTATTTTGTTACATAGGTCTACATTTTTACTAAATTACGTACAGCTCGCGTCAATCTTATATCTCAATAAGTTTATCGGCAGTGGCGGCGTAAGGCGTAGGCGACGTGGGCCGCCGCCTACGGCCTCGCGGTCCAAGGGGCCTCGCGCCTCGAATGCCCCCGAACGCAAAAATATAAATATAGGTAATTACTTATCCAGCAATAAATAATAAAAACAATAGAACTAGATTAGTTTATTTGACTATTAAAAATAGTTGACCCTGCTAAGGAGTTTTATTACGGAGAAAATTTGTGTTTCTTTAATTGTTTGAGGTGTACAAGACGTAATAATAAAAAATAATATAAATATTCGTATAAATTTTTTTTTTCTTTAAAAGAAACCGTCCTCTCATCATCAATCAGGGGGCCCCACAAAATGTATCTTGCCCACGCCAAATTTTGGTCTTGCCCCGCCACTGTTTATCGATAGTAGTCTTTAGTGTAAGTTATTGTGTTCTCGCGGTCCGCACAAAATGGGTCGGCGGTCCGGATGCGGACCGCGGTCCGCCATTTGGTGTAGTGTACTATAATATAAAAAAAAAATAGATAAAAATACTTTTCAATTTCTACCGCCCACTAATTGGTACAGAACAATCAAGGTCCGTAAGTGACTTGTTTGAACATTACGTTCATATTCGCAAACGAAATTGACGGCGATTAAAGCGAGCGAGTTCACTCTGAAATCTGCGCCACTTGGCCACTGTAACAGGAACTAAACAGAAAGCAGAAACTATATATTTGAGAATCATTTAGTAAATCCATTTCAAATATTTAGTTTGTTTTCAATTTTTATTATACTTTTAAAATTAAATATCTATTAAGTATATAATAAAGCGGTAACGTATCTTATTCCAACTGTATAAACTTGATTAATTTATTTATGGAATAAATAAATATGAAATCATTACATGTCTAATTGCACTAATTAAACCGTCGATACGCCTTAACGATCAGCTGTTGACGGCAGGTGATAATGAATTCCAGATAAAATGGCAAATTAAAGTGGCTATTTATGAGATATTTTCAGTCCATCGGCACTATACCCTATCCTTAGTTGAAGGTAGGTATATTTTTGCCATTAAAATAAGTACCTAGACAAGTAGGTAATGTACCTACTCAGTTTAATACTTACTAAAAGCAACTCTTTCTTACTGTAGTTTTAATTGCAACTGACAGCCGCTCGAAGTTATTAAAAGCAAAAAGTGTCTGTGAAGTAATTCGACACTGAATGAACAACAACTCGTTTGTCTGTTATTCAGAATGTCATACCTTAAGTAATACAAGTACCTAGTCACTTATAAGAGAACCTAAACGAACATTAGGTACGGTATTTTGTAGACTACAAATTGTAGTAGGTACACATTTGATCACAACCATCCACCCTGCTCCCTAGATGGGATGTTTTGAACGTTGAACCCATGTTGAACTTGGCTCCAAGTAAATTACAGCCATTGTCAACCCTTACTTAGCTCGTTAAAACCCGTTAAAACCTCTGACAGGTAAATCCTTCTACGGGTAAGGTGTCGCCTTGTTTCTCCCGAAACCAGGGTAACTTGATCCCTTAGGAATAAGGATAGGGGAATGCAAGAGGTTCTGTAAACATGGTCGACGGTCGCTGCAGTGGCGTGTCGCTAGCATTTGAATAAACAACGGTCCATGTTTGAACAGAGCCGAAAGTGGCGATAGTTCAAACAGTGTTGTTTGTTCAAGTCGCATGTTTGATCCAGCGTCCGCCAACACATGTTGGCTAACTAATGTTTGTACGATTTGCATTGTGTTAATTAGGTGCTCGTTCCTAGAAACTAGCGCAATCATGTGTATTTATGCGTGTACTGTGTACCATTGAAGAAATAAATTAGCTCTTTGAATTTTTAATTATTTTCCTCTGTACTAGTGCCCAAATAACTGTTTTAATGAGTAATTTTTATGCCTGATATGTAAGTATGTTTAATTAAAGAGTGCGTAACAAAATATTGCGTTCATTATTTGTGAAGATTGTCAAACTTTGGTAGAATTTAAGTTAGAAAACGAAATGCACATTGTGTGTGGCCTAGCTTTAGTGATTCGTGAAGTCATATTCTCAGATGCCAATCAAAGGTTTTAGCCCTCGAGCAAGCACTCAACTAGGTAAGCCGGAATAGGAAACTAGGATTACCTACTATCCAGCAGGCCTTAGATACTAGATCTAAGACAATCCCGACGGCTCCAAATAGCATTTGGTTAACATTTAACGTTAAATTTTGTGACGTTTGCGATTTGAATTAGGACCCAAAATGGCGTCAACCGCGCATAGAGAATAGAGATCAACAGTGACATTTTGTTTTATTATTGTGTATCATTGCTCTTAGTTATCCTGTAATGAAACTTAAGTGGTAGGGCTGGTACGGCTTCTAGTAAAATTTTCTGCCTCTGAGAACAGCATCGCGTGGTGCTGACACAAACGTAATACCTTTAACCAGTATAACCACTTAAGTGTTCAATAAAAGTGGAATCGAGTCGAGTATCACAGAAACAAATCGACGGGTAATGCAATCTCGAAGAAATGCAAATGTTATTACAGCGAGGCGCGAATGGACTAACTCTTTTGAGCTTTTAAGCGTTTTTATTTTAGTTTTTATGTGGCGAGCGGCGAGGCTCAAGTGGCCATTAATGATAACGCTATCTCGCGGGGACCGATTGGTTTCACGCAGTCAAATTACGGTTCGAATGGACGATGCCTGTTTGATATTAACAAGCTTGCAACACCTAACTTCAGATCGAATGGAACTAGGTAAGTGTGTTAGGTTATCATTAGACATTAGGTTTTATTACAAAACTATTTATAGATTAAGTGAAAATAAATATAAATAAATGATATAATCTCACGCCTTTTTATCTCCGAGGGGGTAGGCAGAGGTATTCCATTTCTGAATATATTCTTCATATCCTACTTTTCCCGACTTCATAGACAGAGTCAGTAACCTAAACGGTTTGACATGTGTGTGTGCACTGAGTGACCCAATGGATTTTTATAATTCTAGATACTACAATAGTTAGTAAAAGTTCTAACAGAATTTGTTAAACGAATATTGGAATTTGTAAAGACTTTAATAAAAAGTTATACGACCTGGAGTGGGGTCACTCAGTTCTCACACTTCACCTTCCAAATCTCGGTAAGTATATAGTTTACAGGTGTGATTTGTATATATATCGTTAGTAAAACATGAATAAACGTATTTGCAAAAGAAAAATACATAATTTCGATATGATATACAGAATTACAAAAGAAAGAATAGGGCCACTGAGTGACCCAACTTAAATAACCTATAAAATATTAATAACAGCATAAATACTATTACTTTTTCTGTCCTAGGCTTAGTAAAAGTTACAAGGAAATTTGTAAAAATAAAAAAAGAGCACAATAACGAGCTAATTTTGATAATTTCGAATTAATTGAGGTCACTCAGTTCACACACTATGAAAATCTTATATCGCTAAAATATCTGTAAATATGGGACATACAGAAATAACATGCCTATTAATAGTTAGTAGAAGTATATTGCTATACAAATGTATTTTTTTATCGTGATTTTACTGCTCCCTAAACGAGATAATTGCTTTTAAATATTTTCTATACAATGTACGAAGTAGGGTGTCCACACGGTAAAAAAATACTGTTTATCTCGAGGCCAATCTACAAAATATATGGAATCCTTGTTAGAAAATCATCATCATCATGTATGTGTTATATGTATATTAGCGATTAAAGTACCTAAAATTTTCAGAAAACATATGCATACGCATTTGTCCCAGTGGGGGTCACCAGAGGTGTTCCATTACTGCAAATACCCAGTTTGTACCGGTACAAATATTTTTTTTATTTCCAAACGTGGCAACTGGCAGGTGTAGCGCTGATCGTCGAACCGCAATGCTTCTTAACATTCATGCCTCAGAATCAGTTCTGGGACCTGCTGGTTTCCTCAGGATATTATAAGACACGAAAAGAAAAATACCGGACAACTGCGAGTCGGACTCGTCCATTCAGGGTTCCGTACAAATTATTATATACTTTAAGGTACGGAACCCTAAAAATCGTCCAAACAGCTCTTGCGCGGGCGAAGAGTATGGTATCAATGTAGCTAGTTTTACGAATTTAGGAAGTTAAATAATTTATTGTTTAATAAATTTTTTTGTTGTTGTTATGAAATTATTTAGATGTAGATTATTAATTATAATTAAGAATATTACTTACACTGCCGGTTTCAGTTGCATTTGGTGAAAGATCCTTTTCAAAATTGAAAATTATTAAAAACTATATAAGATCGACAATGCTCCAGCAAAGACTAAGTTATTTAGCTATAGTTTCAATTGAACATGAAATCTTAGACAGCTTGGATACAAGAAAGTTGATTCAAGAGTTCGCAAATATAAAGGCAAGAAGAGGTAAATTTTTGTAGATACGAAAATAAAACTATAGTACTTAATCGAAATAGATGTTTTATCTTCGTTATGATTCCTTTCCCACCAAAATGAGAAAACATTAAATACCTAGCCTTTTTTTGACGAAACTCAGCGTAAGTAGTCGTAGGGCGGCATAATCGGTATTGCACGCGGGCTACTAAACAGCTAGCGGCGGGCCTGAACACATACATGATGATGATGATTTTCTAACAAGGATTCCATATTTTTTGCAGATTAGCCTCGAGATAAACAGTATTTTTTTACCGTGTGGACACCCTACTTCGTACATTGTATAGAAAATATTTAAAAGAAATTATCTCGTTTAGGGAGCAGTAAAATCATGATAAAAAAATACATTTGTATAGCAATATACTTCTACTAACTATTAATAGGCATGTTATTTCTGTATGTCCCATATTTACAGATATTTTAGCGATATAAGATTTTCATAGTGTGTGAACTGAGTGACCTCAATTAATTCGAAATTATTAAAATTGGCTCGTTATTGTGCTCTTTTTTTATTTTTACAAATTTCCTTGTAACTTTTACTAAGCCTGGGACAGAAAAAGTAATAGTATTTATGCTGTTATTAATATTTTATAGGTTATTTAAGTTGGGTCACTCAGTGGCCCTATTCTTTCTTTTGTAATTCTTTATATCATATCGAAATTATGTATTTTTCTTTTGCAAATACGTTTATTCATATTTTACTAACGATCTATATACAAATCTCACCTGTAAACTATATACTTACCGAGATTTGGAAGGTGAAGTGTGAGAACTGAGTGACCCCACTCCAGGTCGTAGGTATAACTTTTTATTAAAGTCTTTACAAATTCCAATATTCGTTTTACAAATTCTGTTAGGACTTTTACTAACTATTGTAGTACCTAGAATTATAAAAATCCATTGGGTCACTCAGTGCACACACACATGGTTTGACGGGTTTTGATGAGAGGGTTTTAGGTTGGTCTTCATATCTGGAGTGTCATAGGTTACCTTTTTATCCAACTGCACCAGAAAAAGGGCGATGATTTACGTTTGTTAGACGCAATTTTTTATATTGTATAATTAATTTAGGTAAATACTTTTTTTTTGTTTAGGAGTGCAGTATCGAGTTATTGATAGTAATTTATTGTAGAGTTATAAACAATTCACCTATTTGAAGACAACAGTATGTTACTACTTACTATCATATCAACATTCAAAAATAATTATTTTCATAGATGGGATTCCTTTCCTCTTTTTAAATCGACTTAGAGAGAATAACGAGGCCACACACGCAGCTATTATCGTGTTCTTATTTCAAATGTGTCCGGTGCCGTAAACGTCGACTTGACATACACCGCCGCCCCCAGCTTGGGAACAATTTACGGAGGTCACACGTCACTTTATTTACTACTATTTATATTTTATACTAATATAACTTTATTTATGACTGTCGCCATTAAAACGCACATGATTATCTATCTAATTCCAGAAACAGTTTAAACCATATTATTTTAGAAGGTACTCCCCGTTTTAGTTAGGTAACTGGCAGAAATGGTACGGATATTAATAATACTTTATCACAGGGGAGATTATCAAATATATTCCGTTTTTGAAACCACCTACCCACTTTTCAACAGTGTTTTTTGAACCCCTAAACATGGCAACCTATTTAGGGGTCTAAGGATTCTTATCATACTTTCTTTTACAGTCGAGATAATCATAAATACCTCTAGGAATGTAGGTACGAAAGTTTTTAAAAACTCATTAGTACAGTCAAGAGCACATGAAGCTTTACATCTCTAAGGCGATTGTAATAAGAACGTTACACAGTCCAATTAGGGATGTGAGATTAAAGGAAAATAATCGATTTTTCTTTCTTTAAAATTAATAGACTTTTTAAAAAATCGATTAATATTGAAAATAATCGATTATTGTAAAGAATCGATTTTTTTCTAATACATATATAAAAATCTATATATTATGCTTTTCATATTTTAATAATAAAATCCTAAGAGATTCATATTACCATTTTCACAGATTAAAAACCCGGCTAAGTGCGAGTCGGACTCGCGCACCGAGGGTTCCGTACAACCTTGCAAATTTATGGTTTTCGTAATTTTTCCTTTATCTATGCTATAAGACGTTGCTTCGTACCAAATTTCAAGATTCTGAGTTCACGGGAAGCACCCTGTAGGTTTTGATTCCCTTGCAAGTGTCGAAAATTTGCGGCATAAACGGCTGTATCTTTTGATTGCTTTGGCTTAGAAGTTTGATTTTTTCACAGCTTCAAGGGACAGTAGACCTGAGTAATTGATATAAATTTCAGCTTCATACCTCCACGCGTTCCTGAGAAAAAGGGTCTTGACAGACGGACGGACGGACGGACAGACGGACAACAAAGTGATCCTATAAGGGTTCCGGTTTTTCCTTTTGAGGTACGGAACTCTAAAAATGAAATAAAATAATATGAATAAAGAAATAACAAAATCAAATTTCGATAATCTTCAAATTTAAACAATAAAATAATTAAAAATAATTAGTTTCACAAATGTAAAGTCCTCTTTTACATTTGACTAGTATTAAAATAAAATACTTAAAATGAGAAACAAAAAACTAGACGACTATGTTATGGTCTCAAAAACTAAAATAAAAAACAAATCTTTCTCTATTTTTTAAGTTTAAACAGTCAAAAGACGAAAAATAATAAAAAATAAGAGTACTCGTAGTAGTCGTAGTATTAAAATAAAATAAAACGCTAAGTAAAAAAGCTTAACAACAACGTTAAGGTTCAACCAGCGCAAAGATGGCGCTGTTTATAAAAAAACCGGCCAAGTGCGAGTCGGACTCGCGCACCGAGGGTTCCGTACAACCTTGCAAATTTATGGTTTTCGTAATTTTTCCTTTATCTATGCTATAAGACGTTGCTTCGTACCAAATTTTAAGATTCTGAGTTCACGGGAAGCACCCTGTAGGTTTTGATTCCCTTGCAAGTGTCGAAAATTTGCGGCATAAACGGCTGTATCTTTTGATTGCGTTGGCTTAGAAGTTTGATTTTTTCACAGCTTCAAGGGACAGTAGACCTGAGTAATTGATATAAATTTCAGCTTCATACCTCCACGCGTTCCTGAGAAAAAGGGTCTTGACAGACGGACGGACGGACGGACAGACGGACAACAAAGTGATCCTATAAGGGTTCCGTTTTTTCCTTTTGAGGTACGGAACCCTAAAAATCGATTAAAACGCGTTATTTATATAATCGATTAATTAAAAATCGATTATTTTTATTTAAGAAATCGATTATTAAAAATCGATTATTTCAAAAAAATAATCGATTATTTTAAAAATCTATTATTTTTTTACATTCCTAAGTCCAATGTGTCAAGCTTTACGTGCTCTTGACTGTAAAGTACATGCTCCTGTCAGTTAGAGGGCTATCTTATCGCGTTATAATAAAAATAATACCATATTAAAGTCAATTACATAAATAAAAGTTTGTGAGACACCAAACAGCCAACAATGTTACCCAAAGTACATCATCCGTTTAAGAATACCGTCTCGTCTAATAAAAAAGGAATAAGAAAGGTAGTCGTATCTTCGGATCGACTACAGTGTAATCACAGGCGCAGCGGGCAGGGGCGCATAAAGCAGACTCGTTACGGCCCTCGTAACAATAAAACCCGACACCCACTGCACTATTTAGGTGAACGGACCCATTTATCGCTGCACCGACAGCATTCTGCCTCAAATATCTGTGATTTGAACTGCGTTAACTCCGGTTTAGGTTACATCAATGTCGGATTTATTCTTTCCTAAGGTCACTTCAATATACAACATGTAACAGAATAGGCACAATTCTTGAAATTAGTTGGTTCAGTATCGACTACTTATTCGATTTCAGCTATTTTTAATTTTTTAATATGTGTAAATTTTTTCCCAAAATGAATGAATGAATTAGCGTAGCTTTTAGTGCTTTCTATGGAAATCATGCCATGTTAATCGATACCTATTTAAGAAAATTGGTAAGACACACTAAAGTTTTTATATTAATATACTAATTGGGGGTATAAGGAATTGCGCTTTTTCTGTTACGCTTTCTTTAAAAACTACCTATCCATTTGATAGTGACTTGTTTGAGCAACATTCATAATCGCGAACGAACGAGACGGATTATCAAAGCGAGCGAACTCACTCTGAAATCTGCAGCCCCTAGGCCGCGGCCTATACGGCCTATTGAGAAATCCAGGGCTGGGTTACAGCGTTTACCCTCTCTTTAGCGGCAGTTTCAATTTTTCATTGGTTTTGAATCTTATTTCAATTACATAGAGTTCAATATTTGGTCTTAAACTATTTGCCCTCTGTTCGTTAAAGTATTAAAAGTGCTTTGTATGGACGTTTAGCTTTATCATTATTCTTATGACGCTTCTAGCTTTATGAGGTTTAGGTCAGCTACGCCTACCTAGCCCTACGCCTACCTAGTAGGTTTATGGCTAGGCGTGCCGTAAATTGCGTTAGCTATCCTTTGAAGTTAACTTGGAGTTTATGAGTCTGACTGAAATGCGATCTTTTTGATAATTTAAAGGGATTCATAGCTGTTGATTGACAAAGGAAAACATTAGGTACATCTACTCATAACATCAATAAAATAAAAATAGATCCGGTACGTAGGTACTTGTTACACTTTTTTCCAATAATAATATGGCGTCAAAATCGAGGCAACATGAACAGTGTGTCAATAGGAAAGCTAAGACAAACACCAATGTATTTTCTAAATTTGTTTGTGACTACAGAAATGTCTCAGATTCTTCGAAATATTTGTACAGTCAAGAGCACGTGGAGCTTGACACAATGGACTTTGTAACGTTCTTATCACAATCGCCTTAGAGGCCATAGACTCGCACTACAAGTGTAAAGCTTCATGTGCTCTTGACTGTACCTACTAGCCTATTTTATTGCGTCGCAGAAATTAACAAACATTGACAAAGGAGGGCTACAAGCCAGCAATGCGCAGAAAGCTGTTTCCAGCTCGGCTACAGCAAAGGGACCCAGTTTATTTCGGGAGCTCGTAAAATCGATTATCCGTCCAATTCTCGTACGTGTCGGCGCTGCAGCGGCGCAGGCAGGCGCATCGAAACAGGATGCACTATTTCTGTTGCGCCGCCTGACAGCGCTCTGTGTATGATATTAATGTGCTGATTCTAAATTATTCAGAGTTTATTTTCAGACGCGCCCAGTTTGGGTTGGCGGCAATTAGGCATTAAAAGAATCCTTCATTTGCTGACAGTGAATAGAAAACTTTACCGGCGTTCGTAAATGTTTACGTTATTGCAGCTTTGAATGTCAAACATTAAGAGCTCATAGGTGGTCTCGCTTGGGTAAGCTAAAATACACAGAATGAATTTCAAGAATAGTTCTTAAATAAATCGTCAAATAGTTGAAAGTTTTTCTTGAACAAAAGCAGTAGCCTATGAGGGATGTATAATGCACTTATAGTTACGCTCGAGTTGAAATTTTGAACGTAGGTAACCTAAACTAACTCGAAATGGCGAATAAGTTCACTGCAGGTGGCTAAATATGGACACAGTTGAATGAACACCATGCTTTATCAGCCAGCTTTCCGAGACCCACCACATAATCAAACTGTAGCGCAAAATTGAACACCTTCGGAAAACACGCCTTATCTTAGAGCTCATGTTAAATTGGTCGTATTATGCATATGCAGGCGGATCGATCAGTGTTGAGATCGTGTATGATTGATGTTTTTGGGAAGGAAAATAAATGAGCTGAGTACACGCATACTGAGAACATAAACAAGGCCATAATTATATTGAAGTAAGTAATTTTTTATCCGTTTGCGGCGTACATGTCGGAATTACGTTAACAATTTTTAATTTCGTGTCTCGCCTTATTCGATTTCCTCGCCGTTTCGTGCTGTGAACTAAATTATAGCCCTTGTCAACATCGGATATGGAGCTTGTTTTATATCCAATTAGACGGAACGTTACAGGAATTTACGACATCCGATAACCGTAACTTCGATCATATTATATATTTATGGGTTTAAATAAAAGACTAACACATCAACAGTAGCTTAAATTTCCACCTACTTCTACATTATCATTAATCAATCCATTTTTAATTTTAATATTGAAAGAAATGCGCCGCCACGGAAACAGTTATTATACATGTTTAGCAGAAAAAGCAAGAGACTCAAGTAATTATATATTTAATCTATCACACTAGTAATTAGCTCTTCCATATACTATGTTTCCTTTAAACTAATAAATATTGATCGATGGCGATACTAAGAAGCCAGAACCAGTCGGCCGGCTCGTTAGGCCGGGACTTGTCTTTAATGGTAGGTGTGTTGTAGATTGAGTTTATTTTACGATGGCAAATTGCAAACACACCCAGTTGAGATGGGACGTATTTTCTCGTTAACAGGAGACAGGAGCTATATAATTTATGTTGTTAAGGAGATATACTAAGCCTATTTATTTGTCTTTATTTAAACACACTTTCTCTGTCAAATGATCTGCCTAGCTATTCAGATAGGAAAAGCGGTCAGTCATATATTATAAAAGAAGGAACTGCTGACTGACCGACTGATCGATTAACGCACAGTCGAAACCGCTGGGTCCAGTGTATCATGAAATTTTGCAAAATGCTTCCTCATATGAAATACCTACCTAAGTGAAGGGTTTTTTGAGAATAAACTCATCGCGAGGGAAACGCCGCTGGAGAGCCGATAGTATTGTAAATAAATGTAATAAGTATATGTACACATTTAGGTATGTTGTAACAGTTTTACTCTAAAAACAGCCAAAGAACACATCTATTTAATATTTTAAACAAGTCTACTCAGAAGAGTTATAATAGCCGTGAAGTTCGTTGAGCTTTTAATTTTCTTAATTTATTGTTATTTAAACGTTCGACATTTAAATGATTCCGTTATTATCGAGGTAGGATACATAATTTAAAGGTCAGGAGAGCTATGAAAAATGGGACTATATATTTTATAGATGTATGTAGGTAGGTATCTACAAAAAAGGTGTTACTGGTTTTAGTTTTTTCTATTGTTTATTTTGAACTACTACCATGTTATTATATCGAGATAAAATTCAAATACATCTGTTTCCAAATGTACTCAGAAGGCTATGCGTTGATTGATCAGTCGGTTGATTCCCCCTTTATGCATGGTCCTTTTAAATTAATTTATATACGTACTCGTATAGAGAACTTATAAAAGACAATGTATTTTGTTGTAATTTTGTATGCCTCTTAAGAATATTTAAGTAGTTACCTATATTTTTATCCTCGTCTATTACACGCGGTGCATCCATCCATGGTGGTCCATCAAAGTCAGTGCCCATATCTGATGTTTCCCAGTACCTCATTACTTTGTTCCCTCGGGATCTTGGGCCGTTTTTGTGCTGACTTGTAACTATTTACATAACTAGCAACCTCGAGGAATACTAACAACAACTATTTGCATTTTCTTTCTCTATGGTTAGGACGAGCTAGCCATCGTTACGCCCACCGGACTGACCCGCTTGTTGGTTTGTTAAAGTTAGCAAAATGTAAAGCTAAGTAAACATTACTTTCTAATCAATGTAATTTACTTATAGCGGTTCTACTATATTACCAATGTATTATAGGTAGGTATTCCTATATCGTATCGGCAAATAGTACAGATAATGATGATTGGCAACGCAACGCATTGATGAAATTTGACTACATATCTTCTATATATATAAAATGATAAACTGATTGACTGATTGGTGATGTACCAACGCACAGCCTAAACCACTGCGTCTAGAGACTTGAAATTTTGCACATAGATAGCTTATACAGTGTAGGCATCCACTAAGAAAGAATTTTGCAAAATTGAGCGCATATTATAAAGCGATAATAGTGTGTTTGTTTGTTTTTATATTGGTAGTAATCTCTCGTTGATGGGCGCAGCTCTTTTACGTAGGTACATATACTTCAATAGACTTACTCAGGTGGTCCGGTGAGGTAGTATGTTGCATCTTTAAGAGTTCAAAGTATTTTCATAAAATGTTTTCCCTTAAAATCAAAACAAACATCAAATTTGAGTGACACGTATTTTAAGCTTCGTTTGAAATTACGGCCATAACTAGACCTTTTGAGATCGCCGCCTGAATGTCCGTCGATCGTGGTCGATCGCCGATCAAAGGATGACGAAGCGAGTTTTGTCGCCGTGCGAGTAATTTGAAAGAGCTTTTCGAAAGCTGTGCGCTTGCGTCTCGTTGAGATATTACGACGATTATAAGGATTGGTTTATACGTGAGTAATTGGAGTCTGTGTTGGGGCAGAGGGAATAAATGGTGAGTTATTTAGACATCGCCAAGTAAATAAAGATTCCTAATGTAACTGTATCTTTTATACTAGAAATCTTAAATTATGAGACAGCAGATAAGTTTATATAATATTTTTATGTTAGATTAGCAAATGAAGTTGATAAACCATAATGTAATAATATTTTAGCAATAAGATCCCAAAAAAGTGCTCTAAGCCATTGTACAGTCAAAAAAGTTGATAGTGTTACATAAGCAGAAACTAAGATTCAGTTTTCTCTTAAAGCCTTAAATGTATTTATACTTTTTTTTTTGTAAATTATAGGGATCAAAGATACCTTTTGAAATAAACAATAATGAATAAGATTTAGTTATGACTACCCCAGAAAAATGAGTTCTTAGTTACTGGCCATGTAACCCTAACAACTTTGTTGACTGTACCTACAGATTAATGCCTTTGGTTTTGTATCTTATATTGAACGCTATTATAATTGAAGGATAAATATATGGGATCTATACATTAGAATAATCACGTGGTGCTGAGCTAATTTAGTGAGACCTTATAAATAAATGTTGATGTGAACTCATCCTAAAGACGAATTCGAATTTGTTTCGAGCGGTGATTAACAGTTTGACGGATTGACGCGCCGATGCGAGTAATCTCCCAAATTGTTGTAATGGCAGCGATAATATCGACCATAACTCATTTCTCCACAAACAAACAGAGCCCACATACTTCGGTTATTACAAGAAAGTTCGGGATCAAAGACTGTGAATAGTAATAAATGTTTGTTCCGTTTGAGGTAGAGACCATGGGATAGGGACGGAGACCAATTTTACAGCTAACTAGAGTATACATACAGGACTGTATATGCAATAGTAGGTAATTATCAAAAAACTGTCAGTGCCTATAGTCGAGTCTTGAGGTAACTATGAAAAACATGATTTTTTGAAGATTGCACCTGTATAACTCTCCTTATAGACCTGCTGAAGATTGTAATATTTGTTGATGTTATCTTTAGATATTACTACTTAATGTTGTAATCGCAAATACTAACAAGTTTCAACACAGATTTTTAGTAACTAACAATTATTTTTTTACAAATTGTATGCCAAGTTCAAAACTTGTTCCTATAAACCTAACTATAAGGTAAACGCAGCTATCAACGACCCATCGAAAATCTGCAGGTATTGCCGACCCATTCTGCGTATTCCTATTTTTATCGGTTTGGAACGATTTGAGTCACAAGAGAGTATAATATACATACATGTTGGTATGTTTCCTAATTAATTTACTGGTGTTAGTGTACGTAGGTACACGGGAATGTGACCAAATACGTTAGTTTCTGTGAACGTAGCGAGTGCGCCGATCCTGTCATACTAACCCTTACTTCCTCAGGTAAGTACTCAAATTTTTTGCTTAAGATATTTTATATATAAATATTTACGTTAAGTTTATTATGAATAACTCCACATATTCCTTTATTTGTATATTCCACATTTCGCAACGAAATTATTATGTTTTAAAAGATTTTAAAAAGTATTTTTGAAATTAAAATAGAACGGCAATAGCTGCAGTGCATTTTAGTAGTGCAGTCATTACCGACCCATGGATCGGCAATGGCTGAGAGGTTATTCTTAATTTTTTCCCTTTTTCGTTAATGCTTACAATAATTAAACAAGTTTTTGTAACACCATTTCAATCTTAAGTATTCTAAAATTATAAGCATCTATTAGCGACATACACCATGTTATATTAAAAACTTGTTTTTCCGCGATAAACTGCCACTCATTATTAAACATTTAGACGTGGGATATGAAAGAAACTACTTAGAGTTTTCTTCGTATTTATATGAAAATGGTGTTTTTTTTATAGTTTAGGGCTAAATCAATAAATTATTGTATTAAAACGGATGGGGAAATATATTACTATTAATATTGATTATTTTTTTGTGGCTCGGAAAAAGATTTGTTAATTTTTTTATTCAACACTAATTACCGATCCATATGAATCGGCAATTGCAACAAAGAGAAGCTATCACCGATTCTATACCGATTAATTATATTTTTGGATTAATGGTATGTAATGTCTAAAAGTAAAGCTACTAATTTGTTTCAATATAATGATTTGATTCAATGAGTTATGTTAGGTTTAATTTCATTTAATGTCATTAAATTTCATTTTCATTTCATATCCATAAAAAAATCTACTGAAGACTTGGCTGTATGTATAGTTCCCTTTGCCTGCCCAGAATGGGTGAGGAAAACAAAAAAAACCTCTGCTTTAAATCTTTTACGGTTGGCGCGATTTTCCAAAAATGTTAGTTGAGTTTATTGTATTTTTATTATTTTATTAAATTGCTTAATTTTTTCGCAACTGTATTAAAAATTGTTATTAAGTACACGTGCGGAACCGTCATTGCAACTTGTTCCGACAGTCAACCCTCACCTTCGACTGCGCTAAACTTGGGAAGTTCGAAAAAAATTATAGGCTTTTTAAGGAATAAAACAAAGGGTTTAAGTTATTTAGAAATAAAATTGTCTAATTATTTTTATTCAAAACATATAAATTATATATTTATAATAGTTTTTACTTTTATTTTCAGGTTTGTGACTCTGACTTAAATAGTATAAAGTATTAGTGCTAGCCACGGTGGAGCAAATCATGATTCATGTGTCTAGAAGCACCAGCCACTATCCCAACTTGAAAAACTCTGTGCTGAAAATAAAACAGTGTGTTTTTATTTTATTAACATCTACACATTTACAAAATTATCTCTGAATTTTGATAGTGAATATTTATGTTTCAGGTGATTCAGTTATCCCCTATGTCCAAGACAATTGACACTAAGACCAATTCCCTTCAACGGCACTACAGGGAACTGCATTATGAAGTAACAGCATTGACATTATTTTAAGAAGTAATTACTATTAAGCAGGCTAATAAATTAGAAAGAAAGGCTATGGTTGGTAACTATGGTTTGCACTAGCTGGCCAAGCAGCAGGTTTCCGGGGGCGCAAGATACCAATACGTGACCTATGTTCTCACTTTTATTTTATGAATGTTATTCTATTTACCATTTTTATTAAAGTCTATTTTCTTATATTACTAAAATTTCATTTGTGTCCACCGCGAAATCAATATTCAATACCTTTATTTTTATTGAAGTCCAAATGTGAAAACAATCTTTTAAAGAATCCACAAGCATTCCGAGGTTCACTGCGATCAGTTGGAAAGCATGGGCACTAGAAGAAGAAATCTACATAACAATGAATTTCATGTTGGTTCTATTCCTTTTTTTCACCCCTAGGCAAAGGCATTACGCCATGCAGCCTTTTCATTAGTTAATGATATCCTTGAGTAAATGGCTCTGCTTCAGAGTCCATGCAAAAAAATACAGTGTCTTCAACACTTTCTACATCCCTAACTTGGTTATCAACTGTAAAATAATAGCACGTTTACTGAAGACTTCATTGTGACTTCTTGAGGCAATACAAAAATGTCCATATCTTACATTTTATCGAATTTCCCATCCACTGCACACTTTCACTGACACTTATTGCCACATAATAAACTATTACTATTATGATGAGTCAAAACCCGAAGTACACAGCAAAATGAAAATTATACAAAAAACAAGACGTCCCCCTTCGGATTCCCGCCAAAAAGTTTAAAGTCAAGTTTATCCCCATTTTCAGATTATTTTAGTAACTATAATTATTGTAATGAATCAAGTACAAAAATGAGAATCAAATAAGAGTAAACGGGACATTTCGAAAACGGGATATTTTGGGAAAGGGATATTTCGCTTTAATTAATAATTATTTTGAGAATCGAACATGTAGGTAGGTATTTTGTGAAAAAAAAGTATGCTTTATATACGTACGGTCGGTGTTAGATTCATAAAAATCGGTAATAGCTTCAAAGCGTTTCGGGTGGGTCGGCAATAGAAACAATTGACTTCAACAATCCTTTGATTATTTTTTCAATGAAAACATGATATTTATAAACAAATGAAAATATAAATATAAAATATACAATCTATATTTAAATATAAAATAAAAAAATCTGGTGTCTTTGCAACCACTACCCTTAATTCTTATAATCAATTTCAAAATTTGCTTAAGGGGGTCGGTAATAGCTGCATTTACCTTAAATCTTTAAAATCCTGTATTACCACAAGAAGATCAAAGCATCCTATTGACTATGTATGTACTCCTACCATAAGATTCTACTAAAGAATAAAGAAGTAGAATACATTACATACCCATAAATACGTAGAATCGATACAGTCGAGCTCCGATCGGCAATAACGAGCGATCGGTTGTTTTTCCAGAGAACTGCCGCTTTTTTCTCTCTCGTTTCTTATTTTGTTCGGGACCGGCGCGGGAGCATTGCCTTCGCTACTAAACAAGTGCACAGTGACCATCTTCTATAAATTTTGGAGACAAATGAAAAAAAAATCGTATAGCTCATTTTCACTTGTCTGACATTTACTATAATAATAGTTAATTAGAGATGTCTTGATGAAAAACTTACTTAATTGGAGACTTACGGAATAGTTTGTGTATTCCTGCTTTATAAAATAAATATCTTTCACCTAAATACGATCCCATCCCCACAATGAAAAAAGGTGTTTACATTTTTTCCAGTAACAATAAATGTCAGAGAAGGAATAGTAAATAATAAAGAAATAATATATAAGCAATTCTATCATCACTATTTCTAGCAATTCAATCCTTAATTTATCGCCTTCGCAATTACAAGGAGGCGGAGAACTGAGAATGAACGTGAGAAATCAGCACGCCTAAGGCAATCCGTTTAAATTACAATAATTTCAATGTGCAAAAGCGTTTAGAATCCGGAACTCGGGATATGAGGCATCAATTTCCTCGCGTGTTATCCCGAAGACCGTGACGGAGTGGTGTCAGTAGTCGAGCGAGACGGGTGTAGCGTGGGAGGGAGGCGGCATGATGCCCACGTTGCAGGTGTGAACGGGACACGCGCTGAACATGCCTCGAAAGCCTTCAATGGGGTTCTCAAACTGCGAAGACTTTTCGTTTATGTTTTATTATTGTTATATGGTAGACGATTGTGCCTTGAATCATCACGTAGAATTTTATTTTAACTACTTATAGAGCCCGTCACGTATTCGATAGTAGGAACTGGAGTCCAGAAAGAATTCTCATTCCACTTAATAATTGAAAAATTTCGACTTAAAAAAAATTTGTTCGTTATACAACAAATGTTGGAAATGTGTTAAAACCTTTCTTAGGTCGGTGTCTCATTTAAAGTAAGTTGATTTAAATCAAATCACCCAAATATAGATTTCATTTCACTTTTGAAGTAAACATCTTATGGGAGGGCTTTGAAATTCTGTTCCGCAACCTTGTATCACGAAAATGTCTGCGGATCAGTTTCACTTCTATCTTCTTCTGTCCTTACGACACACCCTCTTTGGTGAAGAATGGGTAGATATTTCCTTGAATGGAATATCTCTGCCTCATGATAAGAGGTGAGTATTTATATTTTATTTGAGGATTTCATCTCTAGTTATTAAATTTATAGACGGAGGGATCCATTAAAAGGTATACCATCCACTTATCAAACAAACGGTTTTAGTACAGTTTGAGAGCCACAGTAAGGCTCGTGCTTTTCCATCGTCTCTCGTTAAGAGCTTTTAACGAGCCGACCTTGCCGTAACAACAAGAGCGAAGCAGCAGCATCCCACAGACCCACGCCAGAAAGGGACAGATGATCGCACGGCCAACAATGAGCTTACTAACAAGATCGCCTCACTAAAAGAATAATGTCTTAAACGCCGCAATTATATTTTAAATTATGTAACGTATTTTATTTGGTTAAGGTGTAATTTTCTATAAATAAACATTGGTAGTTATTTGACAGGTGCTGTCACGGTTGTAAGGCTAACGAGAATGACTCAGGCGCTGGTTTTTTCTCGCTTTTCGGTTTTAAGCCTTTCTCTTGGAGATGAGAGTTGAGATTGGCTTGGTAGGGAAATGTACGGGTTTACTCATAAATGCCCTTTTGAAATTTATTTAAATTGGTTTTTCGCTGCGGAGCTACAAAGCGGACTATAAAGAATGCTACAAGCCTATTTTTTTATGATAGAGGTGCGATCGGTGATCATACTGATCATGAAATATTATTACTGTAATAATTTGTGTTTTAAATAGCTTGTAAAACATAGCGTGGTTCCCCTTTGGACGACATAATATATATAAATGTAATTCCACCTAAATATCTGTTTAAAAGATTATAAGACTCCATTCTGGACTTTTCAGTATTTATTAGTCTTTGCAGTGTCGTAGTGTGGAAAATAATATTATATTTTTTTTTAAGAAATCAACAATAGTAATAAATATGCTAACATCATAGGGCCACACCCCGAGAAGGCCGAAAGAGGTATTCCATTCCTGGATATCACACTACCTGTACATTACACAAAATTATTGTGTGGGGATCTTACTGCCACGAGTCGAAATAAAATTACGATTCATCATCAACCCGTAACAGCCCACTGCTGAGCTAAGGGTCTTTCCTCACACATGAGGAAGTGTGGGCTATAATCTCCCACGCGAGCCCACTGCGGATTGGGAGATGGTGTTAAGCTAGTGGCCACTTAACAGTCAGAATTTTTCAAGCCACCCAAGGGTATCTGACATGGCTTAACGACTTCCATTGTGCGTAACACAACGAAAACCGGGACCAACAATTTAACGTGCCTTCCGAAACACGGAAGCGCTCGTAATATAAATGCCACTAGGCGGTCACCCATCCACTGACTGACCGCACCCAACTTTGCTTAACCAGTGTGATCGTTACAAACACACTGGCACCGCAGGGCTACGAGCGCTTCAAAATACGATTACAATAATTTAAATATATTACCAATGGTCATTAATGTCATTATTAATACTAATTTATAATGTTGATATAATTTGGGCATAGAATGTAACACACCATGTATTTTCTGTGGGCTTTAATTCAACGCAAACAAAAGACTTCAACGCGCGGCCTTCTCAAATCACACCTCCGTCCTCCACTAGTATTAAATTACTTGATGATTTCAAAGAGACTTCCGTATAATTATTCCAGAGCATTAACAGCTCAGTAAACAATAAAAATACGTCCCCACTGCACTAGAGGAAAACATTAAGAAAAATAATGAAACTTTAGATACCTAAAAATTCAAGTAAGTATTACCTACTAAATTTGAAGATAAAATGTTTAGGTACGTAGAATAAACTAATCATGTGTGACGAATGATGATAAATCCGTAGCTTTTATTAAGATGACAGAGAATAAATCTTTTTCTGTGGGACCAACGAGGGATGTGCCTGTGAAGTGTAAAAATATGTATTATAAATATGCGAAAAGGAGTTTTTTTCGTTGATACGCTTTCATGCCTAAATTCCTCCGGTTAATTATATCCCATAATTGCTCCTAGAGCACGCAACGGATTTGATGCGGTTTTCAGTAGAATGTGCGATAAACGATGAAGGTTTTTGTGTATCATATAAACCGAAGAGAAGAGAAGGCGGTCGCTTGAGAGATAAATTCGCTCAATCTTACTAGTCAAGCAGCAGTCCCACGCGTTATCATGATATTCTAATCATATAACAAATTTTCTTGTGAACTTCTCTAGACAGTACAATTTGATTGTAATAATAATAATTTATTTTGTCTCAACAACACCTACGTATCTAAAGCTATTCTGTAGATTTAAAATTAACCTAGATAAACCGTGTCGAGAATAGCTCACAATAACCCCGGGTTTCTAACAATTTAGAAATCACAAAGAACACTCAGCCAATTGATTTTACTTCTGTCAATATTTACAGCAAATCTGAAAGCCCGGAGGCAACTGAAAGCATCTGAAAGAGGCGTGACGTCGAGAGATACGCCGTCAATCACGTCAAACGTTAATACGCCACGCCTTCTTAAGTTGTATACCAAAACGGAGCGAGAAAAGAATTGGGACGCTAATATGCAGCTGGGTATATTACTCAGACGAATCGAACATAACGCAGCATTGGCAACGCGGTGTAACGATTATTTTAAAAAAATAAAAAAACCGACTTCAAACAGGAAACTAAAAAAAGTAAAAAGCACTAGTCGCCACTAGGATTTTCGAAGGTTACCCTCGATATCTCTGGGATGCCATCATCAGATCCTGGTTTCCGTATCATGGTACCACAGTTGGGATATCACCTTTTTAACAAAAAAGAATAATCAGAATCGGTTCATAAACGACGAAGTTATCCGCGAACACACAGAAAAAAATACGGTCCCATGGAGAAACCTTCTCCTTTTTTTGAAGTCGGTTTAAAAATAGCATGAAGAATGTCCAGTGTCACAGAGTCATGGGTAAAAATTCTATAGCGTTAATGTAACATTACCATCGCATTGTTAAAAGTGATTTCTAATAAATGTCATATTTGACTCACGAGTTTAGTTCTTATGTTAGCGCACACGCAATTTCATTTGGTGCCTGCAACACTCGGTGATTCACTCAAAACAAGTTTGAGATGCACGTGTCAGAGTTTGTTCACGTCAGGATCGGTATCCTAATAGACGGACCGTATTATTAAGACCTAAAATAACATTTGACGGGCCTGTTGGCTCAGTTGGTAGTGACCCTGCCTTCTGAGTCGGAGGTCACGGGTTCGATCGATCCCCGCTCGGGGCCAACATTTGTGTTTATGAACATGTCTGTTGGCTTCGTGTCTGGTCGTTTAATATTTATTTAAGTATGTTTATCAGTTGTTTAGTACCCATAGTACAGGCCCTAGCTAGGGCTAGTTTGGGACTAAAAGTGTGTAAATTGTGTCCCACAATTTATTATTATTATTAAGTAAAGATTATTTGAAATCCTTATGAAGTAAAAACCTTTGAAAACTGTGACAAGTGTCGCAGCGACGTGCGACCGAGCAGCATTTTACGAGTTCCCCATAATAAGTGGTTCGGAAAGTTTCGTGGCTAGATACAGCCGTATTGCGGCTATGATTACCGCTTTGAAGGTGCCGCCTCATCGGGAATGCAAAATAGAGTTCAAAGTAGCCGCCGCGAGTGATCTGATAATTATCAGATACTTGATCACTTTTCTTATGAGACTCCTATCAGTGTGATGGGTGAGGGGATTGCTATTGTTTTGTAATTTAAGTTATTGCCAATCTCTCTTAATTTTTCCAAGATTCACATCGGACACACGGATGTCTAAATCACTAAATAGTATAAAACAAAGTCGCTTTCTCTGTCCCTATATCCCTATGTCCCTATGTATGCTTAAATCTTTAAAACTACGCAACGGATTTTGATGCGGTTTTTGTAATAGATAGAGTAGATTCAAGAGGAAGGTTTTAGTGTTAGCATTGCACCTGTGCGAAGCCGGGGCGGGTCGCTAGTTAAAAATAAACATAGGTTGTAGAGACAGATTGTTCTAATTAATAGCTTGTGAGTCACTCTATAGTAGGTACCCGTACACAATATTTTTGGACCATAGGTACCTTTTCAAAGTTGAGTTGAGTTGTTGTTTAATTGAGAAAAATACAGAAATATTTTAAAACCACGTTTTACAACGAAATTATGAACGTTAAAGGTAATAAGGTATTTACCATTAAATTTTGATTTACAGCCATCACCATCTGTAATAAATTAATATATCGCCATAAAACTCGGCTTTAGCGGGTTGGCTTTATGGCAGAAACAGGAATCATTGTATTTGTCGTAATAAAATTGATGGCATGTTTCCAAAGATAGCATCGTTTTATCTCGTAACTCGTAAAAACCTCGCTAGTAAAATATTATCTCAGGTAATAGTTTATGAGGAGAGTTCGCGGCTTCGGCTAATTTCTACATGATGATGGAACTATCAAAAAGTATCTACTGGCTGGATTTATACGAGTAAGAAAATAAGGCTTGGTCGTAAAAAAATCTTTTACTAGTAAGTACCTACCTATACTTTTTGGACCCCTATACGTTAACTAAATATCAAAACAAGTATATATGTACGTATATGTGTATAAACGCGTATCGATATTCAGAATAAATTGCTGTGAAGAGATGGCGAGCGGTTCGATCTCATTATATTCAGTTTATGGTCGTCTGCAGATCGTTTTACATACAATACCTTATTCTTGTGGCTAAAAAATAAACTAGTTGTGGTGTTCTTTTGTTGAGATGTGCTGGACAAAACAGCTCATTTTATTTGCAAAACGAAGTCGAGAGTGCATTGGAAATCTAGTGATCATCTAGTATTTCCGTTCCAGTCAATGTTCAAGATTCCCCGGTGAATATAAGAAATGTTTTTTTAATAGGTAAATACTCTCACGCCATTCTTTGAAATTTTATTTTTTCAGACACCCTGGCCTGCTGTTTCCACCCTATGTTTTCCTTCACCGTTCAGCTAATGATAAAAGTTATTTATCATTAGCTAAACGGCAATAGCAGAAGAAGAAGAATTAGACAAATTCATCGACACATTTTTGTTACGATAAGTAAGTAGGTAGGTACTGAAAACCTACCTTTTTAAATGATCGGGGAATATAATCTATGTTGTTTCAAAACTCTATTGAAGTATATTATATGAGAGTTATAAAACTTATCTCTGGCACGGATTTACTAGTTGGACCTTCGTAATCCTGTACTATAAATAATAAAGAATCCCCAGCAATAAAGTAATTTGTAGAACTCGCATCACCCGTCCTTTGTTCCCTCAGTCGTACAGCCACTTGGAAGAAAGAGATGGAAGAAGGATAGATAGGAGGATGCAGGTATCCCGTCGGCAACATGTGCATGTGCTTAAGCGTGGTTTCGGACAAGAGATCCATAGAGACGATTTATTATAATATAAACTAACCCGCATTGGCTTCACACGGGTGTAATTTAGAATTAAATACATAAATCTTAATCGTTTATCGCTCTTTCAATAAGCGAAAGCGTATCAAAATATGTTACGTGGTGTAGAAGAAGTAAGCTGAGAAATAGACGCCGATGACAGACAGACAGATGGAGATAACGACTTTGTGTTAATATACTATTTAAGGAAGATTTAGGATAAATTATTTATAAAAATGCAGACCTAAAAATCTCAGTATCTCTTTACGTTATCGTAAGATGCATAATCTATTCGATTTTTATGTAACTATTTATAGTTCTTAATTATTTGTACAAATGCCTTATTTTCGACAATGTTCATCACACTCGCTCATCGGATCTAGATTAGGTTAGAAGTTAGAAGAGAGAGATAGCATATTTTGCTAACCGACTTCAAAAAAGCGTATGTTTTTTTCTCATTAATCCAATCTATATTATAATTAATATACGATTATTTCAAAATGAATCAAACGGACATCGCACGACAAACCCCAATTCAGATGCTATAATATAAAATTTAAAAGAAAATATTTAGCATGAAAGTCTTGTCCAAACATTTATCTGTTCCAAACAACGCCTAAACATTTCGGGCTGGTTTGGTTGCGTGTTTAAATCACTACGAGATCGCTCCTTACGATCTATAAATCAATAAATATATACGGCTATGTGCCTGTCCGTCCGTCCATCCGACATTAATGGAAATCATTGTTTGTTTAGGGCGCGATCCTGTGTGCCGGACTGTTATTAAACGGAAGGCCATTTCTGACCCATTTCCTCTTGATATTTTGTAATGACTACCATAGAACGTCATGCCTTATACCCGAAGGGGTTGCCTGAGATATGCAATTTCTACAGGTACCCATATTTCAGTATTTTTTTGTTGACCCCTAAACGTGACTGATGGTCAGCCTATCGCCAGGGTGCTGTTAAACATGCCTCCGAAGCAAATCTGGGAGCTGCTCCGGGTCTCTTTACGATTTTTCCTTCACTTAATAAAATATTGTAAGTAAATTTTTCAAAACCTCATAGGTTCAGTCCCTGATCAGGAATCGAAACCAGGCTTTATACTTACATGTGAGAAAAGACGAAAGTTGAAATGTTTCTACGAGATTATAAAGCTAGCTAATTAAATACCTAGTTATATACTTTATTTAAATAACGAAAGATGAAAACAATACAATTTTATCAACTAGGGAAAACTACTGTTCAGGCTGCGGATAAAAACTGCCGCCAGCGATAAATTACAGGTTTTTTTCGCCTTCAGTACCAAAGAAAAAAGTCTACCTGCTCTCCCTCCGCACAATGGGAGTCCATTTATTTGGGCCGACGACGTCGTAACATTTCACGTTTTCGTATTTGGAAAAAACGAACAGACATCCTAACAAAGAATCCCGCAAATCTGAGAAAAAAGTAACCTTGAGACTGAAACAAATGTTTGCGAAATCGGAGACAGAGTTTAGCATAATTATTGTCGTAGTAAATAAGTATTACTTAAAACTAAATTAAAGTAGGCGAAATTGTAGTTTATAAAGCCACCTATACAATAATAAACAATAGTTTTACCTTTTGAGGAAACATTCATAATGTGAAAATGAAGCGTGAAAGCTTTTAGACAAGAAGCACACAAGATCGCTGCGCGCAGGCTTGTTTGTGAGAGCAGGCGCTAAATGAGCGTCACATACGCATGCGATGTAGGGTGTCTATTCTACATTATAAAGAGGAAAGATTTGTTTTTATGTGTATTTGTTTGTATACAATTGGCTCCGAAACTACTGCACCGATATTAAAATATATTCTACAAATGGGAAGATTACTTTTCTGGGAGTAAAATTGGATATAATTTTCAGACGACAAAAGGGCTTGCACTAGTGAAATCGCGATTAGTCAAGAACAAAATAGTTAACTTTCACTGGATCCTAGGTATAAAACTGGTATAAGAAAAGTAAATGTCATTTAAGTCAAATATTTCGCTGTAAATTAGATGATTAAAAACTCTTAAAAAAAGTTGTTTAATGAATTATTATTCTCCAATACCCGATACCGAAGTATTTGCACCACAGCATGATTAGATCAAAGTATTTGTCTCTACATTATAAATTATGGTCACACTACGGAGTTCACTTTACGCTGAGCAAGCAAACCGTGTAAGTACTTTCCTGCTAAGAGCCCTGCGGAGTCAGCAGTCGCAATGCTATCACAAGCCTCGGTTCTTGTTCGACATTATTTAAACACTGCTTCCTAACGTGTCTCGGCTCTATTGTGACTTGTAATTACTGTTTTCAAACATTCCTATTTCAGAACGTTTTATAATAGACTGTATATGGTATACGTATAGGCTTATGTGTATAACTATATGGTTCTGCGCGGTTTCACCCGCGTAGTTTCCGTTCCCGTGGGAATACGGGGATAAAATATACGTTACTTAGGGATATTGTAGGTGAAAGAGTTTTTAAAATCGATCCAGTAGTTTTAGAGTTTATTCGTTACAAACATACACAAATACAAATCTTTCCTCTTTGTAGTGTAGCTATACAGCTTCTATACGATACTCAAAGACACTTGATATGACACATGCATGCATGACACAAAACTCTCCATACTGTGTATGGGTATGGGTGGACAATTGACAGTCAACAGACAAGTGATTGTGACACTTCTATAAGATACCCAAAGACATTTGATATGACACATAAAGACCCTTCATGTTGTGTGTCGACATTCGATAGTCAACCAACAGACACGTCTAATTTAACAGACAAACAAATATAAGTTTCACCCTTGTAGTTCCCGTTCCCATAGGAATACGGGAATAAAATATAGCTTATATTACTCAGGGATATTCTAGCTTTCCATTGGCGAAAGAATGTTTAAAATCGGTAAACCAGTTTTTAAGTCTATTCGTAACAAAGATACAAGCATACAAAAATTAGTATCTATAGAAAAAAAAAACAAAATTGTCTAGGCCGTAGATGGAATGCCGTATTTATAACAATTCCTTTCGATTGTTACCTACTTACGTAACAAATATAAAAACAAAAAAGATAATTATCGTAATGTGAGCCGCACCAATTTTATGTTATACAAAATTATAACCTAATTATCGATTACGAAAACTAGTAGTTCGCAGTATAAAGGCCAACGTAATAGCAACGAGCTTATTACCATAGCAAACTACCTATAGATTAGCGTCAATTTTAAAATTCCTGTTGAGTCGGGGTTCCTCGTGCTTGTCCGATAATCGTCCTTAATTACACGGGTATCCATCATCGAAAACCAACAACGAGGTGGGCTGATATGCGCCCACCCACTGCTGGGGCGAAATTGGACGCGCGACCTTTGCCGGCGGACAAAGCGCCCGCGCACGCGTGGGGAATGCTGCGGTTATTACCTCGTCTACTTACGAAGGAGTTTTCCGTGAGGTTACTATAATTTTGAATTTAATTTTTTTTCAGTCTGTAATTAACTGCTTTCAACTTTAAGTCATATTTTTATGACGTTATCTACTTCAATATTACTTTATATCCTTACTACCTAAGTATACTATGATTGATTTAATTTTACCCCGAAAAGGATAAAGAATGAAAGACAATTTTGAAGTTTTTAACTTATTATCTTTGCAGATGTTTTGACAATCTTCAAATCTCTTATTCCACCCATTTAACATTCCAGAAACTCGACATCAAGACAGAAAGTGAAGTCAAGTTCAAAGTGGTGCGCATGCGCAGGTTAGCCGCGCAACAATGGAGAAGGCGATTGGATCGGCGCAGGCGTCGTGCGGTATCGCTGCCGTGCATCGCGGCTAACGAGCCAGGGTTCCAGAGGTTGTTTGGAGATAGCCTGGTTTATATGACGTTAAGTATTATAGGTATTGTAATCTGTTCTTTCGTTCCGATATTTTGCAAAAGTAAGGTATTTAAGAGTCAGGATACTTATTTGCGGAGAAGTCGTAATAACTAGTATTTCAAAATGTAACGCCTTACTCCCACAGGGGTATGCAGAAGCAAATGCCCTTTTGAGGTGGTTTAATGAGATTATCTGACCAAATCAAGAATGGAGACCTTAGTCGTTTCAGGATCCCCGAAGTAGAGTCTTAAGAACGAAAATCACCTGAGGTAACGAAGAAGAGATTTGAATAATTATATTTTTAAAGTTTTACCTAATATTCATATTTATTTATTCATTGCCAGTCATGTATTTACATTATCTACTAGACGTATACACTTAAAAGAAAAGTGTTTAGTTTCGCTATTACCATTGTAGTATGTCTTTAAAATCCACATTTAAAAGCATCTTGACTTTTTCTGTTCTAAAAAAACTCGAAGTAGACTATTTGCGGCCAGCAAAGCGTGTTCCAATAATGAGGATTGAGCGATACGATCTCGGTGCGGTGCGCCTGCGCAAATCGCCTGGCCCGATACGCAGGATCCTCGCTCTTCGGTCCCTTTGTGCTCGCGTAGGGTAAACACTGCATTGTTGCGCGGAGTCTGCGCCTATACAATCTTTGTTTATAGGATTGGAATGTTAAATTAATTTGAAATTTAATTGAAAACGAAGATAAGTACTTATATAAACGAAGATAGTAGTTGTAAGTAAGATGACGTTTGAAAAATCTTATTACTGCCGTAGACTTACTGACATGATATTTCCTTTAACATTTATTTATATGATAGCTTTAGCTTGTGACTTTGTTTGCGTTCTGGGATGAAGCCTGATGATAATAATTATTGGTCGTTAATATCAAACCAACTTAGAGTCAGCCTTATTCCAAGGATACCGCAATCAAAAACCTCCATATATTTTTTCTATTTAATTTTACAAATCCAGCCTAAAACGATAATCTACTGAACGTCTCACAATCAATCCGACAGGCAATAAAATATTTTTATTTAACCAATTCCACCATCAATATCGTCGAGCCAAAAATTATTGCTTTCAAAAACAAGAAAACAATGGTCCATCTCTCCAAGGCTGTAGGTGGGTTACCAGGAGGTTGTTAAAAATGAAAATTATTCTGCCAGCGCAAAACCACGGTGATTACATATCGGTGAAGCCGGAGGGGCGCGCGTCTCTCGCTTATTGCCAGATGATTGAAGATCTGCCGCCTCCAACACTAGTCCTGACGTGCGAGCGAGAACGCAAAACAAAAGCCGTGCGCGCGAACGAGTAGGAGACAGCTCAGCATCTGATTAGCATCCCAATTACTGCGCGGGCGCTGGGATCGAATCTTCGGTTGTAGTGATGTGCGGTTATGGTTGAGAGCTTATCGATGCAATTAGTGTTTAAATAAAGTGTCGGGATTAATGGAGACAACTGTGCGAGTGTGAAGTGTGCATTTATATAAAAATTAAGCGGCATGGAGCGACGCAACGCAGGGATGACCATTAACCAATTTTTATTTATTTCTACTAATATTAGAACGTTTATTACTTACTTTTTGCAGCTAAACCGCTGAACTGATCATGATGAAGTAGAGAGATATATTGCGTCTTGAATAAGAACATACCCAAGGTACTATTTATTATCCGAAAAGCTAGTAATGGTAATTTAGATAGGTATTTAGATAAATTATTTACCTCTGTTCAATCTATCTAGATTTGTATTGTAAATGCAATAGCAAATACGAATTAGTGTTAGACAGGACAGCAAATAAGTGTTCCAAGATAATCAATAAAATAATAAGTTTTTTAATCAGAAAGAGTGACTTCAATTTATTGTTATTAAATTTTATTGTAGATGGATGGATTGTGTGAAAGCTGATAATGTGCAAGAAGGATGTGAATGTAAAGATTTATTTATTTATTTATTTATTTATTCATCATCATCATTATACCACGATTGATAGAAATAAATGAAAGAAGAAGACATAGGTACTGCGTAGACACCGAATAATGAGAAAAAGTATTAGTACGTAGTATTAGTAGGCAGTACAAAAAGCATTAGCATAAAAACAATCGATATTTCAAATACGTTTGTGCCAGCCCTACAAACAAGAATGTTCACAAGGCGGCCTGCGCGTCGAGATCGCATCGGCAGCGCAGGGAAATTTTAAATAAACAACAAATTATGAAACGACCCTAAGATTATAGCTTTGCGCCTCCCATGACTGGTCGACGAGCAACAACTATTGAAAATTACACGCTGCATATTATTACACTGCGTTTTTATAAATGGTGAGGAAATGCTAATTAACTGCAGTTACATAGTCATTTTGGGATGGACACGAGATTTGTTTTGCAACTGTTGCAAAATTAAAGTCCCAAAGTTAAAAAAAAAAGAAGGTAGGAAATAAAGTATAAATAAAAAAAATTCAGACACATAGTTGGTTACTAGCCTTACGTTAACTTAAATTAAATTAGTAGGTATGTTAGTTAGTACATACACTGCGGTGTATCTGCGACCGTGTGCGTATGCTAAAGTAATATACCTACTTTTTTCTATTAACAATAGCTTCAAAAATGTTCCAAAGTGAAATAATCACGAAATAATTTGTGCCAATTTATTTATGGCGCCAACAGCTCTATACAGTAAAACTATATTGTTTTCATTGCAGCATTGCGGACAGCCATATAATTTCTGAACGAAGCACCAACAGTTGGAACGCATAACAGTTTATGCGCGCATCTGCGGTATTTCGTCTAAATGAAAATAAAATTACTGTTATTTATGCATCATAAATTCATAATAGAAGAAAACTCGGGCACGGTCTAAACTCAAACTATTATATGTAAAGATCAGTCTACAAAGGCGGAAATCATCGATTGAGAGACAGGAAACCAGTGAAGCCACAAAAGGTGTACAGTCCTACCGCATAAAACGCAATTTGGATTTGATTTGACATTTCAAATCACATTTTTTAGAAGTATCTACTACTTAATTACATTTTATAATATTTCCGTCTGTGTAATTTGTAATAAGGTACAAATTGAACCTGCTGGTTTGATTCTATTTGATGCAGTGTTTATTATATAAAAGAAGAAATCGACGCAATCGATTGATCAACGCATAGCTGAAACCGGTGTGTCTAAAAGAAACATTCCACAAAAGTTCCTTAAATGTAGTAAGAAGCACTAAGAAGGGATTTTTGAATTTTACCACTGGAACGGGAATTTAAACTGGATCCACGCGGCCAACGCCGCTGGGCTCCGCTAGTTGTGACTATTTTATTTAATCACTAGACGGCCTATCAAAAATGCTACATAACCCTCGACTTATAGACCACTTCTTATTCTTCTATAAGTAAGGGGAGGATGGATATACCTAAGCCGGTGAAGGATGGACGTATGCCGGTGAAGGATGGATGCAACGAGGTTGGAAGAAAATCATTCCCTTTTCTTTAAACGTCTTTGGATGGATGTATGCCGGTGGAGGTTGGATATAGGCCAGTAGAGGCTGGTCAAGTCTAAATGTAAGCCGATGCAGTCGGGTCGAGAGTGGATGTAGGCCGATGGAGGCTTGTTATAGGACAATGAAATTTAAAATTAACGAACTAAGAGTAGCTATTATGGGGTGACTTTGGACGGCGTCTACGGTGTTAAGATGGCGGGTTCTAAAATAAATAAGTAAAGTCCCAAAGAGCAATCCTAAGATAACGGCATTCAAGCCCGACTGCGCAGTGCCTATGCGCATGAATACAAAACCAATTTGACGTTTCTCATTACGCGTGACCGCACCGCGCGCCGCCTAACTAGTTCCGTGCGCTCCGATCTGTTATTATGTTAATAGGGCTAGTTTACGGCTGGGGAATATTACCAGTTGCCACAACAGAGCCTGCGAACCTTTCGAAGTGTGGATCCTAGTTTCATGTCACGAATCTTAGGCCCGTATTACAGAAAGATCCTCAAGCAACGAAACTCCACTTGAGGATATCAGAAAAGGATACCGCTATGGAGGAGCGAAGGTGGAATGCTCCTCCATCGTGAAAAGGGAAGATCTTTCGCCAGGCGAAGTGATCGTGCCTTCGGACCACGGTCGAACGGTTGATATTGGACAGTTGTACAAACTCATTAGAAAATTTCGATAGCGCGGTTTAGAACTTTGCCGCTTATTGATGCGTTTTCTGTAGTGTCGCTACACAGCTAGGTATATATGTCGCATAAAGCTGTGCCATTCTAGGTAATTGAGCTGATGCGGAGCTCCACGAATAATTATTTATGGAAATTGGAAGTGCTGTGTTACAATCAATCTTATTTTAAAAATCAGCAAACGCACAATGTCAATTACGTATAGTGACCAACTTATGTTACTATTTCAACACGAGACGACACAAACGATAACTCGCTATCTCTCGCTCTTCTGTATAGCCTCGGATTGACAACCACTGGCGCTAACAATTAAACCGGCTCGTTTAATGTGTCAATAAAACGCGATAACGGCTCCTAATTGATGCTCCAAGCGAACTTACGCACATTGTCTCCAAGTGACCATCGAATTAATTAGTAGCTTACGTTACGGCTGCGTACAACGGAACGTAATTGATGGTCCTTCGAATCGGATTAACATGATCGACGGGTTCGGCACAATTAAAATGTATTTTTTTGCCAAAGATAATGAGTAATTTTGCGGATATATGCACTACTATGGTTGTTTTTCATACATTACCTACTAACATAATGGAGTTGGAAAAATCTAAACCACGACATATTTCTACTTTTAGTAAGGCTTTACCATATTATTATGTACCAACTGCTATTAAATATGGTCAGACTCTAGAAAAATACTCGCGTTTATATCTACATTCGCCATCTTTTAAGTTACCGCCAAAACTTATTGCTATAGGTATACACTAGCGTTAAAGCCTACATTAGGGTAGATGTCATCACATTAAAAAAATGTTGCTTAAATTGATCAAAATCCTCGAATTAAATGGAAAATAAAAGAAGATCACCTTATAAACAAGACGCATTACAACTATCAACTGCTATTAAAATCTGCCCTAAGACATCAGATGGCATCAGGGACGCCAGCCTCCACATAAATCTACTCAAAATTATCATAACGAGTTGGTTTTGTAACAAATTCGGGCTTTCTCAGAAGTGTGTACGAATGCCACGACCATAAAGTCAGATTTACAACAGACAGCGGTCTATTTTTTGTTGACATTATGATGCAGGATGTTACAAAAATGTTAACTGTTATTTCTTTTATTAAATTCCTTTTCTATTACTACATAAAGAAGAACTATTCTTAGTGGCATAATTAATTCCTTAATGGCATCGTTTTTGGGTTTATTCAAATGTGATATACCGTTACTACCTATTACTCAGGCGTACCCGACAATGTTGATATTATATTTTCATTTTGTAATATAAGAAGTAAAGCTATACGTATATTTTTTTTTATTAAATTAAACTGCTGTAAGTTTTTTAACTAGTTATCTATATAGTTATGTAGGTAGCTACAATACCAAAATAAAGTTTTTAAACGAAACAAGTTTAGACACCCATAAGACTCTTGGCAAGGACAGCCATTGTGTCATTAATTAAAGAAAATATTAAAAAACTACGCGAATAACCTGTCCCTGTTATGCATTAACTGTCAGCTATTAATCCGTCTCCTCGTTTGCCCCCTTTTTCTTATATAAAAAAAAAACTTTTGTTAGTACGTAAGTTTTTTAATAAACCACAAAAATTGTCACACGAATCCATGAACCCCATCCAGAATCGAACCTGTGCATGAGGCGGGCTCCCTTTCAACGGGAATATATAGCTGGCATATTACATTTTATCTCTTTTCCTGTTTAAATTTTATAAATTAATTGGGTGTAGTTCGTAGCTCGTTGTCGAACCCAATAAAGGATGGACCGTAAGACAGGTGATTAAAACTTTTAATTGGCGCCATAAAATCTTGCTGTTTGAGTGGAAATATAAAATAAACGGGTCCTTAGCAAATTCAATACCTATCCTACCTACCGACCAACCTACGAATACAAAAAATAACCGACGCAGATATTGGCTTGTTATTTTATCTACAGATTAGTACCTAGTACTTAATGTTTCTACCGACTATACCGGAAAGAGGGTAATATTTTTCGGGTATATGTAATGAAGTATGTGAACCTATTTCGTTGTGATTTTGAAGTGCGCTAGTAGACTACATTTTTTACCCTTAGGCATCTGAAGGGGGTAATGTTTTAAATCTTTTCAGAGCCAAACGCGCAGTTTATGGGTCCAAAACTAATACACTGGTAAAAATTAAGTTTTTAAAGTACTGGAATAGGTACCTCGGAAAACGGCATGGCACATTTATTTTTTAAAGGAAATGTTTCATGAATGTATGGAGACTGGGCCTGCACCATGTACACCAGTTTTTTAGATAAATATAAATAAAATAACTATAGTTTTATTCATGATTTTGCTTATATTTGTCTATTTTTGTTGTACAATAAACTTTAATTTTTATTAAACTAGCATCGCGGCGACCAAAAAAAAATATTTCTACCTGACCGGTAAAATGACAATTGACATTATTTTGATGTTTGTCGGACTACTTAATTCATAATAACATGGAAATTGGGCTTATGAAGTTAGAAATAGTATTATTTCAATATAATTTCATGCTGATCAATTGAAGTTTAATTACTTTTGTGCAAATTAAATAGATGGAAATGATTTTTTTATATATTTTTCTGATAAGTTCACTAGATTTTTTCTATATCTTTCACGTTGGTGTACAATGTGCAGGCCCAAGATGAAACGTCTTCTTTATGTGCTTGTTAAATAATGTTGTACTTACATGAAAATGGTAATAATATGGTAAGCAATTCCATATTTTTTCTTGGCCCTTGTAAATTAAACTGTCAGCAGTGTAAACTATGCAAACTAAGTACTTAATTACGTCCACGCTATCAACAAAGCTTTCGATCGGCTCTCAATTATTCTAATAACACCTCTCCAATGTACAATTACACTTGAAACCTATTCCGTTCCCCTATATCCCGACAACAATGTTGAAGTTGTGTAATTACACGTTGTAATTATGCCATGTGTCAAAATGTCAAGTACCTAGGCGCGCAATGACATTTTATTTCAACTGAGACCCCTAAGTCAGATCATTTAAGAACGTTCTTCTTTTGTTTGTCAAACTTTTTGCAGAAATAATTATTCTTATTACTAAGTTAAGTTGTAAATGCGGATCTCTTGTTCTTTATTATTTGCGATTTACCTGTAGCGGGTTAGATTTGATCAATGGGTAATTACCTATTCGTATTAAAGCTATAGTAGTTTTATTGTATTCCGTCATTATAATTATGTACCTACCTACACGTGTCTGTGATAGCGACGTAAGCACTCCTTCAATCTAAAATAGAGATTGACATATTTTATTGATCTCATTTTTCTTTTCCTTTTTCTGTAGGTATTTAAGCTTTTGTTTGTAGGTACCTTGCACCTTTACAATATACCTGTTTTTGTAAGATTAATTCTATCAAAATTACATATTGAATGAAGCAAAAGTTGCAGATTTAACAGGCAACCGTATTAACAATATTACTAAAACCGTCAGTGAACTTTGTCCATATATATTAGCCACACGAATGAATCATAAGCAAAAACGCGAAAGATTTTACTACAATTGATGAAGTAGTTACACTAATTAGCGAGTGATTCAAAGAATGGGTTTCAGTTTCTCAAACACGTTATCATTTCAGAAAATTTCTTTCGCGCGTCGGGTTCGCGGCAGGGCATGCTATGCCTTTCTGGAATTCTAAGAATGATTGCACTGCTTTTAGCTTTGAAACGATTCGATTTATTTCGACACAAACGAAGCTACGGTAGCGTGTGCATATAAGGAAATATTTGTATTATACTTACATGAGAGAACGGAAGAAAAAAGAAATAGTAATACTCATCATCATCATCATTTCAGCTAATTGCTGTCCACTGCTGGACAAAAGCCTCCCCCAAGGAGCGCCAACCATTCCGGTCTTGGGCAGCCCGCATCCATCCACTACCAGCCACCAGTAATACTCATTCCTTTTTAAAACTAAAATATACTTGTATGTACGTTAACCTCAATTGAAACAATATTACCCTTATCTTCTCACTTTTGCGTAATGACAATATACTCTTTAAATATTCAGGTGAATCTTTGTAAAATGTAAGTAATGCATAAAGATGGCTATAAACGCGAAAACTGCATTACGATAAAAAAAGGATCGCCGCGCCGAAGTCATCCGATCCTACAAGGTTTGGGTTGTTAAGTCAATATTTATGTAGAAATGCAAGAAAGCAAGTTTTTACGCTGCATCCAGTCACTTACAAATTCACAAACTTTTATGTGCATCTGAATGTGGTCTTATCACGCCGAAATAAGCTTCAAAATTACCTAAATTATTAGAAGACGTCGTTGGTTTGACGGTGAACTGCTAACTTTTTTCAACAACATGTATTTTGTTACATACACGTGAAGTTTTACATCTGTTGCGTATTTTTTTAAGCATCTCATTTCCTATGAAGTAAAAACGAGCAGTCGTGTGACAAAATTAATGGCCTTTCTTACTGAGAACCATTATAATTTATGGTGATTCGCACGGGAGATCACTGTAAATGATATATAAATAAAGAACATGTGATGTGGGATAGTTTAACAATTTTAATTTATTTTCACTACGGACATGGCTGATGGTGATGGATGCTAATTTAGATTTGAAATATGAACGATATTTTTTCAATGTTTTAAAATGTTTGTTACTTTCTTTCTACCAAAAAGTCTTGGTGGTTATTTTAATCGAAATGTAGGTAAGATAATAGAAACGGTCAAAATGGATACTGAAAGCCCGACAAGTTTTTTAGCTTATGGGCTATGCAAAAAATATTAAAAGACTACACATTAAACCAGACTAGTATTACTGGTGGACTGCCGACCCAGAAGAACCTTTTGAAGCCCTATTTGGAGAGTACCAATTCCTATGAAGCCAAGGACCATTTTATCCACAATGCATGTGGGTAAGGTGGTCTTTGTCTGCCCTAGGAGGTAGAACCATCTCGTTGCGCACACGCATCCCACGTCCAAGTCCCGCTTTCGAGTCAGCACCGTCGTCGCCTAGAGCGTGATTTATGGACCTCGTTTATTTTATTTCCCAATCCGTTTTACTTTATCGCCCGACCTTCTTCTAACCATCTTTTTGAAAATAGTTTTTCGAAGAACAAGTTTGATTTATGTTACCTATTTCATTTTATTTCGTGTTATTCTTAGTTTCGAAATAGTCTTCGTTTTAAAGTGTGTCGGTCGGAGGAACATGTGGTTATGATTTACCTAGGTAGTGAGTTTTTTTTTTGAGTTTGAATGCGAATGCCATCTGAATGTATTAGGTATATAGGTAGCTTACATAAACAAACAACGCTTCTAGGGTCAATTAAAGCAAGGAACGAAGAATTGTTTTTCTACACTGCTTAATTCTAAGAAATCACGAATGCGCTTTTGGACTTCCATTCCTCGGTAGCAAAGGGTTATTTGTTTTAAACGGTTGCAAAGCATGACTTATTGTCGAACTTACAATACCGAGGTGCTACCGACCAGAAACTACCAGTTCCAAAGGAATTCCACTTCGCTTTAGCATATTTACTTTCGAATAGTCATTGTTTCAGCCTTCTCGACTCAGCTTGGAACAAATAACTTATTCTAATTATGCGTTTTTGAGTAAGAACCATGTAAGAACCTACGCAGGCTTGCATTATCTCTTCTAAAGTTTCACCGCCGAGTACTGACGTCTTTGTGATGGTTCCGTTTGTGAAGCTTCTTTGTCAAGGTGTGGTATTGTCCACAGGTTTAGTATTTCCCGTCGAAGGACAAATTAGAAAGCATCTTTTATGCGACAAGTGACAAAACGTAATTGATTGGCGACAAAGTTAAGGTTCGGGACGGCCGGACAAAAAATACAGGTATCGGTAATCCGACTTAGGGAACTGCAATGTATTGTCCATTTGCAAAGGCGACAATTGTTGGACTGCAAATTTTTTGCTTATAAGGTTTACTATCGCTACGGTGACAGGTAGGTAGGTAACATTATTTGAAAAGAGATTGAAGTGTGACATTTTTGTATTGCATTATGTCTGAATAAAAGTTATAGGTACAAGATATACAGTACGGCCGTTTTAACTTGGCTTCTCTGAACATAGGCTTCGCCCTTTTTTGCTCAACTTCAGAGCTACCAAGTTAAAACGGCCGTACTGTACAGTATACCAAGAAGTAAAAACGAACTGATGTAGATATCTAGTTATAGACAAAACGTTATTAGGTATTCAAAAACTTGGCTTACCAGACAGATGCAGCCAATCCGAAGTAGTACAGCAGTAGAAAGACCACAGCACAGTTAGGGTTAGCCAGCCCGTCGTGTGCCAGCAGCATCCGAGTCGGGGACGTGGAGTCCTTGGCGCAGCCGGCAGCCGCTCTCCCGGCCGCGGCGCGGACTCCCCACCCGGCCGCAGCAGCGCACCTGCACAGCGCCACCAGGACCAGCGCTCGCTCCCCGGCTCCTCCTCTGTCTCCGCAGGCCAACTGGGCACCAACAGCAGCCAGGGTACAAGCAAAACTCAGCGCGGCCCACGTCGCCAGCCACACCTCAGCCGCTCGCCTCTCCCCCGCTTCCCACAGGACCTCAGCGTCGCAGAACTGCGCGCATCGCCCCGAACCTCGCACCCACACCCAGCTGTTAGGCTCGATGAGGCGCCGGCACACCCCGCGGCCCCCGGACGTCGCATCCAGAGGAACGGTCCCCGCCGGCGGGGCCCGCTCCCCGGGGCCCTCCATGCACATATGCTCGTGGTTGTTTTCGGCCGGGAACAGCGAGCAGTCCAGCTCGGCCGGCCAGGTGAATCCGAACCCCCGGAGTACCGGGTAGCACCTGGCATACACGCTCTCGCACAGCCCCCTGCAGGGCCCGATCGGCAGCGCGACTTTGTCCGTACACATCGGAACGTAGACCGCACATAAAAACAAATGCAACTGCGACGAGCACCCGTACTGCACGAGGGGACTGAAGGTCTGGAGAGTCACGTCGGCGTCGGCTTGCAGGGTATGCCGAGCCAGGTTGGGCATTCCGGTCTGATTGTATCCAATGTTCTTGCACATGGCCACTTTGATGGGTTCACATGTCCGCACCGACGCCTCGGCGGAGGCGCCGGCCACTAGGGTCACGGTCAAAAGGATCGCGGCGAAGCACTTCATGATGGGAGACGATGCGGTCACAGGGATCTCATTGTAGACGATGTTTTCGCGCGGCGCGGGCGCCGGAGGAGCGCGCGACGGGCGTGCGTCGTGGAGCGCGGCTCGAGACGGTGTGCGCGCCGCGCGGGGGGAGCTCACAAAAAAAGGTCCACCGGCACCGCAGGTATGCGGAATACTCGCGGAGGGAAAGGGAGAGAAATGGTCGAGGGCCCGCGTCGGCCCTCGTTAGGCGCGACGTCCTCCTCCGCGGTTATCGCTCGTTATCGCGCGGGCTCCGGCTTACACGCGCCGCATGTTCCTATTTATCCAATATCGATTTTTAGATAACGATGTTGTCGCCGATCACAAAGATATCTTCTTGTTCTATATTTGGAAATTCAGAGGACTGGAAATAGAAATACTAATGAAATTTTGATATAAATTTATTGTACATTTACTACAATAATAAGCATTACTGTATCTTTTATGAAACATAAACTGGTAAATATGAGGGTGGAATATTAGTACAAAATTGGACCAAAATGTCGATCAGTGAGGATATCAAGCTTTGCCGATACATTTAAAACGCGCCAGGTTAAAATAACGAAATATATTTACAGTGAGACGGCTAGCGGCTGCCCGAAAGAGGAATCTTAATAAAATATGACTAAGATAAAGTAAACCATAAATACTTTAACGATATTCTTATGATACACATTTGTTTTTCACACATCTTTCATGATAGTGATATTAATATTTATAATTTGTTGTTATTTTCTTATCGAACCATTCACATAAAACTTTACAGACCACATAGTTCACCACATCTCAGTAGCAAAGTCTTTTCACTGAATTCTTACTCGACATTTTTACATTCTCTACACTAATACAATATTTATACAACATTCATTATATTGTAACAAATAGTCTCTCTGATGTTATTAAACTATAAGTTTTGAATATGAATGCAAATAATAGTACAATAAGGAATGCAATGCAAGCAACTTTAGCGCCATTCTCTCTTTTGTATTTTTTTATTCAATCATTAACATTCAAGTTTTAAATCAATAACATATTTAATTGTACCAATAACAAATAACACATTTTTATTTACTAACATAATGTGAGTAACATAAAGGAAATCCCCTTAGTTAAAATTACTGAGACTTGTCACATAATATAGTATACCACCAAAGAGACTAAAATATAAATAGGGCATAGAGGGGGCATTGGGAATATTTTCATACAAAAACTTTGAAGCTCAAGCGTCATGTCAGTTAGTATGAACGCGAGCTGTCTTTCGGTCGAATCACACTAGACTTTTTCCACCTTGTAATAAGTTTAGGCTACAAATTATCCTCGCTTTGTCCCCTCTATGCCCTATTATATGATGATCTCGTTTTATACAACATATACCTGGAAATCAATTTCAATGAGAACAGAAGCATAATAGTTATGTAGTTCAGTCAAAGTCGTTTAGGTATATCAAGATATATACAGGGTCGAATCTATTTCATGGACACAACCATACAACACAAACACTATCTATGAAAGTGACAAAAGATTTAGTTTCAATGTTACTTCACCATATTGTGGATGAAGTATATTATTATAAAAATATTTTGAATAAGAAATTGACGCATAACTTTGGCCAGTATAGATTATTGTATAATATAATAATTAATACACCAGAGTTTGTAAAATTTGTATTTTTATTAATGTACTATTCTTTCAAAGATTAATACATTGCGTCAATAAAGACTTTGGTCACAATGGCGAGTGGAGTTTAAAAAATAATACAACCGATTTGAGAACATCCTCCTACTTTCTGATATCGGTTTAAAAGAAAAAATACAGCTGAAGCTATTTGTTTTTAGGAGGGTACCTAATGTTTTAATTTAATTATGTGGCGAAATCGTGATACTGATCGTATTTTATAGTCTATCGCTCTCCTCCCGCTAATGTGCCCATAGCCTTATAAATAAGCTTTAAGATTACTTATATTTATTGTTACGTTAGAAAGTCTTTAAAATCACTGACTTAATGGAACCGCGCTGTAATAATTAACTGAATATTTACCTATATAAATTAAAAATAATAAAAAATATTATAAATACATTTCATTGTGACAAATTGGGTCATTGTGGTACGAATGTTAGATGATGTTATAGCCTCTACTATAATGAAATTTAAAAAATTGTAACATACATATCGGTTTCTAAGATAGTTCGAAAGTTAAATCGATTTTATAAAAATAACAACACTTGAGTCAACTTCATTTAATGAAAATCTTTTGTAATTTACTCTTGGTCACATCGGAGTTAGATCTGCAATTTTTTTGTAATTTAGATATTTTAGTTAGTGAATCTACCATTTTTTTATATGTTGAATAATATTAGTTCTAAAATAGATTCATGTTTTTTTTTCCAAATGATTGTTACAGTCTCTTCAATACACTGGGTTCATTATAATAATAGAATATAATGACAGATATTACGAAATATTCAAGATGATGTACTTCGTTAGATTACAAAATGAAACTAGTAAACTACGACAGAATAAAATAAAAATATAGCATTTCGCACCAGTCGTACAACAGGCAGGAAAGCCCGGAGGCGAGGGAAAGCTCAGGTAGTATCACTATCTCCCTCTAACGGTGGATCTACACAACCCGGCGGCACTGCAGGCTGCTTTACCATAAGCAAAAGCAAAGTATAGATTTGCACGGCCGTCCGCGTCGGCTCGTGCGGCCGGGCTGTGTGGATCCACTATTAGGCTAGCCTACGCGTCCAGAAAGAGTAGACATACCTCAGGAGGCGAATTCAGCGAGCGTTACTTGTTTTCTTCCCGGCGGGGGAAGAGCGGGCGGGGGACTAGACGGGCGTGGAGTGCGCTTCGAGTCGCACGCGCAGGGCCTCCCTCTCGCGCTGGGCGTCGGCCAGCTCCGCGCAGAGCGCTCGGCACACGCGGTGCAGCACGGCGTTCTGCTCCTGCAGCGACTTCACGTCGGGGTCGGCCTCGCACGACGACTCCCGCGACGGCTTCCGGTACACCTCGAAGGCGCCGTGCATCTTCGGGGCGTCCTCCCTGCCGGAGCCGAAGCCCTCGGCCGCGAACGCGTCCGGGGGGAAAGCCGGCTCGCCCTCGCTGCGCTGGTTCAGCAGCCGCCTGCTGGGGGGCGACGCGGCCGAGGGGGACATCCGCGGGGGCGGCTGCGGGGGCGGGGCGGGGGCGCCCTTGAACCGGTTCAGGTCCAGCGAGCTGGAGCGCGTGTGGTTCCGTAGAGGGCGCGGCGGAGGAGGCGGCGGGGGCTCCTTCCTGGGCGCGTACTGCAGCGACTGCGGGCCCTCGTCGGCGTGCACGGACGACTCCCGGGCGGGCGGCGGCGGCAGCACGCCGGCGCTCTTGAGCGGCTTCTTCGGCTGCGGCCGCTGGATGGACTTGATCTCGGGGGTGGCCCCGTTCGGCGGCGGCTCGGCCGGCGGCTGCGAGTTGAGCCTCTTCGGGCTGGCCGGCTCGAAGGCGTGCGCGAAGTCGTCCCGCCTTGGAGACGTGCTCGATCGCATGTCGCCCTCCCCGTGCGTCGGCAAAGCGCTCGCGTCCGGCGTCACCCTCAGCGCGACCGGGTGGAATATCTTCGGGTCCCGCTCCACGGCGGACTTGTGGAAGTCGAAGTTGACCGGCTTCGGGCCGGGGCTCGAGACGCTCGACGTGGGGGAATCGACGAACTTGGTCCACTCCTTGTTGTTGACCTGCGGCTCCAGTTTGGGGGGCGTGAGCGAGGGTCCGCGGTCCTCCTTCTTGGGTTTGCTCTCGTACGGGTCGTTTTCGGGCTTGGGGGCGAAGTTGAAGTCGGCGGAGGTCCCCGAGCTGAACATGTCGGAGCCGAGGTCCACGAGGTCGGTGGTGACGGCCTGCTGGGAGAAGTGCGAATCCACCTTGGGCACGAGGCAGGCGGGCAGCGCTTCCGGCACGGGCACGTTGTTCCGCCGCAGCACTATCAGGTGCATCGCTATACTGAACTCCTCGAGCGTCAGCATACCGTCTTTAGTTATGTCGGAGAGCTGCCAAATTTTCCGGAGATCTGGCACGGACAGGCGTGACTTCTCAAAGAACAATCTGTAAGATAAATAATATAGAACTGTATTGTGTTGTGTAACACAAGAGAAAACAGACAAAAATATTGTCTATGACATACTCATTACTCTGAGTATGTCATAGACAATATTTTTATGTTTGAATGAGTAAAACAATAAAAGGTGTATTACTGGATTCTCCTTGTAATTACTGCTCAACTTGAAAACATATTTTTTCTTTCTTTATACGAAATAGATCGATTTGAGCGCTAATACCGGGCGGTTATTTAGTCCCAAACTAGGCAGGGTCTGTACTATGGTTACTAAACAACTGATAGACATACTTAAATAAATATTAAATGACCAGAAACGAAGCCAACAGACATGTTCACGCACACAAATATTGGCCCCTAGCGGGGATCGAACCCGCGACCTCCGACTCAGAAAGCAGGGTCACTACCAACTGAGCCAACAGGCCCGTCATTTTCATTATTGTTTAGTTTCCATAATATTTTGCAATTCTACTCACCTAGCGGTTTGTCCCGAAAGCAAGCCGTGCTCAGGCCGCAGCTGCGCGAACTGAGCGGCATAGTGACGCGCTTGCGCCTCGCTGATCGCCCAAATGGCATCACCTGACTCTCCCTCTTCTTCGGAGGAGTGCCGGTCTGATGACTCCTCCTCAGTACCTGAAAATAGCAGTAAGAAGAGATAATAAATAATCATAGTGGGTCACAATTTACGTCCGGTTATTTGTCACAAACTCTCTCCTTACTTTAATGTAGGCATGTAGGTCTTGTGAGCTTGTCTGATGTGTTTGTAATAAATATTATAAATAGTGTGAACAGACGAATAAATAATCATAACCATTACTGATATTGTAAGACAGTCATTCACATTTAGGAATCTGCTAATGAAAAGTGGGTATTTCGAAAAATGGAATACTATTGCCCTTACTAGGATAAAGGCGTGAGCGAGCATATTAGTTGATTTACAGTCAGTCGTATTTCTCTCTTATATTACACTTGATGGCGCCCAGCGGCATTACCCGTTTTTAGGGTTCCGTACCCAAAGGATAAAACGGGACCCTATTGCTAAGACTCGATTGTCTGTCCGTCTGTCACCAGGCTGTTTCTCATTGGAACATCTCATTCAGTTGGAATTTTCACAGATGATGTATTTCTGTTGCTGCTATAACAGCAAATACTAAAAACAAAATAAAATAAATATTTAAGGGGGCTCCAACAACAACAAACGTTATTTTTTGCTATTTTTGTAGATAATGGTACGGAACCCTTCGCGCGCGAGTCTGTTATCCTGTGAATTTCCCATTATTTCTTTATCTATTCTCGTGTGATTAATATTTTAGAGAACTCTCAATTAGTAAATGTAGTATGTGTCATACTCTATGTAGTCACGCTAAATTAGCATGTAATAAACATAAGGTAAATACAAGATGATATTATAATGAAGAGGAAATCCCCTATTATTGAATAAGTTAAAAATTTTGTTACAACAACAAAGTGAAGTTTATTCAGCTGAAATTTGGAAACTAATACATAATTTATTTTCTATTCAATGTCATTCGAAAATTTCGGAGATAACAAGTAGCGATAGGAGCGAAAATGGGTATAAGCATTTATATAAACTAGGTACATACATGAAATTCATGAGCTGATTCATAAAGCAACATTGAAAGATGTGGGTAATTCAACTAACAAATGAAAAATTCCATAGAGAGGTTCACAATAAAAGTTAGCCCATCAAGTTTGCAGACAGAGTAAAATTATCAGTTACTGTTCCATATGTTCTAATACCGCTCATGCAGATGTGATGGAACTTTTGCGCGTAACTGTGCAAAAGGTTATTAGAAAACCAATTCGATATTTACACACTATGTCCGGATTAAGCTAGTTATATCATATATTAATAGATGCATATTATATACAAAAGGCAGTGACAGCCTTACGGGTAAAGAGCCTGCTTCACATGATACCTCTGCCTACCCCTCTGGATAAAAGGCGTGAGACTTTTTTTAAGGTATTATTTATATCTTGCATCAATATTGTATTCAGATCATTCCCAAATAAGGATATAAGATCTTACCCAAAAGCCTTGTGTGCTCCTCCCCAGTGTTGGAAGGCCAGACCCCGCGGCCGGTTGCACTGTGCTCCCATACGGGATGAACGCGCTCTGCCACACTGTTGGTCGGGGTCGGGCTCTCACTTGCCGTGCTCCATGGGGAGCCAGTTTTTACTCTTCTCTGTTGAAAATTCAGGAAATCAATTATTGACCTCTTGTTGATGTATTTAAACAGTAATGTTGTACTAACACTTAGTATGAGTGTGCAAGGTTATAGAAAAAGGTTGACAAAAGAAAACATGGATTTATTGTGTGCAGGATAATATGTATTTGCAAGAAGGAACTGAATGTAAATGTGATGGTTGATAAACATATAAATGGAAGGAGAAGACACACTGTATTGACCCCCAATACTGGGAAAAGGGCAAGTAAAGTAATAAACCAGAGACTCATACCTGCAGACAAACTGTCATAAACAGTTTTGCAGGGAACTAACTGTATTTGTATTTAAGAAAGAAATTTGTTTATTAATAAATAAATAAATATATATATATCCGCGGTGGGCTCGCCTGGGAGATTATAGCCCATACTTCCTCATGTGTGAGGAAAGACCCTTAGCTCAGCAGTGGGGTGTTACGGGTTGATGTTGATGATGATGAAATAAATATAAAAAACTAGCGGTTCTGCGCGGTTTCACCCGCGTAGTTCCCGTAAGATGAAATAATTTCTCCCGTTTTTTACACATTTACCACTATATCTTTGCTCCTATTGGTCGTAGCGTGATGTTATATAGCCTATAGCCTTCCTCGATAACTGGACTATCCAACACAAAAAGAATTATTCAATTCGAACCAGTAGTTTCGGAGATTAGCGAGTTCAAACAAACAAACAAACTCTTCAGCTTTATAATATTAGTATAGATTATGGATGTCCACATCATTCAAAATTACAACTTCCTTGTTGCAAGGCTGTGTTGATACATTAGTCAGTCAGTTGGTTTCTGCTTAAATATAGATAGATTAGAATTTAAAAGTTAAATGATTGTATAATAAGAAATTAATGATCATGCATCAGTGCACTTAATGCACTAGACAAGGTCAAGCTACCGATAAACAGAAATAGCTCATTGTTTAAGATTGTCACAAGGGAATTACTCATGATCTGCTGCTCTATTTGTCTATAGATTTGCAGAATGTGATGTACCAATTACTAATTTAATCTATCTGTTGCCACTTGAAGGTCTTATACAATACTCTGAAGATGATATTGTCCAAATAGATAATATAAGTTCACATTCAAAATTAAATTAAATATGATTTATTGGCTTTGATCATTGTTTAGATAGAGATGAATGTAGAGGTATAAGGTCAACCATTACAATTCTAAGTTCCAATTGTAATGATCCAGCAGATTGTAGAAAAAGGATTAAACCAGTCAAACCAATTATGTAAATTACTATATAGACTAGAAAACTCATAATTTCACAAAAGGTAGCAGTTATGTCTACTACTATCTTTTGTTGAAACAAAAGTGAAATATAAAAAAAGAATAAACACAATAAAATTTAATCATTTCACAAGGGTCTCATATTTTTAAAATTTCTATGTTAGGGAAAATTTTGTAATTGTATTACTCAAATAACATGTAAATTTGTGAAATATTACTATTTAATATTTCCATCTTATTTCATTTCCAGTGATAGCAAGGAATAATTTTAAAATACTAAATGGACATTACAATGTAAAAAATAATAAGGGCCTGTATAGAATGGATCTAAACAAATGGTTAATCAGTTAAGAACTGCCGGTTCCAACCGAGACACAATTAAAAATCTATTGTGTCTGTGATTCATGGTCTGAGAGGTTAAGAGGGCACTTGTTAATGCTGACCAAACCTCTATGTGCAAACAACCCCAGAACACACTTTTTATCACATAGTGTCACCAACATATTATTATGGAATGCTCTCCCAGAAACGGTGATAAGTGCCCCATCCGTGAAATATTCTCGATAAACATTTTAAACAATAAACACAAGTGCAGAGATATACACGCATCAGCTTAAGAGTTGCTAGTGTATTAAATAAATAATAATAACAATTGGTCTAGCTGCTTTAACAAATTGTTAATTAAGATTTAAAACTTTTATAATACTTACACCATGTGAACTTGATCTTTGTGATAGAGTTTCAGATTCCATTTCAGAGTCTGTACTCAGCCCCTCAGTGTTATCATGAGACAGCGTCTGCGGCACATCACTGTCAGAGAGGTTTGACGATAACGGCATTGGTTCATATGCTCCTACACTGCCCACAAAATTTCTTTCTCTCTTAGGAATATGTTGCTCTTTAGGTGAATTTGATAATTGTATTAAGTCTGCACTAGCTTCGGAGTTGAGGGCCCAGGTGAACCTCGGCAGTGGCAGATCCATGGGTGTAGACAACAGCTCTGGTTTCAGAGCCATGTTAGTCTGATGAGCGGCTATTAATTTTAACGCAGAATAAAACTGCTTCCTATTCATATGGTTCAGGGTCACACAGCTATTCGGTGCAACGCTTATATCCATGATCTGTAACGTAATTAGAGCTCATAAACCTCCAATTACACCAAAAATAGATAATAGTAACAGTATATTACAAAACAAAGCGTCATTCACCTGTTTCAAGATATCGTTTGGTATGTTAGAAGATCTGAACAATTCCGTAGCTTTTAAAATCGGTATTTTCCCATTGGATTCCTCGTCACAACACAAAAACAAATCGCCGAAATATCTCATTTCGGTCTCTGTCAAATTGAGATCCTCCATTATAACCAAAAAATCACAGCTGTATCGATTTATATACGAATTAAATGGTCTGTAATAAAACCGGCTACATCAAAAACCATTATCTGTTAGTGTAAACCATATTCATTGATAAATAGACGGATTTGAAAATTGTACATCTCAAAATTTACACGAAGCAGACGAATATGTCAGTGACAGCTGCCCGATTGTGGTGCGCGCGCGGCCATTTATTTTGTAGTGTTGTAGCATTAACATTTATCGGTATTTAGCATAATCGATGAAAATTAAAAACTAATATTTTAACCTCGACTAAGTTCATCATTTTATTATTTCGTAAGCAAACATAAAAAAAAATATTATGTTGTTAATATACCTATAATTTTGAGATATATTTTAAAATTTAAAGGATTTGTAAAACCTAGCTTTGCAAAGAGTTAACTTTCGCAATTTTGTAAATGTCAAAGAGAATAATAATACTGTTAATTGTAGGTGACCGGAGTCACGTAATCATTGTTGCCGGAGAACGGCGATTGTTCGAACTTATAGAAACGTCAAAGACATGACCGAGACATAAGGATTGTTGTTCAAATAATTCCAAATGCATTCCAGTGCAAAATGCAATTTGCAGACCACAAAAACTAGTGTAATGTTAATTTTGTCTGAGAACTCAGTAGGCTCGGTCAACATTATTCCAGTTGGATTTTAACGCCCCATGGATATGTGGAATCAAATAATAATATAATGAGAAATATGTATTAAGAAACGAATCAATAATTATAATTAATTTATTTCAGTAAAATAATTTACACGTGTTAATTTCAGTGGTGTGTTGAGTGCGCTGACATTACATTTACTCATGAATAACAACAAATAATACATGAATAACAACTACTGTCAAAGTAGCATAATAATTTAGCTTATTACACAGCTATACATACTTAAACTTAACATAAGCGCCGATAATCTCGACATATTACAATTATATCACTAAGCAATCAATGTTCTTAATCCTTGGTCTGGATGTACTTAATGAGATCAATGACTCGGCTAGAGTAGCCGTATTCATTGTCGTACCAACTGATAAGCTTGACAAAGTTGTCGTTCAGAGAGATACCAGCGGCAGCGTCGAAAATGGAGGAGTGGGTGTCTCCGATGAAGTCAGAAGACACAACCTGGTCTTCGGTGTATCCAAGGATACCCTTCATTGGGCCTTCTGCAGCCTCCTTCACCTTCTGCTTAATGGCATCGTAGCTGGCAGCCTTGCCAAGGCGGACCGTGAGGTCGACAACAGATACGTTGGCAACGGGAACACGGAAAGCCATACCAGTCAGTTTACCATTGAGAGCAGGAATAACTTTGCCGACAGCCTTAGCAGCGCCAGTGGAAGCGGGAATGATGTTCTGCTGGGCACCACGGCCATCACGCCACAGCTTGCCAGAGGGACCGTCCACGGTCTTCTGGGTGGCAGTGGTGGCGTGAACAGTGGTCATCAGACCTTCAACAATCTCGAAGTTGTCGTGAATGACTTTAGCGAGGGGAGCGAGGCAGTTGGTTGTGCAAGAGGCGTTTGAAATGACCTTGAAGGAGGGGTCGTAAGCCTCAAGGTTAACCCCGACAACAAACATGGGAGCATCAGCACTGGGAGCAGAGATGATGACTTTCTTGGCTCCACCCTCCAAATGAGCGGATGCCTTTTCTGTGGTGGTGAAAACGCCGGTGGACTCGACAACGTATTCGGCACCAGCCTTGCCCCATGGGATAGCCTTGGGGTCCCTCTCGGAGAAGACGGCGATTTTGTTTCCATTGACAACAAGGTTATCACCCTGAACTTCAACGGTGCCCTTGAAGCGGCCGTGGGTGGAGTCGTACTTGAAGAGGTAGACCATATAGTCCAGGCCGATGAAGGGGTCGTTGATGGCGACCACCTGAGCTCCCTTCTCAATGGAAGCACGGAGCACAAGGCGTCCGATGCGGCCGAATCCGTTGATTCCGATCTTAGACATCTTTTCTGTAAATATAAAGCAAGAATAAAATTAAAATTGTGGCGCACGATATACCCACATACTCAAGAACTTTTTTAATTAATTTCGATTTTAATCGATTATTTCGATTAAAATGTTTTCTACAAAGGCAACAATATGAGCTCCCTAGGTATTTAATTGCACAAAAAATGGATCACAAAATTCGTCTGATTGAAATTATAAACAGGGGTAAGCGGGGCTGCTTTTGCTTGGCAGTGCGATTAACTAGATTAATGTTTATATTAATTGCTCATTTATATTATAGCTGTTGGTCTCCCTAACATTAAGTTATTTATCAATATAATAATAAACAAGTATGAAAACGAAAAATAAAAAAATGAATGAGTTACGTGACACAGCTATGTTTTTGTATACCTATTCTAAAATATGTACCTTTATAGAAATATATCTATTTGCATTCGCCTCAAAAAAAATCAACCAACAACAAGTTACCTACTACATTCGTTTTTTGACAATTTACGATACCTAACTCGACAAATAACGTTCACTTAGCATTCAACTGTTTTTGATATTGACCTTGACAATGTCATACCCGAGTTTAAACGCTAGTGTCTACAAAATAGACTTGTGTAGGTCAGGAGACGGGATTGCCTGGAGATGGCAGTAACCGGCGCGTGGAGGTCACGTAGAGGGCATGCAATATAATGGTTAAAATCTCAACATTAACGCAACTAATTTTAAACCTGAACCAATTTACAGTTAAAATATATAATACTATGATATTTTAAACATAAAATAACCCGGAATAACATACTAGAGCTTGTCTATCTAAGTCAATAGAAGACAGTAGGTACCTACTTGGTTACGTTGTAATGATGATGTAAATGGTATGTAAATTATGTGCAATTACTATAAAATCATGTAACAAATGAATGAAAACAATGAATATAACAATTAATTAAGATGCTAATGGGATTTACACTTACCGGAAATAGTTTGTTTGAAAATTAATTATAAAATACTCCACACGTTCGCACCTCACAAAATGGAGTCGAAAAGTGTCAGCTGAAGGACAAGGCGGCGGAAAATCGATGTGGCAAAGACTTGCGAAAATAAGATTGGACAGTTCGTACCGTACTAATAAGACATGCTCGCTAAAGATTTGTATTATTCGATTGAATTGGAAAATAATATTTTATAATTAGGACTTCATGAAGGTACATATTAAAAACAATAATAAATATTTTATTTAATATTAGTGTGGAAAAAACATTTATTTACAAAGAAAATATACATTAATTTACAATAACTACAGATAAAAAATATCCTCCGAAGAGGAACCATGTGGAACAGTGTCCAGAAGACTGGCCGCATTCCCTCTCTGGATAGCTAAGCTGATCCTTTAAAATATTAGTGTTCTATTTAAATAAGATGACATTATTCAAACAAATATAAGACCACGATTTTATAAATAAATAATTAAAATTCTTATTAGAATTTATTATTTAATCACAAAATGCATACGACGATACAAAAAAACAAGAAGAAAAAATTGAAAAAAAGTATTTTACTGGTTTTTATTTTAGTAGCGCATCTATTTTTTTGTATTCTATGACGATCATCTTCTAGAGTCTATGATCTCTAGTGATGTAATATTGTTACGGTTATACCGATTTAGCGATTATATTCTCGATTGTATAAAACTAGAGTTTTTATGGTTAGAATAATATAATTTTATAGAATAACTATGATATATAGCAAACAACATGATGATATATTTAACATCATTGTTTAATGATGTTAATCTCAAATGTATATCTATCTATCCCTCCGCATTTCGATAAAAAAAATGTTTGTACCAAAAAATTCGCATGACGCGGTATTTTTAAAATGACAGACGTTTTAATGCCTCGCAGGCCTACAAATTCAAATGAACTACCTAAATAATTTGGTCTAACAATTCGGTTATGGTTATAAAAGTAGGAATAAATGGGTTCGGCCGTGTTGGCAGAGTTGTATTTAGGACTTGCCTTCAGCATTCAGATATAGAGGTAGGTATCCTAGTGAACTGATTTATAATTTCAGAAGTTCTCTTAGGCAGGGAGGGAACCCCTTGAGGACTACCTACCAATAAGAGACGCCACTATATGAGTCGAATAAACCTCTCGCCTTTCTTTCTATGATTATGCTGAGTTCTAAGCATGAAGATCGATAAGAAATACGGGCGCAATTGCTTTTTTTTAGTATCTTTTAAGCCCTTGCGGTCTGCGACTAGATCGTACATCTACATTGGTATTTGGTACCTACTAAATAGTAAATAATAATTAGGTAAAGTGATAGTAGATTGATTATTACTTAGGTACCTAGTTAGGTGGGTACCAACTTATAAATGTTTTTATAAAGTTTTTTTATTTGTCAGATAACAGCCATCAATGACCCGGCTATAGAGGTTGAATACATCAGCTACTTGATAAAGTTTGATTCCACACATGGACCACTCAGACGGGACGTTACTCATACTGCAAAAGATATTAAAATTGATGGTAAAATATAATCGCTATTTTCACCAATCTGGGCAGGTACCTAGCCATATAATAATACTAGCAGCGTCCCGCGGTTTCACCCGTGTAGTTCCGGTTCCCGTGAGAGTACGGGGATAAGATATCGCCTATGTGTTATTCTGATGTATAAGCAATAACTGTAAAGTTTCATAAAAATCCGTTCACTTAGTTTTCGCGTGAAAGAAGAACAAACATCCATCCATACAAACTTTCGGATTTATAATATTAGTAGGATTTGTGGCGGCAGCTACCGTTATCAGTCAGTACAGAGCCTGTAGCGTGGCCGCTGACGTATGCTTCTAGGTGATTGCTTGCATTATACTTAGTATAGGTACCTACCTCAGAATTTACTCGCTGCATGAGTTGCCAATGTGTCGCCTTCACACGGCTAAGGCAAGTCGTAGGTAGATCCTACCTATCGCATAGGTAGGTATTTAAACTCATAATCGTAAATTATTTATATTATTTTATATGAAAATTAAGCATTGTCGGCGTCTAGGGCGAATGTTGGGCTCCGTGGTCATAATGATTCTTTTTTTTTTTTAAATCATTTATTTATTTATTGAGAGTTTTGTTACAAACATGTCACCCTCATCGTGACACTCATAACTTAATTACTTAACTATTTACAATATTTTTCCTATCTTTAATTCCTAGCTTTACTAAGTTAAACAATAGTCTCGCGTTTTGAGAATCTGGTGCAGATAATATATAGTTAACCGTTCCAACATTATAATTTACAATATTCAACTGTCTCCTAAGCGTCTCGTTCCGGCCACATTCCATTGTAATGTGGAAGACGTCTTCTACCTTCCCGCAAATATCACAATTGGGAGATTCAACTTTTCGCATCATAAATCCGAAACTATTTAGTGGAATGTGGCCCGAACGAAGACGGAATGCTAAAACTAAGTCGTTTCTACTCATTTTACACAAATTAAACCATGGGCATCGAGGCAGAGTCGGCTGGATTGTTCTATACCAAATTCCCTTTGAGATAGATCGCAGATCAAAGTATTGCTTCCACATTTCACAGCATTTTTCTTTGATTCTATATAGTACATCTGTGAACCATGGCAAGCAATGGAACGTGACACCATCAACTATTGCATCCTTTGCCAGTCGATCGACTGCCTCATTTCTATCAATTCCAACGTGGGAGGGAATCCATTGAATTGCTACTCGTTTGTTCGCAGCACTTAGTTTAAGAATGAGTTTTATGATAACATAGGCCAACGGATTACCACGAAATAATTGAGTACATCGCTTCAGATGTTGGATCGTACTTTTGGAATCCGTAAAAATTACAAATTGTTCAGCGTTGATACATTCAAAGTAGGACAATGCCTCAATTATTGCGACCATTTCAGTTACCATTATCGAAATGTTATTGTCTATACGTAACTTAACATTATCTCCAGTTTCATAATCTAAAAAAGCTGCACCATTTCCATTCACTGATTTGGACCCATCTGTAAAAACTTTATAAAACCCTTCATATAATTTACAAAACATATCATTGCAAATTGATCTCAGTTGATAGTGGTTGTACTTATTTTTAGCTTTCTCTATCTGATCAACATCTGTTACTAAACTACTAGATAAATCTACATTTGTTATCCATGTATCAAGAGAATACATTTTAAGAATGGTATCTGAGCTAATGGGAATAGTATATATATATATATATATATATATATAATCTCACGCCTTTTATCCCCGAGGGGGTAGGCAGAGGTATTCCATTACTGGATATACCCACATTTCACGAGATATATTGGACCCCTAAACGTGATAGGTGGTGAGCCCATCGCCGGACCGGGTCTTTTTTACACATGTCTCAGAATTAATTCTAAGACCTGCGGGTTTCCTCACGATGTTTTTCCTTCACCGTCGAGCTAGTGATAAATATGTACGTAAGTTTTGAAAAACTCATTGGTACCTACATGCCAGGATTCGAACCCTCACTGATTTTCGGCCGGCTCTTTAACCGTCCGGGTTATCACTGCTGAATAGTACTAAGCTCATTATGCAGTTTGACTAGTAAAGGAATTTTCTTTTTTCTCCAATAGTTATGGTTATTACAATAATTTGATAATTCATCCAAAAACTTAACACAAACGCTATTTCTAAATGATCTAGATTTTAGCCAGAATTTCCCAGCTAAGTAATATCTCCGAACTGATAAAGGTTGCAGAAATAGTTCTGCCTCCATAGTATGTATTGGGGTGCTCTTTATAAATCCAGCAATTACTCGCAAACAAATGTTTTGGGCTTTGTCTAATTTAGACAGATGAGTATCAGCGCTATTATCGTATAAGAAGCTAGCGTAGTCAATACGACTTCGAACCATCGCAATGTAAATGCGTCTCAGGTGAGTGGGGTGAATACCCCAACCGAGGCCTACAAGTACTTGAAAAATGTTTAGGAACTTCAGCACCTTACTTACAGTCTCATTCACATGTTTACTCCACCGTAAGCTACGATCTAGCCAGAGTCCCAAGTATTTAACTGTATCTACGACTTGTAATGGATGACCATAGAGACTTATGTCTACGTTCTCTTTCTTATAACCACTCTTGAATATACACACTTTACTTTTAATAGTTGATATTTCTAAACCTAGTTCTAGCAATAATTTATTAACTTTATCCAGAGCATGTTGAATCTTTATTTGACCAATACCTACGTTAGTAGATACTAAGTAGGTATAACATACTAGCAGCGCCCCGCGGTTTCACCCGCGTAGTTCCCGTTCCCGTGGGAATACGGGGATAAAATATAGCCTATGTGTTATTCTGATGTATAAGCTATATAACTGTAAAGTTTCATCAAAATCCGTTCGGTAGTCTTTGCGTGAAAGAGGAACAAACATCCATCCAGACATCCATACATCCAGACATCCATCCAAACAAACTTTCGCATTTATAATATTAGTAGGATTATTCTGTGACGAGGCATCGTCCGAGTACCTATTACCGCCTACAGCGTCTGGTAACGGAATCGAATCGGTATGGAGATGAATTTTTAAATTTTTATTTCAACTTTCGATAAACAAAAAAACAGCTCAATTTTCTTTTGGACCCTGTAAGTACCTACCTTATTATGCCTCTGCTCAATTTGATGGGTATAAAAAAATCTTATACACACACCGGCACAATTAGCGGAACAGAAAAAAAAGGAGAAAAAAGAGGGAATTTAGAACAATGAATGTAATTTTTAAACAATATATTATTTAAAATGAAACAACAATTAAATTAACATGTTTTGACATTCATTTGTAACACCATACTTAAAATTTTATAAAAATAAAAATTAAATTAAACAAAATGCATTTTTCTTCGATTTTTAATTATAGAGAAACAGCAGAAAATTCAAGATTTTCCAAAGTTTAACAACAATTTCAATGACTGTTCAATATCGAGTGTTTCCTCCTCGTGCTCTGATGAGGGTTTCCATCCGTCTGGGCATGCTGCGGATGATGTTATCAATGGTTTCTTGGGGCAACCTCTGCCATTCTTCAAGTAATGCGTTTCGCAACTCGTTGAGATTATTGGGAGGGGGCATTCTTGACTTTACACTCCTCTTTAGCAAGTCCCAGACGTGTTCTATAGGGTTCATATCGGGGGACCGTGCTGGCCACTCCATCACCGTTATACCAACATGGTTTAGGTATGTCTGTACTGTGCGAGCACTGTGAGCCCGAGCATTATCCTGCATTAGAATGAAGTTGTTACCAATAAAGGGGGCAAATGGCACAACATGTTCTTCTAAAATCTCCCTGATATACCGATCAGCATTCAGATTCCCGCCATCGACCACTACTAACTCCGTACGAGCTCCTAAACATATTCCTCCCCAGACCATAATTGAACCGCCGCCATATGCAACTGTATTTTCAAAATTAGACTGGATATACCGTTCTCCTTTGCGTCTCCATACTCGCTGCCTTCCATCAATTTGATTTAACATAACTCTGCATTCATCAGTAAAAAGAACCTGTCCCCAGTCGTCGAAGTCCCAATCACGATGTTCACGACCAAAGTGTAGACGGTTTGTGCGATGATGTCTCTCAAGTTTTGGGGCTTTGGCGGGCACATACGAGCCTATACCCACTTCTTCGAATCTTCTACGAACTGTCCGCTCACTCATCCTTACTGCTCGTACCTCTTCCAGTAAATTTCGAGCCTGCACCGCCGTTAGTCTCGTGTTCCGTCGGACTTGAAGTTGGAGAAAACGGTCATCCCTCCTTGAAGTACACCTTTTCCGGCCTTGTCCTCTCCTTCTCACTAGAGCATTCGTCAATCTGTATCGTTGGATGCTACGATAAATCGTTGATAACGATCGACGAAGGCTTCTGGCAATCGATCTGTAGGTTTGACCATTTCTCCTCATTTGATCTGCCCTAATGATTTCTGATGGCGTTAAATCAGGCATAATTAGATGCTCGTAAATTATCAATATGCGAAAAAACTCAAAAGCCTCAAAAACTGCAATTCAAAGCTTTTCAAATGGAATTCACGAACCTTCTAAAAACGGACAAGCGGTGGAAAAAATGAATCAATGAAAATTAAAACAAAAGAATGAAAAAAAGGGCAGTCGCTTAGTATTCCATTTTTAAATTAAAACCCAAATTTAAAAAAAGCTTGTTTAGCCGGCCAGTAGCACGCAAAAATGCGTAAATACTCCCTTTTTTTTCTGTTCCGCTAATTGTGCCGGTGTGTGTAGGTACCAGTGCCAGGCCACTGCCTCATTCTATTCGTAGGTATTCGTACCTCATCAGCCTAATTCAACGTTGGTCAAATCGTGTCTTAGTAGGCCTACTCTACCAATGTGAAGATTTAGGATGTGGTACTTACGATTTATGATGACCATGCAACTTTGCTGGGTGAGTTGTGAGTGTATGAGGTAGGTACCTACACCTACAGAATTTCCTATCAAGACGCAACTTACGCTATGCCACGCCTATGCATAATTAAATTAAAGAGATTTTGGTTCCTAACGTTGTCTTTCTCGCACTGCAGACAGTTTAATCAAGGTGTTTCATCAAAAAGAACCAGCCAGCATACCATGGAAGATCGCCGGGGTACAGTACGTCGTCGAAGCTTCGGGGATGTTCACAAGCCTCGACAGAGCGTCGGTAAAACTAAATTTAAGTAACATAACCGCGCCGTAATATATCTCACAGATGTATTCCGTTTCTGGAAGTAGGTACCTCTAGTGGTTTTTTCGGATCTCTGGACGTGACAGGTTGTGAGTCCATCACCGAACCGGGGTATTTTTACACAAGCTTATTTTGGCGCCTAGGGGCTTACTCATACGATTTTTTCCTTCACTCGACTTAGTGATAAAAAACTAGCGGTTCTGCGCGGTTTCACCCGCGTAGCGCGTTCCCATGGCAATTGGCAATACGGGAATAAAATATGGCCTATGTTACTCAGGGATAGTTCTAAGCCGCGCTATTAAAGTAACGAACCTACGTAAAGTCGCAACAGTATGAACATATAGGTACCTAAGTTCTGTTCAACATCAACTTCAAGCAGTGGATGAATACGTATCTATTTCGAGTATCTTCATAAGCCGTGAAATCGGAGTAAGAAATATAATCTTTTTTGTAACAACTTTTCTATTTGCAGGGTCATCTCGCAAGCGACGGCGTAAGGCGGGTGATTCTGACCGCGCCCAGTATGGACGTGCCCATGTTCATACTCGGGGTGAATGACTGCAAAATGACTCCTGGTATCTATAATATTACGACATTTATGTATTTTCATACTGATACGTATTTGACCGCTAGTGTTTACGAAATCATTCGTTACATAAACCACACATAAACGTTATAAACTTGTGATAATTAATCCTAAAAATAACTTGTTTACAGCTAGGTATGTTTCTGTTAAATCATTATTTATATATCTGACACTTTCAAAAGCAGTGATAGAACGAATTACTTAAGCAACTCTTCGTCGAGCATTTATTCAATAGGTCTCAAATAGAGACATGATATCATAAGAAAATATTTGTAATTATACCACCAGGATTATTTTGGAAAGTTGGTCCATCACTGGAGTAATTATTTAATTCAAGTCATTGTTATAAACACACGAGCGACAATTTAAAACAATATTAAGAAAAGGAAAGATTTGTTTTTTTATGTTTGATTTGTGACAGTAGCATGGTCTATACTTTTCCCACAAGAATGGGACTTAAGCGGCTAAAATGGGTGAAAGCTAGTTTTATATGTACAATTTCAGATCAAAAAGTTATATCATGCGGTTCCAGCACTCTGTACTGTCTTGCGCCAGTAGTGAAGCTGTTAGAAGATGCCTTCGGTGTAGAAGACGGCTTCATTACCAGCATCCACGCCATGACGCCCTCTCTTAAGCCTTTGGATGGCTTGTGTGTAAGAGGAAAGGTAGGCACCCAATATTTTTTTTTAACATGTTAACAGAGTGTTGCGGCAGTAGCTACATACATACATAATCTCACGCCTATTTCCCATTGGGGTAGGCAGACACAATAGACTGCCACTTGCTACGAACCTGGCAGATCTCTCGTGCTTCGACTCATGCATGCTCGTCGGTTTCGTGTACTCTTTATCTGGCTTTTCTTCAACACATCGCCGATCTGGTCCATGTAAGTACGCCTGGGTCATCCTCTACCGACTCGCCCATTCACAACACCCTTGTATATTTGTCTCGTTAGACGACTTTCATTCATGCCCTCAACTTGGGATCTTTCCTCACATATATAGGTAAGAAAGTATATTTCTTATAATGGTACATGCCAAGATTCAAATCCGAGCCTCACTGATTATCATCATATGAAACAGGCTCTTTAACCTTAAGCTATCACTGCTACTTGTTCTGATTATCACCGATATAATGTCGCTGCAGTATATTATTAGTTTTATTGCTCTAGCACTGGCGCGACCATAGAAGCATCACGCAAAACATAATCCCAGCTACAACGGGTGCTTGCAAGGCTCTCGGAAAGATACTGCCTGAGGTCAAGGACAAGATGACGGGACTCGCGTTCAGGGTGCCCATAGTCAATGTGTCGGTTCTAGATCTTAACATAAGGTATGCTATTTTTTCCGAAAATCCTGGAAATACCATCTGGTAGGTACAGTCAAGAGCACGTGGAGCTCGACACATTGAACTTTGTAACGTTCTTATAACAATCGTCTTAAAGGTCAGACTCGCACTACAAGGTAAAACTTCAGGTGCTCTTGACTGTACACTGATTAATTTAATGAAAGAATATTGTAGAACGATATACACATGGTCTTTAGCCCTAAGTTAAGCAGAGGTTGTAAAACTTAAAAGGGTACTAAGGGTAAGAAGATAAAGCAGCAAAATCTTCCATGCCCAATTTTGGTTTTTGGCAAGGATGTAATCCACAACGCTGGCACGGCTATTTAATTAACCAAGCATATGCTAAACTTCTTTAAAAACGGAGTCTATAAAATAGTTTCCAAAAATATATTATGTAGATAAAATTTCCTTTATATACAAATAAATTTCACTGCACCTAATATATCCGATCATATTTTGTCTTATTAGGTTAACAAAAAACACAAGTTTGGAAGAAATTGTCAGTATCGTCGAGAAACTAAGTCAAACGCAGATGAAAAATATAGTACGAATTTCTAAAGAAGAGACCGTCTCCTCAGATTACGTTGGCGACAATCACTCTTGCATTCTCGACGTCATCTCAAGCCTGCAGCTCAAACCTAACTATTACAAACTGGTCTGCTGGTACGAAAACGAGTACTCATACGCTTGCCGAGTTGTGGATTCTATAAAGTTCTCAGAAAAGCAGTTCATGGAAAAGTTTAACGTGAAATGGGTAAAACCCAAAGTAAGTATGAGACAGGATATTTTGCAACATACTGACTATTGTGCAAAAGAGCGATATATAGAAGGCGCGTACGGTTTAGAAATAAATCCCCAAGTTTTCTGCTCCTTATCTCACGCTGGATTTAAAAGAGTTAACAAATCGCCAGCACGCCCCAGCTTTTTGAGGAAACCTACAATTCCGCACAACGCTCCATATGCTACTAACTTTGTCGGCCATGAGACTAAACAGAAAGTCGATGTACTTAAGTATGGATGTAAAGTATGGCAAGAGGACAGAGCCGTCATAAAAAGTAATGTACGGCCAAACAGAGAGTCTTTCTTTCAGACTTGCAATGTGTTCTCAGCGCAGAATAGTAGTTGTGACTGCTCTAGAGCTAAAGAACGTCTAGAAAAAGTGAAGCAGGAGTTTTCTATAATGGCTGATATAACAGAAGATCTGCTAAGAAAATCCTATAGTACTAAACTACAGTTGAGTCCCGAACAACAAGTTTTGAACCCTATAAAAGATAATGTTATAAAAACCGAAGAATCCAACAACTGCGAAGGTATTTTTGTACCACAACAACTAAAAAACTTACAAATCACTAGTTCACTATTTGATTCAAGCGAAATCTGTAAAACAAACACTTGCACCGTAAGTAGTAAAATGTACAACGATTGTAGCAAAGAAGACGGCGACTCTATTGCATATGGAAAAGAGAAATCCGATTTTACTATTAACGATAGCAATGAATCCTCCCAAAACGTGTCATGCGATTATTTAACCACACGAATTTTGGGAGCACCTAAAGTGGACACAAATACAAAGGGAAAAGAAGCAGACCATTCTCACAACGTTAACAGTCAGATCGAATCCAGCCAAAAACGAGATGAAATATTAGGTACAACTTACGTTAATCGGAATTTTAAAGAGCACGTATCGAAGACATTTACGACGTTTATAGATGGATTTTCTAGAAACTTCTCATTTGCAAGTACTAAAAACACTGCAGATAATAAATGTCAAATTGACAAAAAAGGCCTTCTTAAAAGCAATGAAAAGGATATGCTTCATAAAGGTGACAATGAAATTAATAGAAATTTAAAAGTTCCAGCAGTTCATAACAATAAACTTTCGGAAAATAGGGATGAAGAAACATGTAAAACCAAAAATTTAAGCTTACCTAACACTTCATTAGAAAAACGTTATATAAAAAAAGATTTACGACAAGTACTGCTCATTAAAAAACATGTTTCGTGTAACGAAAATTTCCACGATAAGAAATATGAAAATATAAGATCAACTAGAGTTGAGGAACAATCACAAGAAAACTCGAAGACTGGAAATGATCCTCCGGAAGAAATAAACTCATGCTGTAAGAAAAATAAAAAGTTACAATTCGTTAAAGGACACAAATATGTTGAAAGTCACCAACAAATTAAATTAGACAATAAATCATATCAATTACCTGACGTTACTAAAATAAAAAATGAATTGGGCTCTTTAGAAATTAATAATAAAGATGTACACGATAGAACTTCTAATAATAATATAATATTTGCTGAAACGGATAAAGGTAAAGTATCAGAAGAAACTTTAAGTACAAATGGAACTACACCGTTTCTGCCAGAACCGCTCAACGATGATAATAATATAAATAAGAATGAAAATGAATCTTTTACATACTGTGAAAATACAGACCCTCAAGACAATGGAACAAATTTAAAACTGCAAAATTCGGACGAAAACACTCTAAATACAGATTTTAACACTTCGTCTGTAACGAATGGCTATCATGATGATTCCGTGAATGGCTGTCATATGCATGAACTACAATTGAAATTAGCAGAACACGGAGATTGTATCTGTAATCAAAAAGAAAACCTATCTGAAGAAAACAAGGAGAATCAAAATATTTCTATTTTTTCGGACGATAGTAAAGTTTTCCAGGATAAAGTGAAACAAATAGATGATACTCTTCATAAAATAGAAAAAAGATTCGTCTCGTTTACCTTGGAAGACACCTTTGTTGCTAATTCAATTACTACTGATCCAAATGCAGAAATTGAAAATATTAGCGAAGTTTTCACTGCAAAGCAAAACGACGACAATAATATGTCAAAAATTAACGATCATAGTGATAAGTTGAAAAAATACAATATAAGAAATTCCTCAAGTGCAGTAAATATAAAAAAGAAAGAAAATAAAGGAAACAAGTCAGCAACGGAAGTTACTGAAGAAATTGATGAAGTTAATATAACAAGATATGATAAATCGCGATCCTCTAGCGTCCTGAACACTAACACCAAACAGGATATATTTGACAAATTGGACAGTGCCAGTGCATCGGATTCGGAGAGTTCTTTACATATAGACGGAAAGAAATCACAGGTTATACACATCACTGATTTAACAACCTCTCTAGAAGACCTGGATCGTTTAGACAAAATTTGTAGAATTGTAGAAATATCTGATGAACTATCCGACAAACTATTCTCAACCCTAGACAAAACTGAACATGAAGACAATAATATTACTAAGAAAAAGTGGTCGTTTAAAGATTTGTGTGAAAAAATAAATTTAGATGATTTTTGTAACCAGGTGTTTGGTAAATGAATCCGGTGTTTGAAAGTTTAAAGTGATTGTATTGTTTTGTATGTATTTTTTTTAAATTGAAACCAAGTAATTTATAAATAAAGTTTATTACAAGGCACTGTGTCGCATTATTTCATAAAGCCGGTGTAACAACCATGTAAACATAAATTAGATTTTTGTAAATACTAAGGCACCATCCCTAACACAAAAATAATATTGTACTTTACTTATTATGAACATCGTTAAATATCACAGAAGATATGTATATAAGATAAGAAATAGTAACTTAGGTAATCTTAAAATACGTCATAATCATAAACTATTATAAAAACCAGGTACTCTGAAGCTTGCATTTGAGATTCACTTTAAAATTCAAATTGGAATTGCTGCTACAACATAATATAATTTTCTACTTACATCTATTTAATTTTCTGAGTCTAGTTAAAGGTTTACGCGGTGGAAATTTGAAGCGGACGAAATTATTTTTTTAACAACAGATTCATTGAAATCCGTATTGACTTCTTTGTGTTTTATTCATTAATTGTTGCATAATTTAAGCAAAAGAGTAAGATAAAACAACAATTTTACAGATCGGTTAAGTAAAGCTGGCAGGTTTAATATATGCACACAATATTGTGCTATAGTGTATTTCGCACCAAATGGGTTCGGTGACAGTTCACATTTTTCCTTTTTACGCATACAACTTTCTAGTAAGAAAAATAGATGGTTCCAAAAATAATGAATAATTTATTGTTAAGTCATTGCTAAAATACAATAATTGTCGCCTCTAAAATTCTAAATTAAAATGTCAGACTATAAATCAAGAAAGATATAAAAAACAATAGATAAATAAGATATCCTAAAAATACGTATTGCGTGGAACGGAACTCTTACTCATAGGAATTGACACAGCTTAATCTACATTAAATCGATGAATCGAAGCTGCAATGTTTTTGTAAAATTTTCATTTTGTTGTATCTTTTGGGTTTAAAATAGTAATAGTGTATTGTGTGGTAGGGGTCTGTGAAAGTGTGCAGTGATTTGTAGATTCGATAATGTATGATTATTTTCGTATTGCATCAAAAAGTCTATGACACTTTTTTTTATTTTACCATGTTTTTCCCATATATAACCTGTGAAATTGAAACATATTCAATAAAAAGTAAACTTGAAAAATCATTCTATCAATAAAGTATAAAATCGATTCCATTTCCTTTACAAACTTACTCGAAATTTTAGAAAAATCGATTGGATTGCATTGGGACACATCACTTCAATTTTCAACAGTGAACTGTCACCGAACCCATTTGGTGTGAAATAGACTATAGTGTACTGTTTAAGCCAACCCACTCGCTATATCTTTTTTAAATTAAAAAATGTTATATAAAATACTTTTCATCCATTAACCAGCTCGGTCAAGATCGTTTTATACTCGGATCCTCTACTACTTTGAGATATATAAAAATGTATAAGCCGAAGCGAAGCGAGGGCGGTTCGCTAAAGTATGATCAATAATAAAACTGGATTTGTTCGAGTACTGTAAACGTGCCAACAAAGACGTTTAAAGAAAAAGTTTCCTTCTCCTAGAATGATTTTCTTCCAACCTCTTTGCGTGCCAGCTTTGGTAAACCGACCTGTAAATTTATTTTGATAATTTCTCTACGACAAATTATTTTCTTTAAAATCTTTATAGGAACCGTTACTCTTATCAAATTACCACCTTGCATGTTGTCTCACCCATTACTATGGTAAACTACTTCAGTATTCCTCAGTAGTTTAAAGTTGAGTTGTATTATCGCTCTGGGGAACAACGCGTCGTCCATTTCCACGAAGTCTGCGATCACGACGTTGACTGGGGAAGGGGTGGACTCATGTGGGCGGCCGGGGGAGAACTCCAGCAATTTAGGTAAAACCTCTTTTAGTACTGGCACTGCACACTTTTCGCGGAGATTTGATATCCACCTGGAAATTATACAAAAGGTAGTTTACTTTACTACTACTTTGCTAAAGGTTAGGCGCGTACATATTATGTGTTCGTGTTGTTTATACGTAAATTTTAATGTCTTTAGTGGCGTGCATCAGAATCAGCATATACAATATGTATCAGAAAGGTGAAATAATAATTAAGGGTCATATAAAGTAGCTTTTCCCGAACTGTATATAAACAGTTCGGGAAAAATGTCTCTTGTTTAATATATACTATAAATTTGGAGTAAAACGACGTGGAAGTTATTATTAAAAAAAATCATTTTCAACCCTTAAATCAGCTGCTAAATGCTGTTGAACTCTCTATTATGTGACTAAACATGGTACAGATAAGACATCGTGTTTTTACCTACGAAAAACTAGACCGAGCCTACACTATGAGTACTAAATAACTAATAGATATACTTAAATAATTATTGAAAACCCAGTCACGAAGCCAACAGACATGTTCATTCACACAACTGTAGGCCAACATATGTTGTTCAGCCGGAATCGAACCCGCGAGCTCCGGTTCTGAAGGTCACTACCAACTGAGCCAACAGGCCCGATAATACTCCCTTAGTTTGTTTCCCCATAGTTTTAAAGAAAACCTACTAATTTACCTACGTAAATATCTGACATTATTAGTCTTTGATAGAATTTTGTAGTCCACGTGGATTGCGGTCTTAGATCAATGAAAAATCCATTGATGACTAGGAACGCCCGCGCGCTCCTTTTTGGCCAATAAGGACACTGCGCAAAGGTCAAAGGGCCGTCGGCGGCGTTACTAAAGAGTCTAGCTCCACCCTCTATTTATTGAATGGTTCCGTATGTTTTAAAAAATATTCCTAATTCTAAGTCTTTTACCTTATTTCACGTTATTATTATTTCACAATTGAGAAAAGTAAATTATGTAATTAATTGATTCATTATCATTGTATCGCTTAAAATTATTTTTACGTCTTTTATCTTCATAGGTTTATGTTTAATTTTCAACTGAACCCTAGAACAAAATTTTAGAAAATCGACAAATTCTTTCATTTTCAAATCAATGAACCTAGTTGCTTCCTATCTATCAACGAGTGAAGACGTGTTATAATCAAAGAATATGACTCGCAACAGTCGTTACAGTGTCTCGCGATTATTCAAGTGAATCTTATGAAATGACTTTGTGTCGGTGCTCTTGATGGCAATATCAGTCGAGTTAGGGAGCTGTGTCACGTGCGCTTCGCCGAAGGTAGACCGCTGGATGAGCAGCGGATGCTATCCTTCAGCTGCTTCGGGAGAATTTGTCAGGTGTCTGCCTCCGCGCGAGGCTGGTTCGTTCCGCGCTCAAACCCCCAAGGTCGCGCGCCTGTACGTCTACTCGTGGTACCGGGACCTGCGGCTGGTGGTACCCACTGCGCGCACGGGTGGACATTTTGAGTTATTGTGCGGTATTAATGTGTGTGTAAACCAATAGTAGGTCGGACCCAAATCCCAAAGTGTAAAAGTTGGATGAAACTACATGACTAGTATCAATGTAGGTAGGTATTACTTATTTAATGACAATGTTTTGATCAGTTAAATTTATTATTGAATAAAAACTACGCTGTTACCTTTAAATTTTTTTAAATAAATGATTACTGCTATAACTTTTATTATTTCCAATAACATTTACCCTAGAATAAAATAGGTAGGTATGTTAAGGCGCGCGCGGGCGGCGACCGGCGCGGCGCGAGCGATCAGCTGCGTTACCTACGCTACCTACCACTACTACGGTCAACGACACTAGCGCGTAGGGAGCCCGTACGCTTTTATTCTTCAATCACAGGGTTGGCGAAAATTCACACATAAAAAGTAATTATTAAGTTTGTATGAAAGAAAAAAGTTGCTATATTAGATCTGATATTTTTGTAGGTATTTCGTTACACGATATACATATACACCCTTCAATATTATTTCACCTTTCTGATACATATTGTATATAATAAGATCAATTGCAAATAGTTTAAGGGTAGATAGGTACAAAAATTTAAGAGAAATAAAATTAACATATAAATATTTTTTTGCCGTTTTTATGTATAGATGGTACGGAACCCTTCGTGCGCGAGGCTAACTCGCACTTGGCCGGTTTTTTAGGTTTACCTGAATACAATAAAAGTGGGCGTGGGAGTCAGCACAGCCTGGTGCACGAATCCAGTTCCAGGGTGTCTCCGGACGTTTTCGAGGAAGCTGATCAGCTTTGACGTCCGGTCTTCCTGCGGCCAGGGGGAAGGCAGCATCTGTGGTTGCCAGAACTCGCTCGTCGAGTACACAGCTCGGTGCCGGTACACTACTATTATCTGCAAGATTTTAGATTGCAATAGTTACTTATATCCCTCAGATGATATTTCTCGTATCGTAAGGAAACCCGCAGGTCCTAGAATTAATTCTGAGACATGTGTAAACATACCCGGTCAAAATGGAATGCCTCTGCCTATCTCTTCGGGGATAAAAGGCGCGAGATTATTATTATCCCTCAGAATCAATACCTACGTCGTTTAAAATTTTAAAAACTGTTTATAACTATGAATGGCCGTCAACTTCGTGGGCATTTTGAACCTCGGTATACAGACTTTGGCGAGTGTCAATGCAGTACAACGTCCGCACTGAAATAAATGAACATTCCTAGTAAATTTTTTACCTAAAATAGGTAGAACCTTCAGTGGATACTTGCTCAGTGCCTTGATCAGTGCTTAATATCTAACATAACATATCATGCAGAAAATAAAACCACAAGGGAGGTCGAAAATGACGTGAATTGCTTCGAGAAAAGGATGGTAAGGCCGTCCCGCTTTTTGCTCGACTTGGCGGGGGCACTGCCGTGCCCCCAGATAAGCAAACATGTTTACACACACGAATGTTGGTCCCGGGCTGGAATACAATACAATAACTCTTTATTGTACACCAAAAACAACACAATATGGATACCAACATTAACTAAAGTACAATGGGCGGTCTTATCGCTTTTAGCGATCTCTTCTAGACAACCTTAGGATGGATGAAACTGAGAGATTAGAACTAGGGTAGGGTAGGGTGGAATCTAGACTGGAAATTACACTTTTGTTATTATTATTATTAATCAGGCAAGCAGTTTACAACTGATAAACGCCTGTATCCTAGTGTTCTCCACTTAAGATTTCTCATTACAGGATATGTCCAGTTTATTATTAAATTGATTAAAATCGTTTGTGTTGGTTTTGGTATACAATATAGATCTATTTTATTTGTATTGCGTTGAACCGGAGAAAAAAGCAGGAGGGAGAATAAGAATATTATAATGTTCTATCTCTTTGATTGAAAAGTGTCATTACCTGCTGCCGTGATCTACTGAGTGAATTCAGGGTCACAGTCTGTAGGTCCAGATGTCTGGGCACGAGCAGCGGTCCGTACATCTGCAGCAATAGCAAGATCAGCCGCTTGTGGTCCTCAATGGTGAACCCGTAGAAGTGCTGGAAGTCCAGTATGACCACCTGCAACATTGAATTTGGAAATAAGTGCACTTGCATTGCCAGTGAATAAGAGCCCTGTAGATGAACATTGCTTGCCCACTATGAAGTTTGGTATTCATATACCCGTTTACAGAAGCGATGTTTATCTACTGACCAACTTAACTAAACAAGTGTGTAAACCAGCCATTACATGCCATGACGGTATTCCATTTCAAGAAATACCTACGCTCCACTAGTATATTCTTTGAACCTATATACGTGTTAGGTGGTGAGCCCATCGCCATCGTCACCGTTCACAGTATAAGACGGTAAATCTTCAAAACTTGTTATAAATATGTATATTGTATATGATTAAGAAATGAACGGCTAAGAAAAACTTTCGGGTATGATTATACTTTGTTAAGAGTCCTATAGATTTTTCTATCGAACATTTGAATTTTATCATTTCAATTATTTACGATACGTTACAACCTTCCTACCTACTTTAATAAAAGCAAAGTAATCTAATAAAAGAAATAATTTAATCAGCCTGCTGAATCTAATTAAAATGTTAAGGCCACAATAATCATTGTATTGAGTTTTATAAAGTACATCATCAGTATGGGTCAAAGTTGTGTGAAGAAAAAGTTTCTTTCTACTTTTTTTTGTATGAGCCACAGACCATTAATGAGCATTGGTAGTTATCTACTACCTAAACTACACGTACTTGCAAGCAAAGCACACAACTTGCAGTTAATAAAACCAAATTTGCTATAACTCTATCTAAAAATGGTAGTTTGAAGATATGGCTCTACCACAATGAACAGAATGGGTTTTGTATGGTCCTGTTTTTCTTATTTCTCTGAATTAAAGGAATATCTTAAAAAAATACAGAACCATAGTAAGAAAACGTAGTAAAGCCTCACCGAAAAAAAATCCTACACACCATTGTTTTCACGCTTTAGCTTGCAAGTGTATTTTTAGTTTTTACCCAACTGCGCCAGAATGTTTTTCGAGAGTATGTATGTATGTATTTATGTATAATTGTTTGGCACGCTCTGCAGCCTGAACGGCTCGATGGATTTTAGCTTGAGAGGTGTCGTTAGATTTGTATTTACAGTGGGAGTGACACTGGGTATGTCAAATTTAGAAAAAAACAAAAGGATTTTTGGCGCCAAATTGTTAAAAAGAAAAAAAAAAGACGTGTGGCACTCGGGGACTGCCGCGGTAAAGCTATTGCATAGCATTTTGTATCAACAAGTGCCCGTCGGAGTGGGGAGCGTGAGGTTTTTTTTCGTTACGGAATTTCTGGATTCGGTCCCCGCGCTCAAGGCCCTCGATAGAAGCTATGCAATAGCCATCCATCCATCCATCCATCCGTCCGTCCGTCCGTCCGTCCGTCCGTCCGTCCGTCCGTCCCCATCCGTCCCGATCCATCCGTCCCCATCCGTCCGTTCATCCGTCCATCCGTCCGTCCGTTCATCCGTCCATCCGTCCGTCCGTCCGTCCGTCCCCATCCATCCGTCCCCATCCATCCGTCCCCATCCATCCGTCCGTCCGTCCATCCATCCATCCATCCGTTCGTCCATCCATCCATCCATCCATCCATCCATCCATCCATCCGTCCCCATCCCCATCCGTCCGTCCGTCCCCATCCGTCCCCATCCGTCCCCATCCATCCGTCCCCATCCATCCGTCCCCATCCATCCATCCCCATCCGTCCGTCCGTCCGTCCCCATCCGTTCGTCCGTCCGTCCGTCCGTCCCCATTCATCCGTCCCCATCCATCCGTCCCCATCCGTCCGTCCATCCGTCCGTCCGTCCGTCCGTCCGCATCCGTCCGTCCATCCGTCCCCATCCATCCGTCCGTCCGTCCATCCATCCATCCATCCATCCATCCGTCCCCATCCGACCGTCCGTCCGTCCCCATCCGTCCGTCCGTCCGTCCCCATCTGTCCCCATCCATCTGTCCCCATCCATCCGTCCCCATCCATCCGTCCCCATCCGTCCGACCGTCCGTCCATCCATCCATCCATCCATCCATCCGTCCCCATCCGTCCGTCCGTCCGTCCGTCCGTCCCCATCCGTCCGTCCGTCCGTCCCCATCCGTCTGTCTGTCCGTCCCCATCCGTCCGTCCGTCCGTCCGTCCCCATCCGTCTGTCCGTCCGACCCCATCCGTCCGTCCGTCCGTCCCCATCCGTCTGTCCGTCCGTCCCCATCCGTCCGTCCGTCCGTCCGTCCGTCCATCGTTAGACAATGCACGGCCTTCAAGCCACACCTCCGTGCCCGTCGGAGTGGGGAGCGTGAGGTTTATTTCGTTACGGAATTTCTGGATTCGGTCCCCGCGCTCAAGGCCCGCGATAGAAGCTATGCAATAGCTTAGTAAGAAAACCAAAGAAATATGTTAAGTGGGGTACAATAACTTTTTTATTTTAAACCAAGTCAACAGTTACAGCATCCAAGTAGAAATAATTCTTACTTAAAAATTTACAGCTAGTTAACATGTATCCTATAAAAATATATATGTAGTAATATCAACTCACCTCTCCCGGATGTGAATCGACAAACTCTTTGACTTGCATCAGAGCTTTCGATATTTCATCTGCATAAAGTCCGTGAGTGAAAAAGAATTCATCTGATCCAGTTTTTGTGGCAAGTCTCAGGTCGAAATATCTGAAATACGAATACTTCAGATCATAATACAATAGTACATCACAGGAAATAAAATATAGGAAATCTGAAAGTAGCACAAGTGGATGGAGAAATAAAGGTAAATTTGTAAATTGTGGATAGGTCAATGGAAGGAGAAGACACACTGACCCAAAAAAAGCAAAAAGGCCACAAAGAATTATGACAAGATTGAATTATAATAGATAAAGAAAAAATCTTTGAACCAGGTATATTATCATACAAGATAGTAACATAATTTTACATCATCATGTTTTGTACAGTAATAAATTAATCAGGGATATACTTCCATAACAACTAGAACCAGTTTTATCTTAGATTAAATTGACTTTATTGTTTTATAAGCTGCAACATGTTTATGAAAAGCAGATAAAAGTACCCATCTAGACAATAATATGAATAAGCAAGGCGCCGAAAATACTATTACAGTGGCTATGATCTAGTTTCACTGTAAAATAAGTGTTATTTGATGTGATGATGATGAGTTACATACATGGTATGGAAAGAAATAAAACGAAATGCATTTTTATATTAAGTACATACGAAAGGTCAATTTCTATTCAGCCTATCAAATTAGATGATAATGGTGTTTATGACTAAGAACAAATACCTAATGCCAATGAGTAGTTGCTGCAGGGCATCTAGGGTCTGCGTTATAGTCCATCGTAGGATCGTACCTCGAAACAGAGGGTACAACCGGTTCAACACAGGCTCTGCATCCGGGGCCAGCCCGCTAGACCGTGTTATGCTGTACGTCATAGAATCATGACTTCCTAAAAATTTTTTTTATCCTTTTTAACATTTTTCATGATTAATGGCAATGGTTACTTTATGCATATGCAATTTATGTAAAGCAACTATGTGTAAAAGTGGGTACTTTAAAAATTTAAGATGGAATATTGTTAAAAAAATATATGTCTTATAGTAAAAGTAACCTAACCTGGGATAGCAAGATATATCAATGGCAAATCCTTCAACTGCTCTGGCAAGTCTCTCATCCAGTTCTCCAGGTCCATTTTCTGAGCTGAACTGTCTTCACTCATTATTAAAGCTGGAAAATATTTAAGCAAAACAGTTTGAATTCTCAAAATTTCAATAATTCCGTGAATATAAAAATTAACGATCTATATTTTATCCGCGTTGTAGGTACTTCTTTGTTAAGTAAATGTACAGATACCTTGACCAAATCTCAGCAGTCTAGTCGAGGTTAAAGGTACCTACCAAACCGAACCACGTCGTCTTTACGCTTTTTACTTCGTCCTTCGACTATCCAGTATCGAGTATACGCATGTACCGTTCATTATCAATGCATACGTTAATATATCTGGGTACTTTTCAGTCAAAATACTGGTGAAAAAGCAATTCACTATTTTCCAAACTTACTAAACAAACGTTATTAGCCGAATATTTTTAATTGATATGAAACACATATGAAATTGCTGTGTGCACTGTGCAAACAATAGATATCGATGCATCTTCGCAAATTTACCGGACTATATGTCAAATGTCAATTATGACATTAATGATTTTTTTTTTCATTTATCCCATTAGGGAAAGGCAAAGGGATCTAGCCCATACAGCCTAGTCTGTTGTAAGTTTTCTCTGATCCTGACATTAATGAATTGACAGCGTCAAAACTGACACTTTTTGCGTTTAGTTAATGCAACTTTTTAGTATATTCTCTAATCTACATCACTCTTAAAAGAATAAAATATCTCTTTTCTAAATTGTATTTTTGTATTATTATTATTGTATTTTTTTTTGTACCTTTGAGTATTAAACCAACGTTTGTACACTTACTTACTTTACTTTTATGAAATGCAGACAGACCTTATCATATTTTTTCAAAGAAGTTCCTGTCTTTTGTCCACGATCATAATTTCAAGGCTTTCAGAAGGCAGTGTCTCATCAGAGAACCTAGCTAGGTGTCTACTAAAGTCTTATTAGTAAAACAAAGATTTCTAGCAATGTATAGTAGGTAGTTAATTATTTAGTTAGCCATAAATACTTATCTGAACTGTGTGACCCTGTTGATATAAAATACATTTGCAAGATAAAATTTGAATTATGCATTAATAACGCAACGCCTATGCTGTTCCTGTACCTACGAAGGTATTCCATTTAAAACATGTTTTCTTATTATAAAACTTGTTTATTTAATAGATTCTGGTTGAATATTTGATAAGTACCTACTCATATGTGGCGGGTTTATTAACAAAGTTTTAAGCAATATTGGTTTGTAGTTTATGTTTAGGCAAATAGTCATCTATGGCGCGAACAATAGTTCTACATTTAAAAAGCTCTAAATACTGAATTAAAAAATACACACCCACAACGAGCAAACAAAACGCCAACTTCATTGTTGTCAACTTGAGGATCGCACACAAACTTTCGCACCTACCGACAAATTCACCGTTCTCAAGATTCACTGACCGTTATAATATGTACACAAGAATTCGTTTAATATTCTGACCGTCACACATAAGTACACTGACGCGAATCGTAAGCTAAAATGAACTTATCATGCGCACCACTGCAAATCTCCGCTACTATTAAAGTAAATAAATGCAAAAAATATCTTTGTTTATCACACCCAACGCTCGATTCGATTTCGTTTTGCTTTGTTTCAAATCAATAAGCTTAGAAATGAACTAAGTAACTACAACTTGCACCTACTTAGTGAAAGGAATATAAACGTTTAACGTTTTAAGTTTTTGTGAAAACGAGTTGGTGCTCTAAAATTATCATCGTTAACCTTGATTTTTTGTCTAGTTTCCCATAAGCTCGGTACCTACTTACAAACGTCATTGTACTGGACATTAAGCCAGACATTCTTATTGGGTCTTTTTGAAATATATTTTCTGTCAGTTACCTACAGTAACAAACGCAATTTGACGATTTAAAAAAAATCTAAATTTTAATATTATAACGAAATACTCGATAGGAGTCGTGTGGTTTTAAAAATACCTATAAGTATAATTATGAATGTTTCATTAATCATCTAACTTACTTCAATTAACTACAAGCCTGAGTCATTTCATTCAACGCTCAACCTAGTTCTTTGTCTAGTTTTGTACGTATGTACCTTACTCATACACCTGTATCTACTGCCTTTACAAGTTATGTAGCATAGTTAGATTTCTTAGAAGTCTAGAGGCAAAAAAGGGCAAACGCAAGTTTTTTTTTTAATTTCTTTACATTAATTATACATACGAGTGAGAAGTAACGTAGTCAATAAATTAATAAATAATCTGCTTTAAAATCGCAATGTAAACGAAGATATCCTACCAACCAACCATATCTACAGTTTTCTCCTCTATCCACCCGTAATTTGGTCTCAGTGCAAGCGTATCATGTCTACCTAGCAATAAAATAATATTGCATCGAATTTGGGTCTAAAATGGCCACTTTGAGCAATTCCTCCGAGCAATTCCTCCTTTTATGAATACCCAGCAAATCCTGAGCAATTACTCAAAATTTCGTAAAATGGTCCCTCATTTTAGTGATTCACTGACAATTCAATTCATTAGCAGATTCGTATTTGGTGAAAATTTCGAATATGAATCGAAATATGATCCTATTATGATTCACCCGAAACGGCCTTTTTAGACCCCAACAATAATAAAATTTTAGGTGCTGCTGAAATTAATGCCTTTATTTTAAAGAGTGGATATGTCGTGCCCATATTATAGAATTGATCACTTTATGATTTGGTATACTTACAGCCATTTCATGTACTTAATGGTCGACTATTCCATGAAATGTTCAATTCTATGATCTGGGCACGAAACATACACCAATAATACGTACAATACGTTGTAGGACACAATTCACACATGGTTATTTAGTCCCAAACTAGGCAGGGCCTGTACTATGGATACTAAACAACTGATAAACATACTTAAATCAATATTAAACGACCAGACACAAAGCCAACACACATGTTCATACACACAAATGTTGGCCCCGAGCGGGGATCGGGTCGTACCCGCGACCTCCGACTCAGAAGGCAGGGTCACTAATAACTGAGCCAATACTTACACTTACCTATCACACCATATTGTTTTCTCTACAGAACAACGGCTACCCGGGCCACTGTATAATAAGATTGTGTTGTGCCAGTTGTGTGCAGTGCAGCACAAGTTAACACAACGCCTGATCAAAATATATTTGTTCCATCATCAGCGCAACTTCATACGATCGCAAAATTTGCTTGTTGGTTCTTAAAATGAATGTGCCCTCTTGTACAGAAAAGCGATCAACGAGTTTTGCTTTCGATTCCTACGGTTGCAAAAAAACTAAGGGTAGCTAATAGGAAGAACTTATACGAAAGTAAGTCTGTGTATTTACTTGCAGATAGGTAGGTACCTAATATGATTTCATGTACTTACTTATAAAACCAATGTTTATGTGTGTCAGCTTCGTTGCTGCATTTTCATTTGGCATTACATACTTTTGTTTGGTGTGACATGGTATGATAAACTGAAATGAGTTTGTCTTGTATTTCAAATGTTTTCCCTTTTAAAAAATTACTAAGTAAGTATATAACGATCTATATTCACGATCTTGGAAACTTGATTTTGTGAATGTTACAGTGAGCCTCACGGTAAAGTATGTCATCAATTACTTGAGAGTAGGTACATAACATTTGAAACATAAAAGTTAGCTCTATACGGTTCATATTGGCGCGCATGGTTAAATAGCAGTACCTATAAGTAGCTTCCATTATAAATTGACCTCACGGAATACGCAACGCTGCAACTGTTGTATGAGTTGTTTTATGCGCGGGGGAAAATGGGGAGACCATGATTTTATGGACACAGTGTTGTTGCCAAACATCCCCTCCACCAGCCAGGCCATCCCACACGAACGAAGGTTCCCGAATAGAAATCGATGTCACACGAACCCAGCTAGTTGTTTGTTGGCAGTCGCTTCCCACCACTAAATTTTATCGCGCTTTCGCCAAGCTCCAAACACAGAAACATACCACGTTATTGTCCACGAAAACGACGACACGGTGTCGCAGTGCGTAAACACAAATAATTGTCGAAATATCCAAAAATTCTCTTAATTAATCGTTAAAATGAGCGAACTCAGATCCGGAGTGAAATAAAAAACCCCGACAGATATATTTTTTTACAGACGAGCAGAGTCTGTTGCAAAACTGTATAATTACTGTGTGATAACCCCAGTGCGATGTTGGGGGAAAAATTTGGTTAAAAAGTTGATCTTGGACGTCAATTGGGACTTATTGCGAATGTGTATTGAAACGTTCATAGCTATCCACGGGCGCACTGCTATGCGCCACGACTTGGTACATTTCATACGGCACACATCCTCAGACCACTACTGCGAAGGGACGATTTAGTTTTTGTGGCAGGTAAGATAAACGTTTTTTTCAGCTTTTAAATACCCTTTCACCTAAATTCTTATTAGCAGCATCGATATCAAAGCAGTATTGTGGCCTCAAATTACGGTAGGTAAGTAGTTCTTAGTATCATTAACATAACAAAAGAGGTTCTAGATACAAATGTATGCATTATTAACAAAAACATCGGCACCTATCTTATTACCTTGACTAACCACTAAAGAAACTGGAAAACATGAATATGAGTACCTAATATGATCGAATGTTTTACAAATTTAATGCAGGTACTAGTCAATTTGATGACGCTGTTGACATAGTTCATGACACTTGTTGCATATTTTTATTGGTGTACATTAAAGAGTTGTTATTTACTTTTCAAAAGAACCAGTAGGTACCTAACTACCTACTACAGCTAAAGAAGTGGAGAAGGATTCACCGGAAACTTGTACATAATGATTTATGATATAATAAGCATGAATATAGCCCTGACCCCAGATAAACAGCTCAGGATGAACGGGAAGTAAGTTAGCGCCCAGAGTAAAGTTTGTCAAACGAAACGAGAAGACAAACAAAGGAAAATCTACTATCCTTTTCTTATCAACCTTCCAGGGTACATGTCTTTCGTTTGGTGCCCATATATTTATCTCGTATTCATACACAAACCAGTATTCCTTTTTAGAAACAGGCTTAGGTACATATTATGTTTAAACAAGAAAAATTTCTAAAATGGATCGACTTACAACTAACGAAAGTTAAAGCTTTAAATACTTATCTAATACTCCGAAAGCCTTGACGTTACAACATTTCAAAACTGGCCACTTAACCACTTTTACCTGGTTCCAGAACATTCGTAGTGGACCTACCTACTCGTACAAAATAAGTCCTATTAAACTTCTAGAATTTTCTTTCATTTTATTGCGAGGTTCATCAGGTTATCAGAAAGCTCTTATTATGCATGAATTGAATAAAATCCATGCCAGTAAGAGAGGAGAGGCTGAGATAAGTTAAAGAGATGTTGTACATAATTAGCATAATATCAATATGTAGTTTTAAGGGTACTCAGAACTAACCAGCACATAAAGATAAATCAGATAGATAAAGATGAATAAGAAAAACCAGATCACCTCAAAACTTATCTTGGAGTGCCATAACGCACTGGAACGCGTTACGGTACTAAACCACAACACAGTGACACTTCAATGGATTAAGGGGCACAGTGGCTCACGTGGAAACGACGCAGCGGATGAACTCGCTAGGAGGGGTTCTGACACGAATCCCATTGGACCCGAGCCCATTGTACCCATCCCGTTTAACCAGCTCAGGAACTGGTTAAGGGAACACACTCAAACTCAAGCGGAGATTTGGTGGGCCTCGACGCCAGGATGTAGGCAATCCAAGGAGGCTATGCCATCCTTGAACACGAAACTGACCAAGCGCCTTCTGCGCCTGGACAGGGACAGCCTGAGAATGGTGTCGGGGACAATTACCGGGCACTGCTCACTGAACAAACACTTACACACCCTAGGTATTACTGACAGCCCCCTATGCAGAGCGTGCATGGAGGCGGAGGAGACGGTAGCGGACGTGCTCCTTAAGTGCGTTGGCGTTGCCCAGACCCGCTAAGAAATTCTCGGAACACCAGAATCCCTTGCGGACGTCCTGAGTAGACTCGGAAGTTTGATCTGTTTCTGGAAGGAGGTAGGATGGTTGGAGTAACCGGCCGCTATGGCTCACGTACAATGGTCCGTTTTAAGGACTAAGTGCGGAAACCAAACCCCCTAACATAGAACATAGAACTTAAATCAGAACTAACCAGCACATAAAGATAAATCTCGGTTGCCTACTTGATAAAACGTCAATTGAATTGAAGCATAGCTTGACATGTGACGCAAAAATATAAAACGCCTAATCTAATAACTTGTTTCTTAATTTGAGAATTAGACTCGTAGAAAACACAAAAGTGAAGCCAAATATCGTAAATGCGTAGAGTTAGTAAGCCTACCAGCAGAATTAGGTAAATTAAACTAACAGGCTTTAAATTTATAATACCTACCTACTCATACAGCTACACCAGATTTCGACGTTAATATATACGATTTACATGTTACATATTAATTAAGTACGGAGTTTTGTATTTTTCACTAATAAATAGTAAAGCAACGAGAAATATTAAGCAGCCATAAAAACTTTGGCATGCTCTCCAAAACATATTTACCTACGTAAATGTTTCTCCAGATGTCTGGAAACGTTAAATAAACATACATTTTGTACAAGAATATCTACGTATTTTAAAGGCAAGATTATTTTCGATAAATGATTAATCAATGTTAATCTTATAAATTTAGGTTTATGTTCGATCTCTTGTAGTGTTTTGTGAGGTCCAAAGGTGGAGCACATATACAACATGGTTTCAATAGGCATAATAAACCCAGTTGATAAATAAGAGAACACACGATAGACATAAGATAACTATATTAATTTATGAAAGACAGATTCAGGCGCTTGAGATAGAAGTAACTCAATTCTTCATCATTAAATAATTCCTGAAGTGCATGCTTTTAAACAAATCACATTAGTCTTAAAATTAATGGAAATGGTACAAGCCTTTCTGACTAAAGATAACGCAAATTTTCCAATTTCATGCTCGAATGCAGCAATAGAATTAAACTTCAATTCGCGTAATCTATTACAATTTCATTATACTTACAATTGTGAATGAATGTATACATATAAGGGCGACTAAGCGCAGCACACAAAGAGAGAAAGTAAATAATGAGCCACCTTGGAAATCTGATTTAAATATATTTTGTTTCCTTACAAAATAACAGCGTCATTCAATAAGTCCGCAAGACAAAGCGACTAGATATTTGATACAAATAAGTGCTAGCTTTTGCATTCGTCTCATGAAGCATTGGTCCAGTCCAGATTGAAACTGAATTCGATTATACTTCAAACATTAAGTATGCAGGTACCTAAAGACATGTTAATGTGATCTGAGTTAATTGATTTCACTAAATTCTCAATTTATTTTATCAAACCTACCTTCATTCTCAAATCAAGTCAATAACTCCGCTAAAAAACTTCATGACGAGAATATCAAATAAGAGTTTGGAATGGAACTTATAAAACGTGTGGAGGTTATGGTGGTATTAGCTAGGTACTTACTATTAATTAATGAATGATCGAAACCAGTCATCGGTGACAGTGACCAGTGTAATGCGTAATTTCACCTACAATACATGAACATTTAATTTTTTTCCCTGTGTACCTATTCATTGAAAGCATTATTTATTCGACACCACAAAACTTTGGCCAACACAAACCAACATTATATTAAAATAATAATAAAAGGAAAAACATTAAGGTGCCATAAGTAACATTGATTTTTTTTAAATCTACAAAGATTTAAACAACTAAATTATATGTTTAATCAAAGAAAAATACAAACGGCACAACATAATATGTACGAGTAAGAACCAGACAAATGTAGAATTGAAGAAGTTTATTATGATGGATGACACTGACATAAGTAGGGAAGAAATAGTTGCAGCCTTTCGACTTCGTTCGGTTAAACTATAATTAACCAGTTGTCTACCTAATGAAGAAAGTTCCTTCTTCTAACTGCATAGAATGTGGTGTAGCAGAGTAGATAAGAGTGACATTGGCATTTTGGCAAAACCATTTTAAATAAAGATTAAAAAAAAAACTGTGGTTGGCTTAACCTTTAGTTAGTCTCGCTAGGTCTAGGTACTTTGCGTCGATCCTCAAAGTCATCATCTTAGTTTTTGATTAAGACTCTCTATCCTGGGCGCTGTGCCTTGCCGAAACACATAGGTACCTCAATCTAATATGTATTATATTATCACTGTTTGATGAACCAACTTACTGAGGGACCAATATTGCATCTTTGGACTCTGGCGTCTCTGCTGAACCTCTTTGTATCTCAAGAGATAGCCCGTGCCAAAGACGGACAAAGACAGGCCCGAGGAAATAACAAGAAAAAGAGGACAGGTACAAAGTACCAAGAATTAAAGAATAATCAAAAAAGGAAGGAAATGAACTATTGGAATACGATAAGAATTTTACTAGGTAGCAAGTTCCTATTTGCTGGAAACCTTTTTTTGTATTTTATCATTTCAAAGTAAAACATGCCAGTTACAAGCTTCAGTTAATTCGCAACAAACTTTTTCAACTACTCGTAACAGGTTTTGTCAAAAACTAAAATGAGACCGAAATAACTAGAATATAGTACAAAAGTGAGGCCACGTGGTGACAAGTGATGAGTGATGTGATGAGGACGACAGAGTATGACGATGAATGCCGCAGCGTAGGAAAACCAGTCTTATAAGCTTTCCTGTTGTTTTTCATTGAATTAGGTAGAGTTTGGGATTGATTTCATCGTGTCTATGTTTGTTAAGTTACTAACTTATTATAAGACCTAAACTTTTTACATTGTTTTGTGTGTTAGCACTGAGCTGATTTTGACTGCTCTTATTAAGTAGGTAGATATGTGTTAATTTTTTGAGATTAAACAAGACTGGGAGTAAAGCTGCGGGCGAAATTTAATATATATATAATACTAGCAGGTGCCCAGCGGCGTTGCCCGCGCGGATTCCCTTTATTCCCGTTCCCGTGGCAATTTCCGAAAATCCCTTCTTAGTGGTTGCCTACGACATATTTAAGACCCCTAAGTACATACCATATTTCAAATAGCGGGTGCCCAGCTGCGTTTTCCCGCGTGGATTCAGTTTATTCCCGTTCCCGTGGGAATTTCCAAAAATGCCTTCATACTGGTTTCCTACGACATACCTATCAGACATCTTCATACCATTTTTCAAGTTCCTAGGTGTTATCGTTTCGGAGTAGAACGTATTTCTCTTTTTAACCAGTTTTTTTTATTTTACCGTAGGAATGAGATATTTTCCTGGAATAAAAAGTACCCTAGATGTTGATCCGGGTACTCAGTTATCTCCATACCAAATTTCATCAAAATCCGTCCAGTAGTTTTTGAGTGATGCGTGCACAACCAGACAGACAGACAGACAAAAATTCCAAAAATTGGTGTTTCGGTATCTATATCGATAACTATATACACTACCGCTAAAATTTTCAAAAAATATTTAATGTACAGACACGGCCCCGTTAGAGTTTTATTATATGTATAGATATAATAATAATAATATAATAAATAATAATATATAATATGTGGGAGGGCGAAATTTAGTAGATAATAATAGTCATCCAATTATTTGACATTGGCAATCATACAGTTGTATTGAATGCCCTCGATCCGTTTTAATATCAACCACATGTAAGTACCTATATATTTTAGTTTCGTTTTAGACTTTGACACTGACGGTTTTAGATAAAGATTAAAATAACGGCAACAACCCTACTTTCTAATTTCTTCAGATATCGCTTGTCAGTTGGTATATTTTTGTTCGTCCAATCTAAATGTTATTGTAATTTGTTCCAAACGGTATACAGAGTAGATACTATTTTATGCCTGTAGACTAACAAAACTAATATACTTACTGTTTATTTGTTTCAGATCGCTATTGATGGCGTTCCTCAGCATACACATCCAGGCTGATTGGTACACATATTTCTGGCTCATATACTGCAAAATCTACTCAGCCATCATATGGTTGGTTGGTAACCACTGCCGCGGGACTGATAAGAGTCGATCCGTGATAACCACTGGAGCTGGCGGCCAGTTGCCTTCAGGCCTTCACAGAGTGCGCACGCGTCGTAGGAAGCCGCAACAGCAGCACCGCAATAAACACATAGTCGCGTTAGCAAGGAGACCGTCTTTGAGGAGAATAGTTATGGCACCTGGAGCAAGCACTGCCCACGCTATGATGGAGGACAAGGAGAAGGCGCTTCACAGAGCCCTAGCATCAGGTGAGACCACAACAGACAATCGATTGAGTAATCGTATACCTTAGGTACTACCGTTATATAAACTATTGTTAAGCCTTAGCTTAGTCCATATCTCACTGTTTTAAGTCTTTGTTTAGGAATGAACGAAAATTCTGAGAAATTTTTAGTTGGCGTGTTTTTCCTAAAACTAAAACGTGTTTGAATTTTATTTTCTAAATTCAGCCGATGAAGACTGAAAAAGATTTCTCTTTTTAAACACTGGCCTGAAATTGGCTCTCATTTTCTGGACCATTCCAGTCTATATCGAAAGATTTAATGTTAATTTCGTATTCGGCAGTGGATGTTTGATTGATTCATTTGCGTGTCTAATGCATCATATTTTTTTTAATGACTTATTTACAACCATGCGTTTCCATTTCAACAACCAATAATATAAGTAGTCGGTTGGTTGTATGAAAAGGCAGTATTAAACTGGAATTTGAATTTAAAAAATGAATAGCAATAGGAAACATTCTCTTCCGTAAAACAGTTTCCTTGTTAGATTTCTGGGTGAGGTCATAACAAGAAAGAATAAATGATTAATTATAGAAGCTGATCTAACAAAAAATACTGATAGTTGTAGGTAGTAGGTACCTAACTACCTAAACATCAACTTCTTTAAAAATGTTACAAAAAGTAGGTAAGCATTAGTATCAAGGGAAACTTATTGAATGATTTACAAGAAACTACCAAAACAGTTCATACTGTAAACAAGTTTTGAAATGCATAAACAACACGAAAAGGTGCAAAGTTCTAACGAGAACAGAATAATATAATCATCCGTGTAAATTAAACTCGTTCTTGGCAATAAACCAATACTCATATAATATATCTATTATGGCAATGCCGATCTGATGTCGATAGGTCTGTATCTATTGAAAATAAGAGTATCAGGTCATACAAAATATAAAAAAGCTCAATGCACCGTAAGTTAATTTGTAATTGTGACTGGCTGGTGAAAGATCACAGTTTTTATTGTGAAGATTTATTGACTATCACTGACACTTGACGTTATTGCCAGCTTTAGATAAAAAAAGTCGTGTGAATGCACTTTAAACTACAAAGGCGCAATCGCAAAAAATGCGGAAGTCTCAAAACCAAACCAAACAATAACAACAAATCGAAAATAGCCTTTGGTCACCGCATTGAGTTGTTGCATTTTGTTGCTGTTATTTTGGTAACAGAGTTAACTGATTTACTTGAGAAGGCTGCAAACTCTTCGCTGGCGGTGCATCATCTGGCAAACTGCCAGGTTCTTTGTCAATGGTCTCATGTTGAAACACGCACCAATTTTCAGTTTTCACGTGAGAATCATGGTTACAAAACGTGAAGGGAATTAGTTAGGTAACGCCACAGACCAGTTTAAGTTTAGGTCGTACATATTGCACATAATTTTAAGAAACGCGCAGTTTCAACTTGATCTTTCTATAGGTAAATATGAGCTGATCTTCTGTAAAGATCACAAGAGATATGGATCATCAAGTGAGTGCTATAGCATAGTACACTGATTGAGACAGATCCGGTCCAATCAATTGCTCTGGACTCGTTGCTACTCTGGAAAAGGTTGGACTCTGCACTCGACGTCTGCTCGATGTGTCGGTGCTAGTCCAATTAAGACCGTGTATAACATCTTTTAATTGAAACGGTTAATGATTTAAGACTTTTAAGAAAGGAGATGCAGACGCGAATGAACAAATAAAGCCAGCAATCAAATCAAATCACTGAGTAAAGTACAATAACGATAAATCATTAATAAAAAAAAAACTAAAATTGGTCCAATGATATCTACAAGTAAGTAACTTGAACTATTGCCTAGAATATTAATAGTACCATCACGTTCCTTAATAATGAAAGATGCGATAATTTTACAATTACTTACCTACAAAGAGTGGAAGAAATGAGATATATTTCCAACCACGAGTAGGTACTATGATAGCAGAAGATCAAAAAGTGCCAAAGATCAAATTTATATCATAACGTGATGAAATGTCAAAACATTGTTACGTTGTGGTGAACCTACAATTACAGTCTGATTCGATTCATTATTACCAAATTTCATTGTTTCTGGCTACTTACTTAAAGTACCTAATTTGTAGAGTATTTATAATTTTGTTCTTGGCTTGTCTTGAAGGGTTTAAAATTCAATAGGCCAATAAAATAGTAATAATAACAATAAAAGAAATCGAAGTAGTAGCTAAAATATCCAAAAGATCAAATTATACTTTAAAAATGAACTCTTTTTTGTTTGTTTTTCTTTGTGTGTTCCTAACCATTTGTCCGATTGTGGTGAAACTTTAGGGAAGGTATTTGATAAAAGCGGTAACGAGCATTATTTTCATTACCGGGACCGGGGGAATATCTTAATTCCTACGGAAACGGGAAAAAATGGGATCTGTCCGGGCAACGCCACCGAAACCGCAAGTGCTCAACATAAAACATTGAACAGATAAATCCAACGATAAATAAGCAATACGTAAGTGGCTTCAGAAGCTCATTCAAAAACAAAAATAATAATACCTCGGATCATGCTATGTGACGTAGCCGGGCCACGCCTCCGCGACCGCGATTGACGCCACGTCGTCGTCCCCTACAAACATGTTATAAAATTTAAAGCAAGCACATTATATCACATTAAAATGCAATAACAAAACACTTAGTTAAGAAAACAATGTCAACTCAAAAATAGCAATAGGTTTCGATAAATCCAATTCATTACAAGTTTCAAATTATTCATGAACTACTGTTGTTTTTCGCTATTATCTTCACGTTTACCCCCCATTTTTTAAAAAGATATGGCAGTGTTGCCAGCTGCCATGGTCGTTATCTTTGCAAATAATATTCGTAATAAGTTTGTATAAACAATAAGTAAAGTACGAGTAATATATACTTCTTAAAATGTTATGCAAAAAATGCACAACTTTGTTTTTTTAAACTTTCATGTTGTTTATGGCTTTGTATTGATTGTTTCGTTATACGTATTATGCGTGCTACAAAACTTTTTTAATATTAGGTAGGGATGTTTATATCTGTCGTAGGTAGTATGTACGTAAGTATGTTCTTCAAATGTTGCAAAATATTTATACTTAATTAAAATGTTCCTCTAACTCCATGTGACCTTAATCGCCTGGAATAGAACGAGCTTGATGGAACATTCTTATGACATCAATCGACTAAAATTATGGATTCGATTTCTCATCAACTTCATTTGGTGATAGGTTATCATAATTATTATCACATTGTTTTAAGACGTCAGACAAAAATAATAATGTAAGAAATACATATTTGTTTTCATAATCAACTCTTATTATTAATAACAAGTTCTTAATTTTACTTCAACTGACAAATGAAATCTTAAGTTTACTCGTCACACTTGTAATCTTTATATAAAGTACAACGCACTTACCTGACAGCGATAATTGTCTTTTGATTAAATGCCTAATCATTTGATTGCACCTTTGATAGTCCTTGATAATTCTATTTGTAATAATCTTGTTATTTCTGTAGGTAAAAGAAAATTACACTTACAAATGTCAATAGTCAGGCAATTTAAAGTCGTCCGTATAGGTATAACATACACTTTACTACAGCTGGTAGGTGCCTGAATTAGAATTACCTACTGGGTACCTACCTACTTACCTACTTACACTAGAAAAGAATTTTAAATTTGTATTGATTTCAAAATCGCTACCATGATAAGTTGCGTCATTGTGTTTACGATTTTGTGAGAAATTTATAAACAACTAGCGACCCGCCCCGGCTTCGCACGGGTGCAATGCTGAATTTTCTTTGCTATAAACCTTGCGGAGCCCGAGACCTTTCCAACGAATGCAAAACCATGGAAATCGGTTCGTCAGTTCTAGAGTTAAATCGTCAGGAAGGAAAACCCGACTTATTTTTATATAGTAGACTAGCGACCCGCCCCGGCTTCGCACGGGTGCAATGCTGAATTTTCTTTTCTATAAACCTTGCGGAGCCCTAGACCTTTCCAACGAATGCAAAACCATGGAAATCGGTTCGTCAGTTCTGGAGTTAAATCGTCAGGAAGGAAAACCCGACTTATTTTTATATAGTAGATAACATAGAGTTGCAAATAGAAAAGTTAAGTAAGTACCTACATTAAAATGCGTCACCTGACTGACCTATAATCGGAAATCATCCAACTAAATGATTGCATGACTTATATGCGTGCGTTAGACGTCATTCATTCAAGCGAATGGTTAATACAAATGAAACAACAGATGTTCCCAGGAATGAAAACAATCAATTGAGCTTGTGGAGTTTTCCGTGCAGCAGTCGCACCACCTAAGTTTAATTACGGGATATCTAATTTGACCCCGCTTTATTGAGCAATAGACAATCATAAACATATAACTGTTAAATTCCATTCTCTATAGTCTATACCTACGCGGCGGCGCCCGCCATTTTGGGTCCCAATTCAAACCGCCAACGACAAACTGAAATTGAAATGGTAACCAAATGCCTTTTGACGATAGTTAGACCTGCTGGCATGACGAAGAGTAGCCTACAATCTTGTTTGTTGGATTGTGGCTAGGTTTTGATGTAGGTACTTTTCTTAAAAGTGCAGGTTGGAAGTAGAAGTAAAATTAACTCCCATTTTTATCAACAAAATGTTTTACGAACATTTCTCTATAAGTTGAATATGTACTTATAAGTTGCCAACTAAGGTCACTTAGTGTTCGCTATCAAGTATCAACATGAAGTCATTCATCCCCAATCAACGAGTGCATATTGCAGCGTGACCTGTGCAGAAATTTAGGTTCACTGCCATGTCACTACTTTTAGACACTAGTAGCACAGTTTAACAATCATACTAGTAGTGGCTGTAGTGGGAACAACGTTTTCTTTGATTTCTTCCATTCTCCCATTGAAAGAAATCTGAAATGTTGACAGCATAGCAGGGTCTTCGTAAAAAATAACAAAGTTTTACGAGTTTCGGGAGGTTGTTACCCAGTTTAGATCACAGATTTGGGTTTATGATCTTTATTCTTACTTTGTCCTGCATTCAAGGATTTGATTGCAAAGTTTAATTAAATTCTCTGTTAAGCTTTGTCATACACATTTTATCCTTTCTATGTGAATTTAAGTACATATTATGTGTTATATAATCGTATTTGTCTATATTTAGCTACAATAAATAACGGATTTGACAGGTCGCTGGAAAGTCACCGGTTGCAGACGATTGTCATTCTCTCGTTGAGATCACGTCCCTAAAAATAGCAAGTCACCATTGCCGCGCCTCTTCGTTCCAATTATATCCCCACAGCCGCTGTCAAAACATTGAAGCAATTTAGTAATTCCAGCATTAAAGCTGCAGCTTCCTTCAATTGCATTGAATATCTTCAATAAAGTTTTCTTTGTTGCTTAAGTGAACGCAGTCTTCTCATCGCCCTAGTCCTCTTGTGATTGGCCTAAGAAGGTTTGTCCATGCATGAGGTTAATCTTGCTTGAGGCAAAATAAGCCAAATTCGTTGAGCGTTTTGTGTTGGTCTTAACATAAGCGTTAAAATAAAACCTTCAATTTTAAGATAATCAGTTTATTTGCAGATTTCGCTTTATCAGATTATTCTAAGCATTTATTATTTCAGAGAGCAGTGATAGCCCGGACGGTTTAAGAGCCGGCCGAAAATCAGTGAGGCTCGGGTTCAAATCCTGGCATGTACCAATGAGTTTTTCAAAAACTTACGTACATATTTATCACTAGCTCGACGGTGAAGGAAAACATCGTGAGGAAACCCGCAGGTCTCAGAATTAATTCTGAGACATGTGTAAACAGACCCGGTCCGGCGATAGGCTCACCACCTATCACGTTTAGGGGTCCAATATATCTCGTGAAATGTGGGTATATCCAGTAATGGAATACCTCTGCCTACCCCCTCGGGGATAAAAAGGCGTGAGATTACATACATTTTATTATTTCAAGGTACTTTACATATATACTTATGTCTTCTGCCATTTTATTTCGTATTATCAACTTTGGTTACCTACGTTATGTAGGTACCTAACATCTGTATTCTTCCGTATAGATTGCTGTGGATTTGTTCCATAGTTAGGAATTCCTATATTAATACCCGTATCATTAACTTTCGCTTCATGTCTCGGCTAGATCTCGTTTCCTTGAACGTGTAGACGGGTACAAAGTCCATCTTGAGTGCTGGCATGCGTTGGACCGCCACGAGTCTTTATTACGAAACTCCGTTTTTGTTTTCCATTATTGCAAGCGTTTCTTCGTTAAATGGTAAATAATTGCAACCCAACTTTCATTGTTAGTCTGTTATTTTTGGTATGCAAATTTGAAGTTTCTAGACGTAATTATATCTCAGGTGAAGGAAGAACACACCGAATGATGGTTGAAAATTAAAAACATTGTAATTTTAAAGTAACTACATACCTACTATTAAATCCACGCTTTCAATTTTGTTTGCCCTCACAGCTTATCGGGCTGGCGCGGCGCGGCTTATGCAGTGAGTCAGTGACGTAATATTTGTACGAAACAAACAGTGAAGGCTCGGCAACAAGCAGCATTTTTATTGGTCGTTCATTTGTTTCGGAACGCCACTCAACTGCCAGCTCTTAACTTTTTTTGAATAAATTAGAAACGAACCTGTTTTCACACGTTCTTTGCAAGTTAATTGCCAATATGCCAACTGAGTTTTTATCGAAATGTTTGGGTTAATGTCCCAAAATCGCAGGCTGTTTATTATTTTGTTTTCTGTGAATCCTCCAATCGGTTGACCCGGATGAAACTAAGGTTAAAAGCATAATAAATAAATCACAGATCATGTTCGTTAAATATAAGTGTGTTATTTCTAGATATCTATACCGATATCTATCGTTTCATGACCATTTCTGTTTATTGCAACTAGTGTTTTCATTACCTAGATCTACCCGCCTTGATAAAAAAGACTTAGCTATTGCAAGTCAACAAGAGTTACAAACTTCTTTGTAATTAGCATAACCAATAATCTATTCAAAAGTTTCAATACTTTGCTTGCTATCTGACTGAGCATTGTTAGATATTTAGGTATTTATCAGACTAATCGGTCAGTTCCTGTTCATTAGATTAAATAATCAGTAAAACATATTTTAAGTCGTAGGTAGGTACCTAATAAATACTTTGGAATAGTCTACAATGATCGGTTAAGTCAGAATACCCACAAAGTCTGTCACCTGGATCATACCCTAGCTAGATAGATAGTACGTATGTTAAGTAGGTTTAAAATAGGTCGTCCTAGTTTTAAAATCTATTTTTTGTGAAATGTTCACGAAGAAATGAGTTTCCTGGTGTATATATTCTCAGAAGCTGTCAATTGTTTCTTGTTTTTCTCGGAAGATGGTCACTGTTCACTTAGAGATTTGTAATATTTTTTCCGTTTTCATTTTCTATTGTTTCAAATTACCTACAGCAAGTGCTTGTTTGTTCTAGTGTCACTGCGCACGCGCCGAATCAGCCAATTCGCACCGCTGCTCATCGCGCTGGTTGGGCTCCCGGCGAGAGGCAAAAGCCAGCTCGCTCACCGCCTCTCGAGGCACCTCAACTGGAATGGGGAGAGCACCAAAGGTAAACAAAACAACTGTTTAAATAATTTTAAAATCATTAATAGAAGTAAGAGTAACTACTCTTCTTCTAAGCATGACAATAACACACAATCATTATAAGTCTCACGCGGCCACGAGAATAGCCATGTGGGTAAAATATTTTCCCGTCATACAACCCAAACTACTACCTTACATTACTATGATATGGCATAAAGTGACTATGGGGATCATTAGGATAGTTTAAGAGTACGACAATTCAGACACAAATCTTTAATTGTATCATAGAGTACTCTATCGCTGTACCCACAGGGTTGATTGTTATGCACACAAATACATATAATTCAAACTAACTCAAACTTTGGCCCAATTAGGCAACACTGAATCAAGAAAAGTAATTGTTAAGTCTACCAATTAGCCGAAATAACCGAGAATTCGTCATGGTCTGTTGTCTTTCTGGCATACCACCAAGGTGACGAGGTGGATTAATGTTTGGCCATACCTGAAGTTTTTGCGGTCTGAGAAAAAATTACAGAAATTAGACTACTCAATCACAATTACATATGATATACTATTGAATATCCAAAGAATCCTCATAAATAGATACTTCGCAGTTTCAAATGCAAGTACACAACAACGCAATGATTACAACACAGTACAACGTTAGTTAACCCTCGGTAAATACCACAATTTATTGTGTATCTTGAAACCCGTTATGTTGATGCCTTGACCTAGATGAAGGCACAGATGTCTGTTGTAGATCTTGAGTAGGTTCACTAATGGAGGATACATGAATAAATCGCAAGGTTTTATATATAAATGTCGGTACCCTATGCCCGATTAGTATGGTAGTGATTATCGTGTATATAATGTTCCCAAGTTCTTTAACTTATCAAATGTTTTGATTTAGAATCGTTCGTATCTTTCTTTGAAATGAATTTAGTTACTTCTGCTTTATTGACTTTCAAAGATAGTGACGCATTAGATTATTTCTTGTGAGAGCTGATTTAGCAATATCTCAACTATGTAGCAGATTAACTACACAACTATCATACTTAAAATGATAGTTGTGTAGTTAATCTCCAATTATGTCTCCAGGCTTCATCAATTATAATAATATCGGTGACCCAATTCCTTGAAGTCGTTCTAGTTACGTTTTCTGTCATGCGCTAATCGTGATTTCACTATTAAATTCTGTTAACATATTGGTTAAAGTCTGATAAAGTAGGTAATAATAATCATATAAACAATAAAGATATTGTAAAAATATAATGATTAGTGACCCAATTTATGGCTACTGCAATATCTATAGGTATAACTAATGTTTAGGCTTGGCTCAATTATTTTAAAGTTGGCTTTATCAAGTCAACAATCGTATTTACGACCGATATCCTAAAATTCTCGGTTTCAGTCAGTTCTATAACTGAGGACTGTATTTCAGTGTTCGACTGCAGCGAGTTCCGTCGCCGGCACATGGCTTTGTACGGTAGCCACGACATCTTCCGTGCTGACAACCAGCAGGGCTCCGCTATTCGCCGGCAGAGTGCCCGTGAGGCCGTGCAGGACGCCGTGCTTTGGCTGAAGGACGGGAATAGCGTCGCTGTAAGTACCTTTTGGACCTATTTTCTTCTCCAGACTTATTTCTCCACCAAGGGTGCATAAATGGAGCTTACATCGATATATAAAAGAGTTTCTGGTTTTTACAACAATGTCCAGAGTGTTTACACTAGAATGTAATAGTTTTTTTCTTTTGTTATTGATGGTATTATTATATTATAAAAAATGTCACGTTCTATCCACTAAGGGGTTTGCAATGTATTTTTCATAAGTCAAAACGTGATTTTAATAATAGCGTCATGATTATGCCCTGGGTAACTAGTTCCGATGTATATAGAAATGTTGTTTGTTGCTTTATTGATTTTCTTTATTGCCTTACCTTGATCTTTCAAAGCTTTCCTTGTTGATAAAAAAAGGCTGATACCATTGTACTTATTTTTAAATATCTTTCCATCCGTATCTGACTCATTCAACCTTTTGTATATGTTTTATTCAAGGGACAGTCGCTTATAGTGAGTCACGTCACGATGCATAGCAAAATAACAATTTTGCTAGCTGTATGGTTTAATGAGTGAATTTCTCAAGCGAAAATTTTACGCGTCCGGGCTGAAAACGCTGAGAAGTTTTGCAGATAATACCACGATTTTTTTCTCAAGATTAAAGAAACGTGTATCTAAATGAAGGCCATATTAATTACCTTTGTAAAATTATTAGTCTTAAAGAAAAAAATCTGTAAACGGCGAAATTCAATTTCTGTGCCTTGTCCACAATTACTTTAGTACAATATATTCACCTCTCAGGAAAATAATCTCCAATAAATATAAGAAAATGTATTTTAATTGTGTTGAGTATTACACGTTCTACAAGAAAAACAATTAATTAAAATTTTCAGACCCACAGTTAATTAAAAAGTATCACAACTAGTTATGTTCGAGCGAAACTATCAATTTCTGCGGTCATTTTGTCTCGCCATTTCTTACTTCCACTGATGAGTATACAAGGATAGTAAATTTCTCCCCCGCAAGGATCAGGTGTGGGCTTACGCGCAGTGGGAATGGTGGTGCATCAACTTGCTACGTCTTCCCACCAAAAATTAAAGTACACAATTTAAGTTTACGCGGAACGAAATTTTGCAATCTCTGTGGTCAAGTGTTGAATGGTTTCCTTAGGAATGAAAATTACGACTTTTATGCATGTTAATAACCCTTAGGTACACTATTAATATAAAAGTAGAAAACCGAATTAACCTTGATACTTTTTTGTAATTTTTGAATAAACCACATATTTCCAATTTCTGTGGGCCAATTTCTGCGGTTTCAGTGGCTGATTGGTGTCCACGGGAATTGCATAATTTCACAGAAATTGTACTAATCAAATTAATATTAATTTATAAGGGTTTTTAAAAGAAAGTTTATTTATTTCGAATTTATTTGTTCCTTCTTTGGGTGATCATTCCAACGGAGAAGTCTCGAAACACATGTTTTTGTGTAAGACATAGTAATAGCGAATTTAGTAAGAGCAATGAGAAATTCTAATATGATAGAATTCCGGATATAGTACAGCGTTGGACTCGGATGCCGCCAGTGCAGTAGGCTCGCAATATCTATCTGAAGCTTCACAACAACAGGATCTGGATACAGCATTGAATTCGGATGCCGCCAGTGCAGTAGGCTCGCCATCTCCATCTGAAGCTTCACAATAAGAGGATCTGGATACAGCATTAAACTCGGATGTTGCCAGTGCAGTAGGCTCGCCACCTTAATCTGAAGCTTCACAACAAGAGGATCTGGATACAGCATTGAATTCGGATGCCACCAGTGCAGTAGGCTCTCCATCTGAAGCTTCACAATAAGAGGATCTGGATACAGCATTGAACTCGGATGCCGCCAGTGCAGTAGGCTCGCCATCTCCATCTGAAGCTTCACAATAAGAGGATCTGGATACAGCATTGAACTCGGATGCCGCCAGTACAGTAGGCTCGCCATCTCCATCTGAAACTTCACAATAAGAGGATCTGGATACAGCATTGAACTCGGATGCCGCTAGTGCAGTAGGCTCGCCATCTCCATCTAAAGCTTCACAGTAAGAGTATCTGGATACAGCATTGAACTCGAATGCCGCCAGTGCAGTAGGCTCGCCATCTCCATCTGAAGCTTCACAATAAGAGGATCTGGATACAGCATTGAACTCGGATGCCACCAGTGCAGTAGCCTCCGCATCTCTATCTGCAGCTTCACAGCAAGAGAATCCGGATACCGCATTGATCGCAGATACTGCCAGTGCAGTACGCTCAAAAATAATCTCCTTTATTTTGTTTAAGTTTTTTAAATACTTTTATGTATTCTAATAAGAAGTTATAAATACTACCTAATTAAAGTTATTTGTATTGTGACTGTTTTTTTCTTACACCATGACATAATTATAACATTTTTTTATCAAACAACTGGTATATGTTATTCATAAACAATTATTAACTTTATCCATCAGCGGGTGTAGTTTTTTTAAATTATTTACTAGCGATATTGACAGTTTAAGTGGACATACTCAATTTCTGTGGTATCATTACAATTTCTGTGGCACAGCAATTTCGGTGGTTAAAATAACTCTCCAAGTATTATAGTTATATAATCCCCTTTTAAAAAATGTATATAAAAGATGGATATTTTGCACTTTCATATAAAAGATTGCCAAAAATCCTGAAAATAAAAAAATCCTCGGAAATTAGGAAAAAAATCCACTTGTTGAAATTGACTCTAATCCATTAGTCACTGTCGCTTCTTTATAAAAACAACTTAATCAATCAATACGATAGTTTTGTTCCGCCTCGGTATTTCTATATATTGAACGTCATATACTTCAAACTCAGTGAAACGTAATGTATGTAATTGTAACGTACTTATCACAGAATGTCATAGATAACGCAAATCCTGTTTACGCGTCTGAAGTTTAAGCAAAGCATTCTAATTAGCATGACCGGTCGTAACCTCAGGAACTGTATTTCCAGTAAACAATTATCTAGAACTCACATAATGAATACAGTTATTTACTTCCAGATCTTCGATGGCACTAATATTACACGCGAGCAACGTCGGGAGCTGAACGAGTACTGTCTCTCTGATATGGGATTCAGGATCCTCTTCATCGAATGCGTCTGTGAGGACCAGGAACTCCTCGAGAGGAACATCATTGAAATCCTTCATTATTCAGCTGACTACAAGACCATGAGTGAGGAGGAAGCCGTTGATGACCTGAGGAAGAAGTTGGAGCACTACATGAGGCAGTACGAGCCTATCGACGCCAATGCGGAGAACATCAGCTTTGTCAGGGTCGAGAATATGGGAGAAACGGTCACTGCTCACAAAGTTGCGGGCCAAAAGGAATCTGGCATCCTTGGATACTTGTCCGGCCCGAGGGGTCAGCCCCAGACGTTGTACTTCACGCGGGTAAGAAAACCTATTGTTTACATTACTTGAACTTTTCTGATGGGTTTATCAGTTATCACTTAATGGTTGTAGATATAAACTTGTTTTTTGCGTTAACATTCACCCGATACGGTGTCAAGTGGAAATCTGTAGCTGTTTACTTTGAATGGAAATTTTTCAGCTGTACAAATGTGTTAGTCACGAATTATGTTCTATCAAATTCATTAATGCATGAATAATTCGCGTTTAAGTAGTTGCTTTGACTCCCTATCCATTCACATTTGGGTATTTGAATATCAGTAATTTTATTGATAAATCGTTATCCAAGAACAGAAACATTACATCATTTAATTATTGTCAACTGCAAATATATCGTCAACATACTCTTACATTTATAGAACGTAAACATAACGCAATTATAAGTCATTGTTGGCCAACAGACTATACATACATAACCAAGGTTTTATTTTAGCAATTACTCGTATATGCCTTTTGTGCTGAAGCTTTACATAATTCATGAATCGATCATTCAAGCCATACAATCTTCTGTATTTGTACAAAGGTGAACCGAAAGGATGTGTCTCTATAACTCTTATACATATTTTATGACGAGCCTCTTAATTATTACGTATCATTCACATTGGTGTTGAACTGTATTTATGTATATGTAGGTACACTATAGGAACTAAACGGGCCTGTTGGCTCAGTTGGTAGTGACCCTGCCTTCTGAGCCGGAGGTCGCTTTTTCGATCCCCGCTCGGGGCCAACGTTTGTGTGCATGAGCATGTTGTCTTCGTGTCTGGTCGTTTGATATTTATAAGCATGTTTATCAGTTGTTTAGTACCCATAGTACAGGCCCTGCCTAGATTTTGACTAAATAACCGTGTGTGAGTTGTGTCACAAAAAAACTTTAACATTTGACTGAACCTTCAAAATTTTCCTCCAGCACGGAGAGAGCGAATACAACGTGATCGGTCGCATTGGAGGCGACGCAGCGTTGTCTCCTCGCGGGGAGCTGTATGCGCATGCGCTGGCGGGGCACATGAACGCCGTCGCGGGCTGCGAGCCGCTCTCCGTGTGGACTTCGGAACTCCGGCGCACCAAGCAGACGGCAGCTGAGATTCGCGCGCCGAAGCGGGCTCTGAGAGCTCTCAACGAGCTAGATGCTGTGAGTATCTTTATTTATTATAGCAGACGCCCAGCGTCCTGTTCTTCCCGTTCAGGTCGTAACTTTAAAAATTAAGTACTTCCTAATGCTCACTTATGTTACTTAAGGAAGCTTTGTGTAACATTTCATGTTTCTAGACAAAGAGATTTACCGTCATCGATGACTCTTTTAGTTTCTTCTTTAATATATTATATATATAGAAGATAGACTAGTCGAAGGTGTTGAGGGTTAGGTCCAGATTTACACCGTTAAATGGCATCATTATTGCTAATTGTTATTTGAGTACTGTGTTGCACTTATCTGTCTGGATTATTAATATGCTAAGTATTTGATTTCATACTGAATCTTCTTTCGTTTTGGGCTAGTAAGCTGAACACTAAGAATTTAGTGAAAATATTTACCTATCCTTAATACGAGGGCGGGATGACAAGTAGCTAGCCTCTGCTATTTAAAAAGTTAAAATAAAAAAAATATATATTATGTCATTTTTAAATTCGTGTCTCTGGACGCCAGTGTTCTAAATTTGAATTTGGTGGCGTGAAAATTTTATAGATTTTTTGTCATTTGAAAATAAATTTCGTCAACTGTTTTTAAAGAATCATCATCCACTGTGTTAAAACTATGGCAAAAATCAACGAATTGAAGTATGATTTGCTGCCTCACCAGGCGATATAGGTGGGCTAGTGAGTGGCTGCTACTTCAATTCGTTGATTTTTGCCATAGTTTTAACACATGTGTGAACCTTAGCGTTGTGTTGGTGGATGATGATTCTTTAAAAACAGTTGACGAAATTTATTTTCAAATGACAAAAAATCTATATACATTTTCACGCCACCAAATTCAAATTTAGAACACTGCAGGCGTCCAGAGACACGAATTTAAAAATGACATATATTATTTTTAAATTTTAACTTTTTAACCCTTAAACCCTACCAGGGGGTCCAGCAAACCCCAGTGACAAAACTTTTGTAAATATTTTTTGAATCATAAAACTAACAGGCCTGTGGTTCTAGGTATTCTCAAATGGCGTGGTTTGCCCTCTTGTCGTCCGTCGCTGTCAGGTGTTAGAGCTGTGTGGGCTGAGATTTTGCAGTTTTCGGGTCCGTCAGACCCCAGGGTAGTGACTGCGTACTATTTTGGACGTATACTTTATCGAGTTTTGTATGGTGAATATAGTGTAGTAATATGAAATACTTTCTAACTGGCAAGTTGTATTACTTAATAAACTATCATAGAACAATATTAATGTTTTTGTAAGAGACATGTTAATAATAATTTTATTTTACATATTTTAGTAGTGTTATTTCTTTGAAGGACCAGGATATGGCCAATGGCAATATTTTATGGCCTCTTGAACATAGTAGACGTCAAAACTTATGTTCTTTTTAAAATTGCTACTAAATGTTCCCCAAAACGCCGGCATTTAACAAAAAAACTTGTCATAGCACTCATTGCTCCTCAAATGGAAGAACGTTTGACTTGGCCAACTTTGCCTACAAATCTTCGAATACTCTTGGAAGGTATACTGCAAAAGAAGAGACCAGTGGTTGAACAAGGTCTTAATCTTGCTACAAAAAAAATATGTGCTGTATGCCCTAGAGGTAAAGATCGGAAGACCAGGGTTTTCTGCAGCTTATGAAAAAATCCACTCTGCGGCGAGCATACCGTGCCAATGTGTCAAGAATGTCTACAAAAAGTTGCTTTAAATTATTTTTGTTTCTTTTGAAGTGTATATTTCTAATAAAGAAAGCCGATAATTAATACGTTATTTTATTTCAAAGATACATGTCAAAACTTATTGGGGTCCTGTAAACCCCAGGGTAGTCTAAGTGTTTCTCCTAGGATGGGTAGGGTTTAAGGGCTAAATAGCAGAGGCTAGCTACTTATCATCCCGCCCTCGTAGGTAGGTACTTCAATAGCTTATGATTACGAGATCATAACAAATTGGATGCACAAATGTGTAAATAATGCATTAGCGAGTTGTGCGACGCAATTAAAATATCAACTAATTAATCCAACAAGCAGAACAATGCGGATTATACAGACCAAGTACGTTTTGCACTGAAGGCTAATTTTATCGTCACATATGCGTTAAAAGTAGATCACGGCAGCTTTAATGCATACTGTAGGTATATGTCGTAATATTTACTTACGTATTATAGGGGTTTGGTTTCTGAGTATAGGCATGTATGTTTATCAGATGTTTATAATTTATTAAAGTAGCTAGGTTAGAAAAGATACACAAAACGTCCACAGTCAAATAACAAAGGAAATAACTCGTCATTGGGTGGAATCAGGTGGAATGTAAACAGCACCCTATCTTCACCGTCACAGAGGCAGGTTCCAAATGCAGTACCCTAAAAAGAACCAGTGGAAACCAAGGGCAGCTCATTTTGACGTCACTAATAGGTACTATAAATTATGCAATGATTTATATTTGATACTACAGGCTCTGCCTAGTTTGAGAGTAAAGAACTGCGTGTAAACTATGTCCCATTGTACGAGTATATCGTCAACATTATGATCCGGAACTTGTGATATTATTATATTGATTACTGTTTTGATTGTTATTGACATTTATTGATACAAAGAATGAGATCTTAAATAATGATACCTAATAATAGGTACATATTCATAAATTTGTTAATCCGATAAATTATCATTAACACTAGATATCATTTCTTCTTTAATTACGATTATGAATTGTTTTGTTTAGAAGGGTAACTAAAGTCATCATACCACACAGAAACTTCATTGGATTCAAAAGCAAATTTTTATTTTATTATTTTTGGGAAGACTTACAAACTAATTTTGTGACAATAAATTTAGAAACTAAGTAACTAGTCAAGTTGCTAACAACAAGTCTCCACATAATAGCTGTTAAAAGTATCTACCTATATATCTACTAAGTACCTACTTATTGAGATTTTTTTAAATGTAAGTTCAAAAATTCAACTAAGTACAATAATAATAACTACAAACTTAATTGGGTGAGCAGTCTGGGTTACATATTTAACAAGTCTGTTGTTAATGCTCTTCTAACAAAAGATGTGGCGGTACAGAATAGAAGTCAAGTAGATACTCTACCGTCTTCTGATAAATGTCAAAATGATGTCATCATGGAAAAAAATGATTATCGATCCGGTTCATAATCGAGTTATTTGCTGATAATAGATAGGATCGTGAATAACATTACGTTCAGTCAATATTCACACAAAAGGCACATAAGAATAGTCTATTGTAACTGAAATAGAATATTATTGAAGGTATTAAGTATAAAATAAACGTATTTATTTCCTCGAGGTTATGGCTACGTAGGTAAATGACGGAAATAATAAAGTGTATGATTTTATAAAGAAGGCATAGAGTAAGTAGGTACATAGTCATTGCAAAAAACTATTTTACTACCTATTTAATTTTTAGAATGTTTCAAATCACAACAAAATTCTTTATTATACTCTTTTCTCTGGGTTAGGTTAGGTTTCTTATGAAGGCGATGTGCCAGAACTGAATTGGCCTCCTGGTCACTTTTCTAAGGCAGAATACCTACCCAACACACCTACATACTCCATGATACCTAGATTTGCCACTTGCTCGGTCAGGTTTCTTTGTGAGAATAAGAAAAAAGTAAATCCAATCGTAAACATAATTCAAAATATGGACATTCAACCTTGATACTGCCTGTGCATTCCAAACACGTTGTTGTCCATTTTGTTTTGCATCACATTACGTATGCTCTTGCACGTGTATTATTTAATGATATGAAGACTATTTATTATCGACGATTTTATCCTGAAACTACAAAGTTGGCGTTGGTTGTTTTATCTATTGCGACCTACATCAATCAATACACGACCATCAACGGTAATATTCCATTGACGACATCGAAAAAGTAGGTAGGTACCTACTCATCGACTGTAATAATAATAATAATAATAAAGCCTTTTTTATCCAATATACAAATTGTTATTACATGCATTTTAAATCACTATCCTAATCAATCAATCGGAACCCCTTCTCGGGTATAAGCCTCCTCCAGCTTTTTCCAAACGTCTCTGTCCATTGCTTTCTTTGTCCATTCGCATCCTGTTATAGCTTTTATGTCTTCTATCCATCTTTTTTTGGGACGCGTCGACTGTAAAGTAAACATTTATTCAACCTATACCCACTTGCGTCAAAGCTTGTTTAAAAGTCCTAACCCTAGTAACTCCATCACTTCTCTAAGACAATCTTCGAATATCCGAAATCGTCTACGTCAGGCAGCAACAGCATTTTGTTACCATTAAACCTTCAATTTACGGACTTTACTTTACAACGGACTTTAGCGATTTCAATTAGGACCCAGAAATGGTCTACCATTGCTAAATAAAGCGACGCCAAATTAGATAAACCTGAAACATAAGTGGTATCGTGGTGGAGGTTTGATGCCCTAAGCAATCTTCCCCTGTAAGCCCCTATCCTTATGTGAACTACAAAGAATTACCTAATTTTAAAAAATGTTAATGTATCGTAGGTAGAATATGTATACATGTGGTGTTCCTTCTGCACTTATCCCATGCTAGGTGGAGGTTGGCAAAACATGATTTCCCATGTTGTCATAAGATGCCAAATCGAACGTCAACGACAATTTCAAACACGCGGATTTTGAAATTGCTTTAACTTTCGTGTGCTCGTTTTTTTTTCTCGGTCGTCTCTGATGCTTCCTAGACGGGATGCCCTAAGTAATTGCTTAAATAGCTTATCGGCTAATCCAGGACTGAATATTATCGTTATTTTTTTACTCTACGATAACGTAATAAATATTTTTGTATTATACAATAGAAACTTAGTAAGTGACACTTCACTCTGCCATTGAGCTACCTATTTAAAAAAATACATAAAGGTCCTACCTATTAATGTTGCAAGCAAGATGCAAGTATTCAACTAACTCTACGTAAATTACAAAAACCCAGTCAGTTTTACCTACTAGACTTCTATCGTCTTGCTTGATCTTCGCGTTGACATTGATATGTTTTATAAATAAAATAGATAGGTATTTAACTCTCATAGTTCATTCACATTGTAAAGAACCATTGTTGTGACTCTTCCAACATTTTATTTCCTGACAATATTTCCATTGCCACGCCATTGTTCGAATTTCTATGGACATCTGGAAAAAAGAGAATAGACTCAGGCTTGAGTGCACCAAGACTTATCGACCGTTACAACAATAATCAAGTGCCCTAAACCTACTCATGCCATGTCAGCATATAGTTGAGATGTTTGAGTGAAAAAAAAAATTGATTTATTAGAAAGACGACCAAAAAACAATCAATAGATATTATTGCTCATGCATGATCCATTTGGCGATGAAGGTATGTCGTTTTGACGCCTTGTTATTGTTTTAACGGTCGTTTAGTGTTGGTGTCAGTATTTACCTGACTCCTGTAGTCAGTCAGAACTCAGAAGGTGATACTTCGCGTGTAAGTATTTTGTTGGAGCGGTGTCCTTAGATTTGACTGACACTCGGTTGCTGATGTCACCAAACAATATGGCTGACATGACGGGCCGGTTGGCTCAGTTGGTAGTGAGTGACCCTGCCTTCTGAGTCGGAGGTCTCGGGTTCGATTCCCGCTTGGGGCCAACATTTGTATGAACATTGGCTTCGTGTCCGGTCGTTTAATATTTATTCTAGTATTATTTATCTGTTATGTTCCTTTATGAATTCCTTTAGAGCCCGAACCCTATATCTAAACTGCCTAATTTCTCCACCAGGGTATCTGTGAAGGCCTCACCTACGAGGAGATGCAGGAGCGCTTCCCCCAGGAGTTCGCTTGGAGAGACCAGGACAAGCTGCGGTACCGGTACCCGTGGGGGGAGTCGTACATCGACATCATGACGCGTCTTCGACCGGTGCTCTCTGCGCTGGAGGATGAGGACAATGTCGTGGTTGTGGGGCATCAGGCCGTTCTGCGGTGCATGCTGGGGTACTTCCTCGATGCCAAGCTTGGTAAGTGTCTAAAGTTATTTAAAAAAATACCTATCAGATGTAAGTGTTTTTAACACGATTTGTATTGTATGGCACCCTAGTCGAAATGAGACCAAACGAGTAGCCATTGAGAAGTTTCATTATCCATCATGATATATGATGATGATATCAAATTATATAGTATTGTCATCATTGTCAAACAAGATACCTTGCAAAGTCTATACGACAATATTAGTTAGAAATTAAATTTGACTTCCAAGATATGTTTACTAGATATTATTTTATAAGATTGTCATATTCAAAATATTCGATATTAAATAACTAGGTCGTAGAGGTTTAACCTTAGGGCAGATTCATTGGTACCGAAATATTTACCTACCTACTTTCGTGACTCTTATTAAAGCCGTACATATTAGAAACCAAAGTCACAGAGGAATCAATGGACGGTTCACAACATTATAATCAATTTTATGTAATATATTATTTTATGCATCGTTAGAGCGTCATGTTTTCAGGCGCTGCACAACATAGTTAATACTTTTATTTGTTTTGCGATAAGGTTAAAATGCCAGGGCCTACCACTATTTGTTTATGGCATTATCTTAGCAAGTATCCTACTTTCACATCTATAAAGATTTCTTGTTTTCTTCCATTACTGAATTGTGGCATGACAATAACAAGCAAAAAGTTACTCTTGATTTCGCGCTTAAAATAAGTAGCAAATAAGTATTTAAGTATATAGAAAAACAAAAAATCCGAATGCCCATAAAAAGCATTGGAAATATTTTTTAAATATAGCTAATGATAATGACACTCCATAGATGACGACGAACTCAAGCGACACTAAGCACTTTAAAACTTGTTTAGGATTTTAGGATTACATACTTACAGTACACAACCGAAAATGATAAGGGTACCCTCGCTGGTGCAGTCTACAGGTACAGATATTTGATGTCCTTCTTCACGCTATATACACGTCGTGCTATGGCGTTAAGTTTATGTTCAACTTCAAGTTATAGTTTATACTTACCGTCCGATCAGGTGACTTAAAAATTTATAGGTGATTTAATTATCTTTTCAGACGAGCTCCCATACATGACTGTGCCACTCCACACTATCGTCAAGCTGACGTCTTACGGATACAAGTACAAGGTGGAGATGATCAAGATGCCCGTCGAATGTGTGGATACGCACCGTAAACAGCCCAATGTAAGTCTTATTAAACAATATTTAAGGTTATTCGTATGTGAAAACTAGCCAAGTCAGACCTTAGGCTACAATATATTATCCTAAGTTATAAGAAGAAATGATATCTCACTTCTTTTGTCGTTGAAGTCAACAACCAAGGCATAATATTGAACTTGGCTCTCATTTCACATTTATGTTTTTAATGGGATTCTCTTTACCAGCTTAGATGAAAGCAAAAAAGATAACCAGACTTAATTTCGGTATAATGTAGGTAAGTATATAATACCGAAATTAAGTCGCGATTTTTTGCTTAGATTATGACTAAAACGTCGACCTTCAATCATCATCATGTGTCATCTTACCTAATTCTTACGAATCTCATGTTACAAGTTTCTAAATGCTCCAAAATCATCAGACTTTACACGGGATGTTTACCTACGTCATCAAAATACGCTAATATTATAAAGAGGAAAGATTTGTATGTTTATATATTTGTAAAGAATAAACTCAAAAACTACTGGTCCGATTTCAAAAATTCTTTCGCCATTAGAATGCTACAATATCCCTGAGCAACATAGGCTAAATTTATCTCCGTATTCCCGCTGGAACGAGAACTACACGGGTGAAACCGCGAGGAACAGCAAGTAATATGTATTTTAACTCCAACCCTATTCATTGATCTATATGGAACCCTAGACCTAAATCGTCAGTATTATCATCATCAGATTTTCTGATTATCATCTAAAACAGTAACTCAGTCATCTACAATTACCGCGAATAAATAAGTCATCAATGTTAACATAAGAGACAAGGTTTTGTTTGATTAGCCAAACATGATTTGGATGAGATCCAACTTCTATAGGTACATAAAGCTTTATGTATGACATACCATACCGCTCATTTCTGAGACTCGTGATCAATAATATATTGAATAAAACAAATTACAATGATTTTCTTAGAAACATTAATTAACGAACGAAATAAACGAACTTAAATGAATTCCTTTCTTAATTATAAGCAATTAATTCATTACCAATTAATTATAAGGCTGTCCTATAAAAAAAATTTGGTACCTACTACCAAGAAACTTAAAAAGGTATTTTGGAAGAACTCCACCTTCATGTTAGGTATAAGTACCTACTTACCTGTATGTATAATGTACATTGTACATAGTGGCTAAATTTGCACAACTTTGTTACAGAACTGCTCAATAAACAGGACCACCGCAGACGCCCTGAAGACGGTCCCGTCCCACTACGACACCCTCCCCTCCAACCTATGGCAGAACTCGACCGAGGCACAAGTTTAGGCTCGACGGGCGGACCCTCGGGTCGCCGGTGCAAGCACACCATACCAGCATTACTAGGGTATCGAGTACCCTCTGATCACACGTATGGGTTAATCCAGGTTGTGAAATACCGTGGATAGAGATAACGCCGCCAACGCGTCTAGAGTCAGTAGCGATCGCCATATTCGTGAAAAACGGACATTGGTTTGAGTGAATTCCACACGAATTGTGTGCGTGTTGAGTACCTAGGCATAGTTTCTGTTTAAGATTAAATTGTAATTAGGTTGAGTGTGCTACGGTTATGCCGCGTTAAATAAATGGACTGTTAGATTTGTATTTTTATGTTCATGACAGCTCGATAATTGATAGGATGATTAAAATTGCAGGGACTCCCATAGTCTACGCCCAGCCTATATCAAATGTCGAAAATTTAGTAGAAAATGTCTAGCTCAATACTGATTTCGTACAAATTTATTTACACCGTGATGAGCGAATGAAATCTTCTAATTTACTATAAGACTGAAAATAATTGTTTCGATCATTGTCAACATAAATATTGAATGAATCATAATAATAAGTATTTTATGCTTCCTTTACGTTATGAGAAGGTACCTAGATAATTATGGATCATGTAGTTGATTTTATTTTATGCCACTTTTTGATGTACCCACACTTGTTAGATTTTAAGCATTAGAATTTATTGCACGATATTTTAAACTAATAATTCGTTTTATATAAAATTTTATTTTACTGTTGCCATTGACTGTTCTACGATAATTTAATTGTTTCATCATGACAAGACTTTTTAATTATCGTCGATATGGTTCATGTCTACATTTAAGATAGTGTCAATTTTAATGCATAGGCAGTTTTGTTTCCCTTTTATCTGAAAGTAGCGTAATATAATGTCACTTGTTATTTGATAAGCCACATTTACCTATAGCTGGGATGTGTTGGTAATTGTGCTTTCTACTTGTAAAGGACAGTTAGTTACTTGTAAACTTACTTTTAGATTATGTGGATTGGAAGTACTAATTTTATGTATTCGACATTCGAACATATTTCGAATTATAAGTTTAATTAGCTACGTCTAAACTAAGTATGTAGCGGTCCCTTTGCTTGGGAATTGGGATATTGAAATATATATTCATAGAAATTAAATAGGTGCTAAGCAGATTATATAATACTAAATCAGAATACTGTATCGTCGAAATTGTTTGTAGACAGAGTTTTCGTATTAAATGAAATCTCTCACGTATTTTTATAATAAATAACTCGGATTAAGAAGGTTGTTTTATTTGTATTATTAATGACAGATGTTAATACTTTTTTCAATTATTTATTTGCTTTTACAGCAAACGTATTTTTTAGATTTCTTACAAAAGCAGCTTTTCATTGTCGTATGACATAGAGGGGGCATTGGGAATATTTTCATACAAAACTTTGAAGCATGTTTGAAGCAAGCGTCATGCTAGTATGAACGCGAGCTGTCACTGGGTCGAAATTGTACTACACTTATTCCACTTGGAATAACTTTTCTCGCTTCAAAATATAAATTTTCCTCGCTTTGTCCCCTCTATGCCCTATTATATTTTAATCTCTTTGTAGTGACGTAAGCATTAAGTACAAGTTGTAGGTCTACAACTATTACAATAAACTTATTCTGCTATTGGGAAGCTCAGAGTAGGCTATGTACCTGCTACTCCTACAAAGATTTATGGTAATTTTCGTAATTTCAGAATTGCTGGAACGTACAAAGATAAACAATAATTAATTAGATTTCATTATTAATCCGTTTCACAACTTATACAATTTTACAAATTACAATACCTACTCATATTTACAGATACAAAATTCAGGGGCAGCAGAATTCCACTACTAATAATTTTATTTTAAAATCCAAAGTAGGAATATTTGCGTCATATTATTATCAAATGATAATCACTTATTATCAAAACTTTTTTCGGATGGTATTACCCAAAGAGATTAAAATATAATACGGCATAGAGGGGACAAAGCAAGGAAAATTTGAAGCTAAAAGTTATTCCAAGTGGAATAAGTCTAGTACAATTTCGCCGCATGACAGCTCGCGTTCATACTAACTGACATGACGCTTGAGCTTCAAAGTTTTGTATGAAAAAATTCCCAATGCCCCCTCTATGTCCTATTATATTTTAATCTCTTTGGTATTACCTAAGCCTTTTTGATAAAATAAAGTCGTCGTTTTATTATGACAAAAAGCAATTCTGAACATTAAAAAAGACGTCCTTGTATTAAATTACCGTGTTTACTAAAGAGCAAAAAACACAAAAAAAATATAGTTTCTTGTATTTAACCATTTTTTTCAATGTTTTACTTTAAGGTAAGATATTTTTTTACTATATCTGGCTTAAGAACACTTATGAATATTTTAACCAATTGGGTATATTATCTAAGAAACCCGTACCAACTTCTCACCTTCCACTTAGTTTAAATGGCGATTGTGGCGACATACAGTCGTATCGTATCGAAATTAATTTACTGGACATCCCCACTGCCAGCTAGAAAGTTGGGACAGACAATGCGAACCAGTTCCGCTGGAGACTAGAGTCATTACCTGTTGGCCATCTATCACTTGAAGGTCGGAGTCGTGATCGTTTCAGATTAACATCTGCTGTCGCACGATACTGGCCGAATATAATTAGTGTGCTACTTTCGGGTGCTTTTCAGTCAGTCAGTTGGAATCATCATCACTACATAGTATAAAACAAAGTCGCTTTCTCTGTCCCTATATCCCTATGTCCCTATTTCCCTATGTCCTTTTGTATGCTTAAATCTTTAAAACTACGCAACGGATTTTGATGCGTTTTTTTTAATAGATAGAGTGATTCAAGAGGAAGGTTTTAGTGTTAGCATTGCACCCGTGCGAAGCCGGGGCGGGTCGCTAGTAAACTTATAAGTATACCTAGTTACTAGCGTGTTGGAAAAGTGTGATCTGTAAAGCCTCGGTCACACTACGCCGGGTGTTGTATCCTACTCAGGCTCGTGATCCAAGACAAAGGTCGATCCACCAAGTTCCATCCAAATTTAACCGTTATAATAAGTAAACGTAATAATAATATAATATAATCTCACGCCTTTTATCTCCGAGGGGGTAGGCAGAGGTATTCCATTACTGGATATACCCACATTTCACGAGATACATTGGACCCCTAAACGTGATAGGTGGTGAGCCCATCGCCGGACCGGGTCTGTTTACACATGTCTCAGAATTAATTCTGAGACCTGCGGGTTTCCTCACGATGTTTTCCTTCACTGTCGAGCTAGTGATAAATATGTACGTAAATTTTTGAAAAACTCATTGGTACATGCCAGGATTCGAACCCGAGCCTCACTGATTTTCGGCCGGCTCTTTAACCGTCCGGGCTATCACTGCTCTAAGTAAACGTATTTTATAATAATTAATTATAATTTCAGTACCTATTAAAAATGAACAGCGATGAAAAAAAATTAAGAGTTGCTGCTAACATTGATCCTATCATAGAAAAATATATAGTGTGAGATGTCTTAGGTAGGTGATTTAGGTACCTACCTATAGGTAGGTACATAAACTGTCTCAGTGTCTATATTACGCAACTATCTATTTATGAAGCAGTATTTAGGTTTACGAGCAGGATATTGGCATACGAAAACTTGTGTCGAAAGGCTGAAGGATCGCAAGTTTAATTGTTTCTATGCATTCGTTAGTAATTTGTGGATCTTTAAAATTAATGTCAAAAATATCCTATACTACTACAAGGGCAATATAATTATTTGCTTTTATCGCAGTCTCGGAAAAGGCTCTAATTATTTCGGTGAAATATAATAAGTAGGGTTTACAATGATCGAAATGGGAGAAATCGTTTTGTGTGAGTTTTCAGGTCGCTCAGTCACTCAGGTAATTGTATATTACAATAATATTAATTGAGAAGTAGTTATATAAAGTTGAAACACTGTTTGACGTACAAATTTACACGTAGATCTTCGCATATTTTTTGCCAATTTCAAGCAAAGCTTTCCTTATGTCCAAAAACATAAAGTCATTGTTTAAATAACATTATTATTTTTTGCTAAATCGGTTCTATGACGCAATGACAAAAACCACTCGATAGAACGACTCGTGACCCGTGCACCCACTGGGTTCACCCACCGGTGGGTATGATTAGCACGCTGTACATTGACGATTTTCTCAAATTAACCCAACTCTTATATGTTATTTACGACACCTAATGATTTGCAGAGGCAATGTAGTTTTGTAATACCTACGACAAGTTGAAACTAATGACACCCATTAAATACCCAGAAACATTAAAGAGCACGATAACTTTGAAAACAATAGCCAATTCAGTCAATACCTAGGTACTTATAAATAATATACTTATCAATAGAAATCTCGTAGGTAGACCTACATCTACACTAGGTAATATTATAAAGAGGTAAGTATAAACTTATTAGTAAGTTTGTATGAAGTTAAGTAGGTACCTACTTAATCTCGGGAACCATTTATTCGATTCTGGACTTATAAGTAGGTACCTATAGGTTCAACGGAACCGATTTCAATAAAATTAGGCGGATTAAGTCTATTATAGGTATCCTAGACACAGTCCTAGATACGTAGATATAGGTCTATGAATATTAGGATAGTTTGATCTTCGATCACGTAGGTAAGTGGAAACGTTATGTGAAACAAATCTACCTCTATACTAACAGGTAGGTATTACAAAGAGGTATATTTTTCTGTGTTTATAGGAGGTACTTAATAATAATACCTAGGTATCTGAAACTTCTAATAAATCGTCAACATAAAATCGTTCCAGTAATAGAAAAGTACTCTATTCTATTCCCTAGTGACAGACTTTATTGGTCCCGCATAAGAGTAATAAAATTAGAATAATAACACGAGACGTAAATGTTAATAAATCATTGACAAATGTTTTTTTCATAACAGTTCCATTGATGGGAAATTACATAACACGTAGTACCGGTGCAGCGGTTTATGTAATAAATAGTTCATTTGCTGTTCCCATTGATCAGTTCGGCGAGTGAGAGGCTGCGACCGACCGTGGCTTACATTGGTGACGGATGCTGCCATAGCCTGCCAGTGCGACCTGCCGACCCTCAGCGAAAATAGTGTACTCACACTCACATTGTCATACAAATCGTTAAGACGCGCACACGTTCGATTACCTCCGTAAAAAGTTCTATTTTTAAAATCCGTTTTCTAAATATTTTGTTGCCCGACTGCCTCATTTGAAAATGTGATCTCGGTTGATGTGTTTTTTTTATTATTAAAGTGGCAAAAGTCTTGGTGGGTTGTGTTTTTGGGGCAGCTACATCTATTAAAAGTGAGTTGGTAGTTAAAATTTAATGTGGATATAGGGATGAACGCTGACTGAGCAGTATTGAAATTCCAGAACGTAAAGCTTGTAAGCCGGTGCTTACTAGCATATAACATCAATTAGGTCTAACATGTGCATTTATTACCTACTAGCTAGGGGCTATAGATAGTGGAAATCTATCTCATTGTATGTATCATATTATGATTCAGTTTATTCCCGTTCCCGTGGGAATTTCTAAAAATCCCTTCATAGCAGTTGCCTACGACATAAAGACACCTACATAGGTACTTACCATATTTATTTCAAGTTTCTAGGTGTTATCGTGTCAGAGTAGTATTTATCTGTTTAACCAGTTTTGTTTTATTTTCCCGTGGATATGAGATATTTTCATGTAGTAAAAAGTACCCTAAATGTTGAGCCGGTTACTCAGTTATCTCCTTTCCTTTCATCAAAATCCGGTCAGTAGTTTGTGCGTGATGAGTGCACAGAGAGACAGACAAAAATTTCAAAAGTTGGTGTTTTGATATAGATCGATTACTTATCTACACTACCTACTTACCGCAAAAAAATCAAAAGTACTTATTACATTAACTAACAGACATGGTCTCGTTACTGTTTTATTATATGCATAGTTCCTACGGAAACGCAAAAACCAGGGATCGCACCTGTTAGGATTCTTTATGCTTTCGAGCTGGCCAAATTTTTCGAAGTTGGATATAGGACTATAGTATTCTAATATCTGTGACATAGGTACGTAGGTAGGTACTATTTTATATATCTTCTACTAAATAAAAATAAGTCGGGTTGTCCTTCCTGACGCTATAACTCCAGAACGCACGAACCGATTTCCACGGTTTTGCATTCGTTGGAAAGGTCTCGGGCTCCGTGAGGTTTATAGCAAAGAAAATTTAGGAAAAAAATCAACAGAAAAGCGGGAAAATCTTATAAGCATTGCACCCGTGCGAAGCCGAGGTGGGTTGCTAGTATTATATAGAATAAATAATATATATATATAAATATAAATATAATCTCACGCCTTTTATCCCCGAGGGGGTAGGCAGAGGTATTCCATTACTAGATATACCCACATTTCCCGAGATATATTGGACCCCTAAACGTGATAGGTGGTGAGCCCATCGCCGGACCGGGTCTGTTTACACATGTCTCAGAATTAATTCTGAGACCTGCGGGTTTCCTCACGATGTTTTCCTTCACCGTCGAGCTAGTGATAAATATGTACGTAAGTTTTTGAAAAACTCATTGGTACATGCCAGGATTCGAACCCGAGCCTTACTGATTTTCGGCCGGCTCTTTAACCGTCCGGGCTATCACTGCTCTATTATTATTAGTATTATATAGATACCTGCGATACATATAGGTAACCTGTTTATAAGCAAACGTAACGTGAATCTTTATCGCTAGAAAACGATTAGCTACATATTAAGTTTACTACAGTAGGTAGGTACCTACAACTTCGATCATCAATACCATTATCGTTCATAAGGTATCGTTGGTCGAAGAACTACGCTATCAACTAGGTATGTAAATGCATTGGTTTACGGTACAGATGCCTCACCAGAACGCTCAGTTGTTGACATCATTGTTGATTAAATAATAAAATTTATAAAGTATCTGCTAATAATTAGTACAGGCTGTACTACCATACACACGTATTTTCATGCTGTTTCCCTATCCTCATGCAGGCTATCTGCCATTTACTTACTACCTACGTGATTACCTCAGTCTGTGTGGTCGTAATTCGTAATAGCTTCCGCTCTTGACTGTTGTAATATTGAGGCGTTTGCCTTGGTCTGGCAAACAAGATCCCAATAAACTTGCTTATCTTGACAGAATGACTCTATTACACAAAAATATGACTTCACAGCAACCCCGTTATTGGCGTCATTTTGTTCTCGTTTTTTGTCGTCGAACGGACCTGTTAGCTCAGTTGGTTGGTAGTGACCCTGCCTTCTGAGTCGGAGGTCGCGGGTTCGATACTCGCTCGGGCCAACATTTGTGTGCATGAACATGTCTGTTGGCTTCGTGTCCTAAGTGTTTATTATTTATTTAAGTATGCCTATCAGTTATTTAGTAGCGGTTTAGTAGCCATAGTACAGACTTGCCTAGTTTGGGACTAAAACAACCGTTTAATTTTAAGACTAAGACTTAGTTTGCAATGTTGATAGTTAAGTTTATTATTTCGTTTATATGCGGAGTGGATAAGTGAGCGCAAATAATCTAGTAAACTCGACAAAAAAGAAATTAATTTTTTGAAATTGTTAAAGATAATAGAAATGAGCAACTTCTAAATAACTCTTCCTTGTTTAATTTTTTTACATAGGTATGATGTGTTTTGCAGAATGAACGAACAAGATCTTATAGTGGCGCGGGCACTGGCCGCGGAGTCTAAGGATAACTCTCCTGGAGGATCGCCAGGCCCTCTCCGCAAGACTCCGCTTTCTAAAGTAGCCGACAAACTCAATACTTTTAGGTAAGTACATATAGTTAAGCCGTTAACCATAAAATATATGGCTGTATGGTTTTAGATCCTTCTGCTTTTATTAGAATAATAGCAAACAAAAACAAATGTCATTGTCACTAAATGACTAGGCTGCGGTCCGTTTTGTGCAAATAGTAAATACGTTCGTAAGCACGCACACGACTGTTCAAAATGATTACGATTGTTAGCATGCAAACAATTTGAACAGGTTTTCGTTTGTCAAAAATGACAGTTCTTTTAATATTTAGGTTGATACTGTTCTAAAGTTAAATTCAGTCGTATTTGAGTCGTATAGTGTCCCCCGAAGCTTCACAATGTAATGCTTCTGTTAATATTAATGACGACATACCTAATTTTAATTAATCGATTATTTAACGAATATGAAAAAAGTTCGCGGGAAAAAAAACACCACGCACATTGGAAGTTTGACAACTGTTTGACAGATCCGGAGACATTGCACTACCTCCTCGTTGTTAGCACTGTTTGCACCAATCGATGACGTCATCGATGAAGTCACAATGCTCATGTCAGCGTACTGCATGAATATAGCGCACACGAGCGCAGAAAGTGCAATTTGGACCGTACCATTTGCTCTATGGTCACTATCACAGACTATATTTATATATGTATATTTGAATAACCTAAAAATACAGAATAATTTTGAAATAATTATCTTTTATACTAATAAATTCATAGATCTAGTTCTTATTATGTAGTAGTCGTCAAATATTACATTCTGTCTACTAAACTATGACACTATTGTGGCGGACATACATGAAAACTGTTATGAAGATGGATAACAAAAATAAGTCCAGATTCCCAACTACAAGCAGAGATATGGATGAAGACGATGAAAGGTATGGTCTAAATTATGTTTAATAAATGTTACAGACTTTACCGTATAAAATATATTGATATAACCACCAAATAGATAGATAAGACAATGTTTAAGAAGAACTTAGTATATTTTTTGTTTCCGGCGTTTTTGGTTGTATAAATAATTTTAAACGGTCTGTGTTGTAGAAACACGGTGGTTTATAATCAATAGGCTTCTGCCGAGACGTCTCTGCTTGTTCCTGAGCATGTGCTTTGGATAGAAAGCGTTATTGGGCCATACTACCCATTTTATTTGGTATGCTGGGTTCAGTTTGTAGTGTCCCTGGTTTCTGTGCTGGTGGTTACAGGTTTGTTTATAACTGGGGTCAACATTTGTGTGCATGAACATGTCTGTTTTCCTATCAGGGTGTTTAGTGTGTCAGTTGTTATTGTTCAGCTTGTTAAAATAAAATAAAAAATCTCACGGCTTTTATCCCCGAGGGGGTAGGCAGAGGTATTCCATTTCTGGATATACCCACTTTTCACAAGATGTTCTTTGAACCCCTAAATGTGATAGGTGGTGAGCCCATCGCCGGACCGGGTCTTTTACACATGTATCAGAATTAAGTCTTTCAGCTTGTTCTACACAATTTTGAACTGAATAACTAATACTACCTATGAATTCTCTATTGAATTATATATTATTTATACGTCTGTGCTTTTCTCCTTCAAGTATTATCTGATACATGCTCTAACATTGTCCTCCCATCTTGACATTGTCTCCCTTTCTTTTTTTTAAATTGTCTTGGGCACCACTCAGTCATGCCCCTAGACCACTATAAATATTATTATTATTATTACCTTATATTCGTCTTGCCCTAGCAAAATTCATTAAAGTTGTAGGAAAATCTTACTGGTGAATCTCCTAACCTGGAATCAAACATAATCCTAAATATTATAATTGCAAAAGTGACTTTGTTTATTATGCGTTTACACTTAAAACACTAAACTTATTTAAAAAAAAATCCAATGAAAAGCTACATTATCAGAGAGTAACATAGGCTATATTTTCTTCACGTATTCCCATGGGAACATGGACTAGGCGGGTGAAACCAGGGGGCCCTGCTAGTAGGTAATAAAACACCAGAAATATAATGCAAGTTATAGTATAATTATAATAATTTATAGTATAAATTATTTTCTTATAAAAAATAAACAAAATCATGTATAAGTATAAAATAAAGTAAAATATATAATATAGTATAAAATAAAATTTTCTAATAATAATAATAATCTCACTATTTGAGATATGTTAATATATTATATTATGTGATTCTTGGAAAGCAACTGATAGTTATTGCTATCTTTTTATATAAGAATCTGAGTTTGTTAACCCACAATCAATCAATTCTGAGGCAACTTTTATTTAATAAAAGCCCAATTTGCAAACACAACATCAGTATCCTCCCCCTATTGTATACCGATGGGTGCCAACCTTACCTATATGTATTCCATGTTGACAGAGGTATCCACAAATTATTATTCTCATACATGGTTATAAAACTTTATTTAATTAATTTGTGTTCGTTAGTTATCGGGTGCACCTGCTATCATTCTATTAGCAATAATGTCAATCGTAACTTTTGCTAACTGGTAGGAGATTCTTGTTTTTTTTTATTTCAAGCTTATTGCTATAAATTCTTAGATTAGGATGTGTATATTTTTGGAAAATTGAAAATACATGCCTTTCCATGGTTAGGTACACTAAGCGCCGTAGTATACATTCGTTTTCCCGAATCGATTTCGGAATTCGTTTTTCGATTCGGGCCCTCCGAACGAAACAAATCCGTACCAAGTCAATAGTATTCCACACACATTTGTTGCGTCGGAGAACCCAAATCGAAAAACGAATTCCGAAATCGAATCGGTAAAACAAGTAGGTACCTATATGTACTGGGCTTTATAGTGTAGAGTAGGCGCACATCTATCCCATCTCTCGATCAACCCAATTACCAAAACATCGGCGCGTAATTACCAAACCGTTTACCTAATTACTAACTTTGATACAGTTGTCGTTAAAATTCCTCCAAGCTGGTGATTTCGTGTATACTCGGAGGCACCTTCGAATATTTCACATTCCAACTTACCTGGTTTCATTTCACCCCACCCTTTTTAAGATTGTGTGGGTTATTCTGGTACCCCTGTGTTTTTACTTAAGATGTTCTAAGTGTGTTATTGGAGTATGTTTGATGCTTGCTTAGTATCGAGCGCTTTTGTTTGTGCATCCGTGTATGCTCGAGCATTAATTAGTATTTGCAAGCCGATTTTCTAATGAAATCCTCTCATTTGACCGCAAATAAATATGTTTATTTCTGTTTCAAACAAGGTCCAAAAAGTGGAATTGGAAACTTAAGTCAGTTTTTACTTTTCGTATTCTCGAAAACTAAATAATTTTATCATCGCCCATCAAGGCATCAACATAAAAAGTGTTAGCTATTCTAGTCTAGCTGGGATGATATGGCTTTGCTCAGATTGAATTTGTGACCTGCATTTTTATATTGAACAAGCGGGTGACCGTTTTTTCTCGTTCCCTTGGGAATTTCCAACAGTCCCTTCTTAGTGCATACTTACGTACTTAAAAGAACCTTTGTGCAAAATTCCATACTTTCCAAGGCATAACGGTTTCTGCTTTAGGTACGTTGATCGATCAGTTATTCAGCCAGTCAGCTTTTTCTTTTTTATTGACTCACTACGCATGTGACATTCTGGTAATGATTACATACGTACCATGAACTTTAAAATTATGAAAAAATACTGTAATTATGCTCGCTAATCGCAGTTTCGAAAAATATTACATGTGAAAAAGATTAAGCTCTTTCTAAGTGCCTTCTTTACGTATTGTACTTTTAGCACATACTGATAAGTGTGTAATCAAATTAACAATCTACACACAGTCACATCCAAATACTTCTTTTGTAGTGTTCCGTACACAAAGGGTGTCAACCGGAACCACTCCACTGACCGTCCGTCCGTTAGTGCGTCTATAGGCTTTATCTCATGAACTGTTAATAGGGTTTAGTCGCAGAACGTCCCATTCGCAAAACGTCCCACCAAAAAAAATGTCCTATTCGCGAAATCGCGAGACAGTTACAATTTTCGCAATGTGTAATTCAACAAATAATAAAAATAATTAAAGGACCCCCTTTCCCCATACAAAAAACGTGTTTTTCTTTTAATATACTGTGTTACGGAACCCTACGTGAGCGAATCTGATTAGCACTTTTACCAGTTTTTTTTATATATGTAATTAATAGGTATACTGAATCGCCCAACCGCAAAAATGGCACTGGCACGCTCCTGTCCTGTGGCCCGGTTTCGATCTGCCATGCTCATAACGCCCACCCATTCGCAAACGTTGAGTCACACCCCGATGGGAACATTTCTCGGAAGAAGTCGACTGACCTATGTATGTATGTACTCGTACATGGTTTTTATCAATACTGTAATAAATAATAAATAGTAGATTGTTATACAAGGGTCGGAAGGAATTGATAACTTCCACCCGCGTTAAACACTCTACTTTTCATTTCGAATTTAAGGAAAGTACAAAAGTACAAAAATTCAAACATGCAAAAACGCAATAATACCCACAAAAAAAACAAAATTCTCAACAATACAACCAAAGAGGTTGAAAGAAAGAGAAACTTTTTCTTTTAAACGTCTTTGAATACTACATCATAGAGTACCTAACCTAAATAAAATAATATACAAATCCTTCCTCTTTATAATAATATGTACTTTTAGCCGAGTAATAGTGTTCTGTGCTTAGTGTTGATGAAAAACAAGATTTTGAATTTCGGAACAGCTTTCCAAATTATTACTCTTTTTTTTATTTTAAATATGGAACACGTACCGCCCCGCGCGCGGGCTATTTTCTGTTGTCTATACCCTACACTCACAAGGCCGCACCTTTTTTTCTTATTCTAATTGATGTAAAAAGTTTTGTATCCCTACTAAGTACCCAAAGAGGTCGGAAGAAAGTCATTCTCTTTCCTAGAGAAACTTTTTCTTTAAACGTCATTGCCAAATGTAGTACTATTTTTTTTAATTTATTCCCGCCCTAAGGCCGGAAGCAATTACTATGAGTCTTTCCCGACCGAGGGCGGGAATCACAGCCCTGAATCTCTCTGTGGTGGGAATTATCGCTTCCGACCCGGTACTCAGATCAAACATACACTACTTTCCGAGTATGAGATATGAAAAATATATTTTACTAGCGGCCCGCCCCGGCTTCGCACGGGTGGACATTTGTTTTTTAAACATTTTGGGATGCATTTAGAGTAAATATATCTTTATGCAGAACATAAGATAGGTTCTTATTATTTTTAAAATAGCCTGTGCCCAACGGCGTTGCCCGCGCCGAATTCCTGTTCCAGTGGGAATTTCTAAAAATCCCTTCATAGAGCGTTTACGAACGACATATTATTATAAGACACTTACATACCATATTTCAAGTTTCTAGGTAGGTATTATCGATTGGGAGTAGTACGTATTTCTCTTTTTAACCAGTTTTTATAGGGTTCCATATACCCAAATGGTAAAACGGGATCCTATTACTAAGTCTCCCCTGTCCGTCCGTCTGTCTGTCCATCTGTCACCAAGCTGTATCTCATGAACGGTGATAGTTAGACAGTTGAAATTTTCACAGATGATGTATTTCTGTTGCCGCTACAACAACAAATACTACATAAGAATAAAATAAATATTTAAGGGGCTCCCATACAACAAACGTTATTTTTTTGGCGTTTTTATGTTGATAGACACAAAAAACCACACTTCTCCATACTAACTTCAAACCCTACTTTCACCCCTTTAGGGGACGATTTTCGAAAAATCCAAAAACACGTGTCTCATAATTTATTTCTAAGAGTATTTGTGTAAATTTTGAAGTTGATAGACGTCAAAAACAACACATCTCCATACAAACTCCTATCCCCTGTTTCACCCCCTTAGGGGGTGATTTTCGGAAAATCCAGAAAGAGGTGTCTTTTTGTTTGTTTTGAGGAGTATTTTTACAAAATTTCAAATTGATACATCCAAAAATGAAGGTATTCATGCAAACTTCAACCCCCAAGGGGATGAAACCCCTTGGAGGATGGTTTTCGATAAATCCTAGAACTAATATATCAAGTTTATTTTCAAGAATATTTGTAAAAAGTTTAAAGTTGATACACGCAGAAATCACACTATCCCATACAAACTTTATCCCCCTCTTTCACCCTTTTAAGAGATGATTTTAAAAAAATCCAAAAACACGTGTCTCATCATTTATTTCTAAAAGTATTTTTGCCCAGTTTCAAGTTGATAAGACGTAAAAAACAACACGTCTCCATACAAACTCCAAACGCTTCTTTCACCCCCTTAGGGGATGATTTTCGAAAATTCCTAAAACACGGGTCTCATGATTTATTTTTAAGAGTATTTGTGCCAAGTTTGAAGTTGATAGACGTAAAAATCAAACACGTCTCCATACAAACTTATACCCCCTGTTTCACCCCCTTAGGGGATGGTTTTTGAAAAGTCCGGAAATACGTGTCTTGTTGTTTGTTTTGAGGAGTATTTTTACAAAGTTTCGAATCGATACACCCAAAAATGAAGGTTTTCCATACAAACTTCAACCTCCACTTTCACCCCCTTGGAGGAAGATTTTTGAAAAATCCTAGAACTAATATCTCATAGTTTGTTTTCAGAAGCATTTGTACCAAGTTTCAAGTTGATAGACGCAAAAAATAAACTTCTTCGTATCAACTTCAACCCCTACTTTTATCCGTTTAGGAGATGATTTTCGAAAAATCCAAAAATATGTGTCTCATAATTTATTTCTAAGAGTATTTATGTAAAGTTTGAAGTTGATAGACGTAAAAATCAACACGTCTCCATACAAACTACACTCCCCTGTTTCACCCCCTTAGGGGATGGTTTTTGAAAAATCCGGAAATACGTGTCTTGTTGTTTGTTTTGAGGAGTATTTTTACAAAGTTTCGAATTGATACACCTAAAAATGAAGGTTTTCCATACAAACTTCATCCCCTACTTTCACCCCCTTGGTGGATGATTTTCAAAAAATCCTAGAACTAATATTTCATAGTGTGTTTTGAAGAGTATTTGTAGTAGTGCCAAGTTTCAAGTTGATACACGCAGAAATCACACTATCCCATACAAACTTCAACCCCCTTTATCACCCCCTTAAGGGTTGAATTTCGTAAAATCCTTTCTTAGCGAGCATCTACACTATAAACGTAACCTACACACAAAATTTCATGTTTCTACGTTCAGCGGTTTGGGCTGGGCCTTGATTTTTAGATTTAGCTTCTCCTTTTATATATACAGATTTGTGTAGGTCCTGTACCTTAGTAATAAAAAATTACACTTAAAAAAGTCAATAGTTTAATAACAAGGTAGGTAAGTACTCTAAACTCGTCCATAAAGATTGGCTAAATGTAAACAGCACCCCATCTCCACCGACGAGTTGCTAGTTCCAAATGCACTACCTACCCCGAGAAGAACCAGCAAGAAACTCAAGGGCAGCTCTTTTTAATATAATAGAAACATATTTATTTGCAAAAATAATGACATAAACCTAAAATATTAAAAAGAAATACAAAACCATAGAAAAAGTACAATAGTGGTGGCGTGAGGCATTCTTATACCTTTCTTTACCTACCTAATTACCTAATTTGGGTAGTTGACAGCATCGAAATTAAATTGCGAGTAGTCATTCATTAAAAAGATTATCCCAAAACACCTCTAAACATGTATTTCGGTTTTTAATTTACAATTATAGAAAATTTAAAAATAATAAAACAATCAAAAAAAGTGTTGCAATTGAGTACTAGAAACTATGACGTCACACCGTGCTATTTCAGTACATTTTCCATAGTAAAATTTCGTTTTGACAGTACAAAAAAAGTAACTGATTTGACTAGGCAGGACACAACCCCATTTTAATAAATATGTAGGTAGGTACGTAAGTACTTAAGGCTGTCGTTTTCTATGACTGTTAGGTAGGTACTTACTCTAATTAGAGACAAATAACTCGATTACCAATCGTAACTACATCCTCAGGCAAAACATAACTGCCGAGATATTGGGTCTTACCTCGAATATTATGAAAAAGTATGGATTATAGATCCCACTTAATCCACCATAAAGTTGAGTGGAGTCTATCTTGACTAGTTTAGGAAATATCGTATTTATTATAAGTGTAAGTTAAGTACTTAATATTCCTCATCAGTATTATGTAGTAGGTATGTATGTATAAAAATATATAATATTTTTTAAGAAGAGCATTTCTTTGTTCCAAATGTCATGTTCATGTGCTAGCAACGTGTCGTCCTTCTATTTATGATTTATAGCTTTCGATAAGAGACAATGTTTTCGACGATAACATCCATTACATAATATGTCATCTTCAGTTGGTACTCGTATTCTTAATAATTATAGTAAAAACGGATCCGTGAATACTTCAATGTATTGTTAAAACAATTACCTGAAACCGTGAAACGTCTAACTTCTTGCTTTGCGTCTAACCAGCTATCTGCAACCGCATTCCGTTAGGGTACAAAATAGCGTTAAGTTGTTATTTGGACATGACATAAAAATATGTTTTTGGTCGTGTGATGTCGAGGTAAAAAAACAAAAGCAAAATACTTCTAACTTGTGCTCCCTGAATCATTAAAAAAGCCAATGATTGGTAGCAATTGGAATATACATATATACCTATAGAGAGAGAGATAGACTACTAATACTACCATTACTAGTTACTTAAGAGATAATTTGGTGTTCATTAATAGTTAATGGGTCTATCGTGCCAGGCATTTTATTGCAATCTAATACAATTATACAAGAACATTCTCTTTTTATTACGTTGCTCATTATCATTAATTCATTAATGATCCCAACTAAAAGTAATGTAATGAGAATAGGTATGTCTCATAATTAAAAATACAAATCAAGTTAGCTATGATACATTACGGTTAAGGGTTTGGCGGGTTAAATAAATACTAAAATGATTGGCGCAGGTTATCATGCGGCGGCAATAGAGCACGCGTGTATTTTATGTAAACATGCAATCTGAGCACGCGAGGCACACACTTGTGACTAGTGCATGTGCAGGCACGTACGTACCTATAGCGAAGATGATCTAAGCCAGCCATACTCAACCTTTTTTTTTTATAGGGGCCACAAACACGTTTCAGTCATGGTGTCGAGGGCCGCAAGCAAAAATTATTTAGGTCTTATTTAATAAAACGTGATTCCAAGTTAACGATGTAGTTAAAAAAGAAGTTTTAACAAAGATGTTTATATGTTTTAATGCGATTTTTGATACTGTGAACACTTTTTCAGTACTTTATCAAGGTCTGGCTGGCGATTAGATATTTTTCTATTATATTTAGAAGACACTCCTGACATTATATTGACACTAAAACCACAATTAACTGCAATTCCAGTAATTGCTAAGCGAGATTAGCTAATTAGCTGATAGCGCTCGGCTCACATTCCCGTTCTGATACACCCATTCTCTGATGGGCGCGCAATTTAAAATGTTTTACAATAAATTTGTAACTTCAGATGGGCCAATAACAAAGGTCCGGCGGGCCGCAGGTTGAGTATAGCTGATCTAAGCGGTGTATTTGTAAAGTTCAATACTCATTTAAAGACAAAGCAGTTCTTTAAAATCGCCTTTACCGTTTTCAATTGCTAAGCGAATCAGTGATGACCACTCTAAAGAGTAAAAAAAAAAACCGACTTCAATCTTTAACGTATATGGTTTTCTCATGGATGCCAGACTGGACTTTCAGAACTGGACGAAATTAAAATGGGACCAATCTGGAAGCACCAGCTTTCAAATAAAAAAAGAATCATCCAAATCGGTTCACCCAGTCGAAAGTTCTGAGGTAGCAAACATAAAAAAAATACAGACAAATTGATTACCTCCGCCTTTTTAAAGTCTGTTAAAAAGTCCGCAAGAACAACACCGCAGGAAGGCTCTATCTTCAAACATACGGCTCGTGATAACATCAAACATTGAGAACAAAAGGTCGTTGAAACGAAAATGTGGCCCAGCGCTATAGGAGTTCACGAAACGGTGTCACGAATGAGCATGACTCGGATAATGATGACTGTAGTCCAGCGATAACGTCCAGACATTGTTGAGGTTTTCATAAAGGCAGCCGGCAACTCTGCGTGTGTTGTGGAGTAATGGAGTATCAGTCGTTCGGTGGCAGCTCGCGCGCTCTCACGTATTCACGACCCACGCAGACGTTCGGCTAGCGTTTCCGTGTAACACAATAATTCACGAATTGCAACCGAGTAGCCTTGCAATCCAAGCGTCCAGTCGAACGGGCTTCACGTATCCGAAATTTTGCAACCGCGCGCCGACGCATAGACGGTATTGCGTGTTTAAATTCTTGGATTGTGAAAGCCTAGATTTTTGGGTGGGACTTTCAAAAATTTCATATCGCCGGTGATCTAAATCTTGGATTCTCGCATTGTAAAATACTTTCTTTGATACTATTGTGATGTGGTGAGGTTCGATGTTGAAAATGTTGTCCATGGATTCGCTGTGGTGCGGGTCCGACAGTGAGTTGTCGTCGCTGAAGGTGTGTAAGAGCGTCGGGGAGAGGCCAGAGTACCGGCTGAGCAGGCGAAAGCCTAGCAAGAGCCTGATCCCACAGGCGCTACTCCACACACACCCGGAGCCGCAGCCCCGGGCGCATCGCCGTCGCCGGTCGGGCACATGGCCGTAAGTCTCGCTACAGGGTATAATCCACGATTAAATTACGTAATTGATACCTTTAAAACTTTCCGTTGTCGTCGTTTTCCTATTTCCAAATGTTGAGGCACGAAATCTATCAATTTTTGTAAATGCATAGGAATTAATAAAATTTTAATGATCCTCAACTGTGTAATTGCATATTGTTGCAAAATTGAATGTTATAAATTCCGTTGTTGCGAAACCTTCCGAGTACCAAAGCTCTTCAAGGCGTTCAGCAAATCTAACAGACCGGTACCGAACTTCATAATCGTTTTATTTGATAACGTTTATTACGATCAATATAGTTTATGAATAAATAAACACAATACCTATTGTTACTTTTTGTCGTGGATAAGAGCACATATTTCATACTTACAATTAGTATACGTGGTGAAATCATTACTCGCTTCGGAATCCAGACTCTTCGCGTTTTCTTGAACATTTCTATATACATATAATAGCTGTTCCCCGCAATTTTGCCCGTGTAAATCCCATTCCCGTGGGAAAATTATAGCCCTTGTTACTCCCAGAAAATAAGTTTTTCCATACTTACGTGTTTTTTTAAACCGTGTTACAAACAGACATACAAATCTTTCCTCTTTATAACATTTGTGAAGACTACCAGGGTCAGCAAATCTTTACATGATAGTTACCTCGACTAATAAAAAAAACTCGTCTCATATTTCATATATTTCTCTAGTCTTAACTTAATAAATGCTAATTCATAATGGTTATCGCACACAAACAGATATTGTTACGATGCCGTTAGATTTCTAGTTTCTGACATGTTTCTTAGATACGATAAGAGTATGATTGAGCTACATTTAAAGCTAAGTTCAACCTATTAGTTATGATAAAACAATCAGAGATTATCTATGTTTATTATTAACTAGCGACCCTTGCTTCTCTTCGGTTTAATTATGTATTTTAAAGAAAAAAAAGTTTATACAGCAACATTAGTTTTTGAATGTGGTAAAGAGCTGTAAAAATAACACAAACAAAGCCCTAAAAATGCAAAGCTTGCAATAACCCCAAATTAATATTGAATACAGCACGAACTTATTTCTAGCTTATTTATAGTTAAACTCATTCATTTTCCTATATATATAAAAGAAGAAACTAAATGTCTGAATGACTCATCGATCAACTCACTGCCGAAGCCGCTGGAATTTTGCACAAAGGTTCGTGAGCACTAAGAAGGCATTTTTGGAAATTCTTACGGGAACACCAACTACTTAAATACAAACTAATTTTAAATTGTAAGGGCTTGTACTCTAATTCGCAAAATGTCCAGTGGGCTCAACATGTCCAATTCTCACAATGTTTGGACTAAAATGTTTAGACCAAAGACGTTTAAAGAAAAAGTTTCTCTCTAGGAAAGAGAATAATTTTCTTCCAACCTCTTTGGTTTAGACTAATTGCTAATTGGACAAGTTGCTAATTGAACAATTTAAGATTAGGACATACTACATAGTGAGAATATGACATTTTGAGCCCACTGGACATAGTGCGGCTATCCCATATTTTTAAGTCTATAATGACTTTAGGTGTGATTCACTCATTAAGAATCTGCAGAGATCAGGTTTCATTACGAGTGTCAGGTTTTACACGATCGCCGATGCTTCTACTTCTATGGCATCACTCCGGTTACCCCATTACCCTAATGCTGACAACCCATATTAACGAGTTTCATTTCAAACTTGGACGTTCTCTTAAAACAAGCTTAAAACAGTATTTTTTTTAAATTGATATCTTCGTGCCATGACGTCCTTATGAAGTAAACTGGCTTTCATATTGTTTTAAGTCAAATCAAATAACTTGCATACGAAAGTGATCACGCTATGTGGAAATGAGGCTGCATCTCGTTTTCTCTATAGCCGGGAATAGACTAAGTATAATGAAACAATCATTCGTTCTTTTACATTACTTTTCAGGAAATCTGAGTACCTAATATTATTTTAAACATTCAACAAGGTTTCTGAACTAAGATAGTTTATTTAAAAATGGCGGTAAGCTCCGAGCTCCTTGAATTAGTAATCATAATCTTCGAGTTATCATTGAGATCGTGGCAGTTTACTCAATACCGTAAGATACAGCCGATTGTAATGACAAAAAGAGTAGCACTTTTAAAAGGACTCCGGCTGTTCATTTCAAGCATTTTGAAGGGGGTTTACCAACTGGCCTGCTAAGCATGGTAATAATGATAATTTCAAGCTATATTATGTACCTACTGTTAAATGTATTATAAGCTGAACAACACAACAAATTGAAATGTATTTTAACAAGCGTTTGCATGCGACTCCGCCGTCTGCGTTCCGAAATAAAGCCTATGACAGTTTCTGGTCCTCAAACTATCTCTATGCGAAAAACCAGGCTGATCAGTTGCTGCGTGAAAGAAGGACAAAACAACAGACATACTTTCGCATTTATAGCATCAGTACAGATCGGTTAAGTGAAGCTGGCCCCTACAATGTTCACATTGCGTTGTAGTCTGTGAATAAGCACATAATTTTTAAGTTATGAAATGCGTGACGTTTTATTTTATACACGACCTTCCCGACTTATACACCAATTTTAAAACAAACTATGTATTAAAACTGCATTGGTGTGGATACTGCAAACGTGCCAGCTTTGGTTAACCGTCCTATAAGATGCTATCTCGTCCTGTAAGATAAGGTATAGAATAAGGTATAGAATAAACTCGAATGTCAAACTAAAAGTTATGTTTCAATTTGTCTGCAATCGAATGTATCTACCTGATAAATTGTAAATAGTAGAAAGCTAGTCCACCTCCCAATTAGCTTTCCCGTTTAGAAACGCTAATGTAGTGGACGTTGTTTCTAGGCATGGTTAATAGCCCACTTTTCCAGTTCTGAACGCTTTTCTAGAAAGATAGCCATTAGAGTTTCAATTAACCTTCTGTGGCAATGGGTGCTGCTTCAAGTTCACCATCTTTATGACTTCGTCGTGTTGGTGATAAGATTTATTGGTTGGTTGATTTGCGGGTTTCAATTGAAATATTGCCATTTATTTTCATGTATCTTCTTTTAAAAGCTAGAACTCTGACTATTTTTATTATATTATTACATCTTAATCATTAAGAGCTATCAGCTACTATATTTTCTTCAATTTAAAAAAGAACGCATTTACGTCCAAGTTGAATCTACACTCTGGTTGAATGAGCTAGTGTGGATAGGCACTTAGTATACCTAGATTCTTGAAAAAAAAAAACACACGTTTTCATTTTGTTACATGGTTAGTTAGTTATAATAATAATAATTTATTTTCATAATTAATTTACAAGGATTAATGTACAAAAGAGATACAGAAAGATTTCCCCTGACTTTCATGCTAGGAAACCCTGTGTTATGAAAGTCAGCACATGTTGCGACTAGTATACAAGCTTAAATAATGAATAGAGTGGTTAATTAAGTTATAGTTAGGTTGTTGTATCTAACCATTATTTAACACATATTTATAATGAAGGTGATTAAAAAGTAAAAAAAAAAATACTTGGTCATTTTTCGCTCGCCCTTTATCCACATCCATCAACGGTTGACGCATGTTCTTCGGTTTCGGGTACTCTTTATCGGACATTTCTTCAAAAAATCACTGATCGATGTAGCTTGAGCTTGGTCGCCCTCTGCCGACTCAGAAATTCTTTTCAGTTCATTAATAATTAATGTGACTATACTTATTTTTGATTACGTAATGGCAAATGCATCTGTATCATACGCTTTGCACGACCATCTTCTTGTTTCTGTACTGATTTGTTAACTGTTTTTGCTTTTTAGTGTATTATAGTCATAGTCATATCATTTACTATTGCACATAGTGGTTATACAGATGGTAGGTAAATATACAGTAGGTACACACATTAAGCCTGGAAGGGCGCAGCAATGTAAAAATACAAAAATATCTACAAAATGGAATCCAAAATTAAAAAATATGTATTGTTCAAGCAAATAAGTGTTTCTATTCTATTTAAAAAAATATGCGTAACTATTTTCTAAAACGGAGTCAACGGAATTAGCATAATCGGCGAACTAAGTAGTTAAAATTAGTGTGACATGGTTTTGTTTGAGTTCGCAATATTTACTCTAGAGAGGTTTCCAAACGCGCGTGCGCGTCGCGTAATCGGATTCGCAGACAATGCTGTTTGCGATTTATGTAATGTATTACCAATATTACCATGTATGAGTTAGAGAGGGCGTTTTACTGAAAAATTAAAATGGTTTAGTCACTTTACCTAAGATATATCTAAAGTAAGTTTCAGTGTATTTAATAGTTTGTAGATTAAATAAATAAATAAATAAAATCGTCAAAATTTATAAATGTTACGCTCCGTCGGGAGGAAGTTGAGCATTCGTCGTCAAAAGCCAGGAATGCAGATACAATAGATTTTATCTAATGGCCTTGACAGCCACTAGTGGTGGGCAATTGGGAGAGTGATTCTTGATTGGTTACGTGGTTTAGTTTCATAGATAGATTCAGCTCCTCAGAAAACTAAACATATTTATTTCATTTCTACAATTGCAATAGTTATATGAAAACTAAGAATCTTGACTATTCACTAGCCACGGCTATTTCGCAAGATCGATTCTTGCGAAATCTTGATACATTATCTGAAAAAAAAAATGGGGGGAAATCTTCATTATGTCGAGATTATGAAGATTCAGACAATCTGGCGAGATCTCGAATGAATAGTATCGCGCCAAAACTTATCACGTGAGATCTCGAATTTCCTATCTCCATTAGAGATATAGCATCTTTCGGGTGCCGATACACGTGATTTTTCTACAGATGATGTCAACCCTAAACATTAATTATTATCATTATACCTAAGTATAGTATTCACAGTAATTGAAAATCACTCTAGACTCTCTAAAAGGACTGTTTTGTAACGAGGAACTCGCTATCGGATCTCTCTTTCAAAATTTTTTACCTATTTAAATGACCACATAGTATTTTGAATTTGAAATAACAATTAAGTCTTTCGCTCAATAAGTGGACTTGTAAGTTCCTACTTTGAATAAAACATTTTGACTTTGACTTTGCTGCCGTTAAAAAAAAAGAAGAGAAAGAAATTATAAATTCAAAATTAAAAATATATGGCCAGACAAAGAAGATAAAGGGCAAAAAGTTGATAAAATTAGGAACAAAGGAGGTCCGATAGCGAATTCCTCGTTACAGTTGTATTCTCGTGAACGCACTCTATAGTAGTTAGTTTTGCAGTTGGCGGTATGTTATTTGAAAAGTATACCGATAAATTTTAAATGAATGCCAACCTTATGATTTATAACCAGCAAGATGTTAGCGGTCACCATGTGAACATTAGCATATAATAATATGTTTCGAATAGCAGACTACAATTTTAACGGTAACTGATATCAACATTCTTGTGGATCATTATATTCTGCAAAATGTCTATATTTTAAAGGGGAGGGTAACATGAACCAGAGACCAATTTAATAAACTGGTCTCTGCATGAACTGATAAAAAAAGTCCTTTCTCCGTGCATTATAATTGTAGTTAATGTGGATTTTGATAGATCTTTATAAAAAACATAAATAAACTGGTTTATTTAACCAAATTACAATCAATACTTTCAAGAAATAGCACAAAAATATTAAAATTATTATTTTTTGAACTTTATGAGTAGAATAATAACACGTAATAGTAACACACATAACGAAGTATTTATTTGTGATGTATACAGTTAGAATGAGAGCCTATCCAAGTCGTTTTGTGAAACGTCAAGATTAGTCGAATATAATGACAAATGTATGGAATTGACATTAGCGCTCGCTCGCCTTGTCATGCGCGCGGTTTTATAAGTAAAATTGCTCGATAGAAGCGCTCGTAGCCCTGTGGTGTCAGTGTGTTTGTAAAGATCATACTGGTTCAGCAAAGTTGGGTGCGGTCAGTCAGTGAATGGGTGACCGCCTAGTGGCATTTATATCACGAGCGCTTCCGTGTTTCGGAAGGCACGTTAAATTGTTGGTCCCGGTTTTCGTAGTGTTTACGTTCAATGGAAGTCGTTAAGCCATGTCAGATACCCTTGGGTGGCTTGAAAAATTCTGACTGTTAAGTGGCCACTAGCTTAACACCATCTCCCAATCCGCGGTGGGATCGCGTGGGAAATTATAGCCTATACTTTCTCATGTGTGAGGAAAAGACCCTTAGCTCAGCAGGTGGGCTGTTAGGGGTTATGATGATGTGAAGTAAAATTGATGCAACACTCTGAAGAAGTTCAGGCACTGACACGTAGTTCTTAATAGTTTGTATTACAATTGCGAATGAAACCTTCGTTTCCCACTTGGCCCGGGGCTGATATCGATTGCCGTTCCGTGCACTGTAACTGACCACAATAGTGCGATAGTGTTTACGTTATCGTTGCCATGGCGATGTCCCGTGGCGATCGCCGAATCGCCGCAGTAGGTACATGTTCGAAATACGAATTAACAAGTTTTTAATTAAAATTGCATAACCTTGCCCCCAATTTGTATAAACTTAATAAAGTCATGCGGGTTTTGTGAATACCAGAATACTAGAGGAACGTTTTTAAACAGAGAAAGATTTCTATGCTATCTAAATCTATATCTTCTTTATAGCAAGTTCGGATAGCACTCTACAGTGCGGCACACGGCGCATTTCAACCTCTTATTACATGTCTCTGTAGCTCTCAATATTTCCGAACCTATTGATGATGACTTGCAGTTATAATAGGTCAACTCACTCAAACTTTGCTACTTTATTGCTACACACACTTATTAAATATTTTATTGGTTTATAACACAGATTTCAAATATTTAAATTTTTACACCTTCGTCCGCCTACAAAATCTATGCTACGTAACCAGCATCGGAAAAAGATTATATTTTCTTTCTACTTGACCAGCTTCGTAAGAAGACCCCTTATATTTTTCGTACGAAACCAACAAAATCTGCCACTTAACTAGTTTCGTAGAAATATATTTTTTTCGTTTCAGTGTCCAGTATCGTAAAAAGACAAATCCCTTAAATTAAGTACTAAATTTAACACACTAACCTACTGATGAGACACATCGAAAAGCCACGCGTTTCCTGAGTGCGGTCAGTGAAACAAGAACTGTAATGGCCGACATTGCGCCAGCGCAAGCAGCTGATGAAGTACTATCGACAAAAGTTCCGCCTGATACACCTAAGGGTCATTTTTGCTCGCAGTTATTTCTTCCTACCTAGGTATAGTGCCCGATTGCGTTGAGATATACTATTAGTATATACAACATGTAACAGAATAAGCGCAATTCCTAAAATTAGTTTGTTCAGTATCGACTACTTATTCGATTTCAGCTATTTTTAATATGTGTTAAATTAAAAAAAAAAATTATCGTAGCTGAATTTAGTGCTTTCTATGGAAATCGTGCTATTATTATTCGATATTTAAGAAAATTGGTTAGACATAAAGTATACTAAAGTTCGATTCCATCATATTTTTTTATATTAATATAATAATTGGGGTGTATGAGGAATTGCGCTTTTTCTTTTACGCGTTGTATAAAGTAATTGTTTATAAATAAATACAACTACATACTAGTAACGAAGTACCTGTATAAAGTGTAGGTATATAAAGAAAGCAATGGGATTTAAAAAACGGTGTTACTGGCATTTGATTGTTTAAACCTTAATTAGGGGCGGGGTCATAAAATCTTGACCTTTCAAGCGATAATTCTTCCAAATGTATCAGGCTTTACGATTGTCGATAGTACATTGGTTGACTTTGTTCAGGACACTAGCGAAGCGATTTTAGCTGCGTAGACCCATCATCGAATCATAACAGCTTTCTGCTGAGCTACCGTTACCCAGTTGGGCTAGTTTGGGCTGTAATCTCCCACGGAACACATTGTGATATCCTTTTCTTTTGATTCTAGCCACACACAGCGTTTAAGGGTAATCAGATGTGCCTCAAATTCGAAAGGAATTGAGTATCTATCTACAGCAACAGTATATCAACAGTAAGAAAGCGATATCCATTTTTGAGGGGACTAATTGATGACCCGCTAAAGGCAAAACTTTAAATTCTGGGATACTTGCATAGTAGGAAGTAAGCAGCCACTATGAAAGGCTCTTAATATGATATTTTGCTTGCTTAAATAAAAACTTTAGATAGATGTGTCAAAATCCTCAAGGGATCGGGAATAGGATCGAGCGGGCAAAGCCGGTGTTAAACAGCTCTTTGTAAATATTTTACATGTTCATGGAATTAGTTTCTCAGACACGATAATTATAGTGTTTCTTAATTACAGAATTGAGGATAGTAACAATATAACTACCTAGTTATTACGTACAGGATGTCAGGGTGAACGACGACGTTAATAATTATGCGATTTATTAGAAAACCGTGACCGCTCTCGGTTTATAGAAAATATTTATATATTGAAAATCTAAAGTTCCATCAAATCTCTTTTTGGCAGTTCATGGTTTATAGCCGAGCAAACGTGACATTAAACTAATAATTGTAATAGAGTAAAACAACAAACCAGAAAATAATTACATAAATCCGACTCGAAGGACCTAAATCGTTCTTGGTCCTTCGATCCGAATTTTCTCGGCTTAAGTCTGGATGTCTTAATAATAAATAACATTTCTAACAATCCATCGATTCGACGGGCCTTTTAGTTTTGAATTACGTATTGTCTACAAGCCACCCAAGATACCTATGTCACAGCACAGTCGATAGTGAAAGTTGTACAGTCTAACACACGGGTATAATAAACTATGTATTTAAAAACAATAGTGGGACTTGAGTGGGCGTCTGTAACTCTCGCTTTCTGTGACATTTTAACCGACATGTGAAAGCTTCGCGGCTCATTTACTCGAATATAATTCTGAGATGACAATACGCTTAGTTAAAGTACCTAACTCGTTAGCAAAAAAATATTTAAGAATGTCCTCGTAAACTATGGCATAACGCGGCCCCTAGTAATTATGCCCTAGTCCGAGATGAAAAGTAACCATATCCTCCCTCAAGGTGTCAACTATCGTCCTTCAAAATTTCTTCAAGATCCAGATTTGTCTTAAAAAGGTTATAATAAAACTCTAAGGGGGGCGTGTCTGCACATAAAATATTTTTTGGAAATTTCAGTGGCAGTGTACCTATATGTTATCGATGTATGTATATAGTTATCGTCAAAGAGGTTGGAAGAAAATCATTCTATTTCCTAGGAGAGAGAAACTTTTTCTTTAAACGTCTTTGGTTATCGTTGTAGGTAAATACCAAAATAAGAATTTTTGAAATTTTTGTCTGATTTTTATTAAATTTATTCTTATTAGTCTTATTAGTCTTATTTGTCGTAGGCAACCACTATAGAGGGATTTCCGGAAATTCCCACGGGAACGGGAATACACGGGGTCCGCGCGGGCAACGCCGCTGGTCACCCGCTAGTTTAGAAGACGCAAGATAACAATACATAAGATCACCAAATTGTTTGCAAGACCTTTGTCAAATCGTCAACAACTTGCCCAAAGAAAAGGCTACAGCCCCCCTAGAGAAGATTTAAGCGCTAACGAAAGCGAATAATTTCATAGATTGACATGTATGGGATTGACATAAGCACGCGTTAACGTTAGCGCTCGTTGCAAAGAGATTTAAATATAATAGGGCATAGAGGGGACAAAGCGAGGAAAATTTGAAGTCAAAAGTTATTCCAAGTGGAATAGGTCTAGTACAATTTCGACCGAATGACAGCTCGCGTTCATACTAACTGACATGACAAGGACATGACGCTTAGGCTTCAAAGTTTTGTATGAAAATATTCCCAATGCCCCCTCTATGCCCTATTATATTTAAATCTCTTTGGCTCGTTGGCAAGTGCTTATAAAAGTCAGTCCCATACATGTCAATCTATAAAATCATTCCCTTTCGTTACCGCTTGCATCTTGGCTAGGGGGGCAGCTGAAACGGTTACTGATGTAGATGCGCGGAGCGGGAGGGGTCGTGGATGACGTCACAGCAGTGTCGCGCTGCATACGAATTGATTGCCAGTGCTGTTATGTCATCCTTCACCTCCCGCACCACAGATAACCGTCAGGAATCGTCGCACTGTTGTAAAGTAATACAATACGAGTATCTGTATGATATTTACCAAGCGCCTGTCAGTTTTCTATAGCCATGAGTCTGTGTAATTCGTCGTAGTACTGATAACTTACCCTGTAGGCGTCTAATAAAATGCTACATGATGAACAATAACTATAAAAAGTCTTGGCAGTGATCTAAGCACAGTCTTCATAGAACGTAACGTTAAGGTCGACCATGACATCGAGTACAGAATAATATTACCTGTCTGCTCATTATAATCAATCAAATTGACTCCTATGCTTTATGTACTATGAAACACTGTTTATTTGTTGTAGACAGAATAATTGTGTACAATTGATCTACAACGTTAAACGATCGTACCGTAACTTATGATTTGGTTAGGTCATTGTCAACTTATTAATTAACTTTTATTATTGTACCAGCTTTTACCCGCGGCTTCGCTCGCGCACGTTTATTTCACCACCTTAGGGGTTGAATTTTGCAAAATCATTTCTCAGGGGATGCTTACACTGTACAAGCTATGTGCAAAATTTCAAGTCTCTAGACTCATGCAGCGGTTTAGGCTGTACGTTGATATATCACCAATCAGTCAGTCAGTTTATCGTTTTATAGATGTAGTTAGACACAATATATATTTGTTACATTGTTACATTCACGATGCAGTATTATTTCACAGTAAAAATCAACTTATCTTTGCAATATGGACATTTCATCCACAACGATTTGCTTTGCGTTGGTAAATTTTTTTACTCTTAAAGTCACAGTACCTTTATATTGGATTGGCCCTGATTATGGCGTTAACGCCGTTACCGAAGCAGAAAAGTCTAAAATCTAGTGCAGCCTTGACAAGATTTCTATATTTTGTAAGGTAGCAATAAAACATGTATGCGTATATTTTACTTCACGTATGTTTCAAATCACTGCATTTCATCATCAACCCGTAACAGCCCACTGCTGAGCTAAGGGTCTTTCCTCACACATGAGGAAGTATGGGCTATCATCTCCCAGGCGAGCCCACCGCGGCTTGAGAGATATATAATCACTGGCATCACTGCATACATTTTTGCATTTGTTAGTAACTTAGTAGTACTGAGTTAAGCCGACATTCCTGAAGGCGCAGACTTTCTCAAAGGCCTTAAACCCATCAAGTACCTGCCGGTCGGTGACGAAATTGTCCGCCTATCTCGGTCAATGCTGCCATGTTGACACTTCGTATTACGATCGATTCATTAACGTGGTGTCTATTCGAGGCAACCTTAATCGCCCTTAAACTAACGATTTTATTACTATTTGGCCGTTGCCTAAGCGTTTTGCCGTAATCTCCTTAAAATATAGACTGAACTGTACAGCGTTAATTCCAGTATGTTTATTAGCCAGACCACTTTATGCCTCTCAAGAAAAAACATGAACTGGTTGCATATGTAAATTTACCAATTTGAATGGAAAACTTTGCGGGGAATGTGCGAACCCATAGAATGTTTAATCGAAGGCTGAACTATCTAGAACGGGACTTTGCCATTTACATACATATTAGTAATTGTATACCTCCTCTTCGGAAGTTACTACGGGTGGAACTTACTCCCTACTAACTTACTTACTAAAAGTAACAGGTAGTAGTAGTGTCATCATAATTATTGACCTCGCAAAAATGATTAGGGAGGTAATTGTTGAACTGCCCGAGGCACTGCGTGCGGGAAATCACCACCTCTGGTAATTAAAACTTAAGTATCAGCGACACATCACGAAAGGACCTGTATGTCCTAATTTTTTGAATTATTTGTTTGTGGTTTTATTCACACTTGTTCAGATTGTAGACTTTGAAATTAAACTTGCTCAATTTAAAACAATACTTGCTGATTATGAAGTTACGACTTCTACCGACCCTTCGAGCAATTTACGACTATGTCATGCCATACTAGAAAACTTGCAATGCGGAATATAACTGGAGCAATTAGAAGCAATATCGCCAATTTTAAGATATTGCTGCACATTGCTACCTCCTTCAACTGTTCCGGGGCATTAATTTATTGCTCAAAATGTTGCCAGTGCACCTTTATAATATATCGCTAATAACTGCCACCTTATATGCCTATAACCCATTTTTTATATCGACACATCTTATCTATCACTTCGGTCTTTATCTTTGTTTTGTGATTCTGTTGAATAGTCATTGGTAACACTGATATCAATAACATTATGTTATCAGGTATAAGTTTCTTCTCACTATCTTTATCTTTTTGCTTACTTACATGTATTGCCTAGGCCTAAACATTTGTTTAATCTGTCTTTTTATGCCTGTCATTGAGCTAATTTAACTAAGTAAATAGCTAAGCCTCTAACTACTGGTCTCCAATTCCCTCTTTATCTAATTGGCTATTGATGCCTGACTAAACATGTTTAGGTAACTTTCCTCTAGCTATATCTGTGGCTATGCGGTGTTGATTACAGTCCGTTACGGGTCAGTTTGGTCTGTGAACTCGGTCACGTCACAGTCCAGCGGTGGTATCGGTCAAGAACAAGACGCTATTAAATACCAACACAGTTTTCTTATTAACCGACTCTTGTCTATAAAATCAGTGACATGAATCGATAGCTTATAATTGATTTTTGAGATCGATTTATGATGTCTTCTCTATAAATAAATACTAAAGTTTGATATTTTTGTTTGTAGTTTTTTATAGTTCTAATTTAGACATATTAAGACAACAGATAAAGATTACGTTAGAACCGGTTGTCGTTTCGTGCGGTTGTTGCCACAATCTTGATAATCGCCGCGATCCAAGGTCACGACTGTCACTGAGACGCAGCGGAGCCTTCGGCGTGTGCGCATGCCGCATATCGACCAGTCGCCACAGAGCGCATCCTCAAACAAACGTACCCTCAGTTCGGCAAAGTACGTCATATTTAACGCTTCTATTGGTGTTGTTCCGGTATTACAACCTTCTGCGAAGTGTTAAAATGTGTTCAATAAAAACAAATGCGCATTCGATATTCGCAGTTTTAAATATGGAAATAATTTTGTTGTCGAGTGGCCAGTGCCTCTGAAGATGTGACTGGTTTTTGGTGAATTTTATAGTGTTGTATTTAGAATGCTTCGAAGGCAGTTTTCGCACGAGTCCGGGAAGACGGCCCTTGTCAGGGCTAGGGAGGAGTACTTGGATAGGAGGTATGTACTAGTTGCGCGTTCTTCATTTCCGTTCTTGCACTTTCCTTTAGGAGGAATCGAGGACAAAGCGCAATAAATCTTGAAATTTATTTTATAAATGTCAAACAAATTTACAATAAGGTCCTACCTACATGTTCGTTAAGTTAATTTCTGATGTAAAATGGTTCCATCTATGTATGTAAAACATGTTTGTGTATTGTTTGCCAAAGCAAAAAAAATGTTATTGGTATAATATGTATAGGTGAGGTACACGTACCAACTAACAACCTTACTATACAGATACCTATTACGTTTCTGTCTAAATGTATGCTTTGTATCAGCGTTCTTGTTAATACTTATAATATGAGTAGGTTCTGTGAGGTACCAGGTTTCTGTGTGCCGCTTATTTCTCAGTCCCGAAACAGAGTAAAAATAACTACAAATATTAATGAAAACAAATAAAAAGTTAGACAAATTAATAAATTAGATATTGTTACTTAAAGCAGATTTGGTTTTTTTTTTGTTGGGTTAAAAAACAGTTACACTGCAATACATTATTTTATTATACTTACTCGTATTAGGATTGGTTACACAATTACCTATCCATGTTATAGCTAATAAACAAATGAAAATAGATATGCTAATAGATAGATTACATAAAATTAAATTATAAATATAATATTTTTTGAGAGGAGCAGTGATAGCCCGGACGGTTAAAGAGCCGGCCGAAAATCAGTGAGGCTCGGGTTCGAATCCTGGCATGTACCAATGAGTTTTTCAAAAACTTAAGTACATATTTATCACTAGCTCGACGGTGAAGGAAAACATCGTGAGGAAACCCGCAAGTCTCAGAATTAATTCTGAGACATGTGTAAACAGACCCAGTCCGGCGATGGGCTCACCACCTATCACGTTTAGGGGTCCAATATATCTCGTGAAATGTGGGTATATCCAGTAATGGAATGCCTCTGCCTACCCCCTCGGGGATAAAAGGCGTGAGATTATATTATTATTATATAATATTTTAAATTGTATTTTTTTTCTTTAATATTTTTAATAATTAATTATAATTATTAAAAATGTGGATTGCCTGTTCTATGACTGACAATGTACATAGTAGTTTTATCTCAATCATATCAATAGATGTAGTGTAGTCAAAAGGTGACAGACCAAGATAAAGCTTAGTAATCTTAGTATCTACAAGAGTGAAAGGTAACGTCAAATGACCAATGTACGCGTACTTAAACAGTTCTTAAAGGGCCTCATTTACGGTACGACTCGTCTGTACGATCGATCTGATGAAAATCGTGACGATCAATCGCATCAAAAATGACTCCAATACACGATACGATTGGTCGTCACGATCGATCATTTGCTTGTTTGAAACTGAAGGATAAGGACGTGTTCAAATAATTCAATACGTGCCCCCTAAAATGGAAAATTTACTTCTTTTCCTTGTGGCTGTAACTTTGATTCGGCTACAAAAGAAAGCCTAGAAAAATGGGTTAAAAATGGCTATTACAGCGCAAATAGTATTCGCATGTAAATATTTTGCGGAGACCGGCATCAAAGTGAGACAAAATCGAATCGTTGATCGTACAAAGAGCCATACACTGTCGATTCATCGTTACGATATTCATAATTGCAATTCGCATGGGTTGTTGTTGCAATTTCCGAAATCGCCTTCAATGAAGTAAATCGTTAAAGATCTTGATATACACTATCAATTCGTCGTTTCGATCGGTCTGAAGCGACGGATCGTACAGACAGACAAATCGTACCGTGTATGGAAAAATTATAATAAAGGAGGGATGTAGCATACAGATAAATAACACATACATAAATATACATACAAACATACAATCACACCATCAAGACACCTGTCGTCTCGGATCTACACCCCACGCGGTGTGCGGGAGCGAGGCGTGAACTTGTGAACGACTGAGACGTAGGCAGTCGGTGTTGCCAGACCGTGGGCAATTGCCCACGCCATGGGAAATGTTTTAAAAGGGCGAAAAGGTTTTGGAGCCTGTAAAATATGGGCAATAACGTTAGGTTTAATAAATGAACAAACTAAATTTATTACTCTGGAAAAATAAAATAACATCGATAATACTTTATCAGATGCACTCTGAATGAAACATCTTAGATGTATGTCAAGGGTATCCTGCCTTTTCGCTGAAAATTGGTTTGCTGATTATCACTTGCCAACCAACGTTTCACCTTTTTTTCACTTTGATAACTAACGATTATCAATTTTTTCTATGACTTCGTTTCATTTGGTAGAATTATTGTTAAGCTGATTATTATAATGACACAAAACGTTTCGGTCAATCATTCACTAGGCCAAACAACTACAAGAAGGATAATGTTTCCTCAGTGTAACAGGTCACTATTTGTACATTGATTTGAAACAGTGTTAAAAAAAAAACTAATTTTTACATGCATTTTTTTATTTCGCAGTAGGTTAAGTTAAAGTATGACAAACAACTATCGAAGCGAATTGTTTTTGCTAAAGGAAACGATAGGTTAGTTGAGGTCACATTAAAGATTAGGTGTGATGACGAGCGAAGCGAGAAGGAGCGTTAACACGGTGAACTGTGAGCAAACCAGAACACAACATTCATTGGAAAACAATAAACAACTGAATTTAATGAATATTACACTAACTAAAACATTTGCTAGTTGAAAGTTGTCATATTAAAAAGAGACATTATAAAAAGCTAACTAAACATACAGTTTACAACTGTGAGGTTGGGAAATAAAACAAAATTATACGAAAAGTTTGCAAATGATTGAAACGTTAGTTAGCATGTAATAATCGGCCGAACAATTTTCAAGGCAGAGAACCGTATGTTAAGCAACTATTAAAAACAAGCACAAAATCACTTGAGATATTATTTACGTAATTTAAAATAAAATCACATGGCATAGTTTTTGTTTTTCATAAATAGATTTATGGTATTTTTTTGTTTGTTTCACAACTAACTCCACGTTGGACTTGTCAGAGGATCCTAATGCCATAATAATATACAAAACTTCTGTTAAGGGCTGGAGTTTCGAAAAATTAAGAGTGGTCTAGGTACAAAGGGTGTCAAGGTACACATTCACAACAGATTCTCCTACACGTCGTTAATTGTTTTAACGTTTATGGGCAATTTAGTGTCGGAAAGGGCAATTTTAACAACCTGTGTGGGCAAAAGTTCTGATCGGGTCTGATTACACTGTAGGCAGTCTAGCTCTGACCGCCGCACAGTGAAGACGTGGTTAAGTGAAAACACCGAGACAACATACACTAATTCTTACATGTATGTATTCCTTAATTACTACATTTTTACGACGAGAAAAAAACTGCATAATTTTGTTTTTTTTTTAAAGAAGGGAAGGGAACAGAATGCATTTTAAATTTAAAGTTATACCATATTAGATTAAAATATCATGATCACCAAACGTTTTATTATTTATTTATTATTGTTACATCTACATAAACAATCAATAAATATAACTACAGTTTGTATGTGGGATCATGAGCCTCAATAATAACTAATGATAACATAAAAGAAAACTAAACTTAAATACTTAGAATTATAGTCACTTCTTGATTTGATTCTAAAATAAAATTGTTTTGTTTTGAAGCAAGTGTAGCGAAGGTGAGCTAAACAGCTTTGGTACCTACTTTGTTTTGACTGCTGAGGAATGTTACCTACTAGTTTCATGTCAGTGTAATTCGTTTGCACACTTGACTCGAAAGCCGGGCCATCTCACAGGTACTCCTGTTTACGTAAACATCTTAAAGTATCGTCATTTGTTATTGTAATTATCATATTATACTTTTACAATTAGCATTCAACATATAGCAATATGTATAAGAAGTAGGTAAATAGATAGTAAACTTTGTTCATTCAGTGGTTATATAAACAAATATATTACAAATTTTTATTGGTAACTACATTAATAAATGATCTTACACCGCATTCTTACAATAGGGTGTGTTTTAATAATTGCAGACTGACTAGGTGTCGGTTTGTACGAGGGCCGCGCACGGCTAATTCATAAACAACCTGTATTCTATAACTTGAACTTGTAGTATTATTACTACTCACGGTTACCTTTGCTCTCCCGTTTTCGTGACATCATCTCATATGTCTATCGACGCATTTCTCTTAATATCATTCCTTTTCGCTGCATTCATTTCTGTAGATCCCTGAAACCTGTTAACGTTATAAAAACACATCTTCACTGCGCTACCACATCGTATCTTCACGTTACAAGCACCTTTATAAATCGGTCTTGGCTCCAATTACTTACAGCGCAGTTTTCACGTGTTCACTATACTCCTAGAACTTGGGGCTTCGAGCGCACAGATGCGCGTTACTTTTTCCTATTCCAATTCACTATTATTTCTTGATTTTTTGAATTGGTTTGCTGTTTATTTTGCTAAAAAGGTAATTTTGACACTTCTGACATTGTTATTTATAACGGTTGTTATGGCAATTTCTTTCTCATTTTATTAGTGGCCTGATGTTTCGTATGTGATCTTTCGCTAAATTGTGAATTTTGGGCTGGCCATTCGTAAAAAAATACTTCTAAATTCAAAATTACGATTCCTCTGCCAAAATTCTATAAAAGGCAGAGGATTCGGAAGAGCAAATCAAGTCTTACTCCAGCTTTCAAAGCGACAGTACTAATTAAAGGCCTTATCCCGGGGTCGAGTGACCCCGGGACCCTGCAGAGCCTCCTTCTAAAGTCTTCATCGTGTGAATCCCTCATTGTGTGAGAAGCCACGTCAAGTTCCCGTGCGTCCTTCTACGCCTGGCCGTTGCCAGACGCACGCAGACCCCTACGCCTGGCCGTTGTCAGACGCACGCAGGCCTCTCCGCCTTGCCGTTGCCAAGCGCACGCAGGCCTCTCCGCCTTGCCGTTGCCAGACGCACGCAGGCCCCTCCGCCTTGCTGTTGCCAAACGCACGCAGGCCCCTCCGCCTGGTAACTACTCATCCCTGCCGTGCCGACTACACCGTGCTGTCGTGCTGCCTTCGTGCTGTCGTGCTGTCTTCACCCCTGCCACGCTGACCACGTCGTGCTGACTTCGCGCACGCGGTTTCTTCGCCCCTGCCGCACTGACGAAGTCGTGCGCCCATCCTCCGTCTCTACCTCCTACCCCATCCATCACATCTACACCCACACCTACACTTTTTTTTACCTAATCACAATCCACCTACACCCCACTCTACAAATTCCTTTTTTTTATATAAACTTGTAAATATTATTAAAATGTAAATATATTCTTGTTTCCCATACTTTCCTTTTTTCATTTTTGGTCTTAATTCTTCTTTTAAATTGTCGCTTCACGACAAACTTAGCACGTAAACGTACGTACAGTACGGCCGTATTGTCAAAGTTAGCGACAATAGGTTGTAACCCGAAAGAGCTTCAATTATTCGCAAGCTATATGCGAAACAGGCAACAATATGTGGAGTTTTCAGGATGTATATCAGACCCATATTAACTAGGTCCGTCGTAAGTCAAGGAAGTAACTTCTGACCTTTCAAGTTTATCATCATGATTAACGACATGCCAGAGATGGGCCAGAATACTCGATGCGTGCTATTTGCTGACGACCTCAAGCTGCGTATGGCCATCAAGCAGGGGGATGACTGTGACCGTCTTCAACTAGATATAGATAAGGTGGTAGAGTGGTGCCGGAAAAATAACTTGCAGTTCAATCTTCAGTAATCTCTTTAGGTCGATCAAAGGCCCCTCGAAACTACAATTACACGGTGGCCGGAGCACAGATGAAGCGGACGGAGTGGGTAAAAGACTTGGGAGTCTGCCTCGACAAAAAGTCTACCCGTTGACGTATCCAACGCAGTTCGTTCTGGGCGTGGTGGGATTCAACAGGTTAAGTCAGGAGGGATTTGTCTCTTGCGTGTTACATGCTAGGTGCTATCCGAGGCAAAATCTGCAACCAGGCATTCTACAGTGGGTAGGCTTGTGCGTACAGCGCCAACACGGACCGAGTATGTTTGCAGTCCCGCGTGTGAGAACTTACATGCTCGGTAAAGCCTCCCTGACTCGTGCCATGCGCACACTAAATATTGTTTGCCAAGGGAAGTAAAATAAGAAATGTCTCAGATCACATGTGATAATGTGAAATGAAAAATTGATTTTCACCTCTCCGGGCGGAAAGTGGCAACTTTCGGCCCGCTGCGCTAAAAAAAGTTTCCGCTTTCCGCCTCCGTCGATGAGAAAAAAGTATACACACCTCGGCTTCGCCTCGGTCGACAATTACTTACACTGTAGCATTAGGTGCCAAACCTGTGAGATAGCTGCCGCGCCTGCCCCCGTCGCTGTCACCGCACCTTCCCCGCCAAAGATGCGGCCCTCCCAGGAAGCGAAGAAAAGCCGGAGCAAATCTGCTGGCAAGCAAGTGCCCCCACGGATTTTTGGGAAAAACCAGTGTGATGAGGAGGGTTTCCAAAGAGTAGAGAGGAAGAAGAAGAAGCCCTCTAGCCGCAACACCCATGGCACTGCTCCGACCGGACCCAACCATCTGCTGCGTCCTGCTGTACCGTCGCCGCAGCTGTATGTGTCCCGTTTACACCTGGTCTACGAAGGTCCAAGATGTCGTAGACTACGTAATGAAGAAGTCCACATTTTCATTGAGGGTTGAACGGTTGGAGTCTCGCCGCAAAACTAATTTTAATTCTTTTGTGGTTAGAGTACCATCCCATCAGCTGGAAACCTTCATGAAGGAGGACTTCTGGCCGCAGGGAGTTGTATTTCGGAAATTCCGGAGTCAACTACCTGCCGACAGCGCTCGCACGTTGCCGAGATTGCGTGTAAAATAGTTTAGTTAGATATTTTATATGTATGTTAGTTATAAGGTATATATAATATGGGCCTCTGTTTACGTTATTTAAGATCTATTAATGTAAATATGGCCTGAAATAAAGATTTATTATTATTATTATAGTATAGGTACTTAGTGAGTTGAATAAATAAATAAATTAAATAAATAAATATTCTGCTAATCAGTAGTTGATACATTTTGAAATACAATGCGAAATTAAGTTAAAATAATTAAGATTTTATGATATTTTAGTCTTGTTGTTTAGTTTTGTCTAAAATTTTGACAAATAATTTCGGTAGCCAAATATTACTCAATAACTGACATCTTAACTTATTTTACTAAAAAATGTACACATGCGTAAATGCAATATCTAAGAGTCAATCAGGCTAGTAGGAGTTGTTACTATTTCATAATCATTATATTCTGCTGCAGAACTTGGGTACAAAACAATGGAAAAATACAAAAGCGACTACAAAATACGGAGTCACGTCGCAAGAACATGAATTGCAAGAGGTTCACGGCCCGTTGCATCTCATTGCCTATCTACGATGACCCAATTATTTGATTGGTTATAAATAGGATTTTAATTCAGCAAGACACATTGTAATATCTGATGATCTGCATGTTTAAAATTATCCAAAAAATTTAAAAGAAAAATTATATTAAAAGATTGATGTAGCATACAGGTAAATAACACATACATAAATATACATACAAACATACAATCACACCATCAAGACACCGTCGTCTCGGATCTACACTCCACGCACTGTGCGGGAAGGGGGCGTGAACAACTGACGCAGGCAGTCGAGCTCCGACCGGCACAGTGAAGTTAAGTGAGAACACCGAGCCGAAACATACACAGTATTCTTACAGTATGTATTTCTTGGGCCCTTTCAGGGTGCCAGGATGTTGTCGCACTTAGACGCCGGTCGCCGCAAAAGATTTTCATACAAATACATTTATTTGCAAAAAAAAAAACATGGTGTATACAGGTGGTGATAAATACATTTCAGAGCATACCTACATGTTTAGCTAAAATAGAATATAGCATGCAAATTTTTGAAATTACAACAATAAAAATATTAAAATGTCTTAATAGAATATATTAAATTTTAAGAAATCATGCAATTTATTTTGAAACATTTTTAAATTTCACATTTTTATGTATTTTGGTATTTATCACTATCACTACATAATAAAAAACAAAGTCGCTTTCTCTGTCCCTATATCCCTATGTCCTTATGTCCCTATGTCCCTTTGTATGCTTAAATGTTTAAAACTACGCAACGGATTTTGATGCGGTTTTTTTTAATAGATAGAGTGTTTCAAGAGGAAGGTTTTAGTGTTAGCATTGTAGCCGTGCGAAGCCGGGGCGGGTCGCTAGTAATATATAAATCTTATTATAAATACGTACACACATTACAAGACAGCTCTTATTATATTTGGAGAGTCGAGGGTTGTCTTCTAATACGAGTCTGTAGGGGTCTCGTTGACTACGAGTGTTCAAATCACATGCTTTTTAAAATAACATGCAAATCTCAAAAATGTAGAGACACGGTAGCGGCAGTAAGCCAAGTTTTTTTAAATACTGGCCTATGTATGACTTACCGGGTGCAAGCTCGTATATTGCCCTAATACATTTATTTTGCTTGACAAATGCTCTATTCTGGTCGGTGCTATTACACATTATACGCCCGTAGCTTTAGCAATGATTCTACGTATGCATGGTAGGTCACACTAACGAGTTTGGTAATTTTACGAAGGTATCATCATTATAAATCAGATAAAAAATGCAGGAGCTAAAAATCGTTCCGCATGAGAAAACACGTTTTATTCACCTATAATGAATGGATACCTAAATATTAAACATAAATAGTCGCCGTAATAATAATAAATAAATGAAATATAGGTACACTAAAATTTTAGTTAGAACTCCTGTTTTAATCTTAATAATATGTTGACCCGTTTCGGGGCTTACTCGGGACAAACAACACACACACACATGTGCATTTTTACTTCCCATACCATACAGTAGGTACTATTTCTTTTTACCCCAAAGAGTTTGGTCAGCTACAAAAGTAGATGGAACACACTAGAATTATAATAGTTTTGCTAATTTTGTTACCGGCTATACCTTAGGAGAGTAAAACATAAAGAGCTGTTAAGAAATAATTATGATTTCCAAGTAGAAAAGACAATGGCTAGTTTAAAATACCAACAAAAAGTTCCAACCTCACAATTATTTCTATACGATGTTGGACTTGATTCGTATGTATTGTTTGCTTCATAAAAAACAACAAAACAAAGCACCTCACTTTAAGCGTCGCAAAAAATACCTCATGTTTTAACTAACAATAAAATTTAAAAAAAATAAAATCGTCGCTGTTTTTTACATAAAAATTTAATTATAAATTAATTTTCATATTTTTGTGGTCAATAAGTACAAGGATTTCGGGTTACGTCTTGTCCTTCTGGCTAAAATTCGGCACATTTCACTTATCTAAAAATCTATTAAAATCTAGAAATAATTATATACATACCCTTACATGAAACGTCAAAAAACATGCCTGGCATAATTGGTTTTTATTGTTGGCATAGCTACGGAATCGTTTCTTATTATTTTCTATATTGTTTTCAAGCTTCTGCTAGTAAGTATTTGTTCTCTAGAGACTCCATAGGCCATACCGAAGTTCGGCGACTGATCCTTAATGTACGCAAAAACCGCGACATAATTTCGGCCTAATGTCACATGAGTAAAGAAATGTGTCGTGGATAATTGGAAGACGTCGTCATCACCATCAACCCGTAGCAGTCCACTGCTGGACGTAGGTCGCAAGACGCCGAAACCACGCTGAACTTAGTCTGCGTGATTCTCGCATGGTGTCAAGTGTTCTATTCTTATGCATTACAAGTACATATATTTATTTTCATTTTTTTTATTAATAAATAATAATAAATTGTGGGACACAATTCATTCAAATGTCAAACAAACCTGATTGACTGACCTGTTGGCTCAGTTGGTATTCCCTCGGGGCTAACATTTATGTGCATGAACATGTCTGTTGGCTTCGTGTTTAATATTTATTTAATTATGTTTAACAGTTGTTTAGTACCCATATTACAGGCTCTGCCTAGTTTGGGACTGGATAACCATGTGAATTGTGTCCCACAATTTATAAAAAGAACATACCTATGGTTAGGTAGCTAGATTCTGACAATAGCAATGGTACAAAGTTATTCCTTTAAATATTAATAATTTCAGTACGGAAATAGCATAGAGATAAATATCAATGTATTTTTGAACCTCCTATTTATACTTTTTAAAAGCGATTCAGTTTTCCATTAACAAGGCCAAAGGGGTCACACGCGTATGCATAATTCGATAATACACAGCATGTGTTATTTCTGTAAACTTGATAGTTTTTATTTATTTATTAAACAACGTACCAAGAAAATGAGTCACATGGCATAGCGTCCTATTTACATGTCTATTAATTATGTCGTACACCCAGATGGGATGCAGACATACTCTTTTACTAAAAAATGTAGTAGGTAGTGGCTATCAAAAACATTGAGTGGCATAATTGAATTGACTTTTCCTCTTCTCATATATATTTCTCAGCTGTATTGTCATTTTGTTCAAATGTAGATACACTTCAGTGACCCTTTAAACTCTTTCGTCTTGGTCTTATATTCTAAACGCTCCATGATATGGAAATGGAACATACTTTATTACACGAAATTTCCGTTTGATTTCTGAGATTTCCATTATAAATGTTTTTTTTTTAATTACAGCCACTTCAATTCTTTACCCGATCAGGCAGTTTACTGCGGGCGATCTGTTACAATAGATAATTCTATTGCTTACCGATTACGCGGCTTGACCGGAATTACGTATTTATTACTTGTACAGTCAAGAGTACTTGAAGCTTTACACTTGTAGTGCGAGTCTGACCTTCGAGGCGGTACGGTACAAAGTCCAATGTGTCAAGCTCCACTTGCTCTTGACTGTACTCGAAATTGTATTGCACTTCAAGCCACTATTTTTACCAACTATTTTTACTAATCACACCGAAACCATTATATTTCTAAATCATACTGTAAGTAAATACATGTACATATTTGAACAGCTATATGTTGAAACAGTGTATCGGCCACGGGTGTTGCTCGTGTCAATATCGCCCCCGATGGACGTGTCGAATTTCAATTCAGGTGATTTCCACTATTTACCAATTTCATCGAACAAGGAGCTAGTGTATAGCAAAGTTTCTTGTATAGCTTATCTATGTACAATAAAGATACACGGCCGACCCAGTTATGCTATCGATTTATGTTCGATCCGATTTTTTTTTATTGTGAAATTTGACAGTTCCAATTTGGGTAGACGTAAGTTTCTTATTTTATTATACAGGGTGGATATTTGAGATGGGTCGGCCAGGGCAGCTACCTTAACCGTTGTAGCTAGACGAAAATGGTCTGAAGAGACTATCCACCATTTTTGAAAATATTTAGAACTGCATTTAAAGATTTTTGAAAAATGGTACAGTCAGCGAGAAAATCGTTGATTCCCATAAAACATTTTTTTGATGCCATTCGATCCAGTTTCAGATAAGGATCAAAAGTCTCTAAGAGACTAACTGAGGTCAAGGGGGTAGAAAAGTCAGGAAACGCAAAAAACGTTTTACATACATTTAGTAAGGAATAAAACTTCAACCGGAAAAAAAGTTCAATGAAATGCTAAAATCTCTTTAGTGGTGATTCAACTTATAAATCTGAGCAGCGTTCTTCTTGGAAAACATGGTATACTATCTTTTCTTATTTGCCACAATTTTAAATGTCAGTTAAGATCTCTTTTTTTAGAATACGTTACTGGCCACTTGGCGACTTGACTGCAACAGTGTAGCAGCTATTGGGAACTGTCTTCGGGTACAAATTGTCGCCGGCAGTATTTCCGGACCGATACGCCCTTAAAATCTTCAAGAAGATAGTGTACCTACTCCCACTTCAAAGGCCGGCAACGCACACTTGTGACTTCCGTTGCAGGTGTCCATGGGCGACGGTAGTCACTTACCATCAGGTGACCCGTCTGCTTGTTTGTCCCCTTTTTTTAAATATATATATATATATATATAAAAAAAGAAAAAGACAGATCCCTACAACGGTATCCACCTCACATTTATAGTATAAACCACAAAAGGCCTCTAGGTGCTGCTGACTTCGGCTTTACGCACGCCTTTCAAATGTCCGGAATCCTATGTTCCCGAGATAGGAAAACGTACATAATATACTTAATAATGTTTCCTAAGAACCATATGACAGGTGTGTAACTTCGGACTCTTTTGTTGCAGGAGGACTAGGTCCCTGAACGCGCCAAGCCCCATACAACAGTTTGGACCATGCGGCAGAATAATGAAGAACTCGGCAATGGTTATGTGAGTACCTTTTAATAGTACCTTTTAACAGTTTACTGGGCTACTTTCCTCGGGACTTTTTAGCAGCCAATTCGAGCCATCACTGTCCCAACAAAGGGGGCACTTTTCACTAAATATGTCCTTAATAAAACTAACCTACTGGTAGACAACGCACATCCTAAACAAGGTCTAGGAGCAAACAATCTTGCACAGGGGCACGCAGTTGAGCAGTACAAAAGCACTTTAAAAAATTATATCCTAAGGGGGTTAAATAGAACGGACGAGAGTTTGTATGAAATATAGTAATTTTTCCTAAACCTTTTGGGACCACACTTTGCTTAGAAATAGAGAGGATAGCATAACCATCAATCTAGCTTATTCTCTGGACTCCAGCTATCCTTCTTGAGCCTCTTTGAAATAAGTAATAAAACCAAGCATAAAAAGCAGTCATTGTTGTTTAATCAACAGTAACAAAAACAATTGTATTGTGATTTTAATTTTTTCTCGGTAAATCATTTTCTAAATAACATAGTGATTCCGCTTTAAAGTCATCATCATGACGTGGCATTTCAATAACAATTTCATGCTTGCAAGCCCAGCAACCTTGACGTGGTGTAATTAGCTACTCTATGTTTAAAATAATAAAAGAGATAGTGCTTTGCAATGGCCTCTGACATTAGTAGACTTGTATTATTTGTTCAATGCACCATACTTGCCGGTACTTATTTATTTAAAAAAATACTAGTTATATTCGGTAAATAAACTATGTTCTATTCTATGCTCTATGTGTCTCCCGGCAATGTTAACAAATCACAATAATCTGTTATAATAGTTTATTTTTTATTAAAGTCAGTCGTTTGTGCGTCTAGAAACTCGAAGTCTTATTGCAGCTTTACTACCGCTTCGGACTGTTTGACTTTGGACTGTCGAAAAGAAACGGCGCAGGGAAGTCCACTGCAATAGGTAAATGACTTCTAATTTAAAAAGCGAATAAAAATTAAAATCACAAAACTTAGCCTTAACCTTTTTTGATATTACCTAAGGACTATAAAAGTTTAATTTTATCAACAGAATAACATAAAATTAAATGAAAAGCAAAGAAAACCTATCACCTAATTTGAGAACGCATTTTAAGGACCTCCTAAAACTTCTTTCTTACCGGGTGGCTGTTTAGTCTGTCCCTTTCACTCCTGATTGAGCAGTCGACGTTTTCAGGCAAATCCAGGACCCGGCGTCGCAGCGACTGACGTGGTACAAGCCGCCGCTGACGGTGCTGGTCATCAAAAAGGTCCACGACGCCGCTATTTTGGGACCCTTCGTGCAGCTCGTCCATTGGCTGGTCCATGTGAGTCTTGATTGGTTCTTCTAACACACCATACACATTCTCGATAGAATGTAAATATATAGTTAGGTGGCCCCTAGCCTCACCATCTCCCAATCTGCGGTGCGTGGAAGATTAAAAATCATACTTCCTCATGGGTGAGGAAAGACCGCTCAAAGCTCAGCAGTAGACTGTTACAGGTTGATGACATTGATTTTTTTTAATATGGTCTCGCCTTTGATATCCGAGGGGCAAAGAGATATATTCTATTTCTAGAAGTACCCAAGGTTCATCAGTAAATTCTTTGGACCCCTAAACTTTATAGTTAAAGACTGATTGATTTGGCTAGTCCAATCAACTAACTTCTCTCAGCAAACGTTTCGTTCTGCGGCTCGCTCGCCTCGCGCGTCGTTGTAGTCACAGTACTATCCCAACCTACGCAACAAAGAGGTTGGAAGAAAATCTTTCTGAATAATACGTGAGCTTTCTGATTAGCTAACCGAAAAATGTGTTTTAAATACTATTGGTAAATTGATTGACATTTAGTACGTCATCTCATACTTCGCCCCCCGCATCCCGATTTTTGGTTGAAGTGGTTTTCATAGTCCCTTAGAACATTAGCAGTCTATAGGAGAGAGAAACTTTTTCTTTAAACGTCTGTGTTATGCAAATCGATAGAGGAAGCGCTGCGCTTTCGTTAGTTAAAGGTTGAAACACACAATTTGTTTGGACTTTGACTTCTTGTCAAAGTTAAGAATCGATTCAAGTTCCAACGCGTTTGTTTCAAATGTATGCATATGTTAATGGGCTAATTAGTATATGACGTGAGCTGGTAGCGGGGAGGTATCGTATTAGTCTGTCACTTTCCCAACAAGTAACAGTTGTTTTTCCCAATACATCAGAATTATTGTACAATTTATTTTTAATTTTTAACTGACCTTTTTACAGACATTGTCCTTTCCTACTTTTTACTTTGTTTTTTTTCTCTAAAATCCTTTTTGGACTATTATTACATTTTTTAAATCCAAAAACGTATTCACCAACGAACAGCATTTAATTTTAATAATTTAGATTATTTTAAGACATTGTACGACAGAGTGTGGTATATAGAGAGACAGGTACTGGCCACATGGCCCTCATTATTGCATTATTGCACTAATTATTTTAAGCGCTTTTACTGTCGGATAAGACACAACGTCTGATATTTACGATACAGTTTATTGTTTATTCGCTGCATACAATTGACAGCCCCAGTTTTACATGTGCGTCAGACGCTCGGGCAGGCAGAATAGCAATTCGGGCCACTATGAATTATTCAGAACTCCTTTTCATGTGTGAAATGGATATAAACATCTAAAAACATATGGTACAGGCACGATGGAATCAAATAACTAATCATCACAGAAACGGCCTCGGGACAAGAGCAAAATAGTCGAGGCGGTGACGAACTTTTTCGGAGTTGATATGTGTTCTATAAACCTTTAGACGGACTTTTTTTCTGGCCTTAAAGACCTTCTGTCCTTGTTATTGGTGTAATTGTTTCACAGCTGACGTCACAATCCAGATTCCCAATCACCCTCAATAAATCAATTCTGTTAATCGTCTAGACACAAAGTTGATTCACCTTCGCCCTAATTATAGTACGCGTTTCATTCTCAAGTTGAATCATCTCACGCGTGATCGTCGGGTTCATACGCTATGCGCGTGGGCAGATTGAACTTTGGGTTATTTATTGGTTTACATTTCATTACTTTTTCTTTCCTATTTATAAAGAGAACCCAAGACTGGGACAAGCTCATAAACAAATAATAATTCTACATAATAGAACGATTATGTACCCCTCGCCACCCTCATATCTTAATCGACCCACCCCGCTCTACGAATAACTTGAAAATTAATTTGCTCGTCAGCTTTGGAGCAACAGAATAAACATGCATTATTTTGGCTTCGTCCCAAATCGGTAAACATGAGAATCGACACCGTCCTCGTGAACTTTTGACTATTGTATCTCCTTGGAAGGTTTTTTTCCGGATTGAAAAGTACCGTATAATCTTTGTTCTTTACAGATTAACATACAAGCTTTCTTCCTACCAAATACCATCTCGATTAGATAACAAAGAGACTTAATTACATTTGTATTATTATTTGTATCATTTGTATTATTTGTAGGGATTATGGACGGCTCAAAGATCTTCCAGATGTTTAAATAATTAATCCATCCATTACTACAATGACGCTTCAATCAAAGAACGCTCCAGTATACCTACTCGTAAAATACTTAATTATTTACTGACGAATATATTTCGTTTCATTGTAATTTGAATTTTAAATTTGGTAGTGTATTTACATTTATAGTGTTTATAATTCTGAAACTTATTAACCTTACATTTCCTTATTGTGTTTTTATTCAGAAATACAAATCTCATAATGGTTCCTCTTTGGTGGACATTTTATAATTATGTGCTATTTCAAGATTTATTGGATTTACGAAATCTTCTTTACGTATGTGGGTCTCAATTATAGCAAATAAAAATTTGTAAAACCCCCGACACAATAAATACAGAACAGATTTTCATGAAACATGGCTAAAAACACTCGGGATAAAATTATCTAAGACACAAAAAAAAACTAAACGAAAATTGGCATCCGTTTGGGAGCTACGATACCACAGACAGATACACAGACAAACTCGTTAAACTTATGACACCCCTCTCTTTTTGCGTCGGGGGTTAAAAATAAAGTAAGTCATCATAATATCAGCCGAAGAATGTCCACTGCTGGACTTATTTCTCAGAATCTAATAAGTGAATCTTAACTATTCCAGGAAAAAAGTATGGTAGTGTTCGTTGAAGCGGCAGTGCTGGACGACACACTGCTAAAGGAATATGTGGACTTCACATCAGTGCGCGAACGGCTGATGACGTTCAGAGCTGGCACGGACGAGCTCACGGACAAGATAGACTTCATCATCTGCCTCGGCGGGGACGGCACTCTGTTGCACGCCAGCTCGCTCTTCCAGGTGAGAAAGGACAGTGATAGCATGACATATTCTTTAGAATACCAGGACTTCATCAATTATGAGTAAGATGAGGCAGATACTTCAGCGAGTGCAGCGCGTGTCTGGACGCCAGCTCGCTCTTTCAGGTGAGAGGAGACAGAACAGGACAGGACATATATAGCTTGAATTGTACGAGGATTCCATTAGAGATCTGAAGAGTAGATGAGGGGTCGCGCAAATGCTTAGATTGTCGAAGGCAGAAAGAAGAAACGTTTTGCTTTTAATAACCAAGAAAATTAATTAGTAATAACAAAACCCTTATCTTTCACTCGGGGAAATAATAAAGCCATGACTACCTTGCACTTCAAAGTCCTTCAAACCGTTTATGCGATAACGAAATATGCTCGCATACTTGTAGTCAGGTAGAAAAATACTAGTCGTGTTTTGCTGTGAAAGGTAACCACCTGACCACACTAAATCCTAATCCACGGTGGCCTATCATGGAAGATTAAAGCTTATTATATGCTTCTTAACCCAAATCATTGACGTCGACGAAAAGCTGCCAAGCTGAAGTGAGAATCGGCAGTCCACGTTTGTTGTATGCGGTCGGACGGATGGGCCCAAATCTGCACCAACTGGGTCCCAACAACTAGTCGTTGACACCGAGGCAGACCCCGAAAGAGATGGCAGGATGAACTGGACGCCTTCTGGAAGACATGGCGGGAAGAGGCACAGGACAGGGATAAATCGATTCTGCAAACCAGCTAAAATTCCTAATTTTAAGTTAGCCAATCCTTCTCCATAGAATACGGAAGAAAAACTACATAAACAAACCATAGATTGAAAAGTTATGTCAAACATGTCAAAACCAACCAATATAAACCTTATTGCTTGTCTGTCTTTTATCCATGACCTTTTTACATCGTCGCTAAAATTACTAAACATGACTTAGTTGACAGGACTAATTTTAATTTGACAGGACTAAATATATCTCGTCTCTTTTCTTTTCTAGGAGAAATAAAATGACAGGACTAAACTAAAATAAGTTTAGTCGCTGTAATGCAGAATCGAGCCCAATAGGCTAAGAAAAAAAATATTTAAAAAATATGCTTCTTACATTCGCGCGGAAGACTCATTTAAGCGTGTCTAATGTTGTGGGTTGATTAATAATTTTCTTATGTAAATTATTATCTCGTTTTCAGCAATCCGTCCCTCCCGTGATGGCATTCCACTTGGGCTCGCTGGGGTTCCTCACACCTTTCGAGTTCAATAACTTCCAGGACCAAGTCATGAATGTTCTAGAGGGTGAGGATCACGTTGAAAAAGTTTATTTAAAATCGAAAGTTCTTATACGAAAGGTTACTAAATTATGAAAAACAATGTTATAAAAAGAAATGACGAAACAGATTGAATGTCAGTCGTGACTAACATTTGTGTTTATAAAGCGTGTTGGTTTCATAATAATAAATGGATGTTTGTGTTGTTGGTAATTTTGCTGTTATATTACTAGTTTTTATTAATAATTATTAGGGTCGTTGCAGTGCAGACCCCTCCGTTCTCGTGTTATCCCGCTTGATAATTTTGCTGCAGGATATTATCGAAATTGAACATATTTTAGCTAAAATTCCTGTATTAATCCTAAAAAATTCATTGAAATCCTTTAAATTATTCTCTTAAACTGTCATTTATGATTGATTAGGCATCGTATAAACAGTAGATATCATTTTAATTTTGAAATCACATTCTCACACTTAAATTTTATTATCCCAACTAGGTAATATTATAAATACGAAAGTGAGTTTGTTTGCTTTCACGCATAAACCACTAAACCGATTATAAAAATTATTTCACCAAGGGAATGCTACATTATCAGGGAGTATTATAGGCTATATTTTATTCCCGTATTCCCACGGGAACGGGCGCTGATAGATCTGCAATAATCTTAATTCCCCAGGTCACGCAGCACTAACGCTCCGGTCGCGGTTGCAATGCGTCGTGCTTAGGAAGACCACAGACGACGGCAAAGACAAGAAGAAGCCAACCACGATTCTGGTGCTCAACGAGGTGGTGGTTGACCGAGGGCCTTCGCCGTACCTGTCCAACATCGACCTGTTCCTCGACGGAAAGCACATCACCTCTGTTCAGGGCGACGGTGAGTCGTGTTACTTAGAATTTTAAGCTGTCCAAATATTTACAGTACGGCCGTTTTAACTTGGCTGCTCTGAACATAGGCTCCGCCAGCGCAAACCGCCTCAGTCATAATGACAAATAGTCACTAAAATTTTAGAGTTGAGCTGCCAAGTTGAAACGGCCTTACTGTAATCCTTCCGAAACACAGACCATTAATCTAGCTAGATAACTTAAGTACTTCAATCTGTATGAAAACCAACCGTGTCACTTTTTTTCTACCTACTGTGACGTCACAAGAGCGATTTAGTGATGTGAATTCCCCGTTGTCCGCGCGAAATCGATTCAAAGGCAATTTTCATTCAAAATGTCAAATCGATTTATCTTCATAGATTCGTAAAAAAATATGAGAATAGTTGTTAGATAGAAAATGACCTCTACCGTCCCAGAAAGTCTTGCCACCTGAACTTCCAAAAACCACATTTTTTAATTACTAAATGAAAAAAAAATGTGTGTTGCTTTCATGATAATTTAATATAGGGAAACGCAATTAAGACATTAAATAGATATTATGTACCTTAAACCAAATATATGATTAAGAAGTTCTTAATAATTATTTAAGTTTTTGTTTGAAAATGCACGGCCTTCAAGCCACACCTCCGTGCCCGTCGGAGTGGGGAGCGTGAGGTTTTTTTCGTTAAGGAATTTCTGGATTCGGTCCCCGCGCTCAAGGCCCGCGATAGAAGCTATGCAATAGCTTAAAAAATCTAACCAGGAGAAAGGTTTAAAAAATATAGAGCTAAGTACTGTGATTTTAATTTACTGAGAACGCAATAGCATTAAAATAAAAATGACCTGAATATAATATTACGTCATCACTTTTAGTATTCAGTTGCCTCACTTTGTTGATCGTTTTATTATTTTAAAATGTAGTCGTAATATATGTAATTGTAAAATTGAAATACATTTGTAGAGGTGTTTTCAGGTAATTTATAATATTATGAAAATTTTTTTTGGATACAATCAACTAGCCTTTTGTAGTCCAGGCAATGAAGCGGATTTTTGTATGAAGAACCCAACATTAATTCCTCAGTCGATGAAACTTTGCAGAATTGTAGTATGGTATGAGACACAGACCATTAATCTAGCTAGATGACGGGAGTATACGTACTTCGCGTGTCCAACTGGAGTCAAATTGACTTCAGTCTACGCCGCGTCATTTATTCCGCGTTCGAACGTCGTTGCCTCCGAACATCAACCGCCATCTCAAAAAATGACTGTTTGTTCAGTATTATGTTGTGCAAACTATACAGGAAAAGCTGACCCAGATAATGGACATGTTTCCTACTAAAGGTAAGTAAATTTCTTCAATAAATTCTCCAAAATTATTTTCTTTAAAATTGTTGAATCTTCGGTTCTAAATATTTTAACTAACACTTATATGTATTAGATAATACACACACCGGCACAATTAGCGGAACAGAAAAAAAAAGGAGAAAAAAGAGGGAATTTAGAACAATGAATGTAATTTTTAAACAATATATTATTTAAAATGAAACAACAATTAAATTAACATGTTTTGACATTCATTTGTAACACCATACTTAAAATTTTATAAAAATAAAAATTAAATTAAACAAAATGCATTTTTTTTCGATTTTTAATTATAGAGAAACAGCAGAAAATTCAAGATTTTCCAAAGTTTAACAACAATTTCAATGACTGTTCAATATCGAGTGTTTCCTCCTCGTGCTCTGATGAGGGTTTCCATCCGTCTGGGCATGCTGCGGATGATGTTATCAATGGTTTCTTGGGGCAACCTCTGCCATTCTTCAAGTAATGCGTTTCGCAACTCGTTGAGATTATTGGGAGGGGGCATTCTTGACTTTACACTCCTCTTTAGCAAGTCCCAGACGTGTTCTATAGGGTTCATATCGGGGGACCGTGCTGGCCACTCCATCACCGTTATACCAACATGGTTTAGGTATGTCTGTACTGTGCGAGCACTGTGAGCCCGAGCATTATCCTGCATTAGAATGAAGTTGTTACCAATAAAGGGGGCAAATGGCACAACATGTTCTTCTAAAATCTCCCTGATATACCGATCAGCATTCAGATTCCCGCCATCGACCACTACTAACTCCGTACGAGCTCCTAAACATATTCCTCCCCAGACCATAATTGAACCGCCGCCATATGCAACTGTATTTTCAAAATTAGACTGGATATACCGTTCTCCTTTGCGTCTCCATACTCGCTGCCTTCCATCAATTTGATTTAACATAACTCTGCATTCATCAGTAAAAAGAACCTGTCCCCAGTCGTCGAAGTCCCAATCACGATGTTCACGACCAAAGTGTAGACGGTTTGTGCGATGATGTCTCTCAAGTTTTGGGGCTTTGGCGGGCACATACGAGCCTATACCCACTTCTTCGAATCTTCTACGAACTGTCCGCTCACTCATCCTTACTGCTCGTACCTCTTCCAGTAAATTTCGAGCCTGCACCGCCGTTAGTCTCGTGTTCCGTCGGACTTGAAGTTGGAGAAAACGGTCATCCCTCCTTGAAGTACACCTTTTCCGGCCTTGTCCTCTCCTTCTCACTAGAGCATTCGTCAATCTGTATCGTTGGATGCTACGATAAATCGTTGATAACTATCGACGAAGGCTTCTGGCAATCGATCTGTAGGTTTGACCATTTCTCCTCATTTGATCTGCCCTAATGATTTCTGATGGCGTTAAATCAGGCATAATTAGATGCTCGTAAATTATCAATATGCGAAAAAACTCAAAAGCCTCAAAAACTGCAATTCAAAGCTTTTCAAATGGAATTCACGAACCTTCTAAAAACGGACAAGCGGTGGAAAAAATGAATCAATGAAAATTAAAACAAAAGAATGAAAAAAAGGGCAGTCGCTTAGTATTCCATTTTTAAATTAAAACCCAAATTTAAAAAAAGCTTGTTTAGCCGGCCAGTAACACGCAAAAATGCGTAAATACTCCCTTTTTTTTCTGTTCCGCTAATTGTGCCGGTGTATGTATAATTTTAGGTTTAGAAAACAATGCCAGTGAATCTAGAATATCGAGCCGAATATCAATCTACTAACTGCTTCACATGTTGATGTTTTCAGTATATCAATGGTTGGTATTACTTCTGGAAGCAGTAGTCGAACTTTTTTCCCTTCCTTGAAGCAGCTATTGTGGAAATGTCTAGAACAAATTCGGCTATTTTTTGTTGGAAACCAATTTATTCGGCCGGTCGCTTCCATCCATTTATGTTTCAAGTGTGGATTACTTGGAAACCTGTAATTTATAATGAATGTTATTCAGAGATAAATGTTATTGCAACAAAAATAATGTACACTTACGTACATTATTATTCCTCTGTTTCGATTCGAAAAATCTATAAGAATCGTGAAGAATCGAAAGGTGTACATCACTATTTGCTTCATTTGACAGCAAAATGAGAATAGTAACCCTACCAAGAAGCCGAACAAACAAAGCTAAAGATCGATTGTTACATTTCCATTGCGTGTTTAATATAAGCAGGCCCTACAACTTTGCTACTAAAGCAGGCAATGTATCATGAACAAGAAGTAAACACACACAGTCTTGTTTTTCATAGTAAAACCACAACGAACCCGAAATAAATGATTTTTAAATAGATTAAAGATAATTATTGAAGAAATTTACTTACCTGTAGTAGGAAACATGTCCATTATCTGGGTCAGCTTTTCCTGTATAGTTTGCACAACATAATACTGAACAAACAGTCATTTTTTGAGATGGCGGTTGATGTTCGGAGGCAACGACGTTCGAACGCGGAATAAATGACGCGGCGTAGACTGAAGTCAATTTGACTCCAGTTGGACACGCGAAGTACGTATACTCCCGTCATCTAGCTAGATTAATGGTCTGTGTTCCGAAAGGTAAATAAAATAAATTTTGTGAAAGACTGCTAAATCTCATGTTAGTTGCTCTGATTGGTTGAATAAAATTTTAGCGACACCTAGCGGTAACACATAGCACTGACTAGACGGCAAGTTCTAAACCGCGCTAAATTCAGTAGTTTATCTTCTATCTCGTTACTTTTTTTGAGGTAAGACAAAGACAGGACTAAACTAAAATAACTTTAGTCGGTGTAAAGCAGAATCGCCCCCAATGTTCAACTACTGACCAACTTAACTAAGCAGTGTGTTAACCAGCCATTATTCTGTATATCTCTCGGCAGGGCTAATAGTGTCGACGCCGACTGGAAGCACGGCGTATGCGGTGGCGGCCGGCGCGAGCATGATCCACCCGTCCGTTCCCGCCATCATGGTGACGCCCATCTGCCCGCACTCGCTCTCCTTCCGCCCCATCGTCGTCCCCGCGGGGGTCGAGCTCAAGGTACGTTCTGAATTTGAAATTAAATGAGGTACAGTACGGCCGTTTTAACTTGGCTTCTCTGAACATAGGCTTCGCCTGCGCAAATCCCCATCCTACCGCCATATGGTCGCTAAAAAATGTTACTGCGCAGCCATTTGCGCAACTTCAGAGATGTCAAGTTAAAACGGCCGTGCTGTACTCGAAAGGAGGTCGAAAGAGATTGTGTAGAAATTAAAAATAAATAGATTGCGAAGCTCAATTCTGTGACTGTGACAATACTGCACAATCAAATGACTTTTCTCAAGTCTCTTGCCCCGCTTCCACTCCCCAGCATACCGAAGCGGCGGAGTCGCAATGACTTTCGATAAGAGGACTTATAAGTCCCTACATTGAATAAAAACTTTTGACTTTGACTTTTGACTTACTTTTTATGATCTGTCAAAACGAAAAATTACGTGTAAGTAATCTACTGAGTATAAAATTTGATGGTCAGCCAGGTGGCAGCTGTGAAACTAAATTAAATCGTTTAATATAAACGATTCCTCACGATTCGTCACAAATGAATTATTATATGAAAATAGACGCTTACGTCTTCACCCTCGGGGTTGAAGATAAATTTAATCATAACTTTTCTAGCCAGTTGTTGAAATAACATGACGTTCTAGATCGCACTGTCGCCGGAAGCGCGAAACGCGATGTGGGTGTCTTTCGACGGACGAAATCGACAAGCGTTGCAGCACGGAGATAGGTACTATGACATAACGGATGCAGGCAAAAGCATCGGCGCATACAGCCCGTAACGCTACGCACGCTAACGCTTGTAATGTTATGTAGTCGCATGTAATCTAAATGTGTATATTTTGTATGTAGACTTTAAATCGATTCTATAGTTCTTAACACTAATGAATAGTACACACACATACAGACAGCCTTAACTTGGGAGGTGTATAAAGTTTTTGTAAATACAATAAAGATTGGCCTACAGCCTATTTTACAAATTTATTTTGAAAAAAAAAATGGCGGCGAAAGGTCGACGCTAATTCTCATTACAGGTAGGACATGACCTGACGTAAGTTCATTGCACACGACTCTTATAGATCGAGCTTTATATATGTACAATCCATGAGTTGCATCCAGTATTTGAAGGTGTCTGAGCAAAGTAAGCTTGTTTCAGATAACGCCTAGCCTAGAAGCGCGGTGTGTCGCCAGTGTGTCCTTCGACGGCCGCTCTCAGTGTGCTCTCAGGCCCGGCGATAGGTACAGCTCATTGGCTGCTTAGCCATTTACAGGCCGGGCGATTTGCCGTGTGTCACTCACTATGGAAGCGGACTCAAGTTTTCATGATAATCATCAATCATAATGCCGATCACTAAACTTGTCTTGTCTATGGCCATGTTTATTTACTATGCACGGATAGGGCTATAGGGATATTTTTCTAAATGTCATTTCTGTCAGAGCTTTTTGTATAAAAACTGGACTGTAGCGGTTTATCTCATACTACCGGCGGGGTTCTAGAATACTATAAGAAATGCAACTAATTTTATATCATTTTTTTTTATTGCTCAACTGATTCTACTCCAAGGATCCCATCCCGGTTGCTGGTCGGTGGTTTCAACAGCCATTCTTGTGTTGTTCGATTGACGCATCTTTACAAAATGGAGTTTTTTTAATGTGGTTTTTGGTGGTATTACTTACTAGTGGGTAGATTGTATTGTATATTATTTGTGAAGTATGCTTGCTTTTGCTGGGTTAGCGCTTTGCATGGAATATTAATGTTATTAACAATTAAATCGTTGTGTGTAACTAACATGGGGTGCATGATAAAATTTTGACTACTTTTTTGTCTATCATTCTCGTGCAAATACGAGAAGCACGAGATAATAAATATAAATATACGTGGGAGAGCCATGCTTCGGCACGCTTGGGCCGGCTCGACCGGAGTGATACCACGGCCTCACAGAAAACCAACGTAAAGCAATGCATTGCGTTTCGTTGAGTGAGTGAGGTAACCGGAGGCCGCAATCCCCCCCCCCACCCCCCTTCCCTCCTCTCCCCTCCCCTCCCCCTACTCCCACCTCAATGGTCGGCAACGCAGTTGTGACTCTCGAGTTGCAGGTGTCCATGGGCGACGGACGTCACTTACCATCAGGTGACCCGTCTGCTCGTTTGCCCCCTTCTCTCATAAAAAAAAAATAAATAAATAAAAATCTTCGACAAAATTTGATCACGGCAATCATGTCAGCTACACTGGTCAAACTATACAATTTGTCAAATTTAAATAGTAGGATGTAATGGACCTCGCCTAGTACACTTAAAAAACAACATTCAATGGGGAAATCTGACAGATTGTATAGTTTACTTTTACTTACAATTAAGGACATTTTTTATTAGATAGGACAATTTTATTTGTCGTGGAAGTAAGAGATTGTAGTCCATACTTCCTCATATGCGAGGAATCGCAATAGGTACAGTTATCGCAGTGCCTAAACTAGGTCCTTATTGGTACCAAAAATGTAAATACTATCTATGTAAAACATAAGGATTGCAATCAACGATTTGATTTGACAGGCCCCCAGATGGTGAACCCATTTCCAGACGGCTTCAATAGCCCGTCAGTGGCTAGTGATAAATATCTACCTTCGTATGTTTTTGATAAACTCATTGGTACATAGCCTAACACAGAACCGAACCCAGTCATCATACATGATATTAGACTCACTTCCAGGCTATCACTGCTATGATTTGTTGAACATTGGTTTAAATACAGTAGAATTTAGTAATATTGCAAACGCGAAAGATTGTTTGTTAGATTGTCTTACTTTCACTAAGCAACAGATCCTCATGATCTTTCACATGGAGACATGTAGTTAGAAGATCGGAAAGCAAAATAAGATTATTTATATTATAACGCAAAAGGGACGAAGTCGCGGGCCCAAGCTATATCAAAACAAACCTGCCTCTTATTTTACAGCCTATACGTGACAACATCGGTGTATCCCGTGCCGTCGATATGCGCTCAGGACCAGATATCCGACTGGTTTGACTCCTTAGCCGAGTGCTTACACTGGAACGTGCGCAAGAAGCAGAAGCAGATTGATGAGCTCAGCGACATGACGCATTCATCCAGCGACACTTTGGAGGAACTCGACAATAACCACCACGACGAAAGGGTTGAGAGGCCCGTGGACACGTGACGTATGAACGCGTTAGGTCATTCTGGGTGGTATTTTTTAAGGCACATTCGACATTCCGGCTGTATTTATGAAGCAACTTAAAATTAAATTTGTTATTTCTTTATAAAAGTTTGTATTTGTATATGTAGTCGGTACTTCTGAAATACGGTAGGCATGTAGAATTTAGCCTTATCATCAACATTTAAAGGGTCTCAAAGTGTTTTCTACTTCGGTCTGGACAGAATGTGTTCACACTGGAAAATACAGTTACAGGAATCGATTTAACATAACCGAAGGTGATTTTGTAGTGTTAAGATTTGAAATATCTACAAAGTTATGAGTGATTTAAATGCAATTTTATGGGTTAATTTTGTGATACAGATTTTGTTTGTATTTAGTTAAATTATTTTTACATTCCCATGGACAATAAAAATACGATTTTGTTATGTCTTTCTTGGGTATGCGCGTTATGTCTCAATATATAGTTATAATAATTTCATTAATGACACTTTATTATTTTATAAGCGCTGAAATAAATTGAATCGAATATGTTATTACAAAATATTACACTTTTTAAAAACTGTGCACATTTGGGAGAAATAATGGTTGAGGTGCTACCTGAAATTGTTCAGTGCCAATTTATATGTAAGTTTTTTCACTGAAGTGTTCGTTGCGAGCACAAAGTAAGTGTAGCGTTAAAATAGTCTGTTTTTACACTAAGCTTTTGTACTATTTAAAAAGAAAATGTTAACTTTTTTTTTCTTGATCGATCTGAGGGAGTTATTGGCATTGTTTAGCGTATCATAATAATGTACAACGAATAAATAAGTCATGCATTTGTTCAAAAGAACATACAAACAAATAAGTTTTTCCTCATCGCAACTACTAAGGAACCGCATAGTTGTGCCTATTTGTACCTATAACTCGATAATACAAATAGTAATGTAAAGTTTGTAATTTGTATTTCACAAGTTTAAAGAATATGTAAAATAATGTTTTATTATAAATTATACAAATTTGACTTTTATATTTGTTTTTATTATTCCTCTTATATCAATAAAAGTTAAAATGTAGCTTTTACAACCAAAATACTAGTTGGTCCATGTCCATTACGTAAGTATAATTATACTAGTATTTGTCACTAGCGAGACGAGGAAGTAAGGCTTATGTAAGAGCACCCCAATCCGGCGATGGAGAGTACGAAAAATGTTGTAATTCTTAAGTACATATTTATTTTATTTATTCGACAGTGACGGAAAACATCGCGAGGAAACCCGTAGGAGGCATGTGTTACAGACCCGGTCCAGCGATGGGCTCACCACCTATCACGTTTAGGGGCCAGAGAATATACTCGTAAAAAGTGGGTATTTCCAGAAATTGGATAAAAAGCGAGATTATTTATTTAAGTAGACTCGTAGTATAGTATAATCGATTGATTGAGGTAGCAACACTATTTTAGTTACCGGTTTTTACTTCATGTAGCCAAGCCACAAATTAAAATAGCTCAAATGTCATCTTGACATAGACATGACATCGTAATATAACCGGCTTTTTGGCGGGAATCCGAAGAGGGACGTCATGTTTTTTGTTTAATTTTCATTTTGCTGTGTATTTCGGGTTTTGACTCATAATAGTGATAGTTTAATATGTGGCAAGTGTCCGTGAAAGTGTGCAGTGAATGGGAAATTCGATAAAATGCGAGATATGGACATTTTTGGATTGCCTCAAAAAGTCACAATAAAGTCGTCAGTAAAAGTGCTATCATTTTACTGATAACCAAGTTAGGGCACGTTAGGGATGTAGAAAGTGTTAAAGACACTGTATTTTTGTGCATGGACTCTGAAGCAGAGCCATTTACATAAGGATATCATTAACTAATGACGAGGCTGCATGGCGTAATGCCTTTGCCTACCCTGTAAGGGGTGAAACAACAAAAAAAAAATCGTAATATAACCTCTAAATTATAAAAAATATATAAACACTGCGAATTTTGGATCAAAATGTCCAAGATTACAGCGTTAATTAATTTCGTATCCAAAAGGAGTATCTCTGTTACAACACCGAAAGAAGGTAAAAGGAATTTCAGGAAGTTCGTAATTGCCAACAAAAGGGGCTCGAATCTCCACAAAAAGCGACAGGCGGGCCCTAATCCTGAGCTGGAGGTTGACAAGCGCGGAGTGAGGGATGTAGGCTACTACATGAGTGGCCGCTTCGTGCCCATCCCAGAAATGATCCCCGAATTAATTGTCCCAGACCTAAAAAATTGTGATCTGAAGCCTTATGTGTCATACAAAGCTGCAGATGTCATTCAAAGCGAATTCACACCCGAACAACTTTTCGACGCAGTGTACAGTAAAAAAATTGTCTCAGATTTTAAACAGGGGAAATTAGATACAGATGGAAACCCCCTCGAGCCATCAGAAGAAGAAAAGTTGCGGCCCGAAGAAGCTGTGTCCAGAGCCAAGAAAACTGGCTCTGATATATTTTAATATTTAGGCAATACCTTTTGTGTAGTCAGCTTTCAGTAGTTAAGATAAATAAAGTTAATAAATTTCATCAATTATTTTTAATTTTCCTGTTTTTTGACCTAGTAAATTCGTAAGAGTAAAACAAAAATCAAGTAACACAGAATAGGTACTTACTCTACCCAGGTCAGGTCACATTTATGTAAGATAATAGCTTATGTATTGTTATCTTTCAACTACAGGAACCTGCTGCATGACCGGCAAATGTAAAGTAGGTAGGTATCAACCATGAAATTTTTTTATAAAGGTTTACAATAATTAGTCAAAAACATTTACTAAATGTTAGACCTTAAGAATGTAAGGGCTCTAAACAGGCCTTTTAAAAAACTTATGTAATATTTGCATATCATGTACACAGTGTTCTATAAAAAATATCTAATTAGTTCCTACAAGGATACCATAACGTTTACAGACGGACGGTTAGAAAAAGACAGCTATTTAGGAAAAGTCATTAGTCATCTAACCATTGTAATAAAAAACGTGGGTAGGTAGGTAAATTATAATAACTTGTAAATTATAAAAGAATGAAATATCTCATAATGAAGAGGGTATGTTAAAATATTACACATTTATTCAAGGTAGAACCAAGTTAGCTTAGTAACATGTCTGTGGTAGTGTCTGCGTTGTACTTATGACCCGAATTTGACTTTTGACTCAAGTTTATCTCAAATCACATTAAAAAGTTCTGATCGGAACTAACAGTGCATTATCATTCAAACTAGTGATACCGTTTCGCGCGGTTGTAAGGCGCGTGCGCAGTCGAACCGGTCGGACAGCTATCTACATAAATATAATGGGTGGTAACTACTCCGCCATGGATCCGATGGACGTGCCAGTCCCAGAACTCGACAAATTATTGGAAAGAGACGGTTATTTGAAGTCGTACGAACGTGAAATACGACGCAGGTGAGTAATTAACTAATTTTACATGTATAATTATTAATATAATTGCCGGATTGATAGTCTAAACAACGAAAAGTTGTGAGCGAAGTTAGGTTAACTCGTATGTTTACAAGGCGCTGGCAATTCAGCAATAAAGCGCTAGATATGAAATCTCAGCCGTACGGTTAGGTGGGCGATAATAATATGAACGTTCCTCAGACTATTTACATTACGATTAATTAGTTAAACTTTATAGAATGTTTTATTATCGGATTCAGTTAAATAATTATGTTTTAGCAAATATTGGACTGAAAGCAACGCTTACATTTATTAACTATTTGTCTAGCGCTTCAAGCTCTGGATTTTAAAAAATACACGTCCTTCACCAATGTCAAATGTAAGGTCAAATTGAATGAAACCGATGCACGATGATTGTAAAATAACTTCGGTGAGTTCGAGTGTGAGAAGCGAGTTGTCTAGAGAGGTAGATACTTAGTAGAAGTACGGTGTAATCATACTGACAGTCTAAAATTAATGATGCCAAGTAACATTGTAGGTAATCTACGACCTCACCGGCCATCATTTTTAATTTAACGCCTAGGGAAAAGTTGCTAGCAATTATGTGAATAGGAAAAATAAATGTTAACGTTTGTTTTTAGCTATGTAGGTATAGGTAGCTAACAATTTCTTTTTCGTAGTTTATGTGGAGGATACTCTTGAGTGTTTTCAGCAAAACATACTTTATAACTTTCTATATACTTGCATAGTACCTATAACAGTGGTTTACGAAGTCATTAAATTCAGTCACATAAGTTTATCAGAATTTCCTGTCACGCAAATACCTACACGTTTAATGCCCTGATAAAGTAGAAAAAGTAATCTTATTATATAGTTAGGTACCTACAGTATTTATCTACTAATAAGTTAGAGACGTAATATTTGCAGTTACATTATTCGCCATTACCTAAAAAAATATATCTTACCTACCTAACTACTTATAAAAAATACTTATGTACATATTTACAAAATAGTGTTTACAAGCTACATGTAATGTTGTTTAGAACTATACACAATCGTTTGTATTTTTATGGATGTGCCCTAAACCTTCAAATCTTTAACTATAAGCTACTTTAAGCTAAGCGCCTGTAACTTGTACTGGAACTTATTGCATGCATGTATGTAGGTGTATAAATCTAGAAAGAGGGCTTTAATTTTGTATTTATATTAGTCCAATCTACACACGATTGATACCTACGTCTCGTCTTCATAAGATTATCCTTCTACCCACAGATATGGGTGCTTCAAAGACCTGTGGCAACGCATCGAGTCGTGGGAGGGCGGGCTGGACGGGTTCACTACCGGCTACCGGTACTTCGGGCCTCAGTTCCACGCTGATGGGGCCGTGACGTGGCGTGAGTGGGCTCCCGGAGCGCACTCCATACATCTCCAGGGAGACTTCAGTAAGTATTTTTGGACCCAATGCCCCAGCATTAGGTAAACATTCGAAATTGTCAAGAAAATTGACAGATTTATACTTTGGTTGAGTAGTACCTATTAATTAATATACATTAATACCTATACACTGCCTAGTAAGTATATAATACCTATACACTGCCTAGTATGGCACTACATATACACCCGTTTGTGAATGTGTTTTTTTTTATTTCAGACGGCTGGAACACAAAAAGCCACGCGTTCAAAAGACTGGAATACGGGAAGTGGGAGCTCCATATCCCGGCGGCTAGCGACGGCTCCTGCCCTCTTAAGCATGACAGCAGGGTCCAAATCATCGTCAACGACCACCTGTACAGAGTTTCGCCGTGGGCCAGCTATGTGAAGCCTTTTGAGGGGTTCACCTATCAACAGTTCATTTATAAGCCAGACCAAGTAAGATTATGATAAGGAGTTTTATAAAACTACAAACTTGTTTATCTTAAAGATGGCTGTGAACGTGTATTACGAAAAAGATAACGATCGATTTGACGATGATTAAACTACCATGAAAGTATGTATAGTACCTACATGATGGTAGTAAAGTCCTACTTCCTAACATTCTATCACATATTTTATTTAAATAATATTCGTTCTAATATTGTATAGGCTATATACTATAAAAATGCTTTCAGTAGTTTTTTGTGTGAAATAGAAACGAACATCCACCTTCCTCAAAAACCCGGTTATGTAGCATGTACAGAACAACATTAGTAATTATTAAAGCATAGAAAAAAAACTTGATCGCAAGAATAATTAAAATTAAGAAATTTATTCCAATAAATAAATAAATGAATTAAAAAATATATTTATTCCTCTATCAGTCTTACTTCCGATATAAAACGGCCAGTACTTATTTGTACATAAAAACTTTTTTTACTTTATTTTATAGCCTTACAAATTCAAGAACTCCAAAGTTGATAAACCTGCGTCTCCTCGCATATACGAGTGCCACGTTGGAATAGCTACTTCTGAAGGAAGAGTTGGCACATACAATGAATTTAGGGAAAACATTCTTCCAAGAATCAAAAAACAGGGTAAGACCTTTTCATGAATAAAGTAGCAAACGAGCAATCTTATGGTAAATGGTAATCCATGTCCATTGACATCTGCAGCACCAGAGGAGTCACGAATGCTTTAGGCTCCAAACGTTGTAGCAGAGTGGTCTCTGGTTGTAGTTAGGGCATTCTATATTCAGTCAGTAGTGAACCTTCTGAATCAGAGGTCAAGGGTTCGACTCTCGCCCGATGCCAACATTTGTATGCAAAACGTCAGTTAGTTTCATGTCTAGGTGTTTAGGTGTATTGACTTGATCAGTGGTTTAACACTGAATAGTTGGGACTTAATAATCGTGTGTGGATAATTTCATTATTGTACCCACAATTTATTACGATTATCTTTCATTTTTCAGGTTACAATACAATTCAGTTGATGGCTATAATGGAGCATGCTTATTACGCCTCTTTTGGGTATCAGGTCACAAATTTCTTTGCTGCCAGCAGGTGAGTTATAAAAATAAAATAAAACTAGCTTTTATTAATATAATTACTTGAAGAATTAAAGATGCAACATTAGTAAGAGACTATTTGAAACTAAAGTTGCGGTTGCGACGTATGATCAAGTGTGACGCAACCTGTTACACACTATTATCACGACCATGATAATGTATGAAACTGATACGCTCCTGGGGCGCGTCACAACACCAGCCTGGTCTAGTGTAGTTCAAGCTTTATGCATTTCATATGATTTCTCACATGAAATGTCCCATCTCTAGAGCTGGTAGACCCCCGTAGAGATGGGAATGATTTTGATGAACCTACCTACTTATTCTTTTTACATGATTTCTACTGTGAAATTTTACAGACAATGATTTTTAATAACAATGAAAATTCACACTTTTTACTTTAAATTAAATATTTAAATGAAAAGGGAAATAAACTCACATGATTTTCGATTTCGTATCAGGCTAGATAAAGGAGAGTAGCACATTGGGACGTAAGTATAAATAGTATATTACATACCTGGGGAAGTAAAATAAGTACCTACCTATAATTTCTCAGATAACATGTAACTAATTGTCTAGCAACATGTGATCTGAGGCTTTCTTATTTACTTTCCGAGGAGTGTATAATTTTTTCTTATCGACGGAGGCGGAAAGCGGCAACTTTGTTCAGCGCAGCGGGCCGAAATTTGCCGCTTTCCGCCTGGAGAGATGAAAAGACCCATTTCTACTTTCCAGCCGTTACGGCACTCCGTGCGAGCTGAAGCAGCTGGTGGACAAAGCCCACGAGATGGGCCTGTACGTGCTGTTGGACGTGGTCCACTCCCACGCGTCGAAGAACACCCTGGACGGGCTGAACGAGTTCGATGGTACCACCGCGGGGTACTTCCACGACGGCGCTCGCGGCACCCACCAGCTGTGGGACAGCCGACTATTTAACTACTCAGAGTGAGTTGTATTTGTTTTGTGAGTTTGTTACACCGAGCATATATCCTAAGAGCGGACGTATCGAGTCCCAAACTGTCAAACCTTTGATTAGTCAGTGTTTTTAGCACATAAATAAAGCGACGAAGATGACGCCTTATATATATAGGGGATTAAATCCCACATTACGAATCTACGTAAGGGTCTCGAAAGGAGAGGTCTTAAAAATCCCTATTTTGGTGGGGGAAGGAGGGTTTAAGCCAGTATTTTTTTTCTTAAATAAGTAGTTAATAAATGTCGTTACAAAATCTAAAAAAATTTTTTGGGACAGAGAGAGAGTCCAAGAAAATAAATCTTGTGCCCTAACAGGAGGGTAGGGAGAAAAAACTGGTCAAAATCATCCTTATGTAATTATTGAATGACCCCTAAAACATAAATTTTTAAACGCGTGAACGCTCGACCAATCCTAGTTCATTAAATTTATAGACCAATCTGTGCCAAGCGGCGTCCGCAGCGTAATTGACAATCGCATTCTTAACTAATTTTCTAAATAACCATTATGTAACCATACTATTACAGCAATACTTACTACGCTTATGATTGCTTGGCTTATCCACCAATACAAAATTCGGAATAAATATTTTACACTTAAAGTGTTAAGTACCTACCTACAGTTTTAATTTATTACTCCTGGGATTAATCTGAATTATTTGATTTTATTACAGAACGGAGGTCTTAAGATTTTTGCTGTCAAATCTGCGGTGGTATCAAGACGAATATCAGTTTGATGGATTCAGGTAAGTACCTACCTACCTACCTCCATTCGAGTACCTACTTTCAGCAATGTTTCACCTAGTTATAAGTACCTATTACCAGCTTTTGTTTGCAACTTCATACGTGTTTCGAAATGAATAGTCCTAACTATCTCTATGCAAAAAATCAGGCAAACCACATTGATTGCAATATTAACAGATAAAAAAACCTTTAAAGAGGAACCATGTGGTACCTACAGTCGACAGAAGACTGGCTGCGACCCCTATCTGGATCATCAACCTGTAACAGCCCACTGCTGAGCTATGGGTCTTTGCTCACACCTCTCTGGATAGCTGGGATGATTCTCCAGCCCCTTGGTCTGATAATGTTTCGATTGGTTTAATGAGAAGTGTACATATTGTATGTGACCAGGTTCGATGGTGTGACGTCAATGTTATACCACAGCCGAGGTATTGGGGAAGGGTTCTCTGGCCACTACGACGAGTACTACGGACTGAATGTAGACACAGAGGCGCTGGTGTACCTCATGTTGGCCAACGAGATCGTGCACAGCCTCGACAGCCGCGCCATCACTATTGCCGAGGTGAGGTTTTGCACATTTTGAAGTGATTGGAGAAATTTTGTACTCTGATGAACAAAAATAATTATATCTACTTAGTTACGTTAGCGATGATTTCCTTAACTAAATCGCCATTTATGTAAACGAATACGAACGTACCTACTTATTTGTACAGATTAGTGTAGTTAGTACAGTCAACAAAGTTGTTAGGTTTACATGGCCAGTAACTAACAATTCATTGTTCTCGGGAAGTCATAAATAAATCTTATTGATTAATGTTTATTTCGAAAGGGATCTTTGATCCTTATAATTTACCAAAAAAAAATTCTATAAATACATTTAAGGCTTTAAGAGAAAAGTGAATCTTAATTTTTGGCCATGTAACACTAACAACTTTGTTGACTGTACAAAAAGCTTACAAGATTTAAAACTTTTCGTAGCTGCTACTTTTATTTTTTTATATCGCTATATAGTTAAGTACAGACTGAATTTAATTCTACTAATATTAGATATTATTGTTTTCAATTCAATGAAAAATTACAATATTTATTCTCTTTTAAATGTTTTACTTTTTAAGAGAAATAAATGAGTGTGCAATTAATATCACTAACATACCATAGGACAAAAGAGATTATAATATAATAAGGCATAGAGTGGAAAAAGTGCGGCAAATTTGATGCGAAAAGTTATTACAAGTGGAAAAAATCTAGTATGATTTCGACCTAATGACAGCAAGTGTTCTGTGGGTCGCGTTCATAATAAATGACATGACGCTTGAGCTTCAAAGTTTTGTATGAAAATATTCCTATTGCCCCCTCTATGTCCTATTATATTTTAATCTCATTGCATAGGACGTGTCCGGTATGCCGGCGTCGTGTCGTCCGGTTCGCGAGGGCGGCACGGGCTTCGACTACCGCCTCGGCATGGCCATCCCCGACATGTGGATCAAGCTGCTCAAGGAGGAGCGGGACGAGGACTGGAAGTTAGGCCACATCGTCCACACGCTCACCAACCGCCGCTGGATGGAGGGCACCGTGGCCTACGCCGAGAGCCACGACCAGGTACGTTTTGCTAATTAATTTCAATTTAAGGTTATAGTATTAGGTATTAGCAGCGCTACGCGGTTTCACCCGCGTAGTTCCCGATCCCGTAGGAATACGATGATAAAATATAGTGTATGTGTTATTCTGATGTACCTATAAGCTATATAACTGTAAAGTTTCATCAAAATCCGTTCAGTACTTTTTGATGCGTAAAAGAGCAACAAACATCCATACTCAAACTTTCGCATTTATAATATTAGTAGGATTTACCTTCTGTCCATACATACGAACAATTGAGTTCAATTCAATTTTAAAATGTAATTTGGCTTTTATCAATTAACAAATTTAATAGAACTACCCACATCAAAACCTTGACTTCCTAACAAGATCTGTTCATCTCCAAAATATATCTTGGTAAGTATTTACACTTCCTACAAACTAGGCTAATAAGTATATAATCTGTTGTCTGGAAACAATCGCTTAAAGCTACCGGTCAGCGTTAATTTTTTGTCACGTCACTTGTCATTTATTGTTTCGGCGGGCCTGTTGGCTCAATTGGTAGGGACCCTGCCTTCTGAGTCGGAGGTCGCGGGTTCGATCCCCGCTCGGGGCCAACAATTGTGTGCATCAGTTTGTACCCATAGTAAGGCCTTGCCTAGTTTGGGACTAAATAACCGTGTGTGAATTGTGTGCCATAATTTATTTATTTATTTTCGGTTTACAATAACGAGTTGTTACTTCACTACTTTAGACAATGCAACACCATATTTTTTTGTCAAAATCCAATCACTTTGTAACGATATACACATGAGTATGGAACTGAGTGATGAAATACATTTTACATTACATCTATCGTAATGTAAGACACTTTTGGCAGGCTTTGGTAGGCGACAAGACGATAGCTTTCTGGCTGATGGACGCGGCAATGTACACGAACATGAGCACGTTAAGCGATTCTAACCCCGTCATCGAGCGCGGAATGGCGCTGCACTGCATGATCCGGCTGATCACGCACGGCCTAGGCGGCGAGGCCTACCTCAACTTCATTGGTAAGGAGACTCACATAAGCTAGCCGAACCACGCATCATCGAGTGTGGCGATACGGATCATCATGCTCGTTTTGGGTGGCTAATGCCCATTTTCACCAACACCCCTAAAGATTAAAGGGTTCCCCTAAAACTTATACTTACTTAAACATTACAGGACTTGGTCACATTTAAACATTGGTGAAAATTAATTCCTAATTAGGTATTCCTTAGATATTGCTAATGCAGGATCTCTAAATTTAAGGGGTCAATGGTGAAAATGGGCATTAGTCCAGACTTTTTTATGTTTGTTATCTCAGAACTTTTATATATAATAACTTTCCCTATCAGGCAACGAGTTCGGCCACCCCGAATGGCTAGACTTCCCCCGCGCGGGTAACAACTCGTCGTACCACTACGCGCGCCGGCAATGGCACTTGGTGGACGACGACACACTGCGGTACAAGTTCCTCAACGAGTTTGACCGCGACATGAACCACTTGGAGGAGAAGTACGGCTGGCTGCGCGCCGACCCTGTGAGTAAACGTTGCTTCTCATCGAGAGTAACTTATTCTTTATACCTACCTTGTCTATCGAAGTGTAGGTACCTACTTCGCTGTTTTGAGAGTAGAAATAGTTGAGTCTCAATCTTTCGTACATATGTAGGTATATGATTTTGAATGTGCTATGATTAAGGATTTTATAAAATTTAAGTGTCTACCAATTATTTTAGAATTTTGTGGTGTAAGTCATTATACGGTGGTATACATCAAACAATACATAGCAGCAAATTTAGGTGGGCCACAGTATGAGTAGGTTTCCTAAACAGACGAGCATATTACGTGTAGGACCTATGCAATATGAAAGAATGTGATAAGAATTAAGGAAGTAAGAAAGATAGCAGGTGGAAATCCGCGGTCTCTGCCTTTCACGTGCGGAAAAGACTTGAATGAATATTTTGTGAACGCAAGGAGGTAGAAAGATCCGAAGTTTTTAGTAACCTTTTGTCTGGTTTATTTAATTATTAATAGTTTCTCTCGTGAATTTTTATTAGTATGCCGTAAGAATCTATTATTAGGTAATCAATAAGGTTTCCTACTCCCTCAGGGCTACGTGTCGTGCAAACATGAGGGCGACAAGGTGATTGCGTTCGAGCGCGCGGGTCTCCTATTCGTGTTCAACTTCCACTCGGTGCAGAGCTTCACTGACTACCGCATCGGAGTCAACGTCAACGGCACGTACCAGGTATGGTTGCCGTTGGAAACATACGAAGAGTGCAAAAACTCTATTGCCGCTGTGAAGTTAGCTGCATGACGCACCGTAGTAACTGCGAGGCGTTACAAGGGTGGGGGCCATGCAAAGCGGTGCTTGAGTTAACTTCACCACCGCCATAGTGTAATAAATTAAGGAAAATGCGCAATGGACTGCTTCGTCTAATAAATGACTTTTTATGATTTGGCGAAAACGAAAATGTACTGTGAAACACATAATATGTACAGTCAAGAGCACGTGGAGCTTGACACATTGGACTTTGTAACATTCATAACACAATCTCTTTAGAGGTCAGACTCGCACTACAAGTGTAAAGCTTCATTTGCTCTTGACTGTGCCTACACTGATAAGAACCTGTGACGTCATCATTTTTGCTTCACATATTTACGACTACGTATCTAAGTACCTACTTTTTTCTTTCAAATGGGTAATATTGTTACAGGCGGTGTTGTGTTCGGACAGTAAGAAATACGGCGGCTTCGGGCGCGTGGAACCTGATGGGGAGTTCCACGAGACACAAAGCATACCTTGGGGCAATAGAATGGATTCTATTCAGGTAAGCTAATACACTTTGCTTTTTAAAAATACTATATGGTAGCCGCGACTCACAACAAACTATTTTGTATTATCCTGTCAAATTTAATGAAGATCGGTCAGTATCAGACCAACAGTTACTTTTACATTTATAAAATTAATTATATATTACTTATAAAATTTTAGTTAGAGATGAACGATAGGTACTCCTCATGAAAGTAAATTCTTAAGGGCCATACTTCATTACAATTTATTTTACAGGTCTACATCCCCAGCCGCACCGCCATAGTTTTCGCTCGTTGTAATTAGAATTAAGTTATTTTCGTAGTTTACGCCTACTTTTACTAGTTAAAAGTTGTGCGCTTCTCTAAGAAACTATGTGCCATTAAGTTTCGCCATATATATAAATTGTTATTTTAAAATTCAATACTTATTTTTATAATTCGGTAATGGAAAAGTATAGGTAAGCATACCTACAAACTTGAAAAATAGTTATATTGTTATTATAAATCAAAATTGTTACATATAATAAATAAAATGTGTTACACTTGTTACAGCATTTATTTCTATTTTTAAGAGGGAACACCTATAATTAAATTGTTTTTTGGGGTACATGACAGTGGTTTTAACCGTGACAGAGTGACTTTGTAACCAAATTCTTCAGCCAACCGCCCGCGGTCTGAGTCGATCACAGCCATACACTTTGCACCCCTAACCATTAAGGGATGATCCTCATGCGTCTGGTCTGCTGCATGGCCAATACATAAATATTGGTCAATAGTTACTCCACTAAATCTGCTACTCCTTGGATATACCAGCCTATCTGTTGCATGGAGGGAACCATAACAGCATGGGCAAAGAACAAATTTGGCATTTGCTTTAAGACATTTGTCTAAAACCAAATCACTTGCAATCCCACAGGCATGTAAAGCTATACCTATATCAAATTTCCCTATAAAAAAGTCTAAGTTGCATTGAAAGAAAACTACATTCTTCAATGCCATATCATGGACTCTTTTCCTTGCTCTCAACAAAGACTGTTCTTTGTTTTCAAGTAATATTACAGTACATTGTGGTAATAAATGAGCAATAAGAATTCCTAAATGGCCACTACCACTGCAGAAGTCAACAATCAAATCTCCTTCTTTAGCTATTTTTAGCACAGCTAGAGTCAAGTTTTCTAGCTGTTGTGACTTTCGAGCCATTCTGACATCAGGTAAGTGACCACTAGATGGATTTGCTCCATCTGGAATTTCAGTCCAGTCAATACCAGTTGTAAAATCATTGCTAATGACATCTAATTCCATCCCATCCATGAGAGCACATAATGCATTCTCTATATCATCCTCTTTTGTGAATAGTCTTTTTTTGGGATTATGCCTCTTTGGATCACATTTGTAAAGGCTTACATCTTCAGTGGTAGGAATAGTAGTCCTATTAATTGAAATACTCTTATTGGTGATTCTCTTCAGTAGTCCCATTACTTGTTTTAATTCAGGAACATTAATAATATTATTGAACCATTTAAATGTTAAGGGCAATGTAGATTCAAACAACGGCTCTCCAAATGATTGTATCAGTATATAGTATGATGGGACAAGAACTAAGTCTGCTAATGTCAAAAACGGTCCTTCCGCAAACTGATGGCAGATATTTAAATCTTCAATTTTAGTTGAAGAATTTATTGCAAGATTTTTTTTTATATTTGACCTCCATTTTCTTGTTTTTGGGACTCTAGTCTTATCATTGTCAGCTAACTGTTTGTTTTTTTCTATGTTATAGTCTCTCAAATCTTTAAAATTTTCTTTTTTTAGATCTCTTGCAAGTTTGTAAACATTGTGGACTCTGACCGGCTTGTTCAGGTGATTCTCAAATCGAACCAAGTTCTTTGGTATTTCTTGTATTCTATCATTCCCCAACACTTCTAAAACAGTTTTAATTATGTCCACTTCACAGAATTTTGTCCATATTGACACTTCATTCGGAGCTTGTAAGCAACCCTCCCGGAATCCAAGTATTCCCTGCACGTGTTCATGGCATGACTTTGGTAGAGCTCTATAGTTGCAAATATGCCTAGCAACAGCGCACAAGCCAGTTATAATTGTGTCTTCGTACATTACTACGGGATAGATGCAAGAGGCCACTTGCCATGGCACCTCGCCTTTCTCAATAAAGTTAAGAGGCTCACTGTTTTGCATTTTTAATTCATATTTCTCTGAAGCTCTGTCCACATAAACGAAACTCACAGTTACCTTTTCAGGTGAGCAGTGTTTGTAGATACAATAGGTTATTAAAGATTCCAGTGGTAATTCTACTATTCCCGATTGTCGATGACTTTCTTTACTTGAGAAGGACGCCAAGAACACAATATTAGCCATTTTATAAGTAAATAACTACAACAATGCACATGCACAAAAAGATTATTCAACAAACACAACGCGCGCTAATAATTTAATAGTCTTTATTTATAATATAAAAGGCTCTGGGTGGGTACAGCCAATCCATATATATCTAGGCAGCCGTTACTAGAAACTAGAGCCAAAAGATGTAAAAAAAAAATTGACAGCTGATTGATACTGACCATACTACATACCACCATAGAGTAATATACCACTATAAACATATACTCTTTGGATTGGACCTGACCTATTACTGGTCTGTGGACCTGACCTAGGAGTAATAGTGTTCTGTGGACCTGACAGTGATGTTCATGTGGTGTGGATAATTGTGTATTTTCGTAGAATTTTTTATTTATTTCCAGTCCTAAAATAAAATAAATTTGTAGGTACATATTTGCAGAACAATGTTGGAGGTTATAAACGGTTTCCTTTTAATTTACTTCGTAACTTTATGCACTATTAGTGCCTTAGTGCCCGCTTTGGTGAAACCAGTAAGTATTCTGATAATAAGGTCGAAATATTACTTATTCCAAGTATTGTAGCATTTTTTTATTCCAGATCGCAGCATGCTTTTCACGGCCTTCTTATGAAGAGCGAACCATTTGGGCAGATATCCTCAAACTGAAGTCTGAACAAAAAGGTTTATCCATGAAGGATGACTTTGCTGCTTATTCAAAGATACAACGAAAGATTAATAAATTAGAAAACCAGTTTAAAGATAATACTCAGTCGCGTAGGACAAAGACTTTTGCGATTAAAGGTTCGGCGCACATTATTCTTCAGATAGTGGTTGCACTGGTTATTCTAGTGTCCGTTATCTGGTTCCGCCGAGAGCCTATAGTTGCTCTGAATGGAAATCTATTCCCCCTCACAACCACGCTTCGGTATCCTAGTGAGATGCCAAATGCTATCTCTACTCACATTTGGGTTTTGATATCTAATGTTTCTATAAGATCTTTATTAAAGCCAGTGGTTTCTTGACTTGTCAAATATTTTTCGGATAAGGCCGCGTTTTTACGTTATGAGCGCATTCAGACCGAGTCTGCTCAGATGACTACTCAAACACTACTTGTATCCAGTAAACACATGATCCATCCTGACACCGGCATCCAATCAGGGGATCGGAAAGTATTTTATTGACTCGTAGGAGCACACTCATACCGTGAAAATGCAGCTTAATTAATTTAGGTATTTGATTTTCAACTTATGGTAAATATTACGGAATTATACAAATAAAGACAAACAAATGTATTTAACGTTTATTTATTAAATAAAAATTAATCATATTTTATACTCAGTCCGACATAAGTCCAAATCTGTCCTCTAAAAATATTTTAACAATCAAAGTTTTTGACTACATGTCAGCCATATTATGCGTATATATGTTAACTCCCAAATAAAATTCCCTACAGTTTAAAAAAGTTATAATCTATGATCTATTGATTAAACAAACAAGAACTTCACCAAAATTTTATACAACATCCTACAGTAGACAGGTATTTATAGAAACTAGAAAAAAGCAATAAAATATACCAAAATCTTGTGCATTTTACAGTAAAGAAGCCTTTAAAATGTGCCATTTTGACATAACTAATATAAAGATTTATTTGTCAATCTTGACTGGTTTGTAAAACTAACATAATAGTCCCTTTGATTTATGTATTTTAATCATAACTAATATTTACAAGCTCTATATCACAGCTTACAACTTACTATATTTGCAATATGTCTATGGAATCTTACAGAATCATCAGTAAAAAACCAGGTGCTAACAATTTTAATCATCAGAAAAATCTATTTCATATTTAACATTGGAGCTAGTTATGAAACAATCAAATCTAGCTAATATTATATGACTTTTTAAGCATTTTGTTCACTACATTACACAAACTTTTTGATACTTTAAGCAGGCACGAGTTATTAACATTAAAATTTATTTTATAAAATTGCATTTGAGAAGTTTTTGTATGTCGTCTATAATATAGTTAAAGATATATTAATATTGCAATAAAATCGAGCGCATTTCGGCGCTCAGTGACGCTTCATGAAAATAAGATATGAACAAGGATATTTAATATCTCTCGCAAAATATAGCGAAGCCTAGAAATATGGAAAATTTAATGACTATTTTTTATTGTTACCTTGGAAGTAGTAATATATCCATGGTCACATTCAAATTATCGTCACCCGGTAAAATGTTTGTCCAGATTATCATAGTAGAAGCTATTAAAATATGGCCTGCAAATATAGGACCTGCAGGCTGCAAAATCCTATATTTTCACTGGATATAGTAACAATAAATTTTTAACCCTGACTAGTTCAGTACAATCAATGGAAAACAATTTCTGATAATCCTAAACTAAATCCATTTCCTGTACCTAGTACAGTGCGTAACTAATTTTTAGTGTATATATTTATAACCATTCTTACAACATTTTAGAGAACCGTTTGCGGACTTTGACTGACTAGTAATTTAAATGGTTTTACTGGCTAAAAGAACAATATTTTATTTGCAATTCCTATCATCGCAATGGTTTATTTACTTCAATGAAATCATTTCATTCATAATAATGAGTAATAGAGTTTAATTGAATCAATTATTTACGTTGATGCAGGAACAAACATGTAGCACTTTTTTAACATTGTGCGGTTGTTGCTTAACAGTGACTTACAAGAGTTACAAGTCTTTATGAGTGTATTCAAAAATTATAAAATACTTAAATCCCAAACATTGTGACATTTAAAAGACCTAAGTACCTACTGTACATCCTACGTAGGTACATTACATGCTAAGTACTGAGTTCGGGTAGACTTCTACAATATCCAAACCATTAACCTGCTACAAAAATCGCGAATTTTAACTATGTACAAATTAACAAAATAATCGTATGTTAATTCAGTCACTTAATTTTATAACTACTTCCCAAAAGGTGGCACAATCACTTCAGTCCATAAATCGACTTGTATGACTAAACAACTGCTTATACAACTGTATCAACACAACTGACAGCTAAATATGTCGCTGAAAGCAAACAAATAAAATCGAGCGAAAACTTTTATACACACACCGGCACAATTAGCGGAACAGAAAAAAAAAGGGAGTATTTACGCATTTTTGCGTGTTACTGGCCGGCTAAACAAGCTTTTTTTAAATTTGGGTTTTAATTTAAAAATGGAATACTAAGCGACTGCCCTTTTTTTCATTCTTTTGTTTTAATTTTCATTGATTCATTTTTTCCACCGCTTGTCCGTTTTTAGAAGGTTCGTGAATTCCATTTGAAAAGCTTTGAATTGCAGTTTTTGAGGCTTTTGAGTTTTTTCGCATATTGATAATTTACGAGCATCTAATTATGCCTGATTTAACGCCATCAGAAATCATTAGGGCAGATCAAATGAGGAGAAATGGTCAAACCTACAGATCGATTGCCAGAAGCCTTCGTCGATCGTTATCAACGATTTATCGTAGCATCCAACGATACAGATTGACGAATGCTCTAGTGAGAAGGAGAGGACAAGGCCGGAAAAGGTGTACTTCAAGGAGGGATGACCGTTTTCTCCAACTTCAAGTCCGACGGAACACGAGACTAACGGCGGTGCAGGCTCGAAATTTACTGGAAGAGGTACGAGCAGTAAGGATGAGTGAGCGGACAGTTCGTAGAAGATTCGAAGAAGTGGGTATAGGCTCGTATGTGCCCGCCAAAGCCCCAAAACTTGAGAGACATCATCGCACAAACCGTCTACACTTTGGTCGTGAACATCGTGATTGGGACTTCGACGACTGGGGACAGGTTCTTTTTACTGATGAATGCAGAGTTATGTTAAATCAAATTGATGGAAGGCAGCGAGTATGGAGACGCAAAGGAGAACGGTATATCCAGTCTAATTTTGAAAATACAGTTGCATATGGCGGCGGTTCAATTATGGTCTGGGGAGGAATATGTTTAGGAGCTCGTACGGAGTTAGTAGTGGTCGATGGCGGGAATCTGAATGCTGATCGGTATATCAGGGAGATTTTAGAAGAACATGTTGTGCCATTTGCCCCCTTTATTGGTAACAACTTCATTCTAATGCAGGATAATGCTCGGGCTCACAGTGCTCGCACAGTACAGACATACCTAAACCATGTTGGTATAACGGTGATGGAGTGGCCAGCACGGTCCCCCGATATGAACCCTATAGAACACGTCTGGGACTTGCTAAAGAGGAGTGTAAAGTCAAGAATGCCCCCTCCCAATAATCTCAACGAGTTGCGAAACGCATTACTTGAAGAATGGCAGAGGTTGCCCCAAGAAACCATTGATAACATCATCCGCAGCATGCCCAGACGGATGGAAACCCTCATCAGAGCACGAGGAGGAAACACTCGATATTGAACAGTCATTGAAATTGTTGTTAAACTTTGGAAAATCTTGAATTTTCTGCTGTTTCTCTATAATTAAAAATCGAAGAAAAATGCATTTTGTTTAATTTTATTTTTATTTTTATAAAATTTTAAGTATGGTGTTACAAATGAATGTCAAAACATGTTAATTTAATTGTTGTTTCATTTTAAATAATATATTGTTTAAAAATTACATTCATTGTTCTAAATTCCCTCTTTTTTCTCCTTTTTTTTTCTGTTCCGCTAATTGTGCCGGTGTGTGTATTAATGTGCGCACACATGTTTTCGTATTTCATAATGCATATCGCATACTGTTTTAACGTGAAAAGTAAATTATCAGGGACAATCGATGTTATTGCTGTCCGAAAGACACGGCTCATTGTTTCACTCATAAGTGCTAGTGGCGTTTGATTCCGAACACTCGCCCGCTCTTCAAGGAACTCTCTTGACGTTTCGCAACTATATGCTCGCACGGCGAAAATTTATCTTTTTCTTTTAAGTGCAAACTTTTGAAACATCTATTGTTTAGCTGTTGTTTCTTCTAAACGATGAATTAGAAATTTTAACAATGTATGTTATCAATAATCATAATAATTACGAACAGTGGCGGATTTGCTCTAAGGCCCGGGCCTAGGGCGGCAATAATCGTGTAAAAATAATCATCCTAAATCACATTTTATGTAGAAAGAAATAAAAGTTGGCAATAAAATAAATTCTTTATGATGGGTACTGAGAAAGGGGCGGCTGGTACTCACTACATGGCCTGGGGCCTAGGGCCAGGACTGCAAATCCGCCACTGATTACTTCAACTATTATTATCGATCGATTATTTTTTCAACTACCCTCATTTATCACCTCCTTTCACGCATAAGGGGCTACGGGGCTGCTCGTCGATGCAAACGGTCCCGAACATTGCTAGGTGTTCTCATAGAATGAGCTGTTGAAGTGGGTCGTCAGCAGATACACAACAGCCTCGTATGTGGACATCATTATGGCTGTGTTCGGTATTTGACGTACCAGTTGCGTCCCCAGGCCTCTGAGAATGAATATCGATAATGTCGTTAAAGATATAAATTACTAGCGGTTCTGCGCGGTTTCACCCGCATAGCTCCCGTTCCCGTAAAAAGGAAACCGAAATGCATTTTTGGAAGTTTTTTGGGATAAGCTTGTTTAATTAATGATTCACAATTTAATTTCAATAGTGTCCACTACCCTATTATAAAAATACATGTTTATTTTTCTAAACCGTTACATTTTCTCTTGTTGGAGTGTGTCCGCGCCAAATTAAAATACATCATTATGTAAGTGACATAGCCATAAGTAGTATATTTTAAATACATATATCTATATATTTTATTTATTTAGTAAATTTTGTTTTTGACATTCCATAAACAGTTACTCGTTTGGATAGACAGTCAGTCAACTACCCCATTATTGTAAGAGACAAAATGATAACACTTTTAAATTATCACAATACACGCAACAATCCCACAGATTTTCGGTATCAGGAGTGCGATTTTTGAATCTCACTGGTGATATCAAAATCACCGGTGACTAAAATTATCACCGATGACTTTTATGTCACCATTTTCCATAAGCCGTATTTTTGAAAGTCACACGATGTTTACCAAAATGCAGAAATTTTACAATGTCAGTCAGAGACAATCTTCCCGCTACGTTCCTTTTTACGCAGATGTTATAGTGTTGCCCTTGATATCGGTTTTTATTTTCTCATACTATAACTTAAAAAAGATTCATCAAATTGGTCAATCGTAAAACGTAACGTATTTGTCAGTGTCATGTAAACGAAAATTAAAGTTTTGAATTGAAAAATTCACTTAATTCACTAGAAAAGGACGAATAAAGAGAAAATAACACAGATTTTACAATTTATAAGAAAAGGTATGTACATTTGTTAGTGGCATATGTTTTACAAGTATATTTAACTTAATAATTGTATTTACTAATAACATGGATATTGTTTTATTTAATTGAGAGGTTTTTTATATTTTCAATAAATCGTCGCAATCACGAAATATCACAATCGAGCCCCATTGCTAATTATTCCGAAAAACATACTTTGGCACTTTTGGCAGATGTCACATACGTTAACTGTCAAAAACAATCACATGGTGATTTCAATTACGAGTGGGTAGGGGCACTCGTAAATCGATATCATAGGTATGACAAATGTAAGTCACCGATGAGTTTCAAAAATACGAACTTTCGGAAATCACTCACATCGGTGAGAATTAGTCACTTAGTGAGATTCAAAAATCGACCCCCTGGCATATGTAAAGATCTTTGTCATCAAGGCGAAAACAACTTACAATACGAGACACAAGAGTACGCAATATATGTCTGTTGTGAGTAATGATCGTATTGTGTTGTTTGTGTTCTCAGCCTCACCTATAAACTCCGCGGTAGCCCTCCTCCATCCAAACCACGTGGAGAGTCTGCCAAAACTTGCGATATTTGTCGCCCTCCTCTCGCAGTCGCGTCCTTGCCACTTCTGAAATAACGTCGTTATCTTCATCAAATAACGTGTTAAATTTTACATCGGATTTTGTACATGTAAATAACATGACAAATTGCTTATAAGTACTGCGCTGCTGCGTTACTGTATGACTTGACATTAGGTATTTATTTAGTTTAGTACATTTTGCTATAGATTTTTGTTATGATCAGTTATAAAGTGCGCTGTAAAGGCAAAAACGATCTAATAAACATACCGTGTGGATAAGCAATACAAGAAGCGACTGTCTTGGAGAAGGCGCCGGCTCCCATAAACTCGAGGAAGTCTCGGGGGGAGCGCTGGTCGCTGGGGACTCCGTCCAGAGACCTTGCTGCCATGAGCCTGGCTTTGACCCCTTCATAGAGCACGAAGTGAACGACTGTCTCACTGATGCCCATGTAGGAGGCTGTAATGCCTTTGTAGAAACCTTTGATGCCCTGAAAATGTCCGCATTTTCCTTTACATATACCTATTATTTCACGAAGAGAATTGATTTCATAGCGTAAGTAGACAATTGGCGCCCAAAATGGGGCTCATCTATCTGAGTTGAGTATCCAATGAACACAGTACCGTTTTCGCGTATATCCTCTTAATACATTGCAATGCGGTCACGTTCTGTCCGTCCAGTTGAAGGCGTGTTTTCACAAACCAAATCGGATTTGTTGTTGTACACGAAACGAATCCTGTAACAAGGTTATTGCGGATTCCTTTATAGTCCTATATACTGACTTGTCATTTGTCCACCTCGCCTTCATGAACGTGAATAATGACATTTGTTTAAACAAACACTTGTTACCTGCGGCGCTGGCGGCCGAAAGATGCACGATTGGCGTGTCAGGAGAGATGTTCTGATTTAATATGGCCTTTGCTTGTGAGTATGTGCAGAAGTAAATAGCCCGGGATGGCGCTACTCCCACTATATTAGGTCCTAGTCCTTTAAATAACGCTTTCGTCCCTTCGGTTTGCACAATGTGTCTGAAAAGTTCAATATCAATAAATAACCCTTACACTTACACCTACCTCTATGTATATTATAATCGTAGTGTAATTGATAAGACGGTTGACGTAAATGGACAGTGTATCTTGTTGGGTAGCGATAAAAAACGTCAACAATGCCGATATCAGGCGTATCTACTTTGGTTAATTTACATACTAGGTATCGGGAAACTAGTCTCATTCACTCTTAATCGTAAGTTAAAAAGTGACTTAGCGCTTGAAACACGACCGTTAAGGTTAGTGATTTTAAAAATTACAGATAAGCAGATTAGCCAATATTGGTAAAACCATTTAGTCTGGGTATGCTTAGCGAAATAAAGGAGTCGAGTGCAAATCTGGTTCACGCGCCGCTCTCGTGATCATCCGTGGGCGCATGTCTTATCTATTAACGTACAAGTGATAACGAACCCAGATATAAGCAGTTCCAACTGCTTCTTTAACGCCACTGGTGGTAGATTATTTACATAAATAAAACGATATCGTGTAAAACTATCTTACATGTCTGCAGCAAAGTCCTATGATAAAATAAAGGATCTGCGCATTGGTAGTACCGTATAGTATATCAATCCGACATGATCCGAAAAAGAAAGTAGGTATTTTTGGTGACCGCATTCTCGGCATCGATATAAGTAAACACGAAGTCTATCGACACAGTCACGTTTCGGCAACAGTCATGTTATGGCCCAAGCTCGCGATATGTGGCTCAAAGCCAAAACGTCGGTTCGCACTTGCACATCTCACTCTTGACTAGAGATAGCTTCACTCGACGGTTAGAGATGATTGAGGATTATATTTCGTATGCAAGTTTTTAACGTAAAATTGTACTAAATTTGGTTTATTTACAGTTAAAGTTCTAATAAGACAAGATCTTATCTAGGATAAGATCATAAATTTACGTCTTACTCCAAGAGATCAACACGGCTAAAGTAATAAAATTGTCTTACCTGATGCATTGAATAAGACTCATCCGGGAGACGCTCCTGGCGTGCCCAGCCCTCGCACACTGCTGCACCTGACAATTGTACGACATCAGCATACGATCTGCCTGCTTGCTGTATGCGAACATCGCGCCCATCGTACGTCTGTAGCCCCATTTGACCTCCTGCGTTATAGGGCCAATGTTACAGTACCATCGCTTGTGTTAAGCAGCATGCAAGCAGCCAAGAGTAAACTGGCTCAAGCGGACAGAGATAATGCTATAGATGGGCAAGGAAAGTGAGGTTGTTTTCACTCTCCGTTGCGAGAAGCCGATCATCTTTGACTAGGTACATTTACCGTGTTCACTACAACTCTTGCAGTTACCAAATTGCTAGTTCCTTTGTCAATACAGATGCACGTAAGCGCGCCACGCATACAGGCGATAACGGTGCGAATCTGCGCCCAAGGAAAACGCTTCTTTCTAGGGTCCATCCATACTATAGACCGTCGAATTCGTTTGCGCTACTCCCATGGTGATAGGATGGTTGGTAAAGGCGGGTGTCAGCGGGGAGCGGGCGGTGTAGCGAGGCAGCGCACCCGTGTACATTATTTTCTCCACTACACCGACCACACACCTTTCACACCTGCCAACCTCTGTACCCAGAGGACATAGCGCGCACGAAATTGACAGGCCATGGCCAATAAACGTAGTCCCGCCCCGTCCCGTTACCGCCTGTGTGAGTGGCGCATTAAAAGTGGGGCTGTAGGGAATTGGCATTTTGGTTCCTGCATGCAATGTTGCTTTGAGTGGAGAACATGTTTTAATGTATTCAACTACAACACATATCTAAGAATTCTATCATTTGGTAAACATAGATTCATCGGCTGAGTCGGCTGTACGGTACAGTTTGCATGGGGGGATAAAATGGATTTTTAGGAATTTGATTATTATTGGTCAGCCTGTACAAGCGTCCGACTGCTATTTCAGACAGAAATTTAGGTAACGACCGCTTGTCGGTAGTTACTCGTATTTTTATTTTAGTCATGTAATACAAATTAGGAACACTGTCTATTAGCTTCTTGGCGGCGCTTCCGTGGTAACCAAAGTACTTCCGAAGTTTTAAAGAAACATTCAAAATGGGTCTTTATTTTAAACTGCACATTATATACATCAGTACTTCTGCCAAGTGCTCAGTAATCTGATCTTAGCGACAGGTTTTGTTGGAGCTAATCGACACACAAGCAAATTATAAACAACTTTAAGGGAAATTATAAACAAAGCAAACTGTAACCGTAGGATAACTAAAATACACAACTCGCACATGCAAACATCGACAATTATTTAATTTTGTTGCTTGGTTCCTCAGTCGCAGGTTTCACGCATACACAACATAACACGAATCCAGAAACAGGGTTGATAGGTGATTAATCGATTCTAAAACGAGTCTGTCTGTATATACAACAATTAAAAGAATTAAACCAGAAAGCGGAAGTTACTGTGTTCGTTTACTGAATAAATTTCAATTATATTAAACATGTGTTAAATTATTTACTTACAGTGAATTTGAATGATCTGCGATTTTTTTTAGATTTACTAAACGTTTAAAAAAATATATCTACCAATTTCAAACTTATTTATAAAAGAGCTAATTGTAGTGTCCTGGTTTTCTTGTTAATACTATGTATTTACATATTGTATACTTTTTGCTAACAAACAAACACAACGAATGTTTATTACCAAATCAAAGTGCTTATTGCGTCACAATTTACGTCGTCTCGGACACGTCTTATAAAAATATATTATAATTTAAAAGATCTAATAACTGTTGCTAGTGGCAGCGGGTTTGGCTACATATTATGCGTGGGTACTGCAGCGGACAAACACTACAACTAATTAATAACAAGTCACAAATAAAACACAATTGGACATGTGTTACTAGTAAATCTATAAGAACATTTAGTAATAATAAAAACGACATATAATTTACGCTTCACACAAGTGATGGAAACCAACAATAGATCATAGGTAGGTATATAATTTTACTAGGTAGCGCTAATGTTCCCATACTGCATAAATATAAATAGCAATAACAAATACCTAGGACATCTAATACATATTAAAATATCCGTTTCCCAGCGGCATTACCTCAGTTCTTGTATTTCGAAACTCCCCACTGGATCGAGAATAAATGTCGCGGAGTTGGTTTTGTGCAAATCTTACGCTACTAGGTATTATAATAAAGTAAATAGATTAAGGTGTTGCAAAGACCTCTGAAGAAAAAGATAAACTTTTTCTATAAACGTCTTTGAAGTGATGTTTATTTAGTTATACATACCATTAGAAAACTGAATAAACTTAGTTATGACATTTATAACAAGATAACGTACGTACATAGGTAATTTTTGAGATTGTAAGACCTAATTTTAGCGTCTTAAGACGTCCTATTCTGTATAATCTCAAAGATCACTGATCCCAAAAACTTGAAAACAACTGAATAATACAGACTACAAAGATGAGTGGAGAAACCTTGCATGTTAATGAAATTTTCTTTGCACAAACGATTCAATCAATTTGACAGGGCTAGCTAACAGATAACTGATAAGGCATCTCTGTCGGCCAATCCGTCAAGAACCTGTAACATTATCTAGCTATTAATAACAACTGGCTAATTAATTATCAGTTTATTTGGATGATGATGGCACGTTGTAGTGTTTTTTTTTAAGATAATGCTTATCTATTGTTATCTTGCTCCCACGGGATCTCGCTGCTTACTGGAATTAGTTTATTTGTATGGTGGTAGCACGTCCTATTAATATTATAAACGCGAAAGTTTGTATGTATAGATGTATGGATGTTTGTTCCTCTTTCACGCAAAAACTACAGAACGGATTTTGATGAAACTTTACAGTTATAAAGCTTATACATTAGAATAACACATAAGCTATATTTTATCCCCGTATACCCACAGGAATGGGAACTACGCGGGTCAAGCCGCGGGGCGCTGCTATAGTATGTTATAACTAGTGTTAGAATATTTCTAGGTAGCATCAAAATTGAATATAACTTTTTGTGAAAAAACTCTCCCTAGACTATCAAAAATGCTTGACAAGTATGCTTGATGATGATGCAAAGCAAAAAAAAGCAATACGCGTTTCTTAGCGAACTGATAAGATATAATATACGTAAACCGTAAAAATATCTTGAAGGTAAGTTATTATAGTTCTTGTCTGCCACATCAAGCATCAATCATAGTTCTAAGGCCTGTACAGATCGACCCTTACGCAACGAAACTGCGAATGTCGGAAAAAGATGCCGCTATATGAGTCGCATCAAGCTGTCCCCTTCTAATTTTGCTCAAGCAGAGTTTCATGGGTGAGGATCGTTCTGTACGAGCCTACAAGGTCAAAAAAGCTTGTCAAACTCAAAAAATGTTAGTTCCTACATGCTTAAAAAGTAATTAGGAAGTGTTCACACATTTCCATAAGAACAGAATCCAACCAAAGTTACAAGGAACATCCATATCAAAACAATGTCTGATCCGGTCTTCAAGATACATAAATATATAAATCTAAATCGCAAATGGGTTGCCTAAATAAACAGCGAGCTGATGCCATTTAATTTAAATTTCAGAAGAACTCTGTCTGTATTATAGGATCTTACTTATTCGGAAATCTTTACGGGCATGGGAGCATGGTGCCAGATGGCATTCGCATGCTTAATCAGAGGTGTAATTGTAAAAGAAAATTCAAATAGCATGTTGCAACACGATACAGATAGGTAGGTCAGTTCAGTGTTGTATAACAGCGAATTTGATCTGAAACGTCATTTGTTTACAGTCTAGCCGTAGGTACTTAAACGACGGAATGCGCAATAACTATCGCCAATCAACTGAAGTTAACTCGCTGTGCATTGCGCCAGTGCCGTAACTAGAAACTTGAAACACATTTTTTCAAGTAAACATTCATTCATACCTACCTACATTCAAGTTTTTTCCTATTAGCATAAATATACATATATTAAGTAGATTCTTTATTATGATTATACTTAGTTACTCCAATCATGCTAACATTTTTTTTAATCTATATGGATTTCATGATCAAGATTTGCAGTGGGAACCGTCAATTTTGCGTCCTAAAACTCAAAAGTTTCAATTCAACCCTTTGCTATTTCAAAACAAAAATAATCGGATTGGAAGTGAGTAAGAATGGAGCGTTGAAGTTGTAATTGTAAGAAAAATAAACAATTTGGATCAAGATGAAGAAAGCTGACGCAGACTTAACCGCTGCTTATAGCGAGTGATGGTACTTTAACCTTACATTTTAGTTCTATTTTTAAACGATTATTTATAGCACCAGTTCTCCTGGTTACGACCCTGGTCCGCCTGCTAATAGCCGGCCTTGGAACTCTGTGAGCCTGGTACATGGAAGACGACATTGGACAAGGTCATTCTTATCTCCAGAGAAGAAGACAATAAACGTGAAAGTTATAAATGATACATGGAATTGTAAGGATCTGACGAACAAAAAAAATAATAATAAGCTACTAAAGAAGCTGTGTAATATGTTTAACGTTATCGTTGTTCTTGCAAGTTTGTAACTATTAGGTACCATCGCAGCGTAGTGTAGTGGCATGTTCAATTGTTCACTATACATGATTAAACGATGGAATTTCACGGCCTTCGTGCTTTGTTCTGAGACCGTTGTCTAGAGTGTGATCAATCACCAAAATATCTGTGCTATCATTAGATATCAATTTTATCTAGTTCACATAAAATAACACCAGATGATATGCCGTCTGCGAGTCATGTCGTGGGCCAATTGATTGAATAATTTATTGCTAAGCAGTGATCTGAATTCCATTCAAAATAGGCAAGCTTGTGAGAAAGAGCAAGCATATCTTTTTACATTCTCCTCAAAATCCCATCTATGCAAAATTTTCTAAACTTAACAGAGAACAAAGACACATTAAACTTTCATTCAGCTTTAGTTGTAAACATCCTTGGCGTATTCATATTCATAGCGTAACCTTAAATAACAAATAAAATAAACATCGAGATAACTTCACAATTCCGCATAGATGATTCTAATTGGATACATCACTATTGGCAAATAAAAGAAGGAGCAAAAGATGGGCATAGGTCGTGAAAGGTTAACGCAAATCGATATCACTTGACGTGTAGGTAGAGGTAGGGCTTGGAATTAAGCCAATTCATACTCCACAAAAATATGAACTGCAAAACATAAACCCTAGCCACAGCAATAAATGCAGATGAAAGATACGACTTGGTGATAATATCCGATCCTGAAATCGATCCAGCAGACATGCAACCACGACACTGTTTTGTTTTAGAAATAGCGTGTGTGATATCCGATTCAATGTTATGAATGAATGTCGTGAAAAAAGGAGAAACGTGAACATCTGGTATAATACACACACAGTTTGCCTCAAGAAAACAGTGTATGTTATTACTTGCCCCATCTTTCTGTATCCTTACTTCTATACACTGTTTTGTGTAATTCATCTGTTAAATCTTTTCGTTACCGAGTTGGCTACAACTTTTGCACTTATTTCGGTTGGCGATAAATAGAAGGAACTACGTCAGTAATTGATGTGTTTTGGTTTTGGTATTCTATTCTTGGATCCGAAGCTATCGACCGTGCAATATTAGGTTCTACCATAAGTATTCTTTAGTCAGGACATGAAATCTGTATCACAACCATATCTAATCGAAGTTTAGTAACATCAGCGATTGGTTACACTCATGAATGATTGATCAAAAAAGGCAGAAGTGGTTATTAATGTTATTCTGCTTTTGATTATATTTCAGGGCAGAATTAGTCTAAAAAATGAATTACTAGATGTAAAACAAAATATATCGAAATGAAGATAAATAAAACCCTTAAAATATTTTACCACATCATCTAATATTACAGATCCAGACAAATTCGATTTGTTACCCACTTCAAGACCTGCATGGCCGTGTATTGTGTTTAAAAATAGAAAATGGAGAGCCATGTGCGCTGAAGAGGCGACGATAGAAAGACAAACTTAGTATTTTTACATCTAAGTTATATAAAAAAAAAGATTTAGAGATAATGAAAACCACAATTGCAGTGATGAGTTGATCACTAAGATGATAAGAGAATGAACATAATATTAATTTAATAAAAGTTTTACGTAAACAACACAACTTCTAGAACGTTTTGACTGTCGACACAACTGATCAAGCGATGTAAGCAGAAAATAATCAGCGTCAATATAATAAGTAGGTACCACAAGAAATTTTAATAGAATATATAAAATATGATATTTCTTTATTTGCGTCGAACATGGTTATACATATGAATTCATTAATATTGTAAAAACTTTTTAGCAAAACATTAAACCGCCGAAAAAACTGAAAAGCAAAAATTATAAACCATTTTTATTTAACCTTCATAACTAAGTTCTTAAACTAATTTAAGAATATCCAAGTAATTTTAAAGCGCTAACCCATCAATGAACAAAGTTCAATAAATTACCTTAAATTTTGGCGCCGACTCTTAGTTATGAAGGTTAAATAAAAAAGGTTTATTATTTTTCGCTTTTCAGTTTTTTCGGAGGTTTAATTTTTTGTTAAAGAGTTGTTATTTTATAGTTTTTTGTGATACACAACTTAGCATTAAAATCTGTGAGTTCAACAATAAATCACCTCTATTTTCTCGGGGTAGGAATTTTGACAGCTGTTTTCCTACCCTTAGGGTGTAATTTTTTTTTCAATTTATATGGGACCAATTTTGGGGACTTTGGAGTAGGTATACCCTTTCATATAAAAAAGAATTATCAAAATCAGACTACTCTGTAAAAAGTTATGCTGAGAACCTCCTTTATTTTTTCGTCGGTTGAAAATTACATTCAAGCCAATCATATAAATCAATTTAATATTAAATATATTAAGGTTTCTGTAGATTTCATAAACCGGAACTTAAATGATTTCTCTACTATTCCTCCAAATTATTTTATTTTTATTTACCATCAAAAGTAAAAATCGTATTAAATGCTGGCACATACAGTTACAATCGCACCGTGTACATACCGACTATCAGTTGCTAACTCGAACAAACAACCAAGAACTTAAAATTTACAATCATTATATTTCTTACCAAATACCAAATATTGTTTGTCATTTCGATGCCTAAATTATCATTTCTCGTGTAAAGTGAATTTATTCTATAAGAGAAATAAAGTTTCTAGTTTAACCAGATAATTTTGTGATTAGCAACTGCTATTGAAACTCCATAACAAAACCTATATTTTGCATAACTATAAGGTAAATAGGTACTTTAACGTATTAATTGTCTTGAAGTATCTACCTACTAACACAAGGTTTATGCTGTCAGTCCATGCAATTAAGGAAAAGGGCGCCGTTTTTTGCCTAATACGCAACATTTTGTTTGCGATTCAGGGTTTAATTATTTGGACACTCCTACACATGCCAGTCTACCTGCCACATTAATCGGTACAAAAATGTAAACAAGCAATTTGTAGCTATGTGTGCTTAATACAAAAATGTCCCATTCATTTCTGTATGTTTAGGTAGATAGATAGTTTATTGAATCTAGTCGAATGTAGGTAGGTAGGTACTCAAATTAATTTCTGTTTCAAAAGTCTTGTTTGTTTTGTCTTATAGTTTCATTTACAACATACATCAACTATTAAAGCAACATTGTAAAATTGGTACCTAGTTAGCTATAAAATTTACAATATTACTCTACAATTAGTCAGGCATAGCATGTTGTATTATGCATTCATGTGTGATAGATAATTGTTACAATATTTTCATACAATTAGTGCTAAAAATAGATGTTAGCTTTTGTTTACATTGAGTAGTGAAAGCCTTACGGTTAAAGAGCCTGCTTCACATGATGACAATCAGTGAAGCTTGGGTTCGGATCCTGGCATGTACCAATGAGTTTTTCAAAACTTACGTAAATATTTATCACTAGCTCGACGGTGAAGGAAAACATCGTGAGTAAACCCAGGTCTCAGAATTATTCTGAAACATGTATAAATAGACCCAATTCAACGAAGGGTTCACCACCTATCATGTTTAGGGGTCCAAAGACCATCTTGTAAGAAGTCGGTATATCCAGAAATGGAATACCTCTGCCTACCCCCTCAGAGTTAAAGGCGTGGGATTATTATTATAACAATGAGATTGCAGCTAATAGGTAAAAGTAATAGGAAATATACCTAATTATTATAAAAAAAAAGGATTCTTTTAACTTTGTAACCTAATCTATGTTATTTGAAATTGGATTTAATGGTAGACATAATATTAAAATACGAGTACATTGTTTTTATCTTGATAATTTTATGTGCTTGCAAAGTATATTATGTAACATTTAATTAAGATAATACTGAAATTATAATAATGGCAGATATGTACATAACATAATAAAATTAAATATTTTACTAAATCTTTCATTAATAATTCTAATTCTGTAGGATCCTCCACTCAAACTGTGCACTGGTTTTCTATTTAAATTATTGATAGGTATGGTTTATATTATTTTTCCTTTAACATAATAATCTGTCAATATAAGTATAGTCAAGAGCAGTACAATAATATTATAGTGTTTATGTTTATTAAGAATTAATTCATTTAAACTTAACACACCTCAATAGTGACACATAAAATTTTGCACTCAGTACTTAATGTTGTTGTCACTTCTAAGGTGTTGTGCTCATTTCACTCACTTCACTTGTTTTAACAAGTGTAGGTATTATTTCTGGAAATACTGTGATATTCCCTATATCATGCCACTGGGAATATTATTAATAATAATTTTAGGGTAATTTTAATTTTCCTTATTTTAAACACAACTTAGTTTCCCTGCAGTTGATATTATAACGATTGGCAGTGTAACAGTGCAGTAGTTGTCTTGCATGACTCGTAAATAAATAAATGGACTTCTTAATCTATAACTGCCATATAAATGCTTGTATTATCAAATAATCTTATGATATATATTGTATAAACTTAGTAGGTAAATTATGTAATTCCTCAATGATTATTACTATAAAACGATGACGACAAAATTTTAAAAAATCAAAATATCGTACCTGATGCTTAGGGATCTTGGAGCAGACTCTCTTTGCACTGGTAGCATTGTTTGAAGGTGGTGGCGAGGATGGTGGTACACCCACTCCTTTAGAAGATTGTAGACGAGTCTTTACTACTTCCAGGGGACATGTCACTACTGCCCCAGCCGTGCCAGCCAATCTGTGAAGTTGAGTAACTAATTGAGTTGATACTAAAAAACTCAATAAATTATCTTCACAATAAAATAGCAGTGGTTTAAAAATCTTCTTATCTTAAATCAAATCTTGTTTATTTCATTTACAGATACAAACATAAAACATTATTGTCCATGGGTAATGAAAGTAAAATGATTCCTACATATTGAACTATATTACAGTATCATCTATGAACTACCATAATTTAACCAATATATACTTTTTCTTCTATTCTAATTCTAAAAAAAATTACTTTATATGATAGACCTACTTGATTTTTGATCTTGCAGAATTACATGAAATGTATGTTTACGATACAAATAACCTACTAAACAATACCCAAAAAGTTTTGTTTATCTTTTGATCAGGTTCAGGAACCCTTTTGTTTGTATGTATTTGTTCTTGGTGGATGGCAATATGACTCAGGTTTCTTGTTTTGATCTAATGCCTCAAACAGAATAGTAGGCAAAAAATTATGATAGGTATTACAGGCAAAATATCATTATTGCATCAGGGTAGATACAACCACATGTTCTATTTCTGATCATAAATAAAGGATAGGTAGGTATATTATGTTCCCATTATGAAGGTCAGGTCGATATGACGGTAATGAAAACTCATTATCACATTCAGATGTACTTTCCAATTCGGTTTTCTTATTTACATTGGTGCATGTACCTAGCTTCTTGCGATGCACCGTGCCACGCGTAAACATAATAAAAACTGGCGTAAACAGCGTCTGGCCGCGGGCCACATGTCCTACGGCCCAGAATGGTGATTATGATAAAAATAATGATAACTGGATTACAAGAACATGATTGCGAACTAAGGTCGCTTACCCTCCGGCCACAAGATGTATCGCTGTATCCCTTTGAGACATTTTAGCGCCACCGGTACAATTACATGACTGCAAATTGCGACTGTCTATAAATAAACAAATGCACCACTTAATATAGCGATGTTCACGCACTGCACAAAAATGTTGAAAACCTAAACGATTCAGTTAGATATCAGTCAGTCGGCAATCACCATGAACTGCGAGTAATATTTCGATAGGAAAAATCTGGATTTTTCACTTATTTGCAAATAATATTCGGCGAAAATCTTCACAACACCGCACTCCGACCATTCGTCGTCGTAACAATTTCACGCACACGTAGAAACTTTTCTATCTACATTATCTGTCAGAGCGCTCGACGCCACACTAGCGCAAGCAGAGTAGCTTTTTTTTTTTAATCTTATTTTAAGGCATTGGCATTGTAGCCATCAGCACTAAACACGTCACGAAATCCAAGATTTTCAGCCCTGCTTCAGAGCCATGCACAAAAATATATAAGTTTCTTCAAAACTTATCGAAATGTCACTTGGTTATCAACAGTAAAGCAATAGTGCACTTGACTGAAGATTTTAGAGAGGCTTCTTGAGGTAATTCGAAAAAGTCCATCGCACGCATTTTATCGAATTTCCAATTCACTGCACACTATCACGGATATTTACCACATAATACACTGTCATTATTATAAGCTAAACTCCAAAATATACGGCAAAATGAAAATTTTACAAAAAACATGACGTCCTTCTTCGGATTCCCACCAAAAAGCCCCAGCAGAGTAGCACGCGGGCCGCGGGAGGTGGAAACGAGTACGGGACGGGACGTAATGTTGCCCATTAAAATTATGTGTGTTTCCATCACAACAATGAGTTCAATCATAGTATAATGTGAGCGAGCAAGTGTCCGTGAAGGTGTGCAGTGAATGGGTCGATAAAATGCATAGGATGGACATTTTTTGGCTTCAATCCTCAGTAAAAGTGGATTAAGTGTTGAAGACACTGTATTTTTTATGCATGCACTCATAAGCATAGCCACTTATCTTCCATTTAAAGATAGAATAGAATACAGCAAAAATTTTAAAGACGTTAACGTACTAATTTACATACTTATGACATTTTGTCAAATTCCTTAATGTCATCTTATATCTAACAATAGCTTTTACCCGCGGCTTCGCTCGCGCCCGTTTATTTCAACCCCTTAGGAATTGAATTTTGTGCAAAATCCTTTCTTTGTGGATGCCTACACTGTATAAGCTATCTATGTGCACAATTTTAAGTCTCTAGACCCAGTGGTTTAGGCTGTGCGTTGATATATCACCAAAGAGATTTAAATATAATAAGGCAAAGAGGGGGCATTGGGAATATTTTCATACAAAACTTTGAAGCCTAAGCGTCATGTCCTTGTCATGTCAGTTAGTATGAACGCGAGCTGTCATTCGGTCGAAATTGTACTCGACTTATTCCACTTGGAATAACTTTTCTCCAAATTTTCCTCGCTTTGTCCCCTCTATGCCCTATTATATTTAAATCTCTTTGTATATCACCAATCAGTCAGTCAGTTTATCATTTTATATATAGATTACTTATTACTATAAAATTTTATCTTTTAATTTACATAACGTCCGAAAAAAAAGCCTTACATTACTTTAAAATAATATAACAAATAAATAAATAAAAAAAATCTCACGCCTTCCATATGACTCTAGCCTGCCTAATATAATTAAAAAACTGAGGTCTAATCTACTTGGTGACAGCTAGTCTTGGGAATAGTCGGTCGTCATTATTTAGAAACGCTCACAGCGAACTAGTTCTCTCATTTACTTCGTTCTTTTTCTGTGGATAATGAGGCATTTTTTTAAAGACAACTTAGTGCATTCAGTAAATATAGATGGCGTTGTCATAGAATCCTGGTGAGAACATAATATAATATTGTTATGGATCAGAAGTGGAACAAGTTTTTTAAAAAAAAGAACACAATAATTCCCTAACCGAAATATTTTAATTTCACAAAAACAAAGTAACTAATTACATTTTAAATTACAAAACCGTTAAATCAAAAATAAATCGATGAGCATAAAAACACTGAGAGCACACGTCCAGCACGTTCGAGAGACCACCGCAAAGTGAAGTTTCGCGGCGCGCTCGTCTCGCAATGCCGCTCCGATCACGTGATGCCCCCACCGCCATCACGCCACTATGACGTGTTGCTAAGCCCCGCCCCTTCATTGGCTATCTCCAACAATATATATTAGTCGCTGCAAATAGACAGATTGTGTTTTAGCTTTTTGTAGCAATAAAAAAATCTCAGTGTTAATATTTATTTGCTATCAACATGTGAACATCTTGTGTATCATGCATGACTGTTACTGTACTTTTTTATGGCAGTTCCCTGAAAGTTTTTTAGCACCATCTATTGACAACTTTGAATACTCAAGCGATAGCTGTAATCGAAAACGCCTCATTAAAAAAGGAAATGTTTTTCATAACATTGTTGAGAATTTTTTAACCATAGACTATATTTTAGTTAGAAACTCTGCAGCAGCGGCAAGAGTAACAATAAATAAGTCGGTTGGCTATGCAGCGCCACTCCAGAACAGAGTGCACGCCAAAAAATAAATATTTAAAAGAAATAAGAGCGGGATTGTGGGTGGTCGAACTATTTCGCATAGTTCACCTAAGAGAGCGCTCTTCCGAACTACCTACTTTGTTCGGGAACTACCCAAGATTAGCTAGATTGACAGCTGTGGTGACAGCTGACTTTTCCTTTATCAATATAGTTGCATAATTTTGCAACAATTTATTTTGTTACATGTAATATATATCTACGGAAAACAAGACCGGTCCAGTTTATATTAAAGTAAAATAAATATCACAATGTTCGCGTCGCGCAGGATTGGGGTGCTAATGTAAGTATTTAGTATGTCGTAGACGCTGTGAGTAAATCTGGTAGGTACCTATTATATTTACTTATACCGGCGTAATGCATTTTTCAGGCGGGCTGTCGGTGGCTCACGGCAGAAGCACACATTGCCAGACCTCCCGTATGAGTACAGTGCTCTGGAGCCGGTGATCAGCCGCGATATCATGAGCTTGCATCACAGCAAACATCATGCGACCTACGTGAACAACCTAAACGCCGCCGAGGAGAAGCTCTCCCAGGCGCAAGCTAAAGGTTAAATAAAACTTCATTCAATATGCTCACGCCTTTTCCTCCGAGGGGGTTGACAGAGATATTTCAGTTCTCGAAATGCTTACTTTTCACCAGTATATTTTATGGACCCATAAACATGAAGTGTTGAGCTTCCTCAATGTGTTTGGGTTTCCTCAATATTTTTTAATCAGTATTTAAATTGTATAATGTATAAATCTTTCGTCCTGTGAATTTCTAACTAATTAAATATTTTGGTAAAAAATTAATTTACTATTTAGTGTAGGTGGCAACCTACAACAAAGTTTTACCCTAACTGATGAACCAATAAAAATGTATATGTTCCTTATCCCAAGGGGATAGAAAGGGTATTCCATTCTTATAAATTTTGCAGGGACAGGACTACCTATATCTTGAATTTTCAGAAAGAACACACAACAATTTTGATGCAAAAGGGTAATTACTGCATAAAAAAGCTTTAGATGACCAAAAATTTCCAAGTTTTTATTGGGCCTTCTGAACTTTTGCTCCATGTACTTGACAAAAAGGCATCATTGTCCAAAATTTCTAAGAACTCTTTAAGAAGTTCATGTCTTACCACACACACATTTATTGATTTTCTTAACAATATAATGTTATTATATGTATGGGGATGAAACAGTTCTCTGCAACATTTGATTCACTATGATTTAAAGAGGAATATTGCATTAACAGGTGCCGATACGCGGGAAGTGCTTAAACTGCTAAGTGCTATAAAGTTCAACAGTGGGGGCCATTTAAACCATGCTATAATGTGGATGAACTTGAGTCCCTCGCATTCGAATCCTTCCCTTGATTTTACAAAAGCTGTAAAAGAGTACTTACTATTCATTTTAACATTATATAATTATCTTTGGAGCAGTATTAGTTAAACTGTAAAATAATTTCATTTAGTTTCTATCTATTGAATATAGGATTCGGCGGAAATCTGAACATACCTATAAATGATTTCTATAGCTATTGTTAGGGGTTTGATTTTGGATATTTCCAATAGTTTTAAATATTGCACACTACTTATTCATCATATTTCCTAAAATTAAAGTATTTGAGGATGTAAGGACACCCTTATAACCAGGGATTGAAGAAGATTAATTTATATTCAATTTATTCAGTTCAGAATTTCACTGCAGACTTAGTTAGATAGAAAGATTTATCTCATGTATCGGTAAGTATTGCTCATATACACAATTGTGTTCGGCAGGTGACATACAGACAGTGATCACTCTGGCCCCCGCCCTCAGGTTCAATGGCGGCGGTCACATCAACCACGCCATTTTCTGGCAGAACCTCTCCCCTGACGGTGGTAAACCGTCTGACCAACTCAGCAAGGCCATTGAAATGTAATCTTGAACAAAATTCTTAACTTGATGTTTTTGTGCATGCCCATTTTGATGATTTATTTTAGAAACAGCTCAAAAATTGTGTCTGTTCTAAAATTAAAATATTTTATTTTTTATAATTGTATCCCCATTTTGCTAGTAATTAAATGCAACTTTTATGGAGTTGATTTTATGCACCTCTTTCATGTTTCTTGTCTTCAGTTTTTTCTTTAACTCGATTATTTTATAAAACTTCTGTTATAATTTTCCATAATGAGGTCGAAAGCACTCTTGTTCAGAGAGTAATTGTTATTCTTTCTTATCGCTCTAAAACTCATTATTTCTCTGTTTTATCATAACATTCATAAAATAACATAGATAATAATGTATTTATATTTCGTTGAACTTTCAAGTCATTCATATGCATTTAGTTTTTGTGTAGTAGGTAGATAGTTTTTTTTTTTATTTTACTTTAAATACATATTTATTTAGACTTTTTTTTGTTTATTCCTTGATTTTTAACATGCTAATCTTAGAAGTTCCCAGTTTGGGTTTATTGTGTTGGTTGTGGCACTAACAACTTAACTAAAACAATCCAATTGATTTAGATTACTATTACTTATATATCCCCTATAACATATACTTTTATATCCCCTGCCTCAAATTAAAAAATATTTCCAAATTTTATGGCACCTGTAAGTATTTGACTAACACAATTGCAACTCGAACAAATGAACAGCTGGTAACTACTGGAACTTGTTTTAATTGGCCTCAAGCTCTATTCTTAAAGTTCTATTTTTTAAGTCTGTTGTTACCGGCGAGGACCTATTATTAGCTGTATGTACTTACCTCAATCATTTGTCTACACTGTTAATTTTAGCTGATGTGTTGGTCCTCCTTAAACATTTATTAAATAAATAATTCATGTACAGGAGCTTTGGTTCCTGGGATAACATGAAAAACCAACTGGCGGCCGCATCGGTGGGCGTGCAAGGCTCAGGCTGGGGTTGGCTCGGCTACAACAAGCAGATGAAACAGTTGCAAATTGCTACCTGCCAGAACCAGGATCCTCTGCAGGCCACTACTGGTAAGGTTCTTAGGCATTCCTCCAAATTAGCCCACATTTGCTGGCCTTAGACCACATTTTCGAGTCACTTTCTATAATCAAGTCTCATCCATCACTTAGAACTACATGATATTGAGTAAATTACTGAGATTATTAATGTGTAATAACCTACCTTTACCTACTTATCGTAGTTTTTCTTTTTGCAGGTTTGATCCCACTATTTGGTATTGACGTGTGGGAGCATGCTTACTATCTTCAATACAAGAACGTGCGAGCCGACTATGTTAAGGCTATATTCGACGTTGCAAACTGGAAAGACGTCTCCAGCAGATACGAAGCTGCGCTCAAGTGAACATCCCAGTAATCTCGGCATTTAAAATCTGTTATAGTGAAAAGCTTTAAATGATCACACAGTGAACACGCGACTTAGTTTATGTGATGCTAAAATCAGTTAAGGAATTAAAATTTTATTATTTACATGCCTAAAATAATTGTTTCATTTTTTAACTTCATGAAGACACAGCAATAACAGTATAACATAAATTTCTGCATTCGAGACCAGACTAGAAAAAAATCAATAAGCCTGCATGGAACAAACTTCGCTGCATTATTGCTTCAATCTTTAGGGTACCTATTTAAAACCAAGCTCCGATCTTGTGTTTTCATCATTTTGTAAAATAGGTATGTGCTTACTTAAAACCTGGCACGAATTTTACGCTTCCGGAGAATGAAAGCCTAACAACTATTAACCGCCCAGTCCGCCTACATAACAAATAGGTATCGGCAGTGCACGCAACATTTTTTCTGAATTTAGGATTATTTTTATTTTGTAACGGAACGTGAATGTAGAATGGCGATACGTGTCACGGAACGTAACTGTCACTTCGTTGTCAAACCGGGTGAAGGTGATTGTCAATTTGCTTTGTTGCAATTTGTACGAAATAAATAAATGTAAAAACATTCCTTGCCTATTGTGAATTAAAAACTAAATTCTCGTGGTATTCAAGACCCATTTCTTCTGTCTATGAAGTGGTAAGTAGGCTGGATTATTATTTAATACGCTTTTTCAGTCATATTGACTGGCTTGTAGGCATGTCGGGGTGTTATTGATTTTTCAGTGAACTGAATTCACGACGTTACACAAGACGGCTCTCATAGTTGCAGTGTATTAGTTAGTAATAATTAAACAAGACTCCAGTTTCAAGGTAGGTGCTAAGCAATACTTTAGTTATAAATTGTATTGGGTTAATTTACAATAAATTGCAGAATTCGTGCTTGAAGGTCGACCTTTCAGTGTTTTGAAATCAAACGGCAGTTCTGCTGAGTGCATATCTAGGTTTTTATTTTATTTGTGTCGGATGTGCATATTTGTGTTCGTTGTCACTACAGTTAGCTGCATTATTTATGTAGGTACCTATTTAATTGGTGGTGTCATGAAGTGATGATTTCATCCCAGACACATCCACTGCTAAGTGTGCCAGCAGGTTTATTTTACCATTACGTATTGATTTAGAAAATAGCAAGAAAAAGTATATGTAAAACTATAAAACAGTAACTTCCTTCTGAGGCAGTCAAATAAAAAGAGGATGATATATTCTCTTTTCTTCATTGAACTACAAAGTATTGAAAATATAAATGAATACAACCCGAACAAAATATATTTTTATTTTTTTTATTTTTTTTTATTTACTCTTAGGAAGACTTACAGCATTTTACATCAATAAAATAAAGATACAATAAGAAATATCACTAGCTAATTATAAGTCTCCACAATTAAAAACTAAGTAGGTAGTGCTATAGACTGCCTGAAATAAAATAAAATAACGTGGCTAAATGAATGGAACAAAACAACAATAAACCAATTTGGGTACAATAAAGGTAGTGGTTAATCGGTGTGCAGTGCAGTTACGCTCTCATTGAGGCTTGACTTTGCCAATTTGCAAATTGCAATTTGCAATTTATTGAAGTTATGGTTCTCTAGTAAAGCTTAAATAGGTATCTTCCTCTAGTTGATTTCCTACTTCATTGACGTCATTGTTATCTCCTCCTAGTGACCATTCAGACTTTGTTGACATGTAATTTTATGTGAAACTGATTTCTTTTCCTCATGCCCCGGTTTAAACAGCTTTATATGATGATACAGAGCCTGTGTTTTAAATTGCCTCTGATATCAAACAGTGAAATCCTTATCAAAATTTATTCTATAGTTTTTGTAAGATAAGACACATAAACAAATAGAGACGCATACTCTTGTTTTCTTTGATAAATAGGTAAAACCATGTGTAAAAAGATTAGAAATAACACTTTCTTCTCAGTAGATTCTTATGCAATGAGTCTCATCATTATTGTTAAAGATCATGACTTCAAATAATAAAAAATCACCTGTGTCATTCTAATGTATTTTATGCTATGGTGCTGATTGGTGCTATAAAGCTTAAACAACAACATGTAGGTAACAAACATCCATCCATTCTCACAAGCTTTTGTGTTTATAATATACTAGAGACCCGGCTTCGCACGGGTGCAATGCTAACACTAAAACCTTCCTCTTGAATCACTCTATCTATTAAAAAAAGTGCATTAAAATCCGTTGCTTAGTTTTAAAGATTTAAGCATACATAGGGATATAGGGACAGAGAAAGCGACTTTGTTTTATACTATGTAGTGAAGTAGGATACAATTCTAGTCTTTTTATAGCTAATTACTTCCTCCCCCAGCCTTCTCCATTCCTCTTTCTCGCTAGCTAACCTTGTTTACATCCTTATGACCATTACCACTATTTTATCATCCTACCATCAGTTTTGCGTGCCCCTCTTTTAGTCTCTGGGGTACCTAATCTATAAATGCAAACTTACAATAGACCCTTCTTGCAAATTTGTGCATGTCGTAACAAGGTACAACCGGGACCTGGGAATATTCCAATTTGCGAACATTGCACGACGCGTGTCTGTAATTGCAGGGAAGCGATTGCTGCAAGAAATATGCCAAGTATAGAGATAGGTCATGTTTTATGCTAGGGTGACTATGTTCAAAGTACTTTATGTAAAAGTCCACATTGTATAATGAACCTCAACTTCAAGTTTCAAGTGCTCTAGTTTCGGAGGTCTTGTGATGAAGGAGTCAGTTCAATCAGTAAGTGATATATTTGTGTTTATTTCGATTTTAATTTATCAGAGTATTGTTTCAAATGTGAAAAATAATAATTAGATAGACCTAAGTATTCTACTATCGTTTAATAACTATATTTTTTTTATTGTCTCTTAGATTGATTAGAATGGTTTCGCTTAAGAAAATAGTGGTTTTAACATTTTGGACCAATGGAAATTTTGTATTCTTTGCCTATCTGTTATAAAAACTACAACAAAGACCGATTGCCGGCCGATGTAGCAGCGTGGTCGCCGTACAGCGATGGTTTATCGCACCAGGCGCCTCACGCGATCCAACCGTCGGTGAATGCACTCCACCCTGCGCCCATCCATAATTGAGCTTCTAGGCTATTGTGTCTCTTGTTGGTTTGTCTGCAGTGGCCGTAACATCTGGTGAACACGCAGATGTTACCGCGCCACTATCAGACTACAGAGAATATTATAGACCGTTACTTTGCCGTGTGATCCTAAGACCCGTTGTCAAGCTGTTTTTTCCGTTCTCGGCGCTTGCTTCTGAGCTTTGTTTTGTTGGTTGTATTTTTGGCCGTTGTTTTGGCTGTTATATTTTTGTTGTTGGCCGTGGTGGATGGTAGTCGCATCCGTATTTATCGTGAATATGTTGATCATGTTTCTATTTTCAATCCACTTTAGTGTTCTGTCACATCAGGACATTTGACCATTTATAAAAATACATTTTCGGTTGTCTTGTAGTGTGCATCCCTTGTTGCATCCACGTCTTAGAGCCTTCTTTATAATGGTTTATTTCAAAAAATTCCAACGGTCACGGGATAAATGGAATTCGTGCAAGCATCACCGCTGCCGGCCTTATCTATACTAATATTATAAAGAGGAAAGATTTGTATTTTTGTATGTTTGTTACGAATTAACTCAAAAACTACTGGACCAATTTTGAAAATTCTTTTGCCTATGGGAAGCTAGAAGATTCCTGAGTAACATAGGCTTTATTTTATTCCCGTATTCACACGGGAACGGGAACTACGCAGGTGAAACCGCGGAGAACCGCTAGTTTGATATAAATGTTTACTATTGTGACACTTCAAACATTATTTCAATATTTACAAAGAACCGTTAAAACACTAGTTGACAAAATGACAGCTATTAGATTTCAGTTAGGCTTTTTACTCCACGCTGAGTGTCCAGTCGAACCGTTTAGTCAGATCAACGGCCAGACGGGCATAAAGAAGTGGCCATAGACATGATTTGGGGGGAGCAACAGACGCAGGGTGAATGAACTCTTAAACTCCAGACAGAATCAGGAAATTCTCTGCGTGACCCTCCCTCGTGTCAAGTTGGCAATATGAGATCCATTTCCTGCCTCTTACCCCTTTACGCTGGTAGTGTACCTTGTTTTTAAACGGAACTAACAAGGTAGCGGCGATTTTTGCGAACATCCCGTTATAGTGTTACCATAGGAATTTTGGAAAACCCTTTCTTAGTCGCTAACTCCTCAAAAGATAGTGTTGCCTAACTATCGAATATTGACCTTGTAATCAGCTACAATATCGATAGGAAAAAAACGTAATTCTAGTAGTATTAGCACATGAGTAAAGAAACGGAACAGAGACAAAGCTTCATACAACCGCGCTTTCGTAGGTACACTACTACAAGCATGCAATGCTTGTGTGCGTTTCTACTAGCGCTGCGTCACATACGCGCCGCAACTGGATAAAACCGGCTCGGTCAGTAGAAATGCCGAGGGCCGCGCAATGGTTGCCGTATTTGTTTCGCGCTCCTGCTTAGTGAGAAATGGTTATTTTAAATTGTTTATGGTAGAATAAAGTATTAAACTAAAAAGTCAAGAAAGTGTAAATAATTAGATTCGGAGGTGTAAAATGGTTACCTACTGTACAGTTTGCATGAATGTCTTGAAAATCACATATGTGACGAAATAAAATTGTTTGTTAATAGACCTGAACAACCTATAAATATGGGCAAAGATTCTTTAATTACTCATTACAAAGAACTCGACGTAAACATTGTAAATATTGGTACCTAATGATATTCTGAATCGAGTGTAAGATTGTAAAAATATTATGCCATGTGGAAGCGTCCTTAATGATTATTTGAAAAAACTTTATATCCATTAGATTTAGAATTCATCATTAGATTAAAAGATTTAATAATTTGCTAAAAATAAAAAGTTATAAAAAAATATTTAGAGTAGGTAATTTGTAAATAATCTAATGTACAAATAAAAGTCTAATAAACGTTTTGTTTATTTTATTCTCCTTTGCCAACCCTACTAAAATAGGTAAGAATTTTGCACGCTCCTTAGAAGCTTTGTCTCTGTTCCGTTTCTTTACTCATGTGGTATTAGTGCGATCGACAGTAGTACTATCAATATTCAGTTTCATCCTCAGGCTCCCAGCGGGTGAGATTGTGCGTAGATAATGATGGGGTAATCAGTTCAGTTTCTTATTCATTAAGATATTTGTGCTTAGTAAAAACTAAATGTATAATAAACCGTATATTCAGCCTCATATACCTATTTGTGGATCTCGTGTAGGTAATGTCAAAGATTTAGATGCCCTGATGATACAGTAAATCTGTACCATTGTCATCTGTACCAAGACAACTCATTTCTTTTTTACCTGACTACGACAAAGCCAAACAGTAGGGTTAGGCATGTTTTAGCAGTATATGCATGTATGATTTGACACCTCATTCGATGCGTTATTTTGGTACGGGAGACATAGGCAAAATTTTTACACAACTAAAGCAAAGCCAAAAGGAAGGATAATGTACATGCCCAGTCGGGTTAAAAGTTTTTAGACTCTTTCTCGTCTTCTCACTCTCGCATGATGGAACATTTTGGCTCAGTCACGCTACGATAAGGTAGTAATCTAACAATTGTTCTCTGTGTAATGTAGCCTATCCAACACTAAGGCTACAATTTCTATTCAAAGCACCGTCCCCTCACGTTTCCGTAAACGCGAACTACTGAAGTTTCCGCATTACCAATATGAGGTCGATGACCCGAGATAATTTTGTTACGGTCCTTATTTTCTTATTACCCAGTTACCGGAGCACTTTCGTTGATCGTTTTCACTCCGCCCTTGCGTGTACACACTTTGAGTCCGAACAAATAAAGGGGATTTAGAGATTAGCTAACTTAATTGTGAAGTCTCTCTACACATACACAAACAGACATGCAACAAGTATATGTAGCCATACCTTACCACTAATTAATGATTCAAATCCAAAAACTCGACTGCGTGTAAAAGGCACTCAAAACATTTGAACATTATAACGATTCTAATGGCACAGCGCAATTCAAAGTCCGTCTAAACGTTTAGGCTACAGCAGCTCACAAAGAAATATGCTCGTGTACCTACATACAATCAATATGCTTATAAGTCCACTTATTAAAACTCACTACAAATCCACAGTTTCGGCATGATGTTACAGTAGAGAAGAAGTGAGGCAAGAATACAATACAATACATTGCATAAATTCGAAAAACTATCCTTCATCTATTGAAGTTGGGTAAACCTAAGTAGTCACTTATGTAAATGACGATATTTTTTAAAGTAAACGTTGAAGTAAACATTAAATTGACACAATTTTAAGTTCTTTATTACTTGTGTCTGTGCTGTCCTATCCAGTGCGGGGTTTACGTCCATGAATCATCAGCTGAGTTCAGCTCTGTCGTGAGTATTCAAGCGGAACTTGTGTCAACTAAGTTAGGATCAAAGATTGGCACTCTAAAACCCCTTTGACATAATAATAATAATAATAATTTTAATCTTAATTATGAATGCGAAAGTAACTCTGTCTGTGTGTGTTTTACGCAATTACATTATTACTACTGAACAGATTTAAATGAAATTTCGTACAGATATAGTATAAACCCTGAGAAAGGATATAGGTTACTTTTTAATAAGAAAGAAGATGTAAGGGGTTGAAATAGGGGATGAAAGTTTGTATGGACATTACGTCATTTTTAAAGCTAAAAGCTTGAAACCTATGTTGTAGGCTTTTGATTAGATATAAATAACATACTGTATATGAGTCATTGTTACTTGAATGAAATTATTATTATTATATTTTAGACCCATATTCCAATGGAAACGGGAACTACGCGGGTGAAACCGCGGGGAACAATTAACAGATACATATATTTGTCATCGCGTATTTGTCTCGAATGCTCTAACGATTTCGATGGAATTTATAATGTAGAGCGTCTACGGAAGCGAACAATTGATCTAACTAGGTCTTAAACTAACAGTTTTCACGAATGGAGCTCCGTCGCCTATGTACTAAGTTATAGATATAGGTATTTAATAATAATAATAAATAATGGGACAATTCACACACGATTTTTTAGTCCCAATTTCCCAAACAAGGCAGAGCCTGTACTATGGGTATTAAACAACTGATAAAACTTACTCGTATCTTACAACCACTCTATAGAACTAATGTGTAAAAAATATTGTAATTAAAAATGAAATAAAAATTTTGTGAGGTCTGTTCGCCCTTTGCAGGTATTTATGTGTAATGTTATCAACCCTAAGGGCCGCTTCGCGTGCCTGCCCTTATAAACTTCAGCTTTCGAGTGAATTGCTATTTTGTTGGTAATTAGAATTTATGAAAACAGCCCAATGTGTGTCTAGGCCAAATTGTGATATATTATGAAAATGCTCACAAATGTTTTCTTTGTTTTCTTTTGGAAATATTTTACTGTTTGCTAGCGGTGCTGCGCGGTTTGACCCGCGTAGTTCCCGTTCCCGTGGGAATACGGGAATAAAATATAGCCTATGTTACTCAGGGATAGTGTAGCTTTCCACTAGTGAAATATTTTTATTAATCGTTTCAATAGTTATTGAGTTTATTCGTTACACACATACAGGGATAATATTTCCTCTTTATAATATTAGTGTAGATAAATCACTTGTAAATGAGACTGACTTGTTTGAAACAGGCACATGGTCCATAGAACGGAATCCCAACATAAATAAAATAATTAGCTAGCTTTAGTCTGACTTTGTTCGCATTCCGGAATAAAAAGTACCATATATTATGTCACTTTCCGGTCCTCCAACTATTTCTATGCTAAAAATGTTGCTGCGTATTTACTTTCAATGTATGACGCTTACATAAATGTGTCTTTACTTGGTGATGAGTTTACCCTTCCGTAGCGGTGTGATAGGAGAAACCAAAACACTTTCGCATCTCTAATATTAGTAGGATAATCAGAGGGTTTTGCTTGTTCGTTTTGGTTTTCCTGACGACTTGCATACTTAACCTAATATCTCCAATGAAAAGCTTAGAGCTCCTATTCTGGGGTTTCTCCCAGACGCGAGACGGTCTCTCTGTAGGATAGTCTAATGTCTATAGTTTATTTGTATGTGTAACTGTTAACTAGATACATGCATTAGAGATATGGGAAATACTGAGATTTTAAGCTGAAGTTATTACATAATAGCGGATGCCCAGCGGCGTTGCCCGCGCTAATTCCGTTTATTCCCGTTCCCGTGGGAATTGCCGAAAATCCCTTCATAGTGGTTGCCTACGACATATTACCCTACATACCTACCATATTTCAAATAGCGGGTGCCCAGCGGCGTTTTCCCGCTTGGATTTAGTTTATTCCCGTTCCCGTGGGAATTTCCAAAAATCCCTTCATACCGATTTCCTATGACATATTAGACACCTTCATACCATTTTTCAAGTTTCTAGGTGTTATCGTTTCGGAGTAGTACGTATTTCTCTTTTTAACCAGTTTTTATATTTTCCCGTGGGAATGAGATATTTTCCTGGAATAAAAAGTACCCTAGATGTTGACCCGGGTACTCAGTTATCTCCATACCAAATTTCATCAAAATACGTCCAGTAGTTTTTGAGTGATGCGTGCACAACCAGACAGACAGACAGACAGACAGACAAAAATTCCAAAAATTGGTGTTTCGGTCTCTATATCGATAACTATATACACTACCGTTAAAATTTTCAAAAAATATTTAATGTACAGACACGGCCCCGTTAGAGTTTTATTATATGTATAGATAGTTATTGCTTATTTTGTTCGTTTACATTACGTTTAAGTTCTTCGTCTTGTATTATTAATTTATTTGTAAGTAGCTAGGACACAGAACTCGGCTCATGAAAACTAGCAGAAAATGAGTTTTCCCAGAGGTGAGATCTGTTAGATCGATTTTGCGCCTCCGTCAACGCACATACTCTTACTGTATACATATAGAAATCGTTAGAGCCGTTTTCGACAACGCGTTACAGATGTTGTTCGTTTAACAGTATAGGATTATAATAATAAGAATGTCTCAAAACTCTTTACTTAATAAAATGAAGGATAGTAGGTACTTGTGTGGATAGGATTTGATCTTATAAGTATCTTGCCGCACATAAAATGGGGAAGAGACAAACTCAGACATACAGACTGATAGACAGACGGACATAAAGACGGCCCGACGGCCAAATAGACAAACAAATTCCTCGTTTGACTTTGGAACACTCAAAATCAAATCAAAATTAACATTTGCTTCTATAAATAAACCACAAAATTAATTGCAGTTTCAATTTAAACATAACAGAATAGTCCTTAATAGTCTGATTTTGTTTAGCGGTTTGTATATGGCCAGCAATCTGAGAGAATGTAAACTCATTAACTTTCGTTCACGCCTGCCAGTCAGGTTGATAACCTTAATTAACCTATGGATACGAGTGTTATTGTTTTCGTCTCTCATTTGAATATTATTTTTGCGAGATGAACTTTGAATCGTAAGCACTTTTTTATAGAGAGCACACCATTTACAATTTCATAATTGGATAAAAATGATATTGGGGTAGAAGTTCCTCTCTACATATTGACTGGTTTCAGTTTACCATAATCTCTTTCTCTTATTTATTCTATTCTGTATATCAAGGCTGTACTGCTGATCTTTAAAATAATGTCCGTACATATTTATGTCTAGCTCTTGAAGGCAAACACAGTAACGAAACCCGCAAGACTCAAAACTGTTTTGAGGTCTTCGAGTCCTTCACTAGTGAAAAGTGGGTAGCTAATTCTAGAAACACCTATATTTTCGGGAGAGGCGTGAGTGTTTTTATTTTACATTATTCTTGAAAATGATAAATATTTATTTTTTAACTTATTTTAAAAATAACATATTGTGATAGGGACTCGGACATCTTTTGTTGTTTGCAAAGCTTTATATTTTTTTGCTTTATTACGAATGGTGCTGTACTCCTCGTACAGATATTAAGTTTTATAATTGTCTCAGAAGTAGTAATTATATTTTGAACGCAAATTTTGTGTTCCCATTTCATTGCTCGTATCCAGTTTTAGCGCGAGTTAGTAATGCAGATTTATGGTAACCGACTCGACTGTATCCAGCGCCGGAGATGTCTACACAACATACGTACTCATATGTATCTGTAGTTATGTTCGTGTTATGATAGTTTTTCTTGAGGGCTCTATTGTTCTCAGACAGAATAGACTCTCGTAGACTTCAGTCAGCTTCAGTCTTTGTTTTGTGATCGTCGGCAAGTGTAGCGTTAGAAAATGTGGCTATATTTAGACTGTGAAATAATTTAAGTATACATATCTAAATTAAATTTACTGAAAATGAATGTTAAATTATGAATGCGATGTATCTTGAGCTTCATGGTTTATATTGTATTTTTCTGATTTGGAATAAATGATTGCCGTAGCAGTTGGTGCAATAAATTGCTTTAATAATTAAGTTGGAATCTGAGATGTTTATGAATGATACGTAATCAATCATTGCACTATATTATTTCAACACGGTGAAGGCTATCTATTAATTTAGATGCGTTTTTCTCTATTTTATACTCTTTTATCGGACTGCACCATAAGGAGGGTAATGTTATTAAAATAAATAATTAATTTTATATATCAACTCAAAGCACAAGATATTTGCAGAATAACTGAAAAAAAAGTAAGAATTTATCATGTGTAGATGAAAAGACTATAGAGCCTATAGTCTTTCAGCGCCTAGTGCGGATGATTTCCACGCTTTTGTTAGCTTTTCAAGTCTGCAACTTAACTGCAACTCCGTAATGTGAGGAACTTAAAAATAATAATTATGAATATTTACTCTTAATTTTGATAAAACAATTTATTTACAAAAATATGTCTTTTACTTTGTTCAGTAGCTTAGGTATTTACAGACATGCAGCAGATACTTTCGTTTCGACACAACAAAATTTATTACAATAACATAATTTTCTTTTCCTTTCATGTTCTTCGAAACCCAGTGGATGCTTTTTGTAACAAACGTTATAATCGTTATGTTGATTCTCCTTTCTTTAAGCTTCAAAATCAACATAAACTTATTGCACGGCTGTATGTTACATTAAAAGTTTTTAAAATAAATATATATTAGGACTCTCTACAGTCTGTAAAATATTATGGTATGCTAGCTGTTCCGCGCGGTTTCAAGCGCGTAGTTCCCGTTCCCGTGGACATACGGGGATAAAATCTAGTGTAAGTATTTTACTCCCAGAAAAGTAAGCTTTCCATTGGAATTTGAAATAAAAAATTTAAAAGACAAAAACAAGCTAAATTAGGTACAATACCTATATCCCATTATATCCCTTATACTTGTTTCTGTTAGAGATAAACTTCTTTATACTACTAACTACTTTCAGAGATAAATGACATGTTTCTAAACACAGTAATCGGAAACAAAATCCATGTTTTGATTCCGATCGAACTTCCATATCACAGGATTGTTTTTGCTATAATTACCACAGAACGTATAAATGTTTTGGAACAATCGAGCGAGTTTCCTCAGGCTTATTAACTAGGGCTATCTCCGTATGGACCTGATCCTATAATAACATAAATTGTGGTTGAAATAGCAATAAAAATGTTTACCTACTTCATCAATTAGAAGTTTAGAAGCCTTATTGTCCATTTATTATCGGATTCGAAATCGTCTTATTTGACATTGATCGAGCGGTCATTGCTTGTTCTAGCGACATTGATAGATGTAAGTCCGGAGCTATATGCCTCAAAATAAAGCCGATTTCACTATATTATAGGCCTGCAAATATCCTTAACAAACATATTCTTACGCCTTATCCCCAAGGGAGTCGGTCGAGGCATTCCATTCATGGAAATAAACACAGTATATTTCAGGTGGTAAATCTATCGCCTGACCGGGATGCTGTTACATACAAGCCTCAGAATCAATTCTGAGGCCGTCATTTCTTTCACCGTCGAGCTAGTGATAAATATGTACAGAAGGATTCGAACCCGAGCCTCACTCTAGAAAGGCAGGATCACTACTAATAGAGCTATCACTACTCCTAAACTTATACGAGAGTCAATGCTCTACAGTTTAGATATGTCAAGACAGATTTAAAGATTTTGAGTAACTAATTATTGTTGCTTATTAAAATACGGTGCCAATATAGTATAATATCTCAGTTACTCGTTACAACAATGTACCTAGACCTACATAAGACCGCGAATTACGTACGTAGGTAGCTAGTACCTACTACAAGACCGCCCATTGTATTTTTTAAAAATCATTGTGTCACTTATTGCATATTTTTATTGGTGTTCAATAAAGAGTTGTTACCTAGGTACTTACTATAGTAATGTATATTCACCCTCCTCATCTTTAAACTGTTGTCATGTCAGAGGCGGGTCGTCTCGACACTTGATGCAAATTTTACATGTCAACGCCGCCGTTACTTACAGTGTCTTTGCCAGTGTCATACTCAGACACGGTACGTTTTAATATCTCTATTGAGATTATGTATCTATCTACACTTCTATACTAATAAACTCGCATAATATATAATATAAATACACTCGGACTTATAAAAAATGGAATACCTCTGCCTAGATGTGCGATTCTTGCTTTCTTTTGTGAAAAGAGAAACCTATCAAATGTCATCTCGAGTATTTTCTTAATTTTCTGCCTCCGAAGTTGTGATGGATGAGTTCATCAAATTATTTATATTACTATTAATACTGACTTATGCTGATTTCTGACTCTGTTTGTAAAGGTGCTAGACGTAACCTTGGCTGCCTAACACTTTGTCCGTCATAACGAAGTCATTTTATCAGTGGCTTTTAATCGAAAGTGATTTATGTATAAACGTCACCATCTATAGTGTACATAGTGAATAATGAGATATCGCCAGCATATTGGAAAGTGGCTTAATATTCGAGCTCCGTCGTCTTCTTTTAAAAACTTCATCGGACGTGCGGTTCTGTTTTCGTATTTATTACTGCATGAGCCGGGATCGTGGTAAAAACACCTTGAGGCTCTGCATTAAGGTTGGTTTTGTAAAAGCAAGTGGGCAAGAAAGTCTGAGGTGTCGTTTTGGGAGCTTACTTGGGTCGCGTTATTAGAGTCTTGTCCTTCTTTATTGGAATATACGAAGGGCTCGATATCCCCCTCCCCCCACTCCTGTCGAGTGGCTGCGGGCTGCAGGTTCCGTTCGACGTGAAGAATGTGGTGCAACTATATTTAGAAAATTGGGCCGTAGTTGTGTTACGGTCGCGTTTTCGCAGTAAATACGTGACAAGCGTGCAATTACGTGATCCGAGTATACTCGGACGCTGGCACCCAATCAGCGACAGTCTTATGTGACTTTACTCAGTTTACAGTGATGTGACATACATAATCTTACGCCTTTGAAATAAGTTGCAACTTGCTAAAATCCTGGCGAACCTCGAGCTTCATCTACATCATCAACGACTCATGGAGAACTCGTTGGTTTCGGGTACTCTTTATCTGGCTTTTTCAGTACATCGATAATTTATAGTTTTATAATAAGTACATTATGATATAAGTGCGGTAGGTTAAAAATTACAGCTGAGGCGATATTGCTACAAGTAAGCAGAGGCTGTAATTATCAAAGCGCACGTATGTCATACGACGTTTTATAACACATTTGCGAGGAAATAAAATAAAACTCCGACTATGGTAAACGAATAAAAACAATACAGCGTTAAGAAAAAGCGCGCGGCGCGCATCAGCATTAAATTAATATTTTTGTGTTTTTGTTACAGATTATTTGGTTGTAATTTACTGTCAAAATTAATTAAATAAAATAATTATGTACATAAATATTTCTTAATTATATTTTATCTCCCCAAGTTAATTTTAATCATAAAATGTTGACAACTTTTTTGACATAAAAACTCGGAGGAGATTTTAAAAAGTACCGTTCGTTTTAAGACGGAGCATCTTGATAAACCGTGCGTTTTACATTACACTTACCGCACTCGGGCGTAATGAGATACAATACGATATTGAAATTGGTGAAATAAGACACCTTTTACGAGCAAATGTGTTATAAAATAATTTTTAGCTGACGCCTTGCCTATATTGTGTAAAGAACCTATCTGTTTCAAGTTTCTAGGTGTTGTAGGTACAGATAATTGTGATGATGCAGCCAATGGTTTTGCTTTTATGTATATAAATGCTAAAACAGGGTTTTAATTTATAGGTAACTTAATACTTATAGACTTTAACGGCCTTAATACCAAACGTAGTTAAAAGTTATATAATACCAGCGACCCGCCCGCCGCTTCCGCCGCCGCAATGCTAATACTAAAACCTTCCTCTTGAATCACTCTATCTATTAAAAAAAAACGCATCAAAATCCGTTGCGTAGTTTTAAAGATTTAAGAATACATAGGGATATAGAGAAAGCGACATTTTTTTATACTATGTACTGATACTGATTTGGAAAACTAATATACTCGTAAAATACTACCAAGCGCATGAGCAGTGCTCCCCCTCCTTCTAAACCGATCGGAGAAGGTAGAAGTTAGTACACATATCAACTCGGAAACGGATCGTCACCGCCTCGCCTATCTTGCTCGAGCTTTTCCTGAGGCGAGGCGATGCCGTTACGATGCCAATTAGTGTCCTTTGTAGTAGAGAATTTCACACAAAGTATACTATACTACTATTGATATGTGTAAGACACCCTTAAACCGTTCCGAAAAGATAGAAGTTAGTAACAATTTTTACTCCTAAAAAGGTCAACGATGGAAACAAAATCGCAGTCGTGTAGCGTGGTCTACGTGCCGCTACGGCTATGGCGGACGCTACGAAATGCATACTTTTGCTACGACGAAAAGTATTTGGTATTCACACATTCTTGACCAAGAATTATTTAGGTTTTGTACAAGCTATTTGTAAGTCTACATTCATACATTCCTGAATGGTGTTGTGTTGGTGATACATATGATTTGCATATCGTATTTTCGCTTTGCATAAAGTTATTGAAACACTCGCGGCTGGTTTTCTAAAAACAGGTTCTTGAATTTTGCTCTACTTCACTTTATATATTGATATAGGAAAAGGGTTGAAAACTGAGCAAAGTGATACATATAAACGCTCACGCGTTTTTTCCCATGGGGTGCGCAGATGACATAGACCGCCACGTGTTAGGATCTTGGCACATCTCCGCCACTTGATCGACATCCATCAATTGACACTAAATCTCATTAAGCGCCTTTCATTCTTGCGCTCTTTATTATCTAACCTCTTTTGTCAATCCTAGTCATTATATCGTCGTTTAAGGTAAGTAATAGTTATTTTATACATTTATTTTTACTCGACCACTGCCACTACGTGCGCTTACAGACTAGCGACAGTATGTCACTCGTCTGTAAGCTCTTTAACAACAAGCTTTTGATTGTGTTAGACTATTTTAATAATCCCAATGGTTTTCTACTTTATTTGTGTAAACCTAAGCAATTCTAAATGTGAATTTATCTAACACTCCCGTTAAAGAAAGAGTTAATGGTGATTTTCTCGCCTCTGAACCCCATAAAAGACCCATAATTCTTTAACTGCAGTTGAGTTAGTATCGCGGTGCTATGTCTTATTTATTCAGGGTACATTCGACCTCGTATTGCGACGTTAACGGGATGCACGCGGGTGCCGCACCGCGTTTTATAGCAGCCGGGAACAACTCTGAGACGTGTTACAGCCACACATTTACTTGGCAGCCGGTGCGGGATTAAGATGGGGAGAGACCTGTAGCAAATGCTAACAGGCCCTTGGTTTAGGCCCTAGAGCAGGATATAAAATAATACAGCAAACATAATGGTTTCTCAAAAAATTTTACTAAGTTCTGCAGTGATAGATATATCGCAGGGTTATATTGAAATTTCACTTGCGATATTATAATTGCACGGACTTTTGTCAATCTTTTCCATTTCATACAATATCAGCGGACAATCTTAGTTACATTTAAATATATAGTAAAATTATCATATCATGGCTTTTACACAACTCTGCTACATTATGGCTTAATTTAGCCAAACCTTCTATAAAAGAGTTATTTTTGTTACAGATGACTCCAGCTTAATAACATCTGCAAACGCCTACACAAGGTAAGTAACTGAACACTAAGTGGGCTTTAAGAATATCCAAGTAATAACTTATAAGTAATAGGCTGTATAAGGCTCAAGAAATAGGTTTCTTTATGAAATTGGCCTGAAATTCTTATACTTCGGGGAGTTTGAGTCATGCGTAGTGCTTCGCATTTTACGCTATAACAGATATTAATGTCTTTTATATTTTTTTAATTCAATTTTAGGCATTTTATGGTAACTATTGCATTTTGTAAGCTGTTGCCGAATAACAAGATGATTATTATTTGATTATATAACACACTGTTGGCTGTATAAATAAATGAAGTGATAAAAAATCGTAGAAAAATAAATATATTTTTTTTATACCTAGATTATAGGCTAATCCCAACATAAGTACTTATAGGAACCAAAGATAATAAGAAGATACCGAAGATATTTTTAAAACAATTTCCTTGATGCTTATCTACTATATAAAAATAAGTCGGGGTTTCCTTCCTGACGATTTAACTCCAGAACTGACGAACCGATTTCCATGGTTTTGCATTCGTTGGAAAGGTCTCAGGCTCCGCAAGGTTTATAGCAAAGAAAATTCAGCATTGCACGCGTGCGAAGCCGGGGCGGGTCGCTAGTTTTTGATAAATTAAGGTTGTGTCAGTTGTGTGTGCCACATTAATTACCTACCTTTTCCCGCCATAAAGCCAATTCGTCAGGTGCGTCCTAATTGGCTTCTTGTTACGCCTAAAGATGGCCGACAGACACCTGCGGGTATGAAACCCACATTAGTGCTATTATTTCTAGATTTATCCTGAAACAGGCGTAAATAGTTTCCTGAGTAAAAAGATTTGGAGCATAGTGGAAATTTATACCAACAAATTGAAACTTGATTACATTTGTGGCTGTCCAGAGTATTTTCTAATGTACGATGTGGTTATTTAAGTATACCTATATGGTCGAAAGACCGGGGATTATTTCCGAAGAGGTTAAGCAGGCAGGCAGAGAATTAATTGGTTGTTATACAACATAAGTAATAGAATTACCTAGAAAGGTTTGTAATAAGGAAGCGGATCTCATCCTCCTTCCTTCTCGTACTGGCCACCTTTCAAAATTACTATATCACTCCATCTACCTGCCAAATTGATACTTTACTCAAAAAGCAAAATATTTGTTATAAACAAATTGATCTTATGCAACCAAATATTACCCAAGTATCATCATATCTGCAATTAAATCACCACCAGCTTCATCCATATCATATAAAAACTGGTCAAGGCACCGGCACCGTCCGGTGTCCTATTTTTACGATTAAAATCATTACATCCCCAACCTCCGGCCTTTGATTCCCTCCTCCATCACTCCGCAACGTAACAGGTTAGACACCGAATTTTGATTTTTTTTATATACCAAACCCATAAAATATTCTTTCTAGGAACTCGATCGGGTTATTTCGGAAATTATTAATCCCACGTAGATACTAGGTTAAAACCAGAAAACGCTTTATCACGTTTTGCGTTAGGTTTATTTTGCATTACAGGTACCAATTGTGGTGACTTATTATTAAAACAATTATTGATTTCTGATTAACTCTGTTACTTGTTGTATAAACACGAGCACCAACAACGGCGGAATGAAACGCAGTCACCGTTGCCATAAGGCTAGGAGCACATCATCTCAGAGTTATCAATTTCACGCTTCTTAAACTGCATCTTAAACCAAAATTAGTACCTCGGCGACCCAGATTTACTCGTAAAAATTTACGGAAAATGAATTTTGCCCAAATTGAGACCAAGCTACATCGATTTTAGCCCCGGTAAACCGCAGCGTTGCAAACGTTATAGATATTAGTGGAGCCGTTTGCAAGAATGCGATTACAAATATACAAATGTTGCTCGTAAAATACTATAGTCAATGGAAACGTTTGCAAGCAGAATTTGTAGGCATTAAAAGAGTTTAACCAGCGCGTCTTCAGTTATTTATAAGGAAGTTACGGCTACTTTGTTCCATTTCTCGCGTTCCACCTTATTAATTGTATTTATACGTTCGGTGGCCAGTCGGTAGTTTACGATCGGCCCGACCGCTAGGGACGTAACTTACCGGTACTGACCGGCGCTTGTGGTTGGTGGAGTTATGTGCACAGCTCTAGCTCCTTTTTGTACCGGTTGTTTACTAATAGTTTCATACGTTTGGAGTTGTGTAAAGAAACATGGAACAGGACTGAATAGTGGAGTATTTTGTAACAGTTGTACTGTGTAAAAACCTCGAGTATGGGTTGTAGTTCCACAAAAAGGACTGTCTACCTTTTTATGCTTTATATAAAAGCGAAGATAAAATGATTTCGATTCAAAAATAACATTAAATTACATAATATTGTATACTGCTAGCTGCACTGTGCGCTTACACATGCGTCAACAATAAAACACTATTTTTGCATTATGCCGGGAATATAATCTAGCTTTGCATCAGGGAAAGGATTTTCAGAATCGGATCGATAGTTCCAGACAACTTTACCTCTTTATTATATAACAAATACAACTCGTCGGTGGAGATGGGCTGCTGTTTACATTTAGCCAATCTTCATTAGACTTTTACATTTCTAAGTGTAATTTTTAATTACACTCAATTGTCCCTGCCTTTAAGAAGCTGTATTTTTAATTCATGAGACCATGAGAGTAGATCATGAGACCTTGCTATGTAAATTAAATCATTATGGAGTCAACGGTAAAGCGCTTGATATTTTACAGTCCTATCTCGAAAATAGGATACAAAAAGTAAAAATAAATGATTGTAAATCACAGGGCGCACCCGTAAAAATTGGGGTGCCTCAAGGTTCGATTCTTGGTCCTTTTCTTTTCCTTGTATATATAAATGATCTTCCATTCATGGTAGAGAGTTTGTCAAAGATAGTGTTGTTTGCTGATGATACATCTCTGATTTTCAAAGTAGATAGACAAGCTCAGAAGCTCGACGAGGTAAATGACACTCTTCAACAAATTCTCACATGGTTCACTGCAAACAATCTAGTGCTCAACGCTAAGAAGACCAAATGTATAAAGTTTGTACTCCCTAATGTTAGACGAGTAGAGAATGAGATAATTTTAAACAATCACAAATTAGATTTCGCTGATAATACAGTTTTTTTGGGGATAACGATAGACTCCAAACTTCAATGGAATTCTCATATTTCTGCATTATCTAACAGACTGAGCTCAGCTGCTTATGCCGTCAGAAAAATCAGATGGCTTACTGATGTAGAAACAGCAAGACTCTTTTATTTTAGCTACTTTCACAGTATAATGTCCTATGGCATCTTGCTGTGGGGCAGAGCTGCTGATGCAGAATCTATTTTTATTTTACAAAAAAGGGCTATACGCGCCATTTACAAGTTAAGATGTCGTGATTCCCTAAGAGAACTGTTCAAAGAAATTAATATTTTAACAATGCCTTGTCAGTACATTTATGAAAACATTATGTATGTACGGAAAAACATATTACTGTATACTAAAAACTGTGACAGGCATAATTGTAATCTAAGGAATAAAAATAAACTAGAGCAACCTCAGTCACGATTAAGTAAAATTAATAATTCCTTTGTGGGGCTTTGCATACGCTTTTATAATAAAATACCAGAAGATATTTTGAAATTGCCTGAAACTGTGTTCAAAACTCATGTTAAACATGTACTTTGTAAAATGGCATATTACAAACTAGACGACTATATAAATGACAATGATGCTTGGAACAGATTTCCTCCAGTCCAGCGCAATACGATAGCGAAAAACAAACGAAATTATGTAACCCAATCTAGTAATATGTAACAATTGATTAAAAGAATATTGTGTTGAGGAGTTTCTTGCCCCGCTTCTTCTCCTCAACCATACATGCTGAAGCGGTGGAGTTGAAATGACGTTCAATAAGTGGACTTGTAAGTTCCTATTTTGAATAAAACATTTTGACTTTGACTTTGATTTAATTTCCAATAAAAATAAAATAATATATGTTTACTCGTAAATGTTACTCTATTCTGTTTTTCTGTCAAAGAGCATGTAATTTCAGCGCTCTCTTTTATGAATGAAGCGAAGTCCATTTACATAAAACATGTCAATGTAATAGCCATCCATGGTCTAAGCGAAATGAGTTCGGTGTATTTTATGTTCTTTATGATTTGACGATCGGCCATCTCAGTGAGCGGTCCTTTCGTGCATTTTTACATATTTTATGGCTTTATATTATGTGTATGCTTAGCACGCTTAAGTTTACGAAAGAATATTGAAATTCGTGTTAGATGTTTTCTCAACGAGTGAGGGTTATTAAATTTAATGCTACGGCCCCTCGGTGGGCGCCATTACTTGTAATGTCGTTTAAATGTGACTCTTATTTTGGTTGGTATTTGGTTCGGTAAATACAATTTAATTACAACTTAAGCCCACAACAAATGTTTCGAATACTTACTACTTAGAAGAAATGGGACTTAATTAAAATGTCACTTACTCACAAAGACGAGACGTGTTAAAAGTTTGAGACTGGTTAAGACACGTCTTCTAAGCCAAGGTTAAGCGAATATACGTGCGACCTTCTTGATTCGACCTGTAAACACAAAGTGCTCATCTGAGATTATTCTCAGCCTGGCTTTGGAAGTTCCTCTGCGTCACGGTCGCGACTGCTCGGCGCCGTTGTCTCAACGGTGACGTATCATCTTTACATTATTTTACAATACCCTAGCGTGGGCAGTGTTCTAGGTTATTGTGTTTTATTTAGGACTAGCGGATGCCCAGCGGCGTTGCCCGCGCGGATTCCATTTATTCCCGTTCCCGTGGGAATTTCCGAAAATCCCTTGATAGTGGTTGCCTACGACATATTTAAGACACCTACATACCATATTTCAAATAGCGGGTGCCCAGCGGCGTTTTTCCGCTTGGATTTAGTTTATTCCCGTTCCCGTGGGAATTTACAAAAATCCCTTTATACCAATTTCCTATGACATATCAGACACCTTCATACCATTTTTCAAGTTTCTATGTGTTATCGTTTCGGAGTAGTACGTATTTCTCTTTTTAACCAGTTTTTTTATTTTCCCGTGGGAATGAGATATTTTCCTGGAATAAAAAGTGCCCTAGATGTTGACCCGGGTACTCAGTTATCTCCATACCAAATTTCATCAAAATCCGTCCAGTAGTTTTTGAGTGATGCGTGCACAACCAGACAGACAGACAGACAGACAGACAGACAGACAGACAGACAGACAGACAGACAAAAATTCCAAAAATTGGTGTTTCGGTATCTACAACGCGTAACAGAAAAAGCGCAATTCCTCATACACCCCAATTAGTATATTAATATAAAAAATATATGATGCAATCGAACTTTAGTTGTGTCTAACCAGTTTTCTTAAATATCGATTAATAATAGCACGATTTCCATAGATAGCACTAAATTCAGCTATGCTAATTCATTTTTCGGAAAAATTTTACACATACTAAAAATAACTGAAATCGATTAAGTAGTCGATACTGAACAAACTAATTTCAGGAATTGCGCTTATTCTGTTACATATTGTATATCGATAACTATATACACTACCGTTGAAATTTTCAAAAAATATTTAATGTACAGACACGGCCCCGTTAGAGTTTTATTATATGTATAGATATAGATATAGATATAGATAGATTTGATCATTCTGCTTATAGTTTTCGACTATTTCAAAAAGTATAAGTTTTTTATTTGCTTAGAATCATTTACATATGAATTTTTAATTCTCTATATTATATTGTATGGTTTATTTTAATAGTAAAGTTTCGAAGCTTGCTTCTAGAAAATAGTATAATGATGATGATAAATGAAATCACATAAAAAAATATATTTAGCCTCTTTGGCCTTACCGTTGAACTTCTGAACAATGTACTCGTAGTGGGATGATACTACATATAATATCACGAGGATTCGTAAAGGACCCGTCACAGTCGTAACGAGGGGATGGAAAGCCGCAAATTTGCGGTGTGATGATCAAAACCACAGAATGACGCAGGTACGACCGTTGCCCGTTTCAAATGGATGTCCGTCGCGTTCGTCTGCAACGGTTTACCGACATTACACGTGGAGGCAAGTGTTTTATTTTAGGTAATCGAACTGAAGCGCTCGTAGCCCTGCGGCACAAGCGTGTTTGTAACGATGACCTGCTTAAGCAAAGTTGGGCGCAGTCAGTCAGTGGATGGCTAGTGGCATTTATATCACGAGTGCTTCCGTGTTTCGGAAGGCACTTTAACCCGGTTTTCGTTGTGGGGAAAGGCATGTCGGATACCCGTGGGTTGCTTGAAGAATTCTGACAGTTAGGTGGCCACTAGCCTAACACCATCTCCCAATCCGCGGTGGGCTGGTGTGGGAGATTATGGCCCATACTTCCTCAGTGTGAGGAGAGACCCTTAGCTCAGCAGTGCAGCAGATGATGATGAATCGAACTGAAGCCTGTCCTGAATGGACCTCGACTACGTGACGAAGGCTCGTTTCGCCCTTCGCCGCGAGGAACACCAACGCCCTCGGTAGATTGTGTTTGCTGAATGAAATTTAACAGCTTCTTTGAATCATAAATTTTTAGAGATATGGCTTGACATTTCTTAGAAGAGGATGAATGTAGTGTCAGTTTATTAAAATAATTGTATTCGTTACAAATTTTTAGTAGTATAGGTATAAGTAGGTAAACCAAATCTGGCACGTTCACAGTAATCATATCAATAGAATGTTATTAAACAGCATGTTTTAAAATACAACGTAATTAAAATTTGAGAGTTTGTTACAGAGGTTGTGTATAAATAGTTCTTTATTAGTGTGCGGAATAATTACATGTAATTCACAATATCGTAGCATTCACGTAGCATTCAATTAAAGTCTTGTATAATTTACCATAGATATGGTGTGAGCATGCAACAATGTGAACATAATAACATAATTTGTCGAGGACAATTTTATTTGAGTAGCCATATTAATGATTTCATCGCATTATCGTATAGAGTTAATTTTTAAAATTCGAAAACTTTAATTCGATAAAACCTTTTAGGAAGTACTCAATCACGTTCTGTAGACAAATTAAATTTTGTATCGCATTTAGAACGTTTTTTTTAATGTTTCCATATTTCCCCAATCCCCATTTGGATATTTTCCCGAATTCCCAACTTTTATTCTATGTTTGCTCTCTAGTGAGTTGAGTGGAAAGCAGGGTCACAGATCATGTTTTTATTCCTTGTGTGCAAAAAGGTTATATAATCCATCTTACGAAGGCCCACTATGTATCGTATACAACATGTAACAAAACTTTCATCCTGAAACCAACACCAAAATCGTAAAAAATAGACTGCCTTTAAAAATACAACACCTTCACAAAACTTTTTTTTTAAAATTTCGTGTCTAGAAACTTATAAGTTTCAGGAGTACATTCAACTATTAAAATAGTGTTAATTAATGTTTTTAGACGATTATTACTATTATTACCTTGTGTACACTACAGCCTATATCTAGATGCCTATTCGTATCTATCTGTAGCCTCTTTACCCTACAGAATTAAAAACTTATAGGTAGTGTTTCAGCGGCTATTTATATGAAGTAACGATTAATTTAGTAGGATTACAGTCGACACAAAATCACACTAACGTACCAGAAAAACGGTACCACCTATCAATCAAAAAGCAGTCGTTACAAGAGCAAAGAATATAATTTTATTTGGTTGCCATGCCATATTTATACTCCGTCTATTTTTCTTATATGTTTATGGGTAAGAGCGACGCAATGTAACATTTAAACGTCAAATGGTGGTTATATCTCATCTCATGCTACTGCTACTGTTGCTGGAAAGGTGGTGCCGCCCCCCATTCATTCGGAAGTTGGACCATGAAGTGAAATAAAACAACACTTCAACAGGTATTATTGATCCTTTAGACTTTGCTTTGTGTCCGGCAATATCGAGTTGTCTCTTTAATCTTTAATAGCATAAATAAATTATATGTAAATTGACATTTATAAAATCTTTATGAAGATTACATGTTTTAGGTAGTACCAACGCAGAATAAGGGTAAACCCTTGGGAACCTGAACCTTATGTCAAGGCATGCTTACCCTAGTTTTCTATGAAATAGTTTGAGTTGCGTGTTTAAAGTCGGGGTGAAATAGGCAATGCTTCACGTTGATTGGCCGACATTTGCGACTCGACGGCGCCTGGCAGTATTATCTGGAAGTTCTGGAACTAGGGATTAGCTTCGCTCCAGAAAAGTATTTTTATTTTTCATGCTTTATTGTAAACATTTACGACCCACCGTCGTTTCGTTTCAGTTTTTATCAAAATCTTATCGTGTAATATATATAAATCTCATGTCACGGTATTCGTGGTTACAATCCTCTGAAACAGCTCGACCGATTTTATTGATTTTTTTTGTATATATTTCGTAGGTATGAGAATAAGTCGTAAAGTAGTTTTTGCCCCTCTATCCCCCATTTATATGACGGAACAAATTTTGCCAGGTAGTACTGGAATATTTTTCTTTGAGGTTATCAAAATTGTCATATACACGTCCCATGTTGGGCGCCAGTATTTTTAACACATACATTGTTTATCATTTCTTCCATTTATTGAAACTCTAACACTGACTTCCTTATGCATGTATAAGTGTAAACTAGTAAGTAACTAAGAAAGGTTTTAGAAGATTTGTCTCGTAAGGTGGTTAAATACTGAAATGAAAGTTTGTATGGAACTTTGTCATTTTTTCAAATCCCGTCGGGCACACCGCCAGTCGTTACATAAACGTGTAACGTATTTTCTTCTATTGTGTGTTTAAAATGAACACTGGAAAAAGGTTATATAGCATAAACAAAGGTAACGCGGTATCCCCGGGGCCAAGTACGATTGTATTTTGTCGCGCCGGGACGTGATAAGAATGAACGCACAAAATTCCTCCAGACATGACCCCACGGGAGTGTAGAAAACTGCTGTATCTTGCTTATTAGAAAACGAAATTTGTGGCTTTTTTTACTGTAAGACAGCATTTGATTTTTTAACTGGGTAAATATTGTCCATTTAAATAGCAATTTAAATAGCAATTTAAACAGTACCTACGTCGACTAGAAACTTTATTGTGATTTACTATGGTAGTCATAACATTAGTGTTCCTGTTGACCTCTCCAAATCTTATAAAATGAATCCCTATTTCCCTTGGTCACGGCATCACGCGTGAACGGATAAATCAAGTTCACTGATTCTTTTTTTTGTGTTTGTTATTAGAGGTGTTCTTATGAAAAAAAAGAAAGTTGCGCGGAACATAAGAAAATTTAAGAAAACATAACGACCTTGACAGTTGTACAAGACAATGTCTGTCGGGTCAGCTAGTAAGTTTATAAATTGAGCTCAGACTGGTCGACCACAATTCCCCAATCGTTTGCTTGGAATTCTCGACTTTCCGATCTGGATGAATTTCTATTGAGCTATTGTAAATAATAGCTTTCTAATCTATGTATTCTAAGCAATGATCGAAAATCCCTAGCCTTCATTCAATTTCGTTTTTGCCCTTTATTGAATCCTGCAATAGTATGAAAGATTTTGAGAGCCGTTTTCAATTGTTGGTTTCATTTCCAGTCTCCACTTTTATTACACGTACCTAAGTATACAACTTGTATACAATGTTGTCTACGATTGTTTTCTGTTGATTTATTTACTGAAGAATGAATGCGAGAAACAGCAATGCCACTGTACCCACTTATGATTGCTTCGAGACCTCCCGGCTTGTTTATAACAGTGCTCGAAGAATAAAAATGACTTCGCGTTCATATTGCGTCATGTATCCTTAATGAGACTTTCAGGGGTTGCAGTTGTTTATATGAAACTGTATTTTGAATTGTAACCTTTATGTGCAACATATGTGTTCAAATGTATTTTAGTATACCTACCTTATACGTGGACAGTGAGTTAACTGAGAATGGAAACTAAAATCCGTGGGCTTACTACGAAAATGATGTGTGTAATGTCGCTTCACTTCCGATCTTCACATTTCTGATCAGTTGAATAACTGTGGAGGGCTACAGATATGGAAGCCGTAGTGTACCCAACCCATGTGTTAGGCTAACGGAGTAAATAGGCCATCAAACACACTAAGATGTAATTCCCATATACCTTTTTATTCTTGGTAGCATATTTTGAAATATTTCTTAACTCTACATCAAGGATGGAGATATCAAAAACGCTGCACTGATGGGTCAGTTAGTTGATGGTACCTACGTAACATTGTATATTATTATTATATTAATAGCGACCCGCCCCGGCTTCGCACGGGTGCAATGCCGATACTAAAACCTTCCCCTTGAATCACTCGATCTATTAAAAAAACGCGTCAAAATCCGTTGCGTGGTTTGAAAGATCTTAGCATACATATAGGGACAGACAGACGGAAAGCGACTTTGTATTATACTATGTAGTGATAGTGATGAGGTAGCATTTGTATATAAAAAAAATGCTCATTTGTATATAAAAAAAATGCTCTTTCAGTAGACTTGGCACTCAGATATTAACAGTATTGTTATTCTAATCTAACAACTTATTCATGAAAGGCAAGGCAAGGAGTATTAGCAGAAATATATAGGCTTAAATATTCTCGAGGGAGGGGGAATATTCTGGTAAGTGAAGGTGCGTGTGTGGAATAACTCGCGGCGGATGCGAGCGTTACGTGCGATTTATTGACGTTTGCGCCGAATTTGTGACTCGACTGGTCTCCAGCGGTTTGTTTACGGTTCTGGGAGCGGGCCTTTCGATTGATAAGGTAAATATAAGGTTTTATTAAGTATCTTCTAGATCTAGATGTGTATAATTCTTTACGCATATACACTTTTTGTTACTTTATACTTTTCTACTCTGTTTCAAAGAAAGAAGTATCTATTTCTTTAATACAATTACTAATTAATGAAACAGATAAGATATATTCTATGTTAGATTGTATTTATACTTATACTTTGTAGGATTTTGGTTCTTAAAAATAAACGCAGCTGACATTATCTGAGATCAAGTAAGTATACAACTAAAACATTGAAGAACAACATACCTACTTGGATTAGTACTTTACTTACTACTTTTGAAGGTAAGAATTTTTTTAATATTCGTATATTTGTACTATCCTGAATAATGTTCTGCTAGACCCTACAGAAGCCTAGACTCGAGACATAAATAATCCTACATGCTCATAATTTGCGGACTATTTACGAGCGGTATGGACCTAGATCGTGTTTCAGCGAGCTCTCGTAATAAATTTCTATAACATTGGCTTGCGCCAGAATTACATAATACAATTTATCAATGGGCGTGATAGCTGTAACCCTTAAAGTATAAAACCAACCTCAAAGCTGTAGCCACATTTCTCGTCTCTATATACCTACCTACATATTCATTAATTAATATTAAAGATGGCGAATTTTGTACATGTTTCATCTGGTCATATTTATTTATTTATAAATTCATATTATAAAGAATAATGTTTTTTTTTATATTTGTATGTTAGTTTGTTTAAAAACTAACATACAAATATGGTCCGAAACTACTAAATATAAATAGGCTCCCGAAACTACTAAATCGATTTTGGAAATTCTTCTACTAGTGGAAAGCTTGATTTTCTACATGTTCTATAATTTTGCCACTTAAAACTAGTATCTGATAAATATTTTGAATTTCATAAAGTTAGATGAGTTAGCCTCAAGGATATTTGCTTGTTTTGACTGTTAGAATAAGAAGTTTCCCCTGCATGAATCCCCCCTGATTTGTAGAATATTCTTTCATGTCTTACATCCAAGTTTTCAAAGACCCATCAATCACGATACTAAGTAACATATTGTGGCGTGCCAACTTTTTGAACTACTCTCATTTTCTTTTTATTTTATGTTAACGTAAATATACTTGTAATAAGATTACTTTATACTTCGTCGCGTAAATATGTTTAAATGTAGTACCTACTTAATATAGTTATGAATTGGAGCTGCGTTAGGTAATGCTCTATAACTAATACAAGCGCCGTCAATCTTTTAGGTAAACGTTATAAAGAGAAATGTTTGACTGACCGACTGAACGCACGCATAGCCTGGGTATCCGGGCGATTATATTAATTCATGTTAAATAAATTATGAACATAGTAGTTTGTCAGTTTAATATCCATATTATCGCCGCCTTGTTTGAACTGAAATAACTAAATAACCGTATTCCATTATTTATTTATTAGTATTAAATAAAATCTCATGCCTATTTATCCCCGAGGGGCAGAGGTATTCCATTTCTGGATATACCCACTTTTCACGAGATATTTATCACAGAATAAAAAAATGTAAGAATAAATAAATAAATAATAAATAAATTGTGAGACACAATTCACACACGGTCTAGTCCCAAACTAGGCAGAGCCTGTACTATGGGTACTAAATAACTGATAGACTTACTTAAATAAATATTAAAAACCCAGACACGAAGCCAACAGACATGTTCACGCACATAAATGGAATCGAACTCGCGGCATCCGACTCAGAAGGCAGGGTCACTACCAACTAAGCTAACAGGCCCGTCAGAATTACATACAATGTTTAAGATAATTAGGTCCGACACCGCCTGCTTGTATTTTATACTATGTTAAAATTATTTTAAGGAACCTCCAGGTCTGTTGTTATACCTAACTCGTTTTTAACATGTTTGTATACGACTGTACGAGTTCTAAATAAATAAAATAAAGTATAAAATACTTATCTATACTAAATCTGATGTGCGATTGATCGTGTCTATGTCGAACTCTCATCTTGTATCAGGCTAGACAATCTGGAACGTCTCGAAACAATTACAAATAACGATCTGACAAGACCGCGGCGGAATTATTGATCGTTCTGAGGTGAGTGCCGCCTAATTAATGAGTTCAGAGCGCTCTAACTTCGCTTTTAATTACAAATCGGCAATAGATTACGAACGGCCGTTAATCCACGAATCGGAATTCTCATCGAGTCCCATAATTAAAATTCCTTCGATTCCGGCCTCGATTGAGGTTTCAACTGATGCGGGTTTTTTTATTATCAACACGTGCCATTGGTTGATCTGCCCTTGGATAAACTCTTGCTTCCGGTTGCGTGATTATACTTCAAAAATATCAAATGTCCATAAAGAGATACATTCCTTTATAAAAGTTATTCTAAGTACCTACTTATGATAACCAGCAGCTTCAATTGAAATTAGTAATTGAATTTTTAAGAAATAATTATTTCTGTTTTGAATATAGGGAAGTGAAAAATTAAACGATTTTTTTATCCTATAATTACCTAAGAGACCATAGATAAAATTATTGTACTTATTTTATCGGCGAGATGAACTTAAATGATCACCGTTTCATTGTTTGGCGTGTCTGACGCAAAGTCTACCGCCTGCGCCTCGTCTTGCCCTTGAGTTTTGGAGATCAATCAATGGTGGCCTCTCCATAGCCATACAATACGGTAAGGGAACAAAGGTATCCTCAGTGAAACGGTTTCAATATCTGGCATATTATATAAATACTCGCACACTGTATTTCAATAAAATTACTACAGTTTTACTCTTTAATTAATGTTATGTGAACATTTTTGTTGCAATTTACCATTTCATGGAAAACCATGATACGAACATTCAATAATATATTATTTATAACCTCCAAGAGGGCATACCCTTGCAAACTTCTGAAATGCAAGATTCCTATGATTACTTTCATCAGAATTTTAATTGCATAAAACACTCGTCACGTCCGTCAACACATACACGGACCAATCACAGTGGAGCTTTCCGTCCCGGCGCATGCGCGTCCGTGGGCGGTGGTCGATATCGCTCGTGACGTCACCCCTGCTGACCAATAGCGGGCGTTGCGCCGTCGCTCATGAATCGATGTGAACGATTCCGCTGTTTCCGCGCTCTCCTATTATGAAAGGAACCCATTGTTGTCATATTCAAGGCTTGTTGAAGGCAGTATTCACGGTCATTGGTGTAATATATAGACGCTTTCTTTCATCAAAGTATCGGTTGGGTACCAGACGAATCAATATAAACAAGTAGAGATTATAAAAGTAACTATTACTTTACCTTACTAATGAACTACCGAAATACATTTTGTATCGCTAAAAAAATGGATATTTAAAAAGGAGCTGCAAATTGTTACTACCTACTTCGGCATCGTATTAGTGTATATCTATCTATCACTAACATTACACTGAAAGCTTGATTAATTTACAGAATTTTAGGTACTAAGACAACAACAAACCGTCGACCTTTTGTTTATTCCGTGCACCCATATTTTCAAACACATTCTAAATCTACTTAGTAGTGTCTTATTCCTTGATGTAATTGCGTAATAGTCGTAGGTACTATCGCATTTTTATAATAATAATAATAATAATAAATATAATCTCACGCCTTTTATCCCCGAGGGGGTAGGCATCGCATTTTTATTCACATATATACATACATAATCGCTCGTCTATTTCCCATTGGGGTAGGCAGAGACAATAGACCGTTTTACTAAAGGATACTCTAAATTTCGGGAAAGATGCCGTATCTCATAATCTAAACCTATGTAAAGCTTGAGATAAACTAAAACACAAGATAACTGCTGCACAGCATAGGTACCTAATTCAAGATAAGGGCATCGACACTTCTGTTTCACTGCCAGGAGTTGCAAGTTTGGAGTAAAGAATAACAAATTATTTTTACATATAGATTTTACATGGTATGCACGCACATGGAGCGATTTTCTTGCTGTGTAAGATTCAATACAATCTTTTTGTTTACGCCTCATTCTAAACAAACTTTACGTTGTAAAATGGTTGAGTGTTCTCATTGTGTCGTCTTTCAAAACCAAAGATATTTAAATATAATAGGGCATAGAAGGGACAAAGCAAGGAAAATTTGAAGTCAAAAGTTATTCCAAGTGGAATAAGTCTAGTACAATTTCGACCGAATGACAGCTCGCGTTCATACTAACCTATACTAACTGACATGACAAGGACATGACGCTTAGGCTCCAAAGATTTGTATGAAAATATTCCCAATGCCCCCTCTATGCCCCATTATATATTTTAAATCTCTTTTTTCAAAACCTATCAACATTGACAATGAGGTGCTTCTGTGTTTTGTCCTGAACTCGTAGGAGTAGTCTAGTTCTGCTAGTAGTCAAAAAATGAGACTTATTTTTTTAACTCAATCGTACGCAGTGTTTGTAAACAGATGATTATTTCGAAATGTATTTTACCATTCTGTATTTTACCATGACCCCCTTCAATTCAATAACAATCAGTATGAGAAAACGAAATATTAGGCCCTACACTACAGCTCTTTCGTAGTAGGTACACTATACCCATGCATAAAACACGTGAAAACGTGAGAGCTATTTAGATCTGAAAAGCTTTAGAAACATGCCCAAGTTTCAGAAACAGAAGCTACTAAGGTTACCAGTCGAGTATAAACTTCACAAAAGAGTCGATTTGATAAGGTTTCAGTAATTTCAACAACATTCATAAACATTTTCTAATAAGTTGCCTAATTTAAAAGTTAGCTCGCTAAAGTAGCTTCTCTTGAAAAAAATTGCAAAAGATAATTATTGTAAAATCACTAGATTTTTGTCGTATAGATGTCGTAAAAAATCTCACGCCCTTTATCCCCGAGAGGGTAGGCAGAGGTATTCCAATTCTTGAAATACCCACATTTCGCGGGTTTTTTAACCGCTGGGCTATTACTGCTCATCATCATAACCGTTCGCAAAAAGAGCAAAACAAATATCAGTACATCCATCCTCACAAAGTTTTGCGTTTATAATATTAGTAGGATTAAGCTTAAGGAATAGACTTAGCATTATATTTCCAAATACGATATAGAACTTATACCTATTATGGTTATACAAATTGCTAAGACAACTTGCGAAACTTCTGGGTTCATATTAAAGTCTTTAAATTAGCGACTTGTCGTCGCGTCACGTAGACTGTAAGTTTATGCCAGAAGTTTGAAATTTCATTTTCTCCATGCCTGGAGTTGTGGATTATAGTCTTAGAATAAATAACTTGGTACCAATACTTTCGGTGTAACCTTTATTAATTTATCTTCATCATGATCTTATACAAAAGGAATACGGCTACAATATTATCCGTTCTTATAGTGACAGTAGGTGTATTATTAAAACTAAAAGCTAAAGTTTTTATAAATTGTCTAATCGATCTTAATGAAATTTCGACTGTTTAATCATTCGATGAAATGGCATTAATATCTATAAAATTTACATAGAGATTTCTTAGTTATCTGAAATTTACATGAAATAGTCATTACCTTAGTATGTATTTTAAGTAACCAACGCACCATTTCAACTAGTTCCACTGCAGAGTAAAGGCCTCTTCACATTATTGTAGAGGATAGTAAAATTAAATAATGGGGGTACTCGTCTATCTCATTATTTGAAGCGCATGCAGCTTAACATAATCTAGGGAGATTAGACTAGGGAGACTGGTAATACTGGCTTAGCGTGACGGGGAGGACGTGACAAATGAATACGTGTCAGTCGACGCCACGCCACGTCCTGGGTTCTGAGGCGTTGCACGTTGCATTGTTTTGTTCCAGTCTTTATGAACGAAGACCTTGGTGACAGGTCGCACGTGAAATAAACTTGTTTTTAATAAGATACTAGTGACACACGCATTGTTCTGCCACAGATAATAGCGCCACCAATCGAGTCAAATTGTGAATTTAATTCCGGGGGACATTCAAAAAGACAAAAAAAAAAAAACAAATTGGCCCAATCATTGACAAATTTTTGCGAGACTAACGTAGATACGACAGTTGATTTTTATACCTATGGATAGATATATAATATACTAACTAATGTTGCCCTTGACACGATGTCCACCTGAACCATCGCGTCGCTTACCGAACTATGTTTTTTCGGGGTGAAAGTAACCTTCCTCCTTGGTCAAGTATAATATAATTATCGTCCTAACAAACTTACCGTAGCAATATTTGATTTTATGAATGATCGGGATGTGAATAAAGAACACCATACAGTAGATAACTCAACTATATTTTAATTTTTCTTAAAAATACAAATACTAGTCTACATTTCTACACTATTATTATGAAGAGGAAATATATGATTTTTGTTTGTTTGTATTGAATAAACTCCGAAATTACTAAACAGATTTTTTTTTATTTCCCATAGGAAACTGTCCATAGACAGTTTACCTTTCTGGGAGTAACATGGGCTATAAATGTCCCACGGGAAAGGGAATAACGCAGGTGTAATCGGGCGGAACAGCTAGTAATAAATAGAAGGCGTGAACATGTTTATTTTATACTAGCTTTTACCTGCGGCTTCGCTCGCGCACGTTTAATTCACCCCCTTAGGGGTTGGATTTTGCAATTCTTTCTTATTAGATGCCTACACTGTATAAGCTATCTATGTCCAAAATTTCAAGTCTTTAGCCCAGCTTTTTCGGCTGTGCGTTGATACATCACCAGTCAGTCAGTTTATCCTTTTATACAAAATGTAACAGAATAAGCGCAATTCCTGAAATTTTTTTGTTCAGTATCGACTACCTAATCGATTTCAACTATTTTTAATATTTGTTATTTTTTTCAGTAAAATGAATTTGCATAGCTGAATATAGTGCTACCTATGGAAATCGACCGATTATTGCTCTTTATTTAAGAAACTTGGTTAGACACAACTAGAGTACGAAGCCATCATATTTTTTAAATATGAATATACTTATTGGGGTGTATGAGGAATTGCGCTTATTCTGTTACTGTGTGCGTTGTATATATACTTAAAGATTTTTTATTTATATAGTGTGTCCGTCTAAACCAGGCGAGGTTGTACCCATCAATATATCGGAGCGAACATGACAGAGTGCTCCGCCCCGCATTTATTGTGCTCCATATTAAGGGGTAATGGCGCGAATGCATTACTCTTAATCCCCTTGGCCTCCTTTACGAGAATGATCTTTTTTACCTGGGCAACACCGAGTGTTTATGTTCCCTAAGCTGGCAAGGTTTCTGTTTTGTTTGTGTTGGGAATACAGCTTATACGTGTTTAATTATGTTCTTTGAACGTAATTAAATTAAAATAATGCCAACTACTGAATCCGGTCAAGTCAGTGAAGGAAAGTATAATCAATATAAAAAAAAAATATTATGGTAAAGCAAAAGTAAGCGTTTTAGCTATATCTGAGTGCTGCTAACATCAATACAGGCTTGTAAAGCTTAAACATCAAAAAATATGCATAAATACGTTGTTTGGGAATGTTTTTTAAATACTTTATAATTCAACGTTTTAAATATATTTTTAGTTATTTTTAATTGAGTTTTATAATAAGAGCATCTGCTATCTATATTATGTTATAAATCATTACATAATATTTTATTGATAGTTTAAATGGTATATTGCGAGTACCTACCCTTACGGGTAATATAAATCCGCCTTAAAAATTCCATATTGAAAATTGTAGACTATAGGTCTAGAAGGTGCGTTGGCGGCTACGTGCGTAAAGTTTTATGAGAAAACCCACTCGTTTCAGTGTAGAAAAAGTTGGAAACTTTGGTTCGTGTCGTAGCAGTGGCTACGGAATGCGTAGCATTGCTACGATTTGGCGTAGCGTGTTGAGTAGTATTTCTGTATTTAATTTTGGAGAAGGGATTTTAAAAGGTCTTTTTTCGTAGATCTTTGTTTACAAAAAAACGATTAATCAGTTATGAACCGCCGGTGGAACCGAGACACAATTAAAAATCTATTGTGTCTGTGATTCATGGTCTGAGAGGTTAATACGGATTAAAAGTTTACATTATGCAGTTCTGCTGAATTATCATCTAAGTAAAGTATAAGTTGGAAAAGAAGATTAGCATTCGGCTTTTAGTTGGCCTGAGTAAAGAAAAATAAAACATTAAAGCTTTTACTTATATATTACTTTAATGTATTTCACTTAAAGGTTTTATTAAAATGCTGGATTGCTCGCGAGAGCGTTGAGGCGTATTGATTATATTGAACTCTGACATTTATAGCCGTTCCCACTGCTTCTGAATATTGAACCTTATGCTGATCTGCAAAGGACTCAGTTGTTGAACTGTGTTTTATGGGCCCAGCTCTCCACTATTCCAAGTATTGTATTAGGTATTTCACAGACTAGGTTAATGTTCCTGTGACGTCATCTATGTTATTTTTTTAATTTCCTATCTGTTTATTTACTTTTTACATACATATTCAGATTTCCCATCGTGATCGTTTCTTTTGACATATTTTTTTAAAATCTTGTATATGTAATCGAATGCAAGATTACAAAGTTTACTAAGTTTTTATCCAAATTTGTGGGCATATTTAAACATAAATGCCTTAACTTCAAAACTATTTGCACAAATCTTTACATCTAGCCACTGCGACGTTGTTCGCGTTCTGGAATAATAAGTCAAGTTTCATCAAAATCTGTAAAGTAGTTTTTGCGTAAAAGAACATCGAAACGTCCATCCTCACAAACTTTCGCGTTTATAATATTAGTCTTGTCTCGTTCTACGGTGGGTGTCTTTATCGAAATTATGCAGATAAGTGAACAGAATTCTGAGTAATATAAGCTTGATGGTTGACTGGTGGATTATTAAGTCCGGCCGCGCTCTTTTCCATTTAATATAAATAATAATAAAAATATAATCTCACGCCTTTTTTATCCCCGAGGGGGTAGGCAGAGGTATTTCCATTACTGGATATACCCACATTTCACGAGATATATTGGACCCCTAAACGTAATAGGTGGTGAGCCCATCGCCGGACCGGGTCTGCTTTTACACATGTCTCCTCTCTCCTGTCTGACCTGCGGGTTTTCTCACGATGTTTTCCTTCACCGTCGAGCTAGTGATAAATATGTACGTAAGTTTTTGAAAAACTCATTGGTACATGCCAGGATTCGAACCCGAGCCTCACTGATTTTCGGCAGGCTCTTTAACCGTTCGGGTTATCACTGCTTTCCCATTTGTAGTTTATAAATCCATACATATTTTTTGGATGACATTGTTAGGATCTGTTTTATGTAGTGCTTATAGTGCGGTGGCATCACAAGCGCGGGCGTGCAGGGGGCGTAGGTATATCTGTCGTTTGCGAGTTATTTTCGGCCGAATTCGGAATAATGAAAAAGTGGCCGAATACGGAATAGTAACCGAATAATCGTGACATCTCTAGTATATATTCGTTAAGTTAGTTTTAGCGCACATTGGAATCAGTTCTTCATTGATATATTTAGGATCTTGACAAATACGCAGCATTGATGGGTGTGCAAAACGAACTTGACAAATGTACAGTAATGATTGAATTTTTGAATTTTCATTATCATGAAATCTTTTTGTTGAAATGATGAAAAAGAAATACGTCATCTTAACATTTTAAGGCGAATAATAAATTGTCGTCACATGTCCATGCCATAGCTTGAATGATGCGACGTCATTATTGAGATTGATTACATTTGTTGGGGTCAGTGGACTCCGTTGTTTTACTACGTAGCTTTAATCCCCTTTGCGAAGGCCCAGCGTTAGGTCATCGTATTTAATATTAAGATACATATATCTGAAGATCGTTGACCTTTGCTGAAGTACCTATAGACCAATGTGGTATTTGAAAGTTGAAGAAATTATTCAGTTTTTCATCTTCTACAATGATGATTTAATCATCATCTACGGATTTTGAATGGTTTTCTTTATATTTTGAATGATGTTTTTTGCTGTATTCGTTGACCAATAAAGAACAAGACTTGTTCTAGATTAAATCGTTAGCTTTGGGTATAAGTCTTAATTTACGTTAGACGAATTAGTCCTACGATAAAGTGCAGTTTGTTGTTTAAAGGTTGTTTAATGATTACAAATAATATACAGATACCTATTTAATTTATATCTAAGCTATAAAAATTTGATCATTTTGTCTGTATCTACTCGTATGTATATATTTATCTGTTTTGAGGATAGTGCATTAGCTGGCTTTATTTCAAGAGACTTAGAGTTCTCATTTTCTGGGTTTCATTTATGTGTAAATGATTTAAAGACATGGAAACTCTTTTCTTATAAACTTAGCGAAACGGTCATTTCTAGACTCAGTAGCCATTCTGCGCATTTCGCATTTGTCTAGAAAATATTCAGTACGTACTATCCCCTCTTTTTACTCAACTAGGGAGAATGCAAAAGGAAGGGTTATCTACGTCTACACTAATATTATAAAAAAAGAAAGATTTGTATATTTATATCAAGGTATGTTTGTATATACGTACGCGTATATTCCATTATAGCGCCTAAGCTACTCAACCGATTCTGATGAATGAGGTGTCAATAGATTTGTTATTACTCTCCGGGTGACATACGCTCGCCGCTTCACTTGCGCTGGTGTATTGACGTACTCGTATGTGCCATAAGGGGGGCTAAATAATCATTAGTTTTTGATGAATGAGGTGTCGATTCGTTAATATTTATCTCCCCTTGTTCATTAATAGTTATTTGCTATGCAAGGCTGCAAAGTAAATTTTTGGAGCGGTTATTTGTATTGATTTCTGAGCGTAGCGAGGGTTTCAAAGAGACTCCGAATAACTTTGTTGCCGAGCGCAACACACAATTCACCTCACTACAGCGAGGAAAATACTAGGTGGATGTAAAACAGCTTAAGTACAAAGAGATTTGTCATACTTAAATCTCTTTGATCCAATAATGTATTAAAAATTTTTTTTTTCATTGTACCTTTGCATCGTGCTAGTAAGTAAGATTATCCTAAAAATGAAGTTGGCGCACTTACATGAAATAAGAAAAGTATTAATTCATTTTCAGTTAGCTATCGGAAAGTTCGAATTTTAAAAGCTCTTCCTACGCTAGGGGACAATTGCATTTTGCACTCAGATTTTTATTGACAAACAAAATCTTTTCGAGCTTCTGAGATAAAAAAAACATTTATTTACAAACTATTAACTTTCGGCTGAGTAAGTCTTTTTCACATAATTTAGTGGTTTGAACAATTCTCAGTTAAGAATAGTGTCTCACGGGCGTTCTAGGACAACAAATTATCCCATTGTGTCTGCATCTCGTTACAGGACAGGGCTATTTTAGTAATAACTGTACAAAGGCATAATATCCTCATGAAGAGGACCGCTGGAAGCTATTACAAATGAAGCTACTAAATAACAGTGTGGGTAGACGTTACTGTACTTGAAACTTGAAAGGAACTAACGAACGCTTAGTTTAATGGTTTAATAATATGAAAGGGGTATTTAGGTTACCTTTGATATCAGTTGAAATAGTTTTAATATTTCCAAACTACACGATCATTTCTAAAAAAATTTTCTTCTAGTTTGTCTACGAAAGAAAAACAAACTTTCTAATAATAAAATGCAGCCAATCTTCTACAAACTGTCCCACATGGTTCTTCTATGGAGGCCTTTTTGTATATGTAAATATTGTAAAAAGTATGTTTTATTTTTAAATAATTGAATTAAGTCTCCTGTCCCATAATGTGATGAAAAACCTATAGCAAAAATTGTTATTACGAAGTATTACTAAGAGAATACGGGCACAATTTCGAAAAAGCACGGCATGGCAGTTAATTTACATTCCGATAAGATGTTACTTTTGTATACGAGTATACTCTCTTTGTAATTAAGGGTAAATAATGGAAGCAGAAAAGCCGAAAAAATAATCGAAATTTAAACAACTCTACTAGAAGAAGCTTAATGTAACTAGTACAATAAAAAAACTTAAGCATTATATTTGTTAGGAACCCAATGATTAGCATATTATACAGTAAAATAAAAAAAAACACGAGTTGCACTCCGGGAGTGCCGGCAGAAGTGAAAACGTGATTATTAACGTTTGTGCGTTTTTGATTTATTGGAATAGTTAGGGAATAGCATTTAACTGCTCTTGACAACATCGTGATTATCTTCTTTCTGCTTCTCTAGATATTTCTGCTAAATCTTATTTACCCAAAACACAAAGGAGAAGGGAATACGAAACTGTGACACGTGATGACATTGACATGTTTACTTAGCAACACCATTAATTTAATAGCAATTTATTTATTTTTATATTGAAAATACTCGATAATCCGAATTTTCCGCCTATAAGTTGTCGGCTCAGATCGACTTATTTTTTACGCTCTTCAAATTGATGTGCGTTTCGTTTGAGTCTACCGTAGACACAGTTTTTGCAGCGTACGCCAGAATAGCTCGCAGATGGCAGATCGCGCGAGCGCTCTGCGCCGTCTTACGGTATTTTTTCGATCAGCACACGTGACCTGACGCGAGTTTCACAGTTTTTACCCATCCCACAAAAGTGCTCAACGCCGCTAAAGAAGTTTTCACTTCAAAAAACATAGTCTTTTGAAAAAAATGCTGAATAATCGAGAAACTTAGAACATTTCTGCGAAATTTATCTGCCTAGCGAATTCCAGAAACTGCGGGAATTTTCCAGAACGTTCGCGAAACTTGGAAACTCGTGTCATCGCTCCGTTGCGTTGGTGCAGTTTGTAGTTATTCTTGCAAAACGCATGCATGAAACTCGTTAACCTTTTAAGTATTATAGGGTTGTAAAAAGCATGTCTGGCGTCAGCTTAACTTGTGTCAACTGGGTTATATTACATTACATGCAAGTTTATTAATCAGTCTTAAAGAACAATGGCAAAACTCCATGTGTTTTGGGTACCCCACTTACACCTGCCCACGGAAGACGAAACCGTGTAAAATCGATAGTTCTTGGACAGACTAAGATAATATGTAATCATACCACATTTTTATAAGTTGAGGTTTAAAAGTTATTCGTTATACCTAGTGTATTTTGTAGGATATTATGAGATTTTAGGTACCAACAAAGACGTGTAAAGAAAAAGTTTCTCTAGGAAAGAAAATGATTTTCTTCCAACCTCTTTGTTAGAAAATAGCACTGCCTACCACATGCCATATAAGTTACTCTATGCCACAAAGTGGCAGTAAATGATGGCTTGGTCAAAAAATATCGATACCTATATTAAAATATCGATATTTTTCCAAATACATAATTAGCATATTATATATATCGTCGATATTTTTAATGACGATATATCGACATTTATTTTACAGTATCGAATTCATATCAATTTTAATATATTTTTAACGCAATTCTGGTTTCGTGTTTCATTTCATGTTAGGTACTAGATACTTGTTTAGATTTTCTTTTGTCGTTGTCTGTACTTTCTTTTTATTAAGACTAGCAGCGCCCCGCGGTTTCACCCGCGTAGTTTTCGTTCCCGTAAGAATACTGATATAAAATATAGCCTATGTTACTGTGGAATATTCTAGCTTTCCATTGGTGAAAGAATTTTTAAAATCGGTCCAGTAGTTTTTGAGTTTATTCGTAACAAACATACAAAAATACAAATCATTCCTCTTTATAATATTAGTATAGATAATTATTACAAAGATTCGAATTTCAAAGTTGTGGCTGATGAGTTTCAGTGACTTCACTTAACTTGTTTGTATGCAAGACATTGAGCAGTTCACGGGAGTGACGTGGTCTCATTCCGCTGGCGTGGGCGGTGGAAAGTGCATCGCCGGCATATTGACTCGGAAATTGCTGCCCTCAATCACCTCACTGGAGTGCGACCTGCTTGTTTGTGCCTTCTTTGTTGGAAACTCTTTCTTAAAATTATTAGTGTATTACTTATGTAACCTCTCACAGATAATGTGGCTATTTACGCTAAAACAGGGTTTCTTTTTACAGAGTAGCAGTTAAAGGCGTGGCATAAAGATATAAATATACTTTTAATCACAGCAATACAATTCGACCATATCCGCAAGGGTATAAACAACAACAGTAACTATGACGATACTGTTCCACATATGAAATACGATTAAGTACCTATGTCTATAGACAGCCAGTATAGTTCAATCCTATATGACCTCTAACACGCCCCCTTAATCTATTACATGTGGGCACAATAAAATAATAAACGTACACACCTCTGTACTCGACTGTACTCGGCAAATAAAATAAACAGATATCGAACACTTTCGTTCTCACCTATACTATACCTCCATTTCAATAGTATAACAATAACAATACAATAAAAATAATCCTGCACAATTAATAAATTAGTAAAATTAATCTATTACACATACAAAGCACTTATAAATACATGTATAAAACATTAGATCAAAACATCCCTAACTCGCTGACTACATATCCGCCCCCTTAATAGAGTAATTTGACAAAGTTATCTGCCCTAAGAACTCTTTTATTTTCGGACCGTTTACAGATTTTGTAAAGATGTCAGCTATCATTTTATCGGTTGGTATGTATCTGATTTCAACTTTATTGTTCAGGACACATTCCCGAACAAAATGATATTTGATGTCTATGTGCGTCGTCCTGTTATGCATCATTTTATTAGCCGCAATCCTATGTGCAGACTCCCAGTAAAATATATTTTCCTATCATAGGCTCCATCCCTACATCGCTATGTTTCTTGATTTTGAACACCCATTTACACTGTATTGGCTTCTTGTCGGGCGGAAGATCAACCAACGTCCAAGTCTGGTTTTCCTTTCCTTGTAGTTCATCTTCTATTGCTTTGCGCCATAAGGCGCTATCCGGCCTTGCCAATGCTTCCTTAACAGAAGAGGGGTCACCATCAATATTGTCAATAGCACGCATTACATTACATCCGTAATGATCGACAGGCTTTCGCTCTCTTACAGGATACCTTCTTTCTGTTGGTTCAGGTACTGTAACTAGCTCTTCAGGTTCTTCTGATCTATTTTCTGTAGATTCTACCACATCATCGTCGTTTTCAGCATCACAAAATACAATGTCGTGATCCGTCGATGATACTGCTTGACTGCCAGATCCACTGGGTACACTGGACTGAACATTGGAATCTCCATCAAGGTTTAACGTCGCAACTGAGTTTTTCTCCTTCTCATCACGCAAAAAACTATTTTCAAAAAATTTGACGTCTCTTGCCGTTGCCACTTGACCTGTCTTCGGATTCATCAAACGATATCCTTTTTGATTATCCGGATATCCAATAAAAATCATTGGTTCAGTTTTCATATCCAGTTTACGTCTTTTTTGTTTAGGTGTTAGTCTGAAGGCTAAACAACCAAAGACTTTCAGATGACTTACATCAACATCTTTACCAGTCCAAAGACTCTCGGGTACTGCATTCTTTATAGCTTTAGTAGGGCTTCTGTTCTTTAAATATACAACAGTGTTGACTGCTTCGGCCCAATATTTTTTGCTTAGGTTCGCTTCAGACAGTAATGTTCTCGCCTTTTCGATAATGGTTCGGTTCGCCCTCTCTGCCACACCATTCTGCTCCGGTGTATAGGGCACAGTCGTCTGGTGCTTTATTCCTGCAGACTTTAAAAACTTATTAAACTGACTATTACAGTATTCAGTACCATTATCTGATCTCAGGCATTTTATTGACTTGTTCGTCTCATTTTCAACTTCCGCTTTATATTCTCGGCATTTATCAAATGTTTGACTCTTGTTTCTCAAAAAGTAAACGTGCGTTTTTCTAGTATAATCGTCAATAAAAAGTAAAACATACCTCGAACCACTGAACGACGGTTCTTCAATCGGTCCGCATAAATCGCTATGAACTATTTGCAAAATCTCGTTCGCCCTCGTACGTTTGTTTTTAAAGGGACTCTTGCATGTTTTCCCTTCTATGCAAGGAATACATCCTTGGCTGAACTCTTGACTATTGAATTCCATTCCAGTTACAAGGTTTTTCATTTGTTGCATGTAATTTTTACTTAAATGGGCTAGTCTTTTATGCCAAATATTCTTAGTATTTACATCTTGTTTTGACAATGTCAAATTGACGACTTCATTTTTCTTTTCTTGTAATTCATAAATTCCGTCAACTTCCAAGCAGTTTGCAATTATTTCATTCTCATTTCGAATGTTGCAACCTCCTTTGTCAAAATTAATTCTGTAATTTTTCTTGGTCAAATCGCTAACCGAAATAAGGTTCATGCTTAAATCAGGAACATGCAAAACATTATTCAGAGATAATCTCTTGTTTTCGCTGACTTGAGGTTCAGCGTTCCCTCTTCCTTGTACACGTAGCTTTTCACCATTCGCTACCGAAATTTTCATGTTGCCCTTTTCACGTTTATAGGACAGCAACTTGCTTCTATCGTGGGTCATGTGATTTGAACATCCACTATCTAAATACCACATGTCTTTGTTGATCGCCTTCTTAGTGTTCAGGCAGACATTCGCGGATTTAGTTCGCTCTTTACACTCCGACGCTTTGTGCCCTTGCTTGTGGCACTTATAGCACTTATAACCAAACTTCTGCTTACGATCATTGGCTTTCGGGTGTGATCTGGCATCATTTTGTGCTTTTCGTGTAAATAAAGCTTGCTCCTCGCTTGAGTTTATTTTGCTCTGCCTGCTTCCCTCTTGCAATAACTTAGTTTTTATCTGCTCCAATGTGATTTCCTGACCAATGTTATCTACAGCCATGATAAGAGGGCCGTACTCAGGAGTCAATCCTCCAAGCAAAATTGATATGATCCAGTCATTCGATATTGCTGAATCAATATCTGCTAATTGTTGTGCAAGGAAAGTGACATTAGAGATATACCTTTCTACAGATTCGTAATTCTCTAATTTGCAATTCCAGAGCTCTCGTTGAAGAGAAATCCTTCTTCCCCAACCTTTGTCTTCGAATGCTGATTTCAAGCTGTTCCACGCTTCTTTCGCTGTTTTCGCATTGTACACGTGCGTAAAGCACTCTGATTCGAGTAACAAACATATAGTGGTCCTTGCCTTTCGATCCACGTCTTTGTCATACTTATCGGTTTCATCCCGTTCTATGACTTTCCACCAATCCTTATTTTCCAAGTAATTTCTTACTAAAAATTTCCAGTTTGGATAATCCGACGTACCTTTCAGTTTCTTTATTCCGCTTATGCCGGTGGAGCTTAATTCCTCTGACATGTTGTTGTGCAGAATAAATTTCACAAGTCACGATCACTATAATTTTTTTTTATATTTTTGTTACTCCAATGCTTTGGATTCTGCCAGGGCCATTAACAGGGCTTTCTGGGATCCTGGGCCCATAACCTTTTACAGAGTAGCAGTTAAAGGCGAGGCATAAAGATATAAATATACTTTTAATCACAGCAATACAATTCGACCATATCCGCAAGGGTATAAACAACAACAGTAACTATGACGATACTGTTCCACATATGAAATACGATTAAGTACCTATGTCTATAGACAGCCAGTATAGTTCAATCCTATATGACCTCTAACATTTCTTAATCCTAAATTACTTAAACTAAAAGGCTACGTCGCGCCATTTCACCCTCGTGGATAGTCTTACATAACGATTACTACTTACATTACTTATATAAACATACTCGTACTTACATAGAACTTCTTTATAATATTAGTAAGTATGTACCTGTATATAATGTTATACAATACTTTGTAAACGTTTATCAAAAGAAAATAATACAAGTGGCAATAAATACCTACATATTTGTATGAATATAACATGAGAGACAGATCTGATGTATCTAGTAGAATTAAATCAATAACATAAAATAAGCTATTTCTATTAATAGGTAGGTAATTCGTGTGTACGTGTACGTGATTTATTAATGACACTGATGATTAGCTTGGAAATTCATAAACTCAACCCGCCGGAGACTTCTCGAATGTTCTGTAGGTAGGGGAGACCGGGGCAAAAAATATATTTTTAGTTAATTATTCAACATTTTGACCTGATTTTAAGATACATGATGCTTCAATCATACGGATAATCTGTAATTATAAAAAATATATAAAAAATGGCAGTTGTTAATTGTTACCTCACATTTGGGGCTAGAATTAACGGGTGTGGGGCAGGTATTAACAGAAGGGGTAAAAATTTACATAAGTTATGCTGACTGATATAAACAAAAATAAATATATGTACGTCATCATTTCTTTTATTAATTAAAGTTAAATTAATACAGCCTTGCATGGAACACGAAGTAATGATAACAAAACAGATACATATTAAACAACAACAACAACAAATAGATATTACTTGTGGCTTTTTTTTTTAAGAAGTATTATTATGTTACACACGGGTGGAAACTTATAATTAGCTTTTAGTTGTTATCTTTTGTTGCCTATATTTTTTGTGTACTTAGCTGTAAGTTTTCCTAAAAGTAAATAAATAAAAAAAAATAAAAATAAAATAAAATCACAAAATATCTTTACGTAAACGAAAACTCAAAATATGTTGAAATATTTCAACATTTTATAGTAAACTCTTTCTAAATAACTATAAATCAGTCTTAAACTGGTCATAATTTTATATTTAAACTTAACTACTCGTAGATACATGACTTAAACAACATCGTACGATGATGTAGAAAATGGCCCATTTTTTAAGCTTAATAGCTAGGTAATGAATCTTAATACATCCAGCTTGGTCCCAGTCCTTTCTAGAGATACATTGGATCCATTCACCACCTGATGGATCTTCATTATAGGATACACCGCAGATGATACAAAAATATTCATCGTCATCGTCAGAGCTATTGCTTTCATTTAAAATCCTTTTCTTCACTTTTTCTACTTTTTTGTTTTATTTGTACTTATTTCCTATAGCCTTTTCATCATTCTGTCATAAAAAAAGTTTAAAATAATCATTACAAACATTGAGATAATCTGTTAATACTAGCCCCTCTGATGTGTTAATTATAGCCCCAAGGGTACATTTTAATATTTAAATAACGTAATAAAATATTGATCAATAGTTATGCCAAATATGATACGTAGGATTGTTAAGTATAAAATATGCTACTAAGAAAACAAAAAATGAAATCATTACACTTTATAATTCTTGTGCTAATCAAAAAATCGTGGACTGTAAAATGATCGTTACCTGCTTAAAAATATAGACCGGAACACTGCTCACTCAAATGACGCCTAGATCGCAACTTACCGGTACTGTGCCATGCGGAGCTATCTAATTAACAAATTAAGACAGGCAGTGGACATGTAGTAGGTATAGTTCTAGAGAAATTTGCTTGTTAATACTTACCTCTGTTAATTGTAGCCCCGGTCTCCCCTACCTACGCGGTGGGGACCTATAGCTGCTTTTTACCCTACTACGGCATAGCCAAAAGGAAGAATTATGTATTTTTTTCAATAGGTTATCACTTATCACAATCCAGGTGACATGGGCCACATTTAGGACTAGCTTTTGATCGCGGTTTAGCCCGCGCCGCGCCGGTGTATTTACTCGTATGTTCCACCATAGCGCCTCAACTAGGTACTCATCCATTTTTTTTAATTACTTGTCAATATATTACTTGCCATACGTTACTATGGTTTGGGTGACATAGGCAAAATATTTCCCTAGTCGCGTTTTAGTTGTACCTATTTACTTCCACTTGCTAAATATGTGCTTAATATTCCACCTTCACCATTTCAGCAACTATGTGTTTTAATCGCAGAACGCATTACTGTGATCCGAGTAAAGGTAGGGAGGGCCCTAATGTGTAACGTAAGACCTAACAAAAATCGCGTTATGAATACGAATGACATCACCTCTGTTATTGGAGTATGTTGTATAACCTAAAAGGTAGGTTAGAACCCTGTGATTCTGCCCATAAATATTAGGTTATGAAACCAAACTAGTGCCCATAAATTACAGAACTTAAAGGGGATGATATCCTAAGATCTTCCGAGTTGAGAATGAATTGCAATTAAGCAAGTGGTCTTCGAGCTGCCGCATAGCTGCCGCTACACCCCTGATCCACAGGGAACAAAATGCAACTGTAATTTAAATTCTTAACTTTCTTAACTTCGCGAACAAAAGTAACCTGGAAAGGTATTCAGACAAAGCAGAGTCTATTAAATTCTTTCACCTCATCTTGAGCCTTAAGCGTAAAACAAAAGACGATCAGTGTAGCTAACATCAACGCCGTGAATTTTGTCAAGTGCATTTGTCTCGAGAGAGACAAAAAAGTTTCAGACAAATTTTGTCACGGAGTGAATTTTAGACACACTGGATGAGTCGTAGTCAAAAATCAAAATTCATTTATTTACTGTAAGTAACAAAAAAGAAAACACTTAGTAATAATAATCTTATAACAAGGGACTCTTAATTAACCAATAAAGGTTGGCTGAATGTAGCAACCTATATCCACCGACGAGTTGCTGGTTTTAAGTCTTAGTATAGGATGAGATGGCGTCGATATATGAGGAAGCCCTTGCGTTATTGATCCGCTCATCTAGCACGTTCCTCGTCCTTTCAACCATCTGTTCATTTCAATATTGGCGAACAAAATATGTCTCTACAATAATCCCTCCACAAAAATACAAAAAGTAAGTCCATAGAATACTCATCAATAAGGTATGAATTTAAAATCACCTTGATCAGCGGAATAAAGCGGGGGTAATACGTCACCTTAGCACTTGATCTTCGAGATCTAGATACGAGTCCGCCTTTCGTAGAACGAGAACCTTTGATGCCGCGCAAACAAGCTGCCTTCCTTTGAACCAATGTGTTAAATATTAAAATATTCATGAAGGTGCCCAGAGATGTCTGCGACTCGCCAAAAACATGGAAAGGTGACCGCCCGAATATGTTTGATCATTTATTGATGAGCCCTTTTCCATTATATTATGGATTTTTTGGCGTCTGAATGTTGTTTTGTAACAGTTGGCTAGCAACTCGCAATAGAAGCTTTGTGTACGAAAGAAATGTTAAATTAATAATGTTTAAATGAATATGCAAGGGGATGTTTTTTAAAATGAAAAGAAATACAAAATGAGTCAAATATTTTAATTTAGAAATACAAAAAAAAAGCTAAATATATAAAGGACTGAAAGTTTTTGAAAAATATTACCCACCTTATAGCCACAGTTGTGTTAAAATTGTCCGGAAACAAAAACTCACTATGTGCACTTCAAAATCCTTCAAATCATTTAGGCTACTGTAGCCTACACCAAATCTGGCACACATACCACAAACTAGAAGGTTCTTTTTTTTTGTGCAGTATGTTAATTTGTCTAGCACCGCGCTGTTCCAATAGGCACCGTAACAATTAAAAATCAGTTGTGTTTTATCTTATTGGCTTGAGAGGAAGTCGATTAAAACACTCTCCTAAACAAGCTAGGTTTTAGGACAGTCACGATCACAAGATGGTGAGGCATTCTTTAGTTTCCGTGGCAACAACTGTCGGACAAAGTAGCCCGTAATTGGGGTGGCAAGCGCGTTTGTTTCTAATTAATGTCTTTATTTGCGCATTGAGCTAAATTGTTACGTTGAGAAAAGGGAGAAGTTCCTAGACCTGCGATACTAGTGTGTTAATAACGATCACACTGGTTAAGCAAAGTTGATATGATCAGTGAATGCACCTCCGTATTTTGGAAGACACAAAAACCGTTAGTGCCGGTATTCCTTTTGTTTAAGCATTATAAATGGTGACAGTTAGGTGGCCAGTAGCCTAACACCATCTTCTAATCCGCGGTGGGTTCGCGTGGGATTTTGGCCCATACTTCCTCATGTGTGAGGAAAAGCCTCTAGCTCAGCAATGGGTTGATGATGATGCTTTCGTTATCTCACGGTAACTTTGTCTGAATGAATTTTTTGAGATAAAGTTAAGCCAATATCTATCTTCTCACAAAGAATTTTACGTTTTCAAGAGAGAAAAGTTACAGTAATTGTATACATTGGAACATGTAAGTAGGTACCTATGTTTGTTTTGAGAGCAATCAGCTGGCTTGAGTGCTTTTATTGATATTTTATTAAGTTAATCTAATTTAACGTTATTCGGTGTTTCGTTTGCAGTAGTTAATTCGGAAATAGAATTATACAATTTGTGAATTTAAGTGATCATATTGCGGTTGGTATATTGTTTGCTAGAGTACTTATTTTTTGTTAATTTTAATTTTTTTGAATGCTTATTTTGACATTTATTTCATAGTAGTATGTAGGTACTAAGCGGTTTGGAAATATGACGATCTTCCATACCCAAGTCAGTATGGAAGATCGTCGTCGTAATTTCCTTTTTAAGATCTAAAGACAATCAATTTTCAAGAATTCTATCAAAATTTTCCAAATTTCACCATTGAGCCTGTGTTGTCGTCTGTCAGTGTAAGAGTTTTATTCAGTAGATTTCTAGAAAAGAAACGGCAGCACTTGTAGAAGTTGTACATTATTTTTAGGCACGAGACCTTTCCTAATGGTCTATTGTCTCACGAGGCTCCGTCTGGTCTAAGTTAGAAGGTATAAATCCGTTAGTACTTCCAAACTTAACAGAGTTCGGTCTAGGCAACTGAAACATCCCTAAGGGTGAAACACACAAGTTTCCGAACTAAGAGCGTCTTCTGATTAGATTCTCTTTGTTGGCAATAAACAGTGTAACAACTTTTAGGTTCAGAACACAAGCAGTGTTCAAAGGAAGTTTCTAGAAACCAGATTTAAAACTCAAAATGCATTCCTGCTTTTAGTTTTACTCTTGCTTATGGTATTGTAGAGTATGAGGTGGTCGCCTGCTATACACGTATATACTTGGTATTTCACTCTTATATCTTATGTATTGGGTATCACTCTGTTGCAGCATTTGTAGGTACCTAATACCTCATAACTCATAACGCAAAAAACAGAACCCTCATAGGATTGCTTTTAATGTTCGTCAGTTTGTCTGCCTATCTGTCTAAGTATTTTTTCTCAGAAATGTCTTGAGGTATCGTTGAAATAATACCAAAGGGTGCCTACAGTTACATTAGTACATGGTACATGCATACATAATCTCACACCAGTTCCCCATTGGCGTAGGCAGAGACAAGATATTGCGTCTTGCTGTGAACCTGACAATGTGGAGCAAGCACCAGAGATAACATAAAAAACAAAGAAATAGCTAATGTGCTTAGATTTTAAATCGTGCATGTAAGTACTCGTATTTAAAACTTGTTTCCGTGTACAGACAGCAGTGTCAGATTTAATTCTAGAGCAAGTATTGCTTCGGTGTCGAGAGCTTGTTCAGATTATTCTAGATTTGTGTCTAGTTTCAGAATATCGTTTATAATAATAATATATTATTATTATTATATTTCAGAATGTCGTTTAACAAGTTACCTATCTTCGTCGTCGTTTAAGATACTTTGGTAATTGTACAGAAACATCCAAGCGTTATATTTATTAGGAACCGTTTTTTTCTTGTTTCACGAAACTCTTTCTTGCGAACTATAACTAAAGGTTAACTTTATTCAAAAGTTGATGTAGCTTTCATGGTTTAGCTGGCCATTCAGTTACCACATTTCCCTTTGAATATATTAATAAACCCCTTCCATTTCGAGCAACTGAACTGAGCGATTAGTTGTGCAGAATGGAACTCGATTAAGGCACAACATGCGTCGAAAAAATTGTTTCTTGTGTAACCTAAAATCGTGTTGTCATGTTGTTGTGGTATTCACCGTGTTCACCCGACCATCAGTTACGAGTATATTGTTTGGGTGTGCTGGCTCGGCGACTGCGCGCAAATATCGTAAAACTGCGTCAGGTCGTGCGTACGGTCCTCAGCGAAGTACAATAAGTATACACAGACATTCCTCTTATCATCTTTTTGCTTCTAAAATTAAGGGGATCTTTCGCTGCTGCCTGTACATCGCGATATGGCCGCCGTTACGTATTCCAGAAACGCAAGGGAATTTGGCAACACTGGATAATTTACTTGACGTCTGGTCTACGGGTTTTGGATGTAATCTTTTGTAACATTGATAGATCCACTGCACCAGATGTGACTATAGGTAGAAATACAATACATTAATTCTTTAGGCCCAAGCTCACGATTCCTTATATTTGCGACGTTCTAATATTCTGTGTAATAAAGTCACGAGACAATTGAGCTTATAATATTGTACGAACAGGTTATATATATAGCTTCAATATCTATTAATTTCAGGTAATCCCTATAGTAGAGGAAGATTATACCTTATCAGATTATTAATCTATAACCAACTATACTCTAAGCTACATCTAAAATATAAGGGTTCTGAATAACACAAATCGAGGTTATAAACAATTTCTTTAATAAATAATTGCTTAGATTTTTGTGAAAATCACCTCTTCCTCATTTCGAATCCATTAGTGCAACAGAAAACCCGCTTTTCTTTAGGGTAAGCTGTATGGTCGTTAGCGGTGAATTTTATTCTTTGTTTATATATATAGTATACTAGCGGTTCTGCTCGGTTTCACCCGCGTAGTTCCCGTTCCCGTGGGAGTACAGGAATAAAACATAGCCTATGTAGTAACACAGTTATGCCTTTCCACTGGCGAAAGAATTTTGAAAATCGTATTAGTGTAGCCTACATCTTTGCATCTAATATTAGTCATAGTACCTTCATAGGATGATAGTTTGAAAAAATATTCAATTAAATATTTCACCAACTAGATGAATAGCTAGATGGTAGACCAAAGAGCTTACCTACCCGATTTTGCAACTCGCTTGTTAGTTTTAGGTTCCATAATACAAAGGTTTTTTCAACATAACTGCCTATTTGCTGAATAAATTATTGCTAGAGGCGAAGGTCAGAATAGTGTGTTCAAGCTCAAGTTCGCATTACTCTAATCATGTGGAAAAAAGGCTGAAAGGTCACGAAACTCTATTCTTAGACAAGTCTACTATATCTTACCATATCAATAATAAAATTGAAGTGTCTGTTTGTGATTTCCAAATAAATGCCAAAGTTTAAGTGAAAATTTCTGCTTATTCCTATAAACATAAATAATCATAAATAGCCGTTTTAGAAGTCTTGATTTACTGTCAGTCTGTCTGAAAGTTTGTCTCGAGGGTTCAACGAATTTCAATTGTATCTTGCAGGGTTTATAATATATGTTATATTTTGATAAACCGAAGCGAAGCAAGGGCTGATGGCTAGTAAGAAATGAATTCGACGCCATGAGATGTTTCTGGAATAAGTTACGGCAATATGGCGACGCAGCTGTCATATTATTTCTTTATCATTGAAGGTTGCACTGGATCGATTTAACTTTCATCCGTGTAGGTTTTCGACGTTTTGAGTCACTTTAAATTTTACCATACACTGCTAACACGCTAAGTTATTTAGTCCTTACTTTGGTATATTTTGGTGTCTTGCAGGTAGTGAATAAATATAAATATAATAAATAAGTGTCTTTCTTTCTACATAAACAAAATTATAATTAAATAAATATTCTCACGCCTTCGATCCGATGGGGATGGCAGAGATTATATTTCTGAAATATAATATAGTATTTTTATGATCCTTCAACGTTACAGGTGGTGAGTCTATCGCTGGACCCGGGTGACGTTACACAAAATCAATTTCGTCACGATGTTTTCGATCACGGTCGAGCTAGTCATAAAATAATACAGTAGTTATTTGGAGTCAGTAGTTGTCACCATTCAGTACTAATTCAAAATTTATTTTGTCATGCTATTTTTTTCACCATACTTAAAAATTTGTTATCGGTGTTGGAAAAGTAATCGGACCACTGAAGATAGTTTTAGAAGGAAGTTTAAAAAGCTGTCTGTAAGCTTAGGGACGGGGTCTGGTTCGGAGGTCTTCCATAAACATCATTTATTGGCACGTTATGTGTAATGGGATCCCGAACGGCTCCTGCTTAATACAGGACCAGTAACGGTTGTGTATTATCGCTTTTATCGGTTGTCTGCTGTACGTCGTTCTCAATTACGACTTCATTGGTGATAAGCTACGAGTGTTCGGATTAATGAGAGATTTAGTTGGTTTTCTCTTTTATCTTTATGTAGAATGTAGTAGGTAATTATTCCAATATTCTTTTACTCCTATTGAAGTGTTACTCTGATTACATAACCTCAACACAATTTTCCACGAAAGCATTCCTACGACATTACGTCACTTGTCGATCTTGAGTCTTTATAAAGTAAAGAAAACTCTTTCATTATGTTTTTTCTGTCCTTCTCGCCTCCAAAAGGGCAGATACAGTCGGCATAACGTCTCATCTGATCAATACATAGCTACTGCGTCACCGCTCCGCCGAAACGGACAAGTGCGTAGATTGTCTAGTTCCTTGACCCACGCACCGATTGACAGGTATGACGACTCCGGAGCCCTTGAAGTCGAGCGAACAACTACTGTAGAATCGTCCAGAGGGGAAAGGCTAAATAATAACTTTGTTTGAGTATACTATAACAGTCTTTAGTTGTATACTTAACTAGTGAAGTGATCTGCAATTCCAAGCAGGTTAGCCATCAAGTGATCAGGATGCTGAAATCAAAGCGCACGTGCCTGGAATGCTTGTTTGAACTATTCCAGTTCGGTTCACCCCAACTTGTCCTTTGCATTTTGAAGTAACGAAGTATTCCAATATATAACCCTGTTATAAAATAGACTCATTGGCTCCTGGCATACGACGAATCCATAATTCATCGTCTAAACTGTTTAAGTAAACAGCCTCATACGTCGAAGCATAGGGTACGGGGGACGAAGGAGAATGCGGATGAATGTTAATATGATTACGTCTCTGAAGTATATCGGCGCCTCCAATGACCCTGCCTTACCCTGGGGATGGGTAACGTCAAAAATGTGTGCAACCATACTAATTAGGCATAATTCAACTGTGCTTTGGGAGTTGCAAGTGGAAGTGGTTGGGTTTGCGTGGATTGTTATTTGCGTCGGAGGGTGCGCGTCGCGGGGGCGCGCAGCCAGCGCTAGATCGAAGGCAGGTCGCGGGGCGACGGCGCGCATGCGCAGCGGCGGCCTCCCACCGCCTCCCGAGCCGGGCCGCAGTCGCACCGCGATCCGCTCGCAACGCGCCATGTCCGCTCGCGCTGCGACCTGACCGGAGCGCCCAGCTCTGAGGAAATAACAAACGCGAAAGCGTGGCTCGCAGCGTCCTCGGTCGCACGGAAACTAGGGTAAGTCCGTAGCGGCTAGGATTGCGGCATTACCGAGTGCAGTGTCCAAGGTTAAGAGGCTTTCGAAGTGCTCCTCGACGTAGGATGCGTAGGGGGCGCTAGTGCGGCGGTGAGTCATCTCTGTGGCGACGTTTTCATGGCCGCTTCGATCTCGGGGTTCCCGTAGGTATTCCTCGGGAGCCGGAGACTGCAGTGGGCGTTACGTAAGTGCGTGCGAAGTGCACCGGGGCCGACACTTTCGAGCTCGGAGCGCGCTCGGTGCGCACTCGACCGTAGGCAATTACGGCACGCGAGGATCGGTTTCAGGAAAACATTCACCATTCTATACGCGAACCTTGTGCTAGTAACTGTGTTTAGTTGGTGGTCAAACTGCTTCTTATTCGCAACGGATCCTGTGCGAAAATGCTATTGAATTTGGATTTTTGTGCGACAAATCGGTTGGACTGTGAAAGTGACTTCTGCTTCGAATTGTTCCGGGATATTGGTTTTCAGAGTGCTGGGATCTCGAATTAATTGCGTTATATTTCAATGTGCCTACGTCGAAAATAGGTAAAGATGGACGAGAGAAGTCTATACTTCTTTTGTTTAATCTCCATAACTACCTTTGACTCTCGATATTTAGTGATCAGCCCTCCCTCGATGGAGTACTAAATACCCATCTCGTTTTGACATGAGCAAAAATGAAAAGTCACCACACACTGGTTGTTGTATAAACGTCATATCGAAAGAACGAGAATTTGAACTGGATGCTAACGTACGTGATAGACTACATTAATACTAAAGAAGTATTTCGGAAATTAATAGGTTGTTTGTAAACGACGTTCAATCAGCTGAGCTGAGAGACGCGGGCGCCGGACTGTGACGCGACGGAATTTGATAGTCTATTATGCCGCTTGACCCATTGCCATGCTTCTCTACTTTAATCTTTTACATATCGGTTTAAATCCGTATCTTTGTAATTTAAAAACTTGGTGGAACATGGGGGCTACGGAATGGGCATTAGGTATTTTGTTTCTGTGTATACTATTTGTTTATATATTTGAAGATATTTTGTTGGTGTGTTTTTGGAGTATGTGATATTTAAAGACTTTTTTATTATTACTTTATCACATTATGTTGTAACTTTCAACCTGTAATTTATTTTAAAATGTCACCACATCTTTTCTCTCGTATATAAGAAGTTAATGTTTGTAAGTCTTATAACAGTCGCACCTTTTACCGTCACGAGACAAATAAGCATCACGACGAGGAGACTCTCAAACTAATTCCCAAAGCCGTCGGTAATTGTTACTACGTGGAAAATTGCCACATAATCTTGGCATTCGGCAGGAATAATCGGCCGTTCCTCCCACGCAACACCCTCGTTACTCGCATTTACTCCTGTAACTGCCTCTATTAAGGAATATTCCTTTTCATTTTCCGCCGCGTTACCATTTTGTTGTGAAATGGCTTTACTTTCGTCTTGTTTAATAATTCCGTCTGGAGATCTTTAGGTTTTTTTGGAAAAGTCAGAATTCATAAGACTTGACTTTCTCTTGTTTTGAGATAATGATTATGGCGTTTTTCTATTGCTCTTTTTTGGTAATTCGACATTTCAAATTTCATTAGTTCTGTTGAATATTTCAAGAATTCTCTGTGGAAAAGCTTTCTTAATTTATTCAAATAAATGGTACCTAGTCGTGTTATATATCTGAACTTTTGTAATTTTGTCTCAATGTCAAGTCTCCAAATGGTCTATTGTCAACACCAATATTTATCAATTTGTCAAAACTTATTATTAACTTATTAAACACCATCCATAATTAAGACAAGTTTTTACACTTTTTTGAAAATTAAGTGGTGATGATTTTTGATACCAGCAACTGATATTTGTTTGCGATGTGTCTACGTATATCGCAGCTGTTTATGAATTTAATTTACCCAATCTAACAATCACCAAAATAGTTGTTTTCTTATACTATACAAAAGAAATGGCCACTTATTGTTTTGTTGACCACTTAAAAAGATTTTGAATCATCAAACCTATAAAGTTACTTCAAGCTATAAAGGTTAATAATGTAAGAAATTATCGTTATAAATAGTAGGGTCCATCAGTGATTACCGCTATAAGGTTTGAATTTTTATAAAGTTTTGTAATAAATTTTAAAACGCTTAACTAACACATACAACATAATAATTATAAATAGCAGTATAAATAAGGTCGAAACATAAAACTATTTTTGTAGTTTTGTAATTAGTTTTAGTACAAAATACTGTACGTGCATTATTAATCGACATATCTCGAGCACCTACTGTAACTACTTTGATCGGTGTTTATCATATAGGTCAACACTAGTTGGTCCTACTATATCTGGACTTGTATTTTTTAATTTACTTTGTGCTGTTTGTCCTAATGGCTTGACAGCATTCAACAGACTAGAGAGGGAAGTAGGGAACTCCACCATGCGGCTTACAAGCTAACTTAATAACTGCAAGAAAAATAACTGGGAGCCCGGGGTCATAAAATTAATGTGATATGCTTGTTGCAGGTGTAAAATCGGTCCAGCACCGATGCACTAGTAGCCAGAAGGGACGCAGTAGCAGCAGCCATGTCGTCGGTGAAGGTGGCGGTGAGGGTCCGCCCCTTCAATTCGCGGGAGATCGCCCGCGACAGCAAATGTATCATCGAGATGTCTGGAAACACTACAGGTACGTTCTAGAACGTTCGACGCTTTTCGAGAACAAATTTTGTTCGGCCGTTTTGGTCTTGGGATTAATGCAAAACATACAACAGCCTGTGCTGTAATGGTTTAAAAGGCTGGTGTTTTGTATGCGAATGAAACTTTGAATAAAACTGTGTTGTGTTTTTTCTCCTAAGGTTTGGCTCTACATATTGTAGCATATTAAATATAATCTCACGCCTTCCATCCCCGAGGGGGTAGGCAGAGGTATTCCATTACTGGATATACCCACATTTCACGAGATACATTGGACCCCTAAGCGTGATAGGTGGTGAGCCCATCGCCGGACCGGGTCTGTTTACACATGTCTCAGAATTAATTCTGAGACCTGTGGGTTTCGTCACGATGTTTTCCTTCACCGTCGAGCTAGTGATAAATATGTACGTAAGTTTTGAAAAACTCATTGGTACATGCCAGGATTTGAACCCGAGCCTCAATTGTAGCATATTGCACAGTTTAAATGGAAATTACCTCGCAATTGAACAATTAACTATAATAGTAACGGTGCAAAATACAAGGAGGTTCAATTTACAAGCGTTACCAACTAAAATTGTTAGGGTATACATATTTATTTGTCTTTATACTGACCTGCCCTAACCTCCGCGTAACATAGCTTCATCTATTACCCCGAAGTATGGCGCTAAATGCAATTTAAATTCCAACGTATAACTATGCAACGCTTAAATGAAATTACACCCCACCAAAACCACTCGGGCCACATTCTTCGCGAGTCACCTTGAGACCTTATCACATTAGCTGAGTTGCGTTCCCGACCTGACCCTTGATAATGAAAAGTGACGTTTATGTAGCAGTAAAATTCGCCCTACCGCGCCTGATGGACTGATAAACTAAGTAAAGCAAAATGAAGCACCTTAATAAAAACCTTTTAGGAAAAGTACTTAAGGAAAGTTGTTTATGTAGCTAAATAGATGACAAGGAGTTTGGAAGCTAAGAGTCGTTAGGGAATTATATATACGTCAGTTCACTTATGATACTTATGTTAACTTTTGTGACCGAAACATAAAAAAAGTAGAAATTACCTAATGTTCAAAATAATGATAGAAATAGCAAGTTTTTTATATAACACCAGCTTTTACCGCGACTTCGCTCGCGCACTTTTATTTCACCCCCTTAGGGGTAAAATTTAGCAAAATCCTTTCTTACTGGATACCTACGCTGTATAAGCTATCTATGTGAAAAATTTCAAGTCTCTAGACCCGGTGGTTTAGGCTGTGCGTTGATATATCGCAAAACAGTGTGTTTAACGAGCAGACGATTGATCTGATAGTAAATGGTCACATCTGCAAAACCAAGAAAGTCACTGATGCCTTACATATGTACCTTTGAGAAACCCGTTATCATCCATTTTGAAAAACACCATGTAATAGTACAAGCATGTAGACGATGTCTTTGTTATCCTGAAAAAGAAACTAGAATACTTGGTGGTTCTTGCTGTAAAAATTGTATGCCATATATCGATCGTGAGTGATAAACAAACGTAACTGTAGCTTTAAATATTGGGGCATTTGAAAACAGCGTCACAGACCTATAGCCGGTATACAAAATATGTTAAAATTGCGCTGCGCAGTCGAGTGCGTGCCCGATCACAGGCGAAGGAAATCCGAACGACGAAACCTTATAAGTAGCAATGTCAGGGGAAATCAATCGAGTACTACGTACCTACCTGTATACTAACTTGCATAGATATGTTTCAGATTAATGGTCTATGTTTCATGATATTTTAGCTTAGACTTAGTTGGTTAAAATCATATTTTAAGGTTGTCTGAAAGAAATCGCTTAAAGCGATAAGACCGTCCATTGTACTCTTTAAAATGATTGCATCACTTATTGTATATTTTTTTTGTGTACAATAAAAAGTTGTTACTTACTTTCTTTTTAACCAAATTAAAAAAATGAGGAGGTTCCTAATTCGACTGTATGTTTTTTTGTATGTACCTATGTTACGCGATTATAATGATTTTTCGTTTGTTTGGTAGATCATACTTTAGAGGTGGTCCTATTAAAAATCAAAACCGGTCGAGCTGTTTTTAAAAAAATCAACAAACGTCTAAAAATTTTATACGTCGTATGTTTTATTGCTATTCGTTGATGTCGGTTTTTTACTCTAAAGTTGATTCAAAGTATAGATATAATAAGTAACATATTATGAAATATATAATTTTTAAATAAAAAACAATACCAACTTCAAAGAGAAAACTAAAAAAAGTAAAAAAGCACAAGCTGCCACTATGATTTTCAAAGGGTTCCCTCGATTTCTCTGGGATGCCACAATCAGATCCTGGTTTCCTTATCATGGGATATTACATTTCTAACAAAAAAAGAATAATTAAAATCGGTTCATAAACGACGAAGTTATCAACGAACATACATAAGAAAATACGGTCGAATTGAGAAACTTCCTCCTTTTTTGAAGTCGGTTTAAAAATCCAGAGTGAGTCACTAACAAGTCGTCCTTGTACAATGTCCCTGAATTGAGCTCAAGCATCAAATTTATAGCCTTAACCTCGCTCCCGATACAACACAGTATACTGCAGTTAAGAGGATACAGAGCTTTGTTTCTCGGGCGCTAAGAATTACTTTATGTATCGGTTTTCAATTAAGTCGTAGCTCAAAGTTTTATAATAATGTTTCAAAACAATTTTCATTAAAACTTACGAAGGCATAATATATTGGGATAAATATTCTTGGGGATTTCAGTCAATTAATTAACATTTTGGAATAACTTTTAAACAAATTATCGACGGACATTTATCGAATACTCGATTACGTCATGTAATATTTTTGTGGTTCGTCTTGTCTTGTGAAGAAGTTGGTAGTTACGGTATTATTCATAGGTCTGTAATACTAATTACATTTAGCAAAATCAACATAACAAAAAACAAGAATAAAGTTATGACTGAAGTCACCGGAGCGTAAATTTGAGTCGCGTTTTTTTACGCCATAATTACTTAGAGAGTTTTTTGTGTCGTAGCGTTGCCCAAATCGCAATAAAGATTTAACCTCAAAGACCAAGCATCACAGACACAATAGATTTTTAATTGTGTCTCGGTTCCAATTGGAACCCGCGGTTCTTTACAGATTAAAAAATAATGTAGAGAAAATAACCGAAACAATATCAAAAATCAAATATAACTTTTTAAATTTGTAAACGCATATGTCTTTTACTTCTGTTTAAACATGAGCAGCTTAAGTTACAAGTTGAAACTATTTACTCGTGGATTCACAAAGATAACATAGTTATTATCATGTATTACTAAATAAATTAGTAAGTACCTAATTATTAAGACGAACGGAACACAAATTACTCACAAAAAACGCGTCTGTAAAATTACGTTCGTCAGGCTTTTATTGTAACGACCACAGTCCCGGAGGCTCTTAGCACAGTTTAACAGAATTTTATATTACGAGTCAAAAAGTTGAGTTTAAAAAAATCCGCCATTAACGCCATCCTCTAAACCCTAAAGAAGACCAATTAGTATTTCTGAAGAGCTTCGTACTGCTCTGCGTATGTGCGTCACAGTCGCCGCACTTCCATGCCGAACGCTCTGTTAAACCGTCTCGTTAGTTCACCAGGAAACGCCTAAATGCATAATTAGTGTATATAATACTTGTATTCTTAAGATGGTATACAGATAACATTTAGAAAGCTAGCGGTTTGTGAGAGGAGCTGTCTTGGTTTGTTAACGCGGAGTTCATTTGAAATGTTATGGTATCGTAAACATGTTTTAGTTAAGGAAGTATAGAAAATCCTGTGCAAGATCAGACCATTAATAGTTGCATAAATAATAATGGTTATTCAGTCCCAAACTTAGGCAGAGCATGTACTATGGGTACTAAACAACTGATAAACATACTTAAATAAATATTAAACACCCAGACACGAAGCCATCACATATGTATGTATATATTCACATAAATGTTGAAGCCGAGCGGGGATCGAAACCGCGGCCCGTAAATAAATAATAAATAAACAAATGGATGAAAGTTTTGTGAAGACAGATTAAATATAAAATGATTTAAAACACAGAAATAATTTAAAACAAAACCTTTTGGTGCAGTCGGATAAAAAACAAATGAGACATGGTCGTGTGTAGGGTATCATGTAAGTAAAAAGGATATCTAAGATAAGTTTTGGTTATCTTTATTTGACCCAAGGAATAACGTGTTGGGTTTATGAACAAACATACTTACGTCTTACTTCCAAGGGTGTATGTAAGTAGGAGCACAGGTATTCTATACCTGCAAATACCCACTTTTTACCAGTATATTTTACGGGTTTCGTAACACGTGCCTCAGTTTTGCTTTTACAACGTCCATATACCATAATAAACAGACTCGAGTACATAAGAGTCACTAATATCAAGTTCAATGTCACGTGCGCACGCGGCAAGGGTGGGAACTGTGGGAAGTGACGTCACTCTTGCGTCATACACTATAGGTTCAACTGAAATCCATTAATATGCATTAGCAATCCTTGCTGGATGTTTGAGGCTTTTAATGTAGGCTATTTGCAGATTCCACATAAAACTGTGATGTCACGCCCACCTCTGCATCATATTGATATCTATGTATATATCTATATATACTACTATGTATATATATAAAAAAAGCGAAGGATGAACTTAAATCTTTCACACACTGTTATTTAGTCCCAAAAAAGGCAGAGCCTGTACTATGGGTACTAAACAACTGATAAACATACTAAATTAATATTAAACACCCAGATACGAAGAGAACAGACATGTTCATGCACACAAATGTTGGCCCCGAGTGGGGTTCGAACCCGCGAGCTCCGACTCAGAAGGCAGAGTCACTACCAACTGAGCCAACAGGCCAGTTTTATTCGGTGCTATGGTTAAAATCAGAAAAAAATTAAAAAATATTTCGCTTCTGAAAAGCTTGCTTTTTCTACGAGAACAGGACGCGCGGACGTTGCGGGTGAAAACAGTTAGTGAATTAATAATGGAATGAGAAAAATAACACGAATCAGTTTCTAATGAAATCTTTCTCCTGAGCAGTTTACCAGATTCTCAATAGTTTACCTCTTAACCTTGTCTTGTCACAGTCGCTGCTGTAAATGGTAAGGCACTGGTCGTTAGAAATTATCCTTAAAAATAACGTCATTCAAATCCCGAGAGCATTCCTCACGAGGTGCTACGCCGGGTGTAAGCGTCCGCAATGCGCACCAATGGCCTATAAACCCAGTAGTACCCCATAAACCTTGTCCGTGGCGTGGGCTCGTAAATCCCCATGGCACCCCACTCGCCCCTGAACATCACTTACTTTGATTATACTGTTACGAACGATCACACTTTAACTGAGACCAGAGGCCTCATTTTGTATTTGTAATCGGAATCCTCTTTATTAGTGGTCAGTACTTGATATAAGGTGCTGCTCAACTAGACACTTTTGTGTTCTGTGTCGGATACGAACTACCAGTGAATATTTTATTTTAATTCAATCAATATGAAATCAATTACTACCTATGTAGACATAAAAGTTTATTGTTTGACACTTACGTACAAAACCCTAAAGGCTGCTACACACTATGCCGGCGGCACGGCCGCACAAGCCGCAAAAGCCGAGCGTACAACACTATCGGTCTACCCGGCCGACAACTTGAAAATGATGCCACAGATCAGACAATGATGCTCTGCAGCAGCCAGCGGCAAGTGCCAGCGGTTTGAATATCCCGGCGGCATACCCTCGCGGCAAAACTCGCCGGCTGTGCCGCCGGCATAGTGTGTAGCAGCCTTTAGAAGTATACAGCGAACTCTTCCTTTTTAAAAGACCATTAACTCCAAGCAGGGAAACTTATCTATATACATAATGGGTTCGATTCTGCTTTACAGCTTATTTTAGTTAAGTCCTGTCATTTTCTTTCTCCTAGAAAAGAAAAGAGAGATATTTAATCTTGTCAAATTAAAAATAGTCCTGTCAACTAAGGCGTGTTTAGCCATTTTAGCGACTATTTAACAAGGTCATGGATAAAAGTGACAGATAAGCACATTCATAAAGTTCAAATTAGTTGGTTTTTACATTGTTTGACATTAACTCTTCAATCTATGGTTTGTTTCTGTCCTTTTTGTTCCGTATTCTTTGAAGAAGGATAGGCTAACTTAAAATTAGGAATTTTAGCTGGTCAGTCGGAATCGAGTCGACTAATCACGTAATTTTAATCTACCCCGAAGTCGGACTCAACCAATTTCATTCAACTTTCAACATTCTATTCATGATAAACGCGGGGAAATCTCTTTTCATTCCCCTCTATGCGATGACGTGTTCCGAACCCCTATTGTGGTAGGCTTATTCGTGCCAGGACTCAAAAGACTAGTCCCAGATAGTCAATCTTCACATTTAGGTCACGTTTGTGAATGTAAGTGAGTAGGGGAGGCCGCCATTTCAGGTCGAGTTTGTATTCTTAAAGGAAATTCGTAAGGGATGGTTGATTGATTTGATAAAACGTTTAAGTGAGGTATTGTATTTCGATAACAATAGCAGAGGTATATTGTTAGTTACAAAAACAAGAATTATTTTCGTAGTCATTGTTTTATAAGATCTTGCCACAAAACTGTGTTGAATGTCTATCTTGTATACATATGCCTTGCAAATCAGTACATAGTATAAAACAAAGTCGCTTTCTCTGTCCCTATATCCCTATGTATGCTTAAATCTTTAAAACTACGCAACGGATTTTGATGCGGTGTTTTTTAATAGATAGAGTGATTCAAGAGAAAGGTTTTAGTATTAGCATTGCACCCGTGCGAAGCCGGGGCGGGTCGCTAATTTTATATAAATAACTTTGTCTAACTCTTCAGTTTTGATTGTATCACTCAATAATCAAATTAAGATAAAAAATATTCACAAAAGGTATGAAATCGAAATTCATTAATATTATCAAATTAAATATAATAAAACCGAAAAAATAGTCGTGGAAGCCCCTAGCGAATTTTCCGCATCATCACTCCCCAATCACTGCCGCTTTGTTCCCGTGCTTTGACCTCTCTTACATTGTATGTTTACTGCCAATACGTTTCATTGAAGAGTCATCGCCTTCCGGATAGTTGGCTTTTCCGAGAGATCTAAGACAATCTTTGAATTCACTAGTGAGTTATGGTTTTTTTTCAATTTTATTGGTTGAGTTGCTTTGTTCTTAAAAAAGTTTCGATACAAAAAAGATTGTGTTCAGTAGTACAAATAAATTATTGTTCTTTTTACATTAGGACGGAATAATGTTCATTAAAAATTTCTTGCTTTTATTTAAAAAAAAAAATCTTTGAATATCCTATATGTATCTTGGGAAAGAAAATTTGTGCCACACTATATTACCATTACATTCTTGAGATAAGATACCCACTTATCAACTTCGTAATGTATTAGGATTTATATCATGATGCAGATTATAAGGATAAAAATTTATTGTGTGGTGGGGATGACAGATAATTTCAGAGATATTTGGCTACTACAAGTATACTTAATCACTACATAGTATAAAACAAAGTCTCTTTCTCTGTCCCTATATCCCTATGTCCCTTTGTATGCTTAAATCTTGAAAACTACGCAACGGATTTTGATGCGGTTTTTTTAATAGATAGAGTGATTCAAGAGGAAGGTTTTAGTGTTAGCATTGCACCCGTGCGAAGCCGGGGCGGGTCGCAAGTATATTATAAAGAGGATTTTTTGTATGTTTGTTTGATATGAATATACGCTCTGAAACTATTGAAGCGATTTTATAAAAAAAAACCCTTGGAAAGCTTAATTTTCTGGGAGTAATATGGGCTATAATTTTTCAAACTGCACGGGACATACGTGGATGAAATCGCGGGGAACAGCTCTCCTATACAAATCAGGAGAGCTTCATACAGTCAATTTGTGATTAAATAGTTTGCCTGCTCGTTTCTGTGAATTGTTGAAGCCCACTGTGCTGTCATGGTCAGGGTTTATTGTGTTTTACAACCTTTATAATACATTGGTGTGGGACACAGCACAATTCAATCTCGATTATTTAGTCTGAAACTAGGCAGAGCCTGTACTATGGACACTAAATAAGTTATAGACATACCTACGTAAATAAATATTAAACACCAAGACACGAAGCCAACTCATATGTTAGTTAGTCAAGCACACAAATATTGGCCCCAGGATTCGAACCCGCGACCTCCAGCTTAGAAGGCAGGGTCACTACCAATTGAGCCAACAGGCCCGTTAATAGCAATTGGCTTCATTTTGATACATTGCTTCGGGCCTATATTTGTCATTATCGCCGGTTTTTATAGACTACTGGCCGCGTAATAAATGTCCGCCGCTGGCCGCGTAATCATAAATGACAGTAAGGCCTCTGTATGTTAGATCATCTTAAAAAACAGATTTGCACTTACAAGATGAAAAGATAACCAAGTAAAAGTCAATTTACCCGCATTTCATAACAGTCTCAGTGCACACACGTTTGCCGATATCGAGTTCCGTCCTCGAGAACGTGTTGTTCCACATCCGCTTCCGGTATCCAAGATGGCGGACACAATTGCCTCGTGACCTTCAGGGGCTTGAGTCGGCGTGCGTGGGAGTAAAAAGGTTTCTAGTTAATTCATACCAACATGTGAGTTTTTTTCTATTGTACCTATATGTAACGAATTAAAATATACAATGCTACCAAATTTTATTGAGGCGGCAACATTTATGGTAAGTATATAAACTTAAGAATTATTAAGCACCCTAATCATCAGAAAGAATGTGTCTATCTATAGCACATTGAGAAAATTAATCTAAATGAAGCTATAGTTAAACATAAAAAAAAACTCACGCCTTTCATCCCCGAGGGGGTAGACAGAGGTATTCCATTACATCATAGTTAAACATATCAGAGACAATAGAAATTGTTAAATTAATTCTGAAGATCTACATTGTAACTGATGAATTAAGGGTTTTGGGCTTTACTAATATTATGAAACATTATCTGATTATGATACTTTGAACAAGAGTATAATAATATTTTTACTATTGCTTAAAACTGTTTTAGACCTAACTATAACACTGTAAAATGAAACTCAACATCAAACACTTTTATCTGAAACTTTTAGTTATTAGTTATTTTATTAGTGATATCAACATAGAATGATATCATATAAAATAGAGATGAAATACTTACCAAGGGACATACATGCCAATAAAATAATCGTGTTTTTATAAACCACTACAGAATGACTCATAAACCAACTGTACTTATAATAGACATTAAAGTTGACGTTCTGAAACATGGATCAACAGTGAAATTGAATCGCATTCGTCTAGGAACAGTCGTAAAGTGCATCGTAAATGCAACCCAGCACATGTATAATGCAGTAGGTATGACTCATGCACGTGGAGGGATTGCAGGAAGCGGATTTAAATTTAATTATAGGTACTGGGACTATATGAGGAATAATGTAATTTATTTCGTGAAACAAGCTATGACTCTGAGACATGTGCCCAATAAAAATTTAGTATCTAAGTAAAATATGATTACATAGCATCTTTCCAAAAAGATGTTTTAATTTTGTACCTTATTATTATTATTTAAGGTTATTAGTACCTGCAGTAAATATTAACGAGGTTACAGGACTGTATTGTGTAGTGGATTCCACAGATCTCAATATATATCTTGATATTATCTCTTTGTAAGAAAAGTATTCCATATATTGTAGTAATAATTCTTGTGCTTACAATCTTTACTTAGAATTTACTTTCATTATCATACCAAGTAAGAAAATAAGGTTCCTCTTTTAAATATAATAAGATGTACATTTAAAAGTAATAATTCAACAATTCATATTATTGCATCTGACCTGACCAACCTCAACAACCAATCCAAGCAGTTGCGATTAGATTCATATGAATTTAGCTTTCTATCCAGACTTCAGTCCAACTCATTCGCTTGAATCGCAATGCTGGGTGGCGACGCGGCCGGTCGATATGGCGCGACGGAGCGACGACGACACGCCGCCCACTTGCACACAAACATTTGTTTCTTTTTTTACATCTCAAATGACGAAGGCTGTAGACGAATTTTCTAGTCTGAAAGACTTAACAAATTTTAAAGACTAAACATGTTTTTTAGTTGTATTATTTAAATCGTTATGGAATTAAAAGTAGCCTTTGTCCCTTTTCAAGACGCAAGTTTTCTTATCTAATTTCATCAAGAGGTTTAGCGGTGAAAACGTAGACAAACACACAGACAAATATTATACTTAAAAATTACTAAATCTTGCTCTACATTAGAAAATTTACTCATGTACACGTACCTGTACCATTACTTATTCTGTGCCTGTACTTAGTCGTTTTTAATCTCCAGTTCTTCGAGTGTTTTCTATGTAACTAATACCTACCTATATATTGCAGTAGTAGTAACTTGCTTTGATTCTCTCTTTCATATGCTCATCTATGTGCACAATCTTAAAATGCCTTTCTAGTTTATCTAAAAGGTGTTTATTGTATTGTGTATTCCTTTAATAATTTAGTATTGTTGAAATATACGGATCAGTCGAATCCTTATGTCTAATATGACATCTGTGAATAGTTCATATCGAACCCTTTCGACAGATTTTCAGATTCCGAGTCGAATATCGAATCTCCGTGAATACGCCCGCAGGAGCGGAGCAAGCCTGCAAAGGTATCTGCCAACTAACCAGCTGGTTATCTAGGCGCATACCCACAAAAACATAGACACCATGTGTAGCTTATCTTTATCTCCTTTGTTCCAAAATAACGTCCATTTCGTTTGTTACAGTGATAGTGAACCCGAAAGCACCGCCAGGAAACAAAGAGAGCGCAAAAAGTTTCAATTTCGACTTCTCATACTGGTCACACAACGTAAGTAACTACTGTGTTTACAGCATTTTTATTAGCACCGTTGGTTTAATACTCAAAGTTAGCACCACATACAAAGAGTGTAGATTCACTGATTGACCAACGCCTAGCCGTTAGGAACCAGAAATTTGGATTGTGTGGGATGAACCCGAAAGTTGATTTGATATTTTAGGGCTTAGGAACCCATCCAGAAAGGTTATCACGAAATTCCCACTGAAACGGGGAAAACTGGACACGCTAGCGTGAAGTTATAGGTAAATTTCGCTATTAAATAAATAAATAAAGAGTAAATAAAAATATAGGGATGGAATTTATAACAGCATTTACATTTAAAAATACAGTCCCTTTGTCTATTAGCTACCCCTGTCATTATCACACATAATTGGATAAACACGTCAGAGATAACAACACTTATAACCCCTAACCACGTTATGTTTGGCCATATGTTGTCTGGCCGGGAACCAATTGCGAACACAGAGATTGCCACCCCGTATCTCGAATTTCCTGAGCAAACAGCCGAGAGGGGGAGGGAAGGGCGAAGACCTCAATCTATTGGTTTTAAATTAACGAGAAAAAGTAATTGGTTCTCGTGAATTAATAGGTTTTCATAGAATGGAATAAAATAGAATCAACTTTGGATCAATGAAATTAATTTAGTATGAATGCTTTGATGTTCATGTTGTTATTGACGTGGTTATAGTATTATAATATCTGTGGTGTGGTTTAGATTGTAGTCAAAGAGATTAATATATAATAGGACTAGATGTGGCATTGGGAATATTTTCATACAAAACTTTGAAGCTCAAGCGTCATGTCAGTTAGTATGAACGCGAGCTGTCATTCGGTCGAAATTGTACTAGACTTATTCCACTTGGAATAACTTTTGGCTTCAAATTTTCCTCGCTTTGTCCCCTCTATGTCCTATTATATTTTAATCTCTTTGATTGTAGTATACATTTTAATTCTGTGCAATTCCGACAGCTGTCATTTCAGTAGTAACAACGCTTTTTGGTCTCTTTCTTTCTCTGTTTTTCTTCTATTGTTATCACTTTTGAACGTCATGGGATTACAAATCCGACTTTGTAGTTAGAATTGGCTGCCCAACAAGATAAGCGTGTTTTTAAATTCTTACAATTTCTTACACTGCTCTAGTAGATAAGATACAAGTAACTACTAGTAGTTAGTCCAGTTTTTTTATTTCAAACATTTCTATGAAATTACCAGGGGGCCAATTCCACTAAATGTCAACGGTTATAGTTGGATGAGAATAACATGTCAATGGTCAGTCGATGGTGTTATTTGCTCTGAAAAGTGCCAAACAACACCATTGACTGACCATTGAGATGTCATTGTCATCCAACTATAACCGTTGACATTTAGTGGAATTGGCCCTAGGGGCAACACAGTTACAGTGGTATTTTTTATTTTGTATAGTTCAGACTGTTTGGTTTATTAATTATTATTTTTCATTATGGGACCGAAGAGCTTGCAAACAGCTTGGTTTTAATTATGAATAGGGCTAAAAATAGTTTTCTAATATACATCAGAGCGTAGGATTATAGTTTCCAACCTTTTGGAATACAACAACCTATCGATCAATAGCTCGGCCGGTTGTAATGAGATTTCCCGCCAATATGCGACTCAGCGCGTCTGTTTTGGACGGCCGCCATATTGAATTCTGCCGCAACACGATTATCGGATTACTGCTATCTATGATGGACTCTATGGTTTCTTCATAGGTTTATTTATGTAACCAAAACACTGTCCTTGACTTAGTTGAATTAGAGGCAAAATATAATCGTCCAAATGGTTTGGGATGGGATATATTTCAGAAGTATAATTATGAGAATGGTTATTCTTGTGTGTGTAGCAAAATTTTATAGATAATTAACTTAAAAGCAACATGGAGTGATAAGTATATCTATGTAGAGTAGGTATAGAAAATAATGTAATAAAATTAAGAAAACTTTTATCCAAAATGATTGAGCATGACCATATCGTTTATAAGTTAAGTACCTAATATCTTTGTTATACTTATCTATTTAAATCTGAATTTCAATACCAAACAAGGTTTTAACAATGGGGGCTTAAATTTATTGTTATTTCTCCAAACTTATATATTTCGAAGAGACAAATTGTAATAACATTTTGATTTACAACTTAAATGTTTGTAAATTTCTAGATCTTAAAATATTTTGAAGAGACTTGTTTAAATTAACCCTTGAGCGTAGAGCTCTTTGAAAATTTGCAATTTTAATGAAAGGTTTTTAGCGAATTAGCTTAATTTAATTCAAATTTATTCCACTGGCAGCGCCACTGAGTCGTTTCTACAAAATACGTGGGTAGTAATTGAGATATGATGAACTAGAAACTAAGTAGAACTATACATTATCTTACGGCGCTTTCCTATTGGGGTAGGCAGAGACAATATACTGCCACTTGCTACGAATATGGCAGATTATCGCGCTTAATCCACAATCAAAGGACTCGTGTATGCTCTTCAGTTTCTTTATCTGGCCTTTCTTCAATACATCGCCAATCTTGTCGATGTAAGTACGTCTAAGACGTCCTCTACCCTCTCGCCCATTTACAATATCCTATATACATATATATTTATCTCGTTAAGCGCCTGCCATTTATCCGCTGAATATCACCAAACAACCCCCCGTTTCCTCTTTCAGTTATACGCATTATATCGTCTTTCAGATCGCTCTAGGATCACAGTATTCCTCACTCTATCTATCAATCGTAATAGAAATATATATATATTTTTAAATAAAATGCGGAAGTGAGTTTGTTTGTTTGTCGGTTACAATACATCATTACAATTTTATTAGTGTTTAGTAACAACCATAGTTTGTTAGTAATCTGAAAATAAAACGTTTTTTTAATACAATTATTGTACAATTTGTCTCTTTTCAGTCCCTTTAATATATACGTTTGTACCAACTACCATGTTTGTACATTCCAAACGTAATAAGCATAGACGTTTGAAGAAAAAGTTTTTGGAAAGTTGTTTTTTTAAATCTTTTTGGTAGTAGGATTGTTTATTGTCCTTGACCGTCCTCGGGCCACTGATGCTTTATTGGTATTTTGTAAAATTATAAAGGGCTCACGTTTTTTTGTACCTATTTCAAAAAAGGTTACGCCACATAGTTAATATGCTTTCTATGTTCGTAACCAATATATAAGCTTTCGAATATTTAAATAAAAAATAAAATTACTGTGCCAGCATTCTCTGGTCGAGGTCGATGACAACCGCCACATCATATTGTACTTTACGTATAGTTAAATAAAATCTGTTTTGTTACAGCCAAATGATGCAGAATTCTCCGATCAAATTATGGTCTATAAAGATATTGGCGAGGAGATGTTACAACATTCCTTCGATGGTGAGACTTAGTACTTATTTATGGCTTTAGTTTTTTAATACACGACAAGTTCAATAGAAATGCTATGTTCAATAAAAATTCTGTATAAAAAATACAATGCCACAATTATTAAATGTTCTTAAAATTATGTTTATAGAGTCAAAAATTATCATTTGTTTTTGATGTTCTCTTTCCGGGCTACTTTTCCATGATCATTTATTAAAAAAAGCCGAATCGGTCTAGCCGCTGTAAAGCATTTACTAAAGAATGAATGACATTTATTTTTTTATTTATATAGATATATACATACATATAAAGTACTATGTTTCTCCGTAGGCTACAACATATGCATATTCGCGTACGGGCAGACGGGCGCGGGCAAATCCTACACGATGATGGGCCGAGGGGAAGACGGCCAGGAAGGAATCATCCCACAGATCTGCAAGGACCTGTTTAGGCGCATCAGGCAGACCACGTCGGATGACCTCAAGTATTCGGTGAGATTTCAACAAGTTTTTGGATTGACGAAGCTCTTTTTAAGGTGGACAGCAGTCTAAAACTATATTGCATGTACCTATAAATAACATGATTTGTTGGATATATAATTTCAATATACTGCATTCATATGTGAAATAACGTTGTGTCAATTCGTCTATTACTAGTTTATTAAGTTGAAATTGTTTTAAACACATTTTTATTATTGGTGTACAACAACGAGTTGTTACTTAGTTACATGGATGACGCGATAACGATAAAAAATATAAATTAGGCCAAAAATGTAAATGAAATACCGAAGGCTTATCCGATATGGAACGGCTGTCATTGTGATGAAAAGAATAAAAACGCTACTAGTAATCCACAAAAGCAGTTATCATATTTTATGGGAACTGTCCTGCTTTATATAGGCTCACTTATCTTCATTATGACTTTCCGTACTTATCCTTTCTATTCTTTGTCACTTTTGAATGATGCATTAATATTTTTTCATTGAACAATTCGGCTCTAGAACTTAGTGAATTTATATTATTTTGATTAATGTTATCTTGAATTTATTGTAAGCATTAATAGAAGACACTTCGGTAGCCCATGTTTTTTACAAATATCTTCAGATATCTTAGAAAGGTATTTTGCAAATAAGTATTTATGTCAAATAAGTATTTTGCAGTCTAGTGCTGTAAGCTGTTTTTTTCTTTTTAAGGGACGTTTCTACCAACAAAGAATAAGGATTATTCTGTGAATAAATCACAAAGAACTATTAACATGTTTAACCGTATAGTTTTTGCTACCTACATTGGTTGAATTCGCTCTTTAGAGCCTCTATCTAGAATAAAGTCTAGATTAGAATTTGGAGCTCCATTCTAGCGTTTAGATTGTTTTTTACTAATTATGGAACATTCTTGTTGTTTAGGTGGAAGTATCCTATATGGAGATCTACTGCGAGCGCGTCCGCGACCTCCTCAATCCCAAAAACAAGGGCAACCTGCGAGTGCGTGAGCACCCAGCGCTCGGGCCCTACGTGGAGGACTTGAGCAAACTGGCTGTCACCTCCTACCAGGACATATACGATCTCATTGATGAGGGCAACAAGGCCAGGTGAATATCACAAATAATTTTCTTTAGAAATTATTAGGTGCCAGTGTTTTTTTTTATTATGTTTTACACTCAATAAGTAGATAAATATATACTCAAAGGAAAACATCATTGCCCATCTCGTATAAGGAAATAGCTGTATCTCAACAGTGGTTGTTACGATTAGAAGATGATAAGCAAGCATTTGTATATTTAGAAAAGCTTTCTAAAAGAAAATGCTGATACTTTCTTGTTAATAAAACATAATCTTATCCTTGACGGGGTAGGTAGAGGTATTCCGTTTCTGGAAATACCCACATAATATTAATAATATTAAAAGTTTTTTCTGTTTTCAATGGTTCGTACATTAAACACCTTTCTTTATAAAATAATAAATAGAGGTTAATGGAGATTTTATTCAACAGGACGGTGGCAGCTACCAACATGAACGAAACCTCTTCTCGCTCGCATGCTGTTTTCACGATATTCTTTACGCAGCAGCGGCACGACAAGACCACTGACTTGATGTCTGAAAAGGTAAGCAGATACACGGAAAAAAAAAATGGTTACCGTAACGATATTTCAGTTGTTCCCACCATATTTCTGGTACTATATGTGACAACTCTACAGATAGTGAACTCTACTATACACTTCTTGTAAAACATAATAGTATAGACAACTATGTGTATAGTATTTACAAAAATATGTATAGTACGCATAACGATTCAAATTGTAAACTGCCTTTAGTATACGTCGTACGTCCCATACGTCTACTATATGACCTTGTTGTGCCTACATTACTTTGTGGTATTTATTTACTATACTAATTTGTAGTACCATACTATGACTGTGAATTTCCTAACCAGGAATCCCTAATCCAGGTATTGCAAAGATATCCAAGAGTCGGAGAACCGTCTACTAGTGGTGTAAATCTTACGATCAATTCTGAATACAAAGCAAAAGTCGTCCGACCTTATGGCTAAACGCCGGGAACCAAACGATAGCGCGTTCTAATTCGCACCCCACGCCATCTATGAACGACGTATTCTAACTGCGTCACGCGTTACGCCCCGCTGTCTAACACACACATTGTAGCCCCGCTATCATCTCATTCGTTGAGAGAACGATGCATATTGTAAACACAACGATATTATTGCAACTATTACTTGCTTATTTGTTGGTTTAAACATTTAGATAGTAACCCTTACAATGTTGCAAGTTACTAGAAATGAATATTGCCCGTTACAAACAAATTGTCACTGTTACACAAAAAATACTTGGTGATACGAAAAAATTCGTAAGGCCAACAGAAAAATTGTTAGGGAAACTAATTTCCATTTACTACACATTCTAGTAGTATTGTAAAAATATTTTTTTTCCGTGTAGGTACACTAATTATTTGACTCTCCTATTTTATACTGGCGAGCCGCCCTCGCTTTGTTTCGGTTTATCAAAATAAAATATAATCTTCTAAACCCTGCAAGATATCGAAAGCGAACATACATACAAATTTAAGTTAAAATTAATGTATTAATCCCTAAAATTTTCAGTGAAATCCGTTGAGCCGTTACAGAGCCTATTCGAGGCAAGAGGCATTTATTTAAAAATCTCAGACTGACACACAATTTTATTATTGGTACCTATATATATGTTTGATGTACATCATTAAATTTTTTCTTCCTAACCATAACATATTTTTGTCAGGTGTCCAAAATCTCTCTAGTGGACTTGGCTGGGTCTGAACGCGCTGACTCCACGGGTGCCAAAGGCACTCGACTGAAGGAAGGTGCTAACATCAACAAGTCTCTTACAACTCTCGGAAAAGTCATCTCTGCCCTTGCTGAAATCGTAAGTAATATGACTAATATTTTTGTGACGTTGCTAGATGACCTTTGTGCTGTAGCTAGTAAGGTTGAATATTTATGGACAGATAAATGCCTGCTGGCTCAGTTGGTGACCTTGCGTTCTGAGTCGGAGGACGCGGGTTCGATTCCGGCAAGGGGCCAATATTTGTATGCATGGACAAGTCTGTTGGCTTCGTGTCTGGGTGTTTCTATTTATTTATGTATGTTTATCAGTTATGGTTGGGACTCAAAAACCGTGTGTGAATTGTGTCCCACAATTGATTATTATTATTATAAAATATAAGTATAATCTTCGAAGTATTAAAAGCGAACGTACCAAATAGTATTTCCAGTGCTAGAACTGACGACATGAAGACAGATCTTGTAAATGTTACTATGTGTTTGTAATGGTGTTGTCGTAGTTTGTAAGCTAGTATATCATCAACTTTATTTCATTTATGAAGCATTCGCTCATACATCTTTTACCTTTCCTACTGCATCTCTTTAATTTGGACTGTTTAGTCGGTGAGTAACGTCTACTTAAAAAAAATCAACTTAGCGAGCTTTAATGTAAACTATGAGCTAATAATGAAATCTTCAACTGAGTGATTATCCGCCATTTAGGGGGCTTCGTTTATGTATGGTTTTGTATTAGGGGTCGTCCATTAATCACATGAGGTTCGAAAGGGGGGGAGGGGTTCGGAAAAAATCACGAAATATCACAAGGAGGGAGGGGGGGTGTAATGAGATATCACGTGTATTTATTTTTCATTGACCGCGCGATTTCTACACGAAACAATTAGTAGCACGTGACTGTTTATTGATGCTTAATTTTCCAAAATTTTATCATTTTGTCATCGAAAATTTCAATATATTGTCGACCAAAAAATACACGTGATTTCGGTATGGGGAGGGGGGGGGGATAATTCAGGGCAATTAAGCATTTATTTACAAACCGTAACATGTCTGAAAAACGTTCTGGTTTCCTCTATTATTTAATATCTTAAAATACATTATCCTTGTTTTTCCTTTTTTGAGTGCCGCTACATCTATTCCAATACTTTGCTGTCACTTGAGATGAAATGTTACTTAACCCTTATGCTTTGATACAGCAGTAGCGCTTTTATATCTAATAAACAAAATTGGTCTAATGATACTTTATCCCAAATTAAAACGCACCTTATTGAAAGGCCGCAGTGCAAAAAACAACAAAACCTTACACAAGCGCACGAAGTGGCAGTAAAGAGACTAATTTAGTACCAACAAGTAAAAGTTTTGTTTCTTATCTTGACATAAGTTCGTAGATTATCATCAGAAATGTTGCTTGATTTTAACAATTTAAATTGAACTTTATTTACTTCTGCATATATTTAAAAATCACTTTGGGTTTCTTAAAACACACCGAAACGCGGTTCTAAGTCCTATATAGGAAAATTAAGATAAATTTAAATTGTTTCTAAATTAGTCGCTTCACTCCGTTCTTCTGCGGTGACACTAAGAACTATTACAGAAATATCTTCACGCACAAACATTGTTTAAGTACAATTAGAAAGGAAGAGCTTTATGCTACTTGTATAGCGGCTTCTCTTTCTGACATCCTCAAGCGGAGTTTCGTTGCTTAAGGATCGTTCTGTAATACGGGCTAAAGACGCTTGTTTTATGTGGCTCAAGTATGAGCCTCTATACATAAACTCGTCCTCTAGGCGTCAAAGTCGAAGAAGTCGAAGAAAGCGGACTTCATTCCGTACCGCGACTCAGTGCTGACGTGGCTGCTGAGGGAGAACCTTGGCGGGAACTCCAAGACGGCTATGATCGCGGCCATCTCGCCCGCCGACATCAACTACGACGAGACGCTCAGCACGCTCAGGTATATAGATCTTCGCTTTAGCTCAAGAATGGCGAAAATTACTAATAAGAAAAAATTCTCGCCATCGATCAAAAACAAGTAAGATGAAATTTAAACAAATATTGCTCCCATACCAAATTGAAGCAAATATAATGGATTGACGTAATTTTATGTACAGACATAATTACATTGGCTACGGTTTTAGCTTGGAATCTATGTGTTATTATATTTTATTGCGTAGCTATTCTAAATGTCAGTATAAGACACAATTTATTTTTGATTCAATTTAACCTTACCTACCTACTTTACTACCTTTGTCTGTTTATCTAGTTACATCCTAAGGCTGTAACAAAAAATCGCTTAAAGCGATACGCCCGCCTATTATACTCTTTTTGTCATTGGGGTCAGTGATACTTACCCCATATTTATTATTAAAGAGTTGTTACTTACTGACTTTATGAAACCTGTCACCCCTAGATACGCGGATCGTGCTAAACAGATCGTCTGCAAGGCTGTGGTCAACGAAGACGCGAATGCCAAGCTCATTCGAGAGCTCAAGGAGGAAATCCTCAAACTACGCGAGCTGCTCAAGGCAGAGGGCATCGATGTCGAAGAAGGTATGTACTCAAATTTTGTGTACTTAGGCGGCGGAGGTTGGTAGCCCTGAAAATTGGTGGTTTTGTTAAGATCAGAGTTGAGAGAAGTTTTTTTTTTTATACATAAATGGCTGTTAAGTGACAGTTTCACAGGCAGATAGTTCTACCGGATAATGACGTTTATTTGTCAAGTGTCAAAGTGACAGTGACAAACATTCAGTCTTTAATACTTCGGGGCATTGTAATAAAACTATATTTGTAACACTTTTAATTTATAACGGGTTTTATCGTTTGTTAAGTATAAGACAAGAATCATTTAGTCATCTGCATTATCTGTAAATGTTTGTACCTTATGAAGATTAATTATTTATCAAAAATACTTTGAGAAAAATATAAGAGAAAGAAATGTGAAATGAATAAATAAAGTACACTTCTCATACCATCCGTAAATAAATTACATAAATGATAAATTACGATATAGCTTACAAGTCATTCAGTAACAGTCGAGCCATTTAAGTAACAAAACCAAGATCTCGCCAAATTTCAGGGATGCCAACTGTTGCCAATCCATGTGAGCTCCAAGTCAGGGTGTGTAGTGGTCACGTGAGATAGATCGTCATGTGTTAGTGTCTAGTGTGTAAATAACTGTGCTAGACGGGACGGAAAACACCACCTTTTTTAAATCGTATTTTTCATGATACTAAATCAATATTTTGTTCTTTCAAACCCCAACACGAACTAGGACCAGATGGTCGGGTCTTATATGAAAAGAAAGAAGCGAGTAAGTAAAATAATACGAGGCTTCGCATCGCAACTGTACACCCCACCTGTACGCTTGGCCTCCATTTTGAAAAGGGTTGCCAGACTCAAAATTTTAAAACACTTGGGTAATTTCGGAAAAATATCTGGCAACCCGACACAAGTATTTGAGGAGAAAGTAAAGTTGCACCCTTGTCCAGAGCTTGTGGCGTTGTAGGATCTATAGTCTTTCTTCACTTTGCAAAATAAATTATATATGAAATGGGAGCGAGTCGTATGCGTATACTAAATATTTATATCAGCGCTTATGTTATTATTATATTGGTGTTCGTTTCGGTCACTTTGTGGCAATGAATGGGTAATAATATGTATATCAACTTCCGTATTTATCGTAATATGTGATTTTTAATATTCTAATCAACTGAGCATTTTTATTTTACATAAATGTACAGAGCTACTTTGATTTAGATAACTTCAATGTTTTTATTTTGTATAAAAGAACTATAATCTATATTGTAAAAAAATCGGGTACACGTAGTATCACATTACTAGATTATGTCACTTATTCTCTTAGTCTACAAACACAATATATAAATTGTGTTTCATTAAATACAATACAAAAAATGTATACAAAATGCTCAGTTACAATATAAAAAAAAACTTCCCGTTCGCGGCCATTTTAGGTGCATTCGAGAAAAATCTATGGATTGACAATTGGCATGAAAAAGAAGCTACATATTTATTTATTTAATATAAAATGACAAAGAAAAAAAAAACAAAATTTCGCAATAAATGAACACTTTCTGCTTGACGGTCGCGGACGGATATAAAATATTTATTCAATATGGGTTGGTATGGCAGACAAGCTTGATAGCTTTGCCTTTGCATGTTTTCCTCGTATATTTGTGTCAGTTTAGAAGTTTATTTATGAAAATTTACACTTTAAAATATTGATGTGGTTTCCTGTGACTCTTAGAATAAACCTTGTCATTTTGCACTATGGCAAAGACATAGACAAGATTGTCTTTGTCGGCTTACAGGTTAAGAATTATGGTCGGGGTGGAAGTCTATGGTTGGTTATTTTTTAAATGGGATGTGCAACAGTTAAAAGAATATGATAGTGGAAACTACACTTAATAGGCAAAATGGGAAGAATAACACAATAATACAACACATTGTCAATATCTTAGATAAACCTTGTCATTTTAACTGAACTAAAAATAAGACTAATTCTGAGATTTAAACCCAAAACACAATAAAGTTTTTGTTATTTAAATTATTGATCTCTACATTGGAGAAATCAGCCTTATCCATACATGTTGCAACTAAAACATTTAAATGTATAACTATCTCTGTCAGTCGTTATAATAAACAAACATAATAAAACAGCAGAAGAAAACGCGTCGCCGATCCGCAAGAAGAGCGAGGCGGAGGCGATGTCGCCGAAGCTGTCGCGCGCCGCCACCACCATCGCCGAGGAGGCCGTGGACCAGCTGCAGGCCTCCGAGAAGCTCATTGCAGGTATGGTACAGTGTTAGGACCTTAGGAACACTATGTACACTGAAGTAATTACAGCATATTTCGCAGGAAGGCCTCATAAATTCCAAATTTCTTAAATACCTGAATAAACACTCGAATACCGAATGTGTAGTAATAATAGTAGTGTTTATTTATGTTAAGTCTAAGGGAAGGAAACAGTTCTTCAAGAGTTGATAGGACCTGATTCATATAATAGGTAGATAAAGCGGTTTCATTTTGGAATCATCAGCTATATCCCTTCCCTATAAATACCTTTTTTAGAAGTCAATAACATAGCACCGCCAGCCCACAATTAAGTATGCATCGATACCTATTTCAACATTTACAATTATTCACAAATTAAATAAAAATATCCTTTAATTTCTATGCTCATCCATATTTCACACAAGTCAAATTGTTTTGGCGTACATTACAGTACTGATGGATGGATGATATATGGATCTTAATATTTAATATATGCGAACATAGAGATCCTAAAAGGCTGTACCAATAAGTTTTTCTAAACCTACGTACATATTTATCACTGGCTCGACGGTAAAGGAAAACATCGTGAGGTAACCCGCAGGTCTCAGAATTAATTCTGAGACATGTGTGAAAGACCCGGTCCGGCGATGGGATCACCACCTAAAGAATAAAACAATATCTCGTGAAAAGTGGGTATATCCGAAATAGAATACCTCTGCCTTCCCCCTCAGCGATAAAAGGCTTGAGACTATTAATTAATTTGAATTAATTTTATTTAAAGAACAGATATTTAGCCGACACACTTTTTTTTTATTAAAAACAAATATTGGAATTAAAACTCTCAAATCATAATCACAATCTCCACAAACAGAACTAAACGAAACATGGGAGGAGAAGCTGAAACGCACCGAGCAGATCCGCGTGCAGCGCGAAGCTGTGTTCGCGGAGATGGGCGTGGCCGTCAAGGAAGGCATCACAGTGGGCGTGTACTCGCCCAAGAAGACGCCGCATCTCGTCAACTTAAACGAAGACCCCAACTTGTCCGAGTGCCTCATCTATTACATCAAGGACGGTAATATAAAATAACATTGGGTTCCATTCTGCTTTACAGCGACTAAACTTGTTTTAGTTTACTCCTGTCATTTTATTTCTCCTACAAAAGATTTATTATAAGCCAAAGACTTTTGTCGATAAAGTTTCTGTTTTTTTTACCACCCTCTTCGGATACAGTTTATTTTGTATGTAAATGGCTGCTGGTTTTTTTAAAAATAAAATGTATCATATTTATCAGAGCTTAGAAAAAAGTTTGCAAATTAATCTGAGGGGTCGTCTTTCTTGTTTATGCACTGATTATCGTATTTGACCAATATTCAACAAGTCACTCTTGACCAATGGATAGTGCAAAAATATGGCATACGTACACTGGATATTGTTTTTTTTTAATCTTTTTTTAAATTATTTTTACTTGGCTTAATAGCATAAGGAGTTTACCTATAATTGTTTGTCATACTTAGACAAATTATATTGTATTGTATTTTTCTTTATATAAAATGTAACAGTGTGAACAAATCTTGGTAAACCTAATAAATAAAATAAAATGTTCAACAAACACTGACCTGTTAAACTCAACTCTACTGACACAGGCGTGACCCGCCTCGGGACGGCCGAAGCCAACGTGCCGCAAGACATCCAGCTGTCCGGCTCCCACATCCTGAGCGAGCACTGCATCTTCGAGAACACGGACGGCGTCATTTGCCTCATCCCGCACTGCAATGCGCTCGTCTACGTCAACGGACGGGAGGTTAGAAGAATTGTGTTCAAACTTGAATAAAAAAAAAAGAAAAATATATTTATTGCCACAATAAACTGAAAACATTTCTCGGCACCTTGATAACTTGGCAAAGGGGGAATAATCAGCTGTCCTAGCAAGCTATAATACTTGGCTCAGTAGAGCTGGGCTAAATTGTTTAGTAATATTGGTAATCTATACTATGTAGACCCGAACGTCCCAGAATTAGTTCTGAGGCATGTGTAACAGACCCGCTGGCGTATTCACGGAGATTCGATACTCGAAATTCGACTCGGAATCGGAAAATCTGTCGAAAGGTTTCGAGGTGAACTATAACACAGATGTCATATTTGACATAAGGATGCGACAGATTTTCCGATATCGAGTATCGAATCTCCGTGGATACGCCCGCCGGTCCGGTGATGGGCTCACCACTTATCACGATAAGGGGTCCGAAGATTTTACTAGTGAAATGTGGGTGTTTCTTGAAATAGAATACCTTTGCCTACCCCCTCGGGGATAAAAGGCGTGACTTTTTTATCTAGATCATAGTTGATCTATATTCTAAACGCACAGCCGAAACTACTGAAGTTAAAGACTTAACATTTAAACACTAGATTCCTTTTATGACCTAGGCTTCGGATGAGAAATTCGCACGGGAACTGGAAACAACGAGACGTATGAGTCGTACGAATGTACGAATCGGGGATTTGAAACTCGGAGTGAATATTGCTTGAGTACCTTAGGGGTTAGTTTTTCTGATATAGTCTCGCTATACACTTATCATATAATAAGTAAAAAACTGATTTGAATATACGCATCCGACATAACCGTAGCAGCAAGTTAACAGCGAATGTTGCGCATACGCAGGTGACGGAGCCGATCATCCTGAAGACGGGTTCCCGCGTGATCCTCGGCAAGAACCACGTGTTCCGCTTCACGCACCCCGGACAGCCCAGAGAGGAGCGCGTCTCCAACAAAGAGCTCAATGACGCCCCTGCCGCCGCTTCAGATGGTGAGTTTAGAGAGTATATTGTCTCAAATGAGGAAACTGTGGGTTGTTACGGGTTGATGAACTCTTCTATTACTAGTCTGTTTGTCTGTCCTACATTTATAGGACTGACTATCGAACCTTAACAGGTACCCGGTTGAAATTTTGCAGATAATAATATATAATATAATCTCACGCCTTTTCATCCCCGAGGGGGTAGGCAGAGGTATTCCATTACTGGATATACCCACATTTCACGAGATACATTGGACCCCTAAGCGTGCTAGGTGGTGAACCCATCGCCGGACCGGGTCTGTGTACACATGTCTCAGAATTAATTCTGAGACCTGTGGGTTTCCTCACGATGTTTTCCTTCACCGTCGAGCTAGTGATAAATATGTACGTAAGTTTTTGAAAAACTCATTGGTACATGCCAGGATTTGAACCCGAGCCTCACTGATTTTCGGCCGGCTCTTTAACCGTCCAGGCTATCACTGCTTGTCGTTGCTTGTTGCTTTTGCAGATAATGTCTGTTATTGTGGTAGAAGACTAAGTACGAAGGTACTTATAAATAAAAATATATCCATACATACAGCATGTATCGAAAATCTATTGCGAATATTTAAAAAGGTCTAAAAACAAATCTAAAATTTATTTCCTTTCAGACGTGTTTTGAGATAATCGATAATGTACGCTTAATTTATATTATGAGTCAGTATAAAAGTGCAGCAATTTAGTACAAAATAGATGACGTCATGATAGTGTAGTTAAATTCTGTACATTTTCCATACCAAATTTTCAGTTTCGATAGATGATAAAAAGTAACTGATTTGACCAGGCAGTCGCAGTAGGGCAATCTTATCGCCTAAGACCTTTGAGTATTAAACCAACCGGAGACGCCACTGGGAGGCGTTCCCCTCTGCCAAAAAAAAGTGTCGGTCAACGATCATACCTGTTAAATAAAACTAGTTTTTTTGAGTTCACGGAGTGCTCGTATTGGTGAATGTATTTATGTGCATTGAGCTAGTGTTTAATTGTTTTGTCAAAAAATGCGTTTGTTTTAACATTATTTGTGTGCGTTTCCTCGTCCCCCCCGCGGAAATTGGCAGACTTTTTTGCAAAGAAACTAGTGCGCGTGACGTCTCCTGTTGGTTTAATACTCAAAGCCTAAGACGTTTAAAGAAAAAGTTTCTCTCCTAAGAATGATTTTCTTCCAACCTCTTTGCTTATCGCCGTCACATACTGTCGTTTTCCTAATTTGATTTCCGAAATCGTGTTTCGATTCGGGTCTTCCGAACGAAATAATTCTATACTAATTTTTTAATTTTAATTTGTATAATAATAATAATAAATACTTTATTATTATTATTATACAAAATCATCATAAAATCATACACAAAAGCACACCCTCATTTGTTTTATCACACATTCGTTCAGGATAACGACTGTATCTGACTTGCTTTAGGGGCCTATGTTAACTAGCGACCGTAAGCCGGACGCATAATGACGAAAGCATCTCGATCTCACAGCAGGTAGCGATGGGGAGAACGTGGACTGGGACTTCGCCCAGTGCGAGCTGCTGGAGAAGCAGGGCATTGACCTCAAAGCGGAGATGCAGAAGCGGCTGATGGCCCTCGAGGAGCAGTTCCGCAGAGAGAAGGAACACGCCGACCAGCAGTTCGAGGAGCAGAGGAAGGTGAGCAGGGGGACATACGAATTTAAGTCGTAAGAAGACGCGTCTGAAGTGCTATCAGCTTATCATCTACACTATACATATAGTAGTAGGGCTTCGCATACGATTTAAAATAAAAAAATAGCGACCCGTCCCGGCTTTGCACGGGTGCAATGCTGATACTAAAACCTCCCTCTTGAATCACTCTATCTATTAAAAAAAAAGCATCAAAATCTGTTGCGTAGTTTTAAAGACTTAAGCATACATAGGGATATAGGGACAGAGAAAGCGACTTTCTTTTATACCATGTAGTGATACCATAAGAATATATATTGAAAACTCATGTTAAACAAGTACTATGCAAAATAACGTATTAAAAACTAAATGAGTGATGCTTGGAACACATTTCCTACAGCACATAGCAATGCAACAGCGAAAAATGACCAAAATGAACCCAATTTAGTATTATGAATACGCTCCAAAACTATTGAACCGATAAGATATTTCACCTATGAAATCTAAATCAAGATGTTTTTATTCAATGAAGGGGCTTATAAGTCCACTTATTGAAAGTCATTGCAACTCCACCACTTCTGCATGTATAGCTGAGAAGCGGGGCAAGCAACACCTCAACAACAATGGAAAGCTTGGCAGTAAAATGGGATATAATTTTTCCTCAGGAACGGGACTTATTCGGGAGAAACGCAGGGAGCCAACTAGGCTATTTATAATTGAATACGGAATCATCTTTATTTGACAAGCCTGTCTTCAACAGTGGACTGTTATACCTTTAAGGGAGCTTATTTTTGCTTGATACAGAACTATGAGGCTCGTATCGACGCGCTTCAGCGTCAGGTGGAGGAGCAGAGCGTGACCATGTCCATGTACTCGTCTTACACACCAGAAGACTTCCACAACGATGAAGACATATTCGGTGAGCAATATACTGAAATTTTTATTATGTTACTCATTTTTTATAGAAGTAATCAGTCCGTAAAATGATCCTCAACCAGTATAGAGTCTTGTTGGTAAAGATTACAGTTCTCGTCAGTAAAAGTTACCATAATTTACTTAAAAAATTAAACTATTACAAATATCTTAACAAATTAAGTGCACCAATGTTATATACTAAACTAGCTATTTTCCGCAACGTCTTATAGAATGTTGTGTTTTTCCGAAATGATTACTATGCCCTTCTCAAGATTTAAACTATCATCGTCCCACTTTTCATTAATATCGATTCACCGGCGAATCCGTGAAAAGTTAACAGAGAGCTTGTAAATCAGAAAAACCCATAGGCTACTTTTTATCCCAGCGACGCGACGCGACGCGAGCGCAGTTAAAAGCTAGTCCAAAATATTTTGTGTCTTAGAGCAATGCACTTAATTTGTGAAGACGTTTTAACCCTAGCTTAAGCGTACGCATGTTGGTCTGTTCACATAGTGACGATAATATTTTGGGTTCGGTTTAGTGAATCCCCTGTTTGAGACAGAGTGTTGGTCGGCGCGCGAGGTGGGCCTGGCCGCGTGGGCGTTCCGCAAATGGAAGTACCATCAGTTCACCTCGCTGAGGGACGACCTCTGGGGGAACGCCATCTTCCTCAAGGTGCGTAAATTGTTACATTAAAAAACAAGCTGGATGCTCTAACAGCTTATTAAATTAAATTTAAAAGACAAATTTTCAGATCAAAGTTTACATAGAACAAGTTTACACTTTTTATCTACTTATGTATATTTTAAGTATTGTGGCCTGAATAATTATTGGCATTGCAGTAATCCAGAATAATGTTACATACCTTATTGAGGTCAAGAGCATGGCCATGATAATGTATTTGCCATAGTATTTGCTCATAATATTATAATGGAAAAATTGAGATATTTGTTATCTTTAATTTTTATTTTCCCCGCCCCGGCTTCGCACGGGTGCAATGCTAACACTAAAACCTTCTTCTTGAATCACTCTATCCATTAAAAAAAAACCGCACCAAAATCCGTTGCGTAGTTTTAAAGATAAAAAAGGACATAGGGATATAGGGACAGAGAAAGCGACTTTGTTTTATACTATGTAGTGATTTAATTTATATTTAATTTTACTCGTACATTGCAATAAAATTATGCAAAATCAGAGATGTATCACAATCCTATCCTCTAGAAAATGAAGCTAATAAAAAGCTTGAATAACATCAATTCAACAAGAAAATAATCTGACAGGAAGCGAACGCAATATCAGTGGAACTCCGCAAGAAAGTGCAGTTCCAGTTCACTCTGTTGACCGACACCCCATACTCGCCTCTGCCTGGGGAACTGGCGCCGAGGGACGACGCGGACGACGAGTACCGCCCCAGCGCGCCCACTGTCGTCGCCGTCGAGGTCACCGACACCAAGAACGGGGCCACGCACTACTGGACCCTCGAGAAACTACGGTGAGTACTTAACTTGAGATTAGTATACATTAGTGTACTTACATATATGGATTGGTATGATATAAAGATTTGTAGTGGAGGCATAATCCAGAAAAGCCACTTTTTCATGAGTTATTCGAACATAGCCCGATCCCCGGATTGGTTCCCGCCGTCGGGTCTTGTGTACGAGTAGTGGCCGAGTATAGCTTAAGGCTAAGGCACAGTTACACTTTGGAAATGAGTTTTAAGTCCATCTATAATGTATTGAAAATAATGACGTTTCAAGCCGTGTACTTTGTTTTTAAAGACATCTGTTCTAAAAATTATTTTACTAATACATAGTCACAAAAAATTACTAAACTATATACTTTGGCAAATATTGTGGTAAACGAAACATTTCCGTATCGTTACGATCCAGTCTTTCTACTTAAGTCAGATCCATAAGGCAATAGATTTCGTGTGGCATATTATAATGCATGCTCTTAATTAAATGCAGTGGTTGTGGAATAGTTAAAAATAGATCCAATTAACGAGAAAATCTTTTAATAAAATAATATAAAATAGTTTATGTTTCTTAGTTTATGTGAAATAAGATATTTTATTATATTGTGTATAAAATAAGTTAATATTCGTAACATATAGGTGATTGATAAGTTTAAGCTTAAATAAGCTTCAGGTTACAAAAAAAAGTTTCATAATTTATTTATTATATTGGTTCTTAGCAATATAAAAGTACCTCTACCTAATATAAATATTTATTTTACCATTTTGTCCCATTCATAATAATTATGATTTCTTTCGGTTTTTGTTGCATTTAGTTGTCTGCATTATATTTCAGTCAATATATGTTTATTCCTTATTTTATTCGAAAGGTTATGAAACAAAAACGATAATTTTGCTGGTGCCGTGTCGAAAAAACCTACTTAGTAATATAATTTTAAATATATAAAAGCATTAATACATCGGTCCACTGTATCATATGTAAATTATTGTTATATATTGAAGGGGTAAGTATATTTTCCTATCCTAGGTCTAAACTAATTGTCTAGATGGCGATGTTGGATCCTATAAATAGCGCTTGTTTTAGTTGCCGCTTTTAATTTTATTTTCTCATTACATCATGCTACCTTTTTACAACTATATGTATATTATCGATAAAGATTCATCCCAAATCAAAAAGGTAATTCATTATAGATGGTAAGAACATTCAAGATAAGTTAAGGAATGATGACAATTTAGCAAAGAATGTTTCTGCGCGGGCATTGACCATAACAGGGTACATTGGCATGGCTAAAACATGAAAATACATTCGCTGCTATCGCTACATCAAAGCCATAGGGTCCACTCCGGCGCAGGCAGAACTTGAATGTTCTAATCGGAGCACGCAAGGCACGGGGGGCCTACATGCGGTGTGTTGTCCGTAGCCATCGGCTGGAGCTAATGCGTCAGATTTACAACATGAACGAGAGCGCGTGCGGGGAGGACGAGGAGGAGCCCCCCCCGCTGGTGCTGGGCCCCACGCCGGCGCAGGCGCAGGGGCAGGACATACTGCAGACGCTGTCGGCGTGTGCGCAGCAGACGCGCCTCTCGCTAGCCAACCTGCTGCCCTCGAGGTTTGTCCCAAGCTCAGGGAGAAACAAAGCAGCGCCATTGGCCGTTCATTCCTCCAACTATTGGTCCTTCGAGCCGGATGGGTCACGGGTCGGCGACTCGCGCCTGTTACTGTATACTGTATAAGGTCGCTTAACCAAGCTGGCGCGTTTGCAGTACCAGCACAGATGAAATTTTCATATAGACTTAGTTATACAATCTGTGTTAGTTGGGAGTTTCATAATGTAGAAATTGTGCGCTCATTCACATACTACACATCCGCAATGTGTGCATTGTACGTGCCAGCTTTAGTTAACCGATCTGTATCCGATACCGTCTTTGTGTATACGTCAGGTATATAAATATGGTTATTCCAAAATACTGTGACCGCAGATCATGTCGATCGAATTCGTTTTGTTTCTACCCTCATGAAAAGGTAACCGATACAGCGAGCTTTAGTCGTTAAGCCCTCGCTTACATAAGCCCGCTTACAAATCATCTCTTAAGCCCATCCACACATATTATGAGTCTAAATTGTACGCACGATTGCAAAATTTATCGCAACAACCTTTATTTATATATTTATGAAGCTGAATAACTTTGAAATCGTGCCATGATACCAAATGTAATGCCTTGTACCTACATCATTGCACATCATCATTGTGCTTAAGCATAAGTATCGTATTTAGATATAAGAGTTCCTGTAAAAAAAACAATTGATTGTAAAAATATATCATATACAATTTGTTTCGGTACATGCTTATATTTATACATGTGGTTTGTTTTCTGTGGTGCGTGCACTATATTTAAAGAGTTTATACATAAACTGACAATGAAGTGATATGCTCAACGTGTGCTATAGTGCCTTTGTAATGTGGAAATCGAAGAGGTTGGAAGAAATTTCTTAGAGAAACCATTTCTTCAAACGTCTTTGGTGAAAGTATTTAAAAATGTAAAACCTTTTGCACCTAGTTTTAGTTTAGATGTGAATTGATTTTATATATTTTACTTTTTATACAAAGTGGGGATGACATATAGAAACAGTTTAATCATAAATATAAAATCCGGGTGATTTACCAAGTTTGAAAAAGTTACGTACAAATTTATCAATAATTCAAAGGTAGAAGAACCCGTCCCTTAGAACCCAGAATTGATTCTGAGGCATGTGAGAAGGGATCACAACCGTGACGTTTAGGGGTCCAAAACGATACTGGTTAAAATGTATGTCCAGGTATGTCCAGCAATCGAATACCTCTACTAAAGGATGCGGCTTTAGTATTTTTTTTATTTTAGCAATTTCATAAGCGGTGTCATAGTAGCTTTCATGATGATCGTAGTCCACTTTAATGAGAATATTTATAACGTAAATGTATACCCACTTTGTATATTTGCTTGCAATGAGCTATCCAATGCTTTCAATGTAAGTTTGTATAGTTGTGAGCATGATTGTGAAAGCACCTTATAGAATGTATTAATTGTAACTTATGCGTATTATCAACGTCATAAAGTGTGATCTTTATAAAATTTTTGCAATTATAGGTCATCTGTAAATATCTCCAAACCCAGTTTTCCGAAGTTTAATATCCAATCGTATGTTTTTCCAGAAATACTGAATGATCTGCAACGATTTCATTTCGGGCCCGTATTACAACTCCATTTGAGCACATTTCAAAGGGGACAGCTTTATACGATTCATATAGCGGCATCTCTTTCGGAATGTCCAAGCGGTGTTTCGCTCTTATGGGGTTATTACACCTTTCTAAATTTTGGGGACTGAATCATGCGATTACAGCTTCCTAAATCCAGACACTGAATCAGTGACTGAATTCAGGAAGGTGTAATATCATTATGTCACTTAGGATCCTAGATTCAGATACTAATATGGTTGCTGAATTCAGAAGCCTAACTAGCTTTCTAAATTCAGTCACTGAGTTTAAAGTGTAATATCCTAAAAGGGCTATCCTAAAGCGTCCTAAAAGCTCTCCATTGACGTCACGAGTTTCTCACACCGCCCCCTTCCCTCAGGCAAAGGCTGGAGCTGATGCGCGAGATGTACCACAACGAGGCAGAACTGTCGCCCACCTCGCCTGACCACAACATCGAGTCGGTCACCGGCGGCGACCCCTTCTACGACCGGTTCCCATGGTTCCGCATGGTTGGACGGTGAGTCGATATGTCGCTGTAAGCATTAACTGTACCGATCTTCCGTGTTGCTCACACCTTCGGTGCCAACTATAGTCTATTTCAGGTAGCATGGTCATGTAATTTTTTTTTCTGTATGTAATAATAATTTTGAGTAATAAAAATATTTTATTAAAAAACAATTCATATTTTATTATTTTATAATTGCAAAACTACAATATTTTTTATTAGTTAACAGTAGTATTAGTAGCATGGAAAAATGTGAACCGTCACCGAACCCATGAAATAGACTATAGTCGTACATTACCCAATGTAGGAAGTACAATAGTACCTGGAAGGTCGGCATGCACAAAGCATGCGTTTCGTAGCCTACAATAAAATAAAATAAAACGATTTTTGACTGTAGGGAGGTGGCACTTGTCTCTCATATTAAAAAAAGATTGCCTTAATTTTCACCCTTCGTTTATATTGATCGTCTTAGCGGGATTTTATGGCATCCATGGGACATGGAGTGATCCGAAGATCACGTAGTGTCTATACGAAAGAGATACAATTTCGCACACTCTGCCATACAAGTTTTTAACGATATTCATATGTTCACAGTGCGTTCGTGTACTTGTCCAACCTCCTGTACCCGGTTCCCCTCATTCACAAAGTGGCGATTGTGAACGAGAAAGGAGACGTGAAAGGCTACCTCCGTGTGGCCGTGCAGGCGGTCATCGACGCTGAGAAAAGTGAGTATTACATTCATTTAAAACCGGCCAAGTTTAGCTTAGTAGATACGCACCACCTTACAATAATTTTAAAAACATGTTTCTCGTATAATGCTTTGTATTGGAAGAATATACAAAAATATTTATCTTTTCTTGCAAAGCATGTGGTATAAAACTCTTTTCAATGTTTTTAATTTACCGAGCTATCTTATCTGGTTTAGGAAATACATTCATTTTTATAAGTGCATAGTGTAAGCAGTATAAGTCTCTTGAGCTGGATCGGAAAACAGGGGTAGCCCTACTTAGGATAAACCACAAAAACTCTTTAGCGTTTTACGAATTAATCTTTGATTTCATTACTCTTTTTTCTATTTCGACTAGCCTGTTGGCACAGTTGGTAGTGACCCTGGCTTCTGAGTCGCGGGTTCGATCCCCGCTCGTATCCAACATTTTGTGTGCATGAACATGTCTGTTGGCTTCGTGTCTGGTCGTTTAATATTTATTTAAGTATGTTTATCAGTTGTTTAATACCCATAGTACAGTCAACAAAGTTGTTAGGGTTACATGGCCAGAAACTAAGATTCAGTTTTCTCTTAAAACCTTAAATGTATTTTATAGTTTTTTTTGGTAAATTATAGGGTTCAAAGATACCTTTTGAAATAAATATTAATTATTATGATTTATTTATGACTACCCCAGAAAAAATTGTTCTTAGTTACTGGCTATGTAACCCTAACAACTTTGTTGACTGTACAGGCCCTGCCTAGTTTGGGACTGAATAGCCGTGTGTGAATTGTGTCCCACAATTTAATATTATTATTGGTGTACTAATACTTAATTATTTATCTATGTAATTGTTTGTCGTGCAGACAACGCAGAGTTCGCGGCGGGCGTGAAGCAGTCCGCGAAGATATCGTTCGACGACGACGTGGCGCCGAGTCGGTCGCGGCTGAAGGCGCTCTCGGCCGTCGAGAAAAACAACGCCGTCAACGCCATCACGCTCGAGGAGCGGCTCGCGGACATGCCCGACTCGAATATCAAGATCGAAGGTAAGTCGCCTCATCGGTGTCCTTTTATTAGACTACTAGCGACCCGCCCCGGCTTCGCACGGGTGCAATGCTTATAAGAATTTTCTTTGCTATAAACCTCACGGAGCCCGAGACCTTTCCAACGAATGCAAAACCGTGGAAATCGGTTCGTGCGTTCTGGAGTTATATCGTCAGGAAGGAAAACCCGACTTATTTTTATATAGTAGACTAGCGACCCGCCCCGGCTTCGCACGGGTGCAATGCTGAATTTTCTTTGCTATAAACCATCCCTGGACCTACTTGAACCCACACAAAAAGTTTCATCAAAATCGGTCCGGCCGTTCTCGAGTTAAATCGTCAGGAAGGAAAACCCGACTTATTTTTATATAGTAGATTGGCGTTTGTAAGTGTATTTTCTATAGCGATAGAAAATAAATGATTTTGAGTATTTTGACATTTTCTTTGACATCATCATTAACCCTAACACTGCTTGGCAATTACTGTTTTATATAGAGGAAAGTTTTTTTTGTATGTTTGTTTGTGATGAATAGGACCTAATGTATTGTATATGTAGGGTATTTGACTGTATCGTCATTAAGTTTGTGGTTTCACTCCTCTGAAACGGGTCGACCTATTTTAATGATTTTTTTTTGTGTATGGGAGGTTAGTATGAGAATAGGTCGTAGAGTATTTTTCACCCTCCTAACTCCACCCCACATTTACATAGCATAACAACGTGTGCCGGGTCAGCTAGTCTACACTAATCTACAATTATAAAGAGGAGAGATTTGTATTTTTTGTATTCTGTCTGTAACGAATCAACTCGAAAACTACTAAATCGATTTTCAAAATTCTTTCACTAATGGAAAGCTACATTATCACGAAGTAATGGACCATTTACACGAAGCCATTCCACAGAGCCAATCCAATAATGGCGTCGTGTAAATAGAGACAGTCCACTGCCTTGGACTGTCCTCAAGCCTTTGATGGAGGCAGTTTGGATTGGCTCAGTGGATTGTCTCGGCCATTGGCCTAGTGTAAATGGCCATAATATAGGCTATATTTTATTTCTACGGAAACCGTGCGGAACAGCTGGTAACCTATAAAGTGCGTGTTCAGAGATGGCAGTGGGCGAGTGCGACGCGGACAGCGGCCGCGGGGACAGCTCGCTGGCCTCTGAGCTGAAGGAGGAGGAGCTGCCCGAGCACCTGACCCTCGGCAAGGAGTTCACCTTCCGCGTCACCGTGCTGCAGGCGCACAGCGTCGCCACAGACTACGCAGACGTGTTCTGCCAGTTCAAGTTAGTATAGGATTTCAGTTCGGCTTGATAGGGACTGGCCTCGAATCCTATTGCTTTAAACGAGCAATTCGAGTATGTATTTATTTATGTATGTATATACAAGCAGCACCCCGAGGTTGCACCTGCGTAGTTCCCATTCCCGTGGGAATACGGGGATAAAGTATAGCCTATGTGTTATTCTGAAAGTTATATAACTATAAAATTTCGTCAAAATCCGTCCAGCAGTTGAAAGAGGAACAAACATCCATACAGATACATACAAACTTCGCGTTTATAATATTAGTAGTATATTCCGGATATCTCGGAAACGACTCTAATGATTTTGATGAAATTTTAGTAATAGGAAGGCACTTGAAATTGTCACGGTGTGTGTAATAACAAAAAATAATAAAACTTGAAGGAGTTTCCCATTAAAAACGTTTTTTTATTGGAGACTTCTTGTGCTAGTCCAACTCGCACTTGTTTCTTTTCAACACCAGACATTTGCCACTTTTAATTAGATTGACCAAACAATTTGGGGGCATATTTTTCTGATTGAATAATTCATTCCGTGTATATATTGATGTACTGTAATTTACTCACAATACAGTCCGTTCCAAGAGTGTACAGTCAAGAGCAAGTCAAGCTTGACACTACCAGTTTAAGCTGAGCTCTAGAATAGATAGAATACAGGGCCGGGTCAAAGTCCAAATTGTCAAGCTTAGCGTGCTCTAGACTGTACGTGTATATCGCGATATTGTAATATAAATTAGGTATTTTGTTACAGCTTCCTTCACCGAAATGAAGATGCATTCTCGACAGAACCCGTCAAAAACACAGGAAAGAACACTCCTCTTGGTTTCTACCACGTGCAGAATGTAAGACGAACTTTCATCCAATCCTTCTGCTTGTAAACTATTCTTTATTACAATACTAATAAATGTCATATTTTTTTGCAGATCACAGTGCCCGTAACGAAATCATTCGTGGAATACATAAAGACACAACCGATCGTTTTCGAAGTCTTCGGACATTATCAACAACACCCACTTCACAAGGTAATAAATTTAAAAATATCAGATACTTAGACTAAAGTTTAAGATCTAGCAATAAAAAAATATGATCCAAAAGTCTATTGTCCGACATTTTAAATATGAAATGTTGCTTTTCGAGTTGCAAGCACAGACATTGACAGGGTTGTATCTTCTTAGGAGACAGCTCTATTTACTTGGCTATCATGTATGTAAACTCTGCCTATAGGCAGTAGTTTGAGTAGGCAGGACTACAGTGGACTACAGTATATACTGCAGTCCTGCCTACTCAAATAAGTAACTTTTTATGACCTGTCAAACCGAAAATTTACTATGGAAATGTATTGAAATAACAAGCTATGTCGTCATTTTTAGTACTAAATTGCTTCACTTTTTTTGTTTTATTAATTAAAAAAAATTTGCTATAATTGTAAAGTGAAAATCGAAATGCATGTTTAGAAGTGTTGTGGGATTATCTTTTTAATGAATGACTAATTTCAATTTAATTTCGATACTGTAATTGCCAATACAGCTTAGATCTAAATTGAAAAAAAAAAAAACTGCACCGACCCCAAATAATGGGAAAAAGGGCAAGCAAATAATGAAATGACTGTAATTGACGGTATCGAAATTAAATTGAAATTGTAATACAAATCGAGGAGCCATCGATATAAGAGCCGAAACACATAACCGCATTGCGGCACCGCAACGCCAAAGTCTTCGGTGCTACTCAATACAGAAAAGAATCGGTTGTCTGTAAAGTCGGTGTACTGACGATAGTTGAACGTGACAACGTCATAAGAAAATATATGTCAAAGATACGACACGACCCGACACTAAACGAAAAATACTGATGGAATGGATTGTGCCTCTTTGTGCCTTGTTGCGCGTTCTCGCTTGCACTGTAACGCCGCATACGTCACACTTTTTCGTGCATGCAGCCGGCTCCATCGAATTATAAGACGTTATCACGTCAAAAAAAGATATATTGAGTAGCACCGCCGATTTTGGCGTTGCGGTGCCGCAACGCGGTTATGTGTTTCGGCCCTAAACGCAAGCTCACGCTGCACCCCCGTCCCTACTCGTTAGCGTCTCCCGCACCCCGCGCTTGCCCCGCAGGACGCGAAGCAGGACGGGCCGGTGGGCGGGCGCGTGCCCCCTCGCCGCATGCTGCCTCCCTCCATCCCCATCTCGGCGCCCGTGAGGAGCCCCAAGTGGGGGGCGGCCTCGGTGGCGCCCCCCTGCTGCTCCTCGCATCTGCACTCCAAGCACGACCTGCTCGTATGGTTCGAGATCTGCGAGCTAGCGCCCAGCGGGGAGTACGTGCCGGCGGTCAGTATGACTTTATGTACCTCCAATTTAGTTATTTTATACTAGCGGTTCTGAGCGTTTTAACCAGCGTAGTTCCCGTTCCCGTGGGAATACGGGAATAAAATATAGGCTATGTCACTCAGGCATATTCTATAATTCCAATGGCGAAAGATTTTTTGATCGTTTCAGTAGTTTGTGAGTATATTCATAACAAACATACAAAAATACAAATCTTTCCTCTTTATAATATTAGTATAGATTAAGGTTCAATTTTGGGTGGATTTTACCGATGTAATGCTTCGCAATCACTAACAATTTAAAAATAAAATCAATGTTATGGGGGTAACAAGTACAATACATTCCAAGGCATCTTATAGAATTGTCAGTAGTTACACAAAAAAACAATGGAAATTACATACTACATGTATGATATACATTGATTTTGATGACATACAGATGTGTTAATGTTTTGTAGCTGTAAACTTGTTTAAATAAATTAATAAAGGTTATTTTACGTTATAAGTGTTATAACTTATATGTAAAGTAAAACCAATTCTGAAATAAAAAAATATGACGGAGCCGAGATTTTCCTATAAATAACATACAGGACCATAGATTTAGTATACTAACGTTAAAGATTGGCAATAGAGCCAGTACGGCGAGACCAAAAAATTGACACTTCTGTGCGTGTAACGTGGATGTGTGCAAGACAAATAATGCTCTCCCTAAACTTGTAGCTCTCGATAACAAATGGGCGTGTGGTATACTGTGTAGTTAATACCTTCGCCAGTCACGTTATCGAAATGTGGTTAATCGATATTACGACAATCACTATAAAATTGAGGTTAGAAATACAAGAAATTCACGTATTTTATTTTTCGCTTAAATCAATTCTTATACATTCAGAACATTTATATAATAAACAGCAATGTTATTACCTATCTATTTGTGCACGATTTGTTTTTCAGTTTTCTATAATCATTGCATTTAGAGAATTAAATCTTTCAATCGCACTTACATGTAAAATGACTAATTCTGTGGATTTTCTGAGCTAGATGATTTACAACCGGTACTGCACACGTAACCATAGCTGTTTACGTCTATTAAACATCAAACTTACTCTTTTAATACGCGAGATTAATTAAAATAAGCGAGATTTGTTTCGTTCACAACTGACGTCGGCCCGGTAGAACCCCGTAGAGTTGACGAAAATGGTCTCGTCTCTCTATCTCGCTCTAACACACGGGTACCAATTTTCTTTCTCTTTCGCAATGCCAATCTAAGTATACTAAATCTATGTACAGGACTGTAGTAGGAAGAACGCAGGATGACGTGGGTTATATCGATAATGTCAAATAAGTGACGTATATTGTGCCCCACAATTTATTATTATTATAACATAGTTTGCTATTTAAGAATTCTTACACTCCCTATTACATTATTATTATTGTATGTCACTGTCAGTTGTCAAACTTAGTCATCTATTTTTCTGTCTATTACTCTTCGTCGCTTCCAAATAAATCAGCTCAACACTAAAATAAGGTTTCTATAGATGGTGTGTATTAGTATTGACTTTAATTAAATTGATTCAACACTCGATTATCTTAATAGTTTTAATACTCTTCCACCTACATCTCCTTTGAGCTCAACTCCTACCCCCAGGTGGTGGAGCACAGCGACGACTTGCCTTGCCGCGGGCTGTTCGTGCTGCACCAGGGCATACAGCGGCGCATCCGCATCACCATCTTGCACGAGCCCTCGCAACACCTCGTCTGGAGCGACGTGCGTGAACTTGTCGTCGGTAAGTAAATGGCAACTGAAACAACGTTTAATGATCTTTAATTATGAACAGTACTAGCATAGATCCATAAAATGGTACACGCTCCGACTGAAGGGCGTATGGACTCAGTTGGTAGGTTTCTGAGTCGAAGTTAAGGTAATAAGTATTTTTAGTTCCCTTTGTACATGTTTTGAGAATTATATAACTGTGTCTGAATTGTGTTTCAAAGAAATAGTAGTGTTTTTCATATAATTAATAGTGTCAGAAATATACATCCTTACCACAGTTAGTAGCTAAATAAAATAAAAATAAATAATGTTACAGCTTGTCTGGTATTTGTAATAGATGAATTTGTCAATAAATAACTAGCTGGCGACCAGATTATTCAAAGATTATTCACTTAACATACATTATCAATAACCTCAAAAATCATACAGCCGGGCACTTTTTAAGGCCTACTCAGTAATCGAAATCCATCATATGGTCTTATAAACGACCTTAAATAGGTTGTATTATAGACTATTATATGTAATTAATTGGGTATGTGGCAGGGCGCATCCGCAACACACCGGAAGCAAACGAAGACACCACAGATGGCGACGAGGATGGTGCGCTGTCGCTTGGACTATTCCCTGGGGAGAGGCCCACACTCGACGACCGGGCTGTCTTCAGGTGCGTGACTTAATATCGGAGTATACCTGTTTTATATTTACAACTAACTGTGGCTCGCGGTTCTGAGCGAGGAATAAAACAGTTGTTGTTATTGCTGAAGAAAAACCAATCTTTCTCTCACAATTTTTTATAGACAAAAGTCAAATTATAAAAAAAGATAAAATGTTCCAAAGAAATTTCATATAAAAACCAAGCGGTCAGCAACAGTAGTCATAAAATTTATTGAAATAATGACCGGTACCGTAATAGTGACGTGAATTGTGACATCTGACATTGACACTGACATGTATGAGTAACTGTCACGTTTTGGCAGGTTTGAGGCGGCGTGGGACAGCAGCCTGCACGGCTCGCCGATGCTCAACAGGGTCAGCCAGAACGGGGAGGTGGTCTACATCACGCTCAGCGCCTACCTCGAGGTAATTGATCACATCATTCGCATCAATATTTACAATACTTTTTTTATGAATGATACCAATACCATGTCACCAATGACATTTTTAAAACATACATGCTCTGTTCATTACTAGTTCTATAATGATCGAACACCTATAAAGTTGATTCTGATGCATTTGTTAAATCTGTCACGTTAAGGATTTCAAAAAACACACTGCTCAATCTTCTAATAATTGAATACCTCTGCTAAGGCCCTCGGATATTTATGTATTTTTATGATGTACGTTATAAAACAAAAACGAATTCATCATAGTTTAATCACTACATTTCCCATAGTTTTGCGTTTAGACATTTGATGATAAAAAATTAACTAATTTAATTAATTAAACTGTCCTCAGAAGAAAACTCCACAAGTTCACAGCTTAATAAATATTGTTGCTTCAACTTGGGTTCCGTTACTCGCATCATCACCTGTGTTATCGTAGCACTGTATAATATGGTTTCTCACCGTTTCCGGATTAGGCGCACAATGCCACATTCACAAAATGACACATTGACGCAAAATGCCAAACTCGCAAAATGCCACACTTACAAAGTGCTATATTATCAAAATAACAAGATAAACATTGAAAAAACATTCGAGAATGTGACATTATCCGAAAATGGCATTTTGCTAATGTGACATTTTGAGATGTGGCGTTTTGAGAATGTGACATTTTGCGAAATTCCAATGTGTCATTTTGCGAATCTTGCCCCATCCGGGACACGGTCAACATTTACAGTATACTTTTAGTATGAAGCGCTGGCCCGGACGGGGCACGGCGTCGACATGTGGAGGCGTATTGTTAGGATGGTTTACCCCGGACGGGGCACGGCCCGGCGTAACAAGAATCAGTGTTAATCCTTTGTTCCGTCGGCCAGGTGGAGAACTGCAGCCGTCCGGCGATAGTGACGAAGGACCTGTCGGTGGTGGTGGTGGGCCGCGAGGCGCGCTCGGGCCGCTCCCTGCGCCGAGCGCTCTTCGGCTCCCGCGCCGCACGAGCGGACCACCTCACCGGCGTCTACGAGCTCAGCCTGCACAGGGCGCTCGAGCCAGGTCGGTTGCTTACCTTATTTTCATAAATTACTAGCGACCTGCCCCAGCTTCGCACGGGTGCAATGCTGATACTAAAACCTTCCTCTTGAATCACTATACTTTTAAAGATCTAAGCATACATAGGAACAGACAAACAGCGGAAAGTGCTATGCTGTTTTATACTATGTAGTGACTAGCTTAAAGATTAAGACAACAATAGTTTATAGCACTGCCTATTTCATGCCTTTTCAACCTATTTTATGACGCGACCACCTTAGTATGAAAAAAAAATTCGCGACCCCTGACCCTCTACTGTTTTTAATCTGTATAAATACAGTGGATCATTAGGTTTATTGCTAACCTACACCTATAACATACATACTACATCACCAAACGCCTCCACGAAAAAGTATTACGATGGATCGCGATCCCCGCGTCCCTTAGAATCAAACCACTAATTAATAGTGGTAAACCTGTTGATAATCGGGGTCCTGTGCAAATGCCACAAAAAAAACGGGGTCATAAAATATAACGATGAAAAGTGTATATTTCCAGGAATGGAATACCTCTGCCTAATACCCCCTCAGGGATATAAGTCATGAGCAATGCTCAAATATTAACAATTGATGTGGAATTCTAACAGTTAACAACTTATCAACTTATCACCTACCAAGAATATCTACAAGTTCCAGTCATAGTAAAAACTTATGCAAGGCCAATATTATCCTTAACCTTAATAAGGATGCTACACGCTACGGGCCTCTGTTTACGTTATTTAAGATCTAATGTAGGTAAATATTGCCTGAACCAAAGAGATTAAAATATAATAGGGCATATAGGGGACAAAGCGAGGCAAATTTGAAGCCGAAAAGTTATTCCAAGTGGAATAAGACTAGTACAATTTCGACCGAATGACAGCTCGCGTTCATACTAACTGCCATGACGCTTGAGCTTCAAACATGCTTCAAAGTTTTGTATGAAAATATTCCCAATGCCCCCTCTATGTCCGATTATATTTTAATTTCTTTGGCCTGAAATAAATATTTATTTATTATTATTATTATACAGGCGTGCAGCGTCGCCAGCGCCGAGTGCTGGACACGAGCGGCACGTACGTCCGCGGGGAGGAGAATTTGCACGGATGGCGGCCGCGCGGGGACTCCCTCATATTCGACCACCAGGTGAGAACTGTCGCATCAGCTTTTATACAGAGGCCTTAGGGGGCGTACCGACGGACGCGTTTTCTCCCGGTTATTGCAATTTGGGTTCTATTCTAATTACATAAAACTGGGGGAAAACGAGCTCAATCTGCGCGAATTGAAAACGTCTGTGGCGGGAAGCGACTTTACTTTATTCTTTGTAGATTTATTACGCGGCCATCGCTTGCTCTTATAGCAATGCACATTAAAATGAAGCCCATTGAGGTTAAGATGCATATAGACAATAAGCCCCAGGCCTGCCATTTAACTGAGTGGCAGTAATGCCTGATTTGCACTATCTGAGTTGATAATTTGAAAACATATTCTTAGAATTTTTTTTCTGTAATGCTTATGGTTTCCGGAAATATTCCACTTGCAATATCTAATGTAATATTATATTTCGTTATTTAGTAGTTCTTGTTATGTGTTTGTCGTAGAAATGTTTAGTAATACGGCTATTTCAGATTTAGAGCATACGGTAGTAGTTGTATGCTTGAATATTTCATTCACTCATTAAATATCTATGAAAACCGGCGCAACGAAATAGGAACATCACTCAAAGCTCGGTGTAGAGGGAGCTATTACCGCCATGATGCGTAATGTCGTATGTATTAAACGGTATCAACTACTCTGTGAAAACGTATCAAAGTTTTATTATTATGTTTGTTTAACGTATCTGTACTGTGACTATACATATTATGGCATCATACTCCGTTAAAATCAATCTAAAACTGTCAAAAAAGTATGTTTACGCTAGTGCTGCTCTCTCGAAACATTGCAATATTTCTTCCTACTTCGGTAACCGAAGTTCGGTCTATGAAAACAAAATTAATAAAAAAAAAGTTGTGAATAATTGTTTATTGTTTTACCTTTCACGCACCCAGGCGCGTATCCGGCGCAAATTGATCTATGATTGGCCGCTGCGCGCTATCGAAAAGATCCAGGTTCACAAACTATGATTCCTTAGCTATTTAGTATGTCCCATCGATCATTCATTTAATGTATATTGTTGTCATGTCCATACTAAATAGCTATTGAAATGTATTTTGTGTACTGGTGATTTTCATTGTATCATACCTTGTATTTTAGTATATTATTAAGTATTTATATAATAATAATAGTGCCAAATACTAGTAATAGTAATGTTGATTAGATGAACCTTATGTGAATATTACCAAAATAGTTGATAGTTTATGTTATATATTTTAAATGTACTTATTTTTTATGAGATCTATAAAAAATATATTTACCATTTGTTATTTTTAACAATACGCTTACGTATAAACTGTATCTGCTTTGCTTAGCTTTATCTGAGTCTAATACTGCTTAAAACTGTTCTCATTCTTATAACAAACGTGTGTTACTAATGTCAGACAACATTTGCGATTTTGGGTTTTCTTTTTTTTATGTTTATTTGGCCATGGGCTCACTACCTGTTACATTTAGGGATCCAAAAACTGTATATCCAGGAATGGAGTGCATCTCCCTACTACCCCTATTGGCTCAGTTGGTAGTGACCCTACATTCTGAGTCGGAGTTGGCGGGTTCGATCCCCGCTTTGGGCCAACATTAGTGTGCATGAACATGTCTGTTGGCTTCGTGTCTGGTCGTTTTAATATTTATTTAAGTATGTCTATCAGTTGTTTAGTATGGGTGCAGGCCCTGCCTAGTTTGGGACTTAATAAGCGTATGTAAATTGTGTCCTACAATTTATTTATTTATTTATTTTTGTCCCCAGTGGGAACTGGAGAAGATGACCCGGCTGGAGCAGGTGGGCCGCACGAGGCATTTCCTGGCGCTGCGCGAGCGCCTGCGCCACGGGCACGAGAACACGGTCGCACCCAACGACTTCACCAAAACGGAGAAGGTTCTTATCTTAAACTTCTCATTATTATCATCCCCTTTTCTCTAAATTTACAAATACAAATACATTTATTTTCAAAAAACAAAAGTATATACAGAACATACATGTTTAGCTAAAAAAAGAAATAGCATAGAGTTATTTACAAAAAAAAAACAGAAATATCAAAATGTCTTATCTTGGAATTCTTTCACACTATAGAAATTATTACATTTTAAGAATTCATGCAATTAATTTCTACTTTACTTTACTGGAATAACGTAACACGTACTTATCCGCTGTAGATTATGGCCCACACTTAATCATAAGAAGGAAATACCCGCAGTCCAGCTGTGGGCAGTTACGTATTGAGAATTGTAATAATTATGACTTCTTGGCAAAAGGTATTGGATTTTTTTGATGACTGGCCACCTATGTTAGATAAGAAGATGATAATAGGTTTCGGAGGACAATACGCAGACAAGACAATAAGATGGAAGTAGCAGTTGGGGTTCTAAAGAGATTAACTAGAAGAAACCTGCTCTTGGCTCTCCCTTTTTTCTTAATAAAAAACTTCTCAATCTCGTCGGTTTAATTATAAGTGTTATACCTAAATAAATTTCGTCATGCAATCTGCGTACAGCGTCAAGTGTTAACGAAATCAATGAAACGTGTCTCAATGCAGGAGGTGTGCAATATGGCGGCGAAGGCGGCGTCGGAGTGTGCGCACGCGCCGCGCGACGAGATCGTCTACGAGCCGTGGGAGCTGTCGCCGCGCGAAAGGGACGTGGCCACCAAGTACCTCAAGCTCATACAGGGTCAGTTGAAAACATATATGCTCACACCTTTAATCCCCGAGGGGGTAGGCAGGAGTATTCCATATTTCACCAGTATATTCTTTGGACCCCTGAACGTGGTAGGCGGTGAGTAGGCGGTCTGTTACACATGCTTTAGAATTAATTGCAGGACAAGCTGGTTTCCTCACGATGTTCTCGATGACTTATTATTATTTTATCCGCCGTACAGTGCATGCGGACTAGTCGACTGCCTATTCTATGGGAAAATGTACTAAGTACTGACCTGTGACGTCATCATTATGAGTATTCCATTGAAAATTAAAATTGTCTTAGAAGATTTTTACACCATCATTGCTTAAATGTGATTTAGGTGTGAATGCCTTTGTTAACCACTGTCAGCTTAAATTAGACACTGAATAAGAAATCATGTGGTAATAGATTACATTGGTAAGTGTCCATGAAGGTGTGAATAGAAAATTTCTATGTAGACCTCAGTAACTTCGAACTGTCAAAAAAGCTATGTCTCGTTGAGCATGGACTCTGTAGCAAGGCAAAACATCTGTGAATTCGTATCGTATTTAAGATGACGGCTAAACTGCACATGCCTCATAAAACATTTCTTATTATATAAAATCTAAAAAGTGTACATGGACTGTCCACAGGAAGGATAGGCTCGGCAGGCAAGGAGGTGGAGACGGCCGGGTCTCCCTCCTCGCCCGTCGACGAGGGCGTCTCCGCAGACATCTCCACGCCGAGCTTGCTCTCCTCCATACACAGCGCCAGCAGCATGGAGTGAGGATCCATTCACTGACACTTGTCTTTTAAATTATACTTAATAACATATTTTATATTAGTACCTGGGAGACCGAGCTTCATTCGTTCTCACACCACGCCATCTACCGATGAGTGGCCGTATTATTTAAACAATATATTTTGTTGTGTAAAATCTAGTTTTTACAGGAAACACAACTATGCAGTTGATCTTAATATGCAATGCTGTATCTGTATAAAAATATTCGAAATTACAAGAATTGCTCGTCTAATTAAATTAATAGGATACAATGTCTATGTCCGTCCTCCGTCGTAATTATCACGAGGGAAATGTCATTATGACACTGACATTGACTTTACTATAGATTATATAAGGTTTTTACGAACGTCTCATAAGATAGAACATTTTCCTACTCAGATGAACATCTGAATAACTTAACCTAGCTCGCGTAGGCTGTGCTCTCCTCAGCGTCTCCTGAAACAGAACATTTTCCGGCTCAGATGAATATTTGAATCACTTAACCTAACTGGCGTGTGCTGTGCTCCCGGAGCATCTCCTTAAACAGAACGACTTCTGACTCAGAATAACAATGTGAACGTAAATAGCATAGGCTGTGCTCCCCGGAACGCCTCCTGAAACAGAACGTCTTCCGATTCAGATGACCATTTGAATAACTTAACCTAATTTGCGTATCCGGAGCGTCTGCTGAAACAGAACATCTTCCGACCGAGAAAAACAAGTTTAACGTAATTACGTAGGGTGTGACGGAGTATCTCCTGAAACGTTACATATTTCGACTCAGATACCATTTCAATAACTTAACCTAACTCGCGTAAGCTATGCTCCCCGCAATGTCTCTTGAAACAGGATATATTCCGACTCAGATGAACATTCGAATTTAACCTAATTGGCATAAGCTGTGTTCCCAAGCGTCTCTTGAAACAGAACGTCTTCCGATTCAGAACAACAATGTGAACGTAATTAGCATAAGCTGTGCTCCCCGCAGTGTCTCCTGAAACAGAACATATTCCGTCTCAGATGGACATTTGAATAACTGTTTTGGTAATCGTCCCAGGCTGTGCTCCCCGGAGCGCCTCCTGCTGGAGAAGTCGATGGCGGCGTGGGGCGGCCCCCTGGCCCTGGCCGGCGGCGCGCTGTACGTGCCCGACTGCGAGGAGGTGCGCGTCTCGGCCGCAGTGGCGCGACGCGGGTTCCTCAACGTGCTGCAGCACGGCTCGCACGGATGGAAGAAACGCTGGCTGGTAATGCACTTGACCGTACAACGGGGACACTCTTAGCGGAAGCGAAACACATTTCATAAATAACATAGAACTCTAAAGAGTCTCCAACTTATATGGTTTTCTCATGCATGCCATTGTCAGAACTAGATCACAGAGGAAGCACCAGCTTTCAAATAAAAAAAGAATTATCGAAATCGGTTCACCCAGTCGAAAGTTCTGAGGTAACAAAAAAAAACATAGTCGAATTAATAACCTCCTCCTTTTTTGAAGTCGATTAATAAATAAATTGTGGGACACAATGAAAGCACGGTATTTAGTCCCACACTAGGCAGAGCAGGTACTAAATGATTGATAAAAATATCTAAATACATTAAACACTCAGATACGAAGCCAACAAACATGTTCATGCACACAAATGTTGACCTGAGTGGTCTCACTCGCTCCTACTCAGAAGGCAGAGTTGCTTGGTAGCAGTTGGTACTGAGCCAACAGGCCTGACACATAGTTCTTAATAGTTAATAACCTCTGTTTTCCACTTGGCTGTACGCGCGAGTAGATTGTAGAAATGGGTAATGATGGGACATTTCATGAGTAGCATTTGAAGAATCATAAAAAAATAATTTTCATACATCATACCCGCTACTCTCCTTCACCTAGTCTACTGCCTATGTAATAGCAAATCATTTGATTTTCATTTCCCTTTCATTCAAAGTGTGATTTTTCATCGTAATTAAAAATCATGCCTTTTCAAACGTAGCCATCGTACCCATCCGTAGTAGATTCGGTTCTGGACCATGTGTTTGCCGCAGGTGGTCCGGCGGCCGTACGTGTTCATCTACCGCGACGAGCGCGACCCCATCGAGCGCGCCGTCATCAACCTCGCCAACGCGCACGTCGAGTACTCAGAGGACCAGGAGCAGATGGTGCGCATGCCCAACACATTCAGGTCAGTCACCTTATGTAAAATTAATACCATTTCAAACAAATTAGAGTTGGGTAATTTTAAGATTTTTATAGCACTGGAAAGAAAAACCAAAAAAAGAATTTCAGACTTTTTTCTTTAAACATTTCTTGGAATGTTCGCGTGGAATTTGGACTTGAAGTTTTTTTATACATGGTTGTTTTCCTGGATCAACATGTTTGGCGGTATTACTTCAATTTATAAGATTTATTCCTCAAAATAAAAAAAATGCTACATCAAAATACTGCTCCAGGGCGTGGGGTCTTTGACCTCTCGGGCCTATCAGCTGATTGTTTGTGCTTTTTTTTAAATTGTTTAATGGCCTTTGGATTCTAGTCCTACAGCCTTTGTGTGTGTGTTTTTTAATTGTTTATTAATAGCCTTTGCATTTGTGATTTTGTTGCATCGTGGTGGCCCGGTAGTACCTACATGTCAGTGAGATGCAATATTTTTTACGCTTTGCAGTTGACAATTTATTTTTTATATTATTCTGTAAACAATATATTTTTTTAAATTATGAGGAATCGATGGTACTACTAATGTTCGCCATCCTCCCGCGCGAAAACAACCGCTCTAAATTCACGTTCTATGCGTATAAAGTATATTTTATTAACCATGTAAATTCACACAATGTGGTCATTGTGCAGTGTGGTGAGCAAGGAGCGCGGGTACCTGCTGCAGACCCTGGGCGACAAGGAAGTGCACGACTGGCTGTACGCCATCAACCCCCTGCTCGCGGGACAGATTAGGTGAGGTCGCTTTGTGTTTCACTCTGGTACTATATTATAAAAATCACAAAGTTATCAGCGATATAACGCATGATATTAACAACCGAAGTAATTAAGTGTTAAAAAGATGTTGGTTCATTGAGAATTTGATTATTTTATTCGACATTTGAGAGATAGATCTCAGATTATTCAGAGTGCCTTGTTATATAAAATATTGACGTTTCTAAGTGTATATTTTAATACCAATAGAAAATAAACGATTTTGAATTAAGTTCTGGGACTTGCTTGATCTTAAAGATGTTTACTAGGATATATTCAATTAGTATTATTATTATTTCATTAGCGAAGAATGCTGCATTGATTCTGTCCAGTGAATTTCCTGTTTTAACTATCATAGAACCACTTAATTGACAAAATACATTCACTTAATATTATGTGAAAGTGTACCTTATTAACACCCCATAATAGAATGTAAAGTTTGTCAATGAAGCGGTACCAAATAACTGTGTACATCACATTGGCCCCTGTCAATATACACGTGTAAAGGTGCCCCCAAACAGGTCACGGTCGGCGCGACGCGGCGACAAGGCCCAGCTCCCGGCGCCGCCCGCTTCGCAAAACGCATGAGACAACCTCACAATGGAGTCTATCCTCGTTTTTTAAATGCGTCACCGACGCCGGCAACCTCCACGCGCGCAGAGCCATTAACGACGCGCATCCATTGCCAAGGTATTGAGACGGCCCTATCAGGTGTGGTGTGGTGGTCGCTTTACATTCAGATATACAATTTTCATCTATGTAAAGTCAATGTTTTAAGAATCAACGATGTCATCTGAGTGTGAGATATGTGAATGTGTAAGTTGACATAATGATATTTAGGAGTATACAAAATATGTTACACAACATAATGGGCTTGTATTGACTTGAATTGAATATCAGAACATCACCACACCCGCTTTGTTGACAGAAATAATTTCTGTGACTGGTTTGGTGGGGAGATCGTCAAAGTATGGGGAACGAACGAAAGAGCTTGGTTATTTGGTCCACTGTAGTAGATATAAAAATATCTATTTCACTCCACGCATTTCGGGACCACGGCAAAGAGGAATCTTCAGCAATATAACAATTAATCATTAATTTTAGTATATCCCCAATTTATTAATAACATTTTGGTTTACAAAAGCATTTAATGCGAATTACGATCTATACGTAAATAGATATGTATGTTGTTATATACCTGTTATATCGTTTTTACTCGAGATTTTAACGTATTCAAGGGTCAAATGAGTAGTTGGGACCAAACCGGTGCACTGATTTTAAGGAGCGAGAAAAGAAGTATTTACAGTAAAGAATTTTAACGAATGTAGGAAGGTTTAGAAACTGTCCAATACCGGCTGTTTAAATATCTGACAAAAGGATGCCCGTTGTTAATAAGCTCTATTTATTATATATGTAGTGTATGCTATATATGTAATCGTTTTGACTCTAGGTCTACGGACCATTTTATTGACATTAACATGTAATGGAAGATACGAGTTGGTTCGGAGGGGCGGACGACCATTCGTTGTTATACTCATGACAATATTTATCGCAATAGCCGTTCACTTGATTACTGTATGCAATATCGTCGTATCGAAATGAAGACGGCATTGTAACGTGTTGCGCACAAAACGTATAGTCGGCGGTGTCGATAGACTCCATTTTGTAAGAAAGACAAGTTAAGAATTTATGAATGTATTGTGAAAAGACAAATTACTGAAAATACCTATTATAGATTCTCCTCTAACGTTGGATACATTATTAATGTAATTTACCTTGTATATACGTATGGCCGGAACGGTAGGATAAATATATTTTGAGGCTCAAAGGCCAACAGGAACATTTGGCGGTAGTCCGTATGACGTCATACGTAACGATTCTTTTCACAATTTAGTGTTGATTGTAAATAATAACAACATTGTAGGAAACGTAGAATATACGTTCCAAAATATATATAACTATTTTACGCTACCGATTTGTAGTTCAGATCTGTGTTGTAAGAGTTTGTTTTTTTGTCCAACTAAATTGTTTTCTTTGAACGGATTGTATAAAGTAGGTTAATGTGAAGTAACTGGTCTCCAGCTGCCTTCTGCTCGGCGGCCGTGTCAGCGACACTGCCGCGTCTAGTCAGGTACTATCCGCGTTGTAGTACTGTACTGTATGTGATAGAGTTAGCTCCCATAGCTCCTTAGCCGCACCTATGTGCCGGCAAACATCACGTAGTGTCCATACAAGAGTCGGTGTTATGTTGTAAACCACGCAACTTTTATTGGTCCATCGTTCACCCTAGTGTTTATACAAAAAATACATTTATATCATCGTAGGTAGATAATCGATGGGTAGTTTTATATGGATGATCTTATTATTTTTACGTATTACAGTCTGGTAAGTCCAAGCAACTCTTAATCTTGTTACCGCTTCAATAAATGTTGAATATTATAATAATTGTCACTATACTATCGCTTTTAGGTGACTACATTCAATAAAGCGAACATAGATCTATTTATGACAAAATCATAAGCTAAGTAACTTTTAGTCGTTGTAAATATCTTGAATAGTTTATTTAATACATAATGAGTTACAGTTATATGAATAAAAATGGCTTTCCTCTGTTCATTCCAGTCACCCGCTTACACACTGATCGTAGATTAATACTCGGCTAACACTAGTGGATATCCTGATAATAATTTAGCATAGACTAACATAGACGTAAGATCAAAAAGTATTATCCAAATTAGACATGCTGTGTGTTATAATATTTCTTAAATTGAAATTAATACATTATTGTCGTCGAAGTTATTATTGTGGTGTTACGCTGTTCAGTTTTTATAGCACAACGCCTAATGCGATCACTCAGATAAACGTACTTTTCGAATTTGGCGTTGTGCTATATTTATTGACTTCTTTGAGTATCTTAATGTGAGATTCTTATATGAACGAAAGGGCTACTTCTTCTCCACATCAAAATTGCTATTTGTGTACTATTATTAAATCTCAATACATTTAACTGTAACGAACAAAGCGATCTCATGCTATATATGACACGATGTTAATTCCTTTCTTTTCTAGTCATTTTGTATTACATTCCAAAGTATGTAATTTATTTCTTTTCAAATAATTAGGATAATGTATTTTGCATAGCAAAATGGTGTTTAAGTAGTGAAATAGTGAGCAGGTGGAATAAATCACGGTGTCGCGAGGTGGGCGCTGCGGTAATGAAATCAATTTATTGTTTTTTTTGGAAATTTCTTTGCCAATCTTCTAGTTTATTATGATATTTTTGTAATTTAAAATTAACTTTTTAAATTAGAGATAACAGCTGTCGCTGGATTATATATTTTTTATAGGATTGACTTTAGCTATACTGCTATTTTTTATAGGACTAGGATTGTTTTAAAGAATTTTGTTGATTCTTTTATTTAATTTTCGGTCTCTTATCGGGTATTTTGGCGGGCACTGGGCCTGCGTTTCTGTTCCGTGCTTGTGTTACTGTATAGTGAGGCGTGTACGGCGCCGGCGCGCGCGTCGGTCGCCGGCGATCCTTGTGATTTCGATAGTGATTGTTGATTGTTGGGCGAGAATGATATTTAACAAAATTATATATTCAAATATAATTTATGAATTTCATTCAATTTATGAAAATAAGAACAATGTAATGATTGGTAATATTACTCATTGCTCTAAATGTACTATCAAAATATATTATACACAGTGTTAAAGGTCATAAATAAAATGCTTTGAAAATTTCCAAACCGTTGTTTCATTTGTTATGCTTCCTAATAAAATGAATAATTTAAAAATAACTCATTATAATATGAAGGAGGTACATACCAAGAGTTTTTTGAAATACCCGAGTTCCGAGCGGAGGACAGGGAAAAACGCGTCCGTGACACTAAAAAAACTGAACTGGTTGACACTTATTGATATCGTCCTTTACACTGGCGAAAAGTGGGAACTTCTAGAAATCGAAAACCCCTGCCAACGCACTCGAAAATAAGGCGTGAGTATACACTTTATCGAGCTGAAAACATGGCGATATAACGTTCATTAGGGGAGGCTTATATCCAGCAGTGGACAAATGTAGGATGATGATACATTTTATCTGTATTATTAAGAAGTACCTATTACCTCATTCTCAAAATAGCCCAGTTTCATTCCACGTATATACGGTTCTTCAGCTACAGGCTTCCTCACACAAAATAAAGAATGGGTAACGATGATGTAAAAATAAAAACTACGGTTTATTAATGGAATATGTGACTATGTACTTTATTCATAATTTTATATTAGAATATTTAATACAAATAATAAATATTTTCTATAAAATACGGTTATTACATCACTTGAGCTTATATAATCATCACTGTAACATTAAGCAATAATATAAAACACTATAGTGTTATCCCAATGAAGCGACGCTCCTAATGTCATCCACACAACAAAAAGATTTGAAAAGGTAGGTTTAGGTGTCATCGTACCGGTCATCATCAGATCATCAAGTTTGGAATTAGAAACTGAACATTGGCGTTTAACATAAAATATATTGGCCAAGAATCAATCCATGTTCCTACTGATCCTCTGTGAAACCGGTGAACCCATTTCGAAACAAAAGGTAAGTATAGGGTTGTGTCCTACCTAGTCAAATCAGTTACTTTTTACGATCTGTCAAAACGAAATTTTACTATGGAAAATGTACTGAAATAGCAAACTGTGACGTCATAGTTTGTAGTACTCAATTGAAGCACTTTTTTTGATTGTTTATTATTTTTAAATTTGCTATAATTGTAAATCGAAAATCGAAATAAATATTTTGAGGTGTTTTCGGATAATCTTTTTAATGTATGACTACTCGCAATTTAATTTCGATGCTGTCAACTACCCAATTGTTTCGCAATAAAAAGTTTATTTTACATACCTGCTTTCAAAATAAAAGGCAAAATGGAACCGTTTTTTCGGAAGCTATGACGCTACAAACTAGAAACTTTGGAAATTAGTATTATCACCATGACATTTCGGTTATGATGTGATAGTCCTTTATATATTTTTATCATATATCATTCATCGTCACTACATAACTATAATAAATTAAAGTGCCTCGCTTCACGAGATTTCATCAGATTTAGTTCCGGTCCCTTGGGAAAATGTAGCCAATGGTGCTCCCAGAAAAATAAGCTTTACATTGGTAAAATAATTTTTAAAATCGGTCCAATAGTTTCGGAGCCTCTTTATTACAAACAAACATACAAATTAAAGAAAAATATTTCCTTTGTTTAATATTAGTGTAGATACTACTCGATGTCCTACCTATGCGAAGCCGGGCGGGTCGCTAGTGTTATTAATAATTATAAATTCCCCTAGCGCGACTAGTTTCCGAACGCGGCCTAAAGCCTAGGATCACTTCGCGGTAACACAAAGTCTTCACAATCGCCACTTCAAGAGAACGGGTTCAGATTCTTATCATAATCCTCTTCCTCCCCAAACGGGTTCGTTGGATCATTGGCTTGTTCATCGGCGAACGGGTTCTTGGCTTCATCATAGTTTTCTTCGAAAGGATTGGCGGTGTTGCTTATGGCGGAGGATATCTTCGGGGAGCCAGCGTGGCTTTTTGGCTGTTCCTTTCTGGCTAGCATGGGGGAGGCAAGGGGGGAGGGCTTGGCGTGTACCCTTGGCTGCAGCCGGTTCATGTTGGCCTCCAAACTGGAGCTGTACCTCTGCTGCTCGACCATCCGCATCCTGCCTTCCGGCATGGGTATCACGGCGGTGCCTTTCGGGACCACCTGCTTCGTTGTGTTCGCTAGGAATACTGGAAAGTAAAGAGTAATGTTAAAAATAATAAAATAAATAATCTCACGCCTTTCATCCCCGAAGGAGTAGGCAGAGGTATTCCATTACTGGATATACCCACATTTCGATTATACCTAAATGTGATAGGTGGTGAGCCCATCGCCGGACCGGGTCTATTTACACATGTCTCAGAATTAATTCTGAGACATGTGTAAATAGACCCCTAATGTTTTTCCTTCACCGTCGAGCGATAAATATATACGTAAGTTTTTAAAAAACTCATTGGTACATGATAGGATTCGAACCCGAGCCTCACTGATTTTCGGTCGGCTCTTTAACCGTAAAGGCTATCACTGCTCTAAGAGTAATGTTATGGAATTTTATTTTGTCGACCTTTATAAATTGTGGGACACAATTTACACACGGTTATTTAGTCCCAAACTAGGCAGGGCCTGTATTAATATGGATATTAAACTACTGATAAACATACTTAAATAAATATTAAACACACAGACACGAAGCCAACAGACATTTTCATGCACATAAATGTTGGCCCCGAGCGAGGATCGAACCCGCGACCTCCGATTCAGAAGGCAGGGTCATTACCAACTGAGCCAACTGCGTGCCTATACTATTCGCCTGATTTCAATTAAACTTTGGTGAACATACAGTTATAGAAAAGAAACTGGAAATTAAAATTTCCAAAGTAATGGATTACCACATTTTTTACGTAGTCAGTTGAAAGACCGTCAATGCTATAAACTCAGTCACGTCACGAATCATGGTCAATAGTTATTTTAAGCAAACTAAAATTGCATTGTTATAGGATATTTCACTTTTATGATCTGTCAAAACGAAAATGTATTATGGAAAATGTAGTGAGCTGTGACACCATCATTTTTAGTACCTACTCAATTGCTACACTTTTTTAAATTTGCTTCGTCATTTTAAAATTTGTAAAATGAATCTCGAAATACATTTAGGTGTTTTATGATAATATTTTTTCGACGACGATACGATTACTCGTAATTAAAGTCGCAAAAAATATTTTATTGCAAATAAAAAAAAAATCTCTTTAAAAACACCCGCGTAGTTCGCTTTCCCGTTGGAATACGGGATAAAATATAGCCTATGTGTTATTCTGATGTATAAGCTATATAACTGTAAAGTTTCATCAAAATCCGTTCAGTAGTTTTTGCGTGAAAGAGGAACAAACATCCAACCATACAAACTTTCGCATTTATAATATTAGTAGGATAAATACGCAGTCCATAATTACATTGTTTGCTCTGCCCCTCCTGCAGCCTGAGCTTGGCCTCGGCACCGGGCCCGTAGGTGGGGGGCAGAGGGGCTGGTACGGGGGCGGGGGCAGGCGGCGCCGCGGGCGGAGGCAAGTCCAGGGGCAGCGGCTCGGCAGCCTCCTTCACCACCGTCAGCTTGTTGAACAGCCCACGGCCAAAGTACTCGGAGACCACCGCGTATCTGGAACGAGAGACTTGGAGCTTGAACATTTGAGTTTTTAACGTTCTTATTACAATCGCTTTACAGGTCAAACTCGCACTACAAGTGTAAAGCTTCATGTGCTCTTGACTGTACCTTGTTTATATCCATTGCAATACAACCTATAAAACCAAGAATCTGAGACACAGTTAATTTTTAATTGTCACGGTGCGCATTGGAACCGCACGGTGCTTGACAGAAGAATTTTTTTTTATTGATTTGATTACAATTGGGAAAACTACACTATTGTGCTCACATTTCATCGCCGAAGGTTCGGGAAAGGATGAGCGATGGAAGTACCTATTATTTATCAGTGTATTGTCCGGATATACAGTATAAACTCAGGTTACGTTGGTAGATTCAGCCCTAAACGTCGAACGTCGAACTTGACTGTGCTCGTCTACCTATAAGCAATATACTTATTATGTACTTATTATGTGTCATAGTACCGGTAACCGCCGATTGTAAGAAGTCAAAAATATGAAAGTTATCAATAAAACTAATCTAAGCCAGAATAGTCAATAAAAAGATAACTAATCCATTTGACGTATACCTATTAACCCGGCTATATATAAGTATATCAAAAGTTTATCTATTTAGTGGAATAAAAACAATAAACCGAAATTATATTAAAACGAAAAGATATTTTGTACGAATATTGATTTCTTTTTCTCTGAAATTTAATATATTATTATTGAAAGTCAAGCAGCGCGGGCACAAGAGAACAATACCACAAAATGTTACCTACCCGGAATAACATAAAAAGAAATCTCATAAATAAACATATGAGATGAGTAAACTAATATAAGTACTTCAATTTAAAAATAAAAGTCATATATAATGAGCCAAATTATAAAACAAAATTTAAAAACAGCTATCAAATACAAAAGAACATTAATGAAAAAATAAATACGTTAAATTTTTTTCTACTCCTCTGAGAAATCTAGAAACGTATTTAACCGAATCGAAATAAGTAAACATTCACAACACTTCATTTACTAGCCGAAGGTCTTAGTCGTTCGCGCGAAAACAACCTTTAAGATAACTATAATACGTTGCAAATAAGAAAAAAAATCTGTTGGCCACGTCAATAAAAACCATATTTACCCTTCATACCTATCGTCGACAGTGTTACGAAAACACCAGGAGAACGGTGGCAGCATAACGCCACTCAACACCGCTCGGTACGATACCGATTTACAACTGCAGATATAATATTATAAAACAGTGATAAGAGCAATTAACGCGCGAGGGCGCAGAGCGCGTCTACATTCACTACAGTCACGCGGTTTGTTGCGAGTACACGTTGATGGTTGGCATGGTATTTAAGTTATTACTTTGTATACATATTTTTTATTGAAGGTTATTTGAGATTTCTTGATTGGAGATATATTTATATTCTTAGGTTAATTAAAACATAGGTATCTTATTAACATAATTATGAAATTTTTTTTTATTATACAGTAGCGACCCGCCCGTGCAAAGCCGGGGCGGGTCGCTCGTGTATAATAAAAATAAATAGTGTATAAAAAATTCATCATCTTATTAAAATTTGCCACAGCTTTTACAAAGCAATACATAATGAAACCATAATAGATTCTTAATTGTACTAGCGGCCCGGTACGTGCTTCGCAACGTCACATTTTTTGTAATAATAGAAAAACCACTCGACAGATTTTAAGCAAACTTCACATAAACCATCTGCTAAATAGTCCGAATAAAGCCTAAAAATTTGGTTTGGATAGGTGAGCCCATTCTTGAGTTATAAAATAACAACGAAAAGTGGCATTGTTATATATATATAGATAGATTAGGAATGAAAGAATTATCAGTTGGTATGGCGAGTAACTCAAAACAAAGATTACACATTACATTACACATACGAAGTTTAATAATAATGTAGAATATAAGTACAGTCACTCATAAATACTCATAATATTATGTAAACTTTTACGACGCGTCGATACTTTTAAAATACAACGTGCGTTTAAAAGGGCGCGTAATCTTCTACTATATAAAAATAAGTCGGGTTTTCCTTCCTGACGATATAACTCCAGAACGCACGAACCGATTTCCACGGTTTTGCATTCGTTGGAAAGGTCTCGGGCTCCGCAAGGTTTATAGCAAAGAAAATTCAGCATTGCACCCGTGCGAAGCCGGGCTGGGTCGCTAGTAGTTTATAAACTTGTGGAATGGTTCAAGTTTTATGGTTTGTATTTAAAAAATACATTTTATATTTGCCTACCTTACAGCTTATTAAGTGGACATGAATAAATTAATAATTTTAGTCATGTCATAAGGTTTTAATATTTATCGCGGTTACAAAAAAATAATTTTATACAAGTACAGTTTAATAGTAATAATGATACTGTACTTGTATAAAAAATAATATTTTTTTGTAACCGTCATATAAAGTGGAACCTTATGAACTTACATTAGTTACAGAACAGCAGCCTTATTGTCTAATTTTTATTTGCGGTCGCTTTGGATTATATCTTGTTCATTTTGCCATATAAACAAGATGATATGTACTTCGGACGTCAAATTTCGAGATTTGCATGGAAGCCGTCCGTAAATCCTCCCGAAGTAAATTGAGTGAACTAAAACGCTCTATTTGACAGTTTTGACAACTAAATTGGTATTGTGTAAGGAAAAATGACAGCTGGAACCGGCACGAAAGCGGTTGGGAACTGTCAGTTGAAATGGGTTGCAAATGTGCTGCCTTCTTCAATTTATTTCTCGTATAATCAGCTAATTTACTGAAATAAAAAGGATGTGTGTAGTGTATTCCACGAATTAATAGTGTAAAATGAATTTCTGGTGCCGATAATCAAGTTATTGTAGCTATTGTTATTCGGGAAATCAAAGTAACGTGATGTTCATAACTTGCAAATTTTCTATAAATATGTGTTTGAAATCATAAAGCGAGATATCATTTCTTGCCCGGGAAAGGAAAATATCCCTGAAAGAACACCGGCATTCACCTGCGAAGATCACTCTGTGTTGTTATTCACGATTGTTAATCACCGAGCTCACAATCCAAGTGTAGTGATTAGAGGTCAGTTGGGACTGATGTGATCATCAGTGGTCAAAAAAGTTGATAGGTATTACAGAACTCACTACGACTTAGGTACTTTACTTCCAATGTGTCTCTTAAGATCAAAACTAAAGTATAGGTATTCCATTTTAAAAATAAGTAATAAAATGCAGCCCTATCCTCAAAGAGTTTGTCTGTTGTGTTGAGTGGCGGATTTGAAGTCTTAGCCGCCCTAGGCTCCAGGCCACGTAGTAAGTAGGAGCCGTCCCTTTCTCAATACCCATCATATGGACTACTGCCAATATAAAATAAGTAGGTATAATTTATACTATGTACCTTTAGGTACGAAAGGTTTTGGAAACTTTTTTACCAGGAAAAACTATCTAATCCATAGTGATACGAACATAACTGTGTCTGTCTGTTTGAACTTATCGCTGAGCCACTCTTGATAAAATTTAAGGTTACAAAATATTACCGATATCATCAGGGAGGATATTGACAGATTTTTATTTTGAAATGTGAATAAAGTCACAAGCAAATATTTACTAACTTAAGTAGATAATAACGTTAGTATACTAAATCTATGGTAGATAATAGAACCTTTTAGTCTCTTTATGTAGGAATTGTGTAGGAATTATTGTTATGAGTCCATAAACAAGAGAAACAATTCATTTAACTTACTATTTTATTGTTACTATGAAATCCCATTTACATAAGGTTATTAATAAATATGAAAGGAACAATTTGAAAGTTGACGAAGCGAAAGAAGTATGTAAGGATCATAGCAAGTGGAAAGAAGTGGTCTCTGTCTACCCCTACGGGAAAGAGGCGTGATTATATGTATGTACTAGCAGCGCCCCGCGGTTTCACCCGCGTAGTTCCCGTTCCCGTGGGAAAACGGGGATAAAATATAGCCTATGTGTTATTCTGATGTGTATGCTATATAACTGTAAAGTTTCATCAAAATCCGTTCGGTAGTTTTTGCGTGAAAGAGGAACAAACATCCAGACATCCAGACATCCATACAAACTTTCGCGTTTATAATATTAGTAGGATTAATAAATATTATTTAAAATATTTAAATTTCTTACAGGTATACTCAAATTTCTCTAAGTGCGAAGGTGAATTCTGAATATAAATTGGAGTATCTTGGCAAGTCATAGAGGAAGAAGACGCCTGACTGATAACCTTATCCTATAAATATAGGTACATATTGTTAAAGCTATATACTATAACAATAAAATATTTAATTGATTGTTGTAAGTGTTTATTATTACCATTACCTTTTCAGCTAGCAGCGAGGTAGTATAAAAATTAGGTCATCTCCCAATTCATATTGGTATTTTGGTGACAATAGGACAGAATATTGAAACTAAAATAATAAAAAAATGTACTTTAATAAAATTAAAGATAAGGATTTAAATAGTTTATAATCTAACTAATCTATAAGTACTAACTAAAATGATTATAAACAGGCAAAGTTGTTTGTATTGTAGTCAAGCACTGATAGCCCAGTAGTGTAAGAGTCGCTTCTCATTGGTGAGGCTTGGGTTCGAATCCTGGCATGTACCAATGAGAGAAAAGTTTACTTACATATTTATCTCTAGAGGTCAAGGAAATCATTGTGAGGAAACTCGGAGGTCCCAGATTTAATTTTAATTCACATGTAATAGACCCATCCGGCTATGGGCTCACCACTTCTTATCAAGTTATGCTCCAAAGAATATACTGGTGAAACATGGGTATTTCCGGAAATGGAATAACTCTTCCTACCCCCTCGGTGATAAAAAGCCAGAGATTAAAGTTGTTATGTTTTAAAGATATAATAACCGTAACTAGTAGTCTAAAACTTAGGTTTAAAAATGCTTTTAGATAGCTAAATCATTCCCGAGTGACAAACCAAGGGGTTAAAGCTAGTCCTTGTTAAAATAAAAATTCTATAGAAGAAAACGCCTGTCATTAAAGTTTAGCAGCAAAAGTACCTATAACAATATTGCTATGACAATGTTCTCAGATAGATATGGCATACTTAATTCTAACAAAGTATTCTCATCTTAGCGATGAAAGGATCATAATTATATGTCATCAATAAAACACATACATATTTCATATTGATTTAATCAGAGGAGTGTATATGTATGTAATTATTTTAATAAATTTAAGATAGCTTCGGAGAAGTATTGTCATGTCTCTACTAATATTAAAAATGGGAATGTAACTCGTTGTTACATAATATAAAAATAAATTAATTAGAAATTCGACAAACATATAATAACTTATAAATAATAGTTTCATGTCAACATTAAATTAATTTAAGTCAATAAATTCACATAATATAGTATAATAATATTTTCCAACAAAAAGCATTTTACAAGATTTTTTAACACATTCACTTAGTCAATTACCTTTTAATCTACCAGAAGACTAATAAACATCCTTATAGAATGGTACCTCGCACTGCGAAACAATTGTCAATTTCGGGGAGATAGAATAAGGAATGTCCATTTTCTGCGGCATAGGTGCTTTTTTGTTTGATCTGAAGTTTCATGACAGGCTGATAGTTACTTCCACATTTATAATATTAAGTAGGGATTTCATTTTAGGTCCATCAAATGAAGCATCATATAAATAATCATTATATAATGATACAGTAGAGACAGCACTTTGTAACGGAGGTATTAGTTAGGGGAGCAGCAGCAGTTGTGGAGACTGTTAGCGGGTTGACTGGAAGTAGTGCACCGAAGTATCCATGGAGAGTTGAGTTTCTTCCTTATGACACTAGAACAATATGTAATTTTGTCAATTTAGAATTATTATTACTGACAAGATTATTAGTAACTCGGAGACAACATAAACAAAGTATGAGTAGGGAATATGTGGTTAAGTTTAACATAGAATCCATCATATCTATCAATCTTAACATGAATGGACTGAACTATAAATTTATGGAAACTACCAAATATCTAGTAGGGATAAAAGTAGTACATGGTTTGACATATACTTTTCAGTTAATTTAGAAGCTGAAAAACTTGTAATTCTAATAATGATTAAGTACCTATCAAGATAATAAAGAAGATATTATATGTAGGTATATGATGGATTCATACATTTTTGTAGGTATATAAGTTCAGTGTACGACTTGATGGACTATGAATACCTAGATGGTCCATGACAAATGTTATTTTTATGGCTAAGATTGAGCATGTAGGTCTATACTAGTAAAAGGTCCATTAGGCATAAGACTCGTGCAAGTTTGGCATTGGTGGAAATACTTACCTACTTTAGTCCAGTGCTCCGCAATATTTCTCCTGTTGATCTCAATACATTTCGCGTCCTTATCTCGTCCCACAACATTTTGATTGCAATTGCTTATGAGTTATATTCTTATTCTCAGTTAGTTGGCCGTTGTTGTTGTCATCGGCCGGCACAATTTCCATACATTCCATCCTTGGAATGATGAAATAAGAGTTTTACTTTGAAATCCAATCACGCATGTTCAGAATTACACTGAAAACAGCTGCATAACTAGTAGTATTTCTGTGTTTTTATCTAAAATTTAAGTTATCCTCAATCAACTTGTAAACAAACATTTGTTTTTTTAAATTGTTTTTTCTTTTTACTGGTGTGGCAAGTGCTATGGCTATCAAAAAATACTCTCGTAACACATTTTGGATGCTTTTCTAACATGATTATGACAATTCATTATTCGTGAAGATACTTTAATATGAATAAAGGTACAACTTTTAATCCATGATACATAAACTCATATAAAACAAAAATTACTTACCTTATTAGATGACAACTACATGTACGCAATACGGAGAAGTTCATAACTTGGCAACACAGTATGCTTTAAGCCATGTCTAAGCCCTGCAATGTGTTAGGCAAGGGTTGTACACTATTAAAAAAAAAAAGACCGAGAAATTGCATTCACTTCGGTCATAAGGTCCGAAGATTTTATTAAAAATCCTTACACAATACCGTCAAACAAGACAAGATAGTATGGAGATGGATATAAATAGAATCTAAAGCGACCGCAAATAAAAGTTAGACAATAAGGCCCCAGATTGGGTTGTGTAGTGTTTACGTTTCATGTCCCAGCTGAGACAACACTGTCATTGTGAGGCTCGTTACTGGCATCTATTGTTCGCGGACTTAATAACAGGATGGAAAAATGAAAAAAACTAAATAAAATAAATTCGCCAAAAGTCTGATAGGCGTAACATCGGTAGACAGAGTGATTCAAGAGGAAGGTTTAAACGCGTAACAGAATAAGCGCAATACTTCATACACCCCAATTACTATAATATGATGCCTTCGTACTTTAGTTGTTCGGACCATAATAGCACGATTTCCATAGGTAGCACAAAAGTCAGCTAACCTAATTCATTTTTCGGAAAAATTTTACACATATTGACAACAGCTGAAATAGATTAAGTAGTCGATACTGAACAAACTGATTTCAGGAATTGCGCTTATTCTGTTAAATATTGTATACTAGCAGCGCCCCCCTGTTTCACCCACGTAGTTCCCGTTCCCGTGGGAATACGGGGATAAAATATAGCCTGTGTTATTCTGATGTATAAGCTGTAAAGTTTCATCAAAATCCGTTCAGTAGTTTCTGCGTGAAAAAGGAACAAACATCGTATGGATGTTTGTTCCTTTTCCATCCATACAAACTTTCGTGTTTATAATATTAGTAGGATAATACATGAATATTATAGCAGAGAAAATCGGAGAATTTCAAAGATTTGTAATGTGATGTCGTAAAAACATGTTACTGTGCGATTAACCCAAAGCGAGGACCTGTCGTTAGTGGTATATAAGTGTTGATAACCATAGAGACTGTTAAGTGGCCACTAGCTTAACACAATCTCCCAATCTGCGGTGGGCTCGCGTGGGAGATTATAGCCCATACTTCCTCATGTGTGAGGAAAGACCCTTAGCTCAGCAGTGGGCTGTTACGCGTTGATGATGAACCATAAAGAGTAGGTTTGCACTCACGGGTCGTGGTCGTTTCTCAGCCTAGCGTGTAGAGTCTCCGCAGCGTGAGGCGGCGGCTCGCTGCGACGCCGCTGAGGGGCGCACGCCACGCACTCGGACTCCGTCTCCGAGTAGCTCTGGAAGCAGCTGAAATACCAATGATCTTTACATTCGAGTCTAATGATTAGACGATATAAGCTGACCGCTGCGCACTGAGCCACTTTAAAAAAAAACCACTTCATTTTACATTAGACCATATAAGTTGCTGGCCACTGCAGCGCAGTGAGCCACTTTAGAAAAAAAAACCACTTCGAAAAATAAACGAAATCGCAAAGATCGTAATCAAGTGCTGTAGTTTTTTAGGACTCAATAAATGACATCGACACAAGTTCAAAAACGTGTTATAGTAAAAAACGGCCGTAAATACTATTTAGTTGTGTTGCGTTGCGACCGCCAACATATAAAACTGTTTGTGTATACCTATGTGAATGTTTTGTTTCAACTCGATGTACCTATCAAACCAGACAAATCTTGGTGATTTTTGGTTTGTTTCATAAATGTTTTGTCGATGTTAATGTATTAAATAAATAAATAAAAAAAAATATAGTATGAGGTATGTGTAATAGTACCCAGGTTCAAGGATGGTCTCACCACCTGTCACGCTTAGGGGTCCAAAGTAATTGCGTATATCCAGGACTGGAATACCTCTGCCTATCTGGAGAGGGCCATGCCTGTCTCTCAGGTGTACGAGTACAGCTGCTCCAGGTGTACTCAGGGCTGAAGGAAGGAATGCTGGCACAGGAAGTGCACTGTGCAAGTTCGAACCAGTTGCAGGTCTTACAGGTTTAGCTGTATTCCCTGAAGAGTACTTGATCAGGAAGTGCAATATAGTAGTACGAGTTGCAGGTCTTTTAGCTGTTCTCACTGCTGGTATAGGACGTGCAAGGGTGGCGGCTGCAGCCAGTTGCAGGTCTTACAGGTGCACTTACTGCTGGTGGAAGAAGTGCTGGCACATGACGTGCATCGTGGGTAACTCTAGTCTCTTGCAGGTATTCCAGGTCTTGCAGGTGTACGTAAGTGCTTATTGGGTACCTTATATGTGACCAGTTGCAGCTCTTTTCAGGTGTTCTCACTGCTGGTAGAAGTGCTAGTACAAGATGTGCATGGGTGGCAGCTGAAGCCAGTTGCAGGTCTTACAGGTGTACTTACTGCTGGTGGAAGGAATGCTGGCACAGGAAGTGTACGGTCGGCAGTTCCAGCGGTCGGTTGCAGATGGCGCAACGGGAGCTCTGGAAGGTGACAGGCTCGTTCTGCAACATCTGTATCTGCGCCTTCATCTTCTCGCTCTCGTTCTTGTATTTGGCCGCAAGTTCTTGCTCCCGAGTTATCACCTCGTACTCGGATTTCAGGACGTTCATCAAATACCTGGGCATTGAAAAAAAATTAGTGAGAACTCAATGGGTGCGATTCTGCTTTACACCGACTAAACTTATTTTGGTTTAGTCCTGTCTTTATCTTACCTCAAAAAAAAAAAAAGGGATAGACGATAACCTACCGAATTTAGTCTTGCCAGAGGCTGTATTTTAGTCGTGATTTCTTTACTTATGTACTAAACATTTTATGAAATGCCTTAGTTGACAGAACTAATTTTAATTTGACAGCACTAAACACCTCTCGTCTCTTTTCTAAGGGAAAGGAAATGACAGGAGTTAACTAAAATAAGTTTAGTCGCTGTAGTGCAAAATCAGCACTATTATACACATTAAGTAGTCCTCATAAGAATGGATATCTATTATTAGACGAGCGAATTGTATAATAATAAATAATAAAAACGTTTATTTCTTACCACAAACAAAAATATTATGTAAGAAAATTAAATAAGCTATAGTTTTAATCTATTTATAGTTAAGACGACTACATAGTTACATAGTCAAATCTGCTTTTTTTCATCTAAAATATCATCAGTCAAAACTCAATTCATTATGGCAATGGACTGTGAAAACCCTTTACATAATTTATGTATTCAATTTGTTCCACTTTGTTTTTATTTTCAAACTTTGCTATATTTGTCAAGTTAAAATACATTTTGTGAGGTGTTTTAAAATAACTCCTATTCAAAATAGCAAAAAAATATGTTTTTAAGTATACAGTATAATAAGAGCAGTGATAGCCCGGACGGTTAAAGAGCCGGCCTAAAATCAGTGAGGCTCGGGTTCGAATCCTGGCATGTACCAATGAGTTTTTCAAAAACTTACGTACATATTTATCACTAGCTTGACGGTGAAGGAAAACATCGTGAGGAAAACCCGCAGGTCTCAGAATTAATTCTGAGACATGTGTAAACAGACCCGGTCCGGCGATATGCTCACCACCTATCACGTTTATGGGTCCAATATATCTCGTGAAATGTGGGTATATCCAGTAATGGAATACCTCTGCCTACCCCCTCGGGGATAAAAAAGGCGTGAGATTATACTATACTACTACTACTACTACAGTATAATATTTTCTTACTTCCGCACGTCTCCAAGACTGTAGGATTGAGTGCTGGCCAGGCAGTCGATGACAAGAATAGGCGATAGAAGCTTTTCATTGGCTGTAATTCAAAGTCTGTATTCAGTTGTCGTAACGTGTAAAAGGCAAACATTCTTTCAAATATCAACTTTTGATTGAGGTTTGCTCAACTTTTCTCAGAGATAAACTAACAAAATGTTGTTTCTTGCGGTTTATCCCGATACGAGTGTGTTTGAAACACACTGGTTAAGCAAAGTTGGGTGCGGTCAGTCAGTGAATGAGTGTCCGCCTAGTGGCATTATATGTATTATGTGTATATAGGTGGCTTGAAAAATTCCGACTGTTAGGTGGCCACTAGTCATACACCACCACCCAATCCGCGGTGGGCTCGCGTGGGAGATTTTGGCCCACACTTCCTCAAGTGCGAGGAGAGACAGCAATGGGCTATTACGGGTTGATGATCGTCGAGATCCTCCATCCGGCCTAAGTTGATTAGAATGTAATTATATCCTATTAATATTATAAACGCGAAAGTTTGTGAGTAAAGATGTATGGATGTTTGTTGCTGTCACGCAAAAACTACCGAACGGATTTTGATGAAACTTCAAAGTTATATAGCTTATACATCAGAATAACACATAGGCTATATTTTATCCCCGTATTCCCACGGGAACGGGAACTACGCGGATGGAACCGCGAGGCGCTGCTAGTATATAATATGCATATATAATAATACAAATGGAATAGATATATCACCGATGACGGCTAGCAGTTCGGCGAGCGCGGTGGCCGGTGGAGGAGCCCAGAGCACGTCCAGCCACAGCCTCGGGCAAGCCGCGCCTCTTCTTCGGCACACGCCCAGCGCGCCCTCCACATCTCCGGACCTCATGTGCAGAGCCACTTGCGATCGCCACCTTTACGATCACAAAAATATATATTTATTTATTTATTTACTAGCGACCCGCCCCGGCTTCGCACGGACGCAATGCTAATACTAAAACCTTCCTCTTAAATCACTCTATCTATTAAAAAAAACCGCATCAAAATCCGTTGCGTAGTTTTAAAGATTTAAGAATACATAGGGATATAGGGATAGAGAAAGCGACTTTGTTTTATACCATGTAGTGATTTGGTAAAAAGAGCTGCCCTTGAGTTTCTTGCTGGCTCTTCTCGGGGTACGGAATTTGGAACCAGCAACTCGTCGGTGGAGATGGGCTGTTGTTTACATTTAGCCAATCTTTATAGACGAGTTTAGACTTGTTATTAGACTATTGACTTTTCTAAGTGTATATTCCATACCTACAGAAAATAAATGAGTTTGAGTTATAGTTTACCAACAATAGGGTAGTGTCCTGCCTAGTCAAATCAGTTGCTTTTTATGATCTGTCAAAACGAAATTTTATTATGGAAAATGTACTGAAATAGCAAGGTGTGACGTCATAGTTTCTAGTACTCGATTGCAATACTTTAATTATTATTTTTTATTAATTTTTTATTATTTTTAAATTTTCTATTATTTTTAAATTTTCTATAATTGTAAATTAAAAACCGAAATGCATATTTAGAGGGGTTTTGGGATAATATTTTAAATGAATGCCTACTCGCAATTTAATTTCGATGCTGTCAACTACCCAATTGTATCAATCATACATTGCACAAGATTCATACACTAAAGGTAACTTAATGCACTATTAATCCAAGATAAACACCACATGCAAAGTAAGTTTGGCGGGCCTGTTGGCTCAGTCGGTAGTGACCCTGCCTTCTGAGTCGGAGGTCGCGGGTTCGATCCCCGCTCGGGGCCAACATTTGTGTGCATGAACATGTCTGTTGGCTTCGTGTCTGGTCGTTTAATATTTATTTAAGTATGTTTATCAGTTGTTTAGTACCCATAGCACAGGCTCTGCCTAGTTTGGGACTAAATAACCGTGTGTGAATTGTGTCCCACAATTTATTATTATTATTATTATTAAGTGCTAGTAACATCTAATTCTAAAAGTAGTTGTTATAAATTTATAAAGTAACAAAAAATAAGATACAGTATAAGCTAATCTATAAATCGACCATGATTTCTTGCATGTATCATGTATTCCGCCTGGGAGTCTCACACAACTTCTTAAAACAAGCAGAGGCACAATAGGGTATTTGACGGCTTAGTCAAATGAGGTACTTTTTATGATCTGTCAAAACGAAAAATTTTTTCGCTTCCGCATAAACGCTAATGACATAAGAGTGAGAAAAAAATTAAAACGCTATCTCTTTCACGTAGCGCATCCATTGCTACTTTCGTGCAAAAAAATATTTAATTATTATAAAATATAATATTTCTCTTTAACTTCTCAGACCATGAATCACATACACAATAGATTTTTAATTGTGTCTAGGTTCCAATTGGAACCGGCGTTTCTTAACTGATTAAGACTTTGGATTCCAGTTTTTTTGATTCCATGTACAAAAAATATATGTTGGAAGGGTTACCAGTATTTTGATAATGTTGCAAGGACAGGGGGTGTTTTGTAGGACATATTTGTTTAAAATAATATCTTCTATATATCTAATATATACATATTTTTTTTATTGGTTTAAATTTGTTTTATAGGTTTTAAACGGTGAACTCACATCTTGTTCTCCTCATACAGATACAGGACGCCGGCCTTGAAGCCCAGCATCTGGCAAATGACGAGCGTCTGGTCTTTGTCGTAGTTCGCCTCGGGGTCCTTCAGTACCTTCAGCACTTTCTGCTCATACTCCACCTTCACGGTGTCAGAGGACTTTGCCCTGGAGAAGATCATAAAATAAATAAATTATCTCACGCCTTTTATCCCGCGAGGGGGCAGGCAGAAATATTTCATTTCAGGAAATACTTACAATTCACCATTGTAATCTTTGGACCTCTTAACGTGTAAAACCGAGTCTGTTACAGTGCCGCAGAATTAATTCTGGGACCTGCGGGTTTCCTCACGATGTTTTCCTTCAGCGTCAAGCGGGTGATAATTGATAAATATGTACGTAAGTTTTTGAAAAAAATATTTGTACAGGCCAGGATTGGAACCCGAGACGTCTTGGAGAAGACAATACTATGACGAAAATCCTAACTACGATTGACTGAAATCAATAGATTTATTCAACTAAATGAAGGCTGACGGGTTATATGAACTCGGAAATACAGACGCCCGGCAGGTACAGTACGGCCGTTTTAAGTTGGCTTCTCTGAACATAGGCTTCGCCTGCGCAAACTCCCTCGTACCGCCAAATGGTCGCATTTGCGCAACGGCAGAGCTGCCAAGTTAAAACAGCCGTACTGTAGTTCCACTCCCTAGGAGCGCGCATAATGAAAGATCTTGAAAAGCGCTTCGTGCGTATAGATGGGATATCCACCAAGTAGGGGTGAAGCCCAGCCACGTCTGAAAGTCCGATGGTATACAGGGGAAAGCGGATTGGGCTCGATGACATAGACATTTATCATATCATTCATATACAAAAGTATCCTTAATACCACTAGTAAAAATGCCCTCTGAGACGTACCAGCAGCAAAGGAGCCCATGGCACACATTGCATTGCCACGCTGTTCAATGGAGTATTTTGCAGCAGTCACAGCCCCTCTCAGCCGTCGGCCAATCTCTTTAACAAAGCCATATCCATGATGCCATACACTGAACACAACCGAATCACTCACCAAACATGTATGTAGTGTTCGATGAGAGCGTCGTACACGAGCTTGGAGCAGTGAGGGTCTGATGAGATCATGTGCTCGAGGAACTCGATGAGCCGCTCCGAGTTGCTGAGGAACATGTGGACGTATTCGTCCGGGATGGCCCGGTCTGGCTCGCGGTGAGCGCCGGACAACGTCGACTCGTCCACTAGGGGACGGCTGCGGGGCTTATAGTCCGTGCACAACACTAAGAGAGGGAGGAATTTGTAATTGAATATACTTTTAAAATAATCATTTTTAAGATATGCAATTTTTAGAAGTTTTCACTATACCATTGCATTTTTCGAACCCATGACAGGTGAGCTGTTATAAATTCCGCACACATACCCTCGATCCACACTCACACATTTATGTTTAATTAGTTTTAAAATTATAATTTAGTTATTGGTACTTATCTAAAACTGTTAATAACTTAGTCTATGTTTAATCTGACTCTGGAAGAGCGGTGTCTCATAACACAAGTTATTTATAAACTTAAAAGGAGCATTTCAATACATGAAGAATAAATATTTTAGATTTTTTGATTTTGATAAAGGTAAGGTAGGTATAAATAAAAACAAATATATGCTCACGCCTTAACACCTTACGATACAAACAACCTTATGATATCACACTCACACATGAACAACTTAACCTTCTGATACTCGCACGTAAGTAACTTATTCTCTCATACTCACATATGAGCAACTTAATACTATTACACTCACTCATCAGCAACTAAAGACTCTTTCATAAGCAACTATTAAGACACACACGAGCAACTTAAGAATATCACTCCAACATGAACAACCTTATGATATCACACTCACACATGAACAACTTAACCTTCTGATACTCGCACGTAAGTAACTTATTCTCTCATACTCACATATGAGCAACTTAATACTATTACACTCACTCATCAGCAACTAAAGACTCTTTCATAAGCAACTATTAAGACACACACGAGTAACTTAAGAATATCACTCCAACATGAACAACCTTATGATATCACACTCACACATGAACAACTTAACCTTCTGATACTCGCACGTAAGTAACTTATTCTCTCATACTCACATATGAGCAACTTAATACTATTACACTCACTCATCAGCAACTAAAGACTCTTTCATAAGCAACTATTAAGACACACACGAGCAACTTAAGAATATCACTCCAACATGAACAACCTTATGATATCACACTCACACATGAACAACTTAACCTTCTGATACTCGCACGTAAGTAACTTATTCTCTCATACTCACATATGAGCAACTTAATACTATTACATTCACTCATCAGCAACTAAAGACTTTCATGAGCAACTATTAAGACAAACACGAGCAACTTAAGAATATCACTCCATCATGAACAACCTTATGATATCACACTCACACATGAGCAACTTAAGACTCACAAACTGATACATGAGCAACTTAAGGCTCCGATACTCACACATGAGGAACTTAGTGCTCTCTTCCGGCTCGTGCTGTATCAGCCCATGGCCGTACAACTTCATGTATGTGTCTGCATCCTCGAACTCGAGTTCGGCGATGTAGTCAAGCGCGCGGCGGTACTCCTTCTTGTCTTCTAGAACCATCTTGAGGTACCAGTCGTGGCGTTTGTGGTTCGCTGCTAGGGACAGGGCGTCTTCCACGCTCACTTGGCGGACCACCTGAGAAGAACGTTTTTTTTTTAAATAAATCTATTTTAAATAAAACTATTTTAGTGTTGAATTTAATGTATTTTCCATTCCAGTTTGTTTTCGGATAGAACAACGTCTGTCGGGCCAGCTATTCGTGGACGGGTCTAGAAGCATGAAATGTTGCACAAAGGTTTCTTAATTGAGATAAGAGAGTACTAAAAATGGATTTTTGGAAATTCTAAAGGGAATAAAATACATATTTAAAGCGGGCAACCGCTGGACTCTAGTAATAAATATATACTCGGTATATTTTCAGACACTACTCACAATACAATAACTCTTTATTGCACACCAAAATTTACATAATATGGATACAAACATCAACCAAAGTACAATACGTCTTACTTACCTACGAGGTGTGGTTACCAAGATCTCTCACTGCTCTAAATTCGAAGTTAATATTTTAACAAAACAATATTTCACAAATGAAAGTGGAACTCACCTTAATAGCGACATTGACATCAAAATTAATGCTTTTATCCTTGGAATTGATGAACTCTTTCAGCTTCCCCTGCTGGTCGTGCTGGTCGATCTTCACGTAACACGTCAATAAAAGCGTCGTGTGGTCTTCGGTAGCAAAGTGTTTCTTATGGAGCTCCTCTAAGTATAGGACGAGAGGCTCCAAGTGCCGAGACTCGAGGTACTTCCGGATGACGTAGGAGGTCTCCAACCAGCCTATGGTTTTGATGTACTGGTCTATTGCGCTTTTTAGGTCACCCTGAAAATTTTAAAAAAAAATCTCACGCCTTATATCCCCCGAGGTTGTAGGCAGAGGTATTCTATTTCTGGATATACCCAATTTTCACCAGATTTTATAGGACCCTAAACGTGATAGGTGGTGAGCCCATCGCCAGGACGGGTCAGTTTACATATGTCTCAGAATTAATTCTGGGACCGGCGGGTTTCCTCACGATGTTTTCCTTCACCGTCGAGCAAGTGATAAATATGTACGTAAGTTTTGAAAAACTCATTGGTACATGCCAGGATTCGAACCCGAGCCTCACTGATTTGCATATCGTGTGAAGCAGGCTCTTTAACCTATTTAAGGCTATCAATGTATTTATTTCTATAGGTAATTAAAAATTACACTTAGAAAAGTCAATAGTCTATCTAATAACAGGCACTCTAAACTCGTCTATGAAGATTGGCTAAATGTAAACAGCAGCCCATCTCAACCGACGAGTTACTGGTTCCAAATGCAGTACCCCGAGAAGAACCAGCAAGAAACTCAAAGGCAGATGTAACCCTGTAGATGAAATGGTCATCTCAACTATAATTTCTATAGGTTTAGATTTTCTAAAGGTTTTATAATGTACAGTCAAGAGCAAGTCAAGCTTGACACTACCAGTTTAAGCAGAGCTCTGGTTTATACTGCGCGCCATAGAATACAGGGCCGGGTCAAAGTCCAAAGTGTCAAGCTTAGCGTGCTCTTGACTGTACACCCGTCGCTCCTACGTAGGCGCCTTTGACAGGTCCAATCTAAAAAACCTTGTTGTTTAGGTTTGGTTAGAACTGACAATGACGTACATTTTCTAGTAAGGCGTTCTTTGGTTAGAAAGTCTTCACTTAACAATATAGATATGAAACTAGTTATTTCAGTTCACCAAATTAATAAATTGAGTTTTCAACAACAAAGGATACGTATTTACGTGGGCCTAAAATAAAAAGATGCTCTAAACAATGAAAAGACCTGCGATTTTGAGAAAATAATTTTTGAAAAATGTTTGACTTTGGCTGTAACAACCTGTTACCTTTTCTCTAAAAAAAATACGATTATGTCTGGGTCTGACTGACTGACAGCTGACACATCGATGATATCACATTGACATTATTGACAAGACAGCAAGTTCGTTTTTTACGGCGCTTGCACTTTGACATGTCAGTACAACGGTAGAAAGAGATGTCGATATCTAAACCCAGTATCTTCTGTCTCTTTCTTGCTCTAGTCATGCATCCCTAAACTGTGCAATACAAGTCATAGTGTCGCCATTCCTGCAACTGTATGTTTTGTTTAAATATTTATTTTCATGAAAACGGAGGCCCAAAAAATATATTTTTTTGTGCCCAAAATAATCGAAAATATGTAACATTTAATTTAAAAAAAACAGTATGTTGTTTCGAATTTTTCACGAATAAAGAACCACCCTCCATACAAAGGAGGGACATGTCATTTCCACATTTTTAATAATTTAATAGTGGATGTTTTTGATGCGAAAAGTACTGTATCTAAGGGCTGAGATATATCCACACCCAAATCCGTTACGACGTGATTAAATTAAAGAAACCATTTTACCATCTCTCCTCTTCCACGCCTTACCTTGCTGTACAAATGGTCTCCATACTGCTTGTAGATCTCCGTCAACCCCTCCGCGTCGTAATGCTGACTGCTCGCTATCCGAATCGCGACATCGTACAAGTTCTTCTTGAACAACAACGACAGCTTCGACTGTAGATCCTTCTCGTCCAAATAAATCATCTCTTTCTTCTTCGTCAGTATGTGAAAGGAACCCCATTCGGTTAAAACCGCGTCTATTTCGTCGAAAGTCTTTGAGAATACTATGAATTTGTTCTGAATATCCAGTATGGTTATGTGGTGGGATTTCGGTGCTACGGCCGTGCTAGTGGACGCTGCTTTTGGGGACTGTTCGTTGGTTGTTATCACTAGATAGCTACGGAACCAGTTTAGACGGACTTTTTCGCCTTCGAGCGCGTAGCAAGGTCCTCTGCCCTCTGTCGTGTAGCAGTATATGGCCTAGAAGTAGAAATTTTGTGGATACTGAGTTAATGGCATAACTGACAGTAACAAGATTTTATTACTTCTATGTAAAACTAAAATCCGACTACGGAAAAATGTAGCCTAAGTCACCCTATGTTTATTTCACACCAAATGGGTTCGGTGACAGTTCACTGTTGACAATTGAAGTGATGTGTCCCAATGAAATCCAATCGATTTTTCTAAAATTTCGAGTAAGTTTGTAAAGGAAATGGAATCGATTTTCTACTTTATTGATAGAATGATTTTTCAAGTTTACTTTTTATTGAATATATTTAAATTTCACAGGTTATATATGGGAAAAACATGGTAAAATAAAAAAAAATGTCATCGACTTTTTGATGCAATACGAAAATAATCATACATTATCGAATCTACAAATCACTGTACACTTTCACAGACCCCGTGCCACATAATACACTATTACTATTTTAAACCCAATAGATACAACAAAATGAAAATTTTACAAAAACATTGAACCTTTTTTCGGATTCCCGCCAAAACGCTTCGATTCATCGATTTAATGTAGATTATGTTGTGTCAATCCCTATGAGTAAAAGTTCCGTTTCACGCAATACGTATTTTTAGGATATCTTATTTATCTATTGTTTTTTATATTTTCCTTGATTTTGATTGTCTGAGATTTTAATTTAGAATTTTAGAGGCGACAATTATTGTATTTTGTTTTAAATCAGTGTTTTGCTCTTTGAGCAAAGCTACACACTGAGCTGTGTCCCTTTGCACCGCCACGCACACACATACATTCCATTATGTTTAGCTGGTAAGTAGGTAGTTTGTATTTATTTGTTGTTCTTTTGTTTATCTTTTTTTAATTTCTTATTTTGATTGTATGTGTGTGTATTGTGTTGCAAATAAAATGGTTATCTATCTATCTATCTATCTATCTATTTTAGCAATGACATAATAATAAATTATTCATTATTTTTGGAACCATCTATTTTTCTTACTAGAAAGTTGTATGCGTAAAACGGAAAAATGTGAACTGTCACCGAACCCATTTGGTGTGAAATAGACTATAATTATAATAAAGAATTGTAGTCATCAGATGTGTTTAGGTGCTACGCTGGAACATACTTGCATAGCTTTCTAAAAACATAACGTTTTCTTTTAGCTTCGTCGTAGTCTCTAATTGGTATGTTTGAGAACTGTTTCGCTAACCCTTAGAGAATCAGAGACATAATTTTGCGAAATGATGGGAAAATAATTAAGTTACAAATGTATCATTTGGTATAATTGTCTAACTACAATAGTTGAATAATATACAACTGTCTTTCTTTCACTAGCTGTTCCGAGCGATTTCAACCGAGGCTTAACGGACGCTTTAACAGCCAGTAGGTAATTATCTCCAACATTGGTGTAGTTGCCTGGTTTAGTTTACATTGCCGTGTCTATACTGTGTCAAGTGCAAGTGACTCACGTCGTTGTTGGCGACGGTGAGGCGGTGTTTGTCTGCGAGCACGCAGCAGCCCGCGGCCGCGCCCATGGCGTCGAGCGTCACGCAGCGGTCAGAGTTCAGCCAGCAGACCATCACGCATGCGCGGGACACCACGAACAGATTGTCCGCTCCCCTGGGGGGCATATATACATCGTCATGAGCCTATACCTACTCGTGATTCTCTCAGGGCAAAAGCAGAATACCAGTGTTTTGCTTACCCGAGCAACTGAGCTTTGGCCCTTTTCTGCTGCTGCTGCACACACGCATATAACTGCTTGGTTCAGCAAGTTTTTAATGTTTTTTTTTCTTAAATGTACTATTTGTGTTATTGTTTTGATTTATTTTATATATCTTGTTTGTGTTTGTGTTAAGAGCAGTGATAGCCCGGACGGTTAAAGAGCCGGCCGAAAATCAGTGAGGCTCGGGTTCGAATCCTGGCATGTACCAATGAGTTTTTCAAAAACTTACGTACATATTTATCACTAGCTCGACGGTGAAGGAAAACATCGTGAGGAAACCCGCATGTCTCAGAATTAATTCTGAGACATGTGTAAACAGACCCGGTCCGGCGATGGGCTCACCACCTATCACGTTTAGGGGTTCAATATATCTCGTGAAATGTGGGTATATCCAGTAATGGAATACCTCTGCCTACCCCCTCGGGGATAAAAAAGGCGTGAGATTATATTTATTTATTATTTATTTTTTTGTGTTAATATTATGTGTTAATATAATATTGTTATTGCTTTATATGTGTGTATCTGTGGCAAATATAAACATTTTTTCTTTCTTTCTTTCTTTCATGAACTGTGGTTGAAATTTTCACAGATGACGTGTTACCGCAATAGCAATAACAAATATATAAAAACAGAATAAAGTAAGTACCTATTTAAGGGTGCTTCCATACAACAAACGTGATATTTTTGCTGTTTTTATAGATAATGGTACGATTAACGGTCGAAAGAACGTGAATCTGAAAATATTTTGGCTACACGTAAGGGTGTGTTCTCAACATTTGTACCAATTATCAGGTCTATGTAAATTATTACCTCGAACGTCTATTTTGACCAGAGTAGCATATTACAAATGTCCAATTAAAGCTTTGTATTCTTCGATTTTCCAGCTGTTTTGACAGCAGCTGGAAAAAACTGGATGAACACAGCTCAGGATAGACAAACATGGAATAAGATGGAAGAGGATTTCTACCCTATAGGGGGCCATGCAATAAAACTATATACCTACTACATTTATATATTAAAATCTTGATGAAGAAAAGCTAAATAAAATTAGCCTATTAAATAGCTAGCTCTTGGCATACTTAGCAGCTCAAGTTCTCGATCGTCATGGCTACTACTGACTCTATGGTTCACCGACTCACTCACTTGAAAGCGAGCCCAGTGATAGGGCTGGTTCCGGTGTCTGTCAGCGTCTTCATCTTGCTGCTGCGTTGACGCGCTATATCGCCGCGGAAGAGCGACACGGAGCCATCTTGAAAGCCCACAGCGAGGAAGTTCTATGGAATTAAGATGTAAAAATTTTACTTTTGATAAATTAAACAGCTCCAAATTAATAATTATGATACAAAAAATGCTTTTAGAGGCATTAAAACCCATAAATCAATACAATAAAAACAGTTAAGTAAACTACTTACAAAACATTGACGAGTCACTTTTTTGGGTTTACTTGAACCAATATAGTCAATCCTACTAATATTATAAACGCAAAAGGTTGTATGTATGGTGCCCTTACAGGGTTCTTGTTGATCTTATGAATAATTATTTAAGACCTTTTTTTTGTACAACAATATTATTAATAATAATAATAATTTGTGGGACACAATTCACACACGGTTATTTAGTCCCAAACTAGGCAGGGCCTGTACTATGGGTACTAAACAACTGATAAACATACTTAAATAAATATTAAACGACCAGACACGAAGCCAACAGACATGTTCATGCACACAAATGTTGGCCCCGAGCGGGGATCGAACCCGCGACCTCCGACTCAGAAGGCAGGGTCACTACCAACTGAGCCAACAGGCCCGTCAGAACAAGAAAGCAATAAAGATTATTATTATTATTATTATTATACATGTAGATGTTTGTTCCTCTTTCACGCAAAAACTACTAAAAGGATTTTAATTTAACTTTAGAGTTATACAACAGAATAACACATAGGCTATATTTTATCCCCCTATTAACTACGCGGGTAAAACCGCGGGGCGCTAAGTAATAAATGGGACTGGGCATTCCTTCGAGGGTGCGACTGTCATAGGCATGTGATGAATAAATGATTTAAGAGGTGGAGTTCCCTCTTCTTAGTCTTGAGCAACTTAGTTACTTAGGTCCATAATAGCCAGCATCAGCAGTCTCGGCTTAGTTCGAAATAGACTTTTAATTAATAAAATCAAATTAGTGACGCCCTTCAAAATGCTGGGATCCGGAGTGCGATGAATAAAAGAGTGTGCCTGAAAAGACTTATGGATGTGAAGGAAGCAAAAGAAGTATGCAGAGCTCGAGCTAAGTGGCGATCCATCGTCTACACCTGTGGAAAGAAGACGTGAGCTGTATGTATGTATGTATTAGCCTGAAGGTCGACTGGTAGATAATGCACGTACAATGGTCCAATCTAAGGACTAAGTGCGGAAACCATAACCCATAACATAGATAACATGCCTTTAGGCATTAAGTTCGCCCTGTGGACATTTTCTTGGTACATGAAGTTAAATAAATAAATATTATCTAAATCCACGTACCTTATTGTCGTGGACAGCGAGTGCAGTAGCGGGCGTGGCGCGCAAATGCGAGGGCACGGCGCGGGAGAATCGAGCGCATGTTGGGTTGCCATGGCGATCACTGCGGGACCAGTCCCATACTTTGATGATCGGGTTTACTCCCGCTTCGTCATCCTGGAGATTGTGTTGTAGATTTACTGTTTAGTACAGCATAATAAATAAATAACTATGTATAAGCTTATGCAGAGGGCGGCAGTCTTATATTCCTAGAAATATCCTCGTGCATTTTATGGACCACTAAATGGGACAGGTGGTCCATCGCCAAAACATACCCCAAATGGCCTGCTATTTCCGCACAATGTTTCCATCACCCCAATCTAGTTATAAATAGTTAACAGTTATCAATAGATCACTTTTAAAAGAAAGATGACGAAGAGATATTCTCAATAACACTATGTACTACACAAAAAAAAAATTGCTTTATTTTCAAAAACACTATGAAATATTGCAAAACTTTTTTAGATTTTACACCAATACTCACTCCAATTGTAACGAGATAAGGGTCATGTGGCTGCTGTTGCGCCAGCGTGACCGTCAGCTCGTAAGCCTTGAACGATGTGATCTCCCAGGAACGGGAGATGAGGTGAACGAAGCCTGTGACGTCGCACAGTACCACATGGTTGTTGCCACTTGTGGCTACAGTGACATTTGTGTCCTGGAATGTTATTTGACTTCATGATTGTAACGTAATAAAAACCTTTTATATATATATACACATATTTTTAAAACCTACCTATACATACTGTAAGATATTTACAAATGAGACCAGAGAAATTTTCAACATACTGTACAATTATTCAGGTCTTGCCCGTGGTCCACCTATTGAGTCCACCTGGGTGTACCATTAATATGTATAACTTAAATGACAACTGTTCTATGCCCTGCCTGCCAACAGCGGAAACTACTACTAGTCTTCTATATTATGCTTCTATATTATAATTTTACAATAACTAATAAAAAAACAAATAGGTTTTAAAATTCAAATCAAAATTTAAAGAACTGCATTACTATCATAATTTCAGCCACAGGATATTATAATGTATTCAAAAATAAAATATAGCAGAATTTGTCCTTAACGGACATGAATTCCATCACTATTTTATATAATTAAGTAATACAATATGACCTATGCAGGTATTATGAAATAGATATTGTTGTTACATAGTAGCAGTTCCACTTTTGAAGGCTGAGAGATTGAAATATACTATATACTAGTAGGGCATACACAGCACAGCCATTGGGAATATGATCATACAAAAACTTTCGAATGTCCTTTGGACAGATCACACTACCCCTTACGTAATAGCTTTTAGATTCAATTTTGTTGCCACTCTATGCCCTAGTAAATTTAAATCTGTTTGTTTAAGGCTTTTATCATAAGTTCTATATTTTTGTTCTTTAAGGGAAATTGACAGCCAACTATTGGGTTTTAGTAGGTTACAAAAACGGAATATTATGCTATTCTTTTCTACAATAGGAAATTTCAGTTCAATAGTATGTAACAAAAGCCGCAACAAAAACAAATGTAGGCAACTTACCTGCAAACAATCTGCAATCTTTCCATTGTCGACATTCTTGTGTATGTCGAAGAAAGTAAATCGACGCCACTGTAAAGAGAAAAATCGATTAAATTCACTGAAAAGGTATAATTTAAGCAAGTAAATTCGGTAAAAACATACTCTTCTCATAATGGGCGTAATAACATACAAAAGGATACAGACGACGTTAACCTCAAATATATATAACAAACCTCTAAAAATGCCATTGTGACCGCAGTTATCTAAGCGTTGACCATTTTATAGCTGGCGTTATCCTTTATTTTCCTGTTTATAATTAATTATTATTGTCTGCACAACAGTAGGCAGAATTTGTATTTTTTTTGACAGTGACACTGACTGACAGCACAGACCAGTAACTTTTTTAGTAGTTTTCACCCTTTACAGGGTAGGCAAAGGCATTACGCCATGCAGCCTCGTCATTAGTTAATGATATCCTTATGTAAATGGCTCTGCTTCAGAGTCCATGCACAAAAATACAGTGTCTTTAACACTTTCTACATCGGTTATCAACAGTAAAATGATAGCACTTTTACTGACAACTTTATTGTGACTTTTTGAGGCAATCCAAAAATGTCCATATCTCGCATTTTATCGAATTTCCCATTCACTGCACACTTTCACGGACACTTGCCACATAATAAACTATCACTATTATGAGTCAAAACCCGAAATACACAGCAAAATGAAAATTAAACAAAAAACATGACGTCCCTCTTCGGATTCCCGCCAAAAAGCCAGACCAGTAACTAGAAATGACAGTACTAGTTTTTTTTCTTTATTTCGCCCAACTTGTGTTGGAAAAGCTAGTCATATACGATGCTGCCTTGTCTTCAGTTCAGTTTATCTTTGATCTGCTTAGTAGTTCATGCATAAAAATACGGTGTCTACACATTCTTATCGAAATATCCACTTGGTAATCGGCAGTAAAACGATATTGCCAAAGAGGTTGGAAGAAAATCATTCTCTTTCCTAAACTTTTTCTTTAAACGTCTTTGGATATTGCATTGAAGTAATTCGAAAACGTCTATGGTACGCATTTTCCCAGAATTTCTATATAGAATTTCTCACTCACTCACTGTAGGTACACTGTCTTGGACATTTGTACACTATTTAATAAGCCAAAACCTAAAATTCACAAACCACGACGTTCCTCTTCGGATTCCCGCCAAAAAGCCCAGTACACTGGCTGAAAAGTCAAATGATTTTTTCAAAGAGGTTGGAAGAAAATCATTCTCTTTCCTAGAGAAACTTTTTCTATAAACGTCTTTGGATTTTTCTAACTTTTGATGAGACTTTTTTTTTCAAACTTCTTTGCACAGAGGACTATTTTATTATAAGCAAGCTAAATCTTTATAGGTAGGTACCTAATCTTTCCGTCTTCTATACTTTGTATTTTCGTATGTTTGTTACGAATAAACTCAAACACTACAGGACCGATTTTAAAAATTCTTTCGCCCATGGAAAACTAGAAGATACCTGAGTTACATAGGCTATATTTTATTCCCGTATTCCCACGGGAACGGGAACCACGCAGAACCACTAGTCATAATTAAATCCGATCATCGTGGCGGCATAATTATGCTGCTGCTTCGGTGATAGGTATATCTACCTACAGAAACCTTTCTCGTTTATCGGTTTTTCTATTAGTGAAAACCACATATCCGTTGTGTGGTTTAAATGATCTGAGCGTACAGACGGGCGGGAACTTTATTTTAGGTAGGTATCAATACTTTGAAGAGATTAGCTATTACAGAAAAAAAAATTTGGGGAATCACCTCGCGCAGAACAGTCCGGGGCAGTGGTCCAACTGCTCTGTCCAACTAGTTGGACCATGGGTCTTTACTAGGGGCAGTTGTTCAACTTAAAAAATAGTTGGACCACAGCACCTTTTCAGAGTTCCGTGGTCCAATTCATTTAAAAATTAACCTGCGAACTCTAAAAACCTCAACTGCATCTTTATGTGTGTATGATACCTACCTACTGGTTTACGGTTATATTGAACCACTTTGAAATTGATTGTTACATACATCCATACGTACTTACCTACATACATAGTTAGTAGGTATATATATATATAATCTCACGCCTTTCATCCCCGAGGGGGTAGGCAGAGGTATTCCATTACTGGATATACCCACATTTCACGAGATACATTGGACCTCTAAACGTGATAGGTGGTGAGCCCATCGCCGGACCGGGTCTATTTACACATGTGATAGCAATTCGGATATCCGGATATCCGTATTATTCGGATATTCGCCACATTTACTATTCGAATAGTATCTATATAATTATTCGGATTTTTCGAACAATCCGAATACTTAGGTTTTAATTTTGTTTGGTAAAAATATCCGAAGATGAAAAGGAAGAGACAGCTAAGATATTGAATTAGTTTGTTTGTTTTGAAATGAATGAAATGAAATGAAATGAAATGAAATCGTTTATTTGCAAGAACCATGGTACAAAAAAGGTCTTAAGTAAGAAAATGCAGAACAAACATGATCCGCCACGTAATGGCATGCAAAAATTTTTGGTAGGTAAACAAACTTAAATCAATAACCTATAAACTACAGAACATCAATTGACAATATGTATTATTATTATCTACTTATTATTTATGTCAAAAGTGCATTAAAATGTCTATTTTATAATTTATTTATATGTCAAAAAACTGTTTAATTGAATAAAATGATTGGTCAAGTAACCACTTACGCAAACGAAGTTTAAAAAGATTATTATTTAGCTCCCTTATACATTTAGGAATTTTATTATATATTTTCGTCGACATAACATAACAATTTTTTTCGAATACGGTCGTACGGCAGATGGGAACATTAACACGAGCAAGATCTCTGTCTCTCATTCTAGTATTCTGGGTCGGTTTTGTGAAAAAATTAGGATTGTTTCTGACAAACATACCTTGTTCAAAAATGTACATGCTAGGCAAAGTAAGTAGCTGTAATTTTTTAAATACACTTTTGCAAGAATCCCTTGGACCCAACCCACTTATAGCCCTGATACACCGTTTTTGGGATAAAAAAACTTTATTTACATCTGTTGAATTCCCCCAGATTACTAACCCGTACCTTAAAACCGATGCTACATACCCATGATAGGCTATGAGAGCAGTTGACTCTCCATTCACTTTTCTTATGCGTCTTAATACAAAAACGAATCTATTAAGTTTGCAACATATACACTCAACATGTTGCTTCCAGTTGCAGAAATTGTCTAGAGTCAGACCCAAAAATTTTACAGACTTAGTATTTTGTATTTGTTGTCCCTGATATTTGATATCTAATGACAGCTGATGGGTTTTGTAATTGGAAAACTGAGTGTAATATGTTTTCGAAACATTAACGTGTAAGTTGTTCATGTGCAACCATTGTCCTATTCTGTTAATAGTTGTATTTATGCAATCCTCATAGTTTTCTGCTTTGTCATTCTGGGGTATAACTATGGACAGATCATCCGCGAACAATACCATTGTGTGGTTACACACCTTTGGTATATCATTAATATACAGGAGAAAAAGTAGTGGTCCGAGGACACTGCCCTGAGGAACACCCTGACCATTATTCCGAAATGTGGATTTGTACGATGCGATCTCATTTTCGTTATTCAATCTACTTATTTCGACACATTGTTTACGGTTAGATAAGTAGCTTTTTATCCAGTCTAATGCTATTCCCCGGATACCATAATGTTCGCATTTATCTATTAAGAGGCGGTGATCGACAAAATCGAACGCTTTTGACATATCGAAAAACACTCCCACGACAGATTTTTTCTTATCTATGTACTCAGTGACACTGCGAATTAGAGAGTATATGGCGAGAGTAGTTGATTTCCCTTTTTGGAATCCGCACTGCTCTTTAGATATAATATTATATTTATCCATAAACCCTACTATCCTTCTTTTCATAGCCTTTTCAAATACTTTTGATAAAATAGGTACTAACGTAATCGGGCGGTAATTATCTATATTATGCTTATCATTTTTCTTAAATAAAGGCTTGACGATGGAATTCTTTAGTCTGTTAGGAAAAATACCAAGGGTTAAGGACTGGTTTATGAGGTATGTGAGTATGGGTAGGAGCAATTTTGCACAACACTTGATTATACGAGTCGAGATGCGATCCAGTCCAACAGAGTCTGTGTTACGTAGTGACATAATGATTCTTTCCACTTCCGATTCCGTACATGGTTCGAGAAACAAACTACCACTTACACTTTGTATATTTGTTTTTGATTGACTGCTACTAGGTACTGCTTTTCTTTATTTATATAGATTTAATAATAATATAGTGAAGTATCAACAAAACATTTGTACGAAAACGATGACTTAGAAACATTGTCAGGGTGGAAATGGCGCTATTGGATCGAGTAAGAGGAAGAATGGTTCCCCAAACCACTGGTGGAATAAAGAAGCTAGACTGCTAGAGAGATAGTTGAACGAAAGAAGAAAGCAATAGATGTATGGGCGATGAGGACCAGAAAACCAGTAGATGCCATAGTGATTGAATATTTAGTGAAAATGGTAGAGAATTAATATAGACGGATAAAATGTGAAGTGAAAGATAAGATTGAGCAAATAAAGAAGAACATGGATGAAAAGAATGAAAGAAAGTTTTCCGACAACTTCCGGGAAAACCAGAAATTGTTCTGTAAGCAAGTTCGAGTGTCCCGGCCGGGGAGTGTCGCAAAATACAAGGACGAAGGTGATTAGAGATGAGAATGGGGAGCTAATAACGGAAGAGGATAGAGTGCTGAGGCGATGGATGCAATATTTCGAGGGATTATTTGAATTTGATGATTCCCTACCTCAAGCAGATCGTATTCATGATATTGCGAGGCTGAGGCTGCAGGGTATAACAGAATATGTGTGGAAATGCTGAGAGCTGGAAAAGGGGTGGTAGCTTCTTGGTTGTTCTTAATTTTTAAGAAATGTCGGGCCAGCGGTAGAAGTGCCGCAAGATTGGTAAAAAGCCGTAACAGTGCCTCTTTTTCAAAGAAAAAAGGTCACAACAAGAAGCCAAAAAATACCGCGTAATCAGCCTTCTCAGCATTGTCGGCAAATTGATTGAAAGAGTGATGAGAGAGACAGATGAGAAAATATGGGATGTACAAGCGAGATTTAGAAAAGGAATGAGGTGTATGAATCAATTCTTCTCCTTAAGGTGCCTAACAGAAAAACACCTCGCCAAACATCAGAAGGTCCATGAATAGGTTGAATCATCAAATTCAACCTATTCATGGACAGCTGTTTGGATGATTTACGAGAGCGTGATTGTGAATTAAAAATGAGTTCGACCACCATAAAATGCCTCTTGTACGCCGACGACAAAGTCATCCTTGCATTGTCGGCGTCCGAGGTGCAAAAGATGGAGGATATAATGAATGCAACATTTGAGAAGAAGAGCATGAAAGTGAATGTTGCAAAAACCAAAGTGATGATTTTTGAAAGAGAAGATTGTATGACAGAGTGTGATATTAAAGATCGATGGTGTGAAATTTGAGCAAGTGAAAGAGTTCGTGTATTTGGGTAGCGTGTTTACAAGGGATGGCAAGTTTGAGAATGTTATTAAAAGAAGAGTATTGAAAGGAAATGCAGTGAATGGGGCTCTGAATAGCCTTGTGAATCGTGTCCAACAAGGCAGGGATGGCTTTGCATAACGCGGTTCTGGTCCTGACGCTGATGTATATGCTAGTGAAACCGATATACGATTACGAGAGAAGTGTGGTTTGAAAGAAGATGTAGTGACAAGGATAGAAAAGGGGATATTTAGCTGGTTTGGTAGAAGAGTAACGAAAGAGATAGAAGAGAGAATAAAGTAGTATTCGAAAAATTCGTATTATTCGAAGTATTTGAATACCACTTTTTTTTTTATTCGAAATATCCGAATACCTTTTTCGAACGAATAATGCATGCCCTACATGTCTCAGAATTAATTCTGAGACCTGCGGGTTTCCTCACGATGTTTTCCTTCACCGTCGAGCTAGTGATAAATATGTACCTACGTAAGTTTTTTGAAAAACTCATTGGTACATGCCAGGACTCTAACTCGAGCCTCACTGATTTTCGGCCGGCTCTTTAACCGTCAGGGCTATCACTGCTCTCATTAGTAGGTACCTACTTAATAATTATCGGTTATCGGTTGATGATCGGCTGGATTCTGGAAGTAGGGGGCCTTATGGATTACGGTATTTAAGGTCCTCGTATAGGCCCTTCGTTATTTCAAGGAGAAAAAATAAAAACAACAATGATATTGCGATTTCATTTATTATTTCCAGTGGTGGTTTTGGGTAATGGTTGGCTGAGGACCTTCTCTGGGGTCTCAGCAATGGCCTGGCTCTCCGGAGTACAATCAGTAACGTTGATGTGCGTGAATAACGACAGGAATTGGATATCGCCGATGGTATATGCTAGTGTTGAGAGGCCGTCGCTTTTAGGTGGCAGTGTGGTGTTGTTGGTGTACCTGTGGGAATAAGTATAAAGTTTATTGTCGTTATATTAAAATGTACGGAGTAACGTACGTACCTACCTAAGTCTTATCCTAACGATACATCGCAATACTGAAAATTATGACAGGTAGATGATATGTTGGTTTCCACCATTATAGAGTCATGTTGTTAGCGTGCCCGCCTTGTATCTGAGTTTGTTTGAATCCTGGTGCGGGCCTGTACCTACCTATCACTTTTTCAAAAACTTACGTACATAAGTAGGTACCTAGGTATTTACCACTAACTCGACGGTCAAGAAAAACACCGCGAAGAAACTCGCAGTTCCTAGAAATGTTTGAGGCAAGGCTGTTGCCTGTTGCACCTGTTGTGTTATGTTGGTGCTGTTGCACCTCGATCGCGGTGGGCTCTGCACGGCTGTCACGTTTATGAGTCCAGAAATATATGGGTGAAAAGCGGATATTTCTAGCAAAGGAAATAAATAAATAATGAAATAAGGGATAAAAGGCGGCATTTTTTTTGTTTTTTTTTTTTATTCCAAAGACTTTACAATTTATCTAAATGAGCTTTTAACTAACTCCTAGGGATGTAAAAAAATAATCGATTTTTAAAATAATCGATTATTTTTCTGAAATAATCGATTTTTAATAATCGATTTCTTAAATAAAAATAATCGATTTTTAATTAATCGATTATATGAATTATGCGTTTTAATCGATTTTTTAACAGCACCATCTATGCGGTGGATGAACCTTAAAGTTGTCGTTAAGCTTTTTTACTTATCGTTTCATTTTATTTTAATACTACGAGTACTCTTATTTTTTATTATTTTTCGTCTTTTGACTGTTTAAACTTAAAAAATAAAGAAAGATTTGTTTTTTATTTTAGTTTTTGAGACCATAACGTAGTCGTTAGGTTTTTTTGATTCTCGTTTTAAGTATTTTATTTTAATACTAGTAAAATGTAAAAGAGGACTGGACATTTGTGACACTAATTATTTTTTTGTTTAAATTTGAAGATTATCGAAATTTTATTTTGTTATTTCTTTATTCATATTATTTTATTTCATTTTTAATCTTTTAAAATGGTAATATGAATCTCTTAGGATTTTATTATTAAAATATGAAAAGCATATTATATAGATTTTTAAATATGTATTAGAAAAAAATCGATTTTTTAGAATAATCGATTATTTTCAATAATAATCGATTTTTGAAAAATCGATTAATTTTTGAGAAAGAAAAATCGATTTTTATTTAATCGATTATTTTCCTTTAATCTTACATCCCTACTAACTCCTCGCTTAGTTTTCATAACTTTACAGACTACCTATATAATATAATAATATATTAAAATATAATATAATCTCACACCTTTCATCCCCGACGGGGTAGGCAGAGTTACCTATTCTATTAATGGATATATACCCACATTTCACGAGATACATTGGACCCCTAAACGTGATAGGTGGTGAGCCCATCGCCGGACCGGGTCTATTTACACATGTCTCAAAATTAATTCTGAGACCTGCGGGTTTCCTCACGATGTTTTCCTTCACCGTCGAGCTAGTGATAAATATGTAGTTACGTAAGTTTTTTAAAACTAATTGGTACATGCCAGGATTCGAACCCGCGCCTCACTGATTTTCGGCCGTCTCTTTAACCGTAAGGGCTATCACTGCTCTACCTATATATCTACTAACTGAAAAAGAAAAATTACTTGCTAGAAAATAATAAAATAGAAATGTTAAACATACTCTGGCGGAACCTTCAAGCTCCTGTACTTGCCGATGACTGCATCGTTTCTGTCCACAGTGTAATTTGCTGCCAATAATCTAAGAAGTTTACCGAGTTTATATTAGTAGTAGGTACGTATTCGTGGGAAATTCTCGGCTCCATAAAATTTGTCAATGAGCCACTCCTAATTTACAAACAGGATAGGAATAACAAACTAAAATACTTGGGTATAATTGCATTGAGGTACCTTATGTAGGTAATTTAAGTACGGTGCCGTATTTATTTCTGCACAAGGGGACATGCGATACAAAAAGCACCTTAAAAAGTTAGAAACTATGTTCAAGTGGAAATACCTACACTTTATGGCACAGACTATACAGTAGCAAGTTTAAGTTACCATTACATTGTAAAATGACTTCTCAGTAGATGAATTAATGCAAGACTTGAAATATAAATGTATACCTTTGATAAAAGACATCGTAATCTCCGCCTTGCTCTAGCACATAGTTGGAGAATCCGTTCACTGCGACATACTGCTCTGGGTTTATAGAGACTGCTCCACCGAACTTCAATTCCATTGACGTTCTGAACCATAACCAGATTTATTAAATCCAAATGGATATAAAGTGTCTACTAATTATTAAAACATTCAAAATCCCAACTGACTGTAAAGCTAGAAATAAACGACGAATACTTAGGTATATGATGTTAGTGCGTGACGCGGAAAAAACCTATCGACATCATGTGTACCTACATCCGGATGGTTAGAAACCTTTGAGTATTAAACCAACAGGACACGTCACGCGCACTAGTTTCTTTGCAAAAAAGTCTGCCAATTTCTGCGCGGGGTACGAGGAAACAAACACAAATAATGTTAAAACAAACGCATTTTTTGACAAAACAATTAAACACTAGCTTGAACTAGATGCACACAAATACATTTACCAATCCAAGCACTCCGTGAACTCAAAAAAACTAGTTGTATATAACAGGTATGCGTGTTGACCGACACTTTTTTGGCAGAGGGGAACGCCTGTCAGTGGCGTCTCCGGTTGGTTTAATACTCAAAGTTAGAAACACACTATGATGGAGTGTTTAGTCGTGACGTAATGTATAAAACCGATAGAGTCCGACAGACTACGCCCCCGTAGTGTATTTCTACCTTAAAAAAACATTATCATCGTGCTGGCAGAGTCAGGTCAATGATATAAAAATGTAGCTTATGACTCGATTTGATACGTTTCAGAGTTTATATGTGTGCGTGCGACATTAAAAACCACTTCCATCCAGCTCCTTTACGCATCTTTTTACTAGGAGTATCAGTATCAATAAAAATTCCTAAGATTTATGATGAAAAATATGTGCTTGCTGCGTCCGATCGCACACCAAGTCTTCCATCCTCCAGCTATAACTATAATCAGAAAATAGTGGTCCCTTACTTGTGCCACTCAATGGAGTTGACCATCTGCCGCGGGTACCAATTACAACGGTAAAGGTTCCTTGTGTCCGTTGGCAGGAGGTGGGCTTCGTGCAGCACCAGACATGGCCATCCCTCGGTACGCTGCTTCAGTGCTTCTTTGAACCCGATGTTGAACAGCTGACCGCGGTTGAACGGCACTGATTTGTTTCCTATTTTGAAGAAGATTTTGACGAGTCTACCACATTATTGCGACGAACAAAACATCGACAAACGTTGCTGGCTACAGGTAGTTAGCAACGTTAGCACCTACCTTTTATTATCTTTTCAACTCACTTGGTACCCGTACCCCATTTACCTACTTATTTGAGCGAGAGCCTAGGTAACTATATGGATTGAATCTGCAAAACTTCATTTTAAAAGATTTTTCATTATAAGCCCTCTTCTGGACAGGTATCTTGAATAAGGCGCAGTAGCTTTTAAAGAAGATTTATGCCTTTTTACTCATGAGGAGCATTCGGGATCACTGGATCATCGTTGCGATACAAAATATTCAGCTGTCGGCTGTCTCGTATGCATGATGAATTTGTATATTTCAAGCTAATACCTTATTACCTTTTCTTAATCCGGATAAACTAGCATCAAAAGTAACACTAGCCTGCCTACCTACTACTGGGAAATATGCGTGAGATTATGTACCTACTTATGTATGTAACACTAACCATACTCCACCACGAAAACTTGATATTCCATTTGTTGTTTCATTAGGAATGCATGCAGAAAGTACAGTAAAGGTGCTAGCTGTTTCCTGGGACCTCTGTTATAAAAAGAAATGTACCAGATTAAAATTAACAATTCAGACTTCAAACTTCCGGGAGCGATACCCTAATATCAAGAAGTTGCCGACACACTGGCAATTGACACAGAAAAGAAATAAAAAAATACGAAATAACCTGTAAGGGATAATCACGGCAACGGACAATCGAGTACTGCAATTTTGTGGCTTATAAACCCCACCAGGCTGTAGACTCGCGTACATATTTCCTTTAGCAGCCATGGTAATTTCCGCTTCGCTAGAAGGGACAGGACCTGTAAAAAGTTTGTGTGTAATTTTATGTAAGCTTCAACTGTATAGAGCTCCAGTGGTTCTGAAGAAAAATAAGACAAGAATCAGTGGGATACCATCGGTGTAGCCTGAGTAAATTTATATTTATGATATCCTACTTAATATTTGAAATGCAAAAGTATGTTTGTTAAGCCTTGCTTTCTTCTGTGGAATCGGAGCTGGTAATCTCCAAAATTAATTAAGCCATTTAATAATTCACAGTAGCAGAACAGTTGCGGATTAGCCACGTAGCTAGAGTAGCTCTTCTCTCATTTGACGAAGGAATTTTAATGCGGACAAAGTCACAGAGTGGTTATTGGAGGAATAAAATATTTAAGATTTCAGAATCTTACCTAATCCAGGCGGTATATGAGGACACAAGTCAGGGCTGACAACTTTTCTTGAAGGAAAGTTTATTATGGATTCTGTGTAAGCGTAGGTTTCATCGAAAGGTTGCGTGGTCCCGTAGGTCGTGGAAGAGGTCTCGCTGCAGGATAAGTTGAGACGTTTCCAATAGAGAGGACTGATCATAAAGCGGCGGTGTTTGGGCTGTGATTTGCTGTGCATAGAAAATGACATGTTGCGGTAACATTAATTTTTTTTTAAATTTACTTACCCACCTACAGTCTTTTTTCCTCGCAGTAGGAATGAGTGAAAAGAACCTATTGATAAGTTAATACTAGAAACCGAACGTCATCATCACCGCCTAGCCTATGTGGTCGAGGCGAGCCGATGCTGTTACTATGCTGATTAGTGTGCGTTGTAGTAGTTATCTTTGTAGTACGGATTTTATAGAAAGAATAGAAGACTTAAAGGCTAATTCATGCTACAACGGGACGGGCCCCGTCCGGGCCCGGAAGTGCCCCGTCCGGGCCCGATGTCGAGGCGTATTGTAGGATGGTTCGCCCCGGACGGGGCACGCCCGGTCCCCGACGGAGCACGCCCGGGCCTTGACGGGGCCCGTCCCGTTGTAACATGAATCAGCCTTTAACAGTCCGAGTTGATGGTACTACCTACTGATTTCAAGATGATACTTATGTGTGCGGCAAGCTTTAAACCGCTCGATGCCCCAACTGGAATTATAGCTCCAATATGAAAGTAGGTATACCTTGTTCTTGTATTCTCGTCCACTTCTTTTGTGGGTAAATATACTGTATCATGGGATGCATAAAAAATGAAATTCAGTATATTTAATAGAGCAGCTATTATGAAAAACAGCATAAGCATTCGTATATTAAACATAGGCATCATGTTTATGTTTATAAAAAATAGTGCAAAAGCATAAAACTCATATAAAAACCTAAAAAAATAAAGAATTATAAAAATGACATTATTACTAGAATAAAATTGCAGAAGAGAAAAAAATGATCGAAAATCTTCGAAAGAGACGGTAACTACCTACCTATTCAATATTTGCACTAAGGAGATTTTACGTACTAAACGTTTCGTGTTACTATCGAACTTTTTGGAGGAAAATGTGGCTAGGATTTTATATTCGCAGAAATAAGTATCTAGTTACCTATTTATTGAAATTTATGTAGAATATTCTTCGTAGTTGACGGACGGTGACACTAATAACAAAATCGTTTAGATTAGAACCTTGCATTTCATTTAGACATATCTCTTTGCATGTAGGAGATATAAAAACGAACATTGAAATGTAAATTTGGTTGCGACGCGTGTATTTTATTACCATTTTTTTATTGAAAAATGCCCAAGTACTATAGATTCAGGGCCTTAACGCCCACTCGGAAGCCAAAGCGCTGTAAGGACCAAGAAAAAGAGAAGGAGACAGATTCGACAAAGTGAGTTCTCGAGTATTTTTCAAATGCAACGATGGTACGGTATCCGTATAACCTACTGTTTGTGTGCTAGGCTTACAATAGAAAACAAAAGGCTAGGAATACAGCCAGTCTTCTGGGCACTGTTCGCTTATGTTCCTCTTTGGAAAACAATAATTTGCAAATAAAATGTATATGTTTTTGTAAAAAAAATTAATGCACTAGTTTATTAGGGAAGTACTAGAGCATTTTCCAGGTAGCTTGCTAAATTAAATAATAAAAACTGTACAGGTTGGAGATAAGGTGGTTGGACTCCCTGTCGCTGGCATGTTCACCAGCTACATCCTGGTACCTCAGACGTACTTCTTGGCGACAGTCTCCGCCTCTGATGGGCCTACCGCATCAACTGTCTGCAACCGTCCCCTCCTCATTTCACCTTGGCAATCGACCAACCCTTGTCCTCAAAATGCCTGCCGCCAACCTCCTCAAAATGTGAAAAAAAAACAGAGAAAAAATATTCCCGCCATGTTGTGAAGGGATTCCGATGTGTAAATAAATTGTAAAAGTTGCGTTACTGGTCAGATGAGTAGGTAATAAAGTAATTGGAAAATTCTGTGGTAACATTTTAAATACATTTTCACTAAAAGTAAGAATCTTGCTTATAGGTAGCTACAAAGAGATTGGAAGAAAATCATTCTCTTTCCTAGGAGAGAGAATGATTTTCTTTAAACGTCTTTGGGTAAGTAACATTAGAAGTATTGAAGAGACAAATAAATTATATAGTTAGTAGTGGGCTGGTTTATCTATACTATCTATAGGTACTTAATATTATAAAAAGGAAAGATTTGTATGTTTGTTACGAATAAACTCAAAAACTACGGGACCGCTTTTAAAAATTCTTTCACCAGGTGAAACCTAGACGATCCCTGTGTAACATAGGATAAGTATATTCTATTCCCGTATTCCTTTGGGAACGCTAACTACGCGGGTGAAACCGCGCAGAACAGATAAATATAAAGGAATCCCTGGTAGGTACCTAAGTAAGAGTGTTATTACAATGAAACCACGGAGAATCTTATAAAACAAACAATATATTATCATATTCATAAAAACAATTTAGACAAATGAAAGCCAATGCGCATCGTATCACATTTAAGTAAATCATCGTCTAAATCTATTTACTCATCTACTTACTAAGTAGGTATACTTATTTGTGTATTTGGATGGCTAAATGATAGTATAGGCGCTATTAAGTTTACAGTATAAAATACTACACAAGTCTTAGATCACTAATAAGTAGGACAATCAAAGACACAAGTTATAAAACTATCGCGAAATATGAGTAATTCGTCTGAACTAGGTACTTATTTATGTTGATTTTTATTTATCATTTTTAAATCGGAAACTGGAAAAGTAGGTACCTACACACGCAGCGATATTTCACTACAATTTCTAATTTGTTATTCCTAGTGGACAGTAACTGTGATCGTTTATACAACATAGAAACTAAATAGTAGAGCCATCTAATGATGACTGTTATAAATGGCAATTAGAATTATATCTAATCTTGTATAATTGTCGCAACGTGGTACCACTGACTTTCAAAGCAAGATTTGCTAGCTTCAGAGTCAGGGAAGGTTTGATTGTGAACTTAATTAATTATTAATAGCTATCAAAACCATCTGCAACCCCCGAACTTATCGAGACACGTCGATCAACAATGCACAATTGCACATGCCGATTTAAAAAAAAAACTCACGCCTTATATCCCCGAGGGACTAGGCAGAGGTATTCCATTTCTGGATATACCTACTTTTTCACGAGATATTCTTTGGACCCTTAAACGTGATAGGTGGTGAGCCCATCGCCGGACCGGCAGACGTATTCACAGAAACTCGATACCTACCGTTTCCTTTCGATTCGAGTAGAATCTATCGACATCGGAAACGAATCTATCGAGATGGGCTGATGTTGGTATCATATATTATGACAGTTGGTGTCACATATGACATTAGTTTTCGATACCATCATCAGCCCATCTCGATAGATTCGTTTCCGATGTCGATAGATTCGACTCGAATCGAACGGAAACGGTATCAGAATTAATTCATGCCGATTTTACCACTCCCAATTATAATCTACATAATATAGCGTACTAAATATAGTGATAGTAAGTAAATAAATAAAACTTCATAAAATACAAAGATCATAACGGTTATCACTGGTTGGAATTATCTATGTAAATTGAATTTTTATTATGTGTTTAGAAAACATAAAAGAGACTTCAAAAAATATTTTCAAAATTTTTATATGAAAACATAAAATAGTTTTGCTATAAAACGATTTATGACAAGAAAAATTACAATTCAACAACCCTATTTGCGAGCCTTCTGTTACCTGGTGAATATTCTATCATATTCTACAGCCACAAGCTTGACAAAATATTACGATAGTTAAACACAAATAGCAGCGATATATCGTCACATGTGTAGGTACACCATATAGTTAGTTTTATCTTCTTTGGAATACTAAGAACATTTTGTTCATTTTCCATAATATGCGCTGAAGTATCTTAATCTACTGACTGTTTTAAAATAATAAGAAGAAATTACTTACTTTTTATAAACGGTTAACTGAGTTGGGTCCTGAGGTAGCTTAATAGAGGGGTGATGAATGACCTAGCAACACTGTCGCGCTGCACAAACTTCATGTCTTTACAGCAAGATTTTAATTTTGTTGTATATTTCTGAATTTGCCTCATTTTTTATGTGACAAATATCAGTGAATACGTGGGATAGACATTTTCTGATTACGAGTATCTACCTCAAGAAGTCTCTATAAAGCCTTAACAGGACCCTGCGATTTTACTGCCAATGTGCATCAACAATTTCTAAAAAGTGTTGAAGCCAGTATTTTTGGGCATGGGCACTTAAGTAGAGCAATTTTAAGTAAGAAAATTATAAAATAATAATAAACAAATGGTTTATTATCATTTTATATTCAGGATAAACAAACCCAATTTTTTTAAATTATTTTCTTCTGCCAAACTGCAAGACAGTTTGTTGACAAAGGGACTCCCTTAAAACATAGATAAATAGATAAAGAAATAAATATATCCAAGCACCCCTCACGCTCCACGCAGTAACCTCAGGGAGTAACTCACTTAAGCGGTACGCGCAGGTATAATATTTAATTTGCCACTCGGCATAAGCTGAACCTACATTCATCTCGCTCCATACTTAAATAGGTAGGTACTACTTAAAAATGTACCTAGAAAAGTATTTATTATCAGTTTAATATTGACTTCTCTCCTATAATCAGCACTCAGGTAGGTATATCAAAATTAGAAACATTGAATTGTCGTTCATTGAAAATCATAAAAAGTAAGAATTATTAAGTCTTGGGGGTAATTGGCCACTTTTAACAGCAACACTTTTTAAAACATAATAATAATAATAACAATAATAATATGTACCCGAAACCGACGAGCTTGTATGAACCGATTGATGGATGTGGATGAGGCACGTGAAGTATGCCAGGATCGTACAGGTAGGTGGCGGGCTGTTGTCTCTGCCTACCCCTTCGGGAAAAAGGCGTGAGCATATGTATGTAATAATATGTCATTATGTTTAATCCGCACTACCGTTTTAGCTTGTAAGTAGAGTTAATTTAATGAGATTGAATTAGTTCAATGGGTAGGTAGGTATATATACTTTGTGTGTATGAACATAACATGATCGATTGCATGTGTAATAACATGGGTTTAACGGCTGTTTAGTAATAGGTAGTACGCATAGCACAGGATCTGCCTAATTTGGGGGTAAATAAGCTGTATTTTTTATGTGATAAATTGTGTTTCACAGTAGGTACATAGTAAACCCCACCATATTATACCATAGTTTACTCAGTTATTTATTTTCGTCAAACTAATATACCTAATCTCGTTATTTTCACCACATTCTCAGATAGCGAAACCTGCCAGTGACTCACAGGACAGTTCGGTACAGATTTTTTCAAGCTAAATTCGAATTACAAAAGCCATACTTACATACAAAGTAAGTTTTTATGTACTTAACATGATTGTTATGGTTTGATCCACAAAATAAATTTATAAGTCTTTGAATTTATATATTTCTAAATAAAAACATGTTTGCGATACAGAGAATCAATATTAATATAAGTATTAAAATTACATATATAAATCATTTAACAAATCATACACATAATGTAGTGTAAGTATACAAAAATAAAATCCAACCCACACATATCTGTCTATAAATCTGAGAAATATATTAGATAGCCTGAGACTCAATTTGGAATGGCCAAATATTTTGATACTAAAATATAGTAAATACTCCCATCCCTTTAATAGGTAATAATAAATCAAGCATATTTTCATTATTATTTATATCTATGTATAAATAGTAAGTAGGCCACCGCAAAGTAAATCATTGCATAACATATATATTATTGATATCTATATCAATTTGTATAAAATTATTCGCATACCATCCAAAGATTCCACCGACGTAATTAAGATTACGAATAATATTATGTACTTACAATGTAACTTTATTGCCTACGCGGCAATGACTTTACTATGTTCTTATACTTATCTATCACATAGCTCTTACAACAACATATTTCTAAAGTAACTTTTCCTACAATTAATAAAAACTAAAGTTTGTGATTCGAATCTCAGTTGTAGGTATTTATCACAAAATGGCGACCAATAAAAAGCAAACATTATATATATGGAAAATTAAATAGTAGGTATCTAGAAATTTTTGGGGTAACTCTTAAGAGTAGGTACTGTAATTATGTTACCAGCAAGGATAATAATATTAGATTGTTCCTACCTATCTACAAAGCTATTTACAATGTTATTTTAAGTACCTATGCATTTTATATTATTTGGTTATTCTGAGCTTGATTTTCAAAGTGCGGTAAAAACTAGTGCATTGTTAGGTATAAATGGTAGCTATAATTACAAATTCAACAATTATTATTGAAAAAGCGATTGTGTAAAATAAATTGCAAAAAGATTTTAAATTATAAAAATTATGTACCTACATAGTTACTATACATAGGACGTTTTTACTATCATTTTAGTATGTCGTATGTACAATACATACACATTTTTGGTTTTGATAAAAATTTGAACCACTCCCAGAAAATCTGAAGTATTGTAGTATGTACCGCAGCTAACGATGTAAACGAATGATGTATTAATTGAAACAGAGTCTAAGACCACTCTTTTATCATTTCAATTGAAAAATATATTTTAAACTTATTCGTTATTATCACTTTTTCAAAATTTATGCAAGCGACATGAGTTCCAGAAGAGTGGCGAAACGACAGATTTTTTATTATTAGGATCTAGTGGCGGATTTGCTGTCTTGGCCGCCCTTGGCCCCAGCAAAGAAATTAAAATATTTTAATTTCTTTGGCCCCTGGCCATGTAGTAAGTACCAGCGGCCCCTTTCTCAGTACCCATCATAAAGAATTTATTTTATTGCCAACTTTTATTTCTTTCTACATAAAATGTAAAAGGTGATTTAGGAAGATCATTGTTATGCCGCCATAATATGCTCGAGCCTTTTGAATATTTAGGTACCTACTCTTAAGTTATTTCTTGTTATCTCAGTGACATAAAGTCACGATACGACGATCACTTAATATCTGGAAGGCCCTGATCTACTGGGTCTTAGGGGAAATCCGCCACTGCTCAGATATATCTTCCTATTATATGTTATTTGACTGAGCCACAAGGAACAGAGGTATTAAGCCGCCCAGAGAGATTCGTGTGATGCCATTTTAAAACGTAGGTATATGTATGACGTAACAGATGAGTCTAGTTAGTAATTTCGCTAGATGGTAAGATGACACACCATATAGAAATTACGTCGCCGAAGTTCGGCGACTGATCTTTAAGAAGGTACCCAAAAAGTGTAATTTCGGTGGTGGTGGTGTGTTCCTATTCTACACTTAGGGTCTACACACACTATGCCGAAAATACGCGACCGAAGTTCGGCGTGACTACATACATTGACGTTTCACTTTAAAGGTCCATGGATCTGCCACCCGCGTCAACCGTAATGTATGACGTTCCGCGGCCGTTCCGCGGCGTAAGTTCGGCGCGGTGTGTTTAGACCCTTAGGCTCAATTCACATCGTCGCGCAAACGCGGTTTTAGCCCTTGGAGGACGCGTGTAGGTATTCATGCTTTACTTTGATGCACACAAACTTTACATTACCTAGTGGAGTCATAGTTCTATACACTACTAGAATGCCCTGCGTCAATGTAAATTGTGTTTTAAGTGTTCTTAGTAGTCCCACTGTCTTTAATAGTAAAACGTATGAAAAAATCTACATGTGTATAAAATGCATTACGTTGCTTTGGGATTTAACAATATGTAACTTATCAAGCATAAGGTTTATCTACAGGCTAAACCAATACTGCACTAAGTACTTAATACTATGTAAATTTAATTGTATAAAATTGAATAACGCGTGTATATTGTCGTTATCTGTACTTGAAAGAATAGACATGGTCGCATAATTTGGTAAGTTTAAGTATAATTATCTTATTACTTCCAAAGTTCCAAACAAGATGACGAGTGATTAATTATTGGAGGGACTGTCGTCGGTATTATGTAGACTAGTCTACAGTATCACTTTAATTGACAAATCCTCGGAGATGGCTAAAACCGTTAAAAATGATGCCAGGCCGTCATTGTTGTGTGTGGAGTCTGGCGAAGCCGCGTTGGGATAGTCAAAATCGGCTGTGACAGAATCAACAGCCAGACGCAGTCTAGCAGCTGTGACGCAGTGCTGAGTCATGGCCCTTTCCTTGCACGATACGCTACACGCCAATTTCTTGTGAAAAAGTTTTTATTTCTTTCTTTTTGTTTGTATTGTACGTGTACGTGTATTTTTCAAGCAAATAAATGTTTTTCTATTCTATTCTTATATCTGAAATCGGTGCATTTACACCATAAGCAGATCATCGTGAACAAAGTTGCTGTGTCAAAACTTTCTTTCTTTCCACGGACTTTGATTATATCAACGTGGCTTACGTCTCGAGTTATTTATATGGTCCAGTTGGGGTTTATAGTGTAACCTTGTAAACATTAATGATTAAAGTAACATTAGACAACGATCCTTAACAAATACTGATTTGTATACATTTATTTAGTGGTATAACATTACGTAGTAAGACCTTCCGATTCCTTACATAGGGTAGTCCACATTAGACGCCAGATTGAAAATGTTATCGTAACATAGCATTCGTAACGAAAGTGTACGTCACTGTGTTTGACAAAATCTGCTTATTAATGTGCATACAAATCCTGCACGTGTTTTAATATACAATATGGCGCCCAGCGTGGGGCCCTCTGTGGTCACTTATCGAAAGCTGATCTTACTACCCAGTTTTACAGTGATTATTTTCAACTAATACAATTATTACATATTTACAAATTGGAAAAAGCTGTAGTTTTCAGTTTAAGGATTTGTCTTTGGCAAATCGATATTAACCTAGACGGACCGCATTTGTCCGACCGCATCATACCTCCATTAAATTGTATTTTCTACGATATTATTTATTGTACAGATCAATTTCATGTCACGCATGACGTTTAAAAAATTAGATGATATATTAAGATTAGCGTTACCGAATTTATAACCTAAATGCGATTGAAATGGTCGCTTATAATGTGTCGCCATAGAAAAAAAACTTAATTCTTAGTTGTGTACTGGTAACTTTCCTTAAAATACAATATGTTTTCAGTTTATGCACATTTTTGCACTGAACCCTTTCCACAAAGAAGACCACAAATAATCCCGGAATAAAGGTATGGAGATCTAATCGTTTCACTTATTTTCTCTAGTATCTATGGGATTCGCACATCGGCACTGAACACCAAAAGTACCTAAGTTTTAGGTTACTAACAATACCGGATGATCAAAATCTTTCCTAATAACGAAGAGATCATAGCACTGGGTCGTCAAACCGTCCACTTCACACTAACCCCTAACGCTACCGTTGGTCGCCAAACAACAGCTTGGCGAAGTATGTCCATCAGCTGCGCTCGTCAACATTCACAGTTATAAGAGTGTAAAGGTGATGCTTTACCACTTCCATTAATTCGTATCTGAGAGAGTTTAAACCATCATTCTTGAAATTTTTGCCTCCTTGAGACAGAAGTTTGAATCTGCAAACAGAAAAAGGGGTGGTTATTTTTTTTATAAACATAAATAAATAGTGAACGGTCCTTGATGGCTTATAAATACTTATGATAGAAATTGAGAACACAATAAGTACCTAGGCACGCACAATATGTAGGTACACCTACATGACTTGATGTGATACAACTAATGAGATTAAGGGCTGATTCACGTTACACCCTGTGCAATGTTCAGGCCCCGGACGGGGCACGTCCACCGTGCGCCGGCACGGTGTAACGTGAATCGTCCTAAACAATACCTCCCGACATTTCGACGCCGTGCCGGACGTGCTTATTAATCGTCCTTAATCGTTAAAAAAACGGATTCAAGAAGAGAAATAGCTCACCTTTTAGGGTTGGCCGTTTGCGGCTTATGATGTAACATTGCGTAACGGGCAATGGACATTTTGTAACGTGCTATGTGGTAATTGTTTTTGCTCAATCTGAAATAAATTAAGATCATCCTGTAAGTAGGTATAGTTGAGGGCATCATTCATTCATAATTGGAATTGTGTCTACACGAAGAAAGTAAGCAAATTTAGGCAACATACAAAAATCTATTTAAGGGCTATACAAAACCACTTGTAGAAGGTTTGTCAATTTTATCACTTGGTCAATCCTTTGGACATTCGTCTTTTTGGACATTTTTCTTTTTGGAGATTAGTCGTGGGAAATTAGAATATTTTTTAAAGTAAAAGTCAAAAGTTTTTATTCAATATAGGTAGGGGCTTATAAGTTCTCCCATTGAAAGTCACTGCGACTCCACCGCTTCCGCTTCGAGTAGGTACTATACTCCATACTTGTCACATCACAGGAGAAAGGATTTTTAGTATTAAAAAGATAGCTTTATTTACCTATAGGCCATGTCGTCATCCTCCGCGCCCCAGCCCCAATAGTTGTTGGAGAAACCATTCACTTTGGTGAACTGTTCGCGCGTCAAAGCAGATACGCCGCCGAATAGTCCTGGGTACAAAAGCCTGAAAATTTTGATTAGATTATGATCACTTAAATGTACATCTCGCAGTTCTGTTTTACTTATCAATAAGGGCTTACATGTTTTCTCATAATTGATATTTTTTGCATAGCGTTCGAGTTTTGCGTATCAAGGATCTATGATAATGTGTCAAAATGCACGGAAATTGTAAGAGGAGACATTTCATTGCAGCATTTTTAAAATTAAACGACTCTTCTGTGTTCGAATAACATCTGTCGACGTGAACCTCTGAGAAATAGTAGACTGAGTACGTAATAGTAGTAGTAAGTTAACATCGAAGTCTAAATGTTCTAGAAAGTTCTAGAAACTTACTTGAATTGGAATTTGTCGACGGCGGCGGACATGTGCCTCGGCTGCCGCGGGCAGGAATACATATTGCGCTCGTCCATTGGCAGCAGGTCCACGTCGTGGAAGATAAAGCACTGCCAGCCACCGCTGCGCTGCTTCTGGCTCTCCACGAAGCCCACGTTGAAAAGCTTGGCGCGATTAAAGTTCATATTGCCTGCAATGAGATTATGTTTACGTTGGTTTGATACCGTATTTGGAAAGATAACACATAGGCCCCTATTACCATACAACAGTAGAAAGGGGCAGCTTTATGTGACTAATATAGCGATATTTCTTTCTGACTGTCCTCAAGCAGAGTTCCACGAGGATCATTATTTAATACGACCCATAGACCAACGATTACTTACCCGCTTGTTCAACGATAAATATACCATATTCTATTTGTTGTTTCATTAAGAATGGGTGCATGTGATTTAGAAATATTGCTAAATGTTGCTGACGATCTCTGTAACAACACAAAAAATATACTTCTAATAATATTCACATAAACATCTTCACACAAATGCGGTAATATACGGATTTTTTTAATTATCAACTTTGAAAAACCTGTGTATTACCTATATGGCACAATAATGGCAACTTTATGCCTGGCAGTGCAATTTGGCGGCGCGTACTGCCCGCCCTTTTGTACTTCAGGGTACTTGTGTTCCACATCTACTAGTTCTATCTCCGTCTTATTAACGGGAATTGGACCTGTAAAAAATCAGTTAAATATACCGTAACCTAAGAAAATAATCTCATCTATACTTCTATACTAATATTATAAAGAGGAAAGATTTGTATCTTTGTTACGAATAAACTCAAAAACCATTGGACCGATTTAAAAAATTCTTTCGTCAATTTAAAGCTAGAATATCCCTGAGTAGCATATACTATATCTTATTCCTGTATATCCCCGGGAACGGGAACTACGCGGGTGAGTCCGCGCAGAACCGTTAGTGAAAAATATTTTTCGTAAAACCTCTTACCTAAATTTGGAGGCATTTCGTCACAGAGTGGTAAAGCAGATGAGTTCTGTTCGTTTTCTGTAGTAGTTTTCAATGCATTCATTATTTTTGTGATGATATTTGGTTTTGTTGTGCTTATACTTTCGGTGATGTTCGTAATATTTCCGGATTTCTGCTCTAAGGCCTGGATAGTATTGTTTTTGCTGAGTACTGTGCTCACTTCGGGGTTTATCGTGGGTTGCGCTAGTGAGACAGGCAGTCTTTTAGGCCAGGAGGATGATGATTGTTCTCTGCTTCTAGAACAAAAGCATATTTATTGTCATTATGTTAGATTATATTTCTAGAGTATCATAAGCTTATTTTTTATTGGACCAAACCCTCGCTATCCTTGCGACGGGTTCCTAATTGTAGAAAGTTAGGTTAACCACCAACGACACCAGGTCAACGTGGCGTCAAGTATGAGGAGCCAGATCGTAAAAAATACTAAATCTTGTTGCAATAGACACGGACAACTTACTGCGCGGACGGCGTCATTTTAGGTCCCGATTTAAATAGCAAACGTTAAATGGTACCCAAATGCCAAATATTCAAAGTTTGTTTAAATAGTTACTAAAATGCTGCTTCGGAATAACTCACTTGAAAGTGGGCTGAGTGGCGTTGTAAAGCGGCGTGTAGAGGTAGGTCCTTAGAGGCGAGGCGTCCAGGATGGAGCCGCACAGGTACTCGACGGCCGCCAGCGCCATCACCAGCAGCAGCAGCAGGCGGAGCCAGCGGGCCGCCCGGCCGCCGACGCCGACCACGCCGGCGCCCATCAACGCATTGGCTGCGCGCGCGCACACGCACAGCTCTACGGGCAAAGGTCCGTGTTACATTTTCGCAAAGAATAATAATTAATTGTTGTTTATTTGTTTGGTGTATTTATTTTAATGCTGTTTGAGTTATGTACTGGTTAAAGGTTTTTTTACTTTTAATACTGCCTGCTTTTTTTTCAGCAGTAACTAACATAAAATAGTTTCTAAAGATAGAAATTGAAAAAAAATTATATTTCTGGGTTAGAATTAACTAAGAAAAAGCTTATTAATTAGTGCTTATCTACTTTCTAGTTCGCTATATCTTCTGTCAATTAAGATAAAGCAACAAACAACTGTAAGGAGTGAAATGTTTGAGAACTGACCTTATGCTGAGAAACGTATAAAGAGGGAGCTCTGTGGAAGTGCCCCATTCTCGTCAGTGTAGCCGTTTACACCGAATGTCCATCGTTGCGTCCATTACGGTTCTGAAACAAAGTAATACAACGTTAAAGATGTGTTTTTGTAGAGGAGTTTTATATGTAATAGTTCACTGTATGCCAAAAATAGCGGTTCTGCGCGGTTTTACCCGCGTAGTTCCCGTTCCCGTCCCGTTAAATACGGGAATAAAATATTAGCCTATGTTACTCAGGGATTTTCTAGCTTTCCAGTGGTAAAATAATTTTTAAAATCGTTTTAGTAGTTTTTGAGATTATTCTTAAAAAACATACAAAAATACAAATAATTCCTCTTTATAATATTAGTGTAGATATGGAGGAACCCAACAACAGACCAACTGTTAAGTCTAACATAAATACTGCCGTCATCAATTTCAGGAAGAGCCCGCTTCTCGTTTGATTTCCTTAGATACCTGCAGTAACTTAACAAATGTTCAACAGAGCCGAAATACGGCGGTCTCTGAATTGTTATTTGTATCTAAGGAATGTACCTAACGTGCCTTTCGTACTTTCTTGCTAGTGGTAATCGAGAGATTATGCATACTTTACTACCTACTTCCAGGTACTAGTATGGTACACGTACTCGTACATGGAAGCTAGACTACTGCTAGAAGCTAAAGAATATAAAATACACGACGAGTATTTTATAATGGTATTTCTTCACTTTGCAGGTGTTACGAATTTCATTTATACTTTTGTATTATATGTAGGTATTATCGGAATATGATCCTGCCTCCGCCCCTGCTTTCACCCGTATAAATAAAATTCTTTCGTTCAAGAACTTTCTCCCGAGAATGGAGCACCCTTTTACTTTGCGTATGCTCACAGATTTTCGGACCTTTTCTACATTTGTATTACTTTTTATTGATCTACGGTCCTCTTACCAAAGCTTTTGTTGTGTAATGGTACGACGTCATGTTAAGTGTGTGCGAGTGTGAGAGAAAACTTTGAAACGTCAAAGTAAAGAAGGTTCTCGACGTAAAACTTTTTTTTTATGACCTAAGAAATTAATTTAAGGCAACAAAATAGTGAGTAGTTAAAATAAAAGGCTCTATTCGAACCCCACTTTCGTTTATTCGATTGTGTTTCTCAGTCTACAAATATATAACTGTCTAGTACTCATAAATCCCACACTATCATTTTTTTTTGCAGTCACTTGTTCAGCTGATTTATATCGTGTTTGAGGAATTGCCGCCATAACGAAACTTTAGTTTCATTCATAGGTAGGTTATTTACCCGAAACATTTTAGCTATTTCAGAACGACCTCATATTTCAGTGTAAAATAACGGTTGAAGTATGAATATTCTCTGAAACATAAGACGTAAAATATAGCCGAAGTTGGGCTGATAAAGAGTAATAAATAATACATAAATATACCGGAAGAGGGACATAAAAAATAATAATGATGCTGTTAAAGACTGACTTTATGGTTCTGGTAGAACAAAGCAAATTAGGTAATAAATAGTTCGCGAAAATAAACGTATGTTTAAAAACATAAATGTGCTTAGTAACTGGTACTAAAATTTTCATTATTTATTTGAAAACCGAATAACAATCTTCGAACGTATTTCGCATTAAACGGGCTGGAAATTTGTCTCTAGGTATATATACTCATAGGAGTACGTAGCTAAATCTAGCGGGTTCCAGATGAATCCATTGTTTTTCGATTCAGTGGGAATTTCTAAAAAAGACTCTTTAGTGCACCGATGATACATGCCACTCACTATAGGAATATCTCGTCCAATGTACTGTTGTAATGGGTATAGAAAATAACACAGCTCAAAAATTATCTCAAAACGATTTTTTAATAAGCTATGATATCTGGCTATAGTGTATTTATAAATACAATGATATAAGCTCCACATTTTCGACCACGGTGCATGCGGTAATATTTTCAGACACTTCCTCGAATATCACCTAAAATTAGCAACGGTAGCGCTAAAAGCTAAGACCCAAAGTAATTCTATTTACACATAAACCTGCATGCAGGCTTTGCCTGCAATGCGTAGTGCATTACCGGTGTGGTTGACGTAGTAAAGATGCATTATGCAATCAGTTGCAGGGAAATCTGTAGCGTTAATGTTGGAATCTCTCTCTCACACATCTCTATTCTATGCCTTTTAAATTACTTTTTAGCAATTCATATTTTCTACAACTTTACTACTGTTCAAAGCCGTGAAAATAAATAATAAACTTTGACTGTAGACCAGGGACTACTTTCTGAGCAATAAGTGATAACCCCATGATGACTCTATTAACCAATTACCCAAAAGAAATACCTACAAATCAAATCATTAATCAAACTTACTAAAGCTCAAAATTTGTATGTTTTATTGTAAGTACCTACGTAGCAATATTTGGTCCAGACTAATAAGGATAAGCCTCAAAAGGACTCACGATATAAGGTTAAGTAGATACTTATTGTTATTGAAATTATTTTAGAAATAAACAAAAAGATATTATTTGAAAAAACTAGGGCAAGAACCTGTGTTTTATTATATTTTGTAAAGTCGATCAATTTACCAAACCGAATGCATTTAGCTAGCCAAATCCCGCACAGGGTAAAAGCAAACGCCGCCACATTTGCTGTGCTATGCTATAGTACCTACTACAGAATAGTATTGTGAGTATTACCATATACCATGGGATTATGACGGAGGCAATAATAATCTATGTTAGGTACCTATACAGGTATGCACTAGGTATGTGACCTGCGGTATTAGGTATGCATTAAATGCAAGTGTATTAATGCAACAGATGTAAGCCAGGAAATTGTTGGTTCTGTGTTGCATACATACGTACCTATTATTATTAGGTCGATAGGTCCGGACGATACGATCTCGGACTATTTATTAATTTACTGTCACTGTTATTATATATGGAATACTTATTCTCTAGCTATTTTGTTGAAGAATGTATTTTATAATTGGTTACTACTAGGATGGTATTATACCAACATCTTTAGGGATAAGGCGTGAGCATATATTTATAACTAACAATGTACAGTATCACTGAATGTACCTATGGTAATAAATTGTGAAATATGTTTTTTTTTTTCATTTTGTATCCAATAAAACCTTTTTGTTAGTGACATGAGAAAAAAGTTATAATTCATTCCACACTACCCCTAAAATTCAAAAGTCGAATATAACTCGTTATCCGTTTAAAAATGTAAACCAGAATTGGGCGGAGAGCTTGCTTATCTCACGGGACGGCCGGCAGTACAATATTCACGCCCTTACACAGCAGGGACAGCTATATCATTCAATTCAAGTACCCATCTCGAATATATAAGTTGACATTCATATTTTTTTAGCTCTACATTTACGCATGGTAGGACATTTTTTTTTTAAATTTGTATACTAAAAGTTTTGAAATTAGACTTTTGAAAAAAGGCATAAGGATGTGAAGGAAGCGAAAGAAGTATGCAGAGATAGAGCAATGTGGCGATCCATCGTCTCCGCCTACCCCTGTGGGACAATGGCGTGAGCCTTATGTCTGTATGAAAAAATATGCTGGTGTTCACCACTTGTAGGTACTATTAGAAATAGGTATAACCTCTGTCAGATATATCCTACTAATATTATAAATAGGAAAGTTTTATGTTTGTTGCTCTATCACGCAAAAACACATTCGGATTTGGATGAAATTAAGCACACACATATAGGATACTTTTTATTCCGGAAAGTGGACAGAGTCGCGGGCAAAAGCTAGTTATTCTTTTTTTCAGGAGACTTTTGTAGTAGGTACCTAATTGTCATGTCGGAATTATTTTACCCCAAGCAATTATGTTTATTTATTTGGGTACGGGTATGTCAATTTTGTAAGGAACGTAATATATCACGGGGAATTATTACAGATCAATGATAATGTATTGTAGATAGTATAACAATGGACCCAGACATAGTAGGACCCAATAATTTACAATTTTACCTCAATAGATATATTTTATTGGGTTTCATTGGCTTTATTGTCGTTTTCGGCCAAAAGATATATATATTGTGTTTGTATTCATTGGAAATTCGATAAAGTCTTTATTGTTCTTTGCTTTGAATTGAAAAGACTGTAAAAATGTGATATCTATTGCCGATATCAGCCTGCTGTTGTCTATTTACAATCTTAGTCGCAATCGTCTTCGTTTCGACGTAAGTTTGCTTCTTCCTTACATCTGTCATTACCGCCATTGTAGGTAGAGCAAGCACTGACCGCGTAACAAGTGTCAAATAAAGACGATTGCAATAACAATTACAAATAGACAACAAGGCCCATAATTTTTACCTATCTTTTACAATTTCTCTAATACTCATGCATACTGTTATGATAAATTAAAGCGTAGAATGTTCTGTCTACGTGTATATCTATCTATCTATATATCAATAATCAATGCCACTTTTCGTTGTTATTTTATAACTCAAGAATGGGCTCACCTATCCAAACCAAATTTTTAGGCTTTATTCGGACTATTTAGCAGATGGTTTATGTGAAGTTTGCTTAAAATCTGTTGAGTGGTTCTTCATTTATACGTGGCGAAGCACGTACCGGGTCGCTAGTATACTATATATATACTATAGTACCTATACTTATTAAAATCTACCTTTGCGTAGCGTTCCTATGTCTACCTATCCTAAATATGAGGATAAAATATACCCTATGTTACTCCCTGATAACGTAGCAATTTGGAGAAAAACAGATGTCTACTTAGATAATGTGTTTAAAATAATTTTGTGTTACAGTTTAGGGTGAAAGAAAGTGAATATTTCAATGTTGATTTTCTTTATCAGTCAGGTACTTTATTTGGTAGTTACATATTTTTAATCAATTGTTAGTGTTTTCTTCAAATACTGTAGGTAGGTACATACTTAATTAAGAGTACTTCCAATTTTCTAATGTAACTGATGTTATGAGTACCTATAGTAGAAGCAGTTGTTAACAAACTTATTAGGATTGTTTAGATTAAATTACAAAACCGCTTAAGTCTTAATCGTTGTATTTATACATTATTCTGAGTTGCCTCAATCCGCAATTAAGAACTGCTTTGAATATTATTTTTTTGCGTCTGTTTCCTTTGACCACTTCATTCTGTGCGGCCATCGTAAAAAAAAGAAAATTTAACAGCTGGCTAGTAGAACATTAATTTCTATATTATTGAAATTAGAACTGGTCTGTTATTTAACTTTTATAATTGACAGAAAATATTTTTACTTAAAACTTAGGTATCAGATTTTATATTTTATTATTACCTACCTAAAATTTAAATTATCGCTGTAAATTTCAAGACCGTAAAATCACCAAACATATTTAGTTACTTTCACAATTACAATATTATTGAGGATTGTATATTGTAAAAGCGTAGAGTGCTGTTAAATGAATGCACAGTGACAGATCAACCAATATCTTAGGAATAAGCTGCTTTTTTGTTTTTCCACACCGAACTCCTGAAGTAAAGACCTTATCTGTCATCCTCGCTCCCAAATCCCCTCTGCAGACAGGTGGGATTACTAGAAATCCCGCAGCCGTGTAACCTTGATTGACCTCTCTGCTCCACGCCAACGCAACTATGGCGCCGTAACACATCCAAACCTTAAGTATTGTATAGTATCTATGACAACAATTTGTGAAAAAGGTTAAAAAACGAATACAGGTAGTCCTGTGAAAATGAATTCTTTGCCCTTTTTTTTAGCGATGCAACACTTTTTTTCTACATTCGTGCTATCTGTAGTAGGTATATTCGATTTATGTCTCGCACATTAACCAAACTGACTATTATCAGACTCCATAAATTTGGCCCAGCAGGATAATAAAAAACATGATGGTCGCGGACATGCGAAAAAGCAGTAACTGGGCGTAGCTAGCACGGCGTTTGTGTGGAATAAGCGAATGCCTTATTTACTTTTTATCAGTGGAGTCGGCATTTACGGTGTTACCACGAAAGGGTGTTTAGATTTAGACAATGTCTAAAACATAGAGGTACTCTCACTTTTTCGACAATACTGATAAATAGAGTACACATATTAGTTTCGCAAAATAATAAGTTAATTACTTATTATGTCAATGGCGGTAGTGAAGCCTTTGGCATTATGTGTGAATTATTTAAGCTTTTTTAACTAAACAAAACACTATCCGTCCATAGACTAAACGCTGTCTATAACAGATGCTGTCAGTTTTTGATATTATTATGTCAAAGTATTTAGACAGTGTCACAGTTGACACACCTCTAGTGGCGGATGACGGTTTTCGGAATCTGATCGATTACACAAGCAGCAAACGGTTCACCGATCAAACGGAAAACGTTACACGTTGTTACTTCAACTGACTGACCTGTCATTAGCAGAATCATTAAGCAGTTGATGAATTCCATTTGCTTATGTGTGATAGTATACTTACGTAAGTATAGTATAAAAGTTAATCTAACGAAGATTGTGACGTGACAAAGTCTTATAATTCGATAGAGCCGGCTGCATGCACGAAAAAGTGTGACGTATGCGGCGTTCCAGTGCAAGCGAGAGCGCGCAACGAGCGACAAAGAGGCACAATCCATTCGATCAGTATTTTCTTATGACGTTGTCACGTTCAACTATCGTCAGTAAACCGACTTTACAGGCAACCGATTTATTTTTTCTAAGACAGTCTAATAATATTCCTCTAAATGATTAATTGAAAAATTTGATGGTCCCTTTTAATTAAACATCCTTTTTACGCCCCTGTCCTCGACTTCGTGATTAGAGTGTCCGTGATTTTTTATTATGTATTGTCAAGACACTTGTATGAAATTGTATTTTAAATTCCGTGATGTCAATAAAAGTAACGGAATTCAAAATAAAATACCTTTCGCACTAAACCATTTGGAAATACTTGAGGCTATCAAAACTTCTTATAAAGCAATTACTTTGTGCAAATAAAATACAAAGAAATTAAATTTCATTCATAGGTACTCTAATATTAGTGTTCTTTGTTGTATGATTATACAACTGATTATACCTAACCAACCATATCTCTCTAGGGCCGAGGGTCCCGCTGCGTAGAGGTACACAACATAAAGTACCTCAATATACATTGAAGCAACAAAACGCTACTACGATGAACATTGCCGAGACAGAATGTTACCTCGGATACACATAATAATAATAAATTGTGGGACACCATTTGCACCAGGTTATTCAGACCCAAACTAGGCAGAGCCTGTAGGCACAATGGGTACTAAACCACTGATAAACATACCTAGTTACTAAATAAATATTAAACACCCAGACACAAAACCAACAGATAAGGTTCAGTTCATGCACACAAATGCTGGCCCCGAGCGGGGAATCGAACCCGCGACCGCGAACATTTCATCGACCCGCGACAGAATGTTACCTCAACATACATTGTAGCAACAGAGCGCTACCGCGACATACGTTGTAGAGACAGAATGTTGTACTGTAGCGACAGAACTGCATGAGTTTCATCAGATGGTCAAAAAAATATTCGAACAGAATAAGTATTCGTTTTTAAGATTTACTTCTCATACTTACATAGGTTTATAAGGCTGGATTGTTCCGAGTATTGAACAAATCATACAAGTATTTTGTACATGCTTAGGTACATAAATAAACGTTATATAAATATTTTATAACACATTTGCTCGTAAAAGGTGTCTTATTTCACCAATTTTAATATCGTTACCTATCTCATTACGCCCAAGTGCGGTAAGTGTAAAGTAAAACGCACGGTTTATCAAGATGCTCCGTCTTAAAACGAACGGTACTTTTTAAAATCTCAGCAAAGAGTTTTTATGTCAAAAAAGTTGTCAACATTTTATGATTAAAATTAACTTTGGGAGATAAAATATATGAAAGAAATATTTATGTACATAATTATTTAATTTAATTAATTTTGACAGTAAATTACAACCAATCTCTAACAAAAACACAAAAATATTATTTTACTTTATTAGTAATAAGTACTGGCTGTTTTTTGTGCCTTTTCCTAAAAAAAAATGATGATGCGCGCCGCGCGCTTTTTCTTATCGCTGTATTGTTTTTATTCGTTTACCATAGTCGGAGTTTTATTTTATTTCCTCGCAAATGTGTTATAAAACGTCGTATGACATACGTGCGCTTTGATAATTACAGCCTCTGCTTACTTGTAGCCCTCGCCTACGGCTCGGGCTAGCAATATCGCCTCGGCTGTAATTTTCAACCTACCGCACTTATACCATAATGTACTATTAAATAACGTTTATTTTAATTAAAACTTCTCTATTTTTTTTAACTCAGTAACTAGAAAGAAGCAGGTGTCTCCACCAATTACTCAAACGATCTCCCGATTAAATATTAGCTTTCGTAATCTTTGTAATCTGTGGACCGTTTCAGAATAAAAGAGGGAATTAATTTAACGTTTTAGTCTATAGCTACAAATTTATTCGGTCTCATTATCATCTTTTCCAAAGTTGTAAGGTCATTATTTTTCGGAGATATTTTTCATTACAATGGCTTTGATTCCATCAACTTCCGTTTTTACGTTATTCTAATTACCTACTGTGTTTGCGAACACAGGTATAATTAAAAAGAGATTAATAAAAAAACTTTACCGTATTTTTTCGCTATATAACTTTTGCTTTTACGCCACAGCTTCGCATGGCCGCCAAACAGATTTCTGGTGTTGTGTATCTACGTGGGTGTTTTGCTATATTTGATTGACTATTGAATTTTAAATAGATAGAGTGATTCAAGATGAAGGTTTTTGTGTTAGCATTGCACCCGTGCGAAGCCGGGGCGGGTCACTATTAAAATATATATGTTAAAGTCACAGTAATAATTTCATACGTGTGGTTTTCCCAAACAAACGTCAACTTTGTTTTTGTTATAAATGGTCATGAAAATCATAACAGTAGGTATCTACTTTGTCAACTGTTACCACAATTAATGCGACCCTAGGCAAAATTTTGTAATAAAATCTTTTTATACACGTAAATCTACTTCAGCATTTTTATAATATCGAGGGTCACTTGAAGGGGAACGGAGAATTTTATGTCTTTGCCACTACAAAAACCCTATTACGGCTTGTGATAAGGTTATATTGCGTATCAAAGTTACCATGATGTTCAAACAGTTTTGCTTCATAAAATAGTGTGAATGTCGCTGACTATGCGGCTAAAGCTAATAAAAATAAATTAGTCGTATGCAAACGAAGTCTTTTCATATGATACCTGACTTGCCCTAGCAGGCCCACTATAAAAACTCAGCCCTCAATTTGAGCTCCTTTTGCGCCGAAAATAAATATTTTAAATTCTAATTTAAATCTATTTAAAATAACTCTAATCTCTACTACTCTAATCAAAATAAATTTAAATATTAAGACCTTTTTGTGCTTATATTACTTAATTGCAAAGTTTTTATTTTTTACTCAATGTATTAACACCCGGGAGGCAAAACCAGCGCCTTACTTTTTGTAAGCGCCATTATTAAGATAAAATCTCTAACAATAAAGAAAAGAAAAATGTCCTTATAAAGAATCCTCTCTGTAAAGATGTTTAAAAACTTCCGGGATTTCTTTGGAAATGGAATTTACTAATTTTTCTCATAATTACTTAGAAAATCAAAACACATTTTTGGAGGTGTTTTGGAATATTTTTTATTTTTTATTTCGACTCAACTACCCTATTTCATTGTGTGTCAAAACCGGGACCAACGTTTCAACACATAAAAGTACCGATATATAAGCCGTGACACTTCCTTCCTTCACATTTACAAGTTGAAATTGAGTTTCCATAAACTAATTAAACAGGATTTACATTCCATTAGTCTGCGCGATGGTTTGACTTTCAAAATCGAGTAGCTTTTGCAAAGTGGTTTTGTAAAAAGTAAACGTCAGTCGAATAGAATTGATATTTTTTTTAATTTTAAGGCATTGGCAATTTATCCATCAGCACTAAACACGACACGAATCGTATCGTCTTCAGAATCTATGCACAAAAATACAATAAGTTTTATTAAAACTTACTGAAATGTGTGTCCGTCCGAACAATTCCTCGGAGCACTCCCTATGATACAGACGATACAGAATGCAGCAATTTAAACACAACTAAACATTTTTATTTATAACTACCGATGCTCTGCGGTTTCACCTTTCGCCCGTGGGAATAGGGGAATAAAATATAGCCTATGTTTTTAGGAATATTGTAGCTTTCCAGGGGTAAAAGATTTTTTAAATCGGTCCAGTAGTTTTTGAGTTTATTCGTAACAAAGATACAAACATACACATCTTTCTTCTTTATAATATTAGTATAGATATCTTCGAAAGTACGGTCAAAAGTCGTTAATCTCGCAAACTTGACGTTAAGATGGCGACTATGGCGAGAATATTATGGAGCGCGCCACAAATCTAGGTACTCCAAAATTTATCACAAGGACCACCACGTTGTGTTACGTCACATTTAACAAAAATGATAACAAAGTCTCTATGCCAACCAAAACACTACAATCAACTGCAAAACAAAACAATTGTCATGCAAAATTTACTGAAAAGGAACGTAATTCTGAATGCGTGGCAATTCGATAAAGTCATTATTTCTGCCAATTATTTCTTTTATACGTGGCAGCGGACCATTAACCGGATTATTTAGCAGAATCAGGTTTAATATAATATTTACAAGTAAATTTTGACCATGGACATAAGCCATTAAAAAATATATATAAATGCAAATGTAAAAAAAAAGGTTTTTTTTATTTTATTTTAATGAAGTAGACTACAAAGGTCGATTACAGTCGATTTGCAACATTTTTGTAAAACATTGTGTAGGTTTTTCTGTATTAATCACACTGCGCGTGGTCTTGACGGGCGTTGAGTGATCACATTAATCAGAGAAAATCCGGCGGGAACTCTCATTTTATGTGATAAGGTTGTAACTGGACCAATTACTGCAATTAGGAAGACGCGTGGAACTTTGTTGTAACTGACTCCTTTGATGTTTTATAAGAAACTTTTTGAAATTGTATTTTTGGTAATGTCATGTCAAAGAGAAAAATAATACATTGATATCGAAGGATTTGAACATTTTTATTTTCAACAATTACAATTGGTTCTTCGAGCCGGATTTTTGGACGGATAATTTTGGATAAAACGGTGAGCAATATGACTGATAACTCCACAATATTACGTAGTGGAAAAATTATCGAAAAACGTATCCAGGACGAACGAATGCCGATCACGTCCCGCGACTCTAAAAATACGGCTATGCCCCTTCCCACGGGCGCTGGTGACCAGCCCAGGCGTAGCACCTCCTTGCGATCAGCACGAAGCTCAGTCACGAATAGCAGCACGGCCTCAAGAAAAAGATTACTCGAGGCGCGAGCGGCCCGATTAATGGCAGAGCTGGAACAAGATCGAATCACAAAGGAGCAGAATCGCATCGCAGAAGAGAAGCGTTTGGATGAGGAAAGATTACAAAATGAGAAAGCCTTGATAGAAGCCCAACTGCAAGAAGATTTGGTGGAACTCGAAAATGATGCCAGAAGCGACTTACCAGGTGGGTCGGACAGAGTACATGGGTGGATAAATGACAACAATGTGCAAGCTGAAAATGCACCACAAGATTATGAGCGTTCTAAAAACGATATAGCACACTTGACCCATGCAATCACCGACGCTATACTTAAGTGTAGCGGATCTGCACCCGTGAATGATAAACTTATAGGCCGTCTATCTGCCAAAGAACTGCCATCTTTTTCGGGAGACGCCCTGGACTGGCTGCGTTTCAAGAATGCATTTGAGACAACTACTGCCGTCGGAAAGTACTCGGACCAGGAAAATGTAACACGCCTTCAGAAGTGTCTACATGGAGAAGCCTGGGAAGCGGTAGCCGCCAGATTGATAACAGTAACATCCGCCGAAGAAATAATGAAGACATTAGAGATGAGGTTTGGCAGACCCGACTTGGTGCTCCATAGAATGATAGGCGAGATCAAGCGCCTTCCAAAGCTCACTGGATTGCGATCAGAACTATTAATTTTAGCAACCAAAGTTTCCAACTGTGTGGCCGCTATTGAGGCGACAAGACAAGTCGACTATATGTATAGTCCAGAGCTGGCAGCGGAAGTCGTCAATAAACTGACAGAGCCCCTGGTGTACCGCTGGATGGATTTCTGGGAATGGGATTAGACGGACATCAGCCCCGATTATCTGCTCTTGCTCAGTATTTAATGCGAGAAGCGGAACGAGTATGCAAGGCGGGTACCGTAGAATTTCCCTCAAAGAGTCTGAAGTACACTTCAAGTTCGAAGCATCCTGTTTTAATGATGACTGATGAGAATGAAGATACAGAACCCTCTGTCAACATCGTTTCTGAGACAGGCCGCGACAAATCAACGAAGGGCAAGTGCATTTACTGCGGAAATTTGGAACACTCTTTGGACAATTGCTCTACATTTCGTGACCTAGAGACTAATAAACGATGGGACTGGACGTGCGAGAAAAAACTTTGTTTCAAATGCCTGAGCTCAACGCATCGCCGCGATAAATGTCGTTCTAAGAAGAGATGTTCTACTTGCAAGCAAGGACACCATTCTCTGTTGCACAGACATGATTGGTCGAACACTGGAGACAAGACACAAAAGGCTGACAAACATGAAACTCTATCAGATACTACGGCAAATGTCTGGGACAAGCAAACCAAGAAAGTGTTTTTAAAGATTCTGCCAATCGTCTTGGAGGGACCAAAAGGCAATATAGATACTAATGCTCTTCTGGATGAAGGCTCTACTGTCACTTTAATTGAACGTCAAGTTGCATATGAAATTGGAGCTGAGGGACCGGAAACTAAACTGAACCTCCGAGGGGCAATGGGAGATAGTCTTCGAGCACCAACTCATAGCATCTCCCTAATTCTCAAAACCCCTGAGGGAGAGAATCATCGACTTGACGTGGATAAATTGACGCTTCCCACTCAGAGTCTGGATCATTCTGACTTGGCGTCGCTCCCGCACCTGAAAGATGTCCCACTTCGGACTTTCAACGGAAAACCAACCTTGATTATAGGCCAAGATTATTGGTTCCTGATTGTAAGTAGAGAGGTGAGAGAAGGGCGCAAAAATGAGCCAGTTGCCTCTTTAACTCGACTGGGCTGGGTCCTTCATGGTTTTGCTTCTAACGTAACTAGGAATATAGAAGATTACGGCTGTCATGTGCATGAACACTGCGACGATGACTTACACGAGTTAGTAAAATATCATTTTCGGCTAGAAAGCATTGGCGTAAAACCAGATAATGGTCATAGATACTCATCTGAAGAACGTCGTGCTATGAATATTCTGGACACCACGAGTAAGAATATTGGTGACAGATGGGAAGCAGGTCTATTGTGGAGATCCGACGACATTGAGCTAGCAGACAATAAACGAAATGCTGAGAGTCGCCTCAAGTCTATTGAGCGAAACATGGACGCAGATCTTAACTTTGCAGTTGATTATACAAAGCAGGTTATAAACATGTTGCAAAAGGGTTACGCTGAAAAAGTAACTGGCTCGTTATCTGGGAAAAGGTATTTGCCGCATTTCGGAGTACGAAATCCCAACAAGCCCGGCAAGCTACGCTTAGTTTTCGATGATAAAGCCACGACTAATGGCATATCCCTCAACACGGAATTGTTGACCCGCTGTAAACAACCAAAGATGGCTGGTTTACCACCGGCACGGCTTCAACATCACTGCAGACCATTCACATATTGCTGGATCGACTTATTTGGACCAATGCTTGTGACAATCGGACGACGCAACGAGAAACGTTGGGGAGTACTATTTACATGCCTCAATACACGTGCTGTAACGATAGAACTCACTGCCTCGCTATCTACGGACTCAACTATACTCGCTATACGTCGGATGGCCGCAAGACGTGGATTGCCGAAACAAATATATTCCGACAACGGCACAAATTTTCGAGGAGCAGATAAGGAACTTCGTAACGCTGCTAAAGCGTTACTAACTGACGAGCATTTGGCTGATGAAGCAACCGCACTCGGAATAGACTGGCGATTTAACCCACCTGATGCGCCTCATATGGGAGGAGTATGGGAAAGGCTCGTTAGATCGATCAAAACGTCCCTTTATGCCATTCTTCATTCTAGAGCTCCAAAGGAAGAGGTTCTTACTACACTCATTGCCGAGGCTGAAAACATTGTGAACAGTCGACCGCTAACCCATATTTCGCTTGACCCTAACGAGGAGGAGGCGCTAACACCAAACCATTTTTTACTCGGCGCATCTAATCCACTGCCACGACCAGGGATTTTTTTCAGATCAAGACTTAAGTCTGCGAAAGCAGTGGCGGATTGCTCAAAGACTGACCGATCATTTTTGGTCAAGATGGTTGCGAGAATACCTGCCTAATCTTCACTTGCGGAAGAAATGGAACGACGACAGCGGACGAAACGTGAGTGTGGGAGATGTTGTTTTGATTGCAGATTCCAGCGCCCCTCGCAACGTTTGGCCGCGGGGTAAGGTCACCGCTACCACGCCAGGACGTGACGGTCGTGTACGAATAGTCGACGTGGCAACAAAGGGTGGCACACTGCGGCGACCTGTTTCGAAGATCGTCACCCTATTGCGAGCCGAAAACACCACACCGTCAGCTTCCACCACTAAAGCTGGCGTGCCGCAGCAAGGAGGAGATTGTAACTGACTCCTTTGATGTTTTATAAGAAACTTTTTGAAATTGTATTTTTGGTAATGTCATGTCAAAGAGAAAAATAATATATTGATATCGAAGGATTTGAACATTTTTATTTTCAACAATTACATTTGTCTTTGTAAGATCTCACAAGAGATCTACAATTTGGTTGTTTTTGTGAGTAACGTCACAGTAAATATTGTAATGTAAGTAATGGTGTCTTCTTTCATTACGACCAGGTACACACCCATAAAAATTTCAGTAATTCTACATAGTTATGTGTAAACAGACCCGGTCCGGCGATGGGCTCACCACCTATCACGTTTAGGGGTCCAATATATCTCGTGAAATGCGGGTATATCCAGTAATGGAATACCTCTGCCTACCCCCTCGGGGATAAAAAAGGTGTGAGATTATATTATTATTATTATTACTATACAGAGTTTGACCAGCCATTCTGACATCACAATGGACGGTCAACCTTAAATTTTTAAATTCTTCAAATTAATGCAATAAGCAATTCTCTCATCATGCTAGGCAAATATAAGCAATTCATAAGTAATTTTTAGACACAATTTCAAAGTCAAATACGACTGTTGACCTGCGAATCTGACGTTCACCTAAAAAACGAGTCAAAATAAAAAAAATGATTTTATTTTTAGTAGGGTTCTGAAACACAAAATTACCGACTGAATAACAAAACAACACTTTTTAAGCTCGATTTCACTCTTTAGATTTTGTCTCACCGCAGTTAACTGGAAATCGGATTGCAAGGAGGAAACTCCGAAAAAAGGGTGCCGTGCGAGCAATGCCGCTGAGCACTCCCTAGTTACTTAATATAAAGTTTGAAAGCTTTTCAAACTCGTCGAAACAACTTCATAATTAGAGGCATCATCTGTTCGCCTTGAAATGCGGATCCTTACTTTAAAACAGCTCTGACATTAATCTTCCTAAGAACAAATTATGCATTTGAGTTACTGTGACAAAGTCGCATAATCCGTTAAAGCCTTGCTTCACGAAAGACATGTGAAACCTTGTCACATCAAAGAAAGGTAGTATTGGCCTGGCTTTGCATTGTCTGAGTTTATAAAGGAAAATAAAAAAAAAACTTGTTTTAATGAAGCGATAAAAAAAAGCTTCACTACAGTATAAAACAAAGTCGCTTACTGCTGTCTGTCTGTCCCTATGTATGCGTAGATCTTTAAAACTACTCAAAGGATTTTGATGCGGTTTTTTTAACTAGAGTGATTCAAGAGGAAGGTTTTTATATACCATGCACACCGAAGCGAAGCGAGGGCGGGTCGCTATTGAATTACATACTGTAATTCAAAGGCCATAAGAATTATTTTTAAATTAGGTAACTACTGTTTAGTATTTAGTTACATGTAGCGAAAACTATTGAAGTCAACATGAACAAAAGGATAAAAATTACTGTAAAAACGTTACATACAGAATCACAGTGAAATACCTTACGTACTTGAACTCACACTTGAAAATTGGGCTCGATTCCTGGTTAGGGCATCTACCAATGAACTTTTCACAAACTTAAATATCGTGAGGAAACCCGCGGATTCTAAAATTGGTTTTAAACAAAGAGATTAAAATATAATAGGGCATAGAGGACGCATTTGGAATATTTTCATATAAAAACTTTGAATCTCAAGCGCCATGTCAGTTAGTATGAATGAGCTGTCATTCGGTCGAATCTTAAGCCGTATACAGAAAGAAAGCCGAAAACTTATCAGCGCCGACCGGCGCCTGTCGGCACTTATCGGCGCTTATAGGCGCCGGTCTACGCAGGTAACCAGCGGAGACATTTAAATGAACAAGCGCTGATAAGCGCCGATCGGCGCCGACTCGCGCCGGTCAGCGCTGGTGCCGCCCGCGAATCATCGTACGACGCCTGATATATAATGGCTTCTCTTAGTCCCTCTATACAAAATATACTATAATCTTGCTTCAATGACATCTGTCAATAAGCATCAATTAGAATTTTCTTCAATTGCTTTCACATAGTTGCTATGACAATTGATTCAATTTGTAAACGATCAATGGCGAAAATCAATGATATACTCGTAGAATTGACAATTGCAATTGACAGTTTCGAGTAGCCCGAGAGTAGAGTCCGACTTATTTATCAGTAAATATTGCTAAATGTAGGTTTTCTTAGTAAATAGATGCAAGTAGCTTTTACCCGCCACTTCGCTCGCGTACGTTTATTTCCCACCTTAAGGGTTGAATTTTGCAAAATCCTTTCCTTTAGTGGATGCCTACACTGTATAAGCTATCTATGTGCAAAATTTCAAGTCTCTGGACCCAGCGGTTTTGGCTGTGCGTTGATATACCACCAATCAGTCAGTTTACAATTTTATATATATAGATGTAAGTACATAACTTTGTATGTAAATAAAAAAATATCAATAAGATGTGGCATGCAACTTAGACCGCTTCAGAAAACTCATAGCGAAGTTTCAAAATTACGAAGATATAACTCATGAAGACACGCTGCCTCGTCCATGTAACTCCCTATAAATTAGGGCGGGGAAAGTTTAATAACCTGTAAAAGGTGGGTGATAAGCTCTTATGTGAGCGAACGCCCCGCTTGATACGAAAGGTCAAAATATTAATAAGGATGTGACAAGACTCAAGACACGAAGTCTATACAAGGTTCACTTAACTGAAAACCCACGTTGCATTTTTTAATTTTAATTTTGATGGGGTTTTTTGCGTTCCTTTTAAAAAATATTGCTTTTTCTTTTCTTTGCTTTGCCTAGTTTGCTTTCCAGGATAAAGAGTAACCTTGAAGATGCAATGAATAAAGTATTAACCCGGAGGAAGTCGGCAGAGGTATCCACTTGTCAATAGTGTCTTTTTCAGAACCCTAAACGAGACAGTAGTGAGCCATCGCCTAACCGTGGTTAAACGAAGAAACAAAAAAATATTTATTTGTTTGCACATTCTCTAGAATAATGATTGTTTGATGATGATGTCAAACATTCTTTAAAACCAAAGGCATAGAGGGGACAAAGCGAGGAAAATTTGAAGCTAAAAATTTATGGGCTAAACTCATAAAGCCGTATACAGAAAGAAAGCCGAAAACCTATCAGAGGTAACCGCCGGAGGTATTTATATGAACAAGCGCTGATAAGCGCCGGTCAGCGCTGGTGCCGCCCGCCAATCATCGTACACAAAGAAGGCTGAAGGCTTGTCGGCGCCGATAGCGGCCGATCGGCGCCTGTCGGCGCCGATAAGCGCCGATCGGCGCCGACTCGCGCCGGTCAGCGCTGGTGCCGCCCGCGAATCATCGTACGACATTTTGCTCGCTCTGCTTCAATCTGCTTGCTTTCTGTAGAATGGACCGGCGCCGGTAGGCGCCGATCGGCCGCTATCGGCGCCGACAAGCCTTCAGCCTTCTTTGTGTACGATGATTGGCGGGCGGCACCAGCGCTGACCGGCGCTTATCAGCGCTTGTTCATATAAATACCTCCGGCGGTTACCTGCGCAGACCGGCGCCTATAGGCGCCGATCGGCGCCTGTCGGCGCTGATAGGTTTTCGGCTTTCTTTCTGTATACGGCTTTATGAGTTTAGCCCATAAATTTTTAGCTTCAAATTTTCCTCGCTTTGTCCCCTCTATGCCTTTGGTTTTAAAGAATGTTTGACATCATCATCAAACAATCATTATTCTAGAGAATGTGCAAACAAATAAATATTGTTTTGTTTCTTCGTTTAACCACGGTTAGGCGATGGCTCACTACTGTCTCGTTTAGGGTTCTGAAAAAGACACTATTGACAAGTGGATACCTCTGCCGACTTCCTCCAGGTTAATACTTTATTCATTGCATCTTCAAGGTTACTCTTTATCCTGGAAAGCAAACTAGGCAAAGCAAAGAAAAGAAAAAGCAATATTTTTTAAAAGGAACGCAAAAAACCCCATCAAAATTAAAATTAAAAAATGCAACGTGGGTTTTCAGTTAAGTGAACCTTGTATAGACTTCGTGTCTTGAGTCTTGTCACATCTTTATTAATATTTTGACCTTTCGTATCAAGCGGGGCGTTCGCTCACATAAGAGCTTATCACCCACCTTTTACAGGTTAATAAACTTTCCCCGCCCTAATTTATAGGGAGTTACATGGACGAGGCAGCGTGTCTTCATGAGTTATATCTTCGTAATTTTGAAACTTCGCTATGAGTTTTCTGAAGCGGTCTAAGTTGCATGCCACATCTTATTGATATTTTTTTATTTACATACAAAGTTATGTACTTACATCTATATATATAAAATTGTAAACTGACTGATTGGTGGTATATCAACGCACAGCCAAAACCGCTGGGTCCAGAGACTTGAAATTTTGCACATAGATAGCTTATACAGTGTAGGCATCCACTAAAGGAAAGGATTTTGCAAAATTCAACCCTTAAGGTGGGAAATAAACGTACGCGAGCGAAGTGGCGGGTAAAAGCTACTTGCATCTATTTACTAAGAAAACCTACATTTAGCAATATTTACTGATAAATAAGTCGGACTCTACTCTCGGGCTACTCGAAACTGTCAATTGCAATTGTCAATTCTACGAGTATATCATTGATTTTCGCCATTGATCGTTTACAAATTGAATCAATTGTCATAGCAACTATGTGAAAGCAATTGAAGAAAATTCTAATTGATGCTTATTGACAGATGTCATTGAAGCAAGGTTATAGTATATTTTGTATAGAGGGACTAAGAGAAGCCATTATATATCAGGCGAGGGAGTCAATGAAACCGAGGTTATATTAAGTTGGCGTTTAGTCTCGAAGTGCAAATTGTACTTTTCACCTTGAATGCGAGAAAAAAAGTAAATTTAGTACAAATATATTAAAACCGAACGAATACACTCGACAAAAATTCTGAAATTTTCGCGGGCACTTTTTTCTTCTAAACCTGTCACAGATTAACAAAGAGATTTAAATCTCTTTTATAACACATGGCGCCATTTTGTCAATACCGTTGATAGTATCCGGCTCTTTAGGCTGTAAGTTGTCAGTGTTTATTAGTAGATATTGTAGTGTGTACGTAATGCGAGTAGGTACATAGATACCTGTCACTCATCTGCGAATGTGAATTACTGTTCGCGTAATCGGACTCTGCTCCAGCGATATTAGAACAATGTATCAAACTGACGCAGATTGATGTTCTTATTGTTCAAGAGGTTTTGCTATACAAACTACCAAATGATTGAAATCCGATATTTCTCCTAAAGCCTTGAGACACGTCCACTTCTAAAAGCTGAGCTAACGTCTTCTACGACTACGTCTCGCAGCTTCCCGCAAAACTTACAAAATCATGTCTACTGTTTTATCTAGCTCTTTCTCGTGAGACATCGAGACAAATGCACGAGAAAAGCGTCAATTTTTGTCATTACCTATAGATAGTATACGCTTGTGTTAACTAAACAGGTCCCTGCATGCACCTACGCTGATCCGTTGCAAGATCTGCGTAAGGGTAAAACGGGACCCTATTACTCCACTGTCCGTCTGTCATGAGGCTGTATCTCATGAGCCGTGATAGTTAGACATTTGAAGTTTGAAATCACAGATTATGTAACAGCGAATACTAAAGAACAGAATAAAATAAATATTTAAGGAGTCTCCCATACAACAAACGTGATTTTATTGTCGTTTTTATAAATAATGGTACGGAACCCTTCGTGCGCGAGTCCAACTCCCACTTTTAATTTCTTACTATTTTAGAATAAATGTTTATATAAAAACTTAAACATAATATAAATGTTATTTTGAATTTTCATCAATTGAATGCGCGGAAAAAGGCTGCTTTACCCACCTTTCATCAAGACTAGTTCGGCATAGCCACATAATATGCAGAGTTACTTTCACATTTACAATTATTATTATTTCCTACATATTCAATAAAAGTATGGATACAAAGGAACCTAGCAAGATAGATGAATAGACATCACACTTGATTTAAATGTGCATTTGGTCGGTCATGAACATACAACTTTTTTAGACGCCCTCATAATTTATTTTTCACGTAATTTAACGTTTTCCGGTGTAGCTAAGCCTATTAAATTTACCCGTGTACGGCCGGATTAGGAGTTAGGGGGAAAATTACCCTTTCCCGTGTTATCCGAAGTAAGTCCGGTGAGTACCCGCCCTTTATCAGGGCTCTTGTGTAAACGGTTAAAGGTTACGTTGAATACAGGCCGAAAAATATATGCGGGATAAAAGATTTTAAAGATAATTATTACAAATCAAGACATATATTTTATACCCTGCTTATTGGTAATAAAGTATTTTGATTTTTTTCGGATTATTTTTAATAAGCTGTAGGAATTTTAAAAGTTGCCACTAAAATTTTCTCTAACCGCTATTTAACTAAAATTTGCTAATAAGCTACAGACGCAACCTTTGAAACTGTCGCTTTGGAAAATGGTGACTTTTTTATTCATAAACGAGAATTGTGTTCCACAGTTTGTGTTGTCGTTATTGGTTACGTTACGGTATTTTACTTGAAAGTAATATTAACAAGATTTAACAAAACTACCAGTAGAAATCTGTATTAATTTTTCTGAGCGCTGCGCTCACTGCGGTGTAAATAATGATCCGTGCAGTTTTCCCGCAGTGCGAGATACTCCCCAAACGCAGGCCAACGAATTACAGGAATAAATTCGGAACGAATATCTCTTTCGTAGTGCGCGGTCTATAACTCCATATGCACGAAGCTGCCAAGCAACACTTCGGGATGTGCAAAAGTGATTACACTGTTTCAGATTCTACGATCTAGTCTAGGAAACGAAGCGGATTTTTGTATGAAGACCCAAACATTAAATTCTCAGTCGATAAAACTTTGCAGGATTGTAAGTATAGTATTCGGCGGGACGGCGGGATGCGACGACTGATGAATCCCCACTTCAATATTATCCTTTTCGCTTTCAATCCATAAGTACCTAAGGACTTTTTATCAGAGATATTCCATTTTTGGAAATCCAGTTTAAACCAGTACATTTCTGGACCCCTAAACATGATAGGTGGTGAGCCCATCGCCGGACTGCACCCTACACACAAGCCTATAAATCAATTCTGGGTTCTGCGGGTTTCCTCACATGATAGTAAGTTACATATTTGTCACTAGCTAGCGTATGTCTATGACAAACTAATTGGTACATGCCTCCGCCAGTATGAAGTAGCGGGCTCACCGCAAGGCTATCAGTGCTCTAACGTTTTCGGGAGTATACAACTGAAGATATGACATCAAAATAATTGTCGTCTGCTTGTTACTGAATCATACGAATCGTATGCAAACTATAGGTGAAATAACTAGTTCATAGTTGTTGTAGTTAATGCTACATAATATGTTGTCGCACAGCCTCAAACATTAATAAACCCTACTATCAACAAAGTCGTAAGGTCGGTCCATCGATCACCTAATCTCCATCTGGCCAATAGACTGGCCCAAACGCGTGGGTTCGCGACGCGTGACAGAGCCGACCGGACAATGTCTGGGTAATTTCCCTTGGCAATGGGGTAAAGTATACCTCGAAATGTAGGAGATGAGGTTGTTTTTTTGTCCAGTTCAGTAGGACACAAACAAGTACATCACTTTGTTACCTAATGTTATTGTTGCCGATCTCTGTAATTTTACGATTAACCTCAAGATTTAATTCGAAGTTCGTACTATATCGATCAAATTATGCATTATCAAATTGCACTAAAAGTTATGTTTGTTTAAGTTTAAAACTCGACAAATAAGCTTATATTAAATGGGCTCACCACCTGACACGTTTAGGGACAAACAAAAAAGTGGGTATTTCTAGGAATGGAGTACCTCTGTCGACCCTCCTTATGGGTAAAAGGATAGGTATTTAGTTTTAAATAAGCTAGAAAAGAGGTCGCGCCATATTTTGTTTGATTCAATGCTTAGATTCGTTTTAATCTTTAGTATTTAAGATCTCATGTTGTAATTAATCCTAATGATTTTTTCTAACAAACACACACAATTTTGCTGTACATGGATGTTTCAAAAAATAATTATAAAATGTGTGGTAGGTATTAAAAGGTCTGTTTTCTTGTTATTCTCTGAATAAAATGGCAATATCAGGTACCTAAAATTAGTCTGATTTTCCATTCAACAATGTTGTGTTGACAGTAGCCCCGATAGGCACTAAACTCAACTTCCATGATTAGGAAGATGTTTCAAACTGAGTCCGACAAACTACTAAGCACAGTTCGTAACTTGGAAGTAGACAACAATATCAAGTTAGTTTCTTGCAACCTTTCTGCGATGAAAGTTTTTAAGCAATTCTGCTACCTTCTGCTGTGCGTGTGTTGATCAGGAAAATAGGTCGGAATGGTCCCAAGGTGGGCGCTAATTATTAGTTATAAGATGTAATTTCAAAACTGTTTCAATAACTTAAATTTGAGGACAACATAGTAATAATATAATAATGATAATAATATAATCTCACGCCTTTTTTATCCCCGAGGGGGTAGGCAGAGGTATTCCATTACTGGATATACCCACATTTCACGAGATATATTGGACCCCTAAACGTGGTAGGTGGTGAGCTTATCGCCGGACCGGGTCTGTTTACACATGTCTCAGATTTAATTCTGAGACCTTACGGTTTTCCTCACGATGTTTTTCTTCACCGTCGAGCTAGTGATAAATATGTACGTAAGCTTTTGAAAAACTCATTGGTACATGCCAGGATTCGAACCCGAGCCTCGATTTTCGGCCGGCTCTTTAACCGTAAAGGCTATCACTGCTCTATACACATTATTAACATTTATTCGGTGATAAATATTTTTTACCCAGAATTTTCGACACCCTCTTTGTTTACAAAACCAAATTGAACTCGAAATCAACGGTAGGCCAATTTTTGATGACGCCATGTGACATTTGCTCTTGACGGTACTGTTCTAAGCATAGCTATAGCAGATGACTCAGAATGAAAAGTGGCACACAACTACTTTTTACCCGACGGCGCTGGAATATATTTTGAATGTATATCTATTTACCTACCTAAGGGGGAACAATTTTTTTTTGACGCTGCCAGTAGCTTTAACCAGTATTTAATGTACTTGGTTACTTAGTCTCTGCAAATTTTATCAAGTACCTAATGCATCCTTTAACCGTCCGGGCTATCACTGCTCTCATACACGTACAACATAGTAATGACTTTATAATACAAATTTATAGACTAAGAGTTGCTTATCATAACGACTTATTGTTACAGACCTTATTTGGGAGGCAATCTGCGATTAATCTATAAGAATAACTAACAATATCCTGTTTGGCAATGATTCGTCAACAATAATAAGAGGTTAGGTAAGGTTAGCTTGCTAAGTAATTGGGATAAAAAGGCTGGGTACTTTCTTTAAAACTGATTATAAACACCGTAGAGAAGAAAAGTGCAGACAGGGAATGCAGGCCATTGAAATAAATAGTTTTGACATGTTTAACACCATCCAGATAATTTGAAAAACATACTTATAAATTATTGGGTTCCTTAAAGTAACCGGTTTTCACCTGAAAATTTTTTGGACCCATAAACATGACAGATCCATCGCCGGACCGGTTTTCCACTTCACCGATACTGGGGTCTGCGATAAGGAGTAGGTCCGGTGTGAATGCTTATATTTTTTGACGTGATAACATCTTAAAAATCGATGAACGCCAGCTGAACACACACGAAAAAGTGCCGCTTTCCGCCTGAGCCGAACGTGCAAGCGAGAACGCGGAACAAGCGATAGAGAGGCACGATCGGCCTATATAAGCGTTCGGCTTGTGATGCATCTATATCTCTCTTCTACTCCAGTATGATTTTTTTTTCCAATCTTTTCTTATGACGTTACAGCGTAAAAATACTTTACAGACAACCATTTTTTTTTTATTTGAAAATGAATATTGTTTGACTCTGATACGCTTTGCGCTTATAATTTGGACCACACTCAGAGTGACAGTCGATACTGTCTGCTGGCGTCACCGAGTCGTTATTACAAGGACCTAATCAATGTTATACCTACTTCGTCAGTATAAGTAAGGGTCGGACGCATCGTCCCGACAGTGATTATTGCGGCGTTTCCGCTCTTTGTCGGGTTTTCGACCCAATTATATCAAGCGAATGGTGTTCATAATGAAAAAAAGTTTTATCATGAGAAAAGAGTTTATCTGTCTAATTTGAGATTCAACCCGTAAATTTAATGTAGTTTTAATAATCATTAGATTAAAGGAGACAAACAATGCGGTAGGAATAGTGGCAACGTTGGTTTACCTATGTGCCGTTAGATTATGTTTATCATATTAACAACTAATCGATTTGTTTATTCCTGTTCCCGTAGGAATTTCCAAACATCCCTTCTTATTTCTTGATTACGTCATTTAGGCCCTTTGTGCTGAATTTCATGATTCCAAGCCGAGCGGTTTCGGCTCTGCGTTGATCAGTTTACCATTAGGTTTCATCTTTTAGATTGTATAGATAGATCAAGGCAGTCCTTATTGGTTTTGGAGGTGAGTTAGTGACATCACAAAAAACAGTATTGCGAACGTTTGTGATCAATGGTGTAAAAGATTTTGGAGTTCGATGTGTCGCTATGTTCTATATGAGTGTTTCTTTTTGTTTTTTCTAATTAATGTACTTTGTATTAAGATATTCTTAACAGGAGTTCTTTAAAATCGAATGAAGCGCAGTGAGTCTCGATTACAAATATTTAGTCTTCATTTCCCCCCTTTTGTTAGTTTTGGATAGCAAGGTACAAATTACTGCACCACCATAAGTCACCTTTACCCCGAGGGTAGTAAACTTGATACATTTAGACAAATAACAATGCATTTCATGTTGCTCGCACGTGCGCGGTACTCGGAGAGGAAATAACGGAGCAAGTTCAAAATAATATCACAGAGACGGGATTAAAGTACACTGATTGAAAGGGGAAGGTTTGTACAGTCAAGAGCACGTGGAGCTTGACACATTGGACTTTGTAACGTCCTTATTACAGACGCTTTAGAGGTCAGACTCGCACTACAAGTGTAAAGCTTCATGTGCTCTTGACTGTACAAAGATAAATCTACGATTTAAAATATTTACTTAAATTAAAATTAATCTTATTTGTTCAGGATTCGTCAAAGGAAAGTTTATTGAATTTGTTCTCTTCGTATTAAATCGTTACTTTTGGGTGCAAAAGGAATTTCATAAACATAAATTAACATTTCAAGGCAGTGGAGTGATGTTAAACGAATTTTATGGAGGTTGAACCCGTGAATACTTAAGTCTTGTCATGCTGTAGGTATATTTTGTTGTAGTCATTGTTTTTTTCTGTAAGCCCATTAATATGATAACGACTTATCGCCGGGGGGTTGAAGATATAATATTTCATCCCTGAAAGTTCTTACAAGTAACTTTTAACCAGCGGATTTTTAGTACCACTTTTATAAGAAACTATTATCTCAAACAGTTATAACAATTTTAATGGACTTTTCGAAGCACAATAGCGGTGATAGCCCGGACGGTTAAAGAGCCTGCCTAAAATCAGCAAGGCTCGGGTTCGAATCCTGGCATGTACCAATGAGTTTTTCAAAAACTTACGTACATATTTATCACTAGCTTGACGGTGAAGGAAAACATCGTGAGGAAACCTGCAGGTCTCAGAATTAATTCTGAGACATGTGTAAATAGACCCGGTCCGGCGATAGGCTCACCACCTATCACGTTTAGGGGTCCAATATATCTCGTGAAATGTGGGTATTTCCAGTAATGGAACACCTCTGCCTACCCCCTCGGGGATAAAAAAAAAAGGCGTGAGATTATTATTTATTATTATTATTATTATCTCAAACAGTTATAACAATTTTAATGGACTTTTCGAAGCACGGAGGAGCTAGTGATATATTACTACTGAGTAGTCGTGCATTTACAGGTCTTAATAAGTTTGTATGATATTTATATAAGACGCTGACAGCTTTTTTTTTTATAAAAAAAGGGGGCAAACGAGCAGACGGGTCACCTGATGGTAAGTGACTACCGTCGCCCATGGACACCTGCAGCTGAAGAGTCACAAGTGCGTTGCCGGCCTTTGAAGTGGGAGTCTTACATCTTCTTGAAGATTTGAAGGTCGTATCGGTGTGAAGAAAGTGCCGGTTTAGAAAAAAATTTGCTTAGTGCTAGCTTCACACCGGTGTTAGATTTTTCCAAGTACCTAATGAGTTTACTTTGCTAAGAAGAATTTGATTGTGTAGCAAAGTAGCTAAGGTTTTGTTAATTAATCTTCCTGCGGTTAGCAACCGCTGCAAAGGAACTGCCGTATTTTATGGTAGATAAACGGAATAGTTTTGTTCATAAGTTACCTGGAGTTATCTTCCTATGCGTAGCTTAGGATTTATAAGTAACTTTAGTGTTACACAAGCTTTGTACCGCAGCTACGTTTTTGTGAACTATAAGTTTCCGGATCTATTTCCCAATTTCATGAATCGGCCTAATAGTTCCATTTCAGTTAGCCAAGTCTGTGATTGAGTGATTGCCTAGTAATAATAATAAACCAATTTATTTCTAACAAAACGTATTAGTTTCGTTAGTAACAATGAAAAAATTAAAATGTATTTGTTTCTGTAGGTAATTAAAAATTACACACTAAATGATAACTTAACCTATTGTTATTACCTAAGTGGTATGATATCATGACCTCATCACGTTTTAATTCGTCAAGCACCGGCGGTTCCAACAGGAACCGCGTAACAATAAAAAATCTATTGTGTTTTATTTTATAGGCTTGAGAGGCCCTAACCCAATGGTTTCACTTTTTGTTGTGATCACGCACTATAGAAATCGCTAATCCATGTAAGATGCCCTTGGATTTCTTAAAATATATTCTGACTGTCTAAAATATACTGTGACTGATTCGGGTGCTCGCTTACCTAAAACAAAATCTCATAGTCCGATGTGGGCTGGCATAGGAGGTACTTCATACTTCCTAATAGGTGAGGAAAGATCCATAACTCAGGGTGAAACAAATTGACCCAACAACACAAACTGATAGGTAGTTTTAATAGCGTTTTTTTAATTGGAAAAGAAAATTTGCCCTTGTCTTTTTATGGCCAGGCAAGATGGTTTCCTAGTGTTTTATTGATAATACGATATTTCTTGGTCCCCCTTTTTGGTCAGCGTTTGCAAAGGATCAGTGTGAAAACCGGACTGAATGGCGTACAAGATAAGAGGCTTATGCTCAGCTGTGGACAAATGGGGGCTGATACACCAGCGAGAGACAGAATTTTATTGCATAGAAAGCAGTGCAATTCAAAGATTCAATCGTATAAAAAATAGATAAGATTTTTCCTGAGGGAATGTTAGGTTTCTTGCTCAACAGTGACGTAAAAAAGAACAAACCAAAACACTTTCGTAACAACATTATAGTTTATGATTCTACTCCATGGTCACACACTACCTCGAAAGTATTGTAATGTCGCTAACAATACAAGTTGTGGTAAAGTCGCCCTACAAAATATGGACGTTACTAACTAAACCGGACTGAGCTTATTACAACTCTTTATTGTAGACCAAAAACAATACAAAAGATTACCTACATATCTACAAAAACAAAATAAAGCTCTATGATCTTATCACTTTTAGCGATCTCTTCCAGGCAACCTCGGGATGGATGAAACAGAGATTCGACTATTATTATATTTCGTATTTGGTTTTTTTTTATCAATTTTTATAACATCTTCGGGGATTTTCTCATAGAGTACCTACCCTAAGGTATGTAGGTATGAAAATTGGGAATTTGTTCACTGAACTTTAGCAAGACCGCTTTCCACGCTACCTTTTCTCTTTTCATATTAAAACATCGATCAAACGTGCGCGACCAGGCGTCCGCAAGCGGGAAACTTAAGAGTTTCGACGCGAAACTTTCCATGCGTTTTACTTATTCAGTATTGATGGAAGTTGCCGTTAAAGCGTCAATCCACTGCACTCGCTAACATTTCGGTTTGTTATTTATTTCCAGCTAGCGGATGCTCAGCAATGTTGCTCTCGGTAAACCCGTTTTGAACCTTTTTCCATAGGATTCCCAATCCTCCCTTGTTAGTGTCTTTATCAACCTGTACTAGCCCAATGCGTAAGCTAATGCCCGTTTTCACCATTGAGCTCTTAAATTTAGGGTTCCCTTAGCAATATTAAAGGAATACCTAATTAGGAATTCATTTTCACCAACATTTTCCTGTAATAGTTTAAGTAAGTATTCGTTTTAGGGAACCCTTAATCTAAGAAACACTTACGTTAGAATTGCTTTAGGGTTTGTTGGTGAAAATGGGCATAGGAGTCTTTCCCCACGCATGCATGAGGAAGTATAAGCCATCTCTCCAGCGATACCATATTATAGAATAAGTAGAATTGGTAATTTCTTTATGAGGTAGCGTGTACGCTTCTACAACAAGATATTTTTTTTTATAGTATATTAAAAGTTAGCTATTTTGAATGAAAACTGAGTTTGGTTTAAATTTTCTACAGTACAATACAGCAATGAAATGTTTTTGTGGAGTTTCTTACTCTTCGCCACTTCTTTTTCTTAGCTATTCCGGATTTGCTGCAATAACTTTTAATAAGTGTATTTTAACCCCCTACATTTAAGCATAAAGAAGTAAATAAACGGACATTAGCCCAGCTTTACTCAGACTCATTTAAATGAGTTACAACGAACAAAAAGTTTAATTGGTCAGGATAACATTGGAGTGCGAAAGAACATCGGTCCAGAAAAAATATGTGCAAACTTTTAATGGCAGTTGCCCTCCACTTTACCCTGAGGTGCACAAAGGTAATTAGTTACCATTGTAACGTTTTATCTCGAGTTTTTTTTTAATTTAGTACCCAGTCAGTGATAAAACGTTCTTTAAAAGTTCCAGGTTTCAGACAGCACGGTGAATAAAAATAAGAGTAGGTATGTTTTTGCTTTAAATTCATGTTGTATTCTACAATGCTACAATTTAACAATATTTTATTTGGATAATCTTTTTGAAACATGTGTAAACAGACCCGGTCCGGCGATGGGCTCACCATCTATCACGTTTAGGGGTCCAATGTATCTCGTGAAATGTGGGTATATCCAGTAATGGAATACCTCTGCCTACCCCCTCGGGGATGAAAGGCGTGAGATTTTTTTTTTTTATTATTATCTTTTTTACTAAAAGATTTCATAAGGATAATTTTATTTTACTTACATTGTCGAGTAATTTATGATATTATGTACTAGCCCTGAGGTAGAGAGCTTACATTATCAGCGAGTAACATAGGCTATATTTCCTCCCCCCACTGGAACAGGAAATAAGTGGATGAAACCGCCCTGCTAGTATGGAATATTTCAGAGCATTCAGGACTCATAATAAAAGCTCTATTGTAACAAATACTGGCGACTGACGACCACAACGTCCCCTTGTGTCTCAATTAGCACGGACTTGTATTAGCCTTACCTAACTGCTGTTTTGCTATACTTAATTGGAGTAGTATTGTTTTGTTTGAACAATTGTTTATCGTTCTTAGTTATACACTGCTGTATAACCGCAAGAATGAAATGAGTGTGACTATTGTGTGACAAATTTGACAGTGCACGATAACGCCACGGATATTTTGGGGCAATTTGCGAGGCCATGTTTGTTCTTTGTACGACTTTTAAAATCAACTGACTGTTCGTTTTGAATTGGTCTTCCTTTACATTATGAGGTAGTATGGGCATCAGAGGATTGTGATATGTTAGGCTAGCGGTTGTTGCTGGCAATACATGTTTTTTTATATAAAAAAGTCAAAAACATCAGTTAGTGTCGATGACCGAAATTAGGAGTTTTATTACGACCAGCTCTTACACACAGTCCGCTAAAGCAAAATGACCAGCCAGCACATAAGTTGCAGAATTTTTAAACCAGTCGAGATTATCTGACGTGCTTAACGGTTTCCATAGTTCGTGAACACAACGAAAACCGGAATCAGCGGTTTTGCGTGGCTTTCAGGAAACACCGAGGCGGTCGTGCTTAGATTGACAAATGTACGAGGTTGACAGCGCCCGACTTGTCTTTCGTACGACTTTATAGCACGACCGACTCTAGAAGTACCTATAGCCATTGATACGTAGTTCTTTGTAGTGAGTATTGCAATTGAGCGAATGGCAACTAAGCGAATGAACCGTAAGAGGCAGACAGGTTTTACATAATTTGAATAACCTATTGCCGCATAAAAAAATATAAAAATGAAATAAAGTTAAAAATATATGAACTACTAAATATTAAATAATATACTGTGGTACGGAACACACATACATATGCTCACGCCTTTTTCCCGAAGGGGTACGCCACCTGCTACGATCCTGGCATACCTCTCGCACCTCATCTCATACCGTGTTTGAATCCGCACTTGGCCGTTTTTGTTATTTTGATGTGTATGTGTATGTTCCATTATTTTTTTTGGTCTGACAAATACATAGCCAAACCTATTTCCACAGATAATTTGGCCGGTTTGCCACTCGGATCGAGTCGACGTGACGGCGCTGTCCTGCTAAAGCGACGCAACAAAGGGTTTAATTAAATTCGGCTACAACCCACGCGACTGTAGCCACCAAAATTGAGCGTAGAATGCGTAATAGGGTCGTATAGTTTCAGTGCATGACGAAATTGAAGCTAGTCCAGCTACATAATGTAATTATAAATGCACGGAATCTACTATCTAATCTACCTAATCTAATCTATCTAATCTACGTGCATACATACATACAGAATCTTAAGTCTTTCTCGTAGCGGTAGAAACCGGCACTTCGGACCTGCCATTTACCAGAAACTAGTGCTTCATTCAGATTCCTGGGCCTATCGCCGACTACCGAGTCACCCAATCACAACACCTTTGGATATTATTAACTACTTATCCGTAGATTCTGTCTGCAACTCAGTCCGAATTCTGGCATGAAAAGAAGCATTATGAACTTCGTCAAGAAGCAAGTTTTTTCCTACCATTTTTTTAAAAAATCTGTCTTGTTGTCGATTGGATATTGTCTGAACGTCTGGTTGCTTTTTCGATTTTAAAACAATATGCATATTGTATTTCATTAAGAAGTATACAATATGTAGGTATAAAGAAAGCTTAAGGCAATTCTTTCCACAGCCTTTGGATGAAACTGAAGTCTCAGTTACTTTAACCCGTAGGTTAAAACAAAAAAAAAAAACAGAATGTAAATAAGGAAAACCTTTGTAGTCAGCCTTCGTATTTCAATAAAATACCAAAACAACCTTACTGTCGGATCAATGGAATAAAAATGGTCAAGTGCGAAACTGATTTGTTTATTTGGTTCTTGCTTAGTTATTCAGAGGAGGTAGTAATCAACACTAATAACTGCAAAAATAACTTCAGTCTACAAAAACCAGAAAACAATCTATAATAATAACATGGATTATGAAAATATACTAGTTAAGCGTAGGAAATAGTGAATTTAAAACGGATCTTCTAAAATGACACATTGTCTTTACCATTAACATACCTTTGGCATCAAATGGGAGAAAAGTAACACTTCATTTTAAATATTGTTTTACAGTACCAAACTAACTCTACTAAAACCAAACAATCACAAGGTGTGATTCTAGTTCTGTAACTAAAACTGAAAAAATTGGTAAAAAAAATATTTGGTTGACTTTTAAAGTAAGTTGACCTCTCAAAATAGCTTATTTCCCACTACCTCATTTTAAAAAAGGACCTTTAGGTGTGCTCTATTCATGTTACCAAATATTTATCGTAATTGGAGGAATAATAAAGAAATGCGTACGGTACAAACAAAGAATGATTAATTTTATAGATATACAATAACGTAGTCCCAACTCCTATCAATATCTTTTGGTTAATCACACTTTTTTCCTCAACATCCGCATTGATCCTGATCATGATAATTGATAATATTTTTGTGAGTAGGAAAATAGCCAGAATAACCGTAAACAATGTAGCAGGTGTCAGTATTCTGTCGCTGCTTACTCATGTTGATACAACCGTTAAACATAATATCTACATTATACAAGCTGATCTATATTATAAACTAGCTACGGTAAGTTCATGATCTACATTCATTCAGGGTTAAAGAGTGTTACTGGATCCTGAATAACTGACTGCTTCTCGTCAGTGGAGTTAGGCTGCTGTTTACATTTAGCCAAAGAGATTAAAATATAATTTTAAATCTCTTTGCATTTAGCCAATCTCCACGGATGAGTTTAGAGTGCCTTGTTATTACACTATTGACGTTTCCACAGAACTAGAATCGCGCAATACGGCTAGTTTAAAAGTGTATTTTTTACTTATAGAAATAAATGATTCAGAATTGATTTTTTTTTGTTCGGGTCTCCGTTTGCAAGTGTAGCTTTGTGATTTTCAGGGATACAAAGTAGGCTAGCTCAATGTGATTATCGTCTTGATTGACGTCCACTGATTAGGTTTTTTTTAACAAGAAACACAACTAAATAGAAATAATTAAGCAAATATAGTTTTATTGATTAGTCCAACGCAATAAAGCACAGAAACGCAAACAAAAAAATACATATTTTGAAAAATCTATCGTGATATTTTGAAGGGGTTCTAAATCTCACGGCATCTCAGCGAGGGGAGAGGGGTCAAAAAATGATCAAGCAACGTCCACCTGTTAGTGAAAAGGTAACAAACAGACAGACTTACTTTCGCATTTATAATATTAGTAGGTGTTTCTCTCGACTACAGAACCCTAACGAGCGTGGGCTTACAAAATTAGGCACATTTTTCGCAACGAATTCATTACAAATAAATTCTTTCATGTTCAACGAAATTTCGGGTTCAGGCTTCATTTGGCGATAGAAAGTTGTTTATACCTATTGTTCGACTTCTTTTTCCACGAATTTATATTTTTATCTTGTTCACAAAGGAAACTCTTAAATTTTGCTTCAGAACTTTATTGATAATAAAATGTTCCGTTAGGTACAGGCTTTGTTGAACATACCGCAAACAATTTAATTATTTTTTCAGGTCGTTTTGATATTGTAACGAAAAAGTTATAGAGGATTTTCCTGCGGGTTTCCTCGAGATGGGGTTCCTTACCCTTGAGCTATAAATATACACGTAATTTATAAAACTCATTGGTACATACACACGCCTAAACGCGCTTACGCCTTCAGAAATAGAATACCTCTAGGTAGGTGTTCTGTTTCTGAAGATAGGTACCGAATTGAGACTAGTTTATTTTAATAATAATAATATAATCTCACGCCTTTTATCCCCGAGGGGGTAGGCAGAGGTATTCCATTACTGGATATACCCACATTTCACGAGATATATTGGACCCCTAAACGTGATAGTTTATTTTAAATCCTGATTAGTGGTAAACCTTAGATGATGAAGAAGGAAATTGGCGACTTCTCATCTTTTAAAGTACTTAGAAGTTGAGGACAAGAACTAGTTCCTTTGAAAAGCCTGCTGCCTTATATAAAACGAAGTACGAGAAGTCCATTTTTAATAACTATATTTGCAAAGTTCAAATAAGATCAACTTGAAGATTCAATTAAACCACCGATTGAAAAGTCTGTATTGAAAGGCGCAATCGTTAGATCTGGGAATTTACGGTTTTCTATTTTCCAGCGCGGTCGCGGAAATTGAGGATTTCCTGCGGGTAAAAGACTGTATCTATTGAGTTACTGAACGCGTATCGATGTGGAGTTTGATTTTTTGATAAGCAATTTCGCGCTAGTTTAGCACAATACATACATAAATCTCACGCCTATTTCTCATTGGGATGGGGTTGTATACCATACCAAAATGGTTGCATACCATTCTATGAAGTAACCTAACCTAACCACATCATGAAGTAGGTAATCAATTCTTAGTATGGCCAACGCGTCAAAGAATGAGCGCAATTCCTCATACACCCCAATTAGTTTATTGATATAAAATGTTGCATTCGTACTTTAGTTTTGTCTAACCATTTTTTTTCAATAAAGAGCAATGATAGTACTGTTTCCATACGTAGCCTTAAATTCAGTTATGCTAATTCATTTTTCGGAAACATTTTACACATACTCAAAATAGCTGAAATTGATTAATTAATTAATACAGAACAAACTAATTTCAGGAATTGCGCTTATTCTGTTACATATTGTATAGATAGCCGACATATGAATTATATAACTGCGCCAGAAGCAGTAGACCGACATGCTACGCCTCCAGGTAACGATTATGGTGACCGGCTCTTCAGACTGAAGAATAGGGAACTAATCCTGTGATTCTATCGGCACTCACAAATGTCACTATCTACTCGTACTTGGATCGCAATCAGCAATCAATTTGATCACAATCATCAATCAATTTAATCACACGGTCGAAGCTATGGACAGCTTTATGATTAATATTAATAGTATACTTTATATCGAGGGACTAAACGAAGCCATTATATACCAGAGGTGGTTTGGAACCGAGGGTATATTAAGTTGGCGTTTAGTCTCGAGGTGGAAACTGTACTTTTCACTTTGAGTGCGAGAAAAATTGTCAATTTAGTACAAATTTATTTAAAACCCAACAAATTTACACTCGACAAAAATTCAGAAATTTTCGCGGTCAGTTTTTTCTTCTAAACCTGTCAGGCTGTCACAGATTAACAAAGAGATTTAAATCTCTTTGCAGGTAAACAATTTAAAACACATGGCGCCACCTTCTTCGCGGAAAAACCATGGAACTAAAACTCTTCACATTTTCGCAATGAAGATGGTCCACACTCTACAGATATTTACTGGCTGTTTGAGGTTGTCTTTTTCTCATTAAGGAAATTAAAAAAAAATACTTTATACTCCCTAGGGTATAAAGTGAAAAAAGTTTTTTCACTTCTCATGCTCTAAAAGAACGCCAATATAGCCCTACGAAGCGGGACTAAAGTGACCACTTTAGTCCCTAGGGAGTATAAAGTATTTTTTTTTAATTTCCTTAATTAGAAAAAGACAACCTCAAACAGCCAGTAAATATCTGTAGAGTGTGGACCATCTTCATTGCGAAAATGTGAAGAGTTTTAGTTCCATGGTTTTTCCGCGAAGAAGGTGGCGCCATGTGTTTTAAATTGTTTACCTGCAAAGAGATTTAAATCTCTTTGTTAATCTGTGACAGCCTGACAGGTTTAGAAGAAAAAACTGACCGCGAAAATTTCTGAATTTTTGTCGAGTGTAAATTTGTTGGGTTTTAAATTTTGTACTAAATTGACAATTTTTCTCGCACTCAAAGTGAAAAGTACAGTTTGCACCTCGAGACTAAACGCCAACTTAATATACCCTCGGTTTCATGACTCCCTCTCAAGCTCGGGAGTCAAACCACCTCTGGTGTATAATGGCTTCGTTTAGTCCCTCGATATAAAATATACTATTAAGTACCTAGTAGTTTCTCAGTAGTTTGTAATATCTGCAAAATTTTATAAATGTTACAGGACCTTCTGAAGTTGACAGAGTTGTTGTTAATCTTTATTTTTTTAACAATAAAGACATATTGCCTCCGAATTCATAATATTGTTGGAAGAATGTGCAGGAGAGGGTCTTTACTTCCTACTTTACTAAGAGGCCATCTTGTTTTCAAGCAGTCGGGTTTTTGATTCTTTAACTTTTTTTTTTACCTACTCGTATTATCATTTAGGTAAAAGAGCCTACTGAATAATGAAATGGTATTAAAAATGTATAATCCATCACCATACCGCAGTGATTACATATATGTCGGTATGTATGTAGGTACGTTTGCAGATTCAAGCGCACTCCGGAAGTTATGCACTAACGCATTGCAGACAAAGCCGGGTACATACATATATATAGCGTCGGCTGGAACAACTTTGTTAGTCTTATAAAGCTTTCAGAGCAGCATTAGTTATGTAGTTAGGTCTGAAGTTTTTGGTGTTCTGATTAGATGGCTAGAAAATGTTCTTTTCTTTACGTAGGCACTTAATTTAAAATTGTAAACTTTAATTGTTGTTTCTTATGATACTAATCCTACTATAATATTATAATCCTACTAATATTATAAACGCGAAAGTTTGTTTGGATGGATGTCTGGATGTCTGGATGGATGTTTGTTCCTTTTTCACGCAAAAACTACTGAACAGATTTTGATGAAACTGTACAGTTATATAGCTTATACACCAGAACAACACATAGGCTATATTTTATCCCCGTATTCCCACGGGAACGGAAACTACGCGGGTGAAACCGCGGGGCGCTGCTAGTAATATTATAAATACAAAAGTTTGTATTTATGTATGGATGGATGTTTGTTCCACTTTCACGCAAAAACTACTGAACGGATTTTGATGAAACTTTACAGCTTCATAGCTTATACATCAGAATAACACATAGGCTATATTTTATCCCCGTATTCCCACGCGAACGGGAACTACGCGGGTGAAACCGCGGGGCCCTGCTAGTAGATCCATAACTATGAAATTGCCGAAAAATATGAATATTGATTTGTTTCAAATTTCTGTTATGTCATTCAAAAGTTGGCCACAGTATTGGTAAAAATGCACATTAAGTAGGTATGTATGTAAAATAATAAAAAAACGGTCGTGCCATGTAGGCAGATTCGACGCTCGGATTTGTTTATTATTTAGTTACATATCTTATTCAACCATAAACACTAATATTGCTTATTAAACTTAACGTGTTTCTTTAACAAATTTGACTGGATTTCAATGTTTAACAATAAAAAAAAGGAAAAAAGCCACGATCAATTCGTTTCATTGAAATTTTCCACGCAAATCGACAATGTGCAGTGATTGCCCAAGGGTTTAAGAGCCCGATTCTCCTTCTTGAGGCTCGGGTTTGAATCTTGGCATGTATCAACGAGCTTTACAAAAACTTACGTAGGTAGGTACATATTGATCACTAGCTCGACGGTGAAAGAAACTATCGTGAGGAAACCCACAGGTCCCAGAATTAATTCTGAGGCTTGTGTCACAGCTTCGGTTCAGGGATAAAACGCGGAAGATAATTTATTTTCTTTATTTTTAAATATGTAATTTCATAGGTAAAGATTCAATACTTGTATGTTTACCTATTTTGGAATTTATAGCCATTCCTTTAATATTATTTATTTCTGGAAGAGATCGCTAAAAGCGATAAGACCGCCAACTGTACTTTAGTTAATGTTGGTATCTATATTGTGTTCTTTTTGGTGTACAATAAAGAGTTATTGTATTGTATTGTATTAAATTTGTCAACTTATAGACTAGAAGACGCGGGGGCGTCTTACTCACTAGTGAACAGACGTCTCCAAAAGATGGTTACAGTGAATTCAATCAAAAATCGGATTGACTTCTACTGTAATATTTCAAAATACAAATAAATTCATTGTATTTAGAAATACAAACCAATACCTAACCTTTATTTCCCGAAACAGCAAACGCTTTCAACAAAGCCAAACTTAACTTACGCTATTGAACGTAAGATTTATCTGGAATCAATAGCGAACCACTGAACCTGATCGCGGAACTCAAACAGAATCAAATGAACTGGCCTAGTTCGCTTTGACAGGTTCTATTTGCTCGAAGTTGTCTTTGATTAATTTTAATACTATTATTTGAGAGCGGAGGCACCGGGCTCGTACCCGTAGTTAGGGTTGGTCCTGTAAGGGAACTGCGACGGTGCCGCGGTGGCGCAGTTTGTTAAGAGGCGGATAAAAATCAAAGAGTCGAGCGTTCGAGTCTCACTGATTGATCCTGTAAGGGACAAATGTTTTATTTGCTAAAACTAAACGATTTTCGTAGCACAAATGAAACATTTTTATTTACATAGTGATTATCACATAATAAAAAAAACCGGCCAAGTGCAAGTCGGACTCGCGCACCGAGGGTTCCGTACAACCTTGCAAATTTATGGTTTTCGTAATTTTTCCTTTATCTATGCTATAAGACGTTGCTTCGTACCAAATTTCAAGATTCTGAGTTCACGGGAAGCACCCTGTAGGTTTTGATTCCCTTGCAAGTGTCGAAAATTTGCGGCATAAACGGCTGTATCTTTTGATTGCGTTGGCTTAGAAGTTTGATTTTTTCACAGCTTCAAGGGACAGTAGACCTGAGTAATTGATATAAATTTCAGCTTCATACCTCCACGCGTTCCTGAGAAAAAGGGTCTTGACAGACGGACGGACAGACGGACAACAAAGTGATCCTATAAGGGTTCCGTTTTTTCCTTTTGAGGTACGGAACCCTAAAAATAAATAAATAATCTCACGCCTTTTATACTCGAGGGCGTAGGCAGAGGTATTCCATTACTGGATATAACCACTTCTGACGAGATATATATTGGACCCCTAAACGTGATAGGTGGTGAGCCCATCGCCTGACCGGGTCTATTGACATCGATGTCGATCGATCTATTCCTCACGATGTTTTCCTTCACCGTCGAGCTAGTGATAAATATGTACGTAAGTTTTGAAAAACTCATTGGTACATGCCAGGATTCGAACCCGAGCCTCACTGATTTTCGGCCGGCTCTTTAACCGTCCGGGCTATCACTGCTCTAATTGATTTCTATCTATGAAAATTTCGTTTGACACTTGGCTGGAGAGTTACCACGGCACTGCCAACCTTTAAGAAATTTGTCACCACGCCACGTGAACAACCTCAAGTCATAGCGCAAATTCCCGATGTCAATTTCGTTACTTTGAAGGTGTGAAAGCGGCTAATTCCTGTACCAATATACAGGCGCTGTATTCTGAGAATCGGGATTAGTTTTGGCTCGTATCCAGTGTCCCAGGTGAATACGGGATCGCAGCAATCTGCCGTGTGCAGCAGCCCTGGTGTTAAAACCTGGTGGTAAAAGGTGTTAATACACAATATGTTTTTTACACGACTTCCAAGGAAGTGTTTTTTATATTATTTAGGGAACAGTCTTATTAATTTGTGCATTGGGCCACAATATATAACTGTATGAGACTCGGTTTCCACGGTCAAACTGTTATACAGTTTTATGACAATGTAAATATTATTCTAGTACCTAAATGCTATGTGTCCTTGCAGTTGTTACGTAGAGCTTGTTTTGCTTACTTCGAGCGTTCTCAGATATATATTGCGTAGGTATATTGTTTAAAAAGAACTGAGATAGTTAGTTAGTAGTTAGATAGTTAGTAACATTGAGAAATATTATAAAATATGACAGAAAGATTTTCTTTGAGGTATTAATTATGGCAGCTTTTAATTAATATATATTGATTACTTCATCTCAATCTACTATTGCTCAGTCTAATCAGCTACTTTTTGTGTCCAAACAAAAACGTAAACCAATGATTGGAGGAGGCATATGTCCAGCAGTGGACGTCTTTAGGCTGAATGATGATGATAATACTATACTAAGTATAAGTCATCATTTTAGTATTCAATAACGTGACTTTTTGGATTGTTTTAAGTATTATTTTTTTTTTCATTAAATTTATTTCGCAATTCAATTTCGAAGTAGTCAACTACCCTATTATTTAACTCTACAACAACGAAATTAATGAAAGTCGATCATTGGTCTAACTGGTGCATCTCTGCGATATTTTATTCGGTGTGGCAATACCTTAACTCGTCCACATGTGCGCCGTATGTTCCTAGTTTCTCACAGGCTGAGTGTAATGGCCTTTCAGGACGCTGGTTGGTGGTTGTACTTAGTTAGTATTACATAGAGACACGTAAGTTTTGTGTTAACAGTTATATGTATATGTTTGAAGACCTTTTCTTAAGATTATGCTAAGCTGGGTTAAGGGCTAAGGAGCTTATGGTGGAATACTGGAATAGCAATTAACTGACCAGGAAATTTTGTTGCAGAAACTGTAAATAATTGTATTCTTTTGGGTAAATAACTGTTATTTTTATTATAGGGGGCAAACGAGCAGACGGATCACCAGCAGGCGTATTCAAGGAGCTTCGATATTCGATTCGGAATCGGAAAATCTGTCGAAAATGGGCTATTCAGAGATGTCGGTATCGAAAACTAATGTCATATTTGACATAAGGATTCGGAAAATTTTCCGCACCTAGAATACAGTGTCCGAAGTCAATAAATTCGACTTCGGAAATTTTTTCACTCGATCTGAATCGAACGGAAACGGTGTCGAGCCTCCGTGAATACGCCTGCTGATGGTAAGTGACTACCGTCGCCCATGGACACCTGCAACTCGAGAGCCACAAGTGCGTTGCCGGCCTTTGAGGTGGGAGTACGCTCTTTTCTTGACCATTTTACCGTAGTCAAGTTTTAGTTTCACCTATTTACTTCCATTTTTTTATCATTATTTTGAAGCTACTATTAAATAAAGTGACTCACTTATCAATGCTGAGCCGAAACTACGCAGGCCAGAAGCTTGAAATTTAGACATTAGATTCCTTTTATGACCTAGGCGTCGGATAAGAAAGGATGTTGCAAAATTACCAAGGGAACGGGAAAACTGCGTCTCGTAGTACCTTGGATAGTTGGCAAATCACCACTGTGCGGTTCTCACGAAACTTTTTGCCTCGAACAATCAATCTGTGGAACGAATTGTCACCTGTGGTATTTTGAGACCTATATGACCTTCAAGAAAAGAGCGTACTCCCAGCCTAAAGGCCGGCAACGCACTTGTGACTCTTGAGTTGCAGGTGTCCATGGGCGACGGTAGCCACTCACCAGGTGACCCTTCTGCTCGTTTGCCCCCTACATTATATAAAAGTAAAGATATTATTTTGCTATTGTAATTAGTTTGCTACGGTGTCTGTATCGTATCGGCAAAACGGCGCATTGCTGTACTGTTACTGTGCATTGCTGTGCATCTAATTCAAACCCGGGCGGATTGCCAGCTAGATAAAGCAACTGCAGCCGTAGCGCTCAATTACCTCAGTTTGCTCAATTTCATTAACGAAACTCTTCAGCGCGAGCAAGACGGATAGATCGCGCAATTGCGTTTCGAAATTTTGAGATAAATTAAATTTTCAAATTTACAGGGGTGATGACGGATTAAGTGGATCCTGTCTAAAAGTGGAGGGGAAAATAAAAAGTTCTTAATGGGTAATTAAATCCATTTTACAGTCCTTTTATAAATCTGGGCTTATTTTCATAAAATAAAAGACAGAAATAAAAAAACAAAAATGTTTAGTTTCCATCAAAAGTAACCGAAAACCGTAGGCAGAGGTCCTTATTTCTGGAATTAGCAATTTTTAACCAGTGTAGGTGAAAAATGGATACATCAGAAGAAATTTCGGATTTGTAAAAAGAAAAATTTGGAGGCTATTTTTACTTATTATATTTTTTTGGTAAGATGTGTTTTTTATTAAGGTAGATGCTATAAAACAAAAAAATCTTTCAGACTCACTTCTAAAACTGCTTCATAGGATAGTGAGAAAAATAAACATAAGTACTATATTAAATTAGTACAATTATATTGTTTATTTGCATTTAACTATAAATGTAACAAAATATTTTTTGCAGAACTTATTTAAAATTTGCAAAATATAATTTCTGTTTTTAAACGCTCACCGTAAAAGATACATCATTTTATTACACCGGCATGTAAAAAATACGACTGGAATTTATGTATCCATGAATAATAACTCGGGGTGAATTTATTAAGAGGTGTTTTGGACGGTTCCGTCATCAAAGCTGTCATAAAATATCAAAAAGGTCGCGCGGAGATGAAAACACAAATATTGACCCAGAAATAGTGTATTTATGAAAGGAAACTTATTTTCTACTCTTTTATGCGAGTGTGTATGGCTGTCTGATCATAAAATTTAGACTATATTGAAAGAAACAGGTACCTACTACATACTTTTTAGACTAGATTCGACTCGCAAAGATAAAGGTTTAAAAAATATTCTTAGTTACCTATAGTGTAAATTAAATAGTATTACGCAAATGTTAATGGTGGATTCTATACCAGTTATTTGAAAACATTTTTTTTTGTAAGTTCGGAACGGCGCCGCGGCGGCATCAATTTTGGAATTTTTAGATACAGTTTTGATATTCAATAGGTGAATTCCACATCATAGAAATAATTGATTTGTTTTATGAGCTAGACATAAATAAAGATATTTCAAGATTAAATCGCAAAAATATAATAGTTATTCTACATTGACGGGCGTTTAGGCCCAGTTGGTAGTGACCTTGCTTTATGACTTATGAGTCGGAGGTCGCGTGTTCGTTCCCCTGTCGGGGTCAAAATTTTTGTGCCTGAACATGTCTGTTAGTATTGTGTCTGGGTGTTTAATATTCATTTAAAAATGTTTTCAGTTGTTTATCCATAGTACAGACTTTGCCTAGTTGGAGACTGAATAACCGTGTGTGAACTGTGTCCCATAATTTATTATTTTATTTTTATTGTATTTTCTACTTTAGTTAAAACCACCTGTTAGTCTGGATTAAAAACACTTTCCTTTTTAAAACAACTTACCTAATGTGTTGGTCTTCACTTCGCAATAGATACCCAAAAAGCTCAACACATAATACACCATCTTACAACAAAATAACATCACCTATAGCCGTATCTTTTATAGGCCGATGTTTACCAAAATTGAAATCACGGCTAAGCTCGTCATTCGGTAGGATACTAGTCATAAATGGCGCTCGTATAAGCAAGACGACGTTGTAAAGTCAGGTTGAATGAGTTTAGAGGTAGACTCTTCTTACTAGACTGCACAAGAAGGAAGGTAATGTGTGTTCATGTCTATTTAAGTATGTGTGTATTTCGTTGGCGCAGTGACAGATTTTTAAGTGGGAGCTGTCGTTATATTTGACTTCATCTCCGCAGTTACATAGGCAACATTATTGACTGACAGGACCAAAAAGGTACTCGTACATCAAATTGCTTTGGCATTTAGTCATAGTCATAGTCATATAATTTATTGCGGCATGTGGTTACAATAGATGGTAAAACAATATTATGTTCACGCACATGAACCCTGGAAGGGCACTGCAAAATTTTTTTTTACATTAGTACTTAAATAAAATATTTATATATTTTCTCATTTACATAAGCTAACAAAATTAATTTAACAAATTTAATAGTAGGTTTAGCTATAATTGCCGATTAAATCTGACTAATGTTTCTGTTTCCAATTTATGAAATTTTGCGACCAACACCAAGCTTATTATATAGTACAAAAGTTGTATAAGTAATAAGTAAAATAATAAATAAGCAGTATGTGAAAAATCATTTATGAAGATTTATACGTCACTCCTGCTACTATCCCCTTCACAAAACCTGCTACTTATGAAATCCCAAATAATGTGACTTCATTTCCAGTTGCAAATGATCACATTTGTAACCAATAATTACAATCAATAATTTTTAATTGCGATAAAACTGATGTTTTATCGCAATTAAAGTAGTGATAACTTTAACTCATCTCCCTCAGATTAAATTTATTCTTTACTGCTACTTCTCGATCTTAAATAGGTGTGTACTTATTTTGATGTGGATAATCGAAAAAAACAAAATTATGGTGTGGAGAATTCAGTTTATTTTTAATTCTGCAAGACCTAGTATTAGAAAAGATTTATAACGAACCGATGTTATCACGATCAGATTAAACAAAGCTGTATGTCCGCATACCTGAATAACCCGCAACTCGAATTCAATATAACTGTCGTGTGATTTTTTAAAACGCTCCCAAGCGGAAAAGATTTATGAACAGGAATGCAAGCGCCGTGGAACTGTGAATAATCGCTGTGGGGTTCAGCGCAGATAAAGCGCAATTTGATGCGGGGTTTTCCTTTACCGAGCAATTAATAATATCAAGGAAAACCGCACGATTTTGAGCCCTGACACCTCGCTATAAACGCGTTGTTCGCTAGTCTGAGTTCGATATGTGGTTTAAGAGATAATGTTTAAATGAGTTTTAGTTATTGGAACGCTTAAATGCAATGCGTATTACTAATAAGCCACTATTATATAGGACTTGTTTAGACCAGATACTTCTTTTAACGACGTCGCCGTATCTGCAAGTACAAATGTCAAACAATGAACTTGAAATATTTTTTCACACCACATGCTCGACAAAGCCGGATTATATACACACACCGGCACAATTAGCGGAACAGAAAAAAAAGGGAGTATTTACGCATTTTTGCGTGTTACTGGCCGGCTAAACAAGCTTTTTTTAAATTTGGGTTTTAATTTAAAAATGGAATACTAAGCGACTGCCCTTTTTTTCATTCTTTTGTTTTAATTTTCATTGATTCATTTTTTCCACCGCTTGTCCGTTTTTAGAAGGTTCGTGAATTCCATTTGAAAAGCTTTGAATTGCAGTTTTTGAGGCTTTTGAGTTTTTTCGCATATTGATAATTTACGAGCATCTAATTATGCCTGATTTAACGCCATCAGAAATCATTAGGGCAGATCAAATGAGGAGAAATGATCAAACCTACAGATCGATTGCCAGAAGCCTTCGTCGATCGTTATCAACGATTTATCGTAGCATCCAACGATACAGATTGACGAATGCTCTAGTGAGAAGAAGAGGACAAGGCCGGAAAAGGTGTACTTCAAGGAGGGATGACCGTTTTCTCCAACTTCAAGTCCGACGGAACACGAGACTAACGGCGGTGCAGGCTCGAAATTTACTGGAAGAGGTACGAGCAGTAAGGATGAGTGAGCGGACAGTTCGTAGAAGATTCGAAGAAGTGGGTATAGGCTCGTATGTGCCCGCCAAAGCCCCAAAACTTGAGAGACATCATCGCACAAACCGTCTACACTTTGGTCGTGAACATCGTGATTGGGACTTCGACGACTGGGGACAGGTTCTTTTTACTGATGAATGCAGAGTTATGTTAAATCAAATTGATGGAAGGCAGCGAGTATGGAGACGCAAAGGAGAACGGTATATCCAGTCTAATTTTGAAAATACAGTTGCATATGGCGGCGGTTCAATTATGGTCTGGGGAGGAATATGTTTAGGAGCTCGTACGGAGTTAGTAGTGGTCGATGGCGGGAATCTGAATGCTGATCGGTATATCAGGGAGATTTTAGAAGAACATGTTGTGCCATTTGCCCCCTTTATTGGTAACAACTTCATTCTAATGCAGGATAATGCTCGGGCTCACAGTGCTCGCACAGTACAGACATACCTAAACCATGTTGGTATAACGGTGATGGAGTGGCCAGCACGGTCCCCCGATATGAACCCTATAGAACACGTCTGGGACTTGCTAAAGAGGAGTGTAAAGTCAAGAATGCCCCCTCCCAATAATCTCAACGAGTTGCGAAACGCATTACTTGAAGAATGGCAGAGGTTGCCCCAAGAAACCATTGATAACATCATCCGCAGCATGCCCAGACGGATGGAAACCCTCATCAGAGCACGAGGAGGAAACACTCGATATTGAACAGTCATTGAAATTGTTGTTAAACTTTGGAAAATCTTGAATTTTCTGCTGTTTCTCTATAATTAAAAATCGAAGAAAAATGCATTTTGTTTAATTTAATTTTTATTTTTATAAAATTTTAAGTATGGTGTTACAAATGAATGTCAAAACATGTTAATTTAATTGTTGTTTCATTTTAAATAATATATTGTTTAAAAATTACATTCATTGTTCTAAATTCCCTCTTTTTTCTCCTTTTTTTTTCTGTTCCGCTAATTGTGCCGGTGTGTGTATCATATAAACGTCACCGAAAGCAAGACATTATATTCCTTGGCTTTAACCGGGTTATAATGTTGTATGGAATTTCATTATAGCCCTAGGTCAATAATGTAATTTTCACTTTTCATAATCCTTATTGCTATGACGATAAAGTCTAATTTCGTTAAGCAAAATGTGGTGCAGTCGTGGCCAACTCGATTTTTGAAAACCGAAGCCGCGACCAACTAGATTCGCACGATCTTCAATTGTTAAATCAAGTACCTAGGTCGCGCCGGCAGAAACAAGTTGTTGTATCCATTTTATAGCTTTAACATTTCAAAAAGAATATCGAAAATGTCGAGTTATGAAAGTACTTTGACTTCAGAGTCTATTATACTAGATGCTATAGGCATTGTCAATAATCTACTACCATGCAATTGCATTTTATTGTCTCGCATAAGGTGAGAAAAGTAGAGTATATAACTCGGGAATAAAACTGTTTTTGTCTTGGTCGTTTAAATCCCTCACTAAACTCAGGACTCAGTCTTAATTCTAGAATTAAATCATAACTTCCTCGCTGCGCTCGGGAGTAAAACTGGGAGTCCTTCGTTACGTTCAGGATTCAATGTCGCGCCCGTGACATAAAACAGTGCTTTATTCCCTTGTTGTATAATCTACTATTATATTTCTGTATTCGACAAAGGTGTCGAATTCAACAGCCTAGGACATGATGATTCTAAGTAATAAAATTTTGAAATTTCAAAAAATACAAATTGGAAAAACACCTACACCCTTTGATAAATTAACTAAAAAACTTTATACATCGTCACAGAATAAGCGCAATTTCTTATACACCGCAATTAGTATATTAATATACAAAAATTATGATGCATTCGTATTTTAGTTTTATGTAACCAAATTCCTTAAATAAAGAGCATTAATAGTACGGTTTCTATTGGTAGTTATGCTAATTAAATTTTCGTAAAAATTTCACATACTATATTAAAAATAGCTGAAATCGATCAAGTAGTCGATACTGAACAAACTAATTTCATGAATTATTCTGTTACATATTCTTTACTTAGGTAGGTACACAATTTGGTGTCTGTTTGTTAAGTTTTCACAACTAAACCAGTAAACCATGAAATTTTACAGGGACATCAGTTGCATATTAGGAAAAGACATAGGTGACTTTTTGAAGAGTGAAGTCACAGGAAATAGGTATTAGATAGTTACATAAAAAATAAACATTAGTATAAAAATATCATGTAAGTATCATCAACAACAAAGTTTTATGAATAGGTACCTACTTATCTAACAAATACGCGAGGTCACTTGTATCAATATCACTAACCAAAGTTTTATAAATATTTATCTAACAAATATGCGAGATCACTCGTATCAATATATATTTGCATTTTAGATCCCACCAAGAACGCAAAATACATATGAACCTACATACTTATTTTACACGGGTAATTTACATCAAATTGAAAAACATACAACGCCGTGCAAAGATAAGTAAAATGAATCGAGCAATATAGTTTTTTAATTAGAAAGTATTTAATTAGAAGTATTAATTAAAAACACGGATCTGAAAGAATTTCTGAAGTGTTTCTAAATACCTTATTGAAACTGATTTATTGAATAGCTGCCTATTTTTTTGTCCAATATTATTCTTACCTTAATAAAATTTATGGCAGCTGTAAATAAAATAAACGATTTTTTTGTTACGGCAACAACCTGTACTCCGATTAACCTGAGAAGCTAAAAAAACAGTGTTGCCACATCACTGACAAATGGCGCTGCGCGTCCCCGGGTCGTTCCCTTTAATTTATAGCCCAGTGTTGCCATAAATCGGTGTGTTTCGGCCACTTTAATTACCGCCTGTGTTGTAACCAAACAACAGATCCCCAAAATTGTGTAATTGCTATATTAATTACTATGAATCCAAAGCTCTGCGTTTTCATGCCTTAAGTTAGATTAAATAACTTAGAGGTGTACGGAGATGCCTAATAAATTGTACTTACCTACCATAGTGTTTCAAGTTAAATTATAATATGTATTTACCTACTGTAACTCTAATTTGGTTTCTGAATAAAGGAAAGAGCAATGGTGTTGAAATTGTTTCTGCCTTTCATGCATTCTCTGATTCGATACCAGGGCATGTACCAATGACTTTTTGACTTTTTAAAATAGAAAAACTTTGCTTTTGCTGTCAAAACGAGAATTTGCTGAAAAACTTTTTTGGTATTTTATCATTTTAAAATTCTTAATAGGGTGTTTTGCGATAATCTATCTAATGATTGATTACTGGCAATTTAATTTCGATAAAGTCATATACAATATTAATTCGCGGTTTTAAACGCATGTCAGAGCGAGCAGACAGATCAATACATATTTTAAATACACATGCTCGTCGAGCGACACCGAAATTTTGTTATGGGTACAGCCAAGAGCACATGAAGCTTTACACTTGCAGCTTCACGCCTTCTTCCCACAGGGGTAGGCAGAGACGATGGATCGCCACTTTGCCCGATCTTCGCACACTTCCCTCGCTTCCTTCACATTCATAAGCCTTTTCATACACGCTCTTTTATTCTTCGCACTCTTGACCCCAACTCGTTGTAGGTACTCGTACAACTTCCTCAAATTCCTGCAACGCGTGTCGCGATCACTTGCGACAATTTATGAAACGCCGATATCATGTTTAATAGACATTATTTCTCGACTTATGCCCAAAGCTCTCCCCTATTAGAATTAAGTGGTTTTAAAAAGAAAAAGGAAAACCTTTTAATAAAATTACTGTCGTAAAGTTGTCAAGTAGATTAGATCCGACGCGATTAATTTCGCAAACCCATTAAGACTACCTATATTATACAATCAATTCTATGGTATTCTATATAAACTGAGGTAGATCAGTGTCTATAATCCTACTAACATTATAAACAACAAAATGGAGGATGTATGGATGTTTGATCCTCTTTTACGCAAAAACTACAGAACGGATTTTGATGAAACTTTACAGTTATATAGCTTAAACATCAGAATAACACATAGGCTATATTTTATCTCCGTATTCCCACGGGAACTACGCGGGGGCCAGGTAATTGCCTGACTTTTAATTTTTACACAACATTTAATACTAGTACTCATTGAGAGATAAGAAAAACCTCAAAAGAGGGGTTCCTCTTACATGGTTATGTGGGACAGTTCCCAGAAGACTAGCCGCATTCCCTCTATGGATAGCTAAAGCTGATCCTTTGACAGGGGTATCACCGGAAGCATCAATTAAACGCGCTGACTGTTCTCTGACCATAGATTAAGTATACTCTCTGACAAGCCAACGCATTGCCGCTCCGTCAGACCCTACGGTCCCATGGTCTCTACCCCAAACGTCACTAATATGTAACCGTCATTGAGGTGGGATATTTGCACTGCCTGAGTTGCATTAGTGTCGCAGGAAGTTGTCGTAATTATATGTATGTTTTTTTAACCGACATAGGAGTACAATTAAACTATATTATATTATTACCATACACTCATTGTATCTAACATCCGACAAACCGTGATGGTTTTGCAGCCATTTATCACGTGTCAGGGTATAAAATATAATTGATTCAATTTCCATTATTTTACTCGGAATCGATAACACGCTGCAGTGATACGTAATCAATATGCAGGCCACTTTGATCGACTAGAGCACTCTGAGTACTCTGACTTACTAATTGGTATTGGCCGGATACCTCAAAGCCGGATACCGATAAAAATATAACATTTTAGTTCTGATACTTAGGGAGCAGTGATAGCCTTATGGTTAAAGAGCTTGCTTCACAATGCATGGGTTTAACCGACTCAGCGCTATGTAAGACTATTCATTATAATTATTATTGTGAACCATATTTACTAGTAAGACATGAGACTAAAAAGAGCTGCCCTTGAGTTTCTTGCTGGCTCTTCTCGGGGTACTGCATTTGGAAACAGCAACTCGTCCGTGGAGATGGGCTGCTTTTTACATTTAGCCAATCTTCATGGACGAGTTTATTGTGCCTTGTTATTGACATTTCAAAGTGTATTTTGAATACCTACTGAAATAAATTAATTTTGAGTTTGAGATTGAGTCACATGATGATAATCAGTGAGGATCGGGTTCAAATCCTGGCATGTACCAATGAGTTTTTCAAAACTTACGAACATATTCATCACTAGCTCGACGGTGAAGGTAAACATCGTTAGTAAACCCGCAGGTCCCAGAACTAATTCTGAGGCATGTGTACAGACCCGGTCCGGCGATGGGCTCACCTTTAGGGCTCCAAAGAATATCTCGTGAAAAGTGGGTTTATCCAGAAATGGAATACCTTTTCCTACCCCCTCGAGGATAAAAGGCGTGAGATTATTTATTTTATTTTCTTACGAAACTTACCTATCTACTATAGCTTGACCAGTAGCGCTGTACCGCGCCTTAGAAGGTGACAGACGTGCGCGGGAAGGGGAATTGAGACACAGGAGATGTGAAGTAAGCTTGCTCTGCACCCTTAGTCTTACCGCGTACCTATCTACCAAAGAAGTAGTACATCGGTTGCGTTCATACATAGGTACCTGTCCGCTTTGCTAAAACATATGCTCACGTCTCGAAGGGGTCGGCGAAGGTAATTACTTTTCTAGAAATACGCACATTTCACATTTGAGCCCATCGCTAAGCCTGCGCTAATTACGGAGAATACAAGGTAATATTTTTTAAATAAAATCTCTGCTAAATACGTAGGAAAGGAAATCCAAAAAGAGGTAACACGCATTATACTGGTATGTGTTTAAGAATACAATCCGCGCATTTTCACCTCATGCATATTAATATGATATTTAAGTAAATGTAATGCGTTAAAAATTATCACACACATCGCGCTGTTACCTTCGTGGAACATAAGAAGCTTACGTAAGTAACCGTAAACGTGAACGTTGTGTAAGTATGTGCTTTTAATTAATTTTTTGATAAAAACGTAGGTATTTGACATGTCGTTGTAGGTAAAATAGCACATGAGCAAAGAGATTTAAATATAATAGGGCATAGAGGGGCATTGGGAATATTTTCATACAAAACTTTGAAGCCTAAAGCCGTATACAGAAAGAAAGCTGAACACTTATCAGCGCTTATAGGCGCCGGTCTACGCAGGTAACCGGCGGAGGCATTTATATGAACAAGCGCCGATAAGTGCCGATCGGCGCCGACTCGCGCCGGTCAGCGCTGGTGCCGCCCGCCAATCATCGTACGATATTTTGCTCGCTCTGCTTCAATCTGCTTGCTTTATGTAGAATGGACCAGCGCCGATAAGCGCTGATAAGTTTTCAGCTTTCTTTCTGTATACGGCTTAAGCGTCATGTCCTTGTCATGTCAGTCAGTAAGAACGCGAGCTGTCATTCGGTCGAAATTGTACTAGACTTATTCCACTTGGCATAACTTTTGACTTCAAATTTTCCTCGCTTTGTCCCCTCTATGCCCTATTATATTGAAATCTCTTTGCACATGAGTCATTGTTTCTGATAAAAATAAAACAACAAACTTTCTAGTAATATTTTAGAAAAGCTAAAATTTTCTAGGGGCAGGTACTAAATTCAAGTAAAGGCTACAAGTGTTATTGCCGTTCTTATACTTGGATTTTATAGTTCAAGTAATATTATTGTTCTTCGTCAAAAACAATTCTTTTTGTGTGTAAGTAATAACATATTAATGAGTATTTTATTGTATGTTTGTATGTTTATTATAGAGCAGTGAAAATCCACACTCATCACGAAATCTCCAAAACAATACCATCTAAAAACTTAAAAAATATAATAGTACATTATGGTACAAGTGAGTAAAGTTGGTGATTACCGCTGAGGCGCCATTGAGACCCGAGCCGTAGGCGAGGGTCATAAGAGAGCCGAGGACGGTAATCATCAATACACACGTGTATCATACGACGTTTTTCAACACACTTGTGAATAAATAATACTAAAAAATCATTTTAAAATAATCATTCGCAATGGCGGGGAAAATTAATTGGTTTTCCAATTTTTTATTTATATAATTTGGAAAAGGCAAAAGGATCTAGGCCCATACAGCCTCGTTTTCCTATGCGCTCGCATCTTACAATGGCGATCGGCCATGGACTAAAAAAATTAGGTTTCTTTTTCTTTGGTTTGTCGTGGATAGCGTTTTAGCCACGTACAAAATGGGGTATTTAAAGTTTTTACAGAGAAAACCAAAGTTATATTTGAGTGAAAGTTTTGTTTATTAAACACGTACAAGTTGAAATGATCTATTTAAATACGAAGTTGCATGAAATGAGCAAGCCATATTTGTGTATTAATTTATTAGTACGATTGAATACGATCTTTTTTGTATCGAAACTTTTTTAAGAACAAAGCAACTCTAGCAACAAAATTGAAAAAAAAAATCTATAACTCACTAGTGAATAATAGCAAACAAAAAGTCTCAGTTTGATTATAGGTGTCATTATGTGCCTAATTGCAGTGAAATTAGAGCCACTTTATAAGCAAGTGTGTTGAAAATAAATATAATCTCACGCACTGAGAAAACTGGTAATCATAAAAGACGTGAAATCAGGTTAAGTAAGATGAATTCACCTCAAGGACGGAGAATACTGACATCACCAAAAAGAAAGATGATAACACGTCTGATGATGATAACTGCATTTTAGATGACGTGTCACCATGGCTTTAGTCGGACGAGCATACATAATGTGATTATGTTTACTACTATTTATGTTTGCTTTCATCATATCTCGAGTTACGTTCTATTATATTTCCTACTATTTATCGATGACTTCCTTGTACCTCCAGTTATTATGTCTTATTATTTTTTTTACTATTTATCGAGGACTTCCTCATATTTCCAGTTTTGTAAAATTATAACACGCTAGGCTCGGTGGTGAGACTGTCAAGTTAGAAGCCTCACCATGGAATTCAGCTGTTCTGATAATGTCAAACAACTCTTCCTAAATAATGCCCGAAATTCCCTGATCCAGATATTGCAAAAGTGTCCATAAGAGCCGGGGAACCTCTCTCTCTACCAATGAAACCTTGCACTCAATGTCGGAGAATATACAATGTCAAATGCATCTTAACTACTTATATCTAAACCCTGAGTCAAACGATAGTGCGTTTTAATTCGACCATGGCGCCATCTATCGAGAACGTATGACAACACTTGTTTGCGTTACGTGTGCGTTAACACTAGTGTGTTCCACTATTATTTTTCTACTATTTGCCGATGATCATATATCCAGTTAGGTCTAGTCCAGGTGTCGAGGGTCAGAGGAGTATGGAGGAGTGGAGGTGGAATCTCCATCGTGAAAAGGGAAGATCTTCCGCCAGACGAAGTGATCGTGCCTGGGGACCGCGGTCCAACGGTTGATGTTGGCCAGTTGTATTTATACAAACTCATTAGAAAACTTCGATAGCGCGGTTTAGAACTCGGCCGTCTATTGGCGCGTTCTATGTAGTGTCACTTATATTAATATGCTTAGCGTACAAAATAATATGACTGTAATATTAAATAATATGATGCTGGGATTTCATCGTATTTTCGGTGATACTTCTTCATATTCAACTAGGAAATCTATATAAGTACGGTGACGGTGTCATTTTGTTTTATGTTTATAATCTTACTTATAAATATCATACAAATTTATAGTACAGTGAGATATTATTTAAAAAGAGAATATTATATTGTGTGACCAATTTTTACGATGCTAAGTATTATAATATCGCATTACCTATTCCAACTTAACTTATTAATTCGATTATAGCTTAATATTAACCTATTTTTTCCTTATTGTACGACAATGCTCCAGTTTTAGACAAACGTCACGTTATTTTATGATTACGAAGAATTAAAAAATATCATGTCTTTCTTATAATTATGTGAGCGGAATGGAGCGATTGGAGCTAGCGCCGAAAGTGCTGTCATCATATTATTTTTAAGGAATCACACAGAATGTTATGCATACACATAGATGAGATTTTGTAGTCGTATTTTAGTAATCATCACTATATTAATATGATGCTTACTCTAAAAATAAGATTCTGTAATAAATTTTAGTAGGATTCACATTATTCTATAAAATTAAATGTGGTGCTAGGACTTCATCGTATTTTCGGTGATACTTCTTCATATTCAACTAGGAAATCTATCAAAATACGGCGACGGTGTCATTGTGTTTTATAATTATAATCTTACTTTATCAATATCATACAAATTTATAGTACGGTGAGTTATTATTTGAAGAAGAGAATATTATATCGTGTAACAAATTTTTACGATGCTAAGAATCATAATATCGCATTACTTACTCAAACAATTCGATTCCAACTAATATATTTCGATTATAGCATAATATTAACCTATTATTTCCTTATTTTACGATAATGCACCTGTTTTAGACCAACGTCACGTTATTTTATGATTACGCCGAAATGTCATTTTTTTCAGTGCGCCTTTTTATCCCCGAGGGGGTAGGCAGAGGTATTCCATTACTGGATATACCCACATTTCACGAGATATATTGGACCCCTAAACGTGATAGGTGGTGAGCCCATCGCCGGACCGGGTCTGTTTACACATGTCTCAGAATTAATTCTGAGACCTGCGGGTTTCCTCACGATGTTTTCCTTCACCGTCGAGCTAGTGATAAATATGTACGTAAGATTTTGAAAAACTCATTGGTACATGCCAGGATTCGAACCCGAGCCTCACTGATTTTCAGCCGGCTCTTTAACCGTCCGGGCTATCACTGCTCTCAAACTTAAAAAAAAAATTATTATAGAAGACATCATCACAGGCATCAACTATGAAAAGGTTCCCGATACTGCGACGTGAATACGGAACCCCAAAAACGGATTCCAAGTGAATGTATGTGGTATTCAGTACTGTTGAGTGTCTATAAAGCACTGTAATAGATTTCACGACCAACTTTTATTTTTCCTCTTATCTCGAGGTCAGATCGGTCAGTTTTACAGGTCTCTGGCAGCTTGCCAGGAGGCAGGAGTTTCTAGAGTTGTTTATCAGGATTCGTTCAAGTTACCACTAAGTTATAACTGTTAGTTAAGTTTTCTTATTACAGGTTGTTCAGCTCGACAACTACTTTGAACTAGTATTGATTTTATTGGAGAATGAAATCATGGTGGGACCGACAAGATTGTACCGCATGAGTTTTGAATGACAATTATGTTTGGTGTATTTTTTTTACATCACTGAAAACATAAACATATAGGTTGTACTTTGTATTATTTGTTTAAAATAATGGTGTGCTAAGGAGATAGGTACCCGTTAACTTAATACCTAATTGTCAGAAATTTTAAGCCGCCAGTATTTGGCATGGCTTAAAGACCTTATCACTTCCATAAAAATATGTCAGTTTCAAGTTTTATCAATTTTATCTTTCTCTTGCAATACGCCGCATTCAGAGCAAATTTAAACTAAAGCCATTAGATTCTCAAACGAATGTCGTGAAAAGAAAGCAATTCGATGTTGACATTCAAAAGTTTTGTTCCTATTAGAACTTGGACGGCCTGCGCAACTTTCCCGGAGATTCGTACCACTTACATCTAACGAATGAACGTGAATGTACGAAGCCCTCGCGAATGAACAAAGGAATGAGATTGCAACGAATACAAAACTTTTCAAAATAATAAGGCTGTCACGGAACATATAGTTTAAAAAAGTATTTTTTATGTATGAAATCTCATATAATCCATCTGTCCGTATGTTCTACTTTTGAAGGTTTCTTTTAAACCGTTTTGGGAGGCATATTGAATTTTTCACACAGTATGAGTTATAATGGTGGATATCTTAACAAATATAACAAAAAACATTATGCAGGCCTCCAAACACAAACCCCAATTTTTAAACGATTAATACAAGCGTCAAACTTAAAGTCAGGAAAGTGCGAACTCTAAAGTATAACTTCATATTTATAATTGGGCAAGTGTGAGTCGGGCTCGCGCTAACGCTTAACGTTTTCGTTTACAAGAAATCTCTATAAAAGTTCATTTCTAAAATACCATGTTTGCTAAAATATAAAACAGGCCAGATATTTTCTGTTTAAAAAAAGGCATATCCCAACACCTTCCAATCTTTACAGAGCTATTCAAGTATCCCAGACGTCTGCTAATATTTAATAGCACCCTTCTAAAAGTTAACAGACAGGTGAACTGCCTGTGAGCAATATTCACGGACGAGGAATTTTATTACAGGGATCTCTGCGGGTCCCAAGCGGCATATAACTGGCACTAAGTTAGAATAGCACCAGCTGACGCGGCTATACGTAAGTTTTCGGTGAACTTGGTCGGATGACTTATAATCAGTTCTGAGCGATGTGTTAAGTCTGCCAATACGTGGAACAGAGTTGAAGAATACTTCTGACCATCTTCAGAACTGAATAAATAAATAAATTGTGGGACACAATCCACACACAGTTATGTAGTCCCAAACTAGGCGGGGCCTGTACTATGGGTAATAAATAACTGATAAACATACTTAAATAAATATTAAACGACCAGACACGAAGCCAACAGACATGTTCATGCACACAAATGTTGGCCCCGAGCGGGGATCGAGCTCGCGACCTCCGACTCAGAAGGTCACTACCAACTGAGCCAACAGGCCCTGGTAGAAATTACGTTAAAAAGAGCAGCCCTTGAGTTTGTTGCTTGTTATTTTCAGGGTACTAAGACATTACATTACATTACATTCTGATCTAGCAACTCGTCGGTGGAGACAGACTGTTGTTAACATTTAGCCAACCTGTTATTATTTATTAGACTATTGACGTTTCGAAGTGCAATTTTTTTCACGATTAATCTCATTGGTAGGTATATACCAGGATTCAAACCCGAGCCTCACGAATGAGAAATGGTTAACGAGTTCTCTTTAACCACTGGCTATCTCACAATATCACCGCAAAGCAATGCACTCGTCCAAAATGAAGTTATATCCACACGTGCAGTTCCCAATTCCGTACCTGCAACAAACAAAAACAATTTCCTTAAATAACGTCGTTGGAATTTTAGATTATACTTTTTATCTCCTCATCTCCTCTTTAATAAAACATTTCCTGCGTCGCGTCATAATAGTACGCTTTTTCAAAAGCTGCTTTGTGATTATGGAAACAAAGGTTATTTTAAATTGAACATGAAAGTATGATTACCTACGAAATATGTGTTTTTCGGGGATAATAACATAGAACTCTAAAGAGTAAAAAAAAACGACTTCAATCTTCAACTTACATGGTTTTATCATGGATGCCGTTGTCAGAACTGGACGAAATTAAAATGGAACCAATCTGGAAGCACCAGCTTTCAAATAAAAAAAGAATGATCCAAATCGGTTCACCCAGTCGAAAGTTCTGAGGTAACAAACATAAAAAAAGACGAATTGATAACCTCCTCCTTTTTGAAGTCGCTTAAAAAGTAGCATCAAATCGTATATTTATGCAAACGTTCAACAAAATTGATCGGTTTATCAAGAGGCTCCGAAAACACTAAACCGATTTTAAAAATTCTTCCACCAATGAAAAGCTTGCTTTTCTGTGAGTGTCATGAGAATTTTCTCACGAGAACGGGGCTAACGCGGAAATAAGAGCCCCTGAACAGAAACACTAATTGAGGCAAACAAGCCATCTAATCTATTGAAAAGAATTTTGCGGACGAGAATAATTTTGTCGGCCATTAACAACCACTCATCTATCATTCTGGCAACAATGAGATCGCAAATAAATTGTACAGAAACATTCTCGCGTTTGTTAACGAACAAAATACATTGTGAGTATGTATACGTTGTAGGCGTTCAAAGAAAACGCTTGCTTGCCCTTTGATCTCCCTTCGTAGATAAATTGTATCATCTCTGAGCATTTGTGCTGTTCTATTAATGTTATGGTAATGAACTGACTGTTCGTGGAATTAATTTATCCTAGTTATTGTTAAATTACTGTAGGCGGATACTAACAGAAAATACGAACGTAATGAAAGTTTTCTAGATCTATGGAAAATATAGCTCTTATATTATGTATCTATACGTATATACTAATCATAGATTTAGTATACTATACTATTTAGTATACTAAATCTATGATACTAATATTATAAAAAGAAAAGATTTTTATTTTTGTATGTTTGCTACGAATAAACTCAAAAACTACTAAACCGATTTTAAAAATTATTTCACCAATGGAAAGCTAGAACATTCCTGAGAAACATAGGTTTCACGCGCGTAGTTCCCGTTCCCCTGGGAATACGGGAATAAAATATATGTTATTCAGGGTTATTCCAGCTTGGTGAAAGAATTTTTAAAATCGGTTCAGTAGTTTTAAAATTTATTCGTAAAAAACATACAAAAATACAAAACTTTCCTCTTTATAATATTAGTTTAGTTAAACATTGATGGATCAATTCACGTCACTGACTGGTGACGTCACTTTTCCGAAGTTAAGACATGAATACTAATGTATACATAGTTAATGTAGGCCAATTGGATTGTCAGTCAGGCTTCAGTGCTAGTAGCAAGTCATGTTAGCAGCAACCAACACGCAAAGGTTACATAATAGACGCAAGGTATTAATAGCCGACGTGTTACCGGGGCGTTAAGGGTAACAAAGGTAAAGGTCAATAGAACGAATCCAAAATATCGGAGGAACTATTTCTGTCACAAAAATTTGCCTTGCATGATTTTTTCATCATACAATGCAGAACAAAACTACAGGTATACGAGTACAATGATGTACATCGACCTCAAAAATCGACCAGTTTGGCAGATATTTTATTTTATTTATTTATTTACTTTTAGGAACACTTACAGCAATAGAACAATTACAAATCTACTTATTCCTTATTCGTAGGTGTCTGGTACACCAGCAGACAACCAGGTAATCTTTTTTTTTAACTAAGGGATGCCCAACAGCGTTGCCGGTTAGAGTTTTATCACCTTTTTTTTCAATACGCTCGAAAACCAAAAAGATTTAGCATCTAGTCTAGAGGTTACGTAAAATATCAAAGTTATTTTGATATTCCTTCATATAATGCTATCGTAAATCTAAGTTCTCTGAAAAACGACGCAGCCCGTAAGCTCAGAGCCAATCACTACATTAAACTATATATTCACCGTCGGATAAGCTCTTATCAAATAAACGTTCGAAGAAGTTTAGTCATATGAAACTTGGAAAAGCATTTTAGATCTTTCCTGGTGATATTTAAAAATTGTTAGACTGAGAAAAACTTAATAAATGTAAGTCTGAACCGCGCACCGAGGGTTCCATACAAACTTGGATGTAATTGCAAACAAATATTGTTCTAAGTGACGAATAATTTAAACACAAATTAACGATTTTCGTAAGTTTTTTTTATGATAATGATGCCAAATTTTATAACTGGGTCAATGTAAGGTATAGTATAGGTGCTGATAGAAAGTAATATAATATATACAGGGTGACTTTTTTACTGTCTGGTAAAAAATGTGGTGTGATAGGTAAGTGTAATAGATTCATTTAACAATGATTTTTTAAAAAAAATTGTTTTTCTCAAAAATTTTTTTCTTTCTTAAACTAATATACATTACTCAATTGTAGTCAATAATACACACTGAAATACTTGAAACAGAATTTTAGAAAGAAACAGGCTCGTAGCTTCCATTTATGCGCAATCTACCTACAACCGCCAGCTGCGCGTAGTACTGTGCGTAGTTTTCTAGATTTTGTAAATTGCATTAAACATGACTATATTTTACAATTACTAGATACCTTATACGTCATATTTTTTTCCAGACGGTAAAAAAAATCATCCAGTATAATAGTAATAAAATATGCGGTAATAAATGGCCGTATTTTTTATTGCGTTGACCTAGAAGATTTATTTTTAACAGCTTCTAGGAACCGTAGATTTTTGATATACTAATTCCAACTGCAATAGTATTCTGCAAATATTTTTAATAAGTGTAAAACCATCTTATACAAATATAATAGAAGAAAATGACTGTCTGACTGGTTGATTCGATGACTGACCGATCAACGCACAGCCGAAACTGCGAACGGGTAACAGTACACAATAATGATATTTCCCAAAGGTTTCTTAAATAACGAAGGCACTGAGGGATTTTTGGAAATTTCCACGAGAACAGCAGGCGTATTCACGGAGGCTCGACACCGTTACCGTTCGATTCAGATCGAGTGAAAAAATTACCGAAGTCGAATCTATCGACTTCGGAAACTATGTTCTAGGCGTTTCTGACAGCCACGGAAAATTTTCCGAATCCTTATGTCAAATATGATATTCGTTTTCGATACCGACATCTCTGAATAGCCTATCTTCGACAGATTTTCCGATTCCGAGTCGAATATCGAATATCGAAACTCCGTGAATACGCCTGCAGGAATAAACAGGACCCGCGCGGGCATCGTCGATGGGCACTCGCTATAGCTTGATATAAAAACTTTTTTGTGTGTAACAAATATGAAATTTACACGGGCTCATTAATTTCAACACACAAGGTCGCGGACAAAAGAGTAAAGGTCAGTCTTTCTTTTATAAGTGAGCAGAAAAGTAACATTTTCCCCTGGCAATAATCCAGATACGAATTGGCAAAATTGAAAACCTTGACATTGCGAGGAATATTATCAATAGACTAGCTTGCGCCCAGCGGCATTCTCGGTGCTGATTACGGTTTTCCAGTTTTCTTGTAAATTTTTTAAAACCTTAAGATGATAACATCCTAAACGTAGAACAAACTCAAAATTTTAGCTTTCTAGGTTTAACGGTTGAAAATTAGGACATTTTCTAAACAAGTTTTTAAAAATAGATACAAGTTATCGTGCGCCCCCTAACTGTCACATTTTTTCAAGCTCAATAAGGGTATCTTGACATGGCTTAGCGATTATGCGTTAAAAGAGCAAAAAAATCGGAGGTCAACCGTTTAATATGAATTCCAAAAAAAAAATACCATTTCTCTAAATGTTACAACATTTTAATTTAAGTCTTCGCTACATTAGCAGAAACTTATTAAATTTTCCATGGGTCCCTATCTTCACAAAACAAAAGTTTACATTCTCTAAACCTAAACCTCCTGAAACACAGATGCTCGATATAAGGATAATGCCATTAGGCGATACCCATTCATGGAGTGATTGCACCGAACATTGTTTAACCGGCGCGGTGCCACAAACCCAACGGCATCGCAAGGCTACGAGTAGGTTTGCCAATTTTTAAACAAGAATGTTTCGGGACCTTTACAAAAAAGTCGAGAAGTTAATTTTCACATTATTTACTTGTCATAACAAAACAATAATATAAAATAAATCTCACGGCCTTTATCCTCGAAGTGATAGGCAGAGGTATTAGACAGTACTGGAAATACTCGCGTTTTACCAGTATATTCTTTGGATCCCTAAGCTTTTATTACTTGGCATAGTGTTACATAATTCAAAGTTGAAACAATCAAACTAATGATAAAATAACAATAAAATACATTGGTAATTATTATACACTCATCCATTACTATTCTTCCTCTCGAACCAGAAATTAAAAAAATGCTCACTCCTTTAAGGGGGTAGACAAAGAACCTGCATTGCTGGAAATACCTGTTTTTACTAGTATACCTTGGGACCCCTAAACGTGACAGGTGGTGAGCCCGTCGCCGGACCACTAGGTACTGTACACATGCCTCAGTATCAATTCTGGGACCGAGAGTTAGCCATACCAAAAACGGGACATTTGTCGTCCTGCAGTCATCTTTAGCATTTCCTCTAAGACCCTAGAGACGAGACGTCCCGGCTTTCGCTTGAAGTTTGCACAAGCCTAGCACAGAGTTCCTCTGAGAGATACACTGTGTAAATTGAATGTTGTTGAAATGTACTGCAGGTAAATAAGGACGGTAAGCGTTTTGATCTCGAATTGTTCCGTCTAAGCGTTAGAGTCGAAAATTCGGGGTTGATTGATTCGGGACGTCTCCGAGATGTAATCTAGTCGCGCCACGAGATACATCATACATCTTATACATCAGAATAACACATAGGCTATATTTTATACCCGTATTCCCACGGGAACGTGAAACCGCGAGGCACTGCTAGTATTTAAATAAATTGAATTTTTTAGCTTTTGTTTTTGGTTAATGGATCGGGGGTCTAATCCATCTGAAATGACGTTTTAGTAAATGGTTGAGTAACCTACTGATTTATTATCTATTATATTTATGATTAAGTCGTCGATGACAATCGGTGAAGGTTATTTTTATAGCTGTCAGGGAAGGAAAACCAAAAATTAACTTTTTTATACCCCCCGCACCGCACATCTACCTCAGGAACAGACTTCTTTCTGGAGTTGACTAGTTTACTCGGTTTTACCTAAACCTCGAAATAAGTCGGCATTTCGAAATGATATCTGTAGTATGTACCATTTTACCTTTTTCTATATAAAATCTACGAGACATTTATATAGTTATAAGTGTACCTAGTTACAAATCCATCAAAAGAACGAGAATAGGGCTAAACTACCAACTGTGTTCCAACTTATAGGATAATAATATACAATAGTTGTACAACTATCAAGTTACTTTGTCAGAAATAAGCCCCAACGACAAAATTTAGTTAGTTACTTACGCACGCCCATGCACGCACTAGTTTTTAATCCTATTACAAAACTATGTTAATTGGATAAAAGCTCGAATAGGCAAACATACGACTAATTTTACTCAGACCTGCAGGCGTATTCACGGAGGCTCGATACCGTTTCCGTTCGATTCAGATCGAGTGAAAAATTTTCCGAATCCTTATGTCATATATGACATTAGTTTTCGACACCAACATCAGTCTATCTCGAAAGTGTTCGACTAAGAGTCGAATATCCGATTAAGAGTCGAATATCGAAGCTCCGTAAATACGCCTGCCTGCGGCTGTTGTCAGTTTGACAGCTGTCAGAGGGTTCCTAAAGCCTGCGAGATCGTATTGACAGAGATGTTAGGTCACGCAATGTTGAGTCTGATAACGAAATGTCAGCTGTGAATACACTGAGAAATTATTTGCAAATCGGTTTATTTACGCATGCCATTTCCAATTTCGCATGTATGATTGAGCTTGGATTTGATCAACAAAGGCGTCTTCCAGATTGAATGACAAAATAAGAGGTTTTGGAATTAAAGGATAAGAAAAATATGCTTAAGCGTTTAGGGGTCCAAAGAATATCTCGTGAAAAGTGGGTATATCCAGAAATGGAATACCACTGCCTACCCCCTCGGGGATATAGAGCGTGAGATTATTTATTTAAAAAATAAGCTTTATTCTACATTGGTCTAATTCTGCATACATTTATAATTGATTATTGTTATTAATTGGCTGACCCGAAAGACGTTGTCCTGTATAAATAAAAAAAGACATTCAAGGCTTTGTCCCCAGGGGTCGGCATAGATATTCCATTCCTGAATACACGTACTCTTCGTATGTTTTTTGGTCCCTAAACGAGACGTGAGTCCATCGCCGTGATTCGTGAATCCTGTAGATTGCTGTAACACACATAATATATCGGAATAAATGGAAAGTGCGGGTTTCCTTACGTTTATGTTTTATTTTGACAAACTCATGGGTACATGGATTCCAGGATCCATGTCTCTATCCATATCCATCCATCACCAGGATTCGAACCTTTATAATTTTTCGTGCCATTAACCGCAGCAATAGTAATCTGAGGCCATAGCAGCATTGCAAAAAAATGTTTGTCTACCTAATTATATGTAACAAAATATTATTTAATTTTTTGTTCTCATAACATTTATCTTATTAGGAGAAAACTTAGGTAATTTGTTAAGAAAATGCACGGAAAGGTTATGAAAATAAAATGGGAATGACGGGTCGAAAACTCAAGACGAACGGCAAAGACGCAATACATATCAGCTAGTAATAAAATCAATAAAAGGCAAATTTATCAAACAATGCAGATACGTATTATAATGAATTAACAATAAATCGTATTTCACTTTAATCACCAATATTGCATGAATAAGAGAGGCCGATCGGTAATTGATATTTAATGATCTAAAGGCGTTTCTACATAGACAACCGACGCTTCAATGTTTCTTATCAATTAAATGATTGATGTCTGACGATGTAATCGTTCAAATTGATATTCGATTCATTTCATACCTGTGCTTTGGTGGCTTAATACTAAACCATTAGTAACATTGTACATTGTTCACAGTCCATTTAATGGCAATAAATCTATTTTTGATTGCACGATTACGGTATTTTTCTGTGATTGAATCATAATAATGTAGTGTAGTCACACACAAGTGACTAGTGTAGTTTTCCCTTATAACAAGCTTATTATAAGGGAAAACTACACAATTTAATTATTCTTATTCTTATGCTGCATACAACAAAAAAGTCCAATACACAACTTTGAAATGTTCCCAAATTTTCAATATAATTTCTTTTAACAAAAATATCATTCAATTTTAAATATTGCCAAATCCGTCCAGCTGTTCTCATGTGTAGCGCTTAACAACAAACAACATAACATTTTTACTATACATGATCTAAATTGGTAGAATTCCTCATCAAAGTATCAACTAAGTATATTTTACACTTGCCAGAATTCATTGCCTTTGTACATTATCCCTCAATTAACCCACAAGGCGATATTTAATTAATATTGATTAAATGTTCCTTCAGTCTATTTAATTAAATATCTCTTCGTAATTGGACGCTTTCTACTTATGAACATGGTGCTTTGAAAGCTAACAGGATGTTTCTTCATTACAAATAACTTGATCCTCAGTACAATATTAGTTCCTTAAATTTAAAACTTACGAAATCTATATATATAAAAATCAATGCCACTTTTCGTTGTTATTTTATAACTCAAGAACGGGCTCACCTATCCAAACCAAATTTTAAGGTTTTATTCGGACTATTTAGCAGATGGTTTATGTGAAGTTTGCTTAAAATCTGTCTAGTGGTTCTTCATTTATTACATTTTTTATTATTATTTCACTTTATACGTTGCGAAGCACGTACCGGGCCGCTAGTCAACTATATATAATGAGAAAAGTACATCAAGATCAGTCGAATAGTTTTCGCGTGATGCGCTAAAAAACACAAACTATCTTAAAAAATCTTTTATTTACAGTAGTATCCAATCTTCTTTTTGCAAATAATACGTTTTATACAAACACACTATTGATACAAAATAGTAACGTTAATATGAATAAAATATAAACATGTTTCGATTATCTATGACTCAATATCACGTTACGGTTCTATTTTCTTGTAACAGCAGCAGGAATGTGATTCCCAAAATCTTTCTAGGTAGGTACAGTCAACATAAAAAGATAATACTATAAGTTTTAGCAATGGTTAATGCCACTTTAGCAGAAAGGGCATACTAAGTCATCTTAAATGGGGATTAGCTAGCAGCTATAGTACAGGTTTTCCTATTTTAGCTGTTGGCTGCAACTTAGCTTAAACCTCACGAGACTTGCACTTTGTCTAGACTTGAGTGTATTACCTGTAAATAGGTTAAGTTTTAGTATACGTATAAAAACTTATTATTATTAATACTCAAGCTTCAAAATTATTACAGACGACATTATAATTATGTCACATATTTTTCTCGAATGCTTAAAGGAGTGAATTTGATTTATGTTTTATAAACAGTACTTTATTTACCACAGCACTACTATGGTACGCGTTTGAACGGTCGCACGGCACGCAACCGATAAATCTATAGATTTATTAAATGATTCAGTACTCTATATATAGAGTACTGAATCATTGAAATATAATGGTATCTGCCTGTATTTTTTTTTCTATCGTAACATTGAGGTGATTGAGGAACACGTCACGAGCCTCAATAGTCAAATATGTCTATACAAATATTATAAAGAGGATTTGTAGGTTTTTTACGAATAAACTAAAAAATTCTAGACCGATTTTAAAAATTCTTTTACTAGTGGAACGCTGGAATATCCCTTAGTAACAAAGGATATATTTTTTTCCCGTATTTCCAAGGGAAAGGGAACTACGCGGGTGAAACTGTGGTCACATCATAGAATTGATCACTTCATGATTTGGTTAGGTTAGGTTAGACTATTTCATGAAATTGTATACAACCATTTCATAAAATGGTCGACTATTTCATGAAATGTTCAATTCTATGATCTGGTATGGTACGACATATAGGTACATTAGAGCCACGCTCACATGCGCGCGATGTTTTTCGATACCAAAAATTCTATGAAAGTTAAGTAAGGGCGTAACGTAGATATACAAATCTTTCCTCTTTATAATATTAGTGTAGAAAAAATTCATATGAACCGAACCATTGTAATCTACTAGGTATATAAAAATAAGTCGGGTTTTCCTTCCTGACGCTATAACTCCAGAACGCACGAACCGATTTCGACGGTTTTGCATTCGTTGGAAAGGTCTCGGGCTCCGTGAGGTTTATAGTAAAGAAAATTCTTATAAGCATTGCACCCGTGCGAAGCCGGGGCGGGTCGCTAGTTGTTTTAAAAAATACCGTTCATCGTACTCATTACACTTTTGATGTAAGCTGTACCATACACGGTACATAAACAGAACCTTTGCCAATTTATATTAATGCGTCGAAGATTCTCGATCTGCTCTGCCAAATTGAATTGGAATCGGACAAACAAAGGGTGCGCTACATTGTTATGATAAGATGAGGTTTAATAAGACTTCCACTAGAGCATAGCTGTGGGGGAGATCGGATTAAAGCAAAATGTTCTTTGTGCACGTTGGCCGAGTGGGATACACAAACATCGAATATCAATACATCCAATACGTTACGCAATAACATAAAAAATGTTTTATTTAGTAACAAGTTGTGAAAACAAACAATAAGGGGGTTAAAATCATCTTGTAAGTATAAAAATACTTGTGTCAGATGATTTCGCTTCTCAATTAACTAGAAAAATAACACTTCGTTACTAAAACAAAACTTAAATAATAAGATTTAATTCCCCTAATGATATGAAAAAAACAAATTTAAATAGAAGTGCGATGTATGAGGGTGTGTGTTGCTGTTTGTGAGGCGGACATCGAAGGTGCTGAAAGTACTCTGTATCGAAAGTACGGTACATCTAAAGCACACTAAATCGAAATTAAGCTAAGTACCCAGAAAGTACGATGAATCAAAAGTAGGCTACATCGATGGTACCTACTCTACATTAAAGCTTACCTTTTTATCGGCTACTTTTAGCTAACCAATACAAAGGTAAGAATAGAAATACAGTTCCATAATATATCAACTGTGAAAAAAAAAAAAACAAAAAATCTCGCGCCTTTTATCCCCGAGGCAGAGGTATTCCATTACTAGATATCACATTTCACGTATTATATTGGACCCCTAAACGTGAAAACTAACTGTTAAAAATAACACAATTTAATCAAAGAACTCAATATTCAGCAAAAATATAAGAATTTCTGTAGGACAGAACTTAGTATAACAGATAGACATTGGCTTTTTGTCTGAGGAATATAGGGGATTGACAGTTTTGTATACGAAGCAGTATCATTAGTTTTGTACAATATGGCGCGCAATTTTGCCAACTTCCCTGACTCTGACATATGTGTATCTGACATATCTCCGTGTTTCCCTACTAATATTATTTATTGGCTATGTTTCATTTTCTAATGCGGAAAAATTATCGGGAAAATCCGTTGTAAATAAATATGACATAACTAGCCAGTGCCAAGCGGAGTTGCTTGCGCAGATCTTGTGATTCCCGTTCTCTTGAGAATTTCCAAAGATCCATTCTTAGTGCTCACTTGCGTCATTTCAGGAATCAGTCAGTCAGGATCTTTCATACATAAAACGCGTCACAGAATAAGCGCAATTCCTCATACACCCCAATTAGTATATTCATTAGTAGATGCATTTGTACTTACGTTATGTCTAATCAAATTTTTTAATTAAAAAGCAATAATAGTACGGTTTCCATAGGTAAATTCAGTTATGCTAATTTATTTTTCGGAAAAAAATTACACATTTAAAATGCCTGAAATCGATTAAGTAGTCGATACTGAACAAACAAATTTCAGGAATTTTGCTTATTCTGATACGTATTGTATATAGATGGGACTGGCAAGTTTATGAATAAAACCGGCCAAGTGCGAAACACCGAGGTCGAGAAAGCAAATCAAATAATGTCTGAACAAGAATGGATTCGTTAAATAAACTGTTAGCTAGCTGGTAGTTAAGGATCGGGTAATTGAATGGTCGGATCAGCACTAGGTTTCTATACTTTTCTTTGTTTGATACTTAAAGCTTAACGGGTTTGTGAGATGTTTAAGAAGAGATAATGGCCGGTGGCGATGGCAATGATAAACTGAATGCGTTGTGAGCCAAGACGTAACAGTTTGTATACAATATGTAACAGAATAAGCGCAATTCCTGAAATTAGTTTGTTCAGTATCGACTACTTAATCGATTTCAGCTATAAGTGTTAATTTTTTCCGAAAAATTAATTAGCATTGCTGAATTTAGTGCTACCTATGGAAATCGTGCTATTATTGCTCTTTATTTAAGAAAATTGGTTAGACACACCTAAAGTTCGAAGGCATCATATTTTTTTATATTGATATACCATTGGGGTGTCTAAGGAATTACGCTTACTCTGTTACGCGTTGGATATCTACATAAAATCTAGTCTGAAATACACGGTATTATAGTTTAATTATGAAATAGACGTTGACGAGTTTACGTGTTTTGTTAGAAATAACAAATATATATTTTTTTGTTACATTTAATTTGAGTCGTTAAGTCATGTCAAATACCTCTTGGTAGCAAAATGCTGACAGTTAGGCGACACTAGCCTAACAGCATCTCCCAAAGCGCAGTGGGCTCGCGTGGGAGATTATGGGTCATACTTTATAATGGTGCTAATTCTGTTTTACAGCGACTAAAGTTATTTTAGTTTACTCCTGTTATTTTCTTTCTCCTAAAAAAGAAAAGATGCGAGAGATATTTAGTCCTGTCAACTAAGGCATTTCATAACGTGTTTAGTGCATATTATGTAAAGAAGTCACGACTAAAATACAGCGTCTGACACGACTAAATTCGGTAGGTTATCTTTGATCCCTTTTCGTCTTTTCAGGTAAGACAAAGACAGGCCTAAACCAAAATTAGTTTATATATAAGTATAGTTTCGGTGTATAGCGGAATCGCCTCCATTATTTAGACAACGTTATGAATCAATATTTTATGTTCGTATGATGCTTTAAGCGTGTTAACACACACAAACATGGCTCTAATAAATAAATGCCGGTCGAACAGTGGTCAGTTAAATTGATAAAAATCTGACATGTTGATTGTTGATTTATTGCGTGCTCATGGCGTTTGTCGCCATGTTTTGAAACTTTACAGAACTCAATTATTACTTTTGTTAAATTTGTTAGCTAAATTCTGAATTTTCTATAAGTGTTATTTATTGCTTAACACCATCTAGCTTCATCTCTTTATCATGTGTGTGTTTACTTTGTCGTAGTCTCACTTATTACTTTTTTATGGGAGTACAGTAAAGACTTGTTACATCATGGTTTCAAATAATATACTCGTATTAAAAAAGAGTTTAGTTTATATTTTTAATTCTACGATCAGATATAAGAAGGACTATAATTGGCCGTATAATAACTTGATTTCAAAAGCAATATTTGTTTCAAAACAATAGCGTTACTATGCATGAGGACGAATAACTTATATCTATCTTTTGTTATATCTGTGGACCCTCGTTATGACTAAAATCGGTTCCACGGACGGGTCAGATATCGGAATGGCCGAAAATGGCCTCGATAGTCGAAAATGGCCAAACGGCAGAGCTATCAATCGAACGGAACCGGATACAGATTCATTAGCAAGTCAAAACGAGATCTATTATTCAGTTTGAATAGATTATACTTGATACATTATACTTCCATGTATTTCAGTATTTTCTTTTGTTTGCGATGTGCATAGGAGTGTACACAGAATGTGTTTATGGTGGAGTTGTTACAGAATTTTTTCTGACAGATGATATTTTTCAAGTTAAATATAATAATTAGAATATTTCGGTATTTCACTTTAATCAGTAATACGAAAATCTTTAAGGATTTTTTTTAAAACAGAGTTTCTACATTCCAAACGTTTTCCTTTTTTGCAATGTAACCAAACATCTATAGAGGTGGAGTTGCAATGACTTTTAATAACTGTAATTATAAACCTCTAGGGTAAAACACCCAATTTTGGACACATTAGTTCACCCTACCAATTAATGGACACCCCATTATTTTTTTTCAAAATAACGAAATTACGATATATAATTATATTAAGAATAATCAAATAAACACTGTGGTTTTATCTAATTCTTTTAAATATGATTTTGTATCGCATTCCATCCCAACTTCAGTACTAGTACTTCAGTACCAATCTAATAGTACATTATGGTACAAGTGAGTAAAGTTGGTGATTACCGCTGAGGCGCCATTGAGACCCGAGCCGTAGGCGAGGGTCATAAGAGAGCCGAGGACGGTAATCATCAATACACACGTGTATCATACGACGTTTTTCAACACACTTGTGAATAAATAATACTAAAAAATCATTTTAAAATAATCATTCGCAATGGCGGGGAAAATTAATTGGTTTTCCAATTTTTTATTTATATAATTTGGAAAAGGCAAAAGGATCTAGGCCCATACAGCCTCGTTTTCCTATGCGCTCGCATCTTACAATGGCGATCGGCCATGGACTAAAAAAATTAGGTTTCTTTTTCTTTGGTTTGTCGTGGATAGCGTTTTAGCCACGTACAAAATGGGGTATTTAAAGTTTTTACAGAGAAAACCAAAGTTATATTTGAGTGAAAGTTTTGTTTATTAAACACGTACAAGTTGAAATGATCTATTTAAATACGAAGTTGCATGAAATGAGCAAGCCATATTTGTGTATTAATTTATTAGTACGATTGAATACGATCTTTTTTGTATCGAAACTTTTTTAAGAACAAAGCAACTCTAGCAACAAAATTGAAAAAAAAAATCTATAACTCACTAGTGAATAATAGCAAACAAAAAGTCTCAGTTTGATTATAGGTGTCATTATGTGCCTAATTGCAGTGAAATTAGAGCCACTTTATGAGCAAGTGTGTTGAAAAAACTTTTACTCACAAAATATTGGAGTTCACGTTCGGCAAATATTTCAAAATACGCCTAAAATTCGGATAGCATATCAATTCCTATTCGAAATTCAATTTGGGTTTCGATTCCCGAAGTTGAGGTGTTGGATAACTTTTGTGTCAACTGCGATTTTTGCGATTTAAATGAGACCGAGCAGAAAAGGTTTCAGCGACTGATGGTTTTATTTGACATGCATTTGACATTTTGCTTTTATTCAGACCGCTATTGACGTCATTTAGGAGCAAATTCATTGCGAACTTTGAGGGTATTTACCACGTATTTACTGCTTAGTCAAATGAGTAAATGAAAATTTACTGAGACAATACCATTGCAAGACTTTTTCTTATAATTGTAACATGAAATTTTAAAAACATTTTAGAGGGTTTTCGGATTAGCTTTTTAAATAATGATTATTCCAAATTTAATTTCGATACAGTGAAATACGCTATTATGACAGAACCCATTTTGGTTAATTTCAAAGCGTTACTTTTTAACTTTTTACGTTAAGCGTTATTTAAGTGACGGATGTATAACAATCACAGTACTAGTAGGCTTGTTCTTCTTCACTACTTCGTCTTCTTCCAAACTTTGTATAAATAATTTCCAAATTTTGTATAGGTAAGGTACCTAAAATTTCTAACTAAATATCTTATATTTAGACAGTAAATTAGTTAAATATGACGTAAGATCTAAAGCGGTTTTGCTTCAATTAAAATTGAAGCAAAACCGCTGGCTCTATAAAAGTGAAATGTTGCACAAAAGTTACTTAAAAGGATTCAAAGCAAGCAACGTCGCTGAGCACTCGCTACTAGTTATATGAGAGTTAACCGTCTCTACTCTTTATAATACGAGTATATCAAAGTTCGTAAAATATTTATTCATTTTAGCTTTGTGACAAGTGACAGGTGGACGCGAAGACAAACAAAAAGTGAGCCCAGTGAGCGCGGACCCTTCATAAAAGGGCTTTGCGTGTTTACGGGCGACTGAAATATTCAGGACTACAAAAACGGCTTACAAAACTTCGCTAAACGCGTGTTTATCCAATTTAGACCTCATAAATGTCGTAGGTACCTACTAGATAGGTCTATGTGTCATAAGGTCTATTGCAAACAAACAAACACGTACATACATCCTCAATCTCCAGGTCACGCCTATTTCCCATTGTGGTAGGCAGAGACAAAGACTCACTTTCGTTTTCATAAAATTAGTAGAACAGCAAAGTAAGTAATAATGTAACAATTTTAATGAAATAAGATACAACATATGAGGTAGGTACGAATTATAAACGACAATAAATAACGTAGTTGTACAAAAAAACAACAATTACTCGACTATACTTACGTTCAATTTGTCATATTACCTACCTCACGAAATATCAGGAATTCTTAATTATCGAGCGTGTTAGCGTACAATTAAAGTTTATATTACATTGTTGCATTAACACGTATGTTGGACAATCACCTCCCGAATGGAGTGAATTATTCACATCGTGTCCATTGCCGCATGCTGTTCATATGTTATTACGTTTTTATTTTGTTTAACCATTTTATTTTTAACTAGCTTCTGGTATTTCAGGTTATAAACTATCTTTTTGCCAAATTAATACTCATAACATGAAAATCGCTTTATTAAGCACTGTCTGTTATTATCGAATTTTCCATTTTAATGTTCAACTTTTCAAATGTTTATTTCCCTAAAATCATTATTGGTCTCTACCACATAAAAAATAAAAAAATAGGTCCACTCAATGATGCGCTTACCAAGGAACCACATTTAATTTTTATGTATATAGAAGATAGCTTTGCTCGCGCAAGTTTATTTCGCACCCTTAGGGGTTTAATTTTTCAAAATCCTTTCTCAGTGGATGCCTACACTGTATAAGTTATCTATATGCAAAATTTCAAGTCTCTAGACCTAGCGGCTTAGGCTGTGCGTTGATACATCACCAATCAGTCAGTCAGTTTAGATAGAAAGTAAAAACAATACTTGCATATTTTGACATATAGGTACATTAATTTATGAAGAAATATTTTGATTTATAATTTGCTTTTGTAAGCAATAATTACTGCATTACTTTTGATCGTAATAATTTACTTGCATTCCTAGTTGTATAAACTTGGCATAAATGTTATCGGCGCACGAGTTCCGTAGCAAGCGCGTAGCCTTCGTAGCTACGAGGCAACTGTCTACAGGCGTAGCCTGAGCGTAGCGCAACTACGCCGACGCCAAAAGACTCATATTATCAAACAATAGGAACAGGAATTTGTTGCTAATATTTGCAACTCATAAATGTATTAACCGAAGCAAAGCGATAAATAATAATATATATAATATAATCTCACGCCTTTTGTCCCCGAGGGGGTAGGCGGAGGTATTCCATTACTGGATATACCCACATTTCATGAGATATATTGGACCCCTAAACGTGATAGGTGGTGAGCCCATCGCTGGACCGGGTCTGTTTACACATGTCTCAGAATTAATTCTGAGACCTGCGGGTTTCCTTACGATGTTTTCCTTCACCGTCGAGCTAGTGATAAATATGTACGTAAGGTTTTGAAAAACTCATTGATACATGCCAGGATTCCAACCCGAGCCTCACTGTTTTTTAGCCGGCTCTTTAACCGTCCGGGCTATCACTGCTCTTATTCTTATTATAATTTCAGTTTTTCTATTTTATTTGTGAAGTTTAACCTACTTACTAAAACCCCTTAGAATCAAATTGTTCTGAATCAGGAATGAATCCTGATTCAGAACAACTTAATTTATAACTGTGTCAACTAGAAAAGGAACGCAGAAAGTACGTTTAAACTAGTTTTAAACTAAATTTAAATCGGGACCCATTTAGGGTTGGCACAACTTTTCCCAACACCCCCCGATCTAAAAGCAAGATATTAATGGAATATTGATGCAACGCAACTCGTTTTCAACTCGGGAACTGAGTCTCCAAATGTTGCTATATTATTAATGACCTTATAACTGCGGAGAGATTTTACGGTTGCGATGTGACTCGGATACCAAGGAAATAGAAACTCGTTTTTGTTTATTGGATACAGTTTGTGGATAAATCATCTTGTTTCTCCCGTTTTATACGCGTTTTCGAATTACTTTTTCGTAATAGGCCACTGCTCAGCTAAAGGTTTTTTTTTAAAGAAAGAACTACGAAAGTCCTTTGTTTAACGAAACATTAAAACACAATGTGTCACAGAGAGGACAGGACACTGAGATGATGATGATGACGCCACGCCACGAGCACGGTCAAGGCCATCGTCTGCAAGAAAGTCTAGGAGGCGGTTGATTCCTTCGGCTACATTAAACTGAGAGAAAACGGTTTCACGTCTCAGGTATGCGTAAATGCATTTCTCAGTGAACAATAAAAAGGTCTTTCTAACCCTGTCATGAATATTGGGTTTTATAAACCTCTCATCTGATAAGGGATGTTAACACTAATCACAAATTAATGTTTAGTGTTAATTTTATGTTTGTATTATTAGAATATCCAAAAATATGATTTTTATAATTTAATATTACTTAATTTATTTATATATTAAATGCTATATTTATAATCTGTTGTCACCTGACTGCAAATACCAACAAGAGCTTATGACGTCACTAACCGCAAAACAAGCTGTCAGACTGTTTACTTCTCTGCATTTTCTTTCTTTCTGTCTGCAATCGCGATCAATGTTTTGCGGTTAGTGATGTCATGTCAGTCACTTAACAGTTGTTAGTGTTTTAGCGGGATAGTTCAAAATTACTTTATTTTTGTATATTTTCTCATCGAACAACAACATTTTTAAATAAAATATTTTTTATGGTAAACAAAAGTCAATCTTCAAAATAAAAGCAATTCCAAAAAAAATGTTAACATCCCTCTAATAAAAAGCATTTTACATTACCCTTCTTTTATTTTTCTACATTTCAATTAATTGACCTTTTGATATTTGAAAATGTACGCGACTAATACAAAGATAAGAAAGTATCTATGCAAACGTTAATCGAAGCTTTCTACTGACTATTTATTACGTAATTAGTGACAAATACCATTAGGATTGTTCATCGATTCGAGCTAAGTAAGGTAAATAAATAAACCACCCTCCATAAATCCCGGACCGCAGACAACGGGAGGGACCGTCCGGAACAAATACTTCTGGCTGACAAATATTTGCCGGACACGGAATCGGATTTGCACTCAGCATGTTACATATCCGGAGATTCGGATTAATATTCATACAAATAGAGCGGTTCATACATATTAGCCTATATGTTCCATCCGTACCTACTTACTACAAACAGTGATCGCCTAGTGCTTAAAGAACCCAATTTTTTTTCGTGAGGCTCGGGTTCGAATCTTGGCATGTATGAATGAGTTTTTCAAAAACTTCGTACATATTTATTACTAGCTCGACGGTGAAGGAAAACATCGTGAGGAAACCCGCAAGTCTCAGAATTAATTCTGAGACATGTGTAAACAGACCCGGTCCGGCGATTGGCTGACTACCTATCACGTTTAGGGGTCCAATATATCTCGTGAAATGTGGGTATATCCCGTAATGGAATACCTCTGCCTAACCTCTCGGGAATAAAAAGGCGTGAGATTATATTTATATATATATATATTATACTTGCCCTCGCAGAAAACGAACCTGGGTATAACGCATGAGAAGCGAACTCACTTCCAACAGGACTACCATTCTTATATACACTTTAGGATTCTATTTTCATGTTTCTGTCTCGATTTGAGAGCTTCCAAGGCTACTGGAAGCTTGAAAGTCCCTGAAAAAAAGTGACCTGAATTGGAGTTGACCGTATTTCATCCTTCCAATATCGCGAAGCCGGTACAAAACGTACCCTCTGTATTCCGCTCGATTATTACGCGTATAACTCACTCCGTCGAGCCATGCTCCGATTTTGTATTATTTTACTTTGTTTACAATAATTTATATAATTCTTTAATTTCTGTAAGTTATATAAAAGCCTGTCTAATTTAATTTAGTCTGCCTAGTTATCTGTGGTTGAATCTAATATTTCAATTCACAAATAATAAATTGACGGAATCTTGGCTTTATAATTTTCAATTTGTTGTGAGTGGACACATCTCTAGCTGCGAGCTGTCAATGTGACAGCCCGCCATTACAGATTGTACTGGGTGCATATAATTGGATACTGGAGACACTGGAGTATTATTTCTACACAATTGAAAAAAAAATTATGACTTCACGAAGTCATTTATTAATCACTATTAGTCTATTTTATGATAGTACGTGTAGACTGAGTGACCACATGTTTTTTTTTATTGTATTAACTATTGTCTCTGCCTACCCCAATAGGAAATCGGCGTAAGATTATGTATGTATGTATTTAGTAACTATTACAAAACATGTTTGGTCGACACTTCAGGTTACCAGAGGCCCGACAGTTATTTCTTTCAAAGGGTCAGCTGTCCACAGAGGGAATGCAGCAAGTTTTTTGATCTGGTTACTCTTTGGAGGTATTTTAAATGTGAAATGTTGCTTTACAAATATACAATAACTATACAACTAGAACGTTAACAATAAATTATTATCAACAAAACGAAAGCATCAAATACATATGGCAGTTTTATTACTATTTCATCTGACCGCTCAAAATTATCTTTGTCCGAAGCGTAAAATATTAAAATCCAACTTAACGGGGTACTTTTGGCCCCATTAACCCTAAATAAGTCGACAAGGGTGCCGTTGAGTGCTTCCGAAGCACATGTGGGACCTTTTTAGGTTATTCAAGCATCCATACAGCATGAAGGGTCTTTTACACTAGTAATTTATGAGCGGTTTCTGGCGAGACCAACCACTGAATAGGGATTACATCGAAATTAAAATGCAAGTAATCATTTATTAAAATGGTTATCTTAAAAAAATTATCGAACCCTATTGATAACCTATAGACATTCATATAATGTAGGAAATGTATTAAAATCGTTTCAGTAGCTTTAACGTAAAAGTGTAACAAACAAGTATTCATACATCCATTCACGATTATTATATTATTAGTAGGATTATGAACTTGTAAATCGTAATTTAACTTGGTATGCTGCCCTGACTGCGTCAACGAAGATTGCCTCGGAAAGCGCTAATCTAAAAGGCCTCTTAGCGGCTTTGTTGGCCAATGGGTCCGGGAATAACCACATTCATCATTATAACTGCCGAATAGCTGGTTAAATGGAATTTTGTGTTTCGGAATTTTAGCCGACGACTGTTTAAACTGGGTACCCATTTCTATGTTGACGTGAGAGTCGGTATTTTTACCTAATATTTCGCTTTATGTGTCTCCTTTTAGACGTCATATAATATCATTAATATATAATTTTGCAAGTTTAAAAAAAAACATTGGTTTAATGACATTACTTTTATGATTTTGACTTAAAATCGAATCGAATGAATAAATAACCACTCTAAAGAGTAAAAAAAAACGACTTCAATCTTCAACTTATTTGGTTTTCTGATGGATGCCGTTGTCAGAACTGGACGAAATTAAAATGGGACCAATCTGGAAGCACCAGCTTTCAAATAAAAAGAATCATCCAAATCGGTTCACCCAGTCGAAAGTTCTGAGGTAACAAACATAAAAAAATATATAAAAAAAATACAGACGAATTGATACCCTCCTACTTTTTGAAGTCGGTTAAAAAACGGGACTACTCCCAGTAGATTGATATATGAATGAAAAGTCTAGTAAAGTTTGTATATTGGTCCAGAGTAATAATCACAGCAGTCTTCTTCTATACTAATATGATAAAGAGGAAAGATTTGTACAAATTCTTTCACCAATGGAAAGCTAGAAGATCCCTGATTAACATAGACTATAGTTTAGTCTCGTATTCCATCGGGAACGGGAACTACACGGGTAAAACCGTGCAGAACCGGTAGTCTAATTAATATAAGTATGTGTTTATCAGTTTTTTGTCCTTCTTTCAAGCAGAAAATGACGCGGAACAGCGTATTTTTTAAATGGGAGATAGTCGGAGGCAAAAACTAGTAAAATACGTCCATATAAAGACCCAACGGAAATGCCGATATTAGGCTATTATACTGCGCCGAAATATCAATCAATAAAACAGTATGAAGACAATACTGACGTCAGTCCAATGTGAATAATGATTACTTTACCTTCACTTCCATTTTGAAGATGCCAGCGTGTGTATTTCTCACGGGCATAATTAAACATTTATTACCGAACACATTTCTATAACCTATGATGTTATAAAACATTTCTTTTATCATTATAAAGCATTGATCATTTATATAAAACTTAGTGGAAAACCAACGTCTCAAAAATGGAGGAAAATAATTATTGTTTGAATATTTGATTGCAACTTTTGGTACACATCGATATAGCCGTATAAATAAATGTATTTAAGTAGGTATGGGACTAGTTTGTGTTTCTTAAGTAATATAAATATATAGAACAAAATGTTAGTAGTTAACAACATTATTGGCTTATATAATAGTATTGTAGTGCTATGGAAGAGTAAGGTATCCTGACACAAGTATTATAATACTTAAAAGGATGCCTTAAAAATGTATACTTTAAGCAAATTTATAGTTTAATTTTTTTTTCAGGTATAAAATACGTTAAAGAACCGATAAACTAACGCACTTTCACATTTAGTACGCTATTTTGAGACTTGTGAATTTTATAAACGTACAAAACACTTAATTGTTTGAAAGTGTTGCGAAGTCGAGTATTTATCAAAGGCGCAGTCAACAGCGACACTTGTCGTAGTGAGTGAATCGCTTAAAGTCGAGCGTTAACTTCTAAATCGAAAAGGAAATCGCAAAATGGCTCGCAGCAGAAGTTCTATCAATGCAGCCGTGTCAAACGGCGAGGAGAACTATATTTCAGAACGCGAGATATTGCACAGTGATTCGGATTAAAAATGGCACGTCAATATCCGAGGAAATTTAAATACAAAGGGGCAACCACATGGCTGACAGTGATAAAACAGTTTGGTTGATAGTTAAAAAATTATACAGATACTTGCTTTATTGCAGAGAGTAGTATTGCAAGGGAAGCGCGGCGATCGCCACATTGATATCTAATTTAAAATATGTATAGATTAAAAGTATAATTCCACAAAATTTAAATTACAGATTTTTTCGCATTTGTATATCAATCGAGCAAGTAGCCTTAGAAATATACTTTAGCAAGATGATGAAGTCGCAAATAGTGAAACTAGCGAGGAACACACATTCGAGAAAAAAAAACACGGGTTGCACTCCGGGAGTGCCGGCAGAAGTGAAAACTTGATTATCGATTTCGGTGTTACAACACTACTCTCCATCCGTCTTACGGTTTTTCGATCAGCACACGTGACCAGCAGACGTATTCACAGAGACTCGATACCGTTTCCGTTCGATTCGAGTCGAATCTATCGACATCGGAAACGAATCTATCGAGATGGGCTGATGTTAGTATCGAAAACTAATGTCAAGTGACACCAACTGTCATATGTGACAATAGTTTTCGATACCAACATCAGCCCATCTCGATTCGTTTCCGATGTCGATAGATTCGACTCGAATCGAACAGAAACGGTATCGAGTCTCTGTAAATACGTCTGCTGACGCGAGTTTCACAGTTTTTACCCATCCCACAAAATTGCTCAACTCCGCTAAAGAAGTTTTCAAATTTCACTTCAAAAACATAAATAGAGAAATAAGTCGTTTTTTAATTTGTAGAGATGATGAAAAGAAAGTCAGAAATGTTGCAATAGTCTTAAACCGAATTCGCCTATTTTGGGCTGAAGTCTGGATACACCACAACTTTGACGTCAAAAGTAACTGGCCGGAACAATATTTCAACGCGGAGCGTGCAGCCTTATTCTGAAGAGGGCTGAGTGAGATTGATTGTAGAAGCTCACTCCAATTCTTAGGGGTTTTCAAAGAAATATTGGTTTGCTTTAAACGTTAAACTTATTTTGTAAGTGTAAAGTGCATCTGCTATCCACAAAACTATTTAAACATATGGGTTTGTTTGTTCTCTAAAATAAGAAAGATTGCTTTTACTTGCTTTCGAACGAAATTAATTTTCCACACTCTTATTTTCATCTACTTTGTATCTTGCACAAATATATTTTTATGAAAATCGAATGTAAGGCGCCATAACGAGTGTCGAAAGCAGCTGACGTGACACGCGAGTGAATAAACCCTTTTCTGTATATACCTAAATATCATTGTAAATAACAGATTAATCAACAGCGTTGACTTGACAGCTACGTTTACGAAAATGTGAGTTTAAAATTTATTTTTAAATTATTTTTTTAAGAATATCTGAAAATAGATCTGACAGATGAGTAACTCGTGTATTGCGTGATATTATTTATTTGTTTAATGATGAAATACCTACGGAAAAAGTATTGTGACAAACCGTTTATTTTTTTTATGAATAGGTACGTCCAACTAGTATATACTTATTTAGTGTTTAATATTGTTGTTTTTACGACGTTTCCATTGTTTAAATGCTTATTAAGTAAAAACACTTGATAAAAATTGATACCTAAAACGTTTTTAAAAATACAAAGGGAACCTCAGCAGATAAAGCTTTGGACAGTTAACGCTTTTTAATTCAGACAAGCGTGAAGAGGGCGTTCATTTTAAAGGAAATTAAAAACGCCCGAGCCGCCACTTTTTAAATTTTTAACGCGAACTTTGAGAACGTTCCAAAACAGTTCTTGTCTTTTTTATGAGTTGCGCTTAGGGTTTCTGCTCGAGAAGTCTCGAACTCGAGACTACTCGAGAAATTTGGCTTTATTCGAGACGAGATATTTTTTCAAAGTACTCGAGAAGTCTCGAGTACCGCAACCGGTATATGCATTTTAATTTTTTGCCGTGTTATACCACCCGCATTTCGTATTTCGGCGCTTAAAACGAAGACGACGCGAAATGCGTGGCAGCGCGGGTGACGGGGTGAAGTTAATTCCCAGCAAGTCACGAAAAATTTAATAAGACGAGAATTTAATATGTACGAATCGACTAAAAAACGAACACCCAACCTTGAGAGATTGTTCCAAGCCCTAATGACTGTCAAGCCTACTTCAACTGAAAATGAACCTGTTTTCAGCTTGGCAGCCAATATAGTGACCAAAGTACGGAACAGGCTTTCGGACAATTCTATAAAAACCTTAATATTTTTGAAAGCCTATTTCCAAAGAATAAATTAAGATTTTTTATTATTTACAATCAGGAAGATTCGTTATATTTTTACATTCATAATTTTATAGTTATAATTAAGTATATTTAGTAAATAGATCTCAATTACGTAAAAAAGATCTCAAGTCAAGGTAGGTGATTGATTAATAGTTTAATAGACACTGATTATCAGCTGATTAAAATACTGTTAATTAATATAAGACTGTTACTTGAAGAAGTTTTTTTGATTTGTTTTAAGAATATTTTATTTTAAGTTTTTCATCATTTAATGATGATTTTAATGATGATAACCGGCTGATTAAAATACGGTTAATTAATATAGTTAAGATTGTTACTCGAAGAAGTTCTTTTGATTTGTTTTAGGAAGATTTTATTTTATGTTTTTCATCATTTAATGATGATTTATATGACTGATATGAATACAATTAATGATGGTGCAATCAAACTTACTTTTTGATATTTAACTTATTTTATTTGGTTACATTTTGACAATTTTTACGATTTTTTTTAAAAAGCCTCGAGACTCGAGAGTACTCGAGAAATTACCCTCGAGATTTCTCGAATCTCGAGAAAAATAAAAAGTCGAGAAACCAGAAACCCTAGTTGCGCTGTAGTGAAAGGGTATTAACGGTATTCAACTCGAAACTATTTCTAGAAAAACTTAAATAACCACAGCAGAGAGATGCAGTATTTAGTTTGGTTTTGCTGCGAGTAACTGATATTTTATTTATTTTACACTGTTGTTGTTGGAATTGAAGCTTAGTTTGCTATATGAAGTACAAAAAACGAAAATTTTATACAACAATGCCCGGTGGATAGTGTGTTCAACTCTGAATATTGTTAGGCAACTGACATGTTGATGTTAGTTGTCAAAAAAATGTGTTGCTTTCATTTAACTTGTTTTTACCCGACTGTTTATTCTTTTTTCCAAAAATCTCTTTTAATCAAAATAGGATGTGCGTTGATCGATCAGTCACTCAGCCAGACAGTTTCTTCGTATATGTAGGTATGTATATATAAGAAGTTTCGATTGTTGTATGATGAGAAACTTAAAATTATTTTGTTTTATATCTCAATCTCAAACAATTTAAATAATTACCACATAAAGCTCTATTGTTCTCTATAGCCATCCTCTTAACACCTCTAATGCAGAATCAGGTTCCCAAAACTCATTGTCTTACATGCTTATACAGGATTCTCATTACCAAGTATACATTAAAGAACACACAGGACCCTCTGGGACACGGAACTCTAATAATGTTGAAGGATAGTGTCTCAAATCATGAAATATTCAACGTCGAAGTAAAACAGTCCTAGTACAAGCCGTGATGCGAGTATCCGATTTCGGACGCTGTTCGAATATTTAAAAAGTTATTCGGTTTTCTTTTTAATTTTCGTAAGCATACTTGCCAGGGTGAAATCACCAACAGAATAAATTAAAAGGAGTGACTGTTATTATAGGTTAAGTTTGTTGTTCTAAATAGAACAAAAATAAGTCAGTTTTTTTTAAATTAAATATCTAAACATTTTTTTATTAAGGACTATTTAGTAGTAACTTTTTTGTTTCTTGATTATAAAAAAAACCAACGCTTGCGTCATTTCGTCGTCTTGGTTAACCGCATAGTCCAATGTTGTGATTCGCCTAATCCAAGTTCCAAGTTTGAGTTAGGGATAATTAAAACAAAATCTTATATAGATATACTAGCATGTGCCCAATGGCGTTGCTCAGGCGTATTCTGTTTATTCACGTTCCCGGGGGAATTTCCAAAACTTACGTCATTTAGGAACCTTTTTACAAAATTGCTTGCTTGCGTTGATCGGTCAGTAAGTATTTTTCGATAGTAGATATAAGATAGATAGATATGCTCATTCCTTTTTTCCTACAGAGAAAATAGACCGCTATCTCCTGCCCACCTCTTACAAAATGTAAGTATAGGTACTTGATTATCATTTACGTCCTGTTTTCCTCCTTGAATGTTCCTGATTGATTCCTTGATTTTTCCTGATTGATTTCTTGATTGTTCCTGATTGTTTCCTGGATTGTTCCTGACAGTTTTTTTTGTATTTACGCTATATTCAGCTTTAGCCGATCGACGGACCCACCTTAATAAGAGATTGGTCTTTAAAGTAATATTCGCTATCGAAAAAATATTTATATTATATTATTACTTAAAAATACAAATACCTATTTTACAAATTAAAAATAATTATTTCTAAATAAAAAAACATTTCTGCCTTAACGAAATCTAACATAACAGGTATATTTATGTTCCTAACTTGGTACATGTATGTATATTGCCTAAAGATATACCTACTGATACAAATATAAAAACTTCCGTACCCAAATCACGTCCGCGACTGCTCTGGAATAAACAATATTCTTATTACATAATACTTTGTTCGCTTTATAACATAAAAATGTGTCTACAAAAACATTTCCCGTTGATCTCGGCTTTATCCCTGAGGATAATTACGCACTGTCAGATCCAAGGATTTATACTTAATCTACCGATTCAAGCTACATTATGCGATAATATTTATTACAAACTAGCCATCTCCCCGGCTTGCACGAGCGCAATTCTTTTCCGGAGGATTTAAAAAATATAATATTATTATATTTCATTCATACCTTGTACGAACACAACACAAAAAGAGCTTAAGTGGACGAGCCGTTCTCAAGCAAAATCAAAAGATACTAAATGCCAAACTATGTATTGTCTTGATCAGTTTAGTACAACAGTTAGAATTTCACTTCAAATTATTATCTTAGGCTGTCATAAGGACAAAGCTTTTCCTTTGTAGCACGTAGAGAAAATAATAGAAAAAAAGTCACCTTTTATTTTCCGCGCCAAAATTCAAAGGAAACTATTTCTACGAGGCGCCTCATGTTATAAAAGCCCGTTTTGTCTTGTTACTGTTAGAGACTGACTAGAATCTTGATGAGGCAGCTGCAGTTGGATAAGAAATTGAAGATATTGGCTGTACGGTATGTGGATGTTCTCCGAATTGGATTGAAAAAGAAAAAAAGGAAATTGTCAGAGAACAAAGGACGAATGACATAAAAATCTAAGCTTAAAATGTAGCAAAATCTGCTATAATTAATATCTGCATACCTGAAATATTATATTCGTAACGCAAAATGATGAACAGTATTTTAAATTATGAGCTAAACAGAAAAAAATAAACATTTTGTAGTTCCATTTGCAAACTACGTATGCTGTATTATTAATTAGGTACTCACGAACCAATATTAACAAATCAATTATTCTATATCAACAACATTGACTTTTTAAAAGTAATTTTAGTATTTTCATTCGAAACCTTCCAATATCCTTTCCGCGAGGAAGTTATTATGAAAGCCTCATCGAAACTAAAGCCTTTAGACGTGAACTGCACAAAGCGAGTGGAAACCAATTTATCATGAGCTTCGGGAAGTAGTCGTGCAAAAGTGGGGGCACAAAGAACACTGAGTCGGCAATTTTTTAACACACTATTGTACGTGTATCCGAGTTTCGCTTCAAGCGACGACTTACGTAGGTACCTACTCGTTTTGTATCTAACTTTATTTCTTTGTAATACTTTTAAAGCTGTCTACCTCTATTATATAAATAGAAATGTCCTGCCTTACTGACCTATCACGCATTGAAAAACTCAAACATTTAAAAAGCACTTCTTAGGATGTAGGTACCTACTCGTACCTACTCATACCGAATAAGAATTTTCCAAAATCATATGAGAACGCATAAGAGGCGCACCGGCTCGAAACTGTTAAAGAGCTGTATCTGTGAGTAATTTAAAAATAAACATAAAATGAATACCAAAATTTTATTAGCTTTTTTAGAGACGTCGAATTATAGTTTTTATTAGGTACCTGTTAGTTTGCTAAGGGTCCAATTTACAACAAAGGATTAGCAGAAAGACAAATCGAAACATGCCGGGGCTGCATATTGACAATAATGTGTAAAAAATGTTACAATACCTAGTATATTTTTATATAAAAATCGAATCTAATCACAAACTAATTACAAAAATTATGCGACATCACACCGATGCCAATAACCTACAATTATTAAAAAAAAAACACGGGTTGCACTCCGGGAGTGCCGGCAGGAGTGAAAACTTGACAATCGAAAAAAAACAATTTTCGATTAATAGATTTCGGTGTTACAACACTACTCTCCAACCGTCTTACGGTTTTTCGATCAGCACACGTGACCTGACGCGAGTTTCACAGTTTATACCCATCCCACAAAAGTGCTCAACCCCGCTAAAGAAGTTTTCACTTCAAAATATTAGAGTAATTTAATTTTTTACTGAGAATTTATGTAGCTAAATCAATGACTGAATCTTCGTGATCATCGCAGGTAATTTTTCTTAGAATATATGAATGTATCTACGGCAAAAGGAAGGCACATTTCAAGTACTTCCAACTGTCTCCATTCCGGCTATAAATCAACAGGTCGAGTCGCTTTATTCACAGCGAATAACAATCTCTTAGAACATGTCTAGTCGTAAATCTTGAAACTGCAAACCGACTTAACAATGTCAAGTATAAAGCGGAACCACGAAATAATAAATTATATAGGAATATGTATAGGAAAGCTGAATTCAATTTCATTAATTGTATCTTAAACACAATACAATTAAGCCTAAAATATTATTCACATTCATTACCATAAAGAACATTGGCAAAAGTCCATGTGTTTTGGGTACCCCACTTACACCTGCCCACGGAAGACGAAACCGTGTAAAATCGATAGTTCTTGGACAGACTAAGATAATGTGTAATCATACCACATTTTTATAAGTTAGGGTTTAAAAGTTATTCGTTACCTAGAGTATTTTGTAGGTTATTATGAGATTTTTGGTACCAAACGTGTAAAGAAAAAGTTTCTCTAGGAAAGAAAATGATTTTCTTCCAACCTCTTTGTTAGAAAATAGCACTGCCTACCACATGCCATATAAGTTACTCTATGCCACATAGTGGCAGTAAATGATGGCTTGGGCAAAAAATATCGATACCTATATTAAAATATCGATATTTTTCTAAATACATAATTAGCACATTACATATATCGTCGATATTTTTAATGGCGATATATTGACATTTATTTTACAGTATCGAATTCGTATCAATTTTAATATATTTTTAAAGCAATTCTGGTTTCGTGTTTCATTTCATGTTAGGTACTAGATACTTGTTTAGACTCAAGCATTTATAAACAAAATACTATTTTCATCGTCCTTTTTTAGGAATTTGGGAATATGTATAAATAATAATGTAAAAACTGACAATATATAGATATTTTTCACTCGATTTTTATCTATAGTATTTAGAAATGTCGATACGATAAATATCAATTTATTTTTTCACTTGGCCATCCCTAGTGAATGACATGGTTGACGTGATGACACGACGTTCAATTTTACCACAACAACAAAAAGTTTTTGTATTAATCAAAGACATTAAAATATAATAGCATAGAGGGGGCATTGGGAATATTTTCATACAAAACTTTGCAGCTCAAGCGTCATGTCCTTGTCATGTCAGTTAGTATGAACGCGAGCTGTCATTTGGTCGAAATTATACTAGACTTATTCCACTTGGAATAACTTTTGGCTTCAAATAATCCTCGCTTTGTCCCCTCTATGCCTTATATTATATTTTAATCTCTTTGGTATTAATAGATTTCCCAATCGATGGATTCGTGTTTCTATGATATTTCTGTTTTATTTGACTCAATATTTCCAACTGCTAGATTAAATAAAAAATATGGAACATTTCGAGTTGTTATGAGTCAATAAAACAAGCATAGTGTGCCGTGGGTGTCTATTTCAGTGGGTACCAAAACTGCCGATGTTCGTTAAATAGATTATAATAATTATTATGCCTACATGTAGTGATTCGGTGTGGAGAGTGCTACACAAAATTTTAATAAAAAAAAATATTTAAAAAAGAAAACAATAGAGACACTGGCTGACATTTCAGACAGTCGCCGCTGCAGCCACCAATAGATACTAGAGAGAAAATACAGCCATCTGGGTATTGTTCTAAGTGCCTCTTTGGTAATCATTTTTTTATCTGCAAATATGGTATAAAACTGGAAGATTCTAAAAGTCTATATAATAAAACAAGCTTTATATATTAAAAAAAACTGTGTGATTTTTTAACGACTTTCTAAATTTAATGAGCCACAGGTACAAATGATACGTCTAAGGTAGGTACAGCAATTGATGAATTTTGTTTCTTTAAAATTATGTGAAGCCTACCGTAAATGGTCAACCACACGAAACCACGATTGAAAACAAACACCAACCACAAAGCAAACCACTGCTCTTGGTTCAAACGACAGCTCCCAGCTTTGTCCTCCGACCACCGTCCGAATAAGCCCTCAATAAATCAACGTGGATGTATTTTGTTTGGACTTGCCCGTGTCTGGTATCACACGAACTCACACAAGCTCACACGAAATAACACATCCCCACTAGAACTCACATAAGCGCACACGTATTTCAGTACGGCCACACTAACCAACGCGCAAACATTTGCCGGTTTCAAGAGCTACCGTCCAGTATCGGTACCGAACGCCTACTGATGGAAACTTCAGACGTACAGAGGCCAAATCCAAATCAACAACAAAAGACCAAAAAAACAAATCGTTCAGTCTTTGTTCAAACAAGGTCTACTTTAGTCGATTCTGTTAGTTTTTGATTATTATAAAACTAGATAAACCGTCTAAAAGTCACACTCAATACTGGTAGTAAGTAGGTATTTCCAGAAATGGAATACCTCTGCCAATCCTCTCAACGATAGAGACGTGAGCACATCTATAGTATTTATTTTAATATATCGCAATCACAATATCGCACCCACTAATACCTTTGGCATGGCGGTAAATGTGCCCGGCGATGCGTTATAGGTTCTGGAACCGGGCTTCTGCTTCACTGCAGACCAGATTTTCATTTAAAAATTAATTATGTATTCGTAACCAAATTATTTGAAGCTTCATAATATCCCATAACCACAGACAATCAATGCAAATATATTTATTTCAGTCAAAACCCATTCAGCAATTACAGTGTGATAAAAAGACTGACAAAAAATCTACAAAATGGTGCTAAACAGCAACGCTTTGTTCGTTCTAGCTTATTTATTACTCTGGCTCTAAATATATTTCAAGTACACTACTCTGAGTTTTATTATTAACAAGCCATGTGCCCGATGGGATTTGGAAAAATGATGAACATCCACAAAAACTTTCGTTATTTAACACCCTTAAGGAATGAATTTTAGTTATCCTACTTTATATAAGGAGCTCCTAATCAAAAATTCATGCACCTAGTTAAGTTATAACATAACCTTTTCGTGAGTTTCATTTTATCTACACTAATATCATAAATAGGAAAGATTTGTATGGTTGTTTGTAATGAATAGGCTCTGTAACTACTTGACCGATTTTCTTTCACCAATGGAACGATTACTTTTGTAGGAGTAACATGGGCTATAACTTTCCCACGGGAACGGGATTTACTCGGGTGAAATCACAAACCATAGACAATTCGGTAGGGTTCCAAATTCTACACGATAATGTAAATTCGCATATATTTGACCTTTCCGCAGTTTTTCGGTATAGCTTCCAACATTTGTCAAAGAACCCTATCGTTTGCAGTTTATACGATGTCGCGTGGACAAAAGTACTCGATTCACGAAGATATGAAAAGTCAGATCACATTTTTGTAGCGCCGCGGTTGTAACTCGGTAATTAATACAAATTTCGAACTATCTGACACAAGTCAGTCTTCCTCGATAGCACTTGTTTCTGGTAATATTTTCAATAGCTTATTGTAGCCGATCGCCGTCATTCACATAATGACGGCGATCCACTTATTACATACTTACATAACACGAGCCACTTATACATTTTTCAAGGACGAGTTCTGATAGTGAGTTTCTAATAAGCACTTGAAAATGTAACTCGTTTCCGATTAAAATTATGGAAAAACAAACATAAGGTCTTATCATCGTACAGATAAGGCTGTACACGATGAAGTCATGATGAACACTGAGGGAAATTACCCATAAGTACCATTATTGAAAGTTTGGTGTGTATGTTTGTTCATAAGCGAGTAGTAAAATTAACACGCTATCTACAACGGTTAATTTACATTTGTTTAATACTAGGGGCGGCTTCTTACTCAGGCATTTTTTGGAATTAGTACTTAAGTGAATAACTTAGATTAATGATGATACTTGACCTTAACGTTACAAGGACAAAGTACATGATTTGTAAGTAGTAGTGCACATCATTTATATATAATTTCTTACCTGTGAAGACCTATTATTGGCTTTCTGTTTTGTATTTATTTTAAGTATCCTGTATTGTTTAGCTGTTGGTCTTCCAAATAAATATAAAATAAAAATAAAATAAAATAACTTTCGGTAACAGCAAAATTTCTAAGAAAATGATGGCCTGTTCTTAGATTAGCTTCAGACAGTAACTACTTATTAGCTTATGAGTTTTCATTCACTTTTCTATTATATTAATAACTATAAAATGTAATTGATACTCTTGGAAAACCGCATACCCTGGGAACTATGTATTTTTTTTGGAATATAAAATGTCATCTCAGTTTTTTTATTGTATACACAAAAAAAAACAAAAGTACAATAGAGTATCTCCTGTCCTGCCAAGTTTCATCAGAATGAGTCCACAGTTTCGACGTGAAAAGACCACATCAAGTTACTTTCGCATTTTTAATAAATCAGCAAGGGCAATAGGAATAGGTATTAATTGTTAAAATATTCATTGAAATAGTTGTAAACATATTATAGAGCTCTGTGTTTTTAACCACTTAATCCCAATATCGGTGAGGTTACCTATCGAGGGGATACCTCCAATGACAAATTACGCGATTTGTGTTTGGAGTGGCGCAAGGATCAAACAGAACCCTTTTCATCGGTCTCTGAAACTGTCAGGACCGGAATCTATTATTGAAAGTAATGGCGGAAAGATTACCCATTGCTTTTTCCACCAAGAAAATATATAACGGCTATTATTGGATTATTTCCCGTCAACCATGAGGGTAAGGTAAGCGGAGATTTTTATTTATAGGAGGAATACCTAGCCGTCTTACTTAAGGATTTACGAGTAAATTTATATCTTCTGTATTTTATTCATACAATAAAATTGGGCCAGCCGTATCTCGCGAAGAACCGACAACCGTTGGGGTAAACGTGTTCTGGAATGGAGACCGCGACTCGACAAACGTAGTGTAGGATGCCCTCCGGCTAGATGGGATGACGGTCAGCGAAAGGCTGCAGACAGGTGCTGAAGACCGGGCGCTATGGCGCTCATCAGGAGAGGCCTATGTCCAGCAGTGGACAAGTGTAGACTGATGATGATAATAAAATAGTAACATGGTTTATGTCTGTACAAAAGAGATGTTTAAACACTTAATATTAGGGATCTTTATAACTTTAGTAGAAGCCAAAACAATTTTTTTGTCTACTCGTAAAAACTGCTAAAAGATATATTGTTGCCGGTCTGTTTCATATGGATATGCATCCTGGAAGCCGAATTATGGAATATGAAATAGCAGGTATGGAAATAAAATTATTTAAGTTTTTATTTATTTCAACTATTGATAACAAAGCAAGTTAGTCTAAGAGAAATTTAATAAAATTGAACTATGCGGTACAAAAAGGATTAAATTATGAAATTACTCGCTTAAATATCATTGGCAAGGCGAGGCGACAACGGCCTCCTATTTAGCCCGCCAGTAAAATTTAATCGGCTGGTTAAGTTTGAACGGCAGAGGTAACACTCAGGGCGTAATGACTAAAGTTTGTTTCAATTCGACCTTCCCATTCGCTATACGGTGTATTCACCGCTCCGTTAGCACCAACCCTGATTATTCTAATCGTAGCTTAAACAAATTAACTTAAGTTTAAACTTGTTTCAAAGTTTCGTCTGATGGATTACTTCAATCGCCAAAGTTTTTGATTAAACTATTATTTTTCTGAGAGCTTAAATAAGTTTAAAAAAAAATTGTCTTTAAAAATTTGCCTATTTAGTGTTGTCCTAAAGGTATTCGTTAAAATGTACAAGAAATGTAGGTATTAATTTCTATTAGTTTTGTATCCTACTAGCTTTTACCCGCGGCTGCGCTCGCGCACGTTTATATTACCACCCCTAAGGGGGTGGAATTTTTCAAAATCCCTTCTTAGTGGATGCCTACACTGTATAAGCTATCTAGCTATCTATGGCCAAGATTTCAAGTCTCTAGACCCAGCGGTTTAGGCTGTGATATGTTGATATATCAACAATCAGTCAGTACATATATAGATAGAAGATAGATACGTTCAAACCAGTCTTTACCCTAACGTCATGAATCGACACTGTATCATGGAAATTACATCTAAATAATTAATATAATTACTTTGATAACAAAAACATACTTAATCGATTCACATCATATACATACATAAGTGAGAACACTTGTATGAAAGTTGTCAGTCTTGAAGCACATAATATTAACTGATAACTCTTTCATTATAGTTATAGTGATGAGTGTACTCGTAGGTACTGCTAAATTGACATACATACATGTACTTTAACGTTAATAGTTGCAACACAGAAAACCAATTTCTGGATTTCGGAACTCAGTGCGAACAGATACTCTGAGTTCCAGGAACTAATAAAATGTTCCCGGACGTTCCAAATAGTTTTATTTCGACGATTTCTTCGATTCTGTTTTGTTTGTTCTGAGCGTTTGAACAAAAACAAATATTAACCGAAGTTTTACTATTCGACATTTGAATAAATTACCTTTTGGATTACATGTTAACGTGATCACTCAAGGGGGCCATCAGAGTGTAATATAAAATACAGTTTATATTCTAAATGCGTTTTCAAGTATGAGAGCGTTCGGACCGAGTATCTATACTCGGTCGCTATTATACTTGTCACGAATGGCAAAGGAGCGAGTGGCGCAGCGCATCTTCTTTTCTGAACTCCAGGAGGGCAAGCGAAAGCAAGTCGGTCAACTCCTAGGATTTAAAGACGTTCAGAAAAGATATAAGAGATGCAACCTTGAGCCCTCGCAGTGGGAGAGTTTGGCAGCACGGGGCGTCCCGAATGGAGAGGTCTTTTCCAGAGGCGGGTTTGTGAGTTCGAGGAGCGACGTAGATCTGCCCTCGACTTGAAACGCGATCAAGTGAAAGCCCGATCACCTGGGGCAACACAGTACCTACGTGAATGGTACCCTCACGTGTCCACATTGCTCGAGGTTCTTCACTAAGAAGATTGGCTACGTTAGCCACATCAGGGCTCATGAGCGCCGATTCATTGACCGGGGTCGACAGCGGTCGCCTTAGCCGAAACCGGCTGGAACCGATCATCATCATCATCATTATACTTGTACCATGTAAAACATTCACACGAAGTCAATCTGTGGATGAGACAGTATTCTATTGACACACGAGGCGCGCATTTAAATTTGTAAAATTTCTGCACCACTTGTAACACGACCGCAGCTGTAGCTATCGCTGTATTGTAACGTAATGCTCAAAACACAATGTTGCATTGTTACGTTACAAGTGAATGCTCCCGGTAAGAGACCACCTTTACAAACAAAACAAATAATAAATTATAGGGGTAACAATGAATCTTGTAAAATTTATCTCCAACAGAGAGTGAGCCCTGCCGATATGCCAACGTTTGTTTGAACAAAGCCATGATATTTACATGGTTTTAGCAAAATGAACTGCAAATATTTAAAAGGTGAATGTACTCGCATGTAGGGAGGCATAAACCTTATTTTTATTTAGGGAGTTACCTGAAAAATTAAGTACAGTTTGTAATGGGTTTGCACTTTTGGAGTATGTAGTAGTTGAGTTAGTACATCTTGTGTTTAGGGTTAATATTTGGTAAATGAAATTGCATCCACATTTTTTTTTAATTAAAGATTTACTCATAACATACTAGCTTTAGCACGCGACTTCGTAAGGGTTTCGGGATATAAAACAGCCTATGTATTATTCAGCCTATGTATAATGTTGAAGCTATATAACTGATGTAAGCTTTTGTCAAAATCCATTTAGTAAGTACTTTTTGCTTGGAAGTTTAAAAAACATTCATCCATCCTCACAAACTTTCGCGTTTAGAATAGAGTTGTCAAATTGCAGTTAAGTTATAAATTATTATAATATGAAAATATTTTACATATTATGCTTCATAATCCTTTGCAAGTTGCAAAAGTACCTATCATACTTTTTTATAATTATAATTAATGTATAATTTGCTTAAATAAATAACGAAACAACAAAAAAGGCAAGATATCCGTGACGACTTGCGCAATGGATATTTTATTTTTTATTATTTCTTTTTAAGGCTCTGGGTAGTTGCCTCGGATTTTGGCGGGAGTTTCCAAATCAGGGGATAAATTACAACGTTTTCCAACATGCAAATGTTATTTAAAGTGTTTGTATAGGATCCCGCCGGGTGAAGCTGCGACCTTCGCAATTAGTATCACCGTATCTCTAATATGTGTAATCCTCGTAATTCAGTTTTGTTTTCCCTCTTAATTTACAATTCGTATTTAGGTAAATATATTCTCGGAAATGGTCTACCATTGGGCTTTGTCCAACTGTGGATTATTTCAGAGAGAGCAAATCGATTTTACAACCGATATTTTAGTCACATTTTTTTATTTATAATAGGCATTACAAATTCTAGCATAAACATTCTCGCCGAACTGCAAAGCGTGACAATAGTTAGGACTTTATTTTTCACATTGTCAGATACTTACCCTATTATTGTAGCGGACTAAAATATATACCTAAAGAGGTTAAGACCGCCTGGACAAGTGGCTTTCGAATTCCGAATTTCACTTCCGAATATAATGACAAAATGGTATTGGTATTAACGCTAGAATTGTCGTGCGCGCGACTTTATAGCGCGAGTAAGTAAAATTGACGCAACACAAAGAAGTATAGTATATTTTATATCGAGGGACTAAACGAAGCCATTATATACCAGAGGTGGTTTGACTCCCGAGCTTGCGAGGGAGTCATGAAACCGAGGGTATATTAAGTTGGCGTTTAGTCTCGAGGTGCAAACTGTACTTTTCACTTTGAGTGCGAGAAAAATTGTCAATTTAGTACAAATTTATTTAAAACCCAACAAATTTTGCACTTGACAAAAATTCAGAAATTTTCGCGGTCAGTTTTTTCTTCTAAACCTGTCAGGCTGTCACAGATTAACAAAGAGATTTAAATCTCTTTGCAGGTAAACAATTTAAAACACATGGCGCCACCTTCTTCGCGGAAAAACCATGGAACTAAAACTCTTCACATTTTCGCAATGAAGATGGTCCACACTCTACAGATATTTACTGCCTGTTTGAGGTTGTCTTTTTCTAATTAAGGAAATTAAAAAAAAATTACTTTTTACTCCCTAGGGACTAAAGTGGTCACTTTAGTCCCGCTTCGTAGGGCTATATTGGCGTACTTTTAGAGCATGAGAAGTGAAATAGTCATTTATACACGTAGGTAGTTTTTAAAGTGTTAAGCGAACACCAATTAAATGAATGAAACCTTCGTTTGACACTTGGCTAGGGTCGTTATTCCAACTGCTTTTCGAAAAAAAGAAATGAAGAAGCTCATACATTTTTAACCCTCAACTATACTAGTCTGCAGTCTAGCCGCACCCTTGGTATTTAAGTTCAAGCGAGTACACGGCTGTCTATTAAGTTACTAGCAAAGGGTCCAAATATATTTAGCAGGTAGGTAATGAGGAAGGAAAACATTGCTTCTCCCTAAGGAGAAATTTACTCGCTCAGAACGCGGTGTAGGTGCCTACATTTTGCCGTTACGAGTTTTTTTTATGGACAAATTAAAATAAATTTTCGACGTTCTTGAACTTCTACACCTCGAGTGATACTGCGTTGTTAATAGGGTTGCCAGATTTTTTCTGGTCTTGTAAGGAACAAATGTTTAAGTAGGTAAAAAAAACGGGATTCCCAACTTCCCCGAAACAAATGAAAAATGTTTATTATAAGTAAAGTACTATTTATATTCTACAGAACATCGTGTAGGTTTTAAAATTTCTTTGTATGTTTTTATGACAAGTACAATCATAGTTAATTGGGGTACATATTTTGTTGCGCAATCATGATCCGATAGATTTCATAGTAACAGATTGAATAATGTTGGAATACGTGACAGAATATGTACCTAGGGAATGTTTAAAATTATTACTCAAATACGGGAGGTCTTGGGAAATACGGGACTTCTGGCAACTTTAGTTACGAACCAAAGCCTACGTTTCAGTTCAGTTTAAGTGAGACTCTCAGATAAAGAGATTCTAAGAAAATATGTTGACTAGTTTTGTATTAAGTCTTTTGTATTTTGGGGACATTTTCTCGAAATTATATTTCTTGTACAGGCTTTGCTGCCTCTACGTTTAGGATTTGATTATATCTTCTTGGGGTGTAGTGGTTAATAGCGTCTATCTCTGCTAGCCGACCTCTACAGAGGTGACAGAGATGTGTTAAATTCGTCATTGGCCACAAACTCTCTCCAGTGGCTCCAAGTAGCTGTGATGCGCGCAGCGGCCACACCCCGGTGAACCGTGTCGGCTCACGGGCTAAACCTGGACGAGGGGCTTGCCATTTCGGTGGACAAGTTTTTATGCGGATCCGTCCCGCAAAGCGCATGAAGTCTGATTCGGCGAGAAAGGCAACCCACCGCAGATATTTAAAAGGGCTTGGCAGACTCGGCGATTCAGCAAGGTAAGGTGGATGGCCTAGGGCGATGGTAGAGGGCATATAGTTACCATCGGCCAGACACATCATCTGACCTGTCCTCCAGTCGTAGCGGTTTTCCGTTCCACTGAATCGAGGAGGGGGAAGACGAGTGCGTGCACTTGCGCTTGCGCGAACGTTTGTGCACCTTAAAATATCCTGCGCATCTGACCGCTTCCGATTAATGGACTCTGATGACGTAAAGTCCTGTGGCGATAGGATGAGGTAGAGAGGTCTGGCCTGATGCAAGCTGGACTTTGTCTGATTCCTGCACATAGGCGGTCCTGGGGGTGTGAGTACACGCCGTGGTCGTTTTCGCGCTGCAAATCTGGGACGACAGTGCGAATTCGGCAGCACCTGGGATGACAGAGCAGCCCTATTTAGGGAGGCACTGCTCTCCCCGCTCAGCCGAGGAGGGGGCTAGAAAAGGTGCCCTAAGAAAATGCTCGTCCCCTACCCGGAAGGTGGTAGTAACCGCGGCTGCCACTGCATCATTATAATTCGTGGTCGACGTAACATAAAAAACAAATACTTCATGAAACCATCTGTCATGACATTTGGCGCGTGGAACGTGAGAACGCTTATTGATCGGGATGGCAACGCCTGCCCTGAACGTAAAACTGCCATAGTAGCACGTGAACTTCATCGTTATGCCGTAGACGTGGCCGCGCTCAGCGAAACACGTCTTGCCGATGAAGGAGAGCTGGTGGAAGATGGAGGCGGATACACTTTCTTCTGGAAAGGCACCGTATCCTCTGAACCACGACGTTCAGGTGTAGGATTTGCCATCAAGAATCACTTAGTGAAGCGACTTGAGGAGTACCCTGTACATATCTCGGACCGCGTGACTACATTGCGCCTTCATTTGGATAGGAACAACTACCTTAATGTCATCAGTGTCTACGCTCCAACGCTAGACAAGTCTGATGACATCAAGGACAAATTCTACGATGAGCTTTCTCAATGCCTTGATAGTATAAACGCCAGGGAGCAGGTTTTATTGCTGGGCGATTTCAATGCCAGAGTTGGTCGGGACTTTGAGGCTTGGCCTGGTGTTCTGGGTAGACACGGAATTGGGAACATGAACAGCAATGGTCAGTTGTTACTCAGTCTTTGTGCTCAATACGAGCTTGCGATATCGAATACTATGTTCAGACTTGCCGCCAAGTACAAAACAACGTGGATGCACCCTAGATCCAAACACTGGCATTTGATAGATTATGCTATTCTACGGCAAAGAGACATCAGTCAAGTTCATGTCACCCGTGTTATGCGCGGCGCGAACTGCTGGACTGATCACCGACTTATTGTCACCAAGCTGCGACTCCGTCTCCGTCGACCACGTCGATCCTCAATGAAAAAGCCTGCTACTATAAACGTGGATAAGCTGAATGATCCTGAGGTCAGGGAGAAATATGTTGAAGCCTTATCTGAAAAGCTCTTGACAGTTAACGAGCCAGGTGATGTCGGTGCTGCTTGGGGATCGCTGTCTTCTCATCTAATGGAAGCCGCTTCGGTTAACCTGGGTGTGAAATACCGACGTAATGAAGACTGGTTTGATGAAAATGATGGAGTTCTCAGGGTGGCGCTCGACAAACACCGAGAGCTCCTGCAGCAGCATAGAAGACGAGGTGTAGGTGTGACGGTAGTCAAAGAGAGTGACCTTGAATTGCGTAGGCTGTCCCGACAAATTAAAGACAAGTGGTGGCAGGACAAAGCTTGTCACATGCAGTGGCTCGCTGACACAAACCAGCTTGGGGAGTTTTACTGCGAGGTACGCAAGCTGATTGGTACGTCCTACCGAGTGAAAGTGCCTCTGAGGTCTTTAGACGGTACGCACTTGCTAACAAACAAGGAGGAGGTCCTAAGACGTTGGGCCGAACATTTCAACACTTTGCTCAACGTAGATCGGTCAGTTGATCTGCATAACATCAGCTCCTTGCCTCAGCTCCCTCTAGCCACTGAGCTGGATAAGCTCCTGTCGCGTGATGAAGTTGTCACTGCCATCAGACAGCAGCAAAATAAACGGGCGGTTGGCGTTGACCTTATACCGGTTGAGCTGCTTAAGTATGGCGGTGAGGAGTTGCACACATTAGTTTGGGAACTATTTGTTCGCATGTGGGAGGAGGAGCGAGTTCCGGATGCTTTTAAAGTGTCTCGCATCAATGCCCTCTACAAGAACAAGGGTGACCGCTCAGACTGCAACTCCTACCGTGGTATTTCGCTTCTGTCAGTCCCTGGAAAGGTCTTCGCTAGAGTTCTTCTAAACCGCCTAAAGGATTTGTCAGAAAAGATCCTGCCCGAAACCCAGTTTGGCTTCCGACCTGATCGAGGTACATGTGAAGCTATTTTCTCGGTGCGTCAACTCCAAGAAAAAAGTAGAGAGCAGGGTCGTCAGTTGTATCTCTGCTTTGTTGACCTGGAGAAGGCATTTGACAGTGTGCCTCGTGAAGCTCTCTGGATGGTGCTAGGAAAGATAGGGTGCACGGGGAAGTTTGTGAGACTCCTGAGACTCCTGCATGACGATATGCAGTGCTGTGTCGCTGTAGATGGCGAACAGTCAGGTTTCTTCCCCGTTACCTGTGGGGTGAAACAAGGGTGTGTTCTAGCGCCCACACTTTTCGCCTTGTACTTTGCGGTAGTAGTCAGGGAGGTCTTGCAAACTGTCTCGGAAGGTGTGCGCATTCGTTTCCGCACAGATGGCAATCTTTTCAACTTGGCTAGACTGAGGGCGCGCACAAAAGTTTCGTATGCATTAGTTACGGAGATCATGTATGCTGATGACCTGTGCTTTTCGGCAGAATCCCCAGGTGGCCTGCAACAGTTGATGTCCGTTTTCCACCAATCTTGCTGCAAATTCGGCCTAAAGATCAGTGTCAAAAAGACGGAAGTGATGTCCCTAGACACACATGGTCACGAGTCACTGGTCATTAAGGTTGGTGAGGATGTGCTGAAGCAGGTCAATGAATTCCGCTACCTGGGGAGCACTATAACAACCAGGTGTGACCTTGATGCCGAAATTAATAGTCGGATCGGTGCAGCAGCTGCAGCATTTGGGAAGCTGCGTTCCAAGGTCTTCTGCTCGCACGATCTAAAGCTGTCCACCAAGGTATCAGTATACATGGCAATTGTGCTGCCAAATCTCCTATACTCGTCCGAGGCGTGGTGTGTGTATCGCCACCACATACGCACTCTGGATCGTTTTCACCTCAAATGCCTTCGTACCATCATGAAGATCAGATGGTCTGACCGAGTGCGTAATACCGAAGTCCTGCGACGTGCCAATGTCAGTGGCATTGAGGCATATTTAATGCATCGGCAGCTTCGGTGGTGCGGTCACGTATCGCGTATGGCAGGGGAGAGAGTAGCGAAGCGCATCTTCTACTCTGAACTAGAGGAGGGTAAGCGGAAGCGTGGCGGACAACTCCTGAGATACAAAGATGTTCAGAAGCGACACATGAAAAGATGCAACATCGAGCCCTCTCAATGGGAAGATTTGGCAGCACAGCGCCTGGAATGGCGTGGGATTGTGAAGAGGCGAGTTCATGAGTTCGAGGATCAACGTTTGGCTGACCTCGACGCTAAGCGCGATGAGTTGAAAGCCCGTCCACCCGCCGCCATCAACTACAATTTTGTGAACGGTGTGCTCACGTGCCCTCACTGCGCACGGGAGTTTGCCGCAAAGATTGGCTACATTAGCCATACTCGGGCGCACCAGGGTCGCCAAGCAGACTAAGAGTCGAAGTGGTCGCCATGGCCGAATACGGTCGGAGCTCATCATATCTTCTTAAGATCTCTCTTACGCGGAAGATTACGACCTCGTGCATTAAAAAGTTAGGTATGCTTTGTGACGCGGATCCTTAGGACAGTAACAAAATAAAGTTACATAAATAAATTGTGCTAATCGTGTTATTACGTTTGGTTAGTAATTAATTACGGCCAGTGAGTGATGTAAAAGAGCCTGCCGCTCATTCATAATTTCGATCATTTATGAAGTCTATTTTCAGGTGAAATATGGTGGCATATTAAGTATATTAATTAATGAGTTTTCACCGACTTCAATAAAGGAGGAGGTTCTAAATTCGACGCGCATTTTTTTTGGTAATTCATATCTCCATCAAATCTAAACCGATTTCGATAATTATTTTTTTGTTTGAACAGGTACACTTACCTCAAGGTTGGTAGGTACTAGGTACCACACAAGTTTAGAGATGGTGGTGAAGTTCAGGTAGAGAATAAGAACTCCTTAACGGACATCAGCAAATCACTAGCTTTGTAATCTACATAGTAGGTAATGGATCCTGAATATGCAAATAAAAAATAGTGGACCTTAACAGTTTCACTAAAATTATGATAAAAAAGTCAACATAAATACTAAGTCAGTTAGTATTTTCAGAGGTACTAAACAGACTACAATAATTAAGATACTTTGACTTTAATATTTTAATACTTGGCAGTAAGTATTATCATAGTATTTGTTGGGAGACGGTGCCAAGCTATCTCTGTATCATCTCGGTACCTTGCTGCTAGACGTACGTCGACACTCGACTTGTACCTGAAACAAATTAAGAAGGTAAAATTAAATAAGCGATGAGTAAACAGTTTCACAGTTTAAACAGATGGTTGATAAACACCATAAACGTTACCGGTCACATCTCTTGGTTTGTTTAAGTTCTGACTCAATGAATCCACGCCCTCAATCCAAGTGACAATAGTAACAAAAGCCTGGCAGCAATCAAAAGTTTATATTTATTGATCAAAATTATTTGCAGCTAATACAGCTTGTTAAGTAATGAGATCGAATCAACTGTAATTTATTGCCTGAACTTTAAACTCTTAATTATTTGAAAGACGAGGTCCTTCTCCCAAATTGGAATCATTGATATACCTACATCAACGAAAAAATCTCATATATATGTCCTATAATAAAAAATTTCCACGACTAAAATATAATATACATCCAAAATGTCCCACACTCAAGATTTCCCACAACTTGGACTAAAATTTATAAAAGTATTCCTCGATATCGCAGGTGGTAAACAATTATGTCCAAAGCAATCAGTCTCCTTGGTTGAACAGCTCCATTAATCAGCCGATAAAAACATTGGATCTGCCACAGATTACATAAATAACAGACAGGACACACGGATGTGATTATTTCATCTGGGCAACACAGTCGTACGACGCAGCTGATGTTTTCTTCTTTGGGTATTTCCTTATGGCTATTTTTATAGAACACGTTCCCAAAAGTATGATTGCATGTGAGTTTCTATGATCATTCAACAAAAAACTTTATAGGTACTAAAAATAAATATTATGTGATTTCAGTAACAAAGTAGTAAAAACGAAATTATGGTGCCGGTCTCTCTGTCTGTCTTTACCAGGACAAATGGGGTCTCATATAAAAAGGTTAATAGAGGTGTTGTAAGTATTACCACTTTAAAGTATTAATGTAGTAGGAACTTTAAAGTGATGATGATGAGTCATCAGAGTCATCACACACTATCACTAAAAAAAAAAACTTATGTTTGATAATAATTCTTATACAGTCATAGATACAGTATTAAATCCTAAATCGAGTCCGACTCGCACTTGGCAGGTTTTTTATTTTAAAACCATTACACTCTTTTTGGCATTGTGTCGCTTACCACATATTTATAGACTAGAATTAAAAGTAAAAAGTAAGTGAAAACACAACTTCCACCTAGGTTTCAAGTCTACACATTATCAACTCTATGTACCCTGCCTCAGAGGGAGTAGCTACCAGAAAATTCCGGGAATGGAACTATATATACGTCGGTGTTACCTCGGATTCTGCGCACGACATGGATGTTTGTTTTTATTAAAAGATATATTGAATTGCTTCAGGAAATTATTGCGGGATCGGGAAATTTATGTAATTGTTTACTCGTAGTTACTTCGTTCGTTAAAACAAGTAGGTAGGCACATTATATAAGAAATTATACCAAAATCTCGCCAGAACGTAAAACACACTGAAAAGATTTTAAAATTATTATCCTCTTTTTGGCGCATCAAACTCACAAAGTTACATATTATGTAACTGTTACATGTTACAAGTTACATATTATGTAACTGTGTAAGTCTATTTCTTTGGCATCGCTAGCTAGCTAGCTGCACTAAATAATGATAGATTTTAAGAATTGAGGTAAGCCAAATTTTAAAGAGCGAAATAACTAAACAATGACATAAATTTTGCAGTCCCGCAATAATTTCCTGAAGCAATTCAATATACTTATATAATATAACTAGCGACCCGCCCCGGCTCCGCACGGGTGCTGCTAAAACCTTCCTCTTGAATCACTCTATCTATTTAAAAAAACCGCATCAAAATCCGTTGCGTAGTTTTAAAGATTTAAGCATACCTACATAGGGACATAGGGATATATAGGATGAGTCATCAGAGTCATCACACACTATCACTAAAAAAAAAAACTTATGTTTGATAATAATTCTTATACAGTCATAGATACAGTATTAAATCCTAAATCGAGTCCGACTCGCACTTGGCAGGTTTTTTATTTTAAAACCATTACACTCTTTTTGGCATTGTGTCGCTTACCACATATTTATAGACTAGAATTAAAAGTAAAAAGTAAGTGAAAACACAACTTCCACCTAGGTTTCAAGTCTACACATTATCAACTCTATGTACCCTGCCTCAGAGGGAGTAGCTACCAGAAAATTCCGGGAATGGAACTATATATACGTCGGTGTTACCTCGGATTCTGCGCACGACATGGATGTTTGTTTTTATTAAAAGATATATTGAATTGCTTCAGGAAATTATTGCGGGATCGGGAAATTTATGTAATTGTTTACTCGTAGTTACTTCGTTCGTTAAAACAAGTAGGTAGGCACATTATATAAGAAATTATACCAAAATCTTGCCAGAACGTAAAACACACTGAAAAGATTTTAAAATTATTATCCTCTTTTTGGCGCATCAAACTCACAAAGTTACATATTATGTAACTGTGTAAGTCTATTTCTTTGGCATCGCTAGCTAGCTAGCTGCACTAAATAATGATAGATTTTAAGAATTGAGGTAAGCCAAATTTTAAAGAGCGAAATAACTAAACAATGACATAAATTTTGCAGTCCCGCAATAATTTCCTGGAGCAATTCAATATACTTATATAATATAACTAGCGACCCGCCCCGGCTCCGCACGGGTGCTGCTAAAACCTTCCTCTTGAATCACTCTATCTATTTAAAAAAACCGCATCAAAATCCGTTGCGTAGTTTTAAAGATTTAAGCATACCTACATAGGGACATAGGGATATATAGGGACAGAGAAAGCGACTTTGTTTTATACTATGTAGTGATAGAGATAATACCTAACATACATCCGAAAACCCTTACAAGCCATTTCGATTAAATTTGTCAGGAATCTTGCATCAACCGTTGGACCACGGTCCCCAGGCACGATCACCTGGCCTAGCGGAAAATCTTCCTTTTTTCACGATCTATACGAGTATTCGAACTCCACTACTATGTGTGAGGACATCCTCACTTCTGCTACCTACTTCGTGTCCAAAAAAGTGAGTTCTTCTAATGGAATAGTTCTGTCAACTCCACCGGAATAAGGCGCGAAACTTTAGTGTTCTGGACAACAAGAGTACTGAACTGTGCTTGCAACTATCGATTCAGCCCACTTGCGGGACGCAAGTATATACGCGGCACTGGTTTAGGGTTCTGTCAAAGATATTTAAATATAATAGGGGACAGAGGGGCCATTGGGAATATTTTCATACAAAAACTTTTATTTCAAGTTCAGTTAGTATGAACGCGAGCTGTCATTCGGACGTCACACAGACGTATGATCTTTAGGTAATCACTGTTGGATTACGATTTTGTTCGCTTTGTCTCTTCTATCTATACGATAAACTGTCCGACTGATTGGTGATATATCAACGCACAGCCTAAACCGCTGGAAATTTTGCACATAGATAGCTTATACATTGTACGCATGCACTAAGAAGATATTTTACTGCCTGTTGGTTTACCGCATACAATAAAATATATCGGAGAGTTGTGTACGGAACCAGTAGGGGTGGAATAAGTTGACTCTTACCAAATCTTGTTTGGAAATCCGCCAAAATCTCTCTGCGTAGACATTATGCAAAACTTTATTCAGGTCAATGGGTTACTTTAGGAACTTACTATTTTATGGGACCACCACCCCACCTTATGGAAAACGGCATAGGCCTCTAGAATCTCCTGCACCCCTGTCGGGCAGGTTTATGATATGATGAACGGCCTAGCTCGTGTAAATAGTTTTTGAATAGTGTCCGACAATCCGAACGAATACTGTAAATAAATTCGTAAGTAACGCAGTCTATCTGCAACGTTTTCATGGCTACGCTACTAAACCGATCAGGAAGAAATTTGGCAGGACGATAGTTTACATTTGGGCTTCCTTTCTTCCCGGAAAAAACATGGTTTTTAAGGGTCGTGATACCTCAAGTTCGGACGGAGTCGCGGGCAACAGCTAGTTCATTACTATGCAAGTCAATTACTCTCCTATTTGACTTCGCCACAGGGTAGTAAAAGTCTTAAGTCTAACACACACACACACATTACTTATCCAAAAATAACAAAAACCTCTTGGGCATGAACGCCGAGACCCTTCCGAGACCCATTCGAGAAATGTCGCCCCCTCAATAAACATAAAAGTGACCCCTACAGACCCTAAAAGGCAGGGGTCCTCAACCTTCTTTAATCACGTACCTTTTTCGTTAAAAGGTTTCTGAAAAATGCAGGCACTTGGTGAAAAAAAAAACCATATGTAATGAGATTGACAGCACTTAAAATTTTTGTTTTGTTTTAGTAAAAGTTTCGTACGAAGTCTGATACCAAACTTAAAGCTCTGTAATAAACCTTGACATGGAAACGGTCCTTTTGTCTTTACCGGTAGCTAAAGCGAGCAGCCAGTAAATTATGAAATTACATTATGAAAATGAAACATGAACCGCAACCTAGCTGGCCGACAACAAAACTTTATTGTTTGAGTTCGTATTTCAATTCCTATTTCAGGGAATTGTTGTTGTATTTATATAAAATTAAATTTCCTTTTCGTGGGATTGAACTAAACGAATTTTTTATTCTACCCAATAGTGTATTATTTCAAACTTCTTGTTTTAATAAGTGAAACTAAATTTTATTTTAAACTCAATAAAGTATAACTCAACAAATTTCAATGTGAATTAATAAAATACGTACCTTTAAACAGAAACCTTTATTGAACAAAAATATTGTTGTATTTTGTTTGAAATACGACTTGCTTTTATTATTCCCGTATTTCTGTTTATACATGTTTACTTAACAGCTATTTTTAACTTTTTCATAATATTCTATTCTTGATCCGTGGCTTGCAAACTCATCAACTAACCGTGTAACTTATCAGACTTTTGGTCTACGAAGGGTCGACGCGCCCAAACCCTTTATTTAGAATTTTAGTTTAAGTAAGAAATATTACAAAGTATACTATTTTTATTTTTCTTATTTCAAAGTGTTACGGAGATAGACGTGAATGGAAGATGTATGGACTGTATCTGTATTAGTGAGTTTAATAAGGGTCAATGAGTAAAAAGCAAAGAATTTGGAAACTTCTAGTCTGTATTCGATACTTACATAAAACAATAGAAAAACTCGGAAAAGTCACAAATGCAGTAAAAAAGAATAATATCTAAAGAGATTGTGTTGCAGGAGGTCCACAACACAAAGTGTAATTCGTTTATTTATTAAATGCAATTTTTCGACTTAGGTACTAGTTGCTGTATCGTAATATTATTCTCCTGATTTCGTTGTGTTTACGCACAATGGAAATTGTTAAGCCATGTCAGATACCCTTGGGTATCTTGAACAATTCTGACTGTTAAGTGGACACTAGCTTCAGACCATCTCCAAATCCGCGGTGGGCTCGCGTGGGAGATTATAGCCCATACTTCCTCATGTGTGAGGAAATACCCTTAGCTCAGCAATGGGCTGTTACGGGTTGATGATGAATTTTATTCTGTTACTAGATACTTCCTTCCTATTCAAGATTGAGAAGCCCTGACATAGATGGCGCTGTTTATTTTATACCTCTGTGTCCCACAATGACCTGATGCCGTCTTAATTATTTGCGGAACCCTCGTAAGAAGACGCTACGTCTTCACAATATAATATGACGTTTTATCTAATGCCCGGCTTACACTCTTGTACTTTTTATAGTTATAACCAGAAGTGGGCATAGTAAGAAATCGACAGATGAAGCAAATGACTTAAAAAGAACTTGTGCTATAACGTCAAATCCTTCAAAAAGGAGGGGGGTTTTCGATTTAACGCGTACATGCTTTTTTAAAAGCTTTTAGTTTAACTTGCAATGTATGTTTCTTCGGGTAGAATCTTGCAACCCAATTTTGAAGCAGATATCTTTAACTGATTGAGCTGAAATTTGCTATAGGTACTTATGTATTTCGGTGACAATTCAATATTATGGTACCACCGAGCTGATCTGATGATGGCGCCAGGAGGTAGATAGGGGAAATTATCAATGGCGTAAACCCCTAGTGTTTGGGCACATTTTATTTTTATGACGGGTGCCACACATACTAATTCATATTATTATTACTATATTATTATAATTCAAAAGCTTGTTTTTTTATATAATAGTTTTCATGAATGGTTCTCACGCGAGAGGTTAAATGGTTAAAAGACAAGTGAACACCGTAAACCGAGATCATTTACACAAGTTAGCTGAAAACTATTATCTTTTCACGTTAGAAGGAAGGCATCTATGTGACCTTTGAGTTGTTTCAAGTGGCGTTGAAAAAAAAGACCTTTTTTAGCAATCTTACGTCAATTAGAACCTAAGTTCAATAACATCTAGACGATACAATAATAAGTATGTTTTATGATAACAACTGATCAGTCGCACTACAAAAAAAAACAAAAGTTGTCAACTAGAGATGAACAGTTTTTTTAATATGTTATTAACAAGACAGAAATATACTCCTACTTAATATGTTTTTACCTAGAAATAAGCATAAATAAAAATACCGACTTAACGAGTTGACATTTTCTTAATGGAGTAGACATAAATAAAACTTTTATAAATAAACTAGCAGACGATTAGCATTACCCGCGCGGATCCTATTGTTTTCCGTTCCCGCGGGAATTTCGACGAGTCCTTTATTATTGGGTTACGTCCTAAAAGCTACTACATTCCAAATTTTATTTCCAGGGGTTTTAAAAATTCCCATGGGGATGGGAAAAACGGGATCAGTGCCTACAGGTACCTTATTGGAGATGTCTTTATAGAGAAAGTTTTTGTAAAAATGAGATCAACCGTAAAACAGCTGTGAACGGTTCATTGCCTCCGAATATACGCCCATGAGCTTTTTTATGATACCCCGAGGGCTACTTAGTACCGACTCTAAGTAGTTGGGCCTTACGATCTTTAAAACCCCCATTGAACAGGTAAAATTGGTTATACTGAAGTTAACTATGAAAGTAACTAAAATATTTTCGAGTAATAAAACACTAGTATGGTATAGTATAATCTCACGCCTTTTATCCCAGGGGGTAGGCAGAGGTATTCCATTACTGGATATACCCACATTTCACGAGATATATTGGACCCCTAAACGTGATAGGTGGTGAGCCCATCGCAGGACCGGGTCTGTTTAAACATGTCTCAGAATTAATTCTAAGACCTGCGGGTTTCCTCACGATGTTTTCCTTCACCGTCGAGCTAGTGATAAATATGTACGTAAGTTTTTGAAAAACTCATTGGTAATAAAAAACACTCCGATTAATAAAATATCAATGATAAATAAAATATTGCAAAAACATTGTAAAAATGAAATGTTTAATATTAAAAATTAATAATGGCACGTCTTTTATCCCCAAGGGTGCAGGCAGAGGTATTTCATTTCTGGAAATTACCACGTATAAGTTGGAAAATATTTGTTTCATCAGTGGGTAATTAGGTATATTCTTTATACCCCTCAACGTGATAGGTGGTGAGCCCTTCGCTGAACCGGATCACACATGCCTCAGAATGAATTCTAGGACCTGCGGGTTTCTTCACGATGCTTGCCTTCACCGTCCAGCTAGTGATAAATACGTTCGGATTCAAACCCAAGCCTTACGGATGAGAAGCGGGCTCTTTAATTTTGAGCTATCGAAAAACTTTACTTTTTGGCTGGAATACCTACGAAGAGAGACGTCTTCTGTAAAATTTACAATATGCTAAATATTCTGGGTTTTGGCTTATAAAAGCGATAGATAGTATATTAGGTGGCAAGTGTTCGGGATAGTGTGTAGGGATTTTGAAATTTGATAAAATACGTGGGATAGACTTTTTTAATATTTTTTGTATTGCTTCAAGAAGCTTCTTTAATCGTAAGTCAAATAACATTCAATTTCGTATGACTAAGTTGATAATGCTCCAGAATATTAAAAAAAAAATATTTTTTTTACAAAGTAAGCTGCCAGCATTTTTTTTATGTGACCTCAATATTTAAAAAAACGTGGTGTCAGCATGGCTGTCAGACAGAAATCCTTTTAATTATTTGTGCTTTTCTTTAGATCTTTTTCAGCCAGGAATAATGACACGTAATTTCTTCCCATTTTTTCAAGCGCCCACTTTCTCTCCAGTAATTCGATAGGACTCTTCGAGAGTACTTCAATGGTCGCTTGAGGACATGAGGATCCTCCCAGTGTTGGTTTGTGATTAAAGAACCCTCAAGAATGTGCCTAAGTATCTTATACTACTAACTTCAGGGGGCCATGACGCTCTGGATAATAATTAAGGAGAACGTACGACAAAGCAATAAATAAAAAATCTCCCAAAAATACTTGGACATCCGTTATATAATAGGATATTTGACTGCGTAGTCAAATGAGCTACTTTTTAATGTCTGTCAAAACGAAAATGTATTTAGTACTGAACTTTGACGTCATAACTCGCAGTACTCAATTCCATCACTTTTTTTTATTCATTTATTATTATAAAATTTATTATAATAGTAAAATTATAATCGAAATGCGTTTTAGAGGTAATTTGGGATATGCTTTTTAATGAATGATTACTCACAGTTTATTTCGATACAGTGAAATACCCTATTATTATAATTACAAGTTCTTACGCCAAAAACCTTTGGTCAAAGATAATTGGTTTAGTCAAATCAGTTACAATTTATCATTTATCAAAATGCAAATTTTGTATGGAAAATATACTGAAAGAATAGTTACCTATGCCGTCATAGTTTTTCGTTTATATTGTATTATTATTATTATTTTGAATTTAGTACAGTTTAGAGTGTATTGAGATAAATATGCGCTTTTACAAAACTTCCTTATTCTACGATTCTTATTGCTTGACAGGCTTGATAAACGTTCGAGTCTACCGTAGATATTTATAAAGAAATCTTAAAAAAACGTCAACATGATCTCACGCTTTTTATCCCCGAGGGCATTTTAGGCATAGGTATTCTATTTCTGGAAATACCCACTTTTCACGAGAAATTCTTTGGACCCCTAAACGTGATAGGTGGTGAGCCCATCGCCGAACCGGATCTGTTACACATGTCTCAGAATTAATTCTGGGACCTGCGGGTTTTCTCACGATGTTTTCCTTCATCGTCGAGCTAGTGATGAATATGTACCTAAGTTTTGAAAAACTCATTGGTAAGTACATGCCAGGATTCGAACCCGAGCCTCACTGATTATCATCATGTGATGCAGGCTCTTTAACCGTAAGGCTATCTACTCTGCTCAAATCTTTAAAAAAAAAAGTTTTAAAATTTTAAAATACACTTTTACTTTTAATCAGCATAAATCCACTCACTTTTTGGATTAGCTACTTTTATTTAACCAAGTTGAACCGTGTCGTATTTACATGATGACTTAATTTTGCATAAAGAGGGGAAGTAAGCCTCCGCAATCAGTCTTAGCATACACGTAAAAAGCACTCCCAACTTTCGAGTGGCCTGAATAAGCATTCGGATGCAGATTGCCGTAATACTTTTGAGGAATTAGCCTGAAAGCTCGCTCGGGGGCTTACAACTTAACCTGCACAAAGATTTTTACATACGAAAGAATTTATGCTTACTTTGTGTGACGAATCGAGTCTTACATTTAATCTTCTTCTATAAACAATGTTCCGTGCGTTTTCACCCACGTAGTACCCGTTCCCGTGGGAATACGCAAACAAAATATACCCTATGTTACTTCCTGATAGTGTAGCTTTCCGTTAGAAAAGTCTTTTTAAAATCGGTTTAGTAGTTTCGGAGCCTATTCAACACAAAAAAAAACATTCCTTTTTATAATATTAGTATAGAAGTGTTGATAGAATCTAGCTTCAATGACAAGACTACGACACAATATGATTATCTATTGTCCTTGATCGCGTGCTATTGATCCTTTACTGGTAACAACTCTACGTACTAACACCAATACTCAAGTCTGTTCGAGATCCTGTTGGTTTCGAAAAAATAACCACCTAACCCACATTTGTACATAATTTATAGTAATAGGTAGAAAGGTTATTGCAGTCTTTGATAAAGGTGTATTATTTATATTGGTAGACATTTAATATACAACAAAACAAGAACAGCAAAAACTTCCGAGTGGCCATTACGGCAGTTTCGAATATCCTGACAGCTTAGTACATAGTACCACATAGTACCTACATTCACCTTTGACGCTCCACACAGCGCTTTATTTTCCGAATCCTCAAAGCGACCCAATCTAGAAAATTGGAATAGTCCTTTTTATTTTGGCCGAACAATAGACACAAAGGCGGCAAAGCACTTTGGATATTTTTAAGGGCCCAGCACACCTAGTGATTGTTTATAAGCTTCGATAGAAGGAGGTGCCTGTCACTGTTTTGTATCTTTCGAATGGAAGAACCAGCAGCGCTGTTTTGTTTTTAAAAGTCGATATTTAAAATAAATTTGTTCGGAATTTTTTAACTAATGTTGTGAAGGTGTGAATTTGTATTGTGGAAATGGCATGCACGTCATTAATTAGCACAATACAACGCGTAACAGAAAAAGCGTAATTCCTCATACACCCCAATTAGTATATTAATATAAAAAATATATGATGCAATCGAACTTCAGTTATGTCTAACCAATTTCCTTAAATATCACGATTTCCATAGAAAACACTAATTCAGCTACAAAAATTCATTTTTTTTTTAAATTTAACTCATATTAAATATAGTTGAAATCGAATAAGTAGTCGATACTGAACAAACTAATTTCAGGAATTGCGCTTATTATATTACATGTTGTATAGAACGGCTTATTTCGCAGTATGAAAAAGGAGGTACCATAGACTATGGTTTGATATTTAGTTCGAAGTAGCAACCATTAAGCTAACATAAATACAGATTGTTAGTCTGAACTAAATGTTCGATTTTTTTTTAATATTTCCACCTCTTGACATAACTATGCCTCGACAACTCATCGACTTGCTTGCATTCGTTGATTTTGTGTTCCGTACTGTTAGGGTGCCAACCATACGTCCGTTTGTCTGTCTGTCAGCGGGAATCTTATGAATCGTCATAGGTAGACAGTTGAAATTTTTAAAGAATGTGTATTTCTACGAACGCTACAACAACAAATAAATGAAATAAAATAAATAAAGTCACATAAAAGAAAATTGTTTCATTTGGCGTTTTTTTATTGTATGTAATCCTACTAATGAGAATCCAAAACGCACTTGATCGGTTTTCAGAACATATATAGAGAACATCATGTACCTACCTAACCCTCCCCTGGTATAAATGGACGGTATGTTTCACTAGAACATCAGCCAGGCAGTGTAAAACGGAGTCAGTGTCGGTTCAAACGTCAGTCTGTGTTGCCTTTATGCATCTGACGTTCGCATAGAGCCGATAATAATTACCGAGCCATTCTGCAGACTACACGTTTCCATTTGGGATTGATCTGTCAGTATTCAGTAGGATCGTTGCGGCTGTTTAATAAGCGCATGTAGCAGACAAAGTCAGTGCTCTGTTTGTAACAATAGTGGAGCTGACTGTATCGAAATTTAATTTCGATTGATTACGATTACAATAGATGATTTAAATTCATTGAAATGAGTATCTAAAACGCCCCTTATAATTATGATCTCGAGAGACTATTTTTCGGAATAAAAAGTCGCTTATGAAAGTCTTAAAGGTCCCATCTATCTCTATATTATCATTCATCAAGATGCTTTACCGATTGACTCGTGAAAACACAGCAAAAATTTTATAATATTTTTTACAAAAGTAGGACGACAGGATTCGGTGTGATAATAAAAAAAATACTTCCATGTAACCTAGTAATGTAAAAACCTTGTATATCACTGTCAAACTACTTAGGTTTTCCGACAAGATAATTATCCTTTCAGTAGATACTCGACAAGGCGCATGTAGTACTAGATAACAATGCTATTCTAAACACACTGAGGTAGATGAGATATCTGGCTCAAAATATGGTAATATAAAAATCTGGTAGGTAGGTAAATTGCTGTAGTCGATCACGAACCTATCATCGGAAAATGTGTACTACTTATAACCTAAATTAAGTGTTCTAACCCGATTCGGATGTTAACAAAAATGAGCGATTCCGAAATTAATGTTTCACTTACTTGGCAAAAAGTGACAGATGGTGTTGTCGCTATTTATTTAACTAAATATAACGAAACTATACCTATAAAATGTCATTAACTAGATAACAAACTGAATAATGATATCTATAAGTCGATATTGGGTAGAGTGTGCTCTCTATGGTCACTGAAGTAGGCTAAAATATCAATTTATCAATAATACTAGAACCTTGACCTAAATAATAGGCACGGCACAGATGAAGAAGAATTCTAGAAAAGTCTATTGTCACACAGTAACACAGATGAAAGTCGTTGGGAGAATATTACTTTTTCTAATCTTGTAGATTCAAGAAATAGTTCGTAATAGCCGTTGCGGACATTTGAACCAAATATTAACAAGTAGCTCTTAGCTGCGTGGAACCAGTTTTTGCTGTTCCCATGGGAGTTGTAATAATCTTGGATTTAGTGGAGTGGAGTATATTAGGAGGGTTCGAATCCTGACGAGGGAATGTCCCACTGTTTTTAAAAAAAATGCATATTTATCAGTAGCTCGATAGAAAACATAGTGAGTAAACCCACAGGTCCCAGAAACCATTCTGAGGATATGTGGAACAGACTCGGTCTGGCGATATTATCACCACCTGTCACGTTTAGGGGCTATACTAGTGAAACGTTTAAAATTACTTATATGGACCTTGAAGTTTAAAATAAATTATTATTATTTCCAGAAATGGAATAACTCTGCCTTCTTCCTCTGGGATGATAAAGCGTGAGTTTTTTTTTATATAGGAGCTTCAAAAATACCGAGAATCAACGAGACACAATGTCACAACAAATAAATAGAGGTTCTGTAAAAAACTCAAATTTTACACTTACGTGCCGCGCGATAGACGCCAATTTTTTTCTTTATTCATATTTTTTTAATATAAAATCTTGTGTTTATAATTATTGCCCAACAACCCCCGCAAGTTTTCGTTAGATTGGTAATCAATCTGGAAAATTTTCACTAATTTAGACACCCTATGACTGCACCAGGGGTAATGTTGTAATATTTGCAGTACATTATACACCTAGTCAGGATTTTGTTGTTGTAATAATAAATGTACTTGTCTCAAAAACAATCCCTAACTTACTGTCATGTCTAATTTGGGTGTAAGTAAGTCTAATCTAATTCAAGTCTGTGGCGAACAGGCTCCCAGCCCGAAGGGAAATTTTGCCCTGAATAGTTAATTGCATTTCTACCCGCCGTTAACAGGGGGCGACAGAAACATTTCACAAACTTATAGTAGGTATAGTTTGCACAGAGTCGCAGTCGGACTGGAAGAAGAAATAGATACGCTTACACCTTGTCCCCGAAGAGATTGGAAGAGAAATTCCATTAATTATAATAATTTAAATTATACTTCGTGAACATTTCAAGCATCTACCTATTGCAATTATTAAAATAGAGCAATAAAAAGTGTTTTTAGTTACGGGGAAGAAGAAGATCCGCGCGGGCAACGCTGCTACATTAATATATTTCTTTTTACTGAATTTTTTATTTTATATGCAGACATTGGTACTGAAATATAAATTAATTTTTCAATTAAGAAAATAAAAATGAAATAATACAATAATAAAAATACATGCAAAATATCCACAACAGGCTTCGTCAATATTACATTCATAGAATCCACAACAAGCTTCGTCAATGTAACAAGGAAAGAAAAAAAACAAAAAAAAAAAACAAAAAAAACTGTCAAAAAGTCCACTACTAATCGTCCCTGGTTCAAAGAACCCCAGTATGCTAGCTGCATTGCCACGTTGGATAGCTATTTTATTTTCTTAATAATAAACTATAACTATTTATCAATTTTGGTTATACTCATAAAAATCTGTGTCTATATTTTTAATATTGAATTTTGCATGAAACTTAATATTTCCATGTCTATGTCTAGACTAAATAAGTGATACCATTCCACTTTATACACCAGACCTGAACCATATTTACTGCAAATAAATAATTTCATTTCATATATTATACTACAGACTACAGATAAAAATGTCCTCAAAGGAGGAACTGTAAGAAATATTCAGGTCCGTGGGACAGAGTCCAGAAGACTGGCAAGACTAACGTAGCAGTACTTGTAGAGGCTTTGGCGGGAATCAGAAGAGCTACGTCATGTTTTTTGTATGATTTTCATTTTACTGTATATTTCGGGTTTTGATTCATATTAGTGAGAGAGAGTATCTTATGTGGCAAGTATCCGTGAAAAGTCTTCAGTAAAAGTATTTTTAATTTTACTGTTCTTAACCAAGGGATGTAGAAAGTGTTGAAAACACTGAATTTTAGTGCATGGTCTCTGAAGCAGAGCCATTTAACTAAGATTAATAACAGGAAAATAATAAGGCTATAAGGATTAGAATCCAAAGGCCGTTACTAAACAATAAAAAAAGTAGTTGTAGAAACGGAATAAAGAAATTACGGTAGACTAGGCCTAAGGTCTGCCCTGTTGATAACTTCAACGCAACGAGTTTATCCAGGCAGCAAATTATATTGACATGCGAAGTTTCCTAAACATTCCCGCCGTTTGGAGTCGGCAACTCCAAACTTGGGAACTCAAACAATAGTGTCCCGGTGCTTTGAGAGGATATGACAAGTTTTACAGGGATGGAGTGAGTTGAATGCCTACTTTCTAAGTTCTTGGGGTGGATAGTTGTGGTCAATATATATTATATTTATATTACCCATTCTAATTTTGAAGTTCGTCTGAAAAATTCTGAATCCTTACTACTTACCTACTTACTATACGAGGAATCCTACTCATTCTTGGGAGCATCCCTAAAGTACTAATTTTGTAATCAAATCACATTTTATTAAAAATATTCAAATGTGGAATGCTTGCAAGAACGTTGCGAACTCTCATCTAACCATGAAGCTTCCAACTAACTTCCATCGATACTACCACAGCTGTCAATGTTTATTATTTAACTACGGTTAAACCTAATGCAACGTGATCGTAGGATAGCAAACGATTACATAAATACAGGCGTAATATTTCTCAAACTACCGCATCTGCAAACTTCCTCTGTGCCTCGTTCACACAATGAAATACACTGCTCTTTGATGTTATGTGCCATTTGTGTAAACACTCCACTACAAGTGCAGAAACTTTTGGCAAATATCGAAAATCCTTCGACAAGCGGTGCTAGTAAACAAATTTTATATTCGTTTTTTTTTTGATATGTGTCAGGTTGATTTATTTATTTATTTATTTAACTTCATGTACCAAGAAAATGTACACATGACGAACTTAATGCCTAAAGGCATTATCTACCAGTCAACCATCAGGCTAAGCAGAAATAATTTGGCGGAATTGGCCGCAAATTGTCAAAGGTGTGTTTTTAATTTTGTATGCTCGTGTCTACAAGGCGCAGCGCAACAAAATTTGTCAGTACTATGCCACGTAGATGTTGATAAGGCTTAATTTTTTTTAAAAAAAACCCACACGCTGTATCCCCGAGGTGGTCGACAGAGGTATTCCATTCCTGGATATACCCACTTTTAACCAATCTGTTTTTCGGAGCCCTAAGCTTATAGCAGTCGATAAATAACATTTGAGATAACTACATTACTTAATTGTTAGCATTCATGTTGAGGCCGTTTTGAATGTCGCAAAAATTACGACCAAGTGACAGCTGTCAGTGCAATAATATATTATACAGCTTTTTACATATTGTTTGGAAACTGTTAGCTACATAGTTTGTTTCTTGAAGTTTAAATAGTATTTCAATGTAGTATGTTGTTGTTTTAATTGTTATGTTATGTTATGTGTTTGTGGGATGATTAAGTTGTATTAAATAAAAGATTTATTCTATCTATCTATCTTATTCATTAGATTTTTGTAGTGTTATGTTGTGTTGTTACATTTTTAAGCTGATGGCCTTGTAACCAAAGCTAAATAAATTTATAAAACATGTATATACAGCTGTATATCACGGGTTTTTAATTTCCTTCTATATCCTGAACCTAAGTGAAGTTTTAAGTGGCATCAAAGTTGAAGTTGGGTGGTGAATACTTAAAGTGAAGTATGCTTGCTGAAAATTACACAGTACCTTACTCAAAGCTTCAACTTTTTAATAATTACGCGACAAGGATATTAGATTTTTCAAGTATAATTAGGTTCTAATTACCATCAAACATAAAACGGCTAAAAGCTTTCCTCATAAATAAATGTAAGTAATTATAATATAAACGAGTTCCTAAATATAAATAAAAAATTAAGTTTAAAATAAAATGTAACTATAATAAAAAAGAATATTATTACTAAATAGAAAAATAAATATTAAGTACTGTAAGGACAAACTATACAATGTCAAATTACTTTGTATAATTTTGATCTTTTTTGTTAACTACGCATGGTGAATTTCACATTCTTTAATTTTGAAAGATTACGTAGGTTGACCGAAATTCGATTGCACATCCGACGATGGCTGTATGAGCTTAACGCTTTTTGTCTTTTCTTTATAGAAAAATAAAAAAAACAAAATTAAACAGTTTCTATTCAGTTTTATTAGTTTTATTTCCTCATGTGTGAGGAAAGACCCTCAGCTCAGCAGTGTGCAGTGGGCTGTTACGGGTTGATGATCATGATAGCAGTTTTATACTCGTACATATACTTCATCCATGTAGCATTTACAGAAGTATTAACATGATGATTCTGATTTTAAGGAAGAAAGCGAATCTCGCAATGAGACTAAACCCGTAATCAGGGCTTCGCTATAACAAATAGCCCCGGATCTGCCCGGGATATAGGCCGGATTACTGAGATAACCTGAGGCAGGGCTATTTGTTACAGGTAAGACAAAACAGCTGGGTAAAACACTCAGAACTAAAGCTGGGGTTGCCATGTTAATCTGATTTTTCGGATTGTGTATTATTGTTTTCTTTAAATAAAATTGCTGTTATGGCTCTACTGTTTTATTAGATTTCACCAACGACATGGTATATATTTTTTTCTTGTCTTGTTAAAACTCTACAATCAATGACCTGTTTATTTTAAAAGCATTTTTTAAGGGTCTGTGTACCATAAAACTGAGCAGAAACAGGGTAATCGACTGTATCGAAACTTAATTGGGAGTAATCATCCATTAAAAAGCACAATTCCAATACACCTCAAAAACAAATTAATTGTTCATTTAAACAATTATAACAAAATTAAAATTAATTAAACAATCAAAACATATCAATTGAATACTAAAAATCATGACGTCACAAGTCTGTACTCATAATGTTTTCAATAGTAAATTTTCGTTTTGACAGAGCATAAAAAGTAACTCATTTGACTAAGCAGTCAAATACCCCTTTATGGGAGCATCTCAGACAATCCAAAAAAAAACTTTAAGTACCTTTAGGTGGTAAGTCGTGTAAACATTGCATTTATTCAAGAAACAATGACATTTTCTTGTAGGATCTTTCAGCAGTGACAACCCTCAGTAAGTTTTAAATCTGAAGAGCATCATAGTTTACACTAATTTAAATTAAATTCAGACAACTGACGGTACCTCGCCATGAGTATATGCTAATTATTCTCTAGTCTAAAAGCAACTTAGGAAATTATTTGATCTTCTAGACAGCTGGTAACATATTTGTAATCTCTCCGGGCGGAACGCGGCAACTTTCGGCCCGCTCGACGCGCTAAACGAAGTTCCCGCTTTCCACCTCCGTCGATTAGAAAAAAAGTATACACACCTCGGGAAGTACATAAGAAAGCCTCAGATCACGTGTTTGTAGACCTCGGCTTCGCCTCGGTTGACAATTACATGTGCTCTAAGTCACTTCTTATTTACTTCCCTAGATGTGTAATATACCTACTATCAAAATACAAAGTCTGTCATTCAACAAAAATCTAATTTCACCTGAGGCCTCGCCAATTAGGTTCGTGAAACGTAAAGTTTAGTCGAATAGAGTGACAAATGTATGGGATTGACGGCCGCCCGTGTGAATTGCGATCAAGTAAAATTGACGAACACTCTAAAGAAGTATTGTATTGACGTTTCGAAGTGTAACTTTGTTTTACCTACAGAAATAAAATAATTAAACCTTCGTTTTCCATATGGCTAGTTTAAAACAGATACAATGTACGGTGTTGCCATATACAACTAAAATTTACCGCCCGCCAAATATTTCCAAAGGGTTTTGTCCCAACAAATGGTGCATCGTAAAAATGTTAAGCAATTTTATTAGCTGAATAAATTGAAACACCCTCTCTCTGAACATCGTTCGCAGCTAATTTATAGATATAAGAAAGAGAACTCTTGTTTATTTGTTTACCAGTTCTGCAGTTTTGTTTCAGATTTAGATGGAACCGATTTTGTTTTCTTATGACTTTACTACTCTATATAAGGACGAGTAAGCTGAACTTTGGGGAGAACACAAAATCTTAATGATTATATTGATATACCCAAAAAGTATTTGTTTACATGTTTTATGTAAGACATGTATTTATATATGTTAATGTTTACTAATTTTTGTTGATTAAGTTGTTATATTAGGAACTAGAAAATTTTACACAATTATCTTCCACTGAGGATTCTCTAGATAGAGTTATGTGCGTATGACACAAGTTATATCAATATAACACTCAAAATATGTTTGGGTGTGAACATACCTTGTTAGATGCTGAAATAATTGACTTTATTTTAATAAGTGACTAAACCCATAGTACTAATTTTGAGAGCAATTACGAAATCGCGAAAGAACCACCCACTGTCCCATACAAACGTGCCAAACACATACATATTATCACGCCTCTTTCCCGTAGAGCAGATACCACTTCTTTCCACTTGCTACGATCCATACATACTTGTTTCGCTTCGTCCACTTTCATTATTCCCTTCATACATGCTCTTCGGTTTAGGGTACTCTTGACCTGGCCTTTTTTCAAGACGTCCCTGATTTGGACCCTTTAAAATAAACGCCATTATCTCAGAAGCACCTTATGTTATTGTTTTCATAGAGCAATCAAATAATTTCACTCTATCGATTACTTTGCATGAAGGTTGTCGCACACACATATCAACTCGGAAACGAATCAGCCCCCTTCACATTTATTGTGTAATCGATACGATAATTCCATTACGATAATTATAGTACCATTTCACTCTTTTCTATAGTAAATCTGCGAGCAGCGGCACTTAAACTCAAGCCGTTTAGTATTTCTTGTATTAAATTTTCTACTAGATACAACGCACATTAAACAGCATCGATCGACGATTCGTTTCCGAGTTGATATGTGTGATATGCTATAACCTTTAATCATAGCAGTATCATTGTATAAATTTAACAACATAAAATTTAAATAAAATTATGGCTTCCATCAAAGGCTTGATGATATTCATAGAATACATAAATTTATAAACATATTTTACACCCACAGAAAATATTTTAACAATTTTGAGCAGTAAAATGTTAATAAACTCCTAAAACGTTTGATCTCGCCAGATAATTCGCAAGCAGAAATTTGTTTTAAGCCAGGTAAGTACTTAAATTTTCAGAGTGAATATAATAGGTGTTAACAGATTATTTCCATCGGAATAATCTGTTTATTTGGAGGCTTAGAGGATGCTTCCTTAAGCTCCCCGCGAGCTGCTTATCTGGTGCAAAGAATGGGAATGAAGTGCTGACGATTTTTTAATACACAAAAAATACTAACAAATCCAAGACCTTTTTATTATTATTGATGATTAAGATTTTACAAGCGTTTCCATTGGAAAATATACCTCATGTCAATCCCACAAAAGTAAGCTTTTCAATGGTCAAAGAATTTTTAAAATCGATCCAATAATTACTGAGCCTACTTATTACCAACAAAAAAAAAAAAAAAATCTTTCCTTCCACAATATCTATATCTACACTTATTTACATTACAGATACATGTTCCCCACGAAGTCCTGTTTCCTTGGGATAATCTTAGTCCATGTTACTCCTAGAAAAAGAAGATCCATTGGTAAAACAATTTTTCAAATCGTTTTAAGTTTTACATAAGAAAATGTATATTTCCTCTAATATATAATATTATGAGTACATTAAGCAATGTTGATAAGTCATAAAAGGCCTAACTAATGCATTACAATCAAGGTCCTCCGTTAAACCGGAGTTTGATTAACTTCGTTAGCCATAATGAAACGTCATAACCTTGCCTCGAATAATTTAGACATTTATGTGGCTCTACTACAAAATCTTCTCACAATAGTAGGCTTAGGTGGGTGATACCTACTGATTATAGATTATACACTTTCTCATTTATGAGGATAGAGCTCAATGATATGTTACGGTTTGATGATGATGCTATGTACCTACTTACCTATTTACATTAATGTATTATACTATAGTATATTTCACTTAGCATGGGTTCGGTGACAGTTTACATTTTTCCGTTTTACGCTTACTAATTTTGACTAATAAAAATATTTGATTAAAAAATACATAATATTTTATTAATTGATCATTACAAAAATACAATATTTTTATTAGTCAACAGCAGTATCAGTAAAATGGAAGAATGTGAACTTTCACCGAACCCATGCTATGTGAAATAGACTATAGCGAAATTACCCTTGATTTTGTGTATGGTGCCATATTATAGTTACAGCATGTAAGCAATTTGTATCCGAATCTAACAATTCGAATCCACTTTCATTATTTGCAGGATAGCATTCTGTCACGTCCCAAAAACTGGCACATTCCCCGCGTCAAAGTATAGTTTCCGGTCGCTTGACTCTATTTTTTTTTTTTTGGAATATAGCAACTTGGAAACGAGTACAAGGTATTTCGTTGACAAGAACGACCCTCCTCTAGCTGTCACATAGTGACATCACGAGTCTCGACTCAATTCGAGAGTGATGCTTGGTGCGTCTTATCTGCCGCTGTGTGCGCTTTACTACTGACTAGCTTCAATTGATTATTGATTTCACCCGCGTAACTCCCGTTCTCGTGAGAAATTATAACCCATGCTACTGTCGGAAAAGTAACTTTTCCATTTAGTGAAAGAATTAAACAAATAAAAAATTAAATAAATAATTATATATTTTTGGTAATGCGGCCAAGTTATATTGGCGCATGTTATGTTGCCCGACGGGATTCACAATTTCAGTCGATAAGCCAAGACAATTAACTCCGTAAGTCTGCTGGTATATTCCTCTTTCTATTGTTTTCTTTCCTCTATCATAAATACTCAAATTGCATATTACATTGACCATTATACCATCATTAACCGCTTAAGTTTAGTAATGACATAGTAAAATGAATAGTACTAGCGTACAGTACGGCCACTCCCTGCCTCCCGCTAAAAGTGCCGCCACCCCGCGCTTGGTTGTCTCACAGTCACCGGCTGGCTAGGACGTGCGTAGAGCATGGCACGCGTTCTCACACAAGCATGGTACCTACACGAGCTTAGACTGTGTGCGCAGCAACGCGTTTGTTTCATACATTTTATCGCTAGTGTCCAAGGTGTAGTAATGGCTAAAGCTATTATCGGAAATCGTTTATCGGTGGTAATTACCATAACTATCGCTAGTTAATGAGCAACAAAGAGCCTCTGGAACCTTGCCTGTAATTAATCTTCATCATTCGAGGACTCATAGATTAGCTGGCTGCTAAAACTTCAGCCATATACATAACTTCCTTAGCTATATTAAGAAGGGAGGAATGGGATGGCATAGATAGCAGTTGCTAATTATCGTATCTACATTAGTTACAATTGAAGTGTGTATTATCTTCTATATATAGTATTTTGTAAAGGACAGATTGTTGAAATGCTCATTTAAATGAATAAATAATTATGATCACTACATAGTATAAAACAAAGTCGCTTTCTCTGTCCCTATATCCCTATTTAAGCTTCAATCTTTAAAACTAAGCAACGGATTTTGATGCGGTTTTTTTTAATAGATAGAGTGATTCAAGAAGGTTTTAGTGTTAGCATTGCACCCGTGCAAAGCCGGGGCGGGTCGCTAGTTATGTATATAAGTAATCAAAATTTGAAACATATGTGACCGCCCATTGTGCTTTAATTAATGTTTATATCCATACTATATTGTTTTTGGTGTACAATAAAGAGTTATTCTATTCTACATGTAAGGAATTGAGAACCTCCTCCTTTTTTAAAGTCGGTTAAAAGCAGCCCCTCTTAGATGATCCGAAGTAATTAACTCGATACGCAGAAGGCTCCGAAGAAGCACGAAGACATTTTTATAGCTTCCGAAGTAGGGCCTGCTGTAAAGTATCACTTAGGAAGATACGAAGTTACTTCGTATCTCTCACGATACGAGTGTCAGTAAGATTAAGTAAGAGTAAGATCTGCGAAAAACGATGGTGTTTGACGACCTTTGGGGTAGGAAAAAAGCTTTCAGTACTCTTAAAATTCATACAACTAAAAACGTAATGTTTTATTTATTCGTGCTTCATAAATTTCGGAATTCTTAATAGATTTTTCTTTAAGCGCTTTTTTATAAGGCAATAAAATGTTAAGTAGCGAATTTACTCATAAAACTAAGCCCCGTTCATTGATGTAAGTATATATGCAAAAGTATATAATATGCAAGGTCGGTAGAAGTATTCCATTACTATAACTACCTACCTACTAGGTACTTACCAATGATTTGACCACTAAACGTGAAGTGGTGAGTCCGTCTTTGGACCTTGCTGCTTTAAGCCATTCCTAAGAACTAATTATTATGGTGTAGTAGTTTCTTAACGATATTTTCATTCGCCGACAGACTAGTGAAAAATATGTAGGTAGTTACTTACATACGAAAGTTTAATAAAAAAATTTTAGGTACTTGCCTATCCAGATTTTAACCCTGGCTTCATGAAATAGATGCAGATTTGCTATCAACGAGATAGAGCATATTTAGTGAGTGACTGTGTAATCGGAAAAAATAGTTGTGGGGTAATTATTATGTAGATGGGTAATGATTTGCAGGTACACTTTGATAAGGAACAGTTTTGTTTTATTATTATTCAGTAGCAATGGCACCAGTGATAGAGCAGTGATAGCCCGGACGGTTAAAGAGCCGGCCGAAAATCAGTGATACTCGGGTTCGAATCCTGGCATGTACCAATGAGTTTTTCAAAAACTTACGTACATATTTATCACTAGCTCGACGGTGAAGGAAAACATCGTGAGGAAACCCGCAGGTTTCAGAATTAATTCTGAGACATGTGTAAACAGACCCGGTCCGGCGATGGGCTCACCACCTATCACGTTTAGGAGTCCAATATGTCTCGTGAAATGTGGGTATATCCAGTAATGGAATACCTCTGCCTACCCCCACGGGGATAAAAAAGGCGTGAGATTATATTATTATTATATATTACAATGGCACCAAATACCAATGATTACTAATTAATTTTAGTAATTATTTTATGGTTTATTGTAGATGTATGTGGCCAAAGTTTTCCTTGTATTAACCATTTAGTCTAAATCCAGGATTCTCAAAGGGCACTAAGCAATTAGAAATCCCAAGGCTCAAGAACGATCCAGAAAGCAATGTGTTACCGTCTCATTATAATTCCAAGAGAGTTCCGTAGGGCCTGGGTACATTTTTCACTTCAACTCGGCCCGCGTACCGCCCATAGATTATAGTAACTAATGAGAAAAGAGTTCCGTTAGGAAGCCGAAAAAAGGAATTAAAAAGTAAGGAGTGCGAGCAAGGAGGTGGTAAATTTTGCCATACTATACCTACATAAGTTTAAAGGAGATTAAGCAGACTTTTGATTCAGAGGCCAATTTTCGTGTGCATTAACATGATTGCTAGTTTTGTGTCTCGGTGTCTGTTATGTAGGTATATATAGGTAACTATATTTGTCAGGAGTTTAGTATTACCTTTTGTTGACGGGGACTTTAGTTAAAAAAAAAAAAATAATAATAATAATCTCACGCCTTTCATCCCCGAGGGGGTAGGCAGAGGTATTCCATTACTGGATATACCCACATTTCACGAGATACATTAGATACTTTACATATTAGATTATATATTACTTTAGATATTAGATTAGATACTTTAGTTAAGGACTAAATATTTATAAATAAAAAACATACATAGATATCTTACTTAGGTATTATAAGCACGAAATGCCTCGATTCTGCAAAGTGTGTTCCTATCCTAGTCCTTGACTTGACTTGATTTGAGTCAAAACGCGTCACATGTCGCGTTTTTAAAGTAGTTCCGCCTTTAAAAAGAATTTAAAAACATAGTATTAATTGTCTACCAATTTCGTATGTTTTTCTGACATTGACGAGTTTGCAGCAGCCCCCTTACTTTTACATAATTTTGGAGACTTTGGAGGATCTGAACACGACGGTCGGACGTAATATTTATTGTAAAATTTTCATTGAGCTGCGTATTATGAGTTTTGACTCATGTGTACCTAATGACATGTCAAGTGTCTGTGTAAATGTGCAGTTATTGGAAAGTTCGATAAAAACCATCGGATGTACCTTTCGTATTGCTTTAATTGCACTTCTGTCCTTTCGACTACCGAGTGAAACAGAAAAGAGAAGATGAACATTTTTGTGCATAAGGCCGTGAAGAAGGGGTAAAAATCATTATTATTCGAGTTTCTAACTAAAACACTCATATCTGTTGTCATAAATAAAACACTCATATCTGTTGTCATAAATTAGGATTAAGAAATTAAAAATACATGTGCGAATACATTTAAAGTTTTGTAGTAACTATGTAGGTAACGTTGTAATTTTTTACCCAAATGTTCGAAATGCATTGCATGCTTGTATGCAAACTGTAAATTAAAGGGCAAAGTGCTCACATACCGTTTTAAGGAGAACAGATATAGCATCCAAGATGTGAAAGACGCAATTTTGGACTACTGATACATCAATAAATCAACCAAGGGCAACTTGCTCACTGTCCTCAATAAATCAAAAAGTTATGAGGGGGAAAAGAGTCCCCTAGAGTGGGAGTATCAGGAAAAAATAAAGAACAATATGTACACCGCAGACGATACGAAATAGCCAATTTCTCATTTGAAATGTGCCGCAGCGGTCCCATACGGTCACAGGGAGGTGTGGTGGAAATTCAAATAAAGAACGTTTTTTGAACGACACGTTGGGGCCAGTTATGTCACACGGGGAACGCCTATAATAGCTGCTGTAGACTATGTTTTATTTTTGAGCAGGGTTTCCATTTTATAAATGTTAACCATAGATCTAGAAAATTGTCAGTACGTTCAGATCTATGATCCTACCCTAGATATAAATAATTAACTTTTTTAGATATTGTTAGCATTTACTGGGAGACTAAAATTTACAAAACCTATTAGGTATCTAAAACATTGTACCTATACCTACAAGAAGAGTCAAATGACTAAGGATTTTACTTTCTAACTCGTTGACGGTCATACATAGAGAAACAAACTGAGTTTATGAACGTATTAAAGACGACCTTTTGAAAAATACTGTGGACAGATGTGTAGGTATATTAACTAAAACCTTCAAAAGTTATTTAAACACAAATTCACAATATGTAAATAGCGTTTGTTAGTAACTACACGCGGAACAATGTAATCATGCTATTTTATTAAATAATCTGAGATTTAAACTGATCTAACGCCGTTCATAAAATTCGATAGAGTTAAAAATAGTCAAATAGTTGCAAAAATGTGTGCTGATGATGACTCACTCTACTCGTGATAAGCTTGTTAGTTAGTTTACACATTTAAATCTCTCAAAAATGACCTCTAACATTATCTCTGCAACTCATTTCATTGTAATTATTTACATAAATGTTTATCATCAATCTGACCTTGCCATGTGAATGATATTTGAATTGTGCCAAAAGGCCGGCAGAGTAAACACGAGAAGCGCACGGGTTAATATTTAGATTTTGTCAAAAAAAGTTTGTATAACGATGATATCTACTTTCGTATGTTGGTAAACATAGATAAACTTTTGTTGAAGGTGACAGAATACAGAACAAACATCTATAACAACTAGTTTCTGAAAATGTTACTGTAACTTTTTTTTTTTTTTATGTAATTCATAATCTAATTTATGACCATGGATACAAATTTCAGAAGGAAGGTAAGAATAATTGAGTACCTAATCTTTTTTCTATGTTTTAGATTTCATAGACAAATATATAGTGTCTTTAATATTGTTTATATTTCCCTAGGTAATCAACAGTACAATCCAAGTGTACGATTTTTACTGAAGACTGAAGTAACTTCTTGAGTTACTGTCTTGTCAAACTTCCTAATCGCTGCTCAGTTTTACGGACACTTGACACATCGAACACTATCACCCAGACGCTTGAAGATTTTTTTAAACTTTTTAACGTCTTTGCTATCATCAATAATGACCGGTTTACACACTCTTTAGGTAAATTGCTTAGTCTATGGACATTGCCACTATTTAGTTTGGTATTCATACCCGTTTATAGAAGCGTATACGGGTCTGATATAGGTACATATACCTACAGTGTGTATTCTACCCATAAAAAAAAAATTCTCATTGGCCCGCCAAAAACCCTTAAAATTCAGTTCACTATAAAACTATTAGTGTGAAATTAAAATTAATGATGACCGAAGTTCATGCTCATTAATATTGCACATTTCGCAAAAACTTTATTTCAGAACATGGCACTTTGTTAACAAGCGAGAAAAAATAGCCGCTACAAATATCTCAAAGTGGAGGAAAATTCGGGGCGAGCGGAACAATTCGCCCACCGAGGGGGTGTCAGGGCCCACTCTACCCCCCTTGAACCAGCTCGAGCCCCCTTGTCATAGCCCTCTTATCTATTGTTTGCTGAGCTGCACTACACTGCATCGTTGTATGCATTTTGCAGGCTCAGCCGCTCTGAAAGGGATATGAATGATGGTGTTTTTATAACGCTACTATGTGCGTTTGCGTCCACGTAAGTTTATTGGTATATTACATGTTTTCTCCGCAGTACTTCAAACTTATGAGATAAATGTTTTATCAGAGATAATTTAAAAAATAAGCAATATGATATGTTTTTTAGTTGTTTAAGGTTTCCAAATGCAAATCAAACTAAAATTTGCTGACAAACTATTAAGTCTTATTATATACTGTTCTGATTGGTTGATTAAATCATAACGCTTATCAACAACCTATCAGCCCCCCTAGCCAAGTGGCATTGTAAAATCTAATCGAATGTTCTTTTAGATTGACTTGTATGGGATTGACAGTAGCGTTAGCGCTCGTTGGCAAGTGCTTATGTCAATCCTATACATGTCAATCTAAAAGAACATTCGATTAAATTGTACAATGCCACTTGGCTAGGGGGGCTGAACAGCTAACGTGAGACTTAACAGTTTGTAAGCGACTTTTATTTTGATTTGCTTTGCGGAAACTGGGGGTTAATATTACGATGAATAATGTTATTTTATTCTATTTTTTTTTATTAAGTAAACAAACAGCAGAACAAATATTAAGGATACAATAAAATCCTATACATAGATACATATTACATTAAATGCTTATAAATAGTACCTACAGTAAGGAAACTAAGTTTCCAGTCATGTTTAGAACAAGGAAGTCTAATAAATCCACTAAAGTTAAAAAAAATTAATAATTCAACTCGTCGGTGGAGATGGGCTGCTGTTAACATTTAGCCAATCTTAATGGACAAGTTCAAAGTGCCATAATATTAGACGATTGACTTTTCTAAGTGTAATTAGCAATTACCTACAGAAATAAATACATTTTCATTTCAATTTTCAATTAAACTAAAATAAAATGTTATTCTTGCAACCCGGTTCCGCTTCGCTTCAGTTAATTAAAATAAAATATAGTTGCCTATATTAGTCACGAATAATGTACCTTTCAATAGTTAAAGAATATATAAAATCAATTCAGTTGTTACAGAGATTATACCCAAACTTTAAAAAGACAAATTATTTTATTTTCTTAGTACTGCCAACCATGTTATGTTTCAGAACGAATAGCATGTGAAACTCAGATCAGGAAACTCCTTGGAGCTTTGTAAATAGGTACCGAACGCCAAAGCAGTGCCCCAAGCGCCAGAAAGTATTACGGAACTACTAAAGAGATCCTACTGCATGTAGAGTAAGTAAATACTTTTCCTTTTTATCGCGTAGCAAAGGGAAGACTCTAGAGGACTTATCACTATAAGCCTCAAGAAATAGTACGGTCCTTGAGAATGGAGAATATATTTCCTGTTTTATCTATTTGTTTTTAAAATCTCCGATACGTGTGTAAATGGAAGCCAGTGACGACGGGTGAAAGGTTGTTTCCATTTATTCTGCTCTTTCTCACAAATATATTAAGCTCGTTGCAGGAAAATTGTAAATGTAATACTTACCTTCTGCTTTCAGCCTGTTGGAAAAATGGAATACTTATCATTTCTATCACATTCCTTTGACAGACTTTATAAGGTACTAGATCTGGAGTAACTTTTTGGTTTTCTGAAGTGATTTATGAATAAATAATTTTACATAAGATCGTGTAATACAAAGAGATTAAAATTATTTTAATCTCTTTGGTGTAATATTAGGATTCCGTACCTTTTAATGGAATAAAAGTAACTCTTAAAATAGGAGCATTTATCTGTCGGTCTGACTTTTAACTTCAAATTTTTCTCGCTTTGTCCCCTCTATGCCCTATTATATTTTAATCTCTTTGGTGTAATATTAGGATTCCGTACCTTTCAATGGAATAAAAGTAACTCTTAAAATAGGAGCATTTATCTGTCGGTCTGAGTGGCAGGGCTTTTTTCTGATAAACTATTTGAGGTATCGAGTTTCTAGTTAAACGCAATATAAAGATATAGACTACAACATCTATGCGGGCCACTAGTGACACTATTATGAAAAACAAGTAATGGTCGTTTGATGGATGTGGAAAAAACACGAGAGATACGCCAGGTTCGTAGCAAGTGGCGGTCTATAGTCTCCGCCTACTCCAATGGGAACTATGCGTGAGATTATGTAAGTAATAGTACGGAACCTTCATGATGAAAGGCACTGAACGCACTTGACCGTTTTTTTTCCTAAGAAAGTAATTACATTTATACAAAAGAACGTTTTCTGTTTTTAATACTCCTAGTTGAAACTTCGCTCTATTCTTGCCTCGTCACTAGTTACTATGTTTCCTTTACAAAAAGTACTACCTAGTTACCAAAGCTGTAGGTACATTTTTTGTATTGTATCTCGTCTCTTCGTTATTTAAGAGTTCCCCAACTCATTCCGGTCCGGTCTAGCATGACACAGCTACACAAAGCCAGTAAGATTGCAGACTATCCCACGAGGCGCTTCTTGAAAGGACTGCATTTGCACACACAATGTAACTACTGCTTATAGAATCGTTTCGCTGGAAATAATAAAAGTAGGAATTTGAAATATATGAGTATGTAGGTACCCACCTACAGGGTTTACTAAAATGAATCTACCCTCATTAGTTATGTACACAAGTAGTATAAATAGGGGTAGCCCATTAAAGGAGGTCAGATCCGATCACCGATCACATTCGATCTCGACACGAGCAACACCTTTCATTCTTCAACGCTCATTACCCTCGACCTCGCTTAGTGGCAGTCACATTCGCTAAACATTGCTGCTAAACATAATACGATCCTACTATTTTATTAACCGCAATTGGGATTCTAGTGTCGTTTTGGCTTATTCATTAAATTTACACCATTAAAATTTTTCACTTAAAATGGCGTTAAATTTTCAAAGCTTTTTAGGGTTTCGTACCTGGAGTGCGATTTTTGAATCTCACTAGTGATATCAAAATCACCGGTGACTAAAATTATCACCGATGACTTTTATGTCACCATTTTCCAAAAGCCGTATTTTTGAAAGTCACACGCTGTTTTCAATAAATCGTCGCAATCACAAAATATCACAATCGAGCCCTGCTGCTAATTCTTCCAAAAAACATACTTTGGCCCTTTTGGCAGATGGCACTACGTCAACTGTCAAAAACAATCGCATGGTGATTTCAATTACGAGTGTGTAGGGGCACTCGTAAATCGATATCATAGGTATGACAAATGTAAGTCACCGATGAGTTCCAAAAATACGAACTTTCGGAAATCACTCACATCGGTGAGAATTAGTCACTTGGTGAGATTCAAAAATCGACCCCCAGGTCTACATTATGGCCGTCAAATGGTCTACCCTTTAAGGGATGTTTCTTTTGAATCGAAATAGTAGGTAGCCGATTCAAGATTTTTCACAGAATGTGTTCTTGTGGCTAATAAAACTACTAATTAAATCGTTAAATAAGGATACTTTTTTTGCTCTATTATAAAAACAAGTATACCTACTTGATTTAAACTGTGTTATAGGTAATTTTGGTGCAAGTTTATCAATAAAATTATTCTTTATTCATCGATTGATATCATACACATCCTTAGCTACATAGTTTAGCACATTTCTGTTAGAACATCCCCTTGTATTGTAATGTTTCCAAAACGGAATACTTAAAAATATGTGTTTGTCAAGTTAGAAGTCTCAGAGAATGACCTGAGTATCTCCGAAAGTATTATAGCACTATTGGGCACTATTTAAGAAGAGTTTTATTTTATTATTTCAACAACTCAATTCTATGGCATTCTGACTTCACGGAAAAACAAACATTGATAAGTTTTGACAGGCTTCACAGAGAAAACAAATATAAGAGACTTATAATTTACTTGCTAGACTGTAATTATCTTTCCTTTACCTCTAACGCTCAGACAATAGAGACTCATTTAAATTACAAATGCCATTGACGTCACGATAGCTTGCGCCATTGTACTTTGTAGCCAAGTTCATTCATTAAAAAGTTCGTCCTTCACAAAGGACGTCCAGGAAAATTGTTCTTTGGAAACTTTGGCGGTCTTTTTCATAAGCAAATTGACCTTAGGATTTTATTCAATGTGAAACTTGTGAAGTAATAGGTTCTGTTAATATCATGATGAATGCAGAATTTTTATCAAAATTTATAAAAAAAAAAATTAGAGTAGGTACATACTTAATATATTTTTATACTTACCTAGGTATTTATAACTTTTTTGTAGAGTCGCAATATTTTATGTATTATACTATCTGGTTCGGCGAATGTTGTCTGCTATATAAATGGGGGGGTGCGGGTAGGAAGGTAAACAATACTTTACGACCTCCTACCCATACACAAATTTTTCTATTAAAATTGGTCGAGCGGTTTTGGAAGAGTTTAATCACAAACACCGTGACACGAAATTTTTGTATATATTCTCACTCATTCACTAATGCACTTTATTTACCCCTATACGTGACACCATAGCCCATCCGAGGTGCTGATACAAAAGTCTTAGAATCAATTCTGGGGCGCGTTTTCTTACGAATATTTCCTTCACCAGAGAACTAGTGATATAAATGTGGTAGTTACTGGTAGGTATGTTAAAACTCATTGATACGAGTACATGTCCTCAGCAGGAATCGAACCTGGGTTGCATGAAAGAGAAGCGAGCTAGCTTTCAACATAGGCTATCATTACTAATCAATTATCGTGTGACTTTTGTAGCTATATTTTTACTTTTATGTAAAACTTACAATGATAACTAAAATCTTAATGAATACGAATAGTAAGACATATTAAATTGGAAATACCAAAAATATGCTTTTAAAAATTTCATTAACTTAAAAATAAATCATTATATTTTTACACTATTACCACTTAAGAAAATGTCCTCCAAAAAGCAACCTATGTAAAAAATTAAATACTTAAATGCATTAAAAAATTTATACACTAATGAACTCACTCGTGTCTCCTATTTTTAATTTACCTGTAAAAAAATTACATTATTAATAATATTGTATGCACTCCATGTAGTAATGTAGTCGTTAAAGGAAGGAAACGAAGCATGCACAGACTGTCAACAAAAGCTATCGCGGAGTTAATTAAAACTAATTAGTTGCCGACTTGATTCTGTCCTTGGCAACATGTTTATACTCTTGTATAAACGATCTTTTTCACCCGCTCCCGTTCCCGTGGGAATACGCCTTAATACGAATAAAATAGCCTATGTTACTCACAGATTTTCTAGCTTTCCACTGAAGAAAGAATTTGTAAAATTGGTCCAGTAGTTTTTGAGTTTATTCGTAACAAAGATAAAAATCTTTCCTCTTTATAATACGAGTATTAGTATAGATAGAGTATAGATGGTAGTGAAGTGTTGTATAAATTTAAATAGTACGTCAACGATATTATGTATCTCGTGTGTTATGTACCTTCGGAAATTTGTGTTAACGGACAGTAGAAGTCGTTAAGCCATGTCAGACAACCTTGTATGCCTTTAAAAATTCTGATAGCTAAATGGTGACGAAAGTATTTCTCATTCAATTATACCGAATAATAGAAGATTTCTTTACTTTTTACTTTTAAATGTGTATTCGATTCCAATTATAATACGGTACGTTGGCACGTTTAAATTATATTTACCTACATATATAATTATATATTAAAATAATAATAAATAATTATAATTATAAAAAAATAATCAACATAAATTCTTGGAACATTCTCGCACGGAAGCGCGAGCTTTTTTAAGGTATGTTTGGCGCGCTAATGTCCAAAGGCTGTCACGAAGGAATTTGCATTTATTCATTAAAAATACAGCCAAATGCGAGTTGGATTTGAGCAACAAGGGTCCCGTTTGAAAGCTACATAAAAATAAATAAATAAGACATTTATTCATTCACACAATGCTATACTAGACTTTACTAGAAACTTAATTACTAGAGTACGAACACAATGTGAATGAAACGGCTAGAGTCTCAGCACAACTCAATATATATGTTATGGGCAATTTGATAAGTTCGGGCACTATTAATAATTGCCGGTCTGTATTCATAATGCCCGACTCAATTGGACAATGTGATTAAAACAGGACGATTAATCACTTTTCCCAGCCATTATGAATAATGAACACCCTATCTTGGGCAAAGTAAGAAAATAGGTGAACTGTACTGTTTTTGTTTATTAAATGAAATTAAACTTACAAAATTATCATGAAAAGTCAACAAAAAATAAACTATTGAACCATAGTAGCTAAAAAATAAACAGTTAAAAATGTAATAACATAATAGTTACCTAATTTTATTTTGATAAGAATATTACTTAATAACAATGGTTTAAAAATTAAGAAACTGAGGAAAATCAACAGAAATATATAATAATGAAGGACTGTGTAAGAAAGTTATTAAGTTTAGAATTATTTATTCTTGCAAGATGAGCTTTTGTGACATTTGGAATTGCAAAGAATGTTTGATTTCTTGCATTTACAACGTTTTGAATTGCAGTCACCACTACAGTTACTATAATGGAAGCCTTTCTAAATCAAAATGAGAGCCTCTTCGAGCACATTCTCGAAGATCAAATTTGGAACTGCAAGCAAGTGATAAATTCAAGCTATCTCAAACACTGACTTATCACATGGACCACGGGCCGTCGGGCATTATTAATAATGGCCGATCAAAGTGATAAATTAATCACTTTGCACATCACTCTTGGGCATTATTAATAATGGCCGGTCCATGTTAATAATGCCCAGTTAATCACGTTGCCCGTAACATATATAAGTGGGAGTTGTATTTTTGCACCGAGAGGGTTCATTTATAAAATAATATATTATAATTCAACTTTAATTTTTTTTGGGACCATATAACTTAGGATTTGTAAATATTTTTGGCGACATCAACATTACTTGCAAACATCGTTTTTTTTTTTTAGGAAATATACATTTATTTACAAAGAAAATATACATTGATTTACAATAATTACAGATAAAAAATGTCCTCCAAAGAGGAACCATGTGGGACAGTGCCCAGAAGACTGGCAGCATTCCCTCTCTGGATAGCTAGGCTGATCCTTTGACAGAGATAGCTGCCAGCCCTCTGGTCACCTGAAGCCTCGACCAAACGCACTGACAGCTCTTTGAGGAGCTGCCGCGCCCCCGGACCCCACGGTCCCATGGTCTCCACCCCAAACGGCACAAATATGTAGCCCTCATTGAGGTCGGCATATTTGCGCCGCTTCAGGCGTTCAGCGGCCGCAGCCGCCGCGCCAGCGCCCACAGAGGTGGCATCGATGTGGGATGGGGCCAATGTGTCGGCACATGTGGCATCCCACACCAGCGACCTGCCATGTCTCCATGGCCCGACAGTCATACCATCAGGCCTCCCGCCACCTATTCGTGTGATGCCGTTAGGCTCAAGAATAGCTGGGATACCAGCAGTGGTGAGAGCCCTGCGGATGATGTCGTTGAGGCATGCATGGCGCGACAGGCGGCCGGCGCTACGTGCGCAAGAGAGGCCGTGGTGTCCGAGTCGATCGACAGGCTCCCCACACTGGCATATATGGGGGTGGTTTGCCCTGACGCCCAATCGAAGACAGACAGCGAGGGAAAGTGTCTGTCTATCCAATAGAGTACCAACGGTAGCAGAAGGCAATGCCCGCAGCCAATGTCCCGATTCTTTTTGAGACACTGCGAGGAGACGAGCACGCTCCGAGGTGCTGGTGCATGAATCCGTTAGATTCTTAAGCACCAACTCGCAGAGCGGCCCGTCCCAGTGCTTCTGACAAAGCGGACTGGACGGCAGACTAACACCCGGACATGCTCTCAGCCATGCATCTCTAGCCTCCGTCAAGTACGACAACTCCACGATACCCAGAGAGGGGCATATTATGCTTCCGTGGAGGTTGTACGCACTATGAGCAGAGGACAGAAACGCCGGTAGGGAAATACTGGAAATTTTGCGAACCCCCAGTCCACCAAATCTTACTGGGAGGGTGGCTTGGTCCCAGGCTCGCCCCTCTAAAGGGCTATTTAGAATTTGGGAGAGATATTTTTGTAAAGAAAGGTCCAGACTATCTAATAAACTATCAAACTTCCAAAAATGGGAGCAGCGGAGGACATATGTCAATTTCGGGACAAACAGGCAAGACCGTATTATGGACAGAGCCATATGCGGGTTAATTTCGAGGAGTCTGTCCGAGCAGTCGTTAAATTTAGAAATTTGCTCCTGAACAAAACTCGAGAAAGATTCATCGAGAATCGGGGCTCCTAGGAGACGAAGGGATTCATTTCCGAGAATTTTTATATTTGGGGCTAAATTATTGAACTGCGTTATGATGTTAGATTTTATGTCAGACGGTACTGACGCCGAAACAAAAAGCTCGCATTTTGAAAAATTTAAATCTAAACCGATTAAACGAAAACTATCCATTAGTGAACGGAGGTCACTAAGGACCGCGGATGCTTCGCCTCCTAGGGTTCCGTCGTCAAGATACCAAATATTAAATTTTGAATTTAGTTCTGAAATTATAGGGTGGATGGCGAGGCTAAAGATAGCTGGGCCAAGCGGGTCGCCCTGTTGGCAACCTACAGCCGAATTCAATAAATGGTTTTTGTGAATTAATTTAGTGGGCTTAGAATAGCATTGCCAAAGATATTTGTAAATTTGTGGGGTCTTTTCTTTTATTTGTGACAACAGGGCGCCCCGGTCCACTGAGTTGAAAGCATTTTTGACGTCCACCTTCAACAAAACTTCACCACCATCATTGAGGACGTACGTCCGGGCTGCGTGTACTGCTGCTTCGCATCCTCCCTTGGTTCCGAACCCCAGTTGAATAGGTTCAAATAGGGACGAAACATTGGGAAGGATGTTTTTGCAGCAAATTTTGGAAACAATTCTCCTGATGGTGCAGCCCACCGCGATTGGCCTTATCCCTCCGTCTTTTTTTTTCAATGCGACAAGATTTGCGCCGTATAGGATGTCCGTGACTTCGGAGGAAACCTGACCAGACAGCATGAGGTTCGCCAGGGACGCCAAGCTTGTCAGGAGTGCTCTGCCGGCCTCCCCCGTAACACCGGATACGAGATCCTTGTAGTGTTGGGGGGAAAGGCCGTCCAGCCCGCCGGCAGAGCCACTCTTAAAGGACATAATCGCAGTCAGCACATCCTCTGGCGAAGCCCGAGCTGCCGGATCAGAAGGCTCTGGCGGATCAGGGAGGCGAAGTGTTGCTGCAGGCTGCGGATGCTTGGACTGTAAAGCCGAGAGAGTTTCCGCTGTGTCAGGTGCTACAGTGTCATTGGAAAAGAGAAGCTGAGCGGCCCCCTTTAAATCGCCGTCATTAACTTTTGATTCAACTTTTTTGTGTAATTTAGATTGGCCATGAGAACGCGGAATTCGGTGGGAATTTAGAGAAGGGTTCGAATTTGGGTGTAGACAGTTATTCCTAATAATCTGCGTGAGGGTGCCGCTTGAGCCATCAACTTTTTTTGCGTAAAGGACGCGATATGCGAAAGTGAGTAACTCTTCCCAGCTTTCTTTGGAATTTTGATTCAAGACTTTTTGTATGGCTACATTCAGAGATGTAGCTACTGATATACGCGCCCCACGGGGGATGCGTTTCACAACCGGAATACTGTTTTTTAGGTTGCCGATAGTTTTCCAAAAATCGTTACTGGGAACAGGGTCAAGGTTGTTATTGGGGGAAGAGGGGTCACCGTTATCTATCCGTACAGGAACGCGATGTTTTTTCGATATGTGGATACGGAGACCCCTGTTTCCCCGGAAAAAACGGGGCTGCGGGCACTGGTCACATCGCACTAGTTGACTGACAGCATCGGAGCCGGCAGCCAAAGACATGAAATTAGGTAAAGGGCGTCAGGCCAAATCATCCACCAGATCCCTACACTAACAATAAGACAGCGTGGACAATATTTACTAAGATAGTAAATATTATCCACGCTGTTGACGCGTTGCCGTGGGCTCGTTGACGCGTTGCCGGGGACCGGCTGACGCCTGGCCGTGGTTGGCGCAGGCGCGACGGGTTGCCTAGGTGTCGGCCGGATAACAGCAATGTCAGCTTACCTGAAACAAACACCAGATTTTAAAGTGATTTGCAGCTTTTTTTTTTGCAAACAGAACACGCCGCCTACACGGGGGCGCGTGTTCTGTATGCTCGTCTAACGTCTGCTCACTTTTGGGGAGCAGACGAGACCGGGAAATAATTTTGGTAATAATTTAGAAATACGGAAGGTTTCTTAAGTTTGTTGGATGTCAAAACATCGTTTTATTTTACGTTTCAATAAACCTTTATCACCTTCAAGTATTTCAGAATTTTTATTTTCCAAACATATCTTATTCACAGGTATCATTTATTTATTTATTTGGATAACAAGACATACACTAATACAATCTCAACGGTAAAGCTGTAAACATTTTAAGAGTTGTCTTAACTATAGGTTACCACAACATTCACAATAATAGAGCATTCTAAACTAAGGAATAACTAATATTGTAATTGAATAATTTAAACTAAAATGTTTGAAAAAAGAATAACAGTGAGACAAGTAAACAACAATCAGTCTGTAATTTTTTCCTTGATTTTTTTCTAAAACTAACTAACGAAAGCTAGCAGTGATAGCCTTAAGGTTAAAGAGCCGGCCGAAAATCAGTGAGGCTCGGGTTCGAATCCTAGCATGTACCAATAGGTTTTTCAATTTTTTTTCATAAATACGTACATATTTATAACTAACTTGACGGTGAAGGAAAACATCGTGAGGAAACCCGCAGGTCTCAGAATAAATTCTGAGACATGTGTAAATAGACTCGGTCCGGCGATGGGCTCACCACCTATCACGTTTAGGGGTCCAATATATCTCGTGAAATGTGGGTATATCCAGTAATGGAATAACTCTGCCTACCCCCTCGGAGATAAAAGGCGTGAGATTATTTATTTTTATTATTTATTTAAGTAACTAACGAAGCAGCAAATATATCATATATTAATATAAATAATTTTTCAAAAATTGTTAAGAAAACCTCAGTCATCTGTAATATTATGAAAGCGAGTCGACATGGAACCATCGCAAAATGTCAGATTAGCAAAACGACGGATTCGCAAAATGTCAGATTAGCAAAATGACGGATTCGCAAAATGACAGATTCGCAAAATGTCAGATTCGCAAAATGTCGGATTCGCAAAATGACGGATTCGCAAAATGTCGGATTCGCAAAATGACGGAATTTTAAAGATACTTCCCACGACACTAGGATAGACGAATTTGAAGTCTTGTCGATGAAATGATGATAATCTAGTAGATATTTTGAAGAGTTCAACAAAAAAGTCAGTTTATCTATATATGTATAAAAAAATATGATAAACAGACTGACTGATTGGTGATACATCGACGTATATATCCACCCGTGCGAAGCCGGGGCGGGCCGCTAGTTAGCTAGCGATCGATACTATAAAAGTACAGGATGTTACTGTTTCTGAATTCACTTTTGTTTCTTTAAAAAATAAAGAAATGTTTCCTTCAAGTAAAATGAGCTAACTAGCGGCCCGCCCCGGCTTCGGCCGGGTGATATATACGTCGATGTATCACCAATCAGTCAGTCTGTTTATCATATTTTTTTATACATATATAGATAAACTGACTTTTTTGTTGAACTCTTCAAAATATCTACTAGATTATCATCATTTCATCGACAAGACTTCAAATTCGTCTATCTTAGTGTCGTGGGAAGTATAACAGAAGGGCTACGAAAGAACGGAAACGAGCGGATAACGGCAAATACTTTATTTGTTATTTACTCGCACAATTTACAAAATGAACTGAATTCAAATTGACAGCCATCTTCTTTATATAACATCCGTTACCACAGACAACCAAGTGTTGCCAGTATAATGAAAATAAATAATTACCAATTGATTACAGAATACAATCATCAAGTAAAATTGTAAAAAAAATAAAATAAAATAAAAGAAAATAAACAAATCTATAAGAAAACTCTATATTATTACATTTTTATGCACGTGAATCTTACACTCGTCCATCCTGACGCGTGTAATGTCCTCATACACGCAAATAAATTCTATCTTACACTTGGCTTTTTTTTTTTAATCTTAATCTTTACGACTAGTGTTAACGTGGTAATGCGCGTAGCAATGAGTCACAGCAACACCTCCCTTGGCAACCCGCTAGTAGCAGCGCCCACAGCAACAGACTGCAGTTTCCGCAGAACTGTTCAGCAGTTTTCGTATCAACATATTGCAGTCCCCGCAGTAGCACATTGCAGTTTCCGCATTAGTATACCCGTTATCATAAGCCACTGTATCCGCGTCAACTAGCCGCAGTGTCTGCAACAACTAGCCGCAGTATCCGCAGCAACTAGTCGCTGTGTCCGCAGTAACTAGCTGCAGTGTCCGCAGTCACTAGCCGCAGTGTCCGCAGCCACAAGTCACAGTATCCGCAGTAATATACCCGTTATGATAAGCCGCCGTATCTGCGGCAACTAGCCACAGTGTCCGCAGCAACTAGCGGCAGTGTCCGCAGCAACCAGCTACTGGCCTCAGTGTCCGTACCAACTAGCCGCAGTGTCCGCAGCATCTAGCCGCAGTGTCCGCAGCAACAGGCCTCAGTGTCCGCAGTGTCCGCAGCAGCTAGCCGCAGTGTCCGCAGCAACACGCCTCAGTGTCCGCAGCAACCAGCCGCAGTGTCCGCAGGATCTAGCCGCAGTGTCCGCAGCAACTAGCCGCAGTGTCCGCAGCAACACGCCTCAGTGTCCGCAGTGCCCGCAGCAACTAGCCGCAGTGTCCGCAGGATCTAGCCGCAGTGTCCGCAGCAACTAGCTGCAGTGTCCGCAACTGAAACAATTTATCACAACGCAGTAGCACTGTTTTTGATATAAACAATCTCTAATACTTCATAATTTGTTTTATTACTACAATATTAACATCATTATTACCATCACTAACTAAATTAATATTTGATCCTTACTTATTGTTAAACTAATCAATTGTAAATAGTTTTAGTAAGTCAATTGTAAATAGTTCTAGTAAATAATTTGTAAATAGTTTTAGTAAATCAATTAATTCATATGTTAACAACAAGATACAATAATTAAATGTAGTATAAATTTCAAGTACTTATTAAATTGATATAAAGTAAACAATTAAATCTCATAAACAATTTCATTCTTCGTCTAGATCTAATGTTGCTAAATGTACCTATCCATAGTCGCATTCTATCTACAGACATTATCATTATATTCCCTTCCACTCTAACTATAAATCCTTCTATGTCTGAAATTCGGTATCTGTCGTAGTAGTTTTAGTATTCGTTTGAGTATTAATAATAGTGCGACAACTTTCACCTTTATGACCCACTCTATTACATTTCGAACACTTTATTAGAGGTTTCGCGCAATTCAAATAAGTATGTTCTCTCTCGTGACAGTTAAAACACAACTGAGATGTCTTGTTAGTGTCAGTAGATAAATGTGACCTTGTTTTATTATCAAAAATGTTCTGGGGTAGTATATAAAATTCCTTACTACTTGATAAAAATTCTAGTAACTGTTCTGGTTCCTTGCATCTTAAAGATTGTGCTGTTGTGCGTAAAGTCCTATCGGAAAGGCCGTAAACAATGCAGTCGACTGCATGTTTACCTTTGATTTGACATTGGTTAAGCAATGACATCTTTTCATAATAGTAATTTTCGACTGACTCCCCTAATTTAAATCTACGTTTTATCATTTCATCCAACAAATTACCATAATTCTGTTCCCATGGAAAGGCAGACAATAATTTTTCTTGCCATTCTTTCCACGTGTACAACATACAAGGCAAACTGTCGTACCAGGTCTTCGCGTTGCCAACAAGCTTTTGAAGCGCATAATGTATGATTTGCATATCATCCCATCCATATAATGACGCACATTGATTAACTTTATTTAGCCATAAATCAACGCGATGACCCGGCAACGACGGATCAAATGTTGGCACCACATTAGTATGGAAATTAGGTTGTCTGAACGAGCCTAGCTTACTAATAATATGATTAATGTCATCAACGGTTGCCCGTGTTTGACCTGACCTGAGTCCATCGTTGTGAGGTAGCGGCGGCGTGCAGCTGCGTGACCTCTGGCTGGCCCTCTCGTTGTGCCGATCGGCCAGCTGCGAGGGGCTGCGTCGTCTTTCTTGAACACGGGCTACCTCGCTGGCGCTGTCGCGGGGTTGACCGGCGCGGTGCTCTGGACCACGTCGGTTGGCTTGCTGGATTGATCCAGACGATGATGTACGCCCTCGCACATCCTTACGGTAGGGACGTCTGGTGTTGTCGCGCATCTCTCTATTACGATGGTCCGATCGCTGTGATTGACTTCGATCACGTGTTTCGTGCCGTCGTCTTTTTTGATCACTGCGACGGCGTTGTGATGAACGCGACCGAGACCTAACAACACTTGCACTCGCGGTAGTACTTCGAGATTTTCGACGTTTGGCTCTAGCCTTGCGTTTTTCAGGCGAGCGTGTTCGCGGCATTATTCGCACAGTATCCCACTTCTGAATTATAACAGAAGGGCTACGAAAGAACGGAAACGAGCGGATAACGACAAATACTTTATTTGTTATTTACTCGCACAATTTACAAAATGAACTGAATTCAAATTGACAGCCATCTTCTTTATATAACATCCGTTACCACAGACAACCAAGTGTTGCCAGTATAATGAAAATAAATAATTACCAATTGATTACAGAATACAATCATCAAGTAAAATTGTAAAAAAAATAAAATAAAAGAAAATAAACAAATCTATAAGAAGACTCTATATTATTACATTTTTATGCACGTGAATCTTACAGAAGTATCTTTAAAATTCCGTCATTTTGCGAATCCGACATTTTGCGAATCCGACATTTTGCGAATCCGTCATTTTGCAAATCTGACTTTCTGCGAAACGCAAATGGTCAGATAAGCAGAATGTCAGAATTCCGACATTTTGCGAATCCGTCATTTTGCTAATCTGACATTTTGCGATGGTTCCGTCGACATCATGTATCTCGTGATGCGATTATGTTACTTTATTGAGACGTAAAAATACATGTTTTGGAATAAACAATGTACCAACGTCAGTCTATCAAGAAATATACAGCGCTCTCGAATATATCACGAAATATGAATGAAGAGAGAGCGCATAGATTTACGTATATATTATTATGTCAGGTATTGGAAGAACACAACATAATAAGTGCTTGTGCGTGATTCAAAATTTACATCGTTAGACAAGATTAAAATAATCAAGAGCGTCACTTTTTTTTTATTAAAGCCAATAAAATAAAACACAATTGATTTTTAATTGTTACGGTGGCCATTGGAACCGCGCGGTGCTGTACGAATTAAGGTACCTACTTGTAGGTACTTCATAAATGATTAGCCATTCATTACTAACATAACACAATGGAAAAATCACTGAGTATAGGTGACAATCTGGATAATATTTTGTATGAATTTAAATTAAAGAATTAACGTCATTTTTTGCAAAAGTATAAAGCTAAAGCCTGATCAAGTGAAATCCGCAGTAAGAACCCGCGTTTCAGACTGGACCAGACAGTCTGCAGAGAGACAGAGATGGCGAGAGATCGTGAGGAAAGCTGTGTCCGCCTCCAACACTAATATGGACGCCTCAACGTGACCATGACCGCTATGCTAAGAGCGAAACGACAGAGAAGAAGAAAGCTAAAGCAACAAAACGTTAACTTTACGCTGTTGCAAAAAATGGTTTCTATTTTAACGGAATAAAAAGATACGGCCTCTCTGCGCGTATATTCATTCGATAAAAATATCTGTCACTAACAGATCTTAAAAACCTATAAGATCTAGGAGACTTCCAATTTGGTTACTTGGAATGGAGAGTTCCTTTTGCACAAAGGAAAGAATAGGTATATCCGATAATGATGAAGTTTAAATCTCGTATGGAATTATTATGAAACAGTTATAAAACAACATTCAGCAATTAGATCTCGAGAAGAAAGCGCCAAAAAGGCACGCACAGAGTTATAACAAAACGGGGTTTAAAGTTAAGTGTCTAAAACTGATGCTCCCGGTTTCTTGACAGTAATGTGAAAAATCGACGTCTGTTTTAACCATTTTCTACTGTTTTTCAGTAAGACCTCTTATGTAGAGCACCTAAAAAGTAACAAAGGTGGTTTTTGCACATCGTAATCGATACGAAGAGCTTTGAAAAACAATCTTCGCCAAAGAATCAACCAAATGCTTCCTCCTACAATATTCATGTGCCAGCTCCGCACGTAGCTCTGACAAATCTAGAGGGCACACAACTCTGACAGGCGCAATTCCTTTGCGCAATTTTTACATAATTTATACAGAATGTCTTTTTCATATGGGGTTTTGGTACTTGAGTCTCGGGGCGGCCGTGATTTTCCTCGAAAATACGCCTGAACGTCACAATTTAATAGATATTGGTACATTTGTTGCGATAAAATGCTTATACTTTTATCCCCGAGGGGGGTTGGCAGAGGTGTTCCTCTTCTGGAAATCTGTATCCAATTTTCACTAAAATATTTAGCGGACTTCTGCACTGCTGGACTGATACATCTGCCTAACCAATTCCTGGGCCTGCAGGTTTCCTCACGGTGTTTTCCTTCACTATCGAGCTAGTCTACGTCTACATCTACCTACACTATATTATAAAGAGGCAAGATTTGTATTCTTGTATGTTTCTAACGAATAAACTCAAAAACTACTGAACCGATTTTCAAAATTCTTTCACCGATCAAAAGCTACTTTATCACTGAGTAACATAGGCTATATATTATCCCCCTTTTTCCACGGAACAGGAACTAGGCGGATGAAACCGGCCGGAACAGCTAGTGATAATTATGTACGTAAGTTTATAAAAAACTCATTGTTACTTGCCCTCACCCGAATTAGAAACCGGGTCTCGTTCATAAATGACGTGATTCTTTGCTACAATGAATATCCTGACCTGACTGACTGATCTCGCAACGTGCAGCCTCGATCGCTTGACCTAGGATACATCAATTTAGAATGAACGTGGTGTTTATAATGTAGGCAACCAATAAGAAATTTTCCCAAAATTCCCACGGGTACGGAAAAACTTAAAAATAATATGGGTCTTTTTAGAGTGTAAATATTAATAACTTGTGCACAAAATAAATAAAAACCCACAGAGAATACGACATCCAGACAGTTTAACCGGAACAAAGTGGTCATAGACTAAAATTCAGCAACGCCTGCAAGCAATGACAAATGAAACCATATTCCCATCCGTCCGGCAAACATTAAACTTTATTTAAAAATTAAACGCCCGGGGATCGTTTAATTTCCCGTAATGAAGAGAACAGACAAGAATAATGGCAACATCGTGACGGTAAACGCTTGTTAAGAGTGCTCGGTAATCGGGGAGGGACTGGTCTTCAAGGGAGCTAGGGGCTATTTAGAAAGCAATGTTATGTTGCTGGATGAGGAAGTGGCTTCCCAAGATGTTACGAGTATTCCCAGCGCTCCCTTTGTATACTCGTTATGCTTGTGAACAGTCTTTAGCTGATTTTCAAGTTACATGTGATTTGCAAACAAGATAAGGAAAATTTTGCAAAAACTTTATTTTATGAGTTATTCGCGCCCAGTTAGCTCATAAAATAATCAGCTTTTGTCGAAAAAAAAAATTCTTCATTGCTTTACCTCACATATCAATATTACTCTATACGTTAAAGACATATCAACCTAGAAACGAGTAGGTAAGTCGTGCATTATCTACAACAAATGTAAAGTAAAGACAATAAAGAGTGGAATCGATAAAATTAGGTAAGTACAAGTAACGAACCAAACCAAAAATTCGAGAATGAAATAATTTACACAAGTGTTTCAATTGCTGTCATTGTGAATTTCACTCGTGTATGGAACTAAAACCAATCGTTTTGAGCGTGACAATAGATAAAGCAGAAAGCTGACACCGAAATTACACAGAAAGGGCGAGTAAGTAGGTATACTTGATATTTTATTATTGTTAATCTATAGATTTTCTGGTAAGCCGTAAAATTATACAGGTATACAATGTATCATCATCGCTACAGAGCAATCTATATTACATAAGAAATCAGTTAAAATGGCTGTCTGTGTACTTTATGCTTAACTAGTCGTGGACAAAAGAAAATACTTATTAATCTTTTCTGTAGTCAAAATATCCAGATTCATCTAGTTCTGGCTATATTTTAACTGCTTTGTACAATCCTTAATTTTTAACTTCATCATTTATAATGAGAAAAATATTTACTACTTACATTCTTGATGAAGTAAGGAATTCAAATCGTTCATATTTTCATATTTTATTTTAAGTAAAATAACAATTAACTAAGTAAGTATAACATTTTCATCAAAATTCAATTTCAAAATCATTTATTTTCAGTAGGTATAGAAAATACACTTAGAAAACTTAATAGTCTAATAACAAGGCACTGTAAACTCGTCCATGAAGGTTGGCTAAATGTAAACAGCAGCCCATCTCCACCGACGAGTTGCTGGGTCCAAATGCAGTGCTCCGAGAACAGCCAGCAAGAAACTCAATCATCATCACATTCAGTTATAATTTTATTTAACCCTTCTCAGTAGCAAAATACGAGTAACCTTCTTTAACCGACACGTTTTCATTTGAAGGTTCTCGTCGTTGTGGCGTCTATGCTGGGATTTGCATAAAAATGCGAAACGAGATGAGCCACCGAGATGAGAATTGATCTTAGGAACAGTCAAGAGCACGTGGAGCTTGAAACATTGGACTTTGTAACGTTCTTATTACGATCGCCTTAGAGGTCAGACTCGCACTACAAGTGTAAAGGTTTATGTGCTCTTGACTGTACATAACTAGGAATGTAATAAGGGTAGATGTGTGAATGCTTAATGCAAAGATATATTGTAAAGGTGACACAATTCTTGGTTAATCTATATATGCAAAGATTAAGATCGTTAGATATGCCGCGATTCTGAAAATCTGAGGCATTGTAGTTTGTACCGCGATTAGTAAAATGTCATCTTTTTTTCTACTACAGTAATTCCGATAATCTCAAATGACTGGAGCTCACTCATATCATAGACTAATGAATGAATGACCAGCATCTGGAGCCAGGAAGCTGAAATTTGGAATATAGTTAACTATTAAGTAGGCAAAGATCAACGAATAGTTGATTAATTCAATTTTGATGAACAACAATTAGAGATCAAACGAATTGTGCACAGTTAAATAGTAGATTGTTATATAAGGGTCGGAAGGAATCAATTCCCATACGAGGTATTTAGACGCCCGAGCGCAGCGAGGGCGGATATAGTCCGAGTAGGAATTGATAACTTCCACCCGCGTTCAACACTCTACTTTTCATTTCGAATTCAAGGAAAGTAAACAAAAAAAAATACAATTTTACAAAAATTCAAACATTCAAAAACGCAATAATACCTACCTAAAAAAAACAAAATTGTCAACAATTCAACCAAAGAGGTTTGAAGAAAGAGAAACTTTTTCTTTTAAACGTCTTTGAATACTACATCATAGAGAACCTAACCTAATTTAAATAACATTACAAAAATAATATACTACAAATCCTTCCTCTTTATAATATTATGTACTTTTAGCCGAGTAATAGTGTTCTGTGCTTATTAGTGTCGATAAAAAACAAGATTTTGAATTTCGGTACAGCTTACCAAATTATTACTCTTTTTAATTTTAAATATGGAACGCGTACCGCCCCGCGCGCGGGCTATTTTCTGTTGTTTATACCTACTACTCACAAGACCGCACCTTTTTTTTCTTATTCTAATTGATGTAAAAAGTTTCGGATCCCTACTAAGTACCCAAAGAGGTTGGAAGAAAGTCATTCTCTTTCCTAGAGAAACTTTTTCTTTAAACGTCTGCCAAATGTGGTACTATTTTTTTTTAATTCATTCCCGCCCTAAGGCCGGAAGCAATTACTATGAGTCTTTTCCGACCGAGGGCGGGAATCACAGCCCTGAATCTCTCTGTTGTGGGAATCATTGTTTCCGACCCGGTACTTAGATCAAACATACACTACTTTCCGAGTATGAGATATGAAAAAATATTTTCTTTGGTTCACCTTATTCCGCCTGAGTGGTCGATGGGTAATCATACGAGCCCAAACTCGAGGGGTTTACGAGTAGTCATTGAGGAGTTGCTATATTTACCTCCTTGCTCCATCATCAGATCAGTACCATACCACAGATGGTACCATAATATTGCATTGTCACCAAATTTACATAGGTATACCAAATTTCATTTCAATCGGTTGAAGATATCTGCTTTAATATTGATTTGCAAGATTCCACCCAAACATACAGTTAATGAGCCGCCTATTCCACCCCTTGCTACGTCATAAATGTATAAGGTATTTGATCTAAATATCTTCAAGTCCATTTAGGGTTTAGCCTATTTCAGCATATACCAACATCGATTTAAGTCTAACTCTCTTTATGCCTACTTTGCGTTACGTTTTAGACGTAACGCGAATTAGTCTATTTACGAATTAGGTACACCTCGCGTAAAGGAAAATAATTGCCCATGGTCCACCCAGGTGGACTACTGGCAAGACCCGGTTACGACCTATGATTGAGGAAAGCTTGGCGCTCCCCCTTTTAATTTGGTTAGGTTAGGTTAGAATGGCGGCTGAAAGCGCCAGAACTGGACGTTATACTTATCATCCAAATCATTTTTAGGAAATTAGCTTATGTTTTTGAAGTTAATCTTGACTAATGAGTAATCTTGTGAACTAATCAGGCCTAACATCATATTTTCATTGCTGAATATCTAATGAAATGGCTCAAACTTTATTCCGACATACCTCGTATTACAGGGAATGTATAAACGGGGTAAGTCGAGCTGACACGACTGTCACGTCTCCCGCATGTCGCGGTAACGAGATCCGCGGAAACGTCCTCGAGTAATAAAATTAGTCTCAACTGCCGCTGTCATGCGAGTAAGTAGTGACTTTATCTTTATCAGCTGTAAGTATTGTATGAAAATGTTTAATTCTAATTTCAAAGAAAATGCCAAATTTTAAATTTAATCTGCTAGTTAAAATGCCTTATCATAAATTTCCGTTTTTAGAACATGTGTCTCAAATAGGCCCTGAAACGTTAATAATTTCAAATAAAAATTACCCTGTCCTAATTCAATGATAATAATAATATAATATCACGCCTTTCACCCCCGACGGGGTAGGCAGAGAATTAATTCTGAGACCTGCGGGTTTCCTCACGAAGTTTTCCTTCACCGTCGAGCTTGTGATAAATATGTCTTAATTCAAAAATTCAAATGAATATGATACAGAGAAATCATCTCAACGGGAAATTAATAGTTCATCATGTTACTGACCAATTACCGAACTACAGAGAGGCACGCAAGTTATAGAATCCAGATCAAAACTAAAAATGGCTTAACACGACGTGAACTAACAATAAGTTATCATAACTAAATCATGTTCTAGCAAACACTGACATTTGATTCGAATTTCGTCTGGTGTTCGGTTATATTTGTATCACCGTGTTATTCAGGAACATTAACTGATGATAACCGGTAATGTTATTTAAACATCGAAACACAATTTGACGAAATTAGAAGCCTTGCTTTGTAGTCTTGGGAAGTAGATTGTAAGTATAACAATTCATAGCTATATTACTTTCAAGGAAGCTCAACAAAGAAGTTTAAAAAAAAATAGAAATAAAATAAATACTCTCACGCCTTTTATCCCCGATGGGGTAGCCAGAGGTATTCCATTACTAGATATACCCACATTTCACGAGATACATTGGACCCCTAAACGTGATAGGTGGTGAGCCCATCGCCGGACCGGGTCTATTTACACATTTCTCAGAATTAATTCTAATGTTGTAAACAATCTCAAATACCTACCTATCCATTAATTTTATATAAGTATGCGCAAAAACAATCAAAAAGTTGTGAGTAAGTAAACACGAAATAAATGAGAAAAGTTTTATTAACGTTGTATTGCATCGAAGCTTTGAAGGCATGAGTTAATAGCTAATTCTCAATTACAGTGACTACCAATCGCAGACTAAAAAGGTTTAGCCGTAAAATGCTCAGTAGGGTATTGTACTGCCTAGTCAAATGACTTACTTTTTGTGATCTGTCAAAACGAAAATTTATTATGCAAAATGTACTGTGAGGTCATTATTTTTAGTTCTCAGTTGCTTCACTTTTTTCGTTGTTTTATAATGTTACATACAACCCCCTATAATACGGGAATAAAATATAGCTTATGTTACTGAGAGATATTCTATCTTTCCATTGATGAAGGAATTTTTAAAATCGGTTCAGTAGTTTTTGAGTTTATACGTAACAAAGATACAAATATACAAAAATAAAAATCTTTCCTTTTTATAATATTAGTATAGAACTATAGATAGACCATAGTTTAGTGCTGTTTTTTATGTTTTACTCGCAATTTTATTTCGATACAGCCAAATACCCTATTCTCAAAATATCATATGGGTCAATATAAGGACCGATTCTCAAAATGGCAAGATCTATAAATGCCTGGTTCTCGAATGCCTAATCAACTCAACGCCTATGGGGGTAGCAATTACAATTGTGTTGGAAACAATACAAAGTATTGTCATTAAACCTCTCAGACCATGAATCACAGACACAATAGAAGAAGAATAGTGTTTTCAGAAGTGACTCCTTTCCTTCATAATCGTAGAGCTTATTTTTTCATGCCCGTAGTCAGATAACACAACACAAGTAGTAAACTCATTTCCACAACAGATCTCATTACTTTTATTAGCAAAATAAAAGTATATTTTCTAAGAAATGTTTTTGGCGAGAACAAACACAGTAGACGCACGTCCAGAAATTTACATACACATTTGCATGGATTTTTGATATTATGCTGCAAAATGCAAACGCGTGAAACTGCAGTCTGTATTTTCAGACAAAAGAACATAAATTTAAATCTCAAAGCTGTGCAGAACAATGCAGATAGCAATGCACGTCACGTCAGAAAAACCGTACCCAAAATTGTACCTACTGCTGTAGAAACATAAATAAAAAAAATATATGAGGTTGATACGTTACTAGCGCACCAAACTGAAGTTTACTAAAGGCGTCAATTGGCGTTGTGTAGAACTCAAAATGGCAAAGACAACAGAAAAAATAAAATCAGAAACAGCAGAGAAATAAAAAGGAATTTATTGTTACAAGAGAGAATACCAATAGAGGTTAGGAAGCATGTGTTCAATCAAGAAAGTAAGGTCGATATTGACAAGAATAATAAAAGAAATAAAATCGAGAAGCTGTAAAATCAGAGCATTGATTCGGCATAAAACCTAGGAGGAGAAAATATATGTATATCGCACAGTAAATTCGATTCAGAGAAGCCGATATCTACGTTTTCTGATTACCAAATAAACTAGTGCTTATTGAATCGATAGATGCTTATAGAACGATAATATTTAGGTATTTCAAATTATTTTTTTTGCGTTCCGTAAAATCTTCCGTTGATTTAAGGTACAGTGACAAGGAGCTGAAAAGAGCCGTTCGTGATCCAGTACTGTCATCTGTAGATATGTAGTAATACAACGATTTTTTTTTGTCTAAATGATTCCGTATAATAGAAGAAGGGCGTTGGTAATACAAAAGAATTGATGTGGTTAATGACCTATTGAGGCTTTTAAGAAGAAAGGCATGAAAGTGAATGTAAGCAAGACGAAGGTTATGGTTCTGGAAAAAGATAGGGACATGTTTGAATGTGATATTATGATTGAAGGCGAGAAAGTAGAACAAGTGTTAGAGTTTGTTTATTTGGGAAGTAAGTTTACAAGAGACGGAAAGTGTGACAGTGATATTGAAAGGAGGGTGAATGCAGGGAACATGATTAACGGAGCTTTGCACTCCTTTATGAAGAGCCAGAATGTGACAAATAAAGCACGTCTGGCTGTACATGATGTTTTGTTAGTACCTACGTTGATGTAGTGCAGTGAGTGTTGGGTATGGCAGAAGAAGCATGAAAGTAGAATAAATGCAGTCAAAATGCGTTCATTAAGAAGCATTAGTGGAGTAAGATTGATAGATAGAGTGAAAAATAGTGTGATCCGAGAGCGTTGCGGCTTGAAAGATGATATAGTGACTAGGATTGAAAGAGGAATGCTCAGGTGGTTTGGTCACATTGAGCGGATGAATGAAAGTCGTCGAACGAGACAAATATACAAGGGTGTTGTGAATGGGCGAGTCGGTAGAGGACGACCTAGGCGTACCTACATCGATCAGATCGGCGATGTGTTGAAGAAAAGCCAGATAAAAAGAGTACCCGAAACCGACGAGCATGCATGAGTCGTTTGATGGATGTGGAGGAAGCGCGAGAGATCTGCCAGGTTCGTAGCAAGTGGCGGTCTGTTGTCTCTGCCTACCCCAATGGGAAATAGGCGTGAGATTATGTATGTATGATGTCTTAGACTGCGGTTTGTTGCGGTTTGTAGGGTTCACAAAACCTCAGTGGATTTGGTTTATTCACTGCGCACGTATGTGTCCTCTAATCCTCGTTGCTGCCTACTGCACCATGACATAATTTCTATAGACATTAATGAAGACGAATCCTAAATGAGAGCTTTTGTGTGCGCCATTGTTCAATATTTTTTCCTGTATTAGGCATTGGGTGTCTATCCATCAGAGTAGATAGGTACTCTTTGGCTCTAAAACCTCGTGCACAAAATCACAAAAATACAGTTTCTTCAACACTCGTCATAATATCACTTGGGAATGGACAGTAAATGGACAGCGCACTTTTATTGAAGATTGAAGTCACTTCAGGCAATACGAAAATTTATATTAATACGTCTTTCATCGAAATTTCTTGTCACTGCACACTTTAAAGAACAGTTGCTATAATACTCGTATTACACTATCACTTGTGTGAGTCGGAATCCGGAACTAACCGAAAAAAAGTCTATTGACATACAAAAAAACATGGCGTCTCTGCCTAAATTCCCGCCAAGTCTAAATTTCCGTCTACAAAGCTGTCAAATCGCATTGAATTTTATTAATCATGGGCAGCAGCATCTAAAATTGTGGGCTGACAGAATTATCTATAGAGGAGTCCGTGGGTTGCAATCCGGGCCTCGAATTAAGTCGAAATCCTATTGGGGTTAAATCTAATTTTAGATAAAAAGTCCTCCAATTAGTCCTGAAGGTGTCCCCGAATTTACGGAGGGGTTTCTTGCCGTGTTATTTATTCGCAACAGTAATAAAGATTAAAATTTTTGATTAAAGAATTTTGTGAAAACGTTTGTGAGTGTGAATTTGTCTATCATTTAAGTAAGTAGGTACTCTTTTCTATAATCTTCTATGAGGTTATACGTAGACCATAAGCAAAGCAGTTGGAAAATTGGAAAATAGTTTTGGAACCAACTATTCCAACGGTTTTGGAGGACTATTTTTATAAGCACAAAATGTACTCTGTCTCCGTTATTAAATAAATAAATAAATAATAATATTAATAGTAAATGAACTATTTTATGACTTAGCTTTCTGAGTCCGACTTACATTTGCGTATGGACATAATGGTCTACATGTACATTTACCAGTAATTATTTAAATAAAATACCTAAACTAAGAACTATTAAACATGAGCCAACTCTATCCTAGGTACACAAGTTAATTACATACAATATTTCAGCAATGGAAATGTTCATTAATGCAATGCTGCTTTATCAGTGTAACGGTTAATTAGTGATCGTACCATTTCAATGTACGCCCCTTTTGACAATTTTGTGTAGTTGTCGTAATAAATGTTGGTTATAATTTATAACAATGGGAAACCACGGGTGAATAATGAGGTTTACTAATATCAGTTTGATTGAAGTAATTAAACTAGGTAAGGCTTCGGTTATGGAAACACATGGCGCTAAGCGTGTGGATATGTATGACGCTTTCCTTCGCATAATCGTTCAGAAGAAGCTGTACAGAAGAGCTCATTTGCTTCTGGTTTACAGACCGAATAGAACTACGAGGCGGCTTACAATTGGCGCCATATTTGCTGCATTACGGTTGCTTACGACTTATACCACAGAATAAGTAATAGTACTACGTACTGGAACCCTTGGTTACAATTTGATTAACCGGCTTAGGTGCAGCTTAGTTGTGCTATTTGGGGAGGAGCGGAGGTGGAATGCCTAGAAGAACTTGCCAGGTGATCGTACCTTTTCACCTCGGTCCAACAACTGATGTTGGACAGTTGTATTTATACGGACTGTTGTGAAAACTTTGATAGCGCGGTTTAGAACTATGCGCTGCTCTATCAAAGCCATGTGTTCGCCATATGTTGTTCTGTAGTGATAATGCATTGTTTCAAGCGTAAAGGGGCGTATTTTAATAACAGTTTCAAAGATTCGTTTAACGAGGATAGGGCGATATTCGTCGAGCAAGACATACCTAAGTACCAACCACCAAATACGGCAAAAGGATCAATCGTGTCCACTTGCATCTCTATCTCTAAACAATATAAAACAAAGTTGGTACCCGCGTTTGTCTATTTGTGAGATTAATTCTTTTTACCTAATTGATATATTTTCACAATAATTTCATAATTTCTTCCAGAAGGTTTAATAAACACATTGCGTTGCTACATAGTTAATTATAAGTAATTTAAAATGCCATTTGTATCATATTGCACATGTTGATTTGTGTTTTATTATCATTTTCAACAAATGCGGTCATTCTTCTGGGCACTGTCCCACATGCTTCCTCTTTTGGGTCATTTTTTATCTGTAAATATTGTAAATAAATGTTTTTTTCTTTGTAACTAACTACACGAGCCCGCCGCGTAACCGTCAGTATTTTTCGAGGTTCCCCAGGGGATCTAACATGGCTTAACGACTTCCATTGTGCGTAAACACAACGATAATCGGGAACAAAGGTGCGTGCCTTCCGGAACACGGAGGAGATCGTGTTACAAGTAACCACACCTAATGTTACAAACAGCATCGCCGAGTTTCGAGAGTATTCGATTAGGTATGAGAAAATTAGAAGAAATCTGTCCAAGATATTGGACTCAGGTCACAGGCGTATTCACGGAGGCTCGACACCGTTTCCGTTCGATTCAGATCGAGTGAAAAATTTTATGAAGTCGAATCTATCGACTTCGGAAACTGTATTCTAGGCGTTTCTGACAGCCACGGAAAATTTTCCGAATCCTTATGTCAAATATGACATTCGTATTCGATACCGACATCTTTGAATAGCCCATCTTCGACAGATTTTCCGATTCCGAGTCGAATATCGAAGCTCCGTGAATACGCCTGCAGGTGGCTTTCGATCCGGTGCTTTGGAAGACATTTTTTCTTTGTTACCTTTGTCTATGACAGGCAAAGGGATATCAACCCATACAGCCATGTCTTCACATTGTAGTTAACATGGTTAATGATGAATTAAAGGGATCTGCTTCAGAATCCATGCCCCAAAGTCATATCTATAAACTTGTTTTTATGGTAAATTGTGTTCAACTGTTACCTTTGAAAAATTGTGACTTCTTGAGGTTATACGAAAATATCCATCCTACGCATTTTATTTATTTATTTTATGGTAGGAAGTCCAAGAGCTATAAAACAATTCTAAACGCTTAATTAAGTAAAAACAAAGCATATGACAGGTCTTGACAGATAATAATCACCTGGCCTTGAGCGTGGAGACCGAATCCAGAAATTCCGTAACGAAAATTAACCTAACACCCCCCCCCCCTCTCTCCGACCGGAACAGCGGTGATACTTTTGACGTGACAACGTCTTATAATTTGATGTCGTGTAGTGTCGTAACGTGTCGTGTCGTGTCGTGTTGTGTCGTGTCGTGTCGTGTCGTGTCGTGACGTGTGCTATGCAATAGCTTTATTTATTTGTCCTCTGGCTTTCAAAACGCATACGTCACCAACCCTTAGCAGCCCATTGCTGAGCTATGGGTCTCACAAATGAGGACATAAACACCACAAACACAATAAGGAGGTAATCTGAATGGATAATCTATTAGATAATCAGTCATTCTGTTGTTACCGGCATGGATTACCGTAACGAATGTCACAATTAGCAGAGATTAATTGCGAAGTAATTAAGATGAAAACTAATATAGGGGTATGATATGAATATTAGCTTGATAATAATTAGATTGATGGAGCGTGAGAAGTTTTATAGGTTATCAAGTCTTAAAAAGTCAATGGTATGGAATGGAACTCGAAACTAATGCATGAGAGGCAGAATAGATAACAGTTATATCTATATTCAGAAGTCCTTATTACTACGACTAGGTACGCTCTGTCTGTCTGTCAGTCTGTTTGTTAAAAGGTTGTAACTTATGAACCGTTAGAAGCAGACATTTAAAATTTTCAGAGTGAGTGGCAGCAAATTTGTATGTAATAAAAAAATAAAAGTAACAAAATATTGCATATAGAAACTTGATTTTTTTTTATTTTACCGTGGTATGGAAACCCTTCGTCGAGTCAGACTCGCAATCGGCCGGTTTTTTTTAAACCATGGAAACGTTAAAATAAAATAATTCTTCTATGGTATATTTTCATAGGACTATTACTATAATAGACTTAAGCTCATTCATAGTTTTAGCATACCTAATATAAATCTATCGGCGAGAATCTGTTATTAGCTTTTAAGAAGTTATTTAAGTTTGTTAGATTTTGTAACGTGTAGCTGATGATTCTCCTATCAAAAATAAATAAATAAATAAATAGGTCTAAGTATATTTTTCATGCAAAACCTTAAAGATAATTCGAGTGAACAAATTGAACGGAATTCGGAAAATAAAACATGAAAAATTACATAACCTGCGACTACCGAACAGATATACTTACCCGATTAATTTCGGATTCATCGAGCTTTATCTCAAGGATATCAAATTTAATACATTCGATCTAACCCTCCCCAAACCAATTCTGTCTAAGTTCAACATTTCATCTTTAATTGCTTTCTACATTCACAATCCAATATTCCACTGAATTTGATCTGGCAAACAGGCTTTTAAATTGCGATCCGATATTTGGAGGCAATTTGCGAATACCGCCATCAATTCCGGATTCTATCGGATTTCATTCCGGATTCCTTCGACGAACCAATCACATCGGAACACTGCCCGCTAATGAGTAAAGATTGATTTACAAATACTTAGGTTTTGTTCATGCCAGACCTTTGAAACATTATAAGGGCTCTTTTTATTTTAATTAAAAAATAAAGAGTAAGAGAATATGGTCACGCCCTATTCAGGGGACAGAGGTATTCCAGCTTTGGAAATACCCATTTATCAGCAGTATATTTTACGGATAACTTAACGTCAAACATTCTACAAAAAACATGACGTCCCTTTTCGGGTTCCCGCCAAAAAGCCGTTTGTTTACCATGTTTTCCTATTTTTTTTAAATGATACATATAAGTATAAGTTTTTTTTATTCTTTGCTTTTTAATTCTTTGCCCGCATACGAACCCTAGCCTTACGCATGAGAAGCGAGCTCACTTCCAAAGTGACTATTAAGTATCTGTCTGTAACATAGTGGTCACAGTAAATAAAATTGACACAAACTTGACTATCAAACCATGGAACTAGAAAGTACTCAAAACCTACTGAAAGCGTCAGAACAACCGGGATTCGCTTCGAAGTTATCCAGTGTTGCCAGCCGTTTTATCGGATTGCCTTTGTCCGAAATCAACAAGCGTGCAGAGGATTCCGTAAAGGCTTTTCATAAAAAGTTTATGAATTAAAAAGTTAAAGCGGATTCGTTACGTAAACTTTTATAGATTGCAGTAAGTACCTATTAAATAGATTTATTATTATTATTATTAATAGGTATCTATTAAGGAATATTGCTTAGAACTAGTGACTTCACTTCAAAAAAGTATTCCATTTTATGGGGTCGTGAGTCGTGAAACTACAAATTGTTATTTATAGCTGCCCGTCAGCCGTGTTGGCATTTTTTAATCACAGTCAAATATAGCCTATATAGTCAGGGAGGCGAGTAGATTATGTAGCTTCCTATTAGTGATTTTTTTTAATCTGTTTACTAATTCCAGAGGGTAATTTCTTACTTTAAACGAGCAAATCTTGTATGTATGTATTTACGATTTTATTTTAAGCTTCGATACAGTTTTGCATTTTAATAGCATAGTTGTATTTCCTGTAAAAACGCCATTTTACACCCAAAAAATACGTTCACTTACCGGCAGATGGCGTTACAGACACTGGTGTTAGATCGAGCGAAACTGTCTCTCAGGTACTATTTATTTAAGTATGTTTAACATTTGTTTAGTAAGTAGTAAGTACCTACCCATAGTACAAGCTCTTCCTGGACTGGAGGGTGAATTGTGTCCTACAACACCAAAACATGAAAAACAACTCCAAAACAACATACTGAACCGATTTTAAACATTCTTGTTGTGGGGACAACCGCAGTATACAATAAAAACTCAATTTTACCTTTTTCAAATATTATGTATTGATGTAAAATATTTTTTTGGTATTTACAAAACAACGTATTGAATAGATACCTACTGAAATAAAATACTGATGAATAATGAAAATTGTTAATAGAATTAAATACATAAGTCATTGGGTATTATCGAACATACCTACTTCGAATATAATATGTACTTATTACAGTGAAGTTCATATTTAATGCTTGCAAATTAACCTTCAAGGAAATCGGTCAAGCGGTTAACACATTTAATGTATCCACGTTAACCAGTTGCATAAAAGTTGAGGATAAGTATTACAATGGACCAATTAGCACGTGACTTCAATCCTTATACCTAGTGTTATATCTACTCTATTTTTGATTGGATGATAGGTTGGATGATATTATATATATATGAACGTCAGAATGGGAATATTAAGAATAAATTGAGATATATATTTGATTGGTTAAGGATGACTTTATGATGAGAATATTGAAGAGTGCATTATCTTCCATCACTATATAAAATCAGATACACAATCAACGCTTCAAAAATGGCGGCAAAATATATGCACTCTGTCGTTTGAACTTTTGTCTGTTGGTTGCCCTTTTGTTTTAATATTAATATATCGGATATTGTATAACAATATCCGATATATTAATATCAAAATATAAATATAAAGTTTCAGTAAATAGGTATGTATTTTGTATGTGGAAAATACATTTTCCTTGAGCAGAACAGTTAGGTATAATTCGATGATAATATATTCATTTTAAAACTAAAATTTATTTATAGCCTTATTACCAAACGCGCGGTTACACGTTAGACACGTTAACTGTAAACACGCTGTCGCCTTAAAAAAAAAAGTGTATTAAGGAACGCGTTTAAATGGTAATAGCAGACACAACATCAGGCCCAGACGCAAATTCCACGCAATTAACGTGATAGTTTTGCTAACACTACCTAATTTGTTGTCATGGTTAACATTACATAATATTCCACTGCGTGTTGCGGGACCCTGGATACGCTGGATACGTTGTTCGCACTTTGTTGATGAGCACAATGCTCACAATACCGTATCGTAGTAACTTTTAATCACCTTGTTTAGTAACTAGTCTGCAACAACTAGGTATATTAAAACTACAGTTTTCGATACTTTTCCTGGATGGAAAACAGTTTTGTGACCACAATATTATGTAAGTTAGAATATAGGTAGGTAGCCTTTTTAGTACCAACAAATTTTAGCAACAAAACATAGTAAGAAAAATATATTACATTCACATCAAAAACCCACAGGCCTATTTAAGCATTATTTTTATTTTAAGTTGTCATTGTAAAAACGGCTTGAGAATGTTTTGATTTTTTTGACGGATAGTGTAGATATATAACTGTAAAAAATAGCATTAGTAATAATAGTAGCTCAGATAAATTACTTTTTATGTCCAGAAGAATGTCAGAATTATGTTGTTAGCTACACACATGGTGTTAACATAAAATATACAATTCTAAATTCGTTATAGTGGCCTGTCTCGCACGCCCAACTCGACGCAAGACTCTAGAAGTCGCTTCCAGCATGGTAGAAACTAATTGTAAATTTCTACACGTAAACACATATCAGAAATCGCTCAATCTTAACGAAACATATGTTTGCGCAACAAACCGCTAATGTTTACCTATCGGTAATTCTATCATAACCGACGGTACGCGATAACTGGTAATTCTTATCGGCGCTAAATAATGACTAATGATAATTAGCTCAGTTTCCGCCAGCCGCTAAACGTCATCACGTCTGCCGACAGCACAACTATGATAACAAACTACAGTACGGCCGTTTTAACTTGGCAGCTCTGAAGTTGCGCAAATAGCTGCGCAATAACATTTTTTAGCGACCATTTGGCGGTACGAGCGGGTTTGCGCAGGCGGAGCCTATGTTCAGAGCAGCCAAGTTAAAACGGCTGAACTATATTTGACAGTATAAAAATATAGGAAGTAAGTAGGTAGTAGATAATTATTTAAAGAATTAAATATGTATAAATTATTTAAAAAAAAAACTTTTTTAAAGTTTTTCATGCAAAGTGAAAACGCTCTGGATTGGCTGAATAAAACGTCACATGGTAATAGGTCGTTTCTCTGTCATGGATGGATTGTATTCAGATTTATTACTCAAGCATGTGGGGCGCAATTTTAAGTAGGCTTAAGTACCTATTTAGTTAATGCATTTTTATTTACGATTAGCGGACAGCAACAGACGTTGCCCTGCTCCAACGTAACGCCACCTACCGGGTCCAATCGTGAACCAAACCTAAAGGGCCCACTGAAATACACACATAAAATTTCATCAAAATAGGTCGCGACATTTTCGAGTTTCGCCAGACTAACGCAAGTCAATTGATTTTTATAAGAAAACTAGCGACCCGCCCCGGCTTCGCACGAGTGCAATGCTGAATTTTCTTTGCTATAAACCTTGCGGAGCCCGAGACCTTTCCAACGAATGCAAAACCAGGGAAATCGGTTCGTCAGTTCTGGAGTTAAATCGTCAGGAAGGAAAACCCGACTTATTTTTATATAGTAGATATAGATATACTTATAAAGCTTGGGTCCCACGGTCCGTAAAATCGCGGATGCACGCAGACCAGCTCGCACGACGCACCGTGGGACCTGCCTCGTCCGTGATAGCACAGAACGTCTGTGGCGGTGCGCCCGTATCCATCGTGAGTCGGTAACTTCAAAGGTGCGCTCTTCTCTCTCTTTCTTTCGCTTTGCATTATGACAACATAAAAACATCTACACACACCGACACGCACCGTTGGACCGGCCCTGCCTGTGGTGCGTCGCCGTCCGTGCTCGTCGGCTGAGTGTAGCTGATCCGTAGAATAGCGGACCGTGGGACCCCAGCTTAATATGTACCTACCTAAGTATATTTATTTGGGAAATACCTATGTACATAAAATAATAAGGAATTAACACCATGCTGGAAACACCATTTAGTCAAATAGCATATTTCCTCACAGACTAAAAATGCTTGTAGGTATAAACGATAGAGACGTGACATGGCACACCTACCTACTTATATTAATTTTCTATGAAACTGACAGCCAGGATTGCGACAGTCAGTCTCTTTACATTTATAATTCAATGATGCCATGGCCGTATTCACGTGCGACTGAACAATAAGGGTTGTAATGTTCATCTATTGTTAACTAAATTATTTACAACCTTAATACTACACGAGGTCTTTTTAAATACCTATCAATTGTTATCACTAATCAGTTTGTTATCGCTCAATCATCGTCTTAATGTAGAATACGGCCATCGCATGTACGTAATCTTACGTGTGTTTATTTACAGAAAGTATTAAGATTCAAAAGCCTTGATAAGATGATTTTTCAAAGGTTGGCTCTCCTGGTGTTGCAGATCTCACTAGACTTGACTAAAAGTCAAGTAAGTAGGTATACAAACAAACTACCAAACTGTTTAATAATATATGCCAAAGTTGTCCTATCTGTTTGTGTGTTACCTTTTCACCGCAATTGTCATGTCATCGGATATTATTTTCCTGTTATTTGATATCATCACTAGCTCGACGGTGGAGGAAAACATCGTGAGGAAACCCGCAGGTCACAGAATTATAATTCTGAGGCATGTGTAACAGACCCGGACCGGCGATGGGCTCAACACCTATCACGTTTAGGGGTCCAAAGAATATCTCGTGAAAAGTGGGTACTTCCAGAAATGGAATATTTCTGCCTACCCACTTGGCGATAAAAGGCGTGAGTTTTTTTTATTATTTGATATTGTAAAATTCCATTATCCTCAAACATGAAGAAGTATGGGCCGTAATCTCTCACGCGAGCCCACCGCGAAGTGGGATGTGGTGTTAAAATTAAGTTGCCTAAAAATATACATTTTAATTGGATTTAGCTCGTAATGTCCATGTAAATGAAACAGTGTCCATTAAAAAATTGCAATGAGATACCTAACACTAGTAACTTTTAATTACTTAATCTATGTGACATAAAATACTATTTTACAGACCTATTTTATCGATGGATTAACTTTGTTACGGTCCTATCTATCCATAAATTAGCTTTTTCGTATTGACCCAATGATATACTTTTTATAAAGTGTAGATATGTTAACTTTTTAGTAACCAACCGAACAAAAGGTCCCAAAACTACACCGTCAACACTCATATTACTTTTTATATTTATCTATATTAAAAGGCGCTATTTAGCACCTTTTAGGCTTCATTTTCTGTGCGTCCGTTCATTACTCTTAGCTATCAATATCATTGTGACCATAGATCTAGATTGGGACCACTGAGAAGACCGCTTCGCGCCATTTCCGCCAGCGCCGGTGACGACTCAGTGTCGTTCGGAAACATTATTATGCTGCACGTCGACATTGGATGACACACGAATGATTTTTTATTAGTAATTTCCATTCACGTATAATCGAATTCTTCGACATATGTGTCACTGAGAAAGCAACCACTCATATTATTCAACTTTAAAAGTAGACCAATTTAAACGACGAAAAGGAGATACTTTCAACAATGTATATTATTTTCTTAGTATTGTAGTAAAAAACTGTACTATACTCAGGTACTTACTAAGTTACCTTCACACCTTCCATCAAGCAGTTTTTATGGAATGTGTGCACAGATAGAGTGGCAAATAAAAACAAAATAGGTATTTTGATATCTAAATCCATAATCCTACTACAAAATATTTCTTTTAAACTTTCACACGACACGATTTCTTTGCAGTTTTGTAATACCATGTAAAGTTGGTAGATACTAAAATATTAATAAGTAGCTAGTAAATCTTTTTTAATTATTTACAGTCAGTAAAAGTCATCGACTTCTATTTATTCTAGCGGAATGAGGGTAGATTTCCGAACGCAACTTTGTAATGCTGTTATCATTTAGGTACTTTGCTTTATCTTTAAACCCAACGTTAATTTATTAGTCACTTAATTTTAAGGGGTCGAACAAACCCAAAGCAGGTCAACCCCCTTAACTAAGTGGCATCTGTAACAGGTACTTAGTGGTAATACTAAAGCGCGTCACAGACGGTGCAGATGCTATAATATTTTATCTTAAGATACGAAATATATATTTCCATATTTGCGTATAAACGTACTGAAGATAAAATATATATTAACTTCGTCATGTGTGATGGTTCATAGGATTTGTATGGTGAGCGATATTCTAAAATATGCTCTAAGATAATATATATTTTATATTATCTTCACCGTGTGTGATGCGCTTAAATATTAAGAACCACATGCCAGTGACTATACTTCTCTACAATAGGTATTACGCCAATTTTACTTGGTTGCGCTATAATGCCGCGCGGATGGCAAGTCGAGCGATAATTTCAATCTCATACATTTGTCATTATACATAAATAAAATAACTTTGTAAAAAAAACAAAAAATCAACATCAACATGACACCAAACTTTTTATATCTTGCATCTTCTTCTATCTATATACCTATATCTACATATTATATAAAATGATAAACTGACTGATTGGTGATATATCAACGCACAGCCTAAACCGCTAGGTCTAGACTTAAAATTTTGCACATAGATAGCTTATACAGTGTAGGCATCCACTAACAAAGTATTTCGCAAAATTCAACCCCTAAGAGGATAAAATAAACGTGCGCAAGCGAAGCCGCGGGTAAAAGCTAGTCGTGCATAAATACATTTCCCTCTAGATTAGAAAATAATAATTTTATTTAAGTATAATTAGGTATCTTGATTAATTAATTTTTCGGCTCGGACAGTTAAATAGAGCATTGCTCAAGTAGAGATTTTGTAATTCACACCGTCAAGTAAGACGATTTATTCTTTCCGGTCTCTGCATTTAGTCGCCATTATGAAATACGCTCACGCCTTATTCCCGAGACAGTCGACAGAGGTATTCTATTCTTAGAAATACCAACTTTTCACCAGTATTATTTTACCGACCCATTAACGTGACAAGTCATCACGACGTTTTGCTTCAACGTCGAGCTAGTGATAAATACGCAAGTTTTTGAAAAACTCTTTGGTAGTTGCCCTCACCAGGAATCGAACCCCAGCCTCACGCGTGACAGGCAGGCTCACTACCAACAGGGCGACCACTGTTCTGCATTTACGAACACGCGGAAAAACCCTTTGTTTCCTAATCAACCTAATTGCAGCATAAGTCACCGAGCAAACGTAATCGTAATCGCAAATTTTTTATGACTAGGCTTTATGAGCAGGTAAAAAGTCAGTTTAGATACGCTGAAACGAGTTTACTTAGTTAAGGTAATAAAATAATCTCTAAATTATCATTATCAACCCGTAACAGATCGCTGCTGAGCTAAGGACTCGCCTCTCGTCGCCAGGTTCAGAGTTACATGTAAAACGTGTAAAGCGGGGAACGTGGTTCGACGTCATTTTGTCTTTTAAAACTAACATGGTTATAAGTCTTCTTGTCACTAACACATTTATGGACTTCATGGTCTACGTGCATTATTCCATTACTAGCTCGACGGTGAAGGAAATCATTGTGAGGAAACCAATTAATTCTGAGGCATGTGTAACAGACCCAGTCCGGCAATGGGCTCACCACGGTTAGAGGTCGAATATTCTCGTGAAAAGTGTGTATTTACAGAAATGGAATATCTCTGCCTCTACCTCCTCGGGAATTAATGTTATGGTCTATAAATAAAGAATTTTTAATTTTTTTATTTCATAAGGGTCTTTCCTCACACAGGAGGAAGGATGGACCATAATCTCTGACGCGAGCACATGGGGATTGGGAGATGATGTCAAGTTAGTAGCCACCTTAGTGTCAAAATGTTTCAAGCGACCCAAGGGTGTCAGACATGCCTTAACGAGTTCCATTGTTATCCATCAGAAAAACGCATAGGCTACTTTTTATGCCGGAACGCGGACGTTATAGTAGCGGGCAAAAGCTTTTACTTAAATACATACCTAGGTATAAACACTTAAGCACGAAATGATTACACTTTTTAAAGGCACACATGGGTGGACAGATAAAGTATGATAAGTGGCGTACAAATAGCAGAATCATGTTTAACGACATAATGACAAGGCATGTTACGCTCCCATTTTTTGCGGAAACTACTAGAACAGAATGTTGGCAAGTAATAGCTTTATTAGCGAACAAGCTGCCGCCAAGCGGGCGTTGCCCGAACTGACGCGGGTTTTTTCCGTTCCCAAAGGAATTCCAAAATAATCTTTTTTATTGGTGATTACGTCCTAAATGCTATCAACAGTCCAAATTTCAGCTTCCTAGATGATAGAAGAATCTCTTTAATAGAGTTCCGGTTTAGAGGGTGCAAAACTAGTGGCCCGGGCAGACGTCGTTCTGCCAACGTATAAACCATCCCTGGACCCACACAAAAAGTTTCATCAAAATCGGTTCGTGCGTTCTGGAGTTATAGCGTCAGGAAGGAAAACCCGACTTATTTTTATATAGTAGATAAACTTTCCGTGAATAGGTATATATTATAAACTTTCCGTAAAAAACGATCGATCACATAAATCATTGCAAAATTAATTAGCGACGGTAAGAGAGCGCATTTTAAAATAGTACGAACGATTTTTTTATTTGGGTAGAGGCAAATTGGCGTGACGATAGATTAGCAAAGGAAAATATTATTTCAAGTTTTTTCTAACACACAATATCTCAAAAAAAACTCACTAAACATTTTTAGCAGCCTATATAATATTCCATTTACATTACCCGCTCGGAGTTCTTTTATTATTTTTTATTTCTATTAGGTAGATTTATCGAAAACCGTTTTGTATTGGATACTTGTGTTGTATGAGGTGCCTATACCTACCCACCTGACAAATTATAAGTTCCCATGTGTTAGGTATAGCTTCGAAAATTTCTTGATGTAGGTATGCCATGATGTACCTAAATCAGTGGTATTTTTCTTTATCCTATACTAATTATTCAACGTTAGTAATCGCGCTTTCGATAACGGCACTAAACGATTTCGATGAAAAATTACATAGATGTTTACGGTGGTAAAATCTTTTTCTGTGAGTTTTCACGAGTCGAGCTCTGTCACCCATGTACGTAATATAGACAAACAGAAACAAAAGAGAAGGCTATACCTACACTACTAGGTGCTACTGGTAAACGTACGGAAGCAAATTAGACGCTGGTTAATTTCCAATCTGTATGAAAAGCTCGGTTCGATCTCCGCATGGGTATTCCAATTACGTGGAAATAAAATAAGGGGGAAATTATGTAAATTGCTCGTCGACTCGCGGATATCGACTGTCACTTGTCACGCCGCCCGGGACGTGTCTAGACGACGCTTCGTTGACTGCAAAATCATGAAATAGCGAATAGTCTTCAAAATGAGATTGTGTCCTCTATGTAATAATTTCGCTGCAATTTATTTAGCACTTTACAACGTTTACTTTTAAAGTAGTATTAGTCCTGTTGGAAGTGAACCCAGCTCACATGCATAAAGCCCGCATTTGCTTTCAAAAACTTACATGCCTACCTGGACATTGTAAAAAAATCTTAGCTCACGGCATTTGTTTCGAAACATGTGTAATAGCAGCCCGATCCGACCGGCGGCCTGGTGAAAACTGGGTACTTTAAGAAATTAAATGCCAACCCTCAGAGATAAGGGGTAAAGTTTATAGGTATCTATATACTTAATGCAAAGAGATTAAAATATAATAAAGCATAGAGGGGACAAAGCGAGGAAAATTTGAAGTCAAAAGTTCTTCCAAGTGGAATAAGTCTAACTAGTACAATTTCGACCGAATGACAGCTCGCGTTCATACTAACTGACATGACAAGGACATGCAGCTTAGGCTTAAAAATTTTGTATGAAAATATTCCCAATGCCCCTCTATGCCCTATTATATTTAAATCTCTTGACTTAATGTTATCTTTGAAAACATTATCTCACTTTCTGCTGCTTATGTTAATCCCATACAAGTAAGTGTCATTGTATTATATTCTAAATGCCTGCGTCTACGTCCGCGTTAAACATTGGGTATTAGGAACTTTGTGTTTTTCCAGGATGAAAACTTCCTCAAGATGTAAACTATCGTCCTGCCAAATATTTTTTATTATCTACTTTTGCATATATAATCCTAGCTTTTGCCTATGACTCGCATTGCCAGATAATAGCCTATATGTTATTCTGATGTATAAGCTATATCTTTGTAAGGTTTCATGAAAATCGGACCAGTAGTTTTTACGTGAAATAGTAGCAAACATTTATCCATCGATCCTCAACTTTCGCGTTCATAAAGTAAGGAAGTAAGTAGCATTATAGGACATTGGAAATAATCTCGACCAAGCCTAAAGCCTCAGTGACCAATTCTTATCTTTTTACTACAGATATTTTTACATTTTTCTCAAGGAATTTTCAGTCATATGACGTCACCAGACATGGCCTTATTCTATTGAACAAATGTTTTGCTACCATAAAGAATCGTGTTTAGTCATGGAAGTAATGAGTTTTCTGTTTTACTGCAGATTCTCTTCTGCAGACTCTTGCAGATTCAAAGACTTGTTGACATTGAACAGTGTTTCAAGGATAATGTTTTTTGAAACCAGAACAAGAGACAAGAATCGGATGTTAAAGACTACGAAACATACGCAACGGTTAATGGGATGAATGGAGTACGTCCTTTGCCAAAAAGAACGTTCGTGAATATAGCCGCCATTACGTAATATTGCGAAAATTCCGTAGGTACTTATTAAGTTGTTGGAAGCCTTAGGGCAACGAGTAATATTGTTATGACGGGACTTTGGCTCCACTTAGCTGATTATCAGACTATTAATAAAATACATCACTACTTCAACAAACAACTGCTCCTTATTAGATACATTTATTAATAGCTATGTACAGTCAACAAAGTTGTTAGTGTTACATGGCCAAAAATTAAGATTTACTTTTCTCTTAAAGCCTTAAATGTATTTATAGTATTTTTTTGGTAAATTATAGGGATCAAAGATACCTTTCGAAATAAACATTAATCAATAAGATTTATTTATGACTTTCCCAGAAAAATGAATTCTTAGTTACTGGCCATGTAACCCTAACAACTTTGTTGACTGTACATGATGAGGTAAGATGAATTTTAAAAAAAAAGGATTTATCAGTAGCTCGACACGTATAGAGTTCCAAAAAAGGCACTGCTGTGACAAGTACTCAGGCAATTTAATAAATGGAATACTACTGCCTACACGTTCTGCGATAAGGCGTGAGTATATATTTATGTAATGTCCGCGTCCCGGGATGAAAAGTACCTACCTATACAAAAACCTTATGTGCTTATATACTTACTAATATTAAAAAGAGGAAAGATCTTTGTTACGAATAAACTCAAAAACTACTAAACCGTATTGACAGATGTAGGTACCTACGGCAAAATTAAGCCGATTGCGATTAGTTATTAATTGACAATAGGCAGGCCCCCAGGGGGCCAATTTCACTAAATGTCAACGGTTACAGTTGGATGACAATGACATGTCAATGGTGTTATTTGCCCTGAAAAGTTCCAAAATAACACCATTTACTGACCATTGACATGACATTGTCATCAAACTATAACCGTTGTCGTTTAGTAGTATTGGCCCCCTGTTAGGTACTATGTCCAAATCAGTCAAACATTCCGCTCCGATCGACAATACCTACCTCTCGCTGACCGGTTCCACTTCCTCACCGTAACGCTACGCTTAGAATATTAACCTTCATATTTTTTGTGCCAATAAAAAAGACCACGCCTCGTCGTAGATCGCAAGCTATTCGGTTCGGCAATCAAAGGTTACAGGTTAATAAGTGCTCTCCAGATTTAATGAGGTCATAAGTTGGCGACGGCTCTGGAATTCAGGGACGTATTTTTCTCAATAGAATTGATGTATTTTGAAGTTAGTAACTTTTGTTAACGTATGATCTGTCAAAACCGATCTTAGCTAGGTATCTACCCACTGAACACGTGAAAAGAAATCCGACTAAGTGTTAGCAGGGGAGGCACACTGCGTGACGTCATCGCGCCGCTTCAAGTACATGCGGCCGGCCGCCACCCGGCGGTCTATTAGTGGTTGCCGCGCATTGGATATTGAATTTTAATCTATTTTTCTTTACATTATATAATGTATGTATGTAGATAACCCAGTTGTATGTCTTCGTCCTACATTTTGCAGAAACAGGCAGTTTTGAAGTCATAACATAACTTAAAGGCAAATTACACAACTTTTGTTCAGTTGGGTGGTCTTTAGTACCTAAATAAATAATAATAGTAATATCGTAGGTAAAATACACTATTATACTTACTACTACTACTACTAACTTATAATTTAATGGGTCGAGCTACCGGCAACCCTAGATCTAAGGCTCCGCCTCCGAAAGAGCGCGTTGCATGCGATAGAAAGAGATGGCCACATTTAGGCACGTTTGACGTACCTAAACAGGGAATTTGTTAACAGAGAACCTTCTGTACGTAGTACTATTACTTATTCTGTGGTGTTAGTGGGAATCACGCTCCGAGGTTACGAAAATAAGCAATCAGTCATTCGTAAACAGGTACGATAAATACTTTGATAAAAAGATTTACCTAATTGTAAAACTGATGAAAATTTAATGAACTAAAACTCTCGTCTGTGACCAGTGAAATTGCCCATCCTATCTTATTTTTCCTCATTTCTGTGAGAATTGCGAAATCCGACCTTAATACTTGCCTTAAACAATATGATAATAAAATTATAAACAAAAATAGCTACTATAAATTACAACAAATTTTAAGGAAAATCAGCACAGCCTTGTTTGGCCTTGCTGCAAAATGATGTTAATTATGTTAAACAATTATTTAAAATAAGTACTTTATCTCTGCTTCACATTTTTTACATAAAAGCATCTGTTTTTATATAGTGGCTCATTTTAAACAAACTTTATTTTGTGGTATCTGATAGTATGACTTTGGTAGGTCATAAGATAAGCCTAATGGCTTGAAATATTTAAAATATTAATATTATTAGAAGCCTTTACTGCTGAATAAGTACTGCACATGGTTCAACATTAAAAACATAACTTAGATTTAAACTAGGTATACCTTCTTTAAACTTGATTTAAAAGTAATAAATGAGCTTTCCTTTGATTATTAATCTTCTACATGAACCACAGATTATATGTAATAGTAAACTAAAAGAAAGGGGTAAAATTTACATAACAAGTTTATTAGTTTACACATTAAAACCTTGTAGGTTTTAAGGTACAATTGTAACATATTGTGTCATGGATAATGATAATATTAGGGGCAACAAACCAGTCGTATTAAAAACCAGTGTTTGTTAGAATCCATTGGTACTTAACCATATTCCCCAATAATATCAAAGAACATACTTTTCAAAACAATAATACATTACCAAACATTAACACATGCTTTTTGCTGTTAAGCCTCTCAAAGACATACAAATACATGCTGTAAGTAAGCACAGATGCGACGAGGAAAATGAATATGATTAACAATTTATATTTATACCCGGCCATAATGCATGATAAGTATATATTTGCTCTATCACAGTTAGTAAGGTCACCAGTAAAAAAAAGGATAGGTCAGGAACGCTTCACTTGAGAGCGGGGTGGGGCAGGTGAAAACGGGAAACTGGAAAATAAATAGGATTTATTCTACTATCTTATTTATTTAATATAATAAATACAATGGCCGACCAATGAAGATGAATAAACTTAAAAAGAAAATTTATTTTATCCTGTAGTGTCAAGAATTTGCTGACTCACAGATTCAATGTCCGGTCTACCCACATGCATCTGATTCTTTTACAACTAATTAGTACTACGGTGGTGGAGGGTACTCAACATCCAAACAATCCCTAAGCAACAATCTTCTATCGAACATCAGATGCCGATGGGCGGTAGAGGCCTTGCAGGATTGTGTCTGCATAGTTGACATGATGGTTTATAAAAAAGTAGGAAAGGTTACCCAAAACTGTAATGTGTGATCATTAATAGAATAGAGGACGTCCTGGTGCGGTTGCTACTGGACATTGTTCCTCAAGGTCATATCAATGTTGCTGGTGCTGAATTATAAAATTAACTTTTGGACATTCTCACCTAAAGTACTAGAACATGTGTTATTTTTTTAATTTAATAATCCCACTTGAAATTGAATTGTTTATTGATGATATAGTTGCCTGAGTTAAATAATTTTGTAGTAATACCTATACCAGCAAAAGCTTCATTGTGAGATTAAATAATACAATGCTATCAAGTGTTTACGATTTCAACTTGACCTACAGTAGTCTAATTCAGCAAAAATATTTATTTATTCTATTACAATAAATATAACTATACTAAAAAATGCAACTGACCTACAGTTATAAAACTAAAAGTGGTATATTTCAAGAATGTTTACATAAATCGAAACATGTAAACGGTCACTTGGGATAGGTAAGGAAAATCTTTGCAGAGGGCACATTCTAAATTTAGAATGATGCGAGAACCAAGTCGGCGATCAATGTTTACTTATGCTGCAGCCTGCAAGATCAAGCGTGGATGTACACTTACCTTTTAAACTCTGCGGTAATATATTCCAAAGAAGTTGCGCCAAAAGGGATAAGAATTTGCAAACAGAAACCGTCTCTGTCCAGAAAAACTGCACTACGAATGCGTTTTGACCACTTCTCAATCCCACAAAGGTTATTCACGAAAGTCACACGAAAACTGATACTTTACGAGAATTTACTACGCAACTAGAACGGAAAACAACTAGTGAAAGTGCGAAATAAATTATATTCAAAACCTGAAAATCGAACACACTGCTTGCCGTCTGCCGCAAACCGCAATATCCAACTGACGTCTGACAGCTGCGCTGCGAGCGGAGTCAAGCAAGGTAACTGACAGTGACACTGACAGACGCTGAAGACAGAACAGCAAGGTGTTGCTAGTTTAGAGTGCGTTACCTAATAAGATGATACAGTTAATGGTTCCGACTATTTACAGTGTATTCGTCGTCATCAAAACTTTTGTGATGTATTTAACCACTAGCAGTGCCCCGCGGTTTCACCCACGTAGTTCCCGTTCCCGTGGGAATACGGAGATAAAATATAGCCTATGTGTTATTCTGATGTATAAGCTACATAACTGTAAAGTTTCATCAAAATCCGTTCTGTAGTTTTTGCGTGAAAGAGGAACAAACATCCATCCATACATCCAGACATCCATACATCCAGACATCCATCCATACAAACTTTCGCATTTATAATATTAGTAGGATGAGATAGTGAATACAATTTTATGCCCCTAAGCAACAATTGCATAATAATGTCCAATAACTATCTTTTGATATAGGTTTGTAAATATTTTTGTTAAGTAAGTACCAGAGACCAGTTTAAATAAGTACGATTAAAATTATGATCACAATGAAAATACTCACTTTCCACGAATGCATTTGTTTTTGACCCCTAAACGTGATAGTGGTTTTATCGCCAGACCGGAGTGCTGCTAAACATGCCTCAGAATGAATTCATTGGACCCGTGGGTCTCCTCACGATCTTTTAATTCACCGTCGAGCTTGTGGTAAATAAAAAAGTTCGATTACAAACTTATAAACGCAAAAATTATTAATGGACTTTACCTACCTTTATAATGAGCACTATCTGAATTCATGAAATTTAAATGTTAATAAAATTGTAACCAGTGATTAAAACAAAGAAGATAAACTTTATCATTGAAAGTTCTATTGACGGCAAATTATTTGTATCGTAAAGATTTATTGCACATAGAACATAACTTTATTAAATTTTGTATTCCCCCTAGGGCATCAATTTTTTTTCGAGCGCTATATGTATAGTCTTTGATTGAATAGTGACTCAACCGTTCATGTGAGGCTACTTCCAGGCAGCAGATTAATACTGTCGTTGTAAGGGTTGATATCCACTAAGATGCGAGTGTAAAGGTGCCTCATATGCACGGCCATCACTTTGTACTCCACGGTGGAGAGACCTTCATCCTTCCATCGCTCCATTACCGTGTGGAGAAGTTGGTACCTGAAATGTTGAACACATTTTGAAAATTCATATTCTCAGAAAGAGCGAAAGAAAGTGTAAGTAGGTGTGGTAACTATTATAATTTTACAGACAAAAAGAAGGAGGCGGTTCTAAAGTCGACGTGAATTTTTTTACTTGTGTCGCGGCCAGTGTCGGATTAGAAAGTGCCTAGCAGGAGGCAGCAAATGCTACGAGCCACGTACAGTCAAGAGCAAGTCAAGCTTGACACTACCAGTTTAAGCTGAGCTCTGGTTTATACTGGGCGCCATAGAATACAGGGCCGGGTCAAAGTCCAAAGTGTCAAGCTTAGCGTGCTCTTGACTGTACCTGTTCCGTCCATACTCACGCCTTTTATCTCCGAGGGGGTATGCAGAGGTATTCCATTTGTGGAAATACCCACGTTTCACTAGTTTATTCTTTGGATCCCTAAAGGGATATGTGGTGTGCCCATCGCCGAACCGGGATGCTGCTACAACACAATGTGTTGCCTAAGAATTAATTATGAAACCTGCGGATTTCTTTACGATACAGTTTTCCTTTACTTCATTATGGTACTTTTTGATTGAAATTTTTTTTTTCATAATGCAGAGAAAGGAACAACAAATCAACACTTGGCCTAAATAGTGCTTTGATAAAACCTTGGACTGGATAGATATAAATAATTTATATTTATGGTGCTACAAAGGTAGATTCAATATTTTAAATATTATACCTAAATTGGTTAGCATTTTCAATAGTGTGCGGTAGTGACGTGTAGCGAGCGATTCTCTTGTCGTAGCGAACCACCGGCAAATTAGCCGATCGAAGTCTGTAATAAACAACAAATTATAATTTAACTAGCAACCCGCCCCGGCTTCGCACGAGTGCAATGCTAATATTAAAACCTTCCTCTTGAATCACTCTATCTATTAAAAAAAAATAGCATCAAAATCCGTTGCGTAGTTTTAAAGATTTAAGCATACATAGGGATATAGGGACAGATAAAGCGACTTTGTTTTATACAGTTACTATGTAGTGATAGTGAAGAAAGCGCGACTGCAAGGCACTGAAAATATTTAAAAATAAACTATGACACCGGAGATGAAAAAGAATCGAGTGCCACCTCCTATTCAAAATTCCCTACAGCGTTTCAGCTACAGACGGTTTCACATGAGTATTCACCTTATTGTGAATTGTAATCGAAATCTTCTTTATTTGAAATTTCTTACGCGGTCAGAGCTCTACTTACACTGGCGGTAATGATCGATGTAAGCGTACCAACAGCAACAAAGCGTAGATGTACGATAGCAACGTAGGTACCTACTTAGGTACTTAGGTACCTACCTCAAAACGAAGACGATTGCGATGAAGGTAAATAGTCAATAAGTACCTAGTATAAAGAAACCTATAATGGTTAGTTCCTAGGAGAAGCGATAATGGTTCACGCACAACGAATCGCGTACGACAGCTGGTACGATGTAACGTCCGTACGAATATTTAAGTACTTAATATGTACCTAAGTATATGTATAGGTATAGATTAGACCTCTCAGACCATGAATCACAAACACAATAGATTTTTAATTGTGTCTCGGTTCCCATTGGAACCGGCGCTTCGTAACTGAGCAATAAAGATTATTATTATTAATATTAAAATCCAACATACCTCCAGAACATATCGTTGTCCTCGCCACCCCATCCCCAGTACATGTTGGAGTAGCCATTGGCTTTGATGTAGTGCTCGGGGGTCATAGCCGTCACGCCGCCGAACAACGCGTGGTAGTTTTTACTGAAATTACGTCACGTATTTTTTACAATGAAAGTACTGGGTGGCAGCATTTAGTTTTATAACTCGGTACTATACCCGAAAATACCAGAAAATAAGGATTTTATAAATTTAAAATCCCGAGATGGTTTCAAAATCAATCATTTTTAGTATACACACTAGATAACCCGACAGACGGTGTCTTTTTCACGGTGCCTTTTTCAAATCCCATAGAAATAAGCAACCTACTTTAAGTTTTAACAGATTTTTCGAACATTCCGGGCATCTTTTAATTTTTTCTTTCCCTAAACACCTTAGTCGGACAGGTTTAAATTAAATTCAAATCGGTCCAACCATTCCCAATTGTAGCGCTTACCGCATTTTATTTCTGTTTAAGACTAGGTACCTGTTACCCGCAATGTCACCCGCGTATTAACTCCCATGTAAGTTTTTTACTTAACTTACAGCACGGCCGTTTTAACTTGACATCTCTGAAGTTGCGCAAATGGCTGCGCAGTAACATTTTTTAGCGACTATATGGCGGTAGGAGGGGGATTTGCGCAGGCGAAGCCTATGTTCAGAGAAGCCAAGTTAAAACGGCCGTACTGTACTTGGGAGTTAATACGCGGGTGACATTGCGGGGAACAATTTTAACCCATATTACACCGAGAGAAGTTAACTTATATTAGCTACCATTACTGAAATAATGTTTTAAAATCAGTTTAGTAGTTTTGGAACAAAAATAATTACAAACAAATATTTATCGTCTTTATAATATTTTGCTCTTTATAGAAGATTTACATACTCATTCTGCTTCTCTAAAACTGTGGCGCACATGTGCCGAGGGTAGGTCGGACAGGTGTACAGGATGCGGCCATCCAGCGGTAGTAGGTCCACGTCGTGGAAGATCAGGCATTTCCAGTCACCGAACTGCTGGATCTCCTTGAAGCCCGCGTTGTAGAGTCGGCCTTTGTTGAACTTCTGGCTGCCTGGTACAAAACAATATATACGTTTTTGTATGTACCATGTTTCATGTGTCTTGTATGGTGTTGCTACGTCAGTGTCATGAGAGCCACCTTCAAAGTATAGCATAAAAGGACATTTCCTGAGCCGGTGACGCTGTTGAACACAGTGCGTAGGTATATGGCAGAACTTTTGTTTTTAGTATTAACCCTTGACCGGTTTTTTCTTTATCCAGAAGCTTTCCCCGTTGCGCCCACAAAAACTTACCAAAGTATCATCGCAATCGAGTTATTTAGGAAGGCACATATTTTTTTAAATGTATTTTTATTTTAGTACTTTTGTTTTTGCACTCTGGTAAAAATAATAAAAAAAAATACTTACGATACTGTTCAATGACGAAAATCCGATAATCCAACTTTTGTTTTATCAGGAAAGGATGGATGTTGAATAAAAACACAGCGAGATTCGTCGACCGGTTTCTGGAATCAAATGAGCGTATTACGCTAACTTTCAGAGTGCATTCTACTAAAGTAAACTTCAAACTTTATTTTGGCTCAGTATCGGCAGTCTCGTCATAATGTCTTAAGTTTTAATGATATGGAAGTCTGGGGAGTTTGCATTGGAATTTCATGATAATTGAAATAGTTCTGAAACAATGTATAGTTTGCAGAGCTTAACATAATTTATAGTTAGGAAACAGTATACCTACCTAATTCATGCTTGGGAATGAATTGTTAGGATAATAGTAGAGCCAAATAGAAAATATGTTTCGTGGGACTGAATACTTTATTTTATTTATCTACTGACAACTCGTAAAGGTATACTTGACGGGCCTGTCGGCTTAGTTGGTAGAGTAACCCTCTCTGGGTCTGGGTTTCAATTCCCTTTCAGGGTCTAATTATTTAGGTCTTAGTATAGACTGCCTAATTTGGGAATAAATATCCGTACGTGGATTGTGTCCCACAATTTATTTATTTTATTACGTGACTTTCTTAGCAGGACAATTCCTATTAATTTGGTATCAAGCTCCGTGACAGGAGAGCCTATTACCAAAATAGCGCGCTGTTACAATGTCTCAGAATCAATTTTGCGGTCTGCGAGTTTCTGTCGAGCTAGTAGAAATATGTACAAAAGTTTTTTGAACAACTCATTGGTACAGTCAAGAGCACATGAAGCTTTACACTTGTGCGAGTCTGACCTCTAATGCGATTGTAATAAGAAGGTTACAAGTCCAATGTGTCAAGCTCTAAGTGCTCTTGACTGTAAATTGCCCACGGGATTCGAACCCGAGCCTCACTCATGAGAAACGGGCTCTTTAAGGACATGGCCTAAAGGTGGTGGTGGAAATATAAAAGATAATCCATGACCTCTATAAAACTGAACCATCACTAATGAGTTATTACGCTAAAGAAAGCCGATATTGAAGAATGCACCTGTATGGAACAAGGATGCCAACTTTGTGCCTCGATACACAGTCAGGGGGGGAGTAGTACCCCCCTCTCTTCACAAATGGGTACAAATTGTCCAATGTGTCATGTATGTGTCCAGAGACGTTCACTTTTATTCTATTCATTGGTATTTCACCTGAAAACGGAGTGTCTGTTGTTTATTCAATATAAAATTAATAAATATGCTCACGCCTTCATCCCCGAGGTGTTAGACAGAGGTGCTCCATTCCTGGAAATACACACTTTTCGGCAATATATAGAAATTTTGGATCCCTAAAGGTGACAGGTGCCGTGCCTGTAATAAAAAGGTTTACAAATTAAATAACTAGGTAGATAGATATGTCGAGGCCATATCGAAGAATTTATCACTTAATGATTTGGTTAGGTTAGGTTAGACTTTTTTATGAAATTGTATACAACTATTTCTTGAAATGTTCAACTCTATAATCTGGGCATGACATCTTAAGTATTATAGATACCACCACAGACTTAGTAGAGATGCTACGATACCACAGATATACAGTCACTATACTGTACTTATTTGAACTATACTACCTATACAGAACTTTGGATATTCTGTATAAATTTTACTTATTCTAACTTTAATAGTCTCTATCAGTTTGCAAACGTTGCTTTGTTTAATCACAACTTAACGTTAAATATAGGTATTCGTTCACTGTAGACTGTAGATGCATATTGTGCCCTCAGTTGTAGACAGTTTTACTCACCCAATTGCGTCATATTTACAATGCAAAACGGTAAAATTCTGTTTTCGCGTTTTGTCTTCAAATCTGAAAAAAAATAATTAATCTTCTTGACGAGTACATATTTATTTTAAGTAATTATAATTATGTATGATACATATGGGACGGGGTTTCTATGTCTTGGTACGTTTACCCGTAATGCATACATATCTACCCCTACGCCTTTTGTCCTAATTAGGAAGACAGATACATTATAGTGCCACCTTCTACGAACCTGGTACTTATCGCGTACTTCGTCCACATCCATCCCATCAGTCACACATGCTCGTCGGTTTCGGGTACACTTTATCTGGACTTTCTTCAATACATCGCCAATCTGATCGATGTAGGTAGATTTAAGTCGCCTTCTACCGACTCGCCCACTCAAAACACAACCTCCTACTTGATTCCTTAGACGGGTAGAATATAATGAACGTCTAATGAAGCAACGATATTCCCTTGAAATTGTTACTAATCTACAGAAAATGTAATTTAAAGCCGTCTGCGACCGACATCTGGCTTATAGCCGGGAACTGGCGTGCAATAGCATCATAACAGCATTTTATTTGGAAAATTGCAACGAACATTTTCCCGGAAAATTCTGAGCGAAATTGTGGTATTTCTGCTCGATTATTCCCACAATTTCGCCAGTCCCATACAAGATGTGTTTTAAAAAAAATTCAGAATTGATGAAGAGTTGAAAAGTAGGTTTTTTATTACCTCAGCCAATTACAAAGAATGGGAATGTAACCACCTATGTCTGTTTGTGACGTGTTTACAGCTATCTTATATCACAGCTAGATAATATGTCATATTTAGCAGAGATGGCTCGAATCTTGATAAACAACATTATGTACTATTAACCTCAGACCTATTCGAAAACTAGACAGCATTTAATGAAATCAATCAGTTGATAAGCATAGCAAATCAAAACTTAGATATAGGTAGATTTATATATTATAGATACCTGATCTTAAGGACGGCCTTGGTGTTCGAAGAAATTTCTTAATTTTCGAAGCGTCTGAAACAAATGATGTTCTTATAAAACTGCAATAAATAACGTATTTGTTTAAGTAATTTCTCTTCACTTATAGTTATAACAGAGAAAAAACGTTTTTGATTTGTCATTCTTTTTAGCAATTGAGCAATGGGTCGCCATAGAGATACAGACAGTTAATAATTTAAATTATTTTTTAGAGATTTGTTGAATAGAAATAATTGAAGACCGGGAATCAACTTACACTAGGAACTTTTTATCCTCTATTCAATGTCGACACGCTAGTACTAAAAAATCATTAGGTAATATCACAGTTTAATAATCATAGTTAATAACCTAATAAATATAGATACTAACAATCATCTCTAGCACTTTCCAGCACTTTCGTCAAATTCTCTTTTCCGGTAAGCTGTTCGACCGTGTTGGAATGTTCGTCGAGCTTGTTCACGGTGACGTAGTACTGCGTGTAGGGGGCGCTGTTCAGCACGGAGTAAATGTAGTACAGTGCTGGTACCGCCAGGAGGAGAAGGATAGGGCGCCAGAACCAACCTTCGGGGGGCCACTCCAGGGAGTCGAGGCCTCGGTCGCGTTCTGGAAATATGTTCGTTCACAATGGGCCTAAGGCATAGTATTAAATTTATAATTGGAATCGAAGTAAGTAGGTAGTGTTTCTTTGATGTAGCTGTTCCACGCAATTTCATCCGCGTTAGTCCCGTTCCCGTAGGAAAATTATAGCCACGGGTGCAATGCTGATACTAAAACCTTCCTCATATATCACTCTATCTATTAAAAAACGCATCAAAATCCGTTGCGTATTTTTAAAGATCTAAGCATACATAGGGACAGACAGAAAGCGGAAAGCGAGTTTGTTTTATACTATGTAGTGATGGTACATTTTGCAAGAGATTTCAGAAAACCATGAATTTATTATACAGACTAGTCCAATCGCATTGCCTGAGCAAATCCCGTTATTTCCTGTTCCCGTGGTAATTTGAATTTCTCTTAATCTCGTAGCGTATGCCTATACATCGTAATAAGGAATATGCCAAATTTCAAATTTCTATGTAGTTTCGAAGAGAAGGCATTCCTCTCATTCCGAGTACGTCAGTTTTTGTCTCTGTCATAGTATATACTTATCTATATATAATATATCTCGGGCAATTTTTTTCTGCGGGTCTCATCACAGAACTATCACTACATAGTACCTATAAAGCACAGTCGCTTTATCTGTCCCTATATATCCCTATATTATGTCCCTATGTATGCTTAAATATTTAAAACTACGCAACGGATTTTGATGCGGTTTTTTTTAATAGATAGAGTGATTCAAGAGGAAGGTTTTAGTATAAGCATTGCACCCGTGCGAAGTCGGGGTGGGTCGCTAGTTATATTATATAAGACTTACTGGAGTTGCCTCGCCGACACATAAATTTCATTGTTCTTCTAGAGGACGCTAGATTGTACATTTTGCCCTAAATAACTTCACTGTTTAAACAAAAACCCGAATTCATTGATAACCTAACAATCCGTTTCGATGTGGTTCAAGCGTATGAATGAAGTATGAATGTGCTGTGTAGGTATTTGCTTTGTTAAATTCTAAGGATGTTATAGCATTGTTCAGATCAGTACTACGAACGTACTCGAGCCGTTGATATGATTACGAATAACTTTGGTGAGAGGTAAGGCTCTTTGCAAACGAAGATTTTGGAGTTGACTCCTTAAAAATCTATTATTATCTACTTCTACACTAATCTATACAACGCGTAACAGAAAAAGCGCAATTCCTCATACACCCCAATTAGTTTAATAATATAAAAAAAATATGATGCAATCGAACTTTAGTTGTGTGAGTTGTGTCTAACCAATTTTCTTTAATATCGATTAAAAATAGCACGATTTCCATAGAAAGCACTAAATTCAGCTACGCAATTTTTTTTTTTTTTTAATTTAACACATATTATAAATAGCTGAAATCGAATAAGTAGTCGATACTGAACAAACTAATTTCAGGAATTGCGCTTATTCTGTTACATGTTGTATAAGAGGAAAAAATTGTTTTTGTTTGTTTGTTTGTAATAAATTGGCTCCGAAACCACTGAACTTATTTTAGAAACCAATGGAAAGCTCGTTTTTCTGGGAGTAACATGAGATATAATTTTCCCACGGGAACAGTTCAGTGCTGTTTGGGATTAAAATTAATGACCCTCTATGACTTGTGTCCCACCATTTGTTTTACCCGACAGTGCGGAAGCTAAGGGAGGTACAGTTATATAGCGAGCCGTGGCTGAGCCCGCGACACTGTCTAGCTTATGACGTCCGGGTCCGGATTTCCGGATGTTCATCAAATGTGATGTATGGAGCATGTCTGTCTATTAGTCCCGAGCAAGATTTCCAGATGTTTAAATGTTTCCTTTCTTCATCCGGATTTCATTTTAAACCTAAATCGGATTTTATATACGTATACACATCTTTACACTTATATTACGGTCATATTTCCCATTTTATCTCCGTTTTATCTCGTGAAAACTGGGTATATCCAGATATGGAATACCTCTGCCTACCTCTAGGGGATTAAAGGCGGGCGTTTTTTTTTTTTGTTTTTTTTATCTCCGTTCTCGAAGGAATGCCTTTTTTGTGAAAAACTTACCCGGACTTGCGCACCACTTATCAAAGTTTTATCGCAATTGGATGAATGATATAGAGACGCATACGGGACCGATAAACAAAGAAACATTCATTTTATATATACCCGTAAACGTGTAAAAATTTACTCTATCTAGTCATTATACCTACTGTTTCACGAATGAACTGAAATTGTTATTGACGTCATTGCTTGTATCGAACGATTCAGGTTAATTTATTTACTTTAAACCGACCGATACCGCAGACAGAAGTTATAAATACAGTCGACTGAATAAAGTTGATTTCTACTTGAACAATTTCTTAAATAACTTTTTACTAAGTAGGTACCTTTACCATTGTGAATCAACGACGATTTGCGCAGTTCTATAGTGAAACAAACTATTGAGCTCCGTGTGAACTGGCCCTAAGTTCTGACTAAAATTTCGAGGCTTTGTTTGAAACAACAGAAACTAATAAACATTTGGCGATAAAATTCGGTTTATGTATAAATGTTATGAGATGGTGCCTATTGGGTACTTCACCTTTAAATGACGTCAAGTTGCCGGATGTAAGTAAAAGTACCTTTTTGATTAACATTTGACACTTCAATTACTAAAGTAACACCAGTGTCGCTGAATCATCCGGCATTGTGACGTCATTAAGAAGTCCAGAGCAACATAGATTTTCTTAAAAAAAAAACAATATAAAGTTTGTTCTAATTCCGAGACCATTATTTTCAAATTTTTTTTTATATTTACATAACTTACGTACATATTTATCACTTGCTCAACAGTGAAGGAAAACATTGGAAACTCGCAGGTCCCAGAATTAATTCTGAGACATGTGTAAACAGACCCGGTTCGGCGATGGGCTCACCACCTATCACGTTTATGGGTCCAAAGAATATCTCGTGAAAAGTGGGTATATCCAGAAATGGAATACCTCTGCTTACTTCGTAGGGGATGTAAGGCTTGAGATTATATTTTTTGTTTGTTTGATATTCTACCAAAACTCTCCTACAAAATTGAAACATGAAACAATACACTCCTAAACAGAGTTATCTCTCCGTCGCAGCTGCATTGCTCTGGGAGTGGAATTGCAGAATTAATTCCTTGCATTTAGCTAGGAAGCGGTGCCGAGTTACGGAAATAGGCGGATTTACGGGAGTGCTTCTCCAACTGCTTGCGTTGGATGAATGGTATTTTGAAGTACATCAGAGCAGAAGACAAATATGGTGTGTTCTGTTTATTATGTTCAAAATTTAAAAAATCTTGTGGGAAAATTTTAAATTAGGCATTTCGGAAATCACAACAAACTTTTATCACAGTTTAATGAGATGGTTGCGGCTGATTCTACTCAATAAGAAAGATAAAAAGAGGAGTGGTTTTGGACAACGCGAGTCGCATATAATGCTTCTCGTTTGCTATTTTTCTTAGTCTACACAAAATTAGTTTTTTATAGTAACTTTTTAGTAAAAACAGTCTCCACACACCCAGATCGGGACCCGGATCTTATAGTCAACTTTCCCACTTTGACGGTTTCTTTGGCAGATCAATAGCTGCAACATTAATTTTGCGTTTTGCTTGTTCCATGAGCTAGTTCTTCTTAACGCACCTTATAAATCTGAATGTTCATTTTGAAATTTTGCGTCGAGTGCTCATTTAGCAAAGTGCACATTTTGCGGCAAACCCTTACAAATCACGCATTGTAATAATGTCTGGCTTATGTACCTAAGTACTTTTCCAAATATGCAATACGTGATTTGTGTTATTACTCTCTTATTTCAGAGACAACAGGATTATTTATTGTTTACATGAGTAATCTTGCAGATTGTTATAAATAAAAGATGTTACCATTGCACTAACAAACACTTTCTCATTTTACTTAAACATCCCAATATTCGCTTTTCTTCTCATGAATAAATCAGCGAGCAAAATACATCATTATCCGAAAGTAAAGTGACAATAACAATGTCTCCGAAATTGAGCAAAGAATACAAGTTTTTCGACATACGTTGCCGTATTCTGTGCTCGTGCAGAAAGCGTTGCCATACTAAATCGGTATTGAATAGTGTCCAAATCCAGAATTGCACGATTTTGAAACAGTGTTTTGTTTTACTCGTTGTGTTGGCGACTTTATATACTTTTATTAACCCGTCTCCTTCCTTGGAATGTGAGGAGACTACAGTCAGCAACAGCAAGCAAGAGGAAGTAATCAGACCAAGACCAAGACCGAGACCTAGGAAACGAGTCAGTAAGTTACACTTCCATATTATTTCCATTCCTACCTAAGTAAAGATATACGTACCTAGTTAGGTACTTCGTCTTAAAACGTTAGTTTTTTCGTTTGATGAGTATACTATCACTTTTTATATGACGCTTTTCTTGCAGGACTTCGTGATACTACGACCATAGAAAGATTCATGAAAGCAAAGCCTACATTCGACAATTTGGGTAAGTAAAATACTTAAAAAAATGTTTATTTGTTCGGCATTAACATTGGATTGTTAGGAAACATATAAGCTAGTTTGCCGTTGTCTTGTCAAAATCCTGCAGAAAAACATATTTTTTCCGAATTTCCCATTTTCCCGGCATTTGTTCCAAATATTCCTTGCGTATTATTTTCGGAATATTTAAGACACATAGCCAAATCAATCCAGCAGTTATCAAGTTATGAGTAGCTATATGCAACGAATAGCATTGAATTGATATCTACATACCTGGACTTTATTAGCATCAATTGTTGAATTTCAGTTTTATGCATAGTTTGAAATATATTTGCGTATTACAGGCGCAGAAGAAGATCCTCAATATCCGTCACAAACGCCTCCTTGTAAACTAAACTTGTCAGATTTAGGTGTGTATTAGAGTTATTTTTATTATTTAAACTCCTTCTGGTGCAGTCGGATAATAATGTCCAACATTCCGGAGATGAAGACGAATTTTATAATACCTCGTAATTCAAAATTATTAAACTGCTAGTTTTCGAGTTAGTAGTTTGTATGATAGATACCTACCCATGGGCGCCGTGAAAAAGATTTAGATGTATTTCATTAATAAAGTCACTACTAAACTCAATTTGAATAAAAAACTCGCCAGTAAAAAAGCGCCAACAAACTAAGCTCACATACTGTCCATTACTCTCCTTAAACGCCTTAAACTAGACTATACTGCTTCATCCTTCGAAGTTGAATTTATTGTTTTTATGGCCCCATAATCTTTTCATGTTATGGCTGCAGGACCCGTGACAGTTAACAAAAGCAAGGTAAAGCTGGAGTGGGTGGAGCAGCTGTATCCTCAGGTCAAGTCTGGCGGGTACTACGCACCGCCAAATTGTAAATCCAGGCACAGAGTGGCGGTTTTGGTGCCTTTCAGGTGAGCCTGATCTACAGTAATCTACACTTCTACACTAATATGATAGGACGTTGCGAGGCGTCCGGTAATTCCGGACGACTAAATTATTTTATTCATAATTTTATTCATCCGACATATCGGACTACTAATAAAGCGGATTTGTATTTTGTATTTTTGCATGTCTGTAGCGAATAAACTCAAAAACTACTGGACCGAATTTAAAAAATTCTTTCACTTATGTTTACCTACAATATCCCTGATTACCATAGGTTATATTTTATGCCCGTATTCCCACGGGAACGGGAACTACGCGTAATAAGTGATTGCGAATGCTACGAAACAAACACTGGCGTGTTACCCCTTTTTTACAAATTTAAAATAAAATGTAAATATCGCCTTATCCTTGAGGGTGTCGGCACATGTCATGGTCGGAATGCTTCCTCATCCAGGGAGCAAGTTGACACCGTTTTGCCTAGTTTGGGACTAAATAACTGTGTGAATTGTGTCCCACAATATTATTATTATATTTATTAATGTAATTTTAATTTAGAAAAAAAATAATTATCGATTCTCTTCACGATAATGATTTGATGAATTACATCTAGAAAAAAAAAATTTTTATTGTCAACTTTTTTATTGAATTGTGTACATTCTTGACACAATATCTATTTATTAACCACCTGTCTTCGTTTTCGGAAGTGTTCTCCTTACACCCTGTATATTACTAGCGACCCGCCTTTATACAATTTTTGCTATTTTCTGATATAAGGTTATCAATGTGTATAGTAGGAGTTCCTACTATACACCAAACCTACAACAAACCTACACAAGGCTAGTTAGCCTTGTGTAGGTTTGTTGCAAGTTTTAACTAGATTTAGAACAAAAAAACATTATGAAGCTAACCTATCAACTAACTTCGATGCTCTTGTAAAATTTGTTTTAGGAACAGAGAAACGAACTTAGCTATCTTCCTACGCCACATACATCCTTTTCTCCAGAAACAACTCCTGGAGTATCGAGTGTTTGTGATCGAGCAACACGGTAAAAACTTTAAATAAAAAATCTCTGTCCTTTTATGCCGGAAGGGGCGGACAGAGGTATTCTCTTTCTGGAAATACCTACATTTCACCTGTCTAGTCTTTGGACCTTTTAACGTGTCTGACCGAGTCTGTTACACATGCCGCAGAATTAATTCTGGGACTTGTGGGTTTCTTCACGATGTTTTCCTTCACCGTCGAGCTAGTGATGAATATGTACCTAGGTACGAGTACGTAAGTTTTGAAAACTCATTGGTACATGCCAGGATTTTAACCCTAGCCTTACTGATTATCATAATGAGAAGCGGGCTCTTTAACCGTAAGGCGATCACTGGTCTTTTTGCGGATTATCTGGCAGCTAAAGCTTTTTTTTCCAGGATTCATAGATAAATTCAATAAGGGATCCTTATTCAACGTAGCGTTCTTGGAGACCCAAAGGTTTGGTACATGGCAGTGCCTTGTCTTCCACGATGTGGATCTTCTGCCTCTGGACGAAAGGATCCTGTACTCGTGCCCTAGAACCCCGAGACACATGTCGCCATCTGTCGAGCAGATGGGGTATCAGTGAGTACTCATATATAAACAGCTAGGTACTTACCTACATACTTATTACCCTTTCATTGCTAATGTTGAGTTATCTCGTTTGTCAAAATGTGCTTTTATATACTACTAGCGATCCGCCCCGGCTTCGCACGGTTGCAATGTTAATACTAAAACCTTCCTCTTGAATCACTCTCTCTATTAAAAAAACCGCATCAAAATCCGTTGCGTTCCTAGTTTTAAAGATTTAAGCATACATAGGGACAGAGAAAGCGACTTTGTTTTATACTATGTAGTGAAGTATCGAGCTTTACATATAATATTAGCCGTTGCCCAGCTGCGTCTGTATGAACATATGATCGCGTTACCTACGAACTATGTGTTTTCTTGGATGAAAAGTAGTATGTCTCCTTCTGAAGCCCAATCTATATCAAAATTCGTCAAGTTAGATTCACTGTTTTAGGCGTGAAAACGTAACAAACAAACTCACTTTTGCATCTATTAACATTTGTTAAGATTCTCGAATTATCTAGTCTAACAAAATCTGCTACCAAACCACCGTAAGCTAGCCCATAAAAACTAAACTACTCCCTCGGCGCCTGCTTAAAAGCACCTGTAAACTGTGAGATGAGCTCTCGAGGGATTCCCTTTGCGTTATGACATGAGGTTCTTCAAAAGGCGTGCCTGGTGACTCTGGTGTTGCAATATATATTTCTCTAGAAAGGCTCTAAGAAATCATTAGGCGGGTCTCAACTGTTCTGGTTGTTGTGGGCGAAGAAAGGGATACTACACGCGTATAATACAATCAAAACCACCAAGAAAGGGTCTCGTTTTATTCAGAAATTTAGAAGTGCTAATGCTGTTTGTGTAGACATTGAGCCGCTCGCTCTCACATATTTCAGTTCAGGATCTTTTTATAACCAGCATGGTAGTGTGGCGCACGTTCGTAGAAAGGTCCACCCAATGGACCTGCAATGTTGTAACCTACGGGACCTCTATTTAGTAGCATGAGACCGTGCAATCGATATCCAGCAGAGACCAGTCGTGGGTTGAAAGCGAATGTTCCAATTCTAGACTCCCGTACCTAAAGCTGTTCGGCGGCGTCACTGTGATGACCCCAGAGCAGTTCTACAAGGTGAATGGGTACTCCAACGCCTATTGGGACTGGGGCGCCGAAGACGACGACATGTTTATTAGGTAACCTTTTGTTACTGAACCTATTCTATTAAGAAGGATAAAAATGCTGGACACAATTCACTTGATTCCCTAAATAGGGCTTTTTAATCCAAAAATGGGTAGAGCCTCGAGTACAAGGTTATTAAATAACTAAATACATACTCCAGCCAGACACAAAACCTACTAAGTAGGTTTGCATGATAAACAAGTGTAGACCCAAGCAGTGCAATGTATCAAGAATTATATTGTTGCTACATCGTTCCGACTTCTGACCATACGTAGTCCATCAAAATATTACAACATCACCAATTCTAGTCATAGGTACGTATTCTGTGCCAAACTTCCTTTGGAATGTTATTGTTGGCCGTTAACCCAGAAACCTGTGCAAAACATTCAAACACAAGTTACAAGTATTTCAGGCTCCAAGCAAGGCGCCTTCCAGTGCTACGCTACAACAGTTCCATAGGCCGCTACGCCACACTGCCTCATACGGTCAACAATGTCAACTACAAAAGGTTGGTCATTAACGTCTTGTCGTGCTTATTAAGAAGTCCAAATTCGTCCTGAAATAACAAAGCTGCGTTGGTGTGGGCTATTCCACTAGTCTCTACTAGCTGTCCCTCCTGGTAGGGACAAGTGGATTACTTTTTCCACTCTTCCCTACCACGCCGTCCAATGCCCTCCATCCAAAGTGAATTCATTGTTTGATGATCTGTTACCACCTAAGTAGTTATAACAGCTACATTGATCCCTGTAAACTTTGTGAGGAAACCCGTGGGTCTCAGGCATTTGTAACATCCCAAAAAATACAATGAGTAAAGTTTGGGTATTTCCCGGAATAGAATACTTCCGCCGACCCTTTGATAAGATATCAACGTTTAAATTTTTTAATTGCCAATTTTATTCACCCATCAGCCCATCAGTTTCCTGCTTCCTTATACTTTACTCATGAGTTAAGTAAATACATACCCGACTGTATCAGGAATGCTTTTGTAAATTATCTATTCTTGCCTTCCAGATACGATCCCCTTGGGCGAGCAAAGCGAAGATTCAGGCAAGAAGGAATAAACTCCATCGAATATAAACTTATTAATATCACCAAAAGAAAACTGTTTACACATATCTTAGCAAACGTAAACCCATATAATACGACAGTGTGATTAACAAAATAAAACACCACTGCATTTTTTTATCAATGTATTTCATTCAACATCAACTGATAAAAAAACATGCATGAACTGTAAAATAGTAAATAACGAAATAAAATTAAATATTTATTCCCACTTGAAACGCAAAAGATAATAATTATAAAGAAACCTTACGTATTTCGTCAACTATATTGAGAGCAGTAAATTTTTTCACCTTGTTCAGAAGTTTGCATACTTTGGGATCTGCCACAAACATGGCAACAAAAATGTCCTTATTATCCGTGTTTTCTTGAAGGCGTTCCATTGCTTCTTTTACCCACTCTACATAAGGAGTAACCTTCTCTTCGGGTAGTAGCTGAAAATGCCATGGTAGGCAAATTTTGAGCACATTCCAAATAACATCCTGGCTTACAGCATACGCCAAGTCTGCATCGGGTTGAACTTCAGGCTCGTGTTCTTCTTCAATGTCTTCTATCTCCGGCGGTTTCTCCTCTATCGCGGGCTCTTCTTCACAAGGTCTACATATAAAGGTAGTCTTGACATCAATCGCCGATTGTACCTTACTTTTGCTCATTAAAGTCTTACTTTTCGCCTTCGGCAGACGAGCACTCGAAGATTCTATTCTTTTCATTTTAGCTGCCCCGGCTTTCTTTTTACCTTTGACGTTGTCGTCTTGCTCTGAGTACGGTATATCAGTAAGTGTAGTTCCCTCACAGAAGTTGATCACGTTAGTGATAACAGCGTCCAAAAACTCTGAGGTACATTTATAAGCGCAAGCTAAACTTTCGTCTCTATATTGCTTAAGCTTTACTAAATGACATATGACCTTTTCACATTCATCCGGCGAAAAACAGGTCTTTTTACCTACAGCCATGGACAGAGCTGTAGCAAACCCTTCAATAGGATCAAGTCTCTTGCAGAAAGCTAGTAGGAACGCAGAATAATTCATCATATCCTCGGAAGTTTCAAACAACTCAAATACGAAATGTTTTATTAATGCCTTCCTCAACATCGCGTATTTATCTTGTGGGTCAAAGTCGTCTTCAAACCAAAGCTCTTCGTCTAAGAAATTATCTCGACTGATAAGCTCCGTGGAATTTGGATCGTAGCACCGGAATTTCTTTCGCAAGCGCAAAAGTTCTTCGACGGTAGGGCTTCTCAAATTGAGACAATATATAAGAAAATCTCTCCAATCAACGTATGTTGTGTCACCGAATAAAGAGTAAACCAACTTAGGGATTTTTTCAGGATCTACGCGTTTCCAACACTCAGGAAACAAGGGGCCGTCACAAGACTCCTTGCCGAAGAAAACAAAATCTTGCAACAGGTAAATGAACGCCTGCTGTAACGCAATGCCTGTAGGTGCTACTATCTTGAACTGAGATCGCAGTCTTGCTAGTTGTGCTACTTTAAATTCTAGATCGTCAGCAATTTCATTTATAATTCCTGTGTCTACTGGTGGCTCTGGTGGTGCAAACTGTAGCAGGTTCGGGTCGATAATAAACATGTCATGTTCCAATATAAGACTTTCAGGAATCTTTCTACCATCTTCGACAGCCATTTGTAGATATTTACAAAGCCGATCCACTGACCGAATCTCATTCATATAATAGGTATTAATATCTTCTTGCACCTCCATAAAAGTTTTATAAATATGGTCATTGAACAGTTTCATGTCCTGGTAGCATTTATATTGGAGAGCCATAATACGAAGACTAGCTTGGTACATTTCTCCATTAATTCCCATTATCCATTCGTCGATACACTTCAGAGCATTGTGTTTATAAACCTCTTCCAGATTAATAGAATCCGTTATAGAAGCATTATCATCCTTCTTTTTCACAGTGGGTACCATTTTGGCTATTTCGCTGTACTCTTTGCTTATAAGTGACCGATACGAATCATTTAATTCTTTCACAACTTTAATGGCGAATTTAACATTATTCTCAATTACCATATTAAATGGATTGTTACTGTAGTCAATTTGAATGTCTTTTAATTGTAATTCTTGATAGGCATTTTTTAATTGTCGGTATACTTTGTCTTCACCTCCTTTTTTGCTTCCAGATGTATCTTCTGATTCTCTGCAAATTTTTGTGAATTCCTTGGAGACAAGTCTATCATTCGGTGGCAGGCGCTTTATCAATGTGTAATAGAAATCGTGTAGAGCTTGAATAGTTAAAATGGACCTGAAAGAAATTAAAGTCAAAATTATCAGAAAATCTATTTTATATCATGGTCATCCTTATCACATAGTAAAAGTATTAAATATTACAAAATTACCTGTTGAGTTCATTCTGCATACACGAAATATAAGTATTTGCCATAGTAAGCAGTTCTTCCATAGCCCAATTCTCCATTATGAGAAGCTGTCTTTGTTGCTCTGCAAACAGTTTTCTTTCATCGCATATATGGTACAGTCTATTCTGGAGTTCCTTGACTCGGCAATGCCATTCGTTCTTTGTCAAGATAACATCACGCCAATCGTCTTCAAAATCGTTATATTCCTTTTGAAAACGGCTCACCAGATCTTGTTTATATGAGGGCAGGGTTATAATCTGCTCCATTTTATCTTTAATAAATCTAGCGTAAGGTATTAAACAGTTCATTTGTAATCTTTTAGCAAAGAACAGTTGCTGCATGTCATGAATATACGTTTTTTCTGTTTCCTCCCAGCATGTAGCTAATGCTATTCCAATTTTCTCGGGTATAGGCAATTCTGCATAGTCCCAATCCTCTTCACCTGCTAACAATTTAGTTTCCTCCGAACTTAACATTGATCCAATATCATGTTCTTCTTCATGAATTTCTTCGAGCTGAGTTGTAGGCTCTTCATGAAGATCCTCGGTTGAGTCAGGAGGTTTTACCACCTCAAGTTCTTGGGATGTATCTATCAACGATCTACTATTTTTAGACGATCGCCGCAATCTTTCTTTAGATTTTATAGTTGATACCTCTGGTTTTACAGTCTTAAATTTCGCTCGTTTGTCATCTGAAGATGGAAAGTCGAGAGTGCTTAAAACATTTTCTCCGAATAGTTTATCGCAGGATTTAATTGGCATACTGAAATCACCAATGATGTATTGACAAATCTGTACCAATAAATCTTTGTCCATTACTTCATAATACATACTGTAATTAATTCCCATTATGGCGTAAAACCTGTCAATAAGTTCAGAATTATCTAATGTTAAGTCCCATATAACAAATTCCTGTAGTATGTCGGCTGTCTCTTTAAGTCTTATATAACAGGTGAAGTGGCTTTCAAAAGGTTTCTCAATCCTTTTTTTATGGGGATCACTCACTAACCTAGATACACGTATTTCTTTATAGGGATCTTTTTCCTTTTTTCGGTGCTTTTTAATACTTCTTTCCAAATATATGTCATCTCTGTCATCTAAATCTCCCTCAGTAGGTGGTTCGCGACCAGTAAATGTTTCTTCAAGAATCTGTGCTTCTCTATAGGTATTGGGGTAGTTCACAATTACAAAGCCATTTATACCTTCCTGATCTTTTAAGTATTCCACTATCATAGCTGCAACCAAATGGTCAGTTAGAGAATCTCCCAAATTCAGTGCTTCAAATCCATACCTGCCGAGACTAGCAGCAGGAGATAAAACCATTTCTTCTTCAGGAATAGTCTTGGGCGTCTGAGTCAATTTACAGTTGGGGGGTATGGGACCAGATATTGCTGACACAGTAGCGTCACTAGATTTGCTTCGAGCATCGTCTTCTTGTTTCAGCATTTTGATAAATTCTTTATCATCTTCTTCTTGTGCTGCAGCAATAAATTTGTCATATGAAAGATCAATATCAGTGCATCCAATTATCTCATTTTTAAACTTTCTAAGGCAGAAATTTATTGCAGACTCTAATCGTACTACATGCACTTTACTCTGATTTAATAATATTTGCATAGGTACTGTTATGCCTTTATCTGGTAGACCTCGTAATAATGCTTTATGTTTCATGTCTGGTAAATCCGCCGGCGGTTTGGGTGGTGGGTAAGGATATTTGATTTCTAGTAATGTGTAAACTATGTGCCCTAGTATACGATTTCCTAAATATTCATATTTCCGTTCTTCTGATTCCGGGTCGTAATTAGGTATTAAGAAATCTAATGTCCAAGGATAAGAGTAATCATGATATTCTTTGAACTCGGTGTCGTTTAATGCGTCTTGGCGGTCAAGTTCAAGTCTAATGATCTCTTCTTCTTCAGGATCGGGTTCTTCTTCCAGTGGATGTTCTTTTAGGATGTCCTCCATGGGATCCATTACGTCAAATATCGGCTGTTTTCGATAATACAATGATTTCCACTCATGAATGTAATGTTCGGGAATATCCTCTCCAATTAATCGCGTAAAATATGCATATCTAGTAGCATAGTCCACTATTGACAACATGGTTTCATAACAAATCTCATAATAGTGCTGGCGTTTCCTCTTCATTTTTTCAGCATACAATTTTTTGTGAAGCATTTCTTGTCTGTTTTTCTCAAAATCAACTTCGACAACTTCCAAATGAATTTGTTCTTTAACGTTATCGAGAAATTGATGAAACTGTTGTTCTCTTTGCTCAGTGTACTGTTTTTCGGCTTTAATTCTGTTTATGACGAGATTACGCGCTTGTTGTCTGGTTTCCATAATTTTTGTGCACATCTGTTTCTCAAAATGTGATAGTTTCATAACTTTCTTTGATAGTTCAATATCAACTTTAGATTCTTCTTCACCGACAGATAGATCCCATAAAGAACCACTAATAACGTTCCTCAACTGCTTCTGAAATTCCTCAGAATCTGACTTTTTACGCATTTTTGTGTACAAGTTATCCATGTAATTTCTTGCCCATTCCGAGTCAATAAGCAACTTTTTCCTCTCGGCAGAGCTCTCTTCTAGTTCAAGTAGTTCTTCGTATGTATAATTTTCAAATTTACAAGGATATTTTAAGGAGAACTTTTCCATATCTTTTTTATCTTTGCTAGGAAGTTTTTTGGGTAGCGGAGCTTCATATTTCACTGGTGTCTTAGATTCTTCTATTTTTCCAAGAATTTTCGAGTATTTGTGCCTTATGTAATCGTACGTATCTTTAACTTGCTCAGCTTTCTTTCTTTGCCAATCAATGAAGTGTCTCTCATTAAGTAAAGGCCTTGACAGATCGTCCGGTGGAACATCTTCTTCTTCGGTTACTTTATCTACTTTGAATCTGTGTTCCATTTTTTCTACCAGCTTCGAAACCATTTTTTGTTCTCGTTTAATAAAATCTGTGCGATCTCTTTTGTCCAGGTGAAGAAAAAGTTGGTAAAATAATCGGAGTAACGCAGAACCTTTACCATCCATTATATTACTCAGATCCACATCATTCAAGTACACCTCTACATCTTTAAGCCAATCTATCAAGTATTTCCAGTTACTCTTTACGTCCACCGTCGCATTACTGGGCCTAATTAGGAAGTGTTTCTCTTCGTTTATAACGTGATAGCTTAGTAGAACACCCGCTACAATGTATCCGTTTTTCATCATTTCGCCAAACTCTTGTGCTTCCCATTTTACGGGTCGCTGCAGCCTTTCCGTAAGCCATTCTTTTAATATTTCAGCCATTGTCTATAATGGGACTTTATTTCATTATTTGTAGAAGTATGTAGGTACCATATCTTTTGCAGAATCTTGTTAATTTAACTGACTTTGTCAATAATAAATATAAATCAATGTCAACATTTTAAAAATGTTTCTAATAGATGAAAGACTTTTACGCACCAAAGAAATTGCTACGATTTTAGATTGTGCTTAAAGGAAGGATCATGAACCCACTACCTATGGGAGGAGATTCACCGGAACAGTAATTATATTCTCTATAACCGGAACTATTCACGGTAGATTGAGCAATTGTGTTAGTAAATTCGCCAACCCGGTTATTTACACTTGTAAATCTTGTAATAATACAACTTCAAACATTGCAGTGGTAAATACGAGTACGTCGATGAGCATTTCACGATTGTTACAGGTTGTAAAATTACTTGACTTACTGGAACCAAATAAATGAACGTGATACGTGCATACATTTAATAGGTTGGCTTGTCCACAGAAGACCAGAAAGACTATAACTCATTAGAAAACGTCTTGTTATTGGGAAAAGGTATGTAAGAACAAAATGTTATTTACCTTACATTTAATTTACAGCATATCTGGATGTACCTACTTCAATTCTTTTGCTTTTACAAAGAATCGTTGAATAAAAAACCAAATATAATGTTGGCAATACAGGTTTTCGATTGTCAATTCAAATATTATGACTTTTTTGTGATGTTTACTATTTTTGTCAATTTCGAAGAATATTTTCTAAATTTCATCCAGTTATAATCCAGCATGAAGTGCACTGAATTCAAAATAAGTATATGCAACGTGGTCGCCGTTGAAAATTAGATAACCTAACCACCGTGGGGGTGTGATAACTGCGCTACTGCGTTGTTTACAGAAGATCATTTAGCGCAAATACATGAATCTGGATAATTTAGACAAAGCGCTACACGACCTGGGGATGTTGAGTGCAATAACGGAGGCGCGTCGTGATTTCCTGCGCGACTCCCACAAGGGCCTCGACGTGATGCGATTGAACACGCGATACGTGTCCAATGTCACCGTGGGATACTGTATGAAACGAACAACCACGAAAAACAGACTCTGCCCTTACGTGTTACCAATTAGGCATAGAACTAAGAGTGAGAACTCTGACGCGGTCGGCAGTGACGTGAACGACAGCGCCGACTACAAACATATGTTCGAACCGTCGACCAGTAGTTGCAATCGAGATGTTCTGGACATCAAGAGCCCAGCGAAACGATGTCAGTCGCTTGAAAACCTCAACTTGTCCGTTGACCCAACGCCTGCCCCGGAGATCTCACCAGAAATGGACTGTGTGTCGACCCGAATCCAAAAGTTACAGGTCGACGAATGACGGCCAGTCGTACACAACTTCTAAATGTTATCCACCCAGGGGATTAATATTAAGTAAAGTGAATGGATGTTGAATTGTATTTTTCAGTGTATTTGTACCAATGATAGCGTGAATATTAAGTGTAGAGATTCGATGTAATGTTCCTAGCTCCTTGATGTCACACGATTAATTTTGCATGTAACATTCATTGAGGTGTAATCAATCTCTATCCATCTCCAAGCATTTTATGTTATTTGGCATTTGCTCAAAATTCGTGTTGGGTACAATGTTTTTAAATAGTAGAAAAAATTTATGGTTCCCATTTTTAGGTAATTGTTTCAAAATTGATGAGTTTGACTTGTAAGAGTTTTTTGAGTATGGTTACCTAATTAAGTACCACCTAAGTGTTTGTTAAGAACAAATTTATTTTGTTTTCTCTAAGTCACAGTTGCAATAATTGCTACACTCACTTATCTATTTAATAATTGTAAAACACTATGATTTGAGTTTCCTGATAATAAAAAGCTTTGTATCAAAATACTGTGGTGTAGATCTCATGTCATTGCATAGTAAACCGCAGACAGCTTTTACGAAGCGAGTTGCCATCCATATAGGTAGCTTTGTGACTTAGTTATAGATACTTATGTTTGTTAACATATTTTGTTATTTTTTTCTTATTTAATAACAAATACATGGAATAAATATTGCTTTGAATATTACCCTTTAAATTATTCAATCCCCGTTTTGAAGGAAGAAAAACTGCATTTAAAGTACTACATACATTTACTGAGTATGTATTTTCTTCCATTTATCTAAATAGAACAGCAAAAACCGGTCCCTAATGAATAAAAAACTACATTTAAAAAATAAAATTGACCCTAAACATAATAAATAAATATATCTACAATTGTTTGAGTCATCCTGCGTATTTGATGCATTTTTTTTCCGGCAGTGTTTTTATAATCCTTTATTGTTTTACAATCTTGCTAATACTAAACATTTTGAACGTTCACGTTTCTGCATTTGGTGTTGGTTCATTTGCATTTTGTGCATTTTCCAGCAACTAGCTACTGCTCCATCAACTCGTCGTTGGCGATAGGCCGCTATTTACACACAGTCAACCTCCATGGATGTAATTAGAGTTCCTTGTTAGTGTATTATTTTTTACCTACAGTTGTCGTGCGAATCAAAACAACACATCAAGTGTATAACTTAATTCATTTATTCGGTTCACTGAGTATATTAACACTTAAAACAAAAATAACAAAATCGATTGCTGACATAATTATTGCATTTAGCCGGACAGCTCCGGATTTGTTACAAGGCTTTCACTTTAAGCTGTTTCATTTTGGGTGTTTTGCGTTTCTGCTGTCTCTTTTGCTCTTTCAGCTCCCAGCGGCGTTGCTTCTCTGGGTCATCCTCCTGAAAATCATGAAATTTCGAAATTTATAGAATATCTTATAGGTAATATATAAGATCATATTATATTATTTAGAATTTCTTAGCATCTATTCAAAAGATTTTATTCTGAAGGAATATTTGAAAACTAACAACAGAAGAACACATTCACATTAGGCAGTTAAACAGAGTAAATATATCTTTATCCCTAACAATACTATAAATGAGAAAGTAATTCGGTCTGTTGACTTATCATGTCACAATTAAATCGCTGGACCAATATTGATAAAATAGTAAGGACACATGCTACTAGAAAAAACAGTTTCTAGAGGATACCAATATAGTATAACCTAAAGTCGCGTCGTGGGCTACGGCTAGTTAAAAATAACAACGCTATTTTATCTACTGAACGTGAAGTAAAAATATGATAAAGTATGATAACAATATTGAAGACATCAATAAAAGAATTACCATATAAAACGAGTATACATGATCCTGTAAATGATGTTATAGTTTTCATAGCACTGTATTTGTAATTAACTTTATCATCTTATTGACCGTAATCGTACGTAACGTCCATCATTGTTTGGTGATTAATGACGAGATAACAAATTTAAAAAAAGCTATTAGTTCCATAATATTTGAAACTAAATCCCGACTACTTGGACCATGTGACAGATGATTAGCCTATCACCGGATTGGGGTGTTGTAACACAAGTTTCAAAACTTCCACGGGCCTGAGACGGTCTCTCTCTCTATCAATATCTCTATCTATCTCTGACAATATTTTCCGTCACTCATATGGCGAAAATAGAAACAAAAAAATAGTCTGGCATACCCGGTGAAGAAGCTATGGGTCGTTATACATGTCTAGATGGTATTACAGTCCAAATGACCACATTTAGAAAGGGATAGCGAGTTATATAACAGCATCTCTTTCTAACCGGACGAATTCATACAAAACATACCGATAATATAATATATCTGAAGATAAATGGTACATACCGCCAAAATTCTTTCTTTCTCCTGTTTCCGCTTCTCCTCGCGTCTCTGCGCGGCTTGCTCCTGGCGGGCTGCGTGTGCGCCGCGAAGCCAAGCCTCCGCCACCTTCTGGCGACGCTTCTCACACTTGGCCAACGCCTGGGGGAAAGAAAAAAAGGTTTATTACGTGTATATGCGTAGTCAAGGTGGGAGATCAGTCAATCATCAGATGCTCATGGACGGACAAGGGTAAAATTTATAATTTTATTGTGTCTGTGCATTCATTGAAGTACATATTTAAAAAGGCAACATCTGAGTAACCCAGCAATGTTTTCGATCGAAGATCGAAGAGGAATCGCAGTGCAATGTAGGTAAACACATCAGGTCTGATCAAATCCTACTAATATTATGAACGCGAAAGTTTGTATGGATGTCTGGATGGATGTTTGTTCCTCTTTCACGCAAAAACTACCAAACGGATTGTGATGAAACTTTACAGTCATATAGCTTATACATCAGAATTCCACTTCAGAATTCCATTCCAGAGGAGTCTTCCCTTTGGCACCCAATTTCACCCAACCCTAAACTCAGTGAACCCACCTCCTTGCTGAGCCTGAGCCGCTTGATCTTGTCGAGCATGTGGAAGACGAGGAGCAGCAACGGGCGCACCTCGTCGCCTCCGCCGTCTGGGCCAAGAGCCAGGCTCACCAGCATCACGCGCTCCGTGTCCGGGGGCTTCGTTGCTGCGTTCTCCCTGAGGGTATTCACTTTAGTTACAGTACGGCCGTTTTAACTTGGCAGCTGTGAAGAATGGCTGCGCAATAACATTTTTTAGCGACCATTTGGCGGTACGAGGCTGTTTGCAGGCGTAGCCTATGTTATGTGCAGCCAAGTTAAATCGGCCGTACTTTAACTAACTAATGTTGGAACGGAAATGGAGAAGGAATAAAAACAAAATTTGCGTTTTGATATCTAAATCGATAACTATCTACACTGCCGCAAAATAATAAAAAACTTGTACAGACACGGTCTCGTTACAGTTTTAGAATATGCATAGATTACTAGTCGTTCCGGACGATTCCGTCCGTTGAGTTTCTTCGTTAGAAACATACAAAAACACAAATCTTTCCTCTTTATAATATAAGTGTAGAAGTAGATTTTGAAATTCAGGGAAAGCTTGAGTTTAAGGAGGGTGGTATGTTATTGTTTGGTTTCCGCACTTAGTCCCTAAAGCGGACCTTGTACGTGAGCCATGGCGGCCGGTTATTCCAACCAGCCCACCTCCAGAAGCAGATCAGACTTCCGAGTCTACTCAGGGGGCCAATTCTACTAAATGTCAACGGTCTTAATTGGATGACTATGACATATCAATGGTTAGACAATGGTGTTATTTTGACACTTTTCAGAGCAAATAACACCATCGACTGACCATCTCATTGTCATTGTCATCCAGAATTGGTCCCCAGGACATCCGCAAGGGATCAGGTGGTATATACTCACTCCATTTGCTTCGGCCCGCAGTATCTGTCGGAGACGTGTATGTACTGCACGTGTTGGTGGTACTGCGTGAGAGCGTTGGTGACGCGAGCGTCGAGCAACGCCGCTGTGGCCTCAGCAGTCTCCGAGAGAACCGACATCGCCGTCGGGAGACCGTGCTTGTCGCCAGGCCGCCTCTCAGGGCAGAACACACTCTGCAATATTGACCATTGTTCTTTGGTATGCAATAAACAATAGTGTCCGACCGAAAGTTCGGTTTCGGTTTCGGCCAAAAATCAAGTTTCATCGGCAAAATTTTCGGCCAGTTTTGGCCGAAACCGAAACTGATTTCGGAAGTTGTCGTGCACGCTCGCCTAACTTCGTTTCTGGCATCCCTGTTCGGGAATTGTCGTGGGTTAATATTTTTTTATATTATATAAAACAAATGATTACAACAAAATTAATATACTGTGTTTCCATTTCATGTCCTAATTAATGCAGAATAATGGGTAAAATGCACCAAATTTCAGTATTTTAAGGAATTTTATACTTGACCACGTGAGTTTCGGATTCGGTTTCGGCCGAAACTGAAGTAACGGCCGAATATTCGCTTCGGACCTGCGGGTTTCCTCGCGATGTTTTCCGTCACCGTCGAGCTAGTGATAAATATGTAAGTCAGTCCAAAACGGTTTCAACTTGCTTCTTGGCGTCGGAAGCGTTTCCCTAACACCCGGTATTAGTTAATGTCTAGCTGAGCGCCGTGACAAAATTTTATCGCTTATTCTCCAGCGAATTTCTTGTATTCAGCTTATCTGAGCATCGATATAATTTTGTCGTAGCCGCTCATACATTCCACAAGGCTCTCATTCGCTCTCATGCACCGAGAGTTCCTTACTATACCATTTATACGTTTGCAATAAGTATTTAAAAGATTTGTTTTTTTTTATTTAGCTCGGGATGCTTAACCCGAACTAATTTTGGCAGATTTCTATTGTTTAATTTACTTTAAGAGTTTATGAAGAATGACGCTTTTACGTATTACTGTTTCTACGATAGAAAAGACTTTTAAAAAAAATCCGTACTGTGGGTATGGAAAAACCGAAAAAAAAAACGAGACACATTCCGCTTTCGCAGATTTACATCTTGGCAACCACTCACCAAGTCCTGCATCTCCTTGGCGAGTTTTGTGGCGATCTTCTTCTGGGCGACGCACAGCACGAACGGGTCGCTGTCGTCTTTGCCAAGTTCCACTCGTACCAGAAGCGTGTCCGGCGAAGGACGTACCGCACCCAGCACCACGTGAACCAGGTCTTGGCGCTAGAAGGGGGAAATTAAGTAAAATCTCTTCTTTTCACTGGGAAATTAATTATTATTTGTTCTTGGCGCCAGAAGGGGGGAAATTAAGTAAAATCTCTTCTTGGTTGTATAAGGGGGAAAATTAATTATTATCTATTCTTGGCGCAATTTTTTTAACGGTCGTGTATGCAGTTATCGATGTAGATATCAAAACACAAATTTTTGAATTTTTTGTCTGTGTGTCTGTCTGCTGGTTGTGCACGCATCACGCAAAAACTACTAGATGGATTTGTGGAGTTTACTGAGAAACTGCATCAACTAGCGTACTTTGTCAGTCTCATTCTCACAGGAAAATTAATAAACTGGCTAAAAGGAGAAATACTACTTCGAAACGATAACTAGAAACTTGAAATATGGTGTGTAGGTAGGTGTCTAATATATCGTCGAGATTTTTGGAAATTCCCACGGGAACGGGAATGAACTGGATCACCGTTGGGCACCCGCTAGTATAGAATATACATGTCTGTAGTTGTTATTGTGGTACCTTGATGAGCTTGAGGGTGAGCAACATCCCTTCGCAGCAAACGCGGCCGCTGCACCACATGGTAAAGCAGTGCTCCGCCTCGCGGCGCCACCCGCGATCGTCACTTGCCGCCACTACGTCCAAGCCAGTCTCGCCTGGGAAAAAATAATGGTTTCTCAGCAATTATAAGAAAACGCTGTGCCTACTTACCTACTCGTATTCGCAGCAGCCCTTGCATGCTAGGGGTACTAGGTACAGTCAAGAGCACGCTAAGCTTGACACATTGGACTTTGACCCGGCCCTGTATTCTATGGAGCACAGTATAAATCAGAGCTCAGCTTTAACTGGTAGTGTAAAGCTTGACTTGCTTTTGACTGTACCAGAGGGGACTCCCCTCTGCTATACAGATTGATGGACCTCCATAAAAAAGTCCATAAAATTTTATCATATTGTATTTAACTATTTACTAACGTTATTTCATGAGTGTTTATTTTGTATTACTAACACTGTGTGTTAATACGTCTATGCTAACACTACACTACTGTGAAGAGAAAATACAATATTATTATTATAATGTAACATAGTTGAAAGTCATTGCGACTCCACCGCTTCGGTATAGGGTTGTGTCCTACCTAGTCAAATCAGTTACTTTTTATGATCTGTCAAAACGAAATTTTACTATGGAAAATGTACTGAAATAGCAAGGCGTGACGTCATAGTTTTTAAGTACTCAATGCAGCACTTTTTTTGGTTGCTTTATTATTTTTAAATTTGCTATTACTGTAAATTGAAAATCGAAATACATATTTTGAGCTGTTTAAAGATATTCTTTTTAATGAATGACTACTCGCAATTTAATTTCGATGCTGTCAACTACCCCATTATACATATTATAAGCGATTGAACTGCCCCGGTCCAGCGATGGGCTTACCACCTATCACGTTTAGGGGTCCAAAGAATATATTGGTGAAAAGTGGGTATTTCCAGAAATGGAATACCTCTGCCTGCCTCTCGGATATAAGAGGCGTGAGATTCTTTATTTATTTATTATTGTAGGTACGCACCTATTTTTCTCAGTTTTTTTCTATAATATAATTCTTATAGTAATCTCACCGACTAGTGTAAAGTTGTCTTCGAGAAGCGGCTTGTGCAGCTTGAGGAAGTTAGTGGCGATGGAGGTGTTCTTTGCTCGGCCCACGGCATAAGCCAGCGCGTACGCAGCCAGCAGACAGCACAGGATGCCTTCCAGCCAGTACGCGTCCCATCGCGGGCGAACCATTATAGGAACCTGCCAGGATAATGTACAGTCAAGAGCATGCTAAGCTCGATACTTTGGACTTTGATTGAACCGGCCCTGTATTCTACGGCGCGCAGTATAAATCAGGGGGTCTAAAATGGCCACTTTGAGCAATTCCTCCTTTTATGAATTCCCAGCAATTCCTCTAAATTTCTTAAAATGGTCCCTCATTTTGGTGATTCACTGACAATTCAATTCATTAGCAGATTCGGATTTGGTGAAAATTTCGAATATGAATCGAAATAGAATCATATTATGATTCACACGAAACGGGCTTTTTAGACCCCCAGAGCTCAGCTTAAACTGCTAGTGTAAAGCTTCACTTGCTCTTGACTGTACTTCTACACTAGAACAATTATAAAGAGGAAAGATTTGTATTTCAGTGCAAAAGAAAACTTACTTTTCTGGGAGGATCATGAGTAATATTTTTTATATGGGACAGTTAGTCGTCACTACAATATTATAAAGTGATCCACCGGTCAAACCGTCGAGACGGTTTTGGGGGACTATTTTTATAAGCACAAAATGTACTCTGGCTGTATTATTAAATTAATAAATAAATAAAAAATAAAAGATTTTTATTTTTGTACGCTTGTAACGAATAAACTCAAAAACTACTGGACCGATTTAAAAAATTCTTTCGCCAATGGAAAGCAACACTATCTTTGAGTATCATAGGCTATATTTTATTAGAAACTAATTATTTTATTGGAAACTACGCGGATGACACCGCGCAGAACCACTAGTAATATTGTAAAGAGGAATATTTTTTTCTTTATTCAACGTCATAATTCTTAAAATCTCTTTATTCTGTATCAGATTCAGTCGATCTTTATCATCTCACCTTAGAAATAGTGATCTTTGGTTGCTCGGAGGAGCGTGGCGTGTTTTCTTGGAACCCCTCGAACTCCTCCGGGTCGTGGAAGTGCTCAAACTCATTGTCTTCATCCTGTTCATACAAAATAATAATGATATGTATAAAATGTAGCACACAGTTATTCTAATAACATTAAATTTAAAAAATATAAAATCCCCGACATTAAAATTACATATAAATACAAACGACTAGACATATTTTCTTACACCATAGCTAAGAACACTCTCAAGTCATCTTTCAAACAAAAAAAACTAAATCAAAATCGGTTGAGCCGTTTGGGAGCTACGAGCGAACAGACAGACTTATAACACCACACTCTTTTCGTCGGGGTTTAAAAATGTTTGTGTTGAGAGATATCTCGTTACGTCACTAAATTACATTTTTGAATTTTAAGACAAGCTAGATTTCATAAGAACCATAATATTTAATTTAATTTAATCAGAAAAACAAATATGACTAAAAGTATTTGTTTGTGCTGTGTGTTGGTGCTTATTTATAGTTAGTTTATTTTTAGTATGTTTATCAGTTGTTTAGTAACACTAGTACAGGCTCTGACTAGTTTGGGACTAAATAACCGTGTGTGAATTGGGACTAAATACATAAATTTGCCGCCGCGGGAATCAACGAGCGAACTCTGACTTCAACCTATCATCTGAGAAAACAGTCCCATCAAAAAAGAGTTGTTACTTACATGGATTCAAATAATATGTAAATCCTGAAACAAACCTCCACTATGATCTCATCCTCCACCTCCGGTTTAGATTCGAACTGGTCTTTTGCAGTCTTAACCTTCTGTGGCGTCTCTTTATACTCTTCTCTGAATTCTGAAGAGCAAACAAAATTTACATTTTTACAATTCTTGGAATATTCAATGCAATTTAGTGTAACATATGAAACTAATTGGGTCTTGACTTGTGTAACAAATGCGTCATTGATGTCATTATAACAAGTAATGAGAATCTGAAGTAGCTTGTAGTTTTTTTTATCATTGAATTTTGGTTTTCAGTTGATTTGATGGTTAATATAGTTTGAAGTTGGGTTTACACTTTATACAGATATAAATATCATATGGATGTTCATATCATAAGGAATTTATATGTTGTAATGTCAGTATTACGTTTGTATAAATTTGCAATTAAGTAATTGATTCCAAAATAATGTTTAAGAAATATTTGACTAATTTTGAGACATGCATCTAAAGGATTGAATATTAACATGTACCTATATATATATATATATATAATATATATAATCTCACGCCTTTTTGTCCCCGAGGGGGTAGGCAGAGGTATTCCATTACTGGATATACCCACATAATTACCTATATAATTTTTCTTATATAAAGGTAGACAGGTAGGTAAATGATGTTATCACAATGACAGTAACTGTCTGTTGGCCTTCACTTTAAAACAAAGGACAAGCGACTCAGAAAATAATATAAATATCTATTTATCTGTTCGTGACGAAGTTTAAAAATACATACGAGTATAGATGCTCTTAATTTTATTTTTATTTCATCCCACCAAAAAGGATTTGAAGGAATGTCATCCTAACTGAAAAACAACTGAGATCTAAATACCCATTTAAGTCAAGTCAAGATCTTTAGAAGTTCCTTAAATCATAACTAGTGATCGAATATTCGGATGCATATTTACCTAAACTTCATTTTTGGTTAGGAAATTATGGAAGGGGCTTCTTAAAACATATTTTTTAAATATAAATCCCGGGATTTCAGAAAATTTGGGAATGCGAAACTAGTCTGTAACATGGTGAAGAAACGTTGTCTTTAGCATGTGGTATTTATTTTTAAAAAACAGGGGGATGTTATTTATTATTCCTTTGAGATGAATGTTTTGAAAATTTAAGAAAAATGAAGAGGAAGTTATTATTTCTAGTTTTTTAAAATATAACAGTTAAAATAAGTGAATATACCTACACCCGATTTGATTCTATAATAAAAACAGTAAATTTGTTGAATCCGAAATCCCGGGATTTTTTCGATACAAAAGTGCATTCCATAATAATTTCCAACACTTTAAACTAAGTAAATATTCCTACACCCAATTTGATTCTATTGTAAAAAAAAATTGTCGCTTCCGAATTCCCGTGATTTTTTCGATACAAAAGTGCATTCCATAATAACCAACACCTACACTTTAGGTAAATATGCATCCGAATATTCGATCACTGATCATAACTACACTAATATACAAAATCTATTGTGTCTGTGATTCATGGTCTGAGAGGTTAATTTTATTTTTATTTCATCCCACCAAAAACATTAAAGGATTTGAAGGAATGTCATCCTAACTGAAAAACAACTGAGATCTAAATGGGTGTCAAGATCTTTAGAAGTTCCTTAAATCATAACTACACTAATATACACTTTTTGTTCAAAATTATCTTCCTATATTTAGCTACATATTTTATTTTGTTAACTTCCAGCACATAAGAAGAAATATAGGAATAGAATTTTAAAGTAACACAAAACTAAACCATCTTGAATCTTACCACTTTTTGATGAAACTGGTTCATCATCTTCCGCATCAAACTGCTCGAACTCCGCAAAGTCATCATCCTCTAGCATCTGGTCTTCGTACCCTTGGACCAGGCACGCACATAGCAGAAGCCCCAGAGGGAGTAGTGAGAGACGCATCTTATTCTGGCAAATAAAAACAAAATACAAATGTAGTAATTGACACAATGACAAAAAGAGTACAATTGATGGTCTCATTGCTTTAAACCTCTCAAACCAAGAATCAGAGACACAATAGATTTTTAATTGTTATGGTGAGCATTGGACCCGCTTGGTGCTTGACTAATTAAAATAAAATAAAAATCATTTGTTTCAGGCAACATAATAAAAAAGCAGTTTAAAGCTGTTTAATAAGTATTTCTTTTACTACCAAACCGTTTCGAATAAAGTAGAACAAACCTCAACAATCAATCAATCATCCCGAGGCTAAATTGTACATACTATTTGCACTGTAATTTAATTTTGGAATAAGTCATGTTCTTTGTAACATGAAACTGCCGAATGGCTGATTGTAAAAACATACAGCATACTGCTTCTACCTGAACACATTAACTGAAAAACTACGAGTATACTCATAGTACCTATTTTTATGTTTATTGTTGTGTTTTAGTTGGCAGCAAACATGTTAGGCTAACAGAAGTAATCTCAGCACTAAATGTTTATCAATTTAAAAATATACTGGTCAACCCTTTACAGAGAAAGATTGAGACACCTGGATACAGTTGTTTATCAGTTACTAGATTTTACACGCGGAATCGTTCGCGCACGTTTATTTCACTCCCTTTGGGGTTGGATTTTGCAAAATCCTTTCTTAGTGGATGCCTACAATGTATAAGCTACCAATGTGCAAAACTTCAAGTCTCTAGACCCAGCGGTTTAGGCTGTGCGTTGATACATCACCAATCAGTCAGTCAGCTTATGATTTTAAATATATAGATAAACTGCTTGACTGATTAATAATAATAACAACCAGTCCTGAGATATATTTCCATGGTCATTTAAGAGGTTCTACTATGTTCTTCTTTGTGGAACTGTAAAGGTGCTGAGTTATGAATACTTAGGAGTATTTCCTTATATTTGTAGAGGTATGAGCTATAATCTATAAGACTAGTGCGTCATAGCTTGGGAGATGGTGTTAAGCTAGTCAACACTTTAGTGACAGACAGTGTTGTGCTATCCAGCACAATAGATGATTCTATAACCTAGCAATATTTGGGTATAACATAGAGACAAGTCAAGACCATGTTCTATGTAAAGGGTTTTGGTTTCCCATTGTACGTGAGCCATGGCATTCAATTTAAGACAATACCTAGTCATAGTCCTAGACTAGTAAGTCACCATTTGTAAATAAAAGTAAATAATACCATACAAATATACTGTTTTTAAGGTGTGGTATAGTATGTGGCATTTTGCCAATTACAACCTAAGTTTGGGAATTAATAAGCAATTTTGGATGAAAAAAGGTGAAGCATCAAATAGAAATTAAGGATAAAATGAAATTATATAGGTATTAGGTAGATCATACAAATAGTTTCAGTATGTAGTTCCAAAACCAGGCCAGGTACATGCATTACTAAATTATATGAAACTAACAGCACCCCGCGGTTTCACCCGCGTAGTTCTCGTTCACGCGGGTATACGAAGATAAAATATAGCCTGTGTTATTCTGATGTATAAGCTATATAGCTGTGAAGTTTCATCAAAATCTGTTCAGTAGTTTTCGCGTGAGATTTGCATGAATTGTATGGTTTCCAATAAGAGATAGAATTCCACATAATGGTTTTTGTTATACCTACCTACTTACCTCTAATATTTAGGTTATATATTTTAATTGAATTAATTATATTATGTGTTCTAAAATATAGAAGTGTAGATGAAATAAAGAAATACACATAATTACCTTAATAATCGTAGGTAAAGAAAAAAATTAAATGGATAACCTTATTTGTTTACTATTTTTTGTAAAAACGAATATTGATTTAAAACATTGCAGGCTATTAATATAATTCAAGGTTTTCTAAATATGTTTTTCAGATTTATTGGTACATACCTACTTAAGGTAAAAATAGTCAAATTGCATTATTGAAATCTTTCCTTAGCACTGAAAGTTCTGAAACACTTAATTTATGTAGTGAAATATATAAAAACCAGTTACCTATTTGCCTATTATTATCGCTGAAACTATTGAATTCACTTCATTGACTCAAGTAATTAAATTAAATCAAGAAATTAACCTTCTATTCTTCTACACACATTACAGCACAAAAATGAAATAATGTCGTATGTTTTCTTTGTTCACCGATATTTGACCCCCTTACTAAGAGAATAAGCGACTGGTCAGGTAAGGTAACAAACCAAAAAAAAAATTTCTACGTCTATTTTGATTGGTTAAAAGAAATGACGTAAGGGCAGAGCAATATAGCCGCAAAATGTAAATGAAAACGTATTGAAATTTGTCAACGTCATCTCACATGACATTTGTCAAAATTGTGTTGCCAAATAGAAAAAAATGCTTTTCATTACATACTTAATTTGAAGAGATTAAATAATAAAACAAAGGTTTCTAAAAACTACCTACCTACTTTACAGATTTATAGGAGATACTCTTGCATCACTCTCGTCCAAAAGGACATTTTCCTGCAACTCGTTAATCTTAGTCTATTTTACGACGGAAAGAAGACTGCATAGTTACTTATTTCCACATTCTTGTTCCACCATCATTAAAACAGAAGTTAAATATTACTTCAGAGTTAAAGTCAGTTACCTATAATACCTACTTCAGTTTTTATACTTACAGCTGGATCTCATGGAGACAGAGACCACTGACCTTTTTAGATATATACCTATATCTATTAAAACCTTCAGTCTGTCTGTCTACATTCAAAGTAAATACTATAGGTATTTACTTTGCCCAATATAATAATAATCCAAATCCTTAAACAGACAAATCCAAATAATAATCCAAAACCTTAAACAGAATTTTTAATTCTTATCTTAAAAAACTTTAGACCTCATTTCCCACTGATTTATTACACTTTTGAGTCCGTTACCTGCATGAATCCTGCCTCAATAAAATCCGCCGTCATCGTCAAGAGTTTATGAGGGCAGCCACCCAATAATCGTTCGCGAGCTCGCGATATAATCGCATTCTTAAGATCAACAATTTGATTGCTTCGTGTTTAGGAGATATAGAGGACGTTGACTTTATCTTAATCTAGATTTTGCCACTGTAAAGATAATAGCTGTTACTGTTAAACCTCTAAGCCTTAACACAATTTGGAACAGCTTTTTTTCTTAATTTATAAGGAGTGGGGCGGGTCTTAAAGGGTGGATTTTATACCAGCATATTTTTTACATCAGCATATTTCTGGCTCTATGACTTCGATACTTAGTATAAAATTAAGTCGCTTTTGTTTCGTGTTTTTAAGTTCAAGTTTATCGCGTCTGTAGCCTACCTCCCTATATCCGCTAACTCCTCCTAAACCAAGGAACGTCTTTTGATACGGTTGTTGCTTCGATCAACATATTATTGCGGATCGAAGTAAGGTTGTCATTGTTACACAGTTAGACAATTTTTGACGGGTTTATATTTAATTTTATGAAAAAAAACAATGTTTTGTAAACAAATCGTCGAAAAATAAATTTACATGGCTAACGTAGGCCATCTAAATTAAACATAACTAAATTTATTATACCGATGCAAACCCAGGGCGGGTCACTAGTAGAATACAAGGTAGGTAGCCAGACTCCACTTAATTTAGCGTGAGAGAACAATTTATTTATTTATTTTTACCTTTTGAAAATCCTTTCTTAGCATAATTATGTCTTTGTTAATTAGACTCCTGGACTACTATGCCGCATATCAATGGATATACCTACTAGAGCCATTACTTAGTTCCAACACTAATCACGAACTTTAGGATCGCACTTAGGTACCTACGCAAATTACTTACGTAGTGTTGGATTGATGGTTTGTGGTTTGTACCTAAACTCAAATACCTTGCTCATACAAACAAAGTTGTTGCGTAGGTATCAGGCAGCGTTGCCAGATTTTTTTTTTTGCCAAGTCGGTATTTTGGGACTTTTTGAGTAAAAAAAGCCGGATTATTTCGTCGAAAGCGGGACATAGTATAAAAAAATTATATTTAATCCGAAGTTCTTAAATACTTATCTTTATTTCAGTTCAAATTACGTTTACGTGACAATAAATAGCAAAAATAGCCATATGATATATATAAAATATGATATTTTAAATCAGATTTACCCTATTGTTATATAGTTTAGGCTTATTCGTCTTCTGAATAAAAAAAAATAAAAAGAAGGAAAGCAAAATCAAAAAGTTTTATTAATTACAAAAATATGGCGTTTCAAACAGTAGTCTGAGGAATGAGTGTTACAAATTGTAACTTACATTACAATAAGAGAATAATTACTTAAGAATTACTTTTTCATGAAATTTCTCTGAAGATTTAACTTCTTTTATTTAAAGTTTCCTCTTTCTCTTTAATAAAAATGAAAAACTCTTCACACGTTTGATGTAGATTAACCCACGGTCGAGCTATACCCGAAAAGCGGGACTGAGCCTGTCCCGCGCGGGACATTAAATTTTGATTTAAAAATCGGGACGTGCCGCCAAAATCGGGACGTCTGGCAACGCTGGTATCAGGCAACTCAACAAAGTTCGAAAATGCTCACCCGCCTTTTTGTCCAATGCTTTTATAACAATTATAAAACAACACGATGAAGGGCCTGTTTTCTCAGTTGGTAGTGACCCTGCCTTCTGAGTCGGAGGTCGCGGGTTCGATCCCCGCTCGAGGCCAACATTTGTGTGCATGAACATATCTGTTGGCTTCGTGTCTGGTCGTTTAATATTTAGTAGGTATGTCTATCAGTTGTTTAGTACCCATAGACAGGCCCTGCCTAGTTTGAGACTAAATAACCGTGTGTGAATTGTGTCCTACAATTTATTATACCTAAATTTATTATTGACTGTTATGACATCATTATGAGAGACCAAACTAATACAACATAAGATTTGATCAGTAACCGGTCATAACATAGGTACTCACTGAATAGACATTCTGTGTAGATATTCTCTGTGTTATAAGGAGTAAATGTAACTTACAACACCTTGAAATTATATTGAAATGAATCATATGTAGGTAGGTATTTACCTATTACATACCGGCATTTGCACGAAACATTTTAGATCAGATAGGTATTTTTTTTCATGCGAGGAATAACCCCTGAACTTTTCGATTGGCACGTATTTCCCCTGATAACGGAACTTACAAGAAGTCGGTTAAAAATTTTATTTCACTGAATTAGGCAGTGAATATGTGGGTACCTATATAATTTAAAATGGATTTTCCACTTAAAAAAAAACTACCTAATAGTAGGTACAGTCAACAAAGTTGTTAGTGTTACATGGCCAAAAATTAAGATTCACTTTTCTCTTAAAGTCTTAAATGTATTTATAGTATTTTTTTGGTAAATTATAGGGATCAAAGATCCCTTTCGAAATAAACATTAATCAATAAGATTTATTTATGACTTCCCGAGAAAAATGAATTCTTAGTTACTGGCCATGTAACCCTAACAACTTTGTTGACTGTACAGACCTAACTATTTCATTTCACAATATTATCTTCCTACGAACGATTCCACTTAACATCATCGCACCACGTGGATCGCGCTTGCTATTTGTGGGACAGGCTGCATACAAACTCGAACATTATAATTTTATAACTCCCGTCTCGGATGGCGACCGATTTACCGACTGTGTGTGCGATGGCCTTTAAACTTCACTTTGAGGCATTGCCAATGCATTTCACAGTAAAAGTTACGATTATTTTTATGACGACCATAAATCGTGACAATGCTGTTAATTCGGCAAAAGACACAAGATTCTACCCTTCGTATCTGAAGTAACAGAGCCAATAGGTTTAATGTTGTTGCACTAGAGTCCTCAACACTTTCAATAAAAACTTTAATTAAAAATTGCTGTAACAGGAAACAGACATAAGAATAGCAAACGCAGATGATGACACTATTAGTGTATATTTGATGTACGATTTGAGGGTGGATTGTAAATCTATTGATCAGCCAGTCTTGCAATAAACACTCGAGCAAACGCACGTCTATTATTTAGCACTGGCGTACGAGGATTTTTTATAACGGTCATTAGCGCGTGTGAGAGTGAAGGACAATAGGACAATGGTTATCGGACAAATAAATGATTTTGATGTGAAGAGCGGGAACTGGATGGTGTTTTGTGAGCGACTCGATATGTATTTTCTCGCGAACAAAATTGAGGATGGTGTCAAATTACCCACGTTAATAGCGGTCATGGGTGAAGAAGCATATCTTCTCTTGTCAACATTGGCAAGCCCTAAACAACCTTCATCCCTGACGTATGCGGAAGCGGTGTCCCTCATGAAAAACCACCTACAACCGAAACCGTCAGTATTAGCTGAGAGGTACAAGTTTCGGCAACGGCGGCAGGTAGTCGGAGAAACTATAGCGGATTACGTGGCCGAATTAAAGAAACTCGCTAAGACATGTGATTTTGCTTCGTCACTAGAGGAGAACTTGCGGGATCAGCTGGTATGTGGCCTGATCAGCGAGTCAACACGGCAGCGACTGTTCGCAGAGGATGACAGTATTACTTACACACGGGCGCTAAAATTGGCGGTTAACCTCGAAGCAGCGGAAAAAAACGCCAGCGTAGTCGATCGGGGTGCCAGTGATACAGCGAATGTAAACACGATAAATCAGTTGAAGTGTATGGCATGCGGTAATAATTTTCATAAAACCGAAAACTGCAGGTTTCGAAGTTACGAATGCAGTTATTGCAGCAAAATAGGCCACCTGAGAAGAATGTGTCCAACGAAAGGTGCAAGACTCGATACGGCGGAACCGGCCGGTAACAATCAACAGTCACGCGGCAGCGAAAAGGTGATAAGCAGCAGCGGTGGCGGAAGGCCATGGCGCGGCGGCGGCAGCGCGGGTGGCGCGACGCGGGGCCGCGGGCGCGGGCGCTCTAGTCGCGGCCGGAGCGCGGGAGCCTATTACGTCACGGAGCCGCCGGCTGATTTCAACGAATCTGCGGCGGAATTGCCGGGAAATCAAGATTTTAATAATGAAGACGAAGAACCTATGTATCAAATGTCATTAACTAAGTACAGACCGGTATGTATTCCCATATTAGTACAAAAAAAGTGTTTAAACATGGAGATTGACACCGGTTCAGCTTTATCATGTATAAGTGAACAGACATATTGTAATGATTTTAACCATTTACCTCTGCATCCATGTAAATTGAAACTTAAATTCTATGATGGTTCTTTTGTCCAACCATTAGGTTATTTACAAGTCGAAGCTCAGTATAAAGATATTAAGAGAATTCTAGATTTGTATGTAATTAATAAAGGAACTACAACTCTTTTAGGGCGTCAATGGCTGTCGGAATTGAACATAGAAATACCGAAAATCTGTGTAAATAATATGAGTTGGGAAAATGTAAGTAAACATAAAATAATTAATGAAATCCTTTCCAGGCATGAGTCATTGTTCGATGGCACACTGGGCCGGTACACTGGCGAGCCCGTGCACCTGCACGTCCGCGAGGGAGCCCAGCCGCTGTTCTGCCGGGCGCGGCCCGTCCCGTACGCTCTGCGCCCGCGCGTGGACGACGAGGTAGACGCGATGCTGCGCGCCGGCGTCGTCGAGCCGGTGGAGCGCTCCGACTGGGCCACGCCTCTGGTGATTGCTAGGAAGGCGGACGGCGGTATACGTATATGTGCGGACTATAAGGTAACACTCAATCGTGTTTTATTGGTCGACAGGTACCCGGTTCCCAAAATGGATGACTTATTCAGTAATCTAAATGGAAATAAGTATTTTACGAAGTTAGATCTCTCTCAAGCGTACAATCAGCTGGTTTTAGATGAGTCATCTAGGGATTATACTGTAATTAATACTCACCGTGGATTGTTCAAATACAGTCGTTTGGTCTATGGGCTGGCTTCGAGCCCTGGCATTTTTCAGAAATTTATGGAAAACTTGTTTAAAAACGTGCCTGATGTTATCATTTTTTACGATGATATTCTTATTAAAAGCAAAGATTTGAGTAGCCATTTAGAGTCTCTAGAGCGTGTGTTAAGTATCCTAGAAAGCAATGGCTTAAAAATCAAGAAATCGAAATGTGAAATTTTGTCAGATCAAGTACAATATTTAGGATTTATTGTTGATAAAGACGGCGTTCGAGTAAATTCGGACAAAATCAGAGCTATTGTTGACATGCCTCCCCCACGGAATGCGACAGAGTTAAAATCTTTCCTCGGTATGGTGAATTTTTACGGTAAATTTGTAAAAAATTTGTCATCATACTTAGTACCGCTTTATAATTTACTTAAAAAGGGTATTCATTATTTCTGGGGTAAAAAACAAAACGACTGTTTCTTACAAGTTAAAAAGGTTTTATGTGGTACCAAGGTGTTAGTGCATTACGACATGTTCAAACCAACGGTAGTGACGTGCGATGCGAGCGCGCACGGACTAGGCGCGGTGCTAGCTCAGCGCGACCCCGATGGCTCGGAGCGCGTTGTTGCTTATGCGTCGCGTGCGCTCACACAACCGGAACAGAATTACAGTCAAATTCATAAAGAGGCGTTAGCGATTATTTTTGCGATTGATAAATTTCATCAGTACTTATACGGTAGAAAGTTTACTCTGCGCACTGATCACAAGCCGCTGGTAAGTATATTCGGACCTAACATTGGTATACCAATCACGGCGGCCAGCCGTCTTCAAAGGTGGGCGATCAAGCTTTCCGCGTATGATTTTACAATCGAATATGTAAATACTGATAAAAACACGGCCGATGCACTTTCACGTTTAATTAAAATGCACAAAGACGAGGTCGCAGCAGAAGAAACGTTACCTGAGCAAACTTACTTACACTTTGCAACGGAGGCGCTTCTGTTAGACTATAAGGTTTTAAAGAAAGAAACAGCGGCGGATCCCATATTAAGTAGGGTAATGAGTTTTATTAGAGACGGTTGGCCAACAGACATCGATATTAAGGAACTGAAGCCGTATTTTAATCGAAAAAATGAACTTTATTGTGAACTCGGTTGTTTTCTGTGGGGTCAGGGAGTAGTAATTCCTCTATCGTGTAGAAATAAAGTGATTAACGAATTACATGATTGCCATATGGGAATAGTAAAAACGAAAGCGTTGGCAAGGAGCTACGCTTGGTGGCCGGGTCTGGACGAGGCGGTGGAAGCGGCATGCCGCGCCTGCACCGTGTGCGCCAGCGTGGCGGACGCGCCGCCTGCGCACGCCCCCAGCCCCTGGCCCTGGCCCAATCGCCCATGGTCCAGATTACATATTGACTTTTTAGGTCCAATATTAGGAATGACATATTTAATCGTGGTAGATTCGTGTTCTAAATGGATAGAGGCTATTAAAATGAAGAGCACTACTGCTAAGTCGGTTATTTCAGTTCTTCGTGATCTGTGGGCGAGGTTCGGTCTTCCTAAACAGCTCATTAGTGATAATGGCCCACCATTTACCAGCGCAGAGTTTGAAACATTTTTAAGAAATAACGGAATCGATCATATCTTTTCTGCGCCGTACCATCCAGCTTCGAATGGAGCAGCTGAAAACTCAGTTAAGATTTGTAAACGTGTTATTAAAAAGGCTCTCAATCAAAAATTAGATACTGAAACGGCTTTATGCAGGTTTTTATTAGCTTATAGGAATACTGAACATTACACCACAGGAGAAAGTCCAGCAAAGATACTTTTAGGTAGGAGTTTACGTATGCGATTAGACAATTTAAAACCTGATCGGCAAAGCCGAGTCTCGGAACATCAATCGAGGAGCGACATGAGTTCCGCCGCACAGCACCGCCATCTCACGGAGGGCGAGTGTGTGTGGTGTCGTGACTACCGCCCCAACAATAAGTGGCTTCCTGGTAAGGTAATTGAAAAGCTAGGTAGAACGGATTATACGATAAAATGTGACAATGGGACCGAGGTACATAGACATGTCGACCAAATTAGACGAAGGTACTCTGAAACAGCAGCACATATACGTACACCGTCACAACGCACTTCTCGCCGAACTAGTTCCTTAGTAGTACCAGTAGAGGAGAGTAGCTCACCAGAGACTGACCCAGCTCAACCTGCGAGCTCGGCGACGCCTGCGTCGCCTGCGATTTCGGTGGGGTGTCCGCAAATTGTACAGCCTAGTGTGTCAGAGGGCAGGTCTTATATTACTCCGGAAAATATTCCGTACAATATTATTTCTCGTCCTAAAAGGGTTCTCAAACTACCGAAGAGACTTGGATTTGATGAATAGGTTACTGTATGTAGTATTTTAAGATTGATTGTACCTAAGATTGTTCCATTGTGTAATTTCTCATTAGTTGTCACTTATTAATATATATTATGTTAAGTACTTATGATAAGGTAGTTATTAAGGGTGGAGGTATTAGTGTATATTTGATGTACGATTTGAGGGTGGATTGTAAATCTATTGATCAGCCAGTCTTGCAATAAACACTCGAGCAAACGCACGTCTATTATTTAGCAACTATAAATGTTATTTGTTTAAAGTACAGAACCGCTCAGAAAGATAGGAGAATTAGAACTCATATCATAGTAACAAGTACTTAGACTATGAACACTTGAAGAGAACATGATCTTAGTCTTCATGAAAATTTAATTAGGTACCTACGGACAACGTCATATTCTAGTCTTACTTAAAACCACAGAAATGTAATAATATCTATACTATTGCATCTAAGTAACTAAGTACGGTCTAAAAATATGTCCATAATATCAAAATAATTACATTTTAATGTATAAACAATTATGTACCTATAGACACTTGTTCTATGTTTAGTTTCTAAATATAAACCGGATATTGCGCGCAGATTGACATTAATTACCTATTAATTATAATACATAAGGAAAACTAACATAACTGTAACAACACATTTGAACAATAAAGAATAAGAATCATGTAAGTACCTACCTATCAAAGTCACTCCTTCAGTCATGTGGCATGTTGGCATGAATTATAATCACTGAGTTTCTTATATTGGCCAATCCATTGCCTTCAGAATTGATATTGAGGCAAGTATACATGCTGCGAGCGCTTTCGTGTTTCGGAAGGCACGTTAAATTGTTGGTCCCGGTTTTCGTTGTGTTTACGCACAATGGAAGTCGTTAAGCCATGTCAGATACCCTCGGGTGGCTTGAAAAATTCTGACTGTTAATTGGCCACTAGCTTAACACCATCTCCCAATCCGCGGTGGGCTCGCGTGGGAGATTAAAGCCCATACTTCCTCGTGTGCGAGGAAAAGACCCTTAGCTCAGCAGTGGGCTTTTACGGGTTGATGATGATGATGATGATGATACATGCTTCAACAGCACCCCGGCCTGGTGATAGGCTCACAACACAACCTGTCACAGAAAATAGACTGGCGATAAGTGAAGAGCTTTCCGAAATAAAACACATCTCCCCACCCACTCGGAGATAAGGAGTGCTTGATTTTATTTTAGTTTTATAACTTTTATCAATCTTGCTAGCTATACATATAGATATAAAGTTACCGGTGTAGGTCCGGAAATTAAGACTTAGTGCGTCAACGGTGAAATTAAAAAAACGTGCCCATTTTTCACCAGTGCATTTTTTACTCGATAGTGGGGTGAGCCCATCACCGGACCGTGCTGTCCTCAGAATCAACGGAATTATTCCCGACTTAATGATGACTGCCCAAGAATTAATTGGTATTCTAATAAGAGTCTAATTAATAATTTGCTCATTGTCCATAAATAAAGGAAACTGACTTTCATTAGCAGTCATTTGCTTCGTGCGACCGAACACGACGCCAATTTTTGATTAAAAAAGTTATTAAAAATTTTCCGTCATGTCAAAGATTGTGATATATTCCAGTGCCATATTAATAATAATTGGTATTTGCGCCGCCGAATTTCGTAAGTATTTTCTCCAATTTTATTTTTGTGCTAATTTAAGATATACTCTAACTTACACCATAACGCCACTCATCAACAAATTTGAATCGAATCCTGGTATTTCAATGAGTTTAAAAATATATATATATATGTACAGATGAAGGAAAACATCAAAGTCAAAGTCAAAGTCAAAATGTTTTATTCAAAATAGGAACTTACAAGTCCACTTATTGAACGTCATTTCAACTCCACCGCTTCAGCATGTATGGTTGAGGAGAAGAAGCGGGGCAAGAAACTCCTCAACACAATATTCTTTTAATCAATTGTTACATATTACTAAATTGGGTTACATAATTTCGTTTGTTTTTCGCTATCGTATTGCGCTGGACTGGAGGAAATCTGTTCCAAGCATCATTGTCATTTAAATAGTCGTCTAGTTTGTAATATGCCATTTTACAAAGTACATGTTTAACATGAGTTTTGAACACAGTTTCAGGCAATTTCAAAATATCTTCTGGTATTTTATTATAAAAGCGTATGCAAAGCCCCACAAAGGAATTATTAATTTTACTTAATCGTGACTGAGGTTGCTCTAGTTTATTTTTATTCCTAAGATTACAATTATGCCTGTCACAGTTTTTAGTATACAGTAATATGTTTTTCCGTACATACATAATGTTTTCATAAATGTACTGACAAGGCATTGTTAAAATATTAATTTCTTTGAACAGTTCTCTTAGGGAATCACGACATCTTAACTTGTAAATGGCGCGTATAGCCCTTTTTTGTAAAATAAAAATAGATTCTGCATCAGCAGCTCTGCCCCACAGCAAGATGCCATAGGACATTATACTGTGAAAGTAGCTAAAATAAACGAGTCTTGCTGTGTCTACATCAGTAAGCCATCTGATTTTTCTGACGGCATAAGCAGCTGAGCTCAGTCTGTTAGATAATGCAGAAATATGAGAATTCCATTGAAGTTTGGAGTCTATCGTTATCCCCAAAAAAACTGTATTATCAGCGAAATCTAATTTGTCATTGTTTAAAATTATCTCATTCTCTACTCGTCTAACATTAGGGAGTACAAACTTTATACATTTGGTCTTCTTAGCGTTGAGCACTAGATTGTTTGCAGTGAACCATGTGAGAATTTGTTGAAGAGGAGACCCGCAATTCTGAGGCACGTGTGTGTGTTGCCACAGGAACTCGGTCCGACAATGGACTCACCACCTGCGGGGTCGAAAAAATATACTGTTAAAAAAGAGTGGGTGGGAAACCTCTAATCCATTGTTACCATAAAAAAAAAGATTTATCTCGAGGATATAAGCGTAAGAATATATTTATATATGTACCTATTTCATATATCTTCAAACTTCTAACTTGCAGGGGAACAACTGCCAACTGAGATGATGTCAGTGCAGTGCCTAGGATGCATCTGCCAGGCGGAGTCAGGCTGCGACCAACTGCTGGAATGCGACGGCGACACCTGTGGCCTGTTCCACATTACCTGGGCTTACTGGGCAGATGCTGGGAAGCCCACCGTTGGTGGACGGTCGCCCGACGCCCCTGACGGTTAGTGATTGTTTGATTTATTTTAGAGGTTGTCTTGTTAGAAGTGAAAACTACTAACTAATCTGTGGCGGGACTGGCGGGGATCTCTGCTATCTTTTGTAGCACCTGAATTGTAGAAGCTTGGAAACCTACCATTGGTTCATACCCCACACATTCGCACAAAGCGTTTTCACAGCCAATGAGTGGAATTCCACGCCTGCTGCTGTTTTCGCGACTTCTTACAACCCGAAATCTTTACAAATCACGAGTAGGCTTTTGGATGAGCTCATTACATCGTTGATCATATCTCTGTTCTTTGGATAGGTTGAGGTCAAGAGCAAGCCCGTTTTATTAATGGTATAAAAAATGTCTCGTTTTGTCAGTCAGTTTTGGCATGATGACAATACCACAGCAAGTTGGGCGATGGGTGGAGGCAATAGACATACTCGAACTACAATTTGGGAGTTATACTGAGCAAAGTACAATAAAATAATTCGTTTAATTCATTCGGCATTAGATTTCAAATGAATTCCTTGCGTCACGCTACCTCCGTTAATGGCTTACCTGATTGAATAGTGGATCTGGAATTAACAGTATGAGTGATTAATCGGGAAGACGATCTCAGTAGGAACTATTTCCAGCTGTAAAACAAAAACAAAAAGGAACATTGTCTTCCAGTGTGACCGATCGAAAGAGGCCAGCTTCCAGCAACCTTTACCAGCAGGCGTATTCACGGAGACTCGATACCGTTTCCGTTCCATTCAGATCGAGTGAAAAATTTTCGAAGTCGAATCGAAAACTTTATTCTAAGCGTGTCTGACAGCCACGGAAATTTTTCCGAATCCTTATGTCAAATATTATGACATTAGTTTTCGATGCCAACATCAGCCCATCTCGAAAGTGTTCGACAGATTTTCCGATATCGAATATCGAAGCTCTCTGAATACGCCTGCAGGTCTTCTAACCACTTCGTGGGTGGACATCCCACTCTCCGCTTGCCGGCGCGGAAACCTTTCTGGCGTTTATGGGATTGTAATGTGTTTTGTTGTAACTGCATTGCAGCCTACCCGAGCTGCGCGTCTGACGCGTACTGCGCCGCGACCACCGTCCTGGGTTACATGGCCAAATTCGGGCAGGTGAGCATGGAAACTATAAATGGCTTTAAAATATTTACAATGTTTACAGATAAAAAATGTCCTCCAAAGAAGAAGACTGGCATTTCCTCTCTGGATAACTAAGCTAAAACTTTGACAGAGATAACTGACAGCCCTCTGGTTACCTATAAAGCACCTATATCCTAATATCCTACTAGGTATACTACTAGTATTATAGTAAAGTTTGTGAGTATGGATGTATGGATGTTTGTTGCTCTTTCACGCAAAAACTACTGAACGGATTTCGATGAAACTTTAGTTATATAGCTTATACATCAGAATAATACATAGGCTATATTTTATCCCCGTATTCCAACGGGATCGGGAACTACGCGGATGAAACCGCGGGGCTGCTAGTCTTTCATGATTGAAACCAATACGGTAAAGTAAAGTAAGAGAGTGGTATGCAACTGGGCAACTTTTTTTTATCAGTGGCATACCAATAAACTAATGGGCATACCACCATACCTACTGTCTAAAAAGATCCTCTCACTTTTTATCGGTATTAATAAACAAGTGACAGGTTGTCACTTGACAGCATCTCTTTTAAACAGCGTCTAACTTTTTGAGGCACGGATTTTTGGTAAGCCCTTTAAAGTTTCATAAAGCAGTTCGATTCCGTCCCAATAGATACCAATTTTATCACTGTGTAGCATAACTTGTCTGTCTGACTGAAGCGTAGTAAAAAAGACACAACCTGTGATATCCGGTCCCAAAAATTCATTGATGAAAAGAACTACCAAATATCTTTTATAGGATTGCAACGGGGACGGCAAGATTGACTGCGCAGACTACATGGCCATACACAAGAAGGGGGGCTACTCATGTAATGGGGATTTGCCTCCGAAGTACGTCAGCGTCTACAAGCAGTGCATGGACAGCCCACCGTTGCACGAAATGGGGCTGAATTAGTAGTAAAAAGTCGGAGTATTTTTATCTAAGCGCATTTAATTCGATATAATTTAGAAAATTTTATTACTATTGTTGCAGATGTTTTGTAATAGTAATAAAATCTTCATGTATTTAATTCATAATATTTCGTAAAGACAAGTAATTTTTACCTACTACATCTTCAATTACGATTTTATGGTCATTTATAGTACCTATCTAATAAAATAAAGCATGTACCTACCTAGGCTTAGTTAATAATATCTTAAAAAAATATTCATAAATAAATTATGTATATTATGTATTTAACTCGTATAAAAAAGTAATAATAATAACAAAATAAGTTGTATTGATCGAAATAACACAACTAAATTTTAATTTTGTACTTAGATAAAAATATTACGCAACTACGAACGCTTGAAAACCAATTAGGTATGAAAATGAATTATCACTTAGTAAAAAGATCCGGAATTAATGAATTAAAAAGTTAATACATAATTCCGGAAATAATATTTTAAATTTTTTGGTTGTTCACGGATGTGTTTTGCAAGGATTTCACAGAACAATTTGTTTTATTTGTAGATATTGAAGTTATTAAATATAATAAAATGTAATTTACGATATTTGTTTTGAACTAGCCACAAAAGATATTAAATTCGCCCCGTCTACAACCTAGATTATAACTCAAACTAATCGCACTCCGTACCTAGAAACAGGTCAGTGAGGTCTTTACTATCTCCTAGGTCTAGGTCTTACGATCTTGACATTAGTTTCCCACGAGAACGGGGAAATCTCTTTAATGCTTGCGTGTCTGAGTTCTAAACCGGGGTTAGGTAGAGCTACTTGGTGCTTTCGAATTAAGTACGACATTGAATGCGCACGTATTATTATTAGAATTTATACCATGACAATCTTGATATATTGAATGCCAAAACCCACAGAGTGGATCGCGCTTTGTGTGTTGCATACCAACAACATTACAATAAACTTATTTAAACTCGTCCCGGATCGCAACCGCTTTTCCGCCTCTGCGGATATTGAACGGTCCACACTCGGACAGAAACCTATTGGACTGGACAGGTTACATTTTTTAAGTCTCTCTGTTTTTGAAGAGATTTTTAGATAAGTTCTTTTGTATCGATCAATCATCGAAAGAGATAAACTTTCAAATACTTGGTCGACAATCGCAACTCTAATCTAGAGTGAAATTACAATTATTGACCCAAAACTATTAATTCATCCCCTTCGACGGTCTACAGAACCGGAGTTTCCTGGTTCCATACCGTCATTCCAATTTAAAAACAATTCGAATTTTAGAACTCATTTTCTAACTGTATATAGGTACGAGAGCTTCGAATAGGTAAAAATTTATACGTGAAAGAAACGTTACCCATACACATAATATGCTGCCCTTCGCCTATCGTGTACCTACCTATACACCATGTTCGAAAGCGAACACTTAAATATACCTTTTTCTACGCCTCTACTGCCTTTACGAGTACCTACTTGACTGGACTGAGGACTCCTGAACAAGTTGTATGGATTTTAAACGGTGCTTACATCCGTGGCAGTGGGACAAAAAGTATCTTGCAACTTATACTCACCTAAAATAAGTTTAGTATCGGTTACCTACTTGAGTGAGATAACTTCATAGACAGTTGTTTCATTTTTAGATGGTATTGATAAAAAAATAATTTTAATAAGAGTATCTAATTTAGTCATAGGTATTTATTTATTTAATAAACAATAATAATTATAAAACACACATAATATTTACAAACTAAACTAAACTAAAGATAAAAAATGTCCTCCAGCGCACCAGGTTGAGGTAAGGCACCCAAGATGCTGGCAGCATTTCCCCTCTGGACAGCTAAGCTAATCCTTTGGGTGAAATAGCCACCAGCCCTTGGGTCGCCAGTGGCCTCTATTAGGCGCGCTGACAGAATTTTTTAAAATGTATTTGCTTCAGGGCCCCATTTAGTCATACATAGGTACAGTACATACAGGCAAACGTACATAAGCAAAGTCTTGAGTATTCAGATGTAGGTAAGTAAATAAACATGGCGTCAGTTTCCATTTTATGTAAAACCTTTGTTTCTTTTTTTTTCCCCACAAATATAGCAAAAGTTATCATGCTTATTTACGTATTGTATTCTCAAAAATGAATAATAAAATTTCACGAAACGTGGTGAATCAGATCATCCGGTGGCCATATAAGCGGTGCTAAGGCCACGTTCAATGCCAGTCGACTTGTGTTGCGCGTCCGTACATGACGCAAACTTTTTAATATTTATTTTTTATTTACTTATAAGTTTTTTTTTAATTCCGCCGCAATGGCGTCAGCCGTGATGAAGTTTTGTGCCATATTGATGCTGGTTGGAGTTTGCGCTGCTGATGTTTGTTAGTATTTAATTTTAATATTTTGGTGATGGGAGCGCCCTCTTCATTAAAAACAACTACACATTTTAGATATATAAGTGTAAAAGTCAAAATATAGAACTAATAGAAAAACCCAAACTTCAAAAAATCATTAACAGATTATTAGCTCTCAGATAGGAGTTACCTCCTATCGCTTTTTTTATGTCTCGAATTATTAAATACGACCTTATAAGCTATGACATAGTAACTAAGGTCACGGCTCAATCGGGTTAAGTAAATAAGATTACAAAATAACACAGTCATATATCTTTGAGATGTCCAAGGCAAATCATGCCTATTTATCTGAGGGCATTTAGTGTAAAGTTGCTTAAACTATACTTTACCAAAGTCCTAAACGCCCTAAGAAAAAATTACTATTGTCTATACCTAATTTAATCTTATTTCCCTATTTTAAACAACAATCTAATTCAATTAAAAAAAACATCAAATCAAATCAAATAACTCCCCAAAGAAAGGGCACCTAGCATGGGTACTTATACTTACTTTCTTATCTTACTTACTTACCTCACAATTAAACTCGCGAACTTCCTGCTCGCTAGTCCATCTAAAGCGAGAAAAATCTTAAAACATCATATATTTTTCGCAAAACCGACGTAAAAAATAATCGAAAACTGCATCATCACTACATAGTACAAAAAAAACATAGTCGCTTTCTCTGTCCCTATATCCCTTTGTCCCTATGTATGCTTAAATCTTTAAAACTACGCAACGGATTTTGATGCGATTTTTTTTAATAGATAGATTGATTCAAGAGGAAGGTTTTAGTATCAGCATTGTACCCGTGCGAAGCCGGGGCGGGTCGCTAGTCACTATCACTACATAGTATAAAACAAAGTCGCTTTCTGTGTCCCTATATCCCTATGTCCTTCCTTATGTCCCTATGTCCCTTTGTATGCTTAAATCTTTAAAACTACGCAACGGATTTTGATGCGATTTTTTTTAATAGATAGAGTGATTCAAGAGGAAGGTTTTAGTATAAGCATTGCACCCGTGCGAAGTCGGGGCGGGTCGTTAGTCTTGTATAAAGCATTACACAAAGGAACATTGAAAGGTCTTTGGAATTGGAATATTATAGTTTAAATTACAAATGTATTTTCATTTTCAATACATATTTCCCTTTACATATTATTAATAAATAAATACTTAATTATTATTCAATTCGACTCTAGCAATAGAAATAGACTTCATTATCATCAGGCCGTCTCATTTTATAACATAAGTAGTTGGTCTTCCGCATATCAGGATAAAATACCTATTAAAAGGCCCATAAATGTTAACCGGTGAAGCCAGTGCCTATAAAATCTATTTAACCTACTCAACAAAGATAGATATTTAAGAAGAGTATGAACCATAATAGATTATGCATACTCAAGCTTCGACGAAAACTAAAAGTGATAGCAAAAAGTTGCACAGATAATTATATATTTATACTGTTTATACTTAGATATAGGTAATGTAATTAAATTAGACGGTCTACGTGTATAAGAAATATTGCTTTATTTATATTTACTAGCTGTTCCGAGCGGCTTCACACGCGTAGTTTCCTTTCCCGTGGGTATACGGGAATAAAATAGAGCCTATGTTAAGCAGTGATAATGTAGCTTTCCATTGGTGAAAGAATTTTTAAAATCGTTCAAATTATTCGTTAAATACATACAAAAATAAAAAGAACAAATCTATCCTCTTTATGATATTAGTGTAGATAATAGTATAGATTAGTATAGATATAGTAATATTTACAATTACTTATTTAATTTGTTTTTAAATAAGGGAAAAAATCTTAATACTTTACAAGATTTTAATGTATGACTGTTAGCGCCTCGCCTCGTCTATTATTATTGTCATACTCATAATATAAACTTTACAAATTGTATATAGGTAGACTCGCTATACTCTTACATATTGCAGTAAATAATTGGTGACAGTACCGGATAAAACATTATGTTAGAATTTCGGCCAATACTTGCATGATCGATCATTTCAGATTTAGATTTTAATCAGTCCAAATAATTGAGAAAAATAAAAAAAAAATACAATATTGATTTATTATAATAATATGGGCCTCTGTTTACATTATTTAAGATCTATTAATGTAAATATTGCCTGAAATAAAGATTTATTATTATTATTTATGTATATTTTGAGCATACTGCACAGATAAGGCATCTACCTCGTAGTTTATATGGAATACCTATTTTTAATTGCAACTGATACTTCACAACTTTGTACGTAAACACAACAATAACATAACCTGTTTTCCGAAGCACGGAAGAGCTTCTAGGGTAAAAAAACGTGCCAGCAAACAATCAATCTCACGTTAATACAAAAAGTATTGATAAATCAATAGGGAACTGATATATCAATAGCCAATAAATTCACGCACCAATTATTACTATGACAAAGACAAGATAATAGCAATTCTATTAATCGATACTTCCCTATAAATGCAAAAGTAACTCTGTCTGTCTGTTTATTACCTTTTCAAGGTTAAAGAAGTGGCTGATCTTAAAGAAATTTGGCAGAACGATAGTTTACGCCTTGAGGAAGGACAGGCCACTTTTTATACCGTACAAATATTGGGTGACCTATGAAATTGGCGAAAAATTCTGACTAATATTTTTTATTCCAATTTCTGTAATTTCGCGTTTAACCAGAAGTTTGTTTGCTTGAAAAGTTGACTATTATATTAATATATTATTATGTTTAATGTTTAGTAAAATAAAAAAGAGTTCGTGCCATGTTCTGCCGGAATCGATGCTTAAATTTTTTTGGTTTTGCAGATCTTCTTCAATTTTAAAAACAAATGAAGCTGATTAAACTTAAAGATTTGTCCAACAGACTCAAAAGATTTTGTTGGATTTGAATGTTTAGATTCAGAAATAAATAATAAAATGTTAGTATGAGAAACAATGTCTGCTTTAAAAACTCCATGCAAAACGTCAATTGCACCTAGCTAATACATCAAAGGGACGCGTAAATTTGTCGCGGCGAGTTGTTTATCAAATCGCACGATAGTGCGAGTTGGCACCGTGTGATTTTACCAAAATTTTTTGTCATCATCTCGAACGTATGTACAAAGCACAGTTAGATAAAAATGAAGTCATGGGCAAAGGCTAATCTATATAATATATAAAATGATAAACTGACTTATTGGTGATGTATCAACGCACAGCCTAAACCGCTGGGTCTAGAGACTTGAAATTTTGCACATAGATAGCTTATACAGTGTAGGCCACTAAGAAAGGATTTTGCAAAATTCAAGCCCTATTCGAATACGTGTTTGTTGTTTTTCTTTCTGTCACGTAGCAACGGAGTGAAATTGTTTTTGCAAATAGATAGTTGGAGGATCAGAAATTGACATAGGCTACATTATACTCCAAATCGCCAACGAAGTCGTGTGCAAAAGCTAGTCTTGACTAATACACCATAATAGTCATGGTGTGATGATCAATTTATTAATTGGAAACTAATTTCTATTGTAGAGTCATTTGAGTGGAACTAATTTATTGGAAGTATTGTTGATAATTGTCACGGAGATGAGATTGAACGAGATGCCTCACTTAGTGCAAGTTGAGATTGTTTAATTACGAATTCATTAATCTCTATTTGATCTAGTATTTTTAAGATATTCATTGAAAGACACTTTTTTCTGTGGGACATTTGTTCCAACTCTTAAACAGCGTTGTAATCAGAGAATCAGAAGAATACTTAAAAAAACTTTTTTGTTCTAAAAGTCCCCGAAAATCCTCGAATTTTTTTTTTTTATAAATAAGTTTTTGAAATAATACAATTTCCGAAAAATTTACTGTGCAGTAGATCCTATCAGCAGATAGCAGCAGCCTACTGCCGGCGATCTATTACGATCTATTACAATAGATACTCGTAATCCTATTGTTTTCCGACGGGCTACTACATTTTTGGGATAGCTGATCTATATCTATACTTCTATAGGTACTAAGATAATAAAGAGGAAAGATTTGTATTTGTTTATGTTTGTTACGAATAAACTGAAAAACTACCTACTGGACCGATTTGAAAATTCTTACACCTATGGAAAGCAAGAAGATTCCTGAGTAACATAGGCTATATTTTATTCCCGTATTCCCTCGGGAACGGGAACTACGCTTGTCAACCGCTAGTTTCTTAATAATATTGATAGAGTGTAGTTTTTGTACAGTACCTACATAGCGGCTAATTGGCTAAACTATGATGTCATATTTTTTAGTATTCAATTGTTTCGTTCTTGAATAGTTTTAAATTTTCCATAAGTACCTACTACTGCCTATACTTACCTACATGAGAAACGAAATAAATTTTAGAGGTGTTCTATTCATTACTACCAACTGATTTCGGTACAGTCTACTAACCATAATATAACACCGTTATTTTAAGCTACGCCTTATCCCCGAGGTGATCAGCAGAGGTATTTAATTAAAAACCAACTTCTCACTGTTATATTTTTACTTAAAATACCTTGTTGTATTACAGCTAATGTTAAGAACAAGCAAATGCAAATATGTATGTCAAGCTCGTGGTGACATCAGCGATGAAGTACCTGAATTGACAAACGTTTAACAAACCAAACACATTTCAAGTACTATTTCAACCCGAACACTAATTCAATGTAATGTGTCCTCCAAACAAGAGTGAAAGTAAGAACGCCGCAATAATAAGGATGTGCCAAAAAATCGTAGATAGGTAGTTATTTCAGGAATTACAAAATATTTAATGCACTGACTTCAAGAAGACAGACTGAGTAAATAATAAATATTAAATTATGTATGTCCTCCAAAAAGTACTGTGGAATTTCTTTCGAGTTTTCTCAGAAACATTTTTCGCTTCCAAAACTGCTATACCTACTGATATTTTTGCTGACTTTTATCATCATCATATCCAAAAATTTTGTTATTACAGGCAAACCAAATCAACAACATTACAAAAATATCTCAAATAAATGTCACTAAAATAAACATTACAATTAGTCTAATTCAATACATACCACATATCTAATAATTATAAATAACAATACTATATAAATCAAATTAAAATAAAATGCCACTAAATTAATATTACCAATATGTCAAATTTATTACAATTTATCATAATAATACCCCATTTATCAATTCTGAATGTCACTAAAAATGTAAAAAAACTATTTAAACACTTAGTCAAATACTGTAGACCGGCCACTTGTCAAGACTGTTTTCGAGAAAGTCCTTATATAGATACAAAATATGTTGCTTATTTATTGGTAGTACCTATAGGAAAATTATAGCAGTATGTCCAATCTTATTCTTAGGCCCGTATTATAGAACGATCCTCAAGCAACGAAACTGCTTGAGGATGTCAAAAAGAGATGCCGTATATTAGTCTCATAAATCTGTCCCGTTCTACTTGTTCTGTTATACGGGCTTTGATCTTATAAATACAATAGATAACTCTTTATTGTACACCAAAAAATATATAATATGCATATAAACATTAATTAGAGCACAATGGGAGGTCCTATCGCTTTTAGCAGTATCTTTCAGACAACCTTGGGATGGATTAAACTGAGATTTAAACTTATCTTTATTTACTGTACAAAAGACATCAACGAGATTTTGTAGCCCCAGAAATAAAGAATGTTATTATTTGATCGTAATATGTTTTTTTCATGCCGTAAACATTGATGATTTGATCAAACATTATATAGTAGGTATGTTTAACATCATCTTACATACTGCTTTAAATAAATGCCGATAATATGACGCCTATTGCCATTGGTAAGAAAGACAATGCTTGTTAGATCGTTAATTCAATTTTAGTTCTTCATTTTGAATCAAAATCTTAAAATAAAATTTTAGTTTATTTCTTGCTCAGTAAATTTTCGAACGTTTCGTGGGCGACTGAGCTATATAATTTACTAGCGACCCGCCCCGACTTCGCACGGGTGCAATGCTTATACTAAAACCTTCTTCTTGAATCGCTCTATCTATTTAAAAACCGCATAAAAATCCGTTGCGTAGTTTTAAAGATTTAAGCATACATAAGGATATAGGGACAGAGTAAGCGACTTTGTTTTATACTATGTAGTGATGTTGCTATGTTTTGAGCACAGGTAACGCATCTATAAAACTATCTAGCCTACGCTGACATGAGATTACGAGAAAATAAACTAATTTTGTAATTTAGGAGTCCTTACTAAATAGAAAATGTAATTAACAGTATGTATTTTTAGTCATGTCATGCATGAAGTAATTGCTTTAACTTTAGTTCTATGAGTGACTTGACTGAGCTGTCCGGACTCTAGAAGCCTTGGCCTTAAAGGAATCCGCGACAGTTAGTCAGACACACTTGTCTAAATATAACAGGATCCGGCTGCTAACCGGTCTAAAACCTGATAGGTAACTAGTAGAATAAGGCCTACAGTACATATTTATTTAAAAAAATATAGGCCAAAAAAGCCAAAAATCTGTTTTATCTCCTCCTTTGTTATAATAAGTAGATAGGGGTGGAGACCATGGGACCGTGGGGTCCGGCGGCGTGGCAGCTCCTCAAAGAGCTGTCACTGCGTTTGGTCGAGGCTTCAGGTGACCAGAAGGCTGGCAGCTATCTCTGTCAAAGGATCAGCCTAGCTATCCAGAGAGGGAATGCTGCCAGTCTTCTGGGCACTGTCCCACATGGTTCCTCTTTGGAGGACATTTTTTATCTGTAATTATTGTAAATCAATGTATATTTTCTTTGTAAATAAATGTATATTATAGTACAGTAGATAGGTAAAATATAATTCAATGCTTAGGATATTAATTCATATTTTCAGGAAACGACCATTATGCTTGATGATTTGGATTGTAAATTGTTGCAGTGAAAAAGTTAATGCATTCCATATTGTACGCAAAGTTTTACGTTAACGATCGAGTTATTCTGAGTGAGGTTCCAATAGGACTTTCTTTCAACTAAATTTGATATGGAATTAGCCAAAATCTGAATAGTAAAAATGTTACAACGTACCTACTCATATTTTTACTTGTTTCGTTCGGTCGGCCATTTTTCAAAATCATTTTCTTTTCGAATTTCAGGCAGTAGGTATGTTCCTATCTCCTTAGATATTAAATTAAAATCTTTTTGTTTCACCCATAAAACCGGTATGTAACAGATTTTAAATAAGCATAATAAACGAAACAAATAAAATAAATAATCTCAAGCCTTTTATAACCGAGGGGGTAGGCAGAGGCATTCCATTTCTGGATATAAAAACTTTTCACGAGATATTCTTTGGACCCCTAAACGAATCACCTAAAGTTTAAACGAACAATTAGGTAATCATCAAATTGAAAGAAAACTTATTCTAGAAGGTCATTATACTTTTAAATAACGATGAACGAAAAACACACTTTCACAAGTACATTCCTGTTATTTTTGGTGTGTGCCTTTAATAATAATATAATCTCACGCCTTTTATCCCCGAGGGGGTAGGCAGAGGTATTCCATTACTGGTTATACCCACATTTCACCTATCTTGCGCCATAATCTCCTAGTGATAGTGCATACACTTTTTGACCTCTTCCATTATATTCTTATCTTACATAATTACAATAACATAACATAATCAATATAACTTGTCAATACAATTAACCAAGTCAATTAGATAAACAGGAAAATAACATTGATGTCAATCAAAATTGAACCTCATGATTTAATAATGAATAAAGTTTATTATGATGACGATGATTGATGCTCGTTTGCAAAAATATAAAAAAAAATATAAAAAGGGTGCAATGATTTAAAGAGGCTATTGGTGGTTACCATTAATTGAAATAGAGAACTATTATCTATACTAATATTATGAACAGGAAAGATTTGTATTTTTGTATGTTTGTTGGTATCTTTGTTAGGAATAAACTCAAAAACTACTGGACCTATTTAAGATACTTAAAGCTATTCTAGATTTGCCAAAAAAATTTTTCATAACTCATGTTACGCTTTTATTTAAATTGGCATACTTATAAGTTAGACGTATATTTGAATGACAATGATGTTTGGTGTAAATTTTCTCTAGCTCAGCAAAGCACTAAAACCATGTAACCCTGTACTTTGTATTACATTGATTGTTTAAAAGAATATTTAATGTGTTGAGGATTTTCTTTCCCTGCTTCTTCTCTTTAACTATACAGGCCGAGGCGGTGGAGTCGCAATGAATACCAACATTTGATTTGATTTGAGTGTCAAAAAAAAGCAAAACAAAAAAAAAATTGGTTGCCTGTAAAGTCGGTATACGGGCGAAAGTTTTACGTGACAACGATTTTATGTCTGTCTCTCTCGCTCTTAGGCGGGCTAACCATGCCCGAGTGGAAGGGACGCGTGCCTCTCACTCGCTCTCATTGTGAACGCATAACGTGAGCGGAGCGTAACGCAGTTTCTTGAAGTGTCACCCGGCAAACCAATTTATAAGACGTTGTCACGTCAAAAACTAAAATGTTGAGTAGGTTATAATAAAGGTATGTACGACACAACTCTAGTATACTTTTAAATGAAGCGTATTCTCAAAGACGTTTAAAGAAAAAAAAGAGAATGATTTTCTTCCAACCTCTTTGCGTATTCTATACCGTAAATTGTACATAAATTTCAAAATCAGATGATCTATTGTTCCATAACACCACTTTAAGTAACTACGGTCATCACTATAATTACAGTAATAAAAACTATTATAATAAAGTCGGACTTTACGTACTATAATCGTCCAATTGGACAGGCGGATGTTACAAATTTAGTTGCTATTGTTATGAAAATGGGAGTTAAGTCATATGATGGATATTGTAAAACCGATTTTGTGTTTGAGGAAAGACAATGTCTCACCGCTCATTTTTTGCAATGATGTACCTAACTAATTATTAGTAAAATTATCCTGTGCTCGTTTTTTGATTCTAAGGCTTGTTTTGGCTGTCACGTTTAGGGGTACAAGATATATAAGTAGGTACTGGTGAAAAGTGTGTATTTCCAGGAATTCGATACCTCTGTCGTCGACCTATTTTTTTACACATCATTATAGTAGATTTCGATAAGATTTACAGTGTGAGGTTTTTCAGGACCGACAAATTTATGATAGGTGTGTCATTTCTGGGATTACTCATTACTAAGTCATTACGTGATTTTCTCAATCGCCCAGGTACCTACTCACTTAATATTAATTTCGAAAAGTTTTTAGGTCATCAGATTAAAACAATAAAAACAATAAAACTACTATGTTGTTTATACATTTTGAAGTAAGGACAGGTACATATGACGGGCCTGTTGGCTCAGTTGGTAGTGACCCTGCCTTCTGAGTCGGAGGTCGCGGGTTCGATCCCCGCTCGGGGCCAACATTTGTGTGCATGAACATGTCTGTTGGCTTCGTGTCTGTTTATCAGTTATTTAGTACCCATAGCACAGGCCCTGCCTAGTTTGGGACTAAATAACCGTGTGTGAATTGTGTCCCACTATTTATTATGATTATTATTTATTATTATTACATTGGAACATGTTACAAAATTCTTTCTTCCTAAAAATCTTTCTTCTTATACACTCAGCCACAGAAACTTATAGCAAAGGTGTAAGTGATTGCCTTTTTTTATATTACGGATGAAATAAATTGAAATAAAAAGTATCTTTTGCCAGCACCATGCGTAATTTGACGAACGAATTTTTCCACTCATACGTCGTATGTACATTGCTATAATCGTGTGTCGTATTTTAATATAAAGCTCTTCAATAACAAAAACAAGTGCCAAAGCACTTGTTTTTGTTATTGAAGAGCTTCTAGACTTGTGTTCCACCGATAAATGATAATTTATTTGGTAACGTTGGAAACAAGATTAAAGTACAATATCACTAGCTGTTCCGCGCGGTTTCAACCGCGTTGTTCGCGTTGTTCCCGTTCCCGTGGGAATATGGAAATGAAATATAGCCTGTTACTCAGGTTATAGCATTCTAATGGTGAAAGAATTTTTAAATCGGTCCAGTAGTTTTTGAGTTTATTCGTTACAAACACAAATCTTTCCTCTTTATAATATTATAGTGTAGATAATAGATATGCAGGTATTTTTTTTATAATGAATAAAGTAACACTAAATTGCTAGAGGCGAATCTAGCAATTCGTTAATCGTTCGTTCAATGAATAAATTTGCAAAAGGGTTTTTCGTTTGGCTCATAGAGTAATCATCTTAAATTGATCAGGTCATCTGCATATCTGAAATGTAAATCTTCAAAGTTTCTACATGCCCCAGGAAACGGAAATTCCCTGAATCTGGATTAACAGAAAATTGCGTGACTACATAATTTATTGATAGGTACTACATATACCTACCCGGACTTAGCGAGGCCTCCCGAGCCCTGGCCTGCAAGCCTTGACCCTGAGCAAATTTATTACATGACGATGCATCGGCTCCGATTAACATAAATATTTCGTTGTGTGTTTACTTTCGTGATGCGGATTTAAATGCATGTTTTTTTTTTCTTTGAAAACTTGCTTGAATGGCCACAACTGCTTCCTCAGTAAATATGCAAAAATATTTTTCCACTTGCAAAACATAAACATAGGATTTACCTACTACTATAAGTGCAATCTGTCTCAAATATTTATTTTTTATATAAGTAGATTGAGGGATGTGGATGAAGCGCGAGAGGTGTGTCAGGTTTGTAGCAGGTGGCAGTCTATTGCTTTTGCCTACTAGTGCCTACCCCGTCGGTAAAAAGAGTGAGCGTATGTTCAGACAACCTAACCCGATTAGGCAGGGCCCAAATTTTTTTGCACCGGAGCATTTGGTTACCCATCTACAACAGTACTACAGATCGATATAAAACACTACAAACACAAAAAAAATATGACGATAGGTAATTTATGTGATACTTGGACATGCGTTTAAAGATGATTTATTCTTAATAAAACGTAGGTTTCTAATTTGTCACTTACATGAATAGAGAAAATTAGTTACCTACAGAAAATTTTATCGTTCACAGTTACAAATCATTACATCAGTACATTACAAATCATGTAGAGATACAACAGAAAACTAAAAGTAAAATTAAAACGAAAACTAAAAGTAAAATTAAAAATTAAAACCAAACTACTTACTCACAAAAATTAGGTACGTACCTACAGACACGTGTCTGACACATCGTCTTTATTTTTACAATCTCTCTTCCAGATAACCCAGGCCTACCCGCTCAGCCGGTCACCGAAGTGTGCCTCGGCTGTATGTGCCAGGCGGTGTCAGGATGCAAGCAGGGCCTGACCTGTGAGGGCGACACCTGTGGCCTGTTCCAAATCACCTGGGCCTACTGGTCTGACGCTGGGAAACCCACTGTTGGCGGAAGATCGCCTGACGCCTCAGATGGTAAGTACCTAGTCGACAATTTGAAGCTTTCCGTCTGAAAGTAACAATCTTTTTTCTTAATTAGGCAGACATTAAGTCACAAATCGCAAACATGCATGCAAAAGAGTATGAATTGCTGTCGTGGTATTTAATTTTTTATTTTGGGTGAATATATTTCGGTAACCTATTTTACTATTATAAAATTATAAAAGAAGAAGTTTTTATCTCCAAGTTTGTGAAATAGTACTGGCCACTTGATTTTTCTAAACAATAATTTTAAAAAAGAAAATTATCAACAAACAAATGAAAGTCGCTATTTATTCTTTTTGAATTTTTAATTTTGTTTACTACATATTTCTTCTCACAATATGTAGTAGTTTTGTTAAGATTTGATGACACCACCACAATTAAAAGAATCTCCAAGCATAAGTAGGTATAATAAAAACCTATTGCCTGAGAAATCCAGAAATCTAGACATGACATAATTATAAAGATTTGTTACTTTAAAAATCGGAGAGTCCTATAGTGTTTTTTCTTTTTCTGAAAAATGCTCTCTTATTTTGCCCTCGTTGTATTTGTATTCTCTGTTAAACTTTAAATATAAACTTTATTAATTCCCTCTGTTTTTATTACATATGTTTATTAATTATAATTTGTGTGAGGCCTGGCAGTTCATGTTTTCTCTGCCTACTCCACGGGAAAATAGGAGTGAGATTATAAATGTGTACGTGTGTGTGACTGAAGGTCAAAATTAACGTCTATCTAATCTATCTGTATCTGAAATGTGTTGTTATGCTTTCCAGCGTACTCGACTTGCACGATTGACCCGCTATGCGCCGCGCAAACCGTCCAAGGCTATATGAGCAGATACGCACAGGTGAGCACAGACATCTCCGCTTCCTACTATACAATTATGCATAATTGTGTATGTGTAGGTTATTTAGGGACACTCAAAATCGTAAAGTGCGGATCGGGCTCTCTTACTGATGGTTCCGTAGTAGAGAAACAGATTAAAAAATATATTTTGTTCGCGTTTTGCGAGAGAAGAAGCCAAAGGTCTTTCTCAATATGTAAGCTATTTCCTTGGCAAATCGAATTAAGATCGGTTCAGCGATGGTTGGTCTTCTAGTCATCAGTGAATACCCTTGGTGTTACAGATGTCTTTAGGCAACGATGATTGTTTACCATCACATGACTTGATTCGGAATAATAAGGCAGCCCAGGATACTGTCTTATTAAAATTTTAGGATTTGAAAAATTTGGTAGGAATTGTAACATAGTGATAAAGATAGTGTTCTCTTTGGAACCTTTGGATGGGGAATCCTTACTGCCTTATTACAAAAACTTACTACTTTAATCTACTTACCTACTTACTAACTATTTAAAACAAACAGATTCTCTCGCTTCGTAACATTATTGCGAACAAAGTAATATTTATTTATCTGTTATAAATAATGTTTAACTTTGAGTTAAAAAGTGAGTGTATCTGGGGGTCTAAAAAGGCCGTTTCGGGTGAATTATAATAGGATCCTATTTCGATTCATACCTATTCGAAATTTTCACCAAATACGAATCTGCTAATGAATTGAATTGTCAGTGAATCACTAAAATGAAGGACCATTTTACGAAATTTAGAGGAATTGCTTAGGATTTGCTGGGAATTCATAAAAGGAGGAATTGCTCAGAGGAATTGCTAAAAGTGGCCATTTTAGACCCACTGGTCGGGTAAGATTACTGCAAGATAATAAGAGTACCTTAATATTTATTGTTATTTGCGCTCGCGGGAACTTGCTGCTTGTTCAGTCATCCAAATCATAATAATCTATATGTTTGTTACCTGTTCAAGCCAAAACCTCAGAACAGATTAAAACTAAATTGGGCAAACAGAGCTTGCATCTTAAGCAGGAACATGAACTGTACTACATCTCCAAATAACAACAAAGTCACAGACAAAAACTAGTCGTAAATATTCAAATAACTTAGTAAATTTAATGCCGTGCCCCTAACAGTACGTACGTACAATGCCAAATACATACCAAGACTAACAAAGATTAAAATTGAATTATTTATTAACCATTGTAAAATTTGCATATGGAATCTGTGACATCATTCGAATGAATATTTTTGCAGCCGGTTTAGATTCGATGTACTATTTTAAATAAATAAATATTAAGCATTTTACAAGTAATACAATTCATCAGCGATCAGTTTATTACCAAAGTTCAAATGTTTACGAGGCATTTTGAAGGTTCTGTGATAAAAAAATATAAAATCTACATAAAACCAGTTTTTAAAGAGCAAAGAGGGCCTGTTGGAGGTATCTCATTATCATCGGCTTCGAATCCTTGTGATCCTTGGGCCTATCTTACCTACTTACCGATGGTTATTCAAAATCAACTTGAGAAAAAGCGCCATAATTGACACGAGTAAATAGAACCCCAGTCCAGCGATGGGCTCAATAACCAACTCTCACGGTTAGGAGTTTGAAAAATCCAATACTTTAAAGTGGGTATTTCATGGATTGGAATAGTTTTATTTTTACAGTACGGCCGTTTTAACTAAGCTGCTCTGAACATAGGCTCCGCCTGCGCAAACCCCCTCATGCCGCCAAATAGTCGCTAAAAACTGTTATTGCGCAGCCATTTGCCGAACTTCAGAGCTCCCAAGTTAAAACGGCCGTAGTGTACTTTGCGGGTAAATGTCTTTCGCATACTCAGCGGGTGCAGGGACAAATGCCGATATACCCCTTGCCTAAGGCAACCAGGTACGTCTATTCCTCTGAGACGCCAAAGATAGGCCTACTTATTACTGCTTTTTAGTTTAGTGTTAAAGAAGTTTCCGAGGTAAAATCACGTCCTTAAAATTTTACGTAACTTTATTGCGTACTAATAATACATAGACGACAGGTGCGGAACGTTTTATTTATTATCTAAATTCTAAATACTTGACTTACATTTCTTAAATTCTTACGTGTTTCCATTACGTCACTTACAGGACTGCAACGGTGACGGGCAAATCAATTGCTACGACTATATGGCGATCCACAAGAAGGGCGGCTATGGGTGCAGTGGGGACCTACCCTTCCAATACGTGAACGTATTCAACCAGTGCATTGCAGCCGTTGCCGCCGCGCAGCGACAGGGTTAACTGTCAAAATAGTGTTGCCAGCGTAGAAATTATAAGACTAATTTAAATAATAAACATTAGAGTAGCAATCTTATAAAATACTACAGTGCAGTTTATATAACTGTTATATAATTAAGCAATGCTCACAATACAAATGAAATCGAGTATTTACTATTTTTAGTTTTAATTTCGGTATGTAAATCATGTTGTAATATCATCTGACTACTTTGAGTATTAATATAAACACTCAAAGTCTGACTATTATGATTTTTGTATTTTTTAGTAGGTATCGAAAGATACATTTAAAAAAACATTAAGCTAGCGTTTCCGGGAAATAAGTCCAATGACCTCTAATTTACAATAATGGTCTGAACATGGGTCATGATCACTTTTTGTCAACGTTTGTTATGCCCTCTATGGTAAAAAAAAACCTACTTAGTAAATTATTCTACAAATGAGCCAGTTATTTCATCAGCCTTGCTTTACATAAGAAATAAGATTAATGTTATGTATGTACTAGTCTTTATGTTAGCGAGATTATCCCAAAATTTTAATTTATACAATATATTTTATTTAAATGCATGTTCAGCGCTATAATTACGTTATAATAGTTATAAATAATAACTTATTACATCGGCCATTTTATTATATATATTTAATCGGTAATATCTAGTAAAGATCATAGATTTATTACGTATTATACCTATCTACGTAACATGCATTTAGACCGCATTTTATCTATGTAAATATCCAGCACAATAATAAAAAGTCCAGTGAATTTGTTTGTTAAGAGTGTATAAAATAAAACTTTAATTGGTATAACTGACTTTTAATTGTCTTTGCTAAGAGATGTGGAAAGCCTCGTTGGAAGTTTAGACGCGATTGGTTCAATTCGCGTTTAGTCCACTTTTTACAAATGAGTCATCCTAGTGCACTCTATTGAGTTTTTCAAAAAGATAAGTTTGTAGATATTAATAACTAATAATAATCAACGGTGAAGATCAATCCGTATTTTGGATGGCACGTTGGATCCGGTTTCAGTTGTGTTTACGCCTATAATATGTCTTTATTTATATTGCCCCTTTATGTATAAAAACCCTAAAAAAATCAGCAGATTTTTCCAGAATCTTTATATGTAAGGTGACCCGGGGCTATTGTAGCTGGGGGGATATTGTATCTGTTCTTCATAACTCATTTCCTGTAGATATTTGTGTATTGAGACATCTATAATCTGATAGAGGAACAAAAAATTTATTGGTCTTATCGGAGGTGGCGCCACTGAGCCGTCGGTTGGCGTCCTTACAACGCCATGTTCTTTTTCGGCCATTTTACGTTGTGTTTGCCAGAAGACTGTCTTCCGATTTTATTCTGAAAAAAATACTGTGCAGTGGTTTTCCGTTGAAAATTTACAGTAAGTAGTTATATAGTGAAACATACTTTTAAAACTGAGATTATTTATCTTTCCTGTGTTGTTATTATCTGGATTTATTCACGTAGATACATTAGCCTCACCAAAATTCTGTTGCGGGGTAAATGTACCTAGAGGTTAGATACAATAGCCCCGTACATTTTAGTATGGAGTAAAAATTTACTAGTGATGTTTCAAGTTTACAGAAATTGTCGGTATTTTTTATTATTTATTATAAAAATGCATTCGTATCGTAATTTTAAAAAGCAGATGTGAATAATTGTCTATAATATTATATATTCATAATCCCCTTAATATTATAAATTCGAAAGTTTTTTTTTAGGGTTCCATACTCAAAGGGTAAAAAACGGGACCCTATTACTTAGACTCTGCTGGCTGTCTGTCTGTCAGTCACCAGGCTATATCTCATATACAGTTATAGTTAGACAGTTGAAATTTTGACAGATGATGTATTTCTATTGCGCTATAACAACAAATACTAAAAAACAGAATAAAATAATAAGCGAGCTCCTATACAACAAAAGTGATTTTTTTGCTCGTTTTTGCTCGATATTGACAACGGCAACAGGTATACGCTTGAAATATTCACAGAATATTAAGTTATATATTGACTTTAAAAATAAATATATAATTAAGATAAAACAAATATTTAAGGAGGGCTCCCATAGAGCATTTGATGATTGATGACAAAATTATTGTTTATAAAAACGGCAAAACAATCATGTCTGTTGTTTGGGGGGAGCTTCCCTTAGATACTTGTTATTTTTAATTTAATTGTTATTAACCTATTTATTTATTTTTAGATGGTTCGTCACTACAAACCTAATCTGAAAAAATACTCTGAAAATATCGACATTACACAATCACTACATCCCAACACTATCTTAGCAGTAAAAAGCTACAATAGCCCCGTTTTCATATTCAAAATAATTTAATAGCATATTACACCCTATTATTAGATACCTAAGATTCAAAATCATTTAAATATTAACAAAATGAAATTCAGCAACTCGGCTAGACAATTGTAGCTCTTACCACAAAAGATTTAAAAGCGATAGATACAATAGCCCCTGGAGTGGGGCTATTGTAGCTTTCGTCACTTTTTTAAATTTTCAGCTATTTCACCGCTAACCTAAAAGTTTTTTGCTAGTTTCTATTATTAATCTGAAAAGTCAGATAAACGTGTGAGAGATTTATTCGCAAAATATTACTGTAAGATATAAAATGATAAAATTATAACAACTCAAAGATAAATCTTTTTGTTGCTTAGTTACAATAGCCCCGGGTCACCTTACTCGTATATTGCCTTGAAGTGGACGATATTTTATGTAAAAAAACAAGTGAATGAAATTGCATCCTAAAAATCAATTTTTTTTATTAAAAATACTAGCGGCCATATTTCGACCCTATTACCCTAGTAAAAATATATAAATATATAAATATATATATATATATATATATAATATAATATATAATATATAATATAATATAAATTGTGGGACACAATTCACACACGGTTATTTAGTCCCAAACTAGGCAGAGCCTGTGCTATGGGTACTAAACAACTGATAAACATACTTAAATAAATATTAAACGACCAGACACGAAGCCAACAGACATGTTCATGCACACAAATGTTGGCCCCGAGCGGGGATCGAACCCGCGACCTCCGACTCAGAAGGCAGGGTCACTACCGACTGAGCCAAATATATATTCTCCTTATCATAAATATGCGTAAAAATTTGGTTTGTACTTGTAGCATATACTCGATCCCTACACTAATTTGCAGCCGGATCTTAGGCTATAAGAGGTTTATTACAAGTTAATTCTTTAGGTATACGTTATTTATAGGTACACGTATGTCTCAGAATTAATTCTGAGACCTGCGGGTTTCCTCACGATGTTTTCCTCCTCCGTCAAGCTAGTGATAAATATGTACGTAAGTTTTTGAGAAACTCATTGGTACATGCCAGGATTCGAACCCGAGCCTCACTGATTTTCGGCAGGCTCTTTAACCGTAAAGGCTATCACTGCTCTCTGTGAAAGAGACATCGTTTTATTGTTCCTATAATATTAACATAAACCGTTATTAACCCTATTCATTTAATTTTTTTTGTTTAAATGACCATCCATCGCCCATTTAAACGGGCGGTAGTTCATTATAATCGAAAAACTATGGGGTACCTAAATAGACCCGGTCCGGCGATGGGCTCACCACCTATCTCGTTTAGGGGTCCAATGTATCTCGTGAAATGTGGGTATATCCAGTTATGGAATACCTCTGCCTACCCCCTCGGGATGAAAGGCGTGAGATTATTATTATTATTTATTTCTTTCATTGATTTTAGCAATTATCAAAACACGTTTTTTACACGCAACCGACGAAATTGAACTTTGTAGCGAATTAATAATACCTGTACATATACTTACAACGCGTAACAGAATAAGCGCAATTCCTCATACACCCCATTAGTAAAATATTATAAAAAAACATGATGCCTTCGTACTTTAGTTGAGTCTAACCAATTTTCTTAAATGAAGCACAATACCTACTAGTACAATTTCCATAGGTAGCACTAAATTCAGATATGATTATTCATTTCTCGGAAAAAAAAATACATATTAAAAATTGCTGAAATCCATTAAGTAGTCGATACTGAACAAAATTAATTTTAGGAATTGCGAAATTCTGTTACATATTGGCTGGTTTTATATTTTATCTAAATGGGTTTTCCCGGATATTGTGATAATTATTGTCGGAGATGATCTTTGACCTATGCCTGTCTCTTCCCAACAATGCTTAGTTTCTTTAACTAGACAGAGAAGGGGAGAGTGTTGTTTGCATTCCAACAAAACGAATTCAAAATAGTTTCTGATTATCAAGTAGTAGGAAGATATATAAACTGCACACCCCAGCTTCATTTGGTAGAGATTTCTGTGTATTTTGCCAGTCTGAAGTCCTAGTGAGAAATTAAAAATGAAGGTAATCATTGTAGTACTGCTGCTGGTTAGTGCAGCCATCGCATTTGACTTCAACGAATATCATCTTCGCTTCTGTGGTCGCCAACTCTTCCGTACTCTATCGATGGTGTGTTCAGGTTGGTAAAAACTCACGCCTATTCACCAGTAACGATTGCGAATGTCTCGTTGTCCCCCCAGGGGAACATTATAGGGGGACCACGAGTCCGGAGGGCTTTTTTTGATCCCTAAACAAAAACATGACATGGATGAGCCCATCGCCAGACTGAGGTTCTGTAACGCATGCTTCAGAATAAGTTTTGGGACCTGAGGGTTTCCAGACGTTGTTTTCCTTCGCCATCGACTTAGTGATAAATATGTACGTAGGTTTCTGAAATTCTCATTATAATAATTATACATACCTGTTTTAGGTAAGTGTTTTGTAAATTTTTAGGTAAGTTTTCCCCTTTAATTAATTAATTCTGAAACATGTGTAAATAGACCCGGTCCGGCGATGGGGTCACCACCTATCACGTTTACGGGTCCAAAATATCGTGAAAAGTGGGTATATCCAGTACCTAATGGAATACCTCTGCCTACCCCCTCGAGGATAAAAGGTGTGGGTTTTTTTTTCCTTTTTAGTGGGAGCCGAAGTGCTAAAACTGCTGTGTATAAATTGTGTCTCACAAATTATTTATTCAAAGTATACCTACTTCTGCCTAGGTTGGCAGAAGTACAATACAATAACTCTTCATTGTACGCCAAAAACAATATATCAAGGACATAAACATTATAAGTACTTACCATAATGGTTGGTCTTATCACTTTTAAGCTTTAGGTAATAAGGCGTAAGCGTATCATATAATAATATAGGTACCTTTATTCCTTGCAGAAGCAGAGAATTTATACCTAAGACCTTTTGAAGAAAATAGTGGTGGTTTGGTCGATCAATGCTGCACGAATTCATATTGTACAATGGACACACTTATGTCATATTGCTGAATACTGACAGTGATTATATTACAAAAGTGTTTTTATTTTGTAATAATAATTCAATAAACATTTTGTATAATCAGAAGTATCATGTATTTTCGTGTGCAAACTAATTGCAAAATAATAAATCAAAAGAAAATTTATAGTTACTTTACTCCACTTGCTACATTTATAGTCTATTTTAAACGTAATACAGTTAGTTTTACTTAAACTACGTAGGTCTGCAAGACTTATTTGACGGCCTGTTGGCTCAGTTGGTAGTGACCCTGCCTCCTGAGCCATAGGTCGCGGGTTCGCTCCCCGCTCGAGTTTGTTTTGTTTGTCGTGTTTTGGCTTCGTGTCTGGTCGTTTAATATTTATTTAAGTATGTTTATCAGTTGTTTAGTACCCATAGTACAGGCAATGCCTAGTTTGGGACTAAATAACCGTGTGTGCATTGTGTCCCACAATTTATTCATTTTATTTTATTATTTCGCTTTTTTATTTATACCTATCTATGTATACAAATTAAAAATATATATATACTTTCCCCGATTCGTTCATATAAATTAAGTAAGGAAACTATAAAAACTATCTAAGATGCATCCTATATACAAAATACAGTGCAGAATAATTTTGCAAGCGGATGTCATGATTCGCAGTCATTCCTGCTATTTCCTAGACCAATAGGTAAGCATTTGCAATTTAATTAATTCGGTGTAGCCACGACAGATGACAGATACCATACTAATGACGTCTCCCAGTACCAGGAACAAGTAACGAAGTTTTAGTCTCAAGGCGATGCACACATGATGACGCAAGTCGTAGCGACACGCATCTAGACTTTAGCATAGCAAGGTAGATTAGATTAAAACCTAGAAATGCTCCATATTCTTTTATAGACCCTTAAATGTGACAGGTGAATAGGTAGGAAGGACCAACGCGAAAAACAAGAGGGCGTCCAAAAAAAATAGATACATATACCTACTCGTAGCAGGAAACTAATGGAAAAAGAAACTAATGGACAAAGAGGTCTGGAAAATCTTGAGGCGGCCTATACCCGAGAAGGGGTTTCGATCAATTATAATGATTTAAATTACATGCATGCATGAAATAACAATTTTTAGATTGGAAATCAAAGCCTTTATAATTATTAGAAATTTACAGGTGGTAAGCTATCGCCGGAGCCCTTCATAGTTGTTGTGTTACGACATAAGACACATTACTTGAGATATTTCAAACAGCGAGTTACCAGCGGCGTTAAACTTAACTTACAGGATGCGAATGTTCACTAAAAGTTATTATAAAACTGTACATAGCTATGTGTATTGACGCCATACGACAAAATAAGAAAAACTGGGAGAAGACACAATATCAGAAACCAATTTGTAACTCAGTGTGTGGTCAGCCTTAAACATGTAGTTTTTTTTCTACAAATATATTCAGTACCAGTATCCGTGATGACTGGATTAGTCACTTGGTCACTGTTGGTCAAAATGGCTGGAGAAGGTGGACGAAAATAGTCTGAGGTAAAAATAATTAGTGAATATTGTGTCTTGTGTTTGTCTGAGAAAATGTTGTGGATATGGACAACGATTGTTCTCTGCTTTGTATCGTGTGTTAAAGGTAAGTTGAAGGTTGTGTATTTTTAGTTATGACCTGTTGCTGTTAAGATTGTTACCGCTATTTTTCGCTCTCTCGTATAAAAATTAATTCGTAAAAAAACAAGAAGTTACGCAGGAATGGTGTGTTGTGGAATAAATAATTGTTTTACATATAGTGATGATGACGACTTAATATTTCGTAGACATTTTTGTATACAAAACATAACTTTGTTTTAATTTTGTACCCTATGGGTACAAATTCAGGGTATATAAAGATGTACATTTGTGTTTATGTCTATATGTAGAGATGAATCTGCCTAGGAACAACCACGTTTTACTCGTGGATGAATATATAATTTGGCACATAATCAGTTGTTTTTGTTTGACAATATTTGTTATTTACAATTAAAAAATAAAGTTCATTATAATAAGTAAATACTTAATTACATACTAATATTTCTTTAAAAAAATTCCCTGGGTACTCAAAGAATATTTATTTCTTCAAATTGTATGTACTAGTTGAGTGTTCATTCACGATACCTACTTCTAGATATAGGCATATTTATTCTAATATCTTATAAAATACAATTTAGTCTCTCTTTTCAAAATAAAAATTAATTGTCACAACTTACTAATTTCTGCTATATTTCTTCTTAATAATTTTTGTTATATTTTTGTATTCCTCACATGGATAACCCGACCACCTCCACTCCAGGAGTCTACATCTCCAACTTGAACGAAAACTGTATGCGATGTCTATGCTTCGTTGCCGGGTGCGACACCACTCACGGCTGCTCTGACGGGTACTGTGGCCCTTTCTACATCTCCAGGGTATACTGGGTGGATGCTGGGAAGCCCACGTTACCCGATGATGACGTTGAGAGGAATGAAGGTGGGTGTCAAAGACGTTTAAAGAAAAAGTTAGTTAGGGAATGATTTTCCACTGGTGGGTGTATTGTCTCAGGGAACCAAAGAAGCTTAATGGGAAGTTTAAGATGTGAGATTAAAAAGAGCTGCCCTTGAGATTCTTGCTGGTTCTTCTCTGAGTACTGCATTTGGAACCAGCAACTCGTCGGTGGAAATGGGCTGCTGTTTTCATTTAGCCCATTTTCATGGACCAGTTTAGAGTGTAGAGTGCCTTGTTATTAGACTATTGACTTTTCTAAGTGTAGTTTTTAATTGCCATTTACCTACTTTCTAATTACCTATAGAAATAAACACATTTTAATTTTCATTTGGGTTAACACCTGTGGGTACGTGTTAATACAATGAAATAATGATACTTACGCTTTATCCGGAGGTCATTAGAGGTATAATTAATTTCTCGAAATACTCACTTTTCACCACTGCATTTTTATTATGCATTAACTTTTTAAAATAGAGACACGAATTAACATTTAATTCAACGATCAATCAAAGTCGGTTTAATTCAACGATCAAAAAGTCCAAAGCATAAGTTTTATTTATTAACATGTGCACTGTTTAAGTGCACTGTGTAAGTAAGCGTTATAATATTTTAATTTCTATGGATTATCTATAGTTAGGTAGTTGTAGCACGGCGTTATTTGTCATGTGGTGTATGATATAACCTTTTTTTTTGCTTTCTACGAATGAAAAAAAAGATAGAAATTTTAAAAAGTAACCGTACACAAAGATGGTAAAATTTCTAAGTAGAGGGACCTACTAGGTCCCTCTACTTAGAAATTTTACCAAAAAAATTGATGCCTCTAGCGTATTTACCAATCGTGAATAGAATAGAAAAGCTATAATTGGTAAAATTGGTAAAATTTCTAAGTAGAGGGACCTAGTAGGTCCCTCTACTTAGAAATTTTACCAAAAAAATTGATGCCTCTAGCGTATTTACCAATCGTGAATAGAATAGAAAACACTTTATTTGCTTGACACAAACTAGACAGTTATCAAATGAGTAGGTACCTACAGAAACAAGGAAATGGTCGTGTAGAGCGTATCATACAAGCTAAGCAAAAGGGCCATGGCTCAGCACTAGATCACAGCTGCGGGGCTGTGATAAATAAATAAATGAATACTGATACCCACCCAGTGCCAAGAGTCACTGAAGTGAAAGAGATATTTATCCTTTGGCTTACTTAACGTTTAGGTGTATGTGGCATATTATATATACTAATGTTAATGGGTAGGTTAACGCCACTATGTGGAGACTGGGGATCCAAGTACAGTTCCGCACGTGGCAAGGTCAAATAAAACTCTTAGGAAACCGACCAGTATAGCTGGGTTTGTAGTGTTTCACTGGCTTAGTATGCTATGTAGCATATTGGGCAGTGTATATATCTATTATAGCTGATATACATATAGTAACAATAATAATGTTTCTTCCCCCTTATTTCATTATTGTACGCAATACTACGGAATAGACATTCTACGTACGTAAAAAAATCACTAACCAAAAATATATACGAATTAGGTACTCGAGCAAAAAGAAGTTTCGCGAAACTTTACTAATAAAAACTCAAGTGCTACTACTTGGAAATTTGACCAAAAAATTCTGATGCCTATCTTCTTATTGATGCATACAAAAAATACAATATAACATTATGATGATGATTGAATTCCTCGAACCCAATAGATACGACTCGCTATTTACTCGCCATCATAAACGTGCGTTGAAATCTTTTCTATGGGTACGCTGACGTCATTCTACTTACCTCTATAATTATGTTAGATTTTGGGGCTTTAACGATTTCGGATTGTGATGATGAGCATAATTTTGTTAAATTTTAATCCCAAAAACGCGAAAGTTTGTATGGATGGACTAATGTAGCTATACCTAAGCTCTGTAAGATATTTCAGGCAAAAACTACCTACTACTTAAACAGATTTTGATGTTAGCCTACACTGGTCTACAGTAAATATAGCTTACATCAGAATAACACAGAGGCTATAACTAATAAAGATATTGTGTAACATACATGTGCACCTTGAATGGAGCCGGCGGCGTTTGCGAGTTACCTATAAAAACTAGCCTGTAGAGAAATGAAAATATTCATCGTAAATTACGAAAATATAATCAATACATATAACATTATAATGAAGCAATATATTAGACTAGAGTTTAATTTAAATTTTATCCTGGAATACAATACGTTGGCCGACCCCTTCGGGATAGGGCCATAAGCATATTATATGTCTTTGTCCACGTCCACTTCCCGGTCTTATAATTATGCAAAAAATCGAAAGAGAGACAAACCAATTATTAGCAGTTCTGCGCTGTTTTACCCTCGTAGTTCCCGTTCTGGTAGGAATACGGGAATAAAATATAACCTATGTTACTGAAGGATATTCTAGGTTTCCATGGTGAAAGAATTTTTAGAATCGTTCCAGTAGTTTTTGAGTTTATTCGTAACAAACAACACAAAACATATATGTATAAAAATACAAATCTTTCCTCTTTATAATATTAGTATAGATAAAAATGGCTTAATTCCTAACTCCTTATGTATCAAAAGCATAGAGTATCTATTGTCCTTGTCTCCCAACACAAGGATCTGTGTATTAGTACAGTCAAGAGCACGCTAAGCTTGACACTTTGGACTTTGACCCGGCCCTGTATTCTATGGCGCGCAGTACAAATCAGAGCTCAGCTTACGCTGGTAGTGTCAAGCTTGACTTACTCTTGACTACAAAGTTTGACATCCAACGGTTAAAAAAGTGTTCTCTTTTTCCTATATTGTTTTCACTATCTATACCATAATACCATTATAATACCTATGATTTAAATCAGTTTATCATTTCCAGCTTTTGAAGACTGCGCACGAGACTACCACTGCTCAATGAAAATCGTTGAAAGCTATATGGCAAAGTTTGGACAAGTAAGCAAATTCCTCCAACACTACGTTCATAAAATATTAGGGTACCAGATATTAGGGTATTTATGTGACTGTATTGATTTTAGATTGAGAATGAAAAAGATTATCTCAACACATTTCTAAAAATGTTTTCCGATTTATGAATTAAACAATTTAAAAAGTGAACCAATGCAGCATTTTCCATGGCTGCTTCAACTAATATCACATAGAAAAAAAACTCACGCCTTTTATCCCCGAGGGGGTAGACAGAGGTATTCCATTTCTGGATATACCCACTTTTACCCGGTTTTATTTGGACCTCTAAACGTGATAGGTGGTTCGCCGGACCGGGTCTTTTACACCATGTCTCAGAATTAATTCTGGAACTAGACTGGCTAGTGATAACTATGTAACGTAAGTTTTGAAAAAGTCATTGGTACTTGCCAGGATACGAACCCCAGCCTCACTGATTACCATTATGTGAAGCATGAGGCTCTTTAACCGTAAGGCTATCACTGCTCTTCTGAAAAAGATTATCTTAACATATTTCTAAAAATGTGTTCCGATATATGAATAAAACAATTAAAAAAGTGACCCAATGAAGCGTTTTCCAAGGCTGCTTCAACTATCACATAGATTGCGCTTAAGGCCGAATGCTATAAAAAAACTCTTTTTAAGTTTTTAAAAAGGTTCCATAAAAAAATTAACTATTATATAGCGCCTAACCTTAGGTAAGTAGCTACGCGAAACGCACGCTTACCTCACCTTTCCTCTATCTCGATTCCCCTTCACCTACACGTCTGTGGCCACCTAAGGCGCGGTACAGCGCTAGCGCTCAAGTTATACACTCATTATTTACAGGACTGTAACAATGATGGCGTGACTGACTGTCTTGACTACGTGATGATCAACCACCACGGTGGCCGGGCGTGCAGCGAACCACTGCGCCTCACTGAGCTCGGCCGGCAGCGGCTAAAACTCTATCGACAGTGCCGCTTAGTCTAATCATAGACATCTGTTAGATTGAAGTAGAAAACACAAATATACGCACAAAATCTTGAATCGTTCAAATTGAGTTAATTTTCACCGAAAACCCCACTCAATCTGTTCCACAGAAAGCGGACGCGATCCATTGCGCTCGCTTACAAATAAACCCGAAAATAACAAATAATTCCTGTTCCGGATGGCAACCGTTTTCCCGCCTTAAGAGAGACCGTCAAGTTAGAAGCCTCACCATGGAATTCAGCGGTTCTGATAATGTCAAACAACTCTTCCTAAATAGTGCCAAATAGTGCCCGAAGCATATAAATAGTGCTATCATACTTTCGGAGATATTCAGGTCGTTCAGTGAGGCTGCTATCTTGACGTCAAGATAGCAGCCTCATCTCAGTACACAAAAACCACAGCACTGTTCTTGAAGAACTATATACCAAAAAACTCTTCTTAAATAGTGCCTTGGATTTGCAAAGTTTTAGAATTAGTGCTTCAAAGGAACCGAAGATATTAGGGTACATTGATGAGGCTTCCAACTTGATGTCAAGCTGGAAGTCATCATCAACGAGGAAGAATTTCGAATCGAGACTAATGCCAAAAATCTCTTCCTAAATAGTGCCTCCGGAATCAAAACAAAGCGGAACGATTTAACTTGTATTTTAGTCAATAAATGATGATAAACTTCCACGTACATTTTGGATTCGGTACAGATAGGAATAAACCAACTAGATCAAAATGGAGGCTCAGCTTTATAAAGAGCAACATCTCAGAATGTTTTTTTTTGTTTTTTTTTTTGTAGCTAGGGGTACAAATTGTGATGATTTATCAAGTATCAGGATGCGGACTGGTTTAGTTTTTGAGATATAATTTTTTAAAGAATTATAACTTAATCATTTATCAAATATCAAAGAAAACGCAATGTCCAATGTCAAACTTCAAAAAAACGTTTTAAAAAAAATTTTGTTCATTGATAAAAATCTGTTGGTTATTTATATTTAATTTATTTTTAAAACCTATTTTTATTTAACAGTTAATGTTTTGTTACGGAATACATTTATTAAAATATTTAAATTTTCTTTCATCGCCGTGTCCTAAACATGTTTAAACAATATTGTTTTATCTTAGGATGAATGTCAACAGGTCCATTAAAATCTTCATTTCCGTGGATTTTTTATCTTTAGTTTTTTAAAAAAAACTAGTTTTTTTATAATGTATTCTTGCTTATCTAGCAGATGAGGGTGTATTTCAACAGGCCCATAAAAATCTTTATTTCCGTGTTTTTTTTTATCCTTAAGTTTTTTTTAAAACATCGCTTTTATTAATAAAATAAAATTTTGTGCCACGGCGATGAAGCATACGTGCACGGCAATGAAACAAGCGTTGACGGCAATGAAAGAACTGTGCCACAGGATTGAAAGAATCAAACAGCGGAAATGAAAATCCATATAAAACATAATATTTTATACTTGATAAATCATCACAATTTGTAGCCCCTAGCCACAAAAAAAAAACAAAAAAAAAAACATTCTGAGATGTTGCTCTTTATAAAGCTGAGCCTCCATTTTGATCTAGTTGGTTTATTCCTATCTGTACCGAATCCAAAATGTACGTGGAAGTTTATCATCATTTATTGACTAAAATACAAGTTAAATCGTTCCGCTTTGTTTTGATTCCGGAGGCACTATTTAGGAAGAGATTTTTGGCATTAGTCTCGATTCGAAATTCTTCCTCGTTGATGATGTGACTTCCAGCTTGACGTCAAGTTGGAAGCCTCATCAATGTACCCTAATATCTTCGGTTCCTTTGAAGCACTAATTCTAAAACTTTGCAAATCCAAGGCACTATTTAAGAAGAGTTTTTTGGTATATAGTTCTTCAAGAACAGTGCTGTGGTTTTTGTGTACAGCAGCCTCACTGAACGACCTGAATATCTCCGAAAGTATGATAGCAGTATTTATATGCTTCGGGCACTATTTGGCACTATTTAGGAAGAGTTGTTTGACATTATCAGAACCGCTGAATTCCATGGTGAGGCTTCTAACTTGACGGTCTCCCTTAAGACGGTCTTGATGATCGGGAAACTCAGCTGTGAATAGTATTTATTTGAAAATAATAAAATTAAGATACAACTGTTGACATTTGGTAGAAAAAATGTACAATTGAACAATTCTAGACCAATCTTCATTGAGATTTAATTTGTGCTTTAATCCTGTAAACTACTAAAAGCGTCTTTCAATAATTCTCTTCAACTTATGACTTTAATAAATTTAGCATAAATGACTTTTTTCAACATTGTGTTAATGATTCTGAATAAAATATTGACTTCATCTTAGGAGCAAAAATAGCCACTAAGTATTAAGTATCGGCAGCCATTAAATAATTTAATAAGTTTAATAATAATAATAATAATATAATCTCACGCCTTTTTATCCCCGAGGGGGTAGGCAGAGGTATTCCATTACTGGATATACCCACATTTCACGAGATATATTGGACCCCTAAACGTGATAGGTGGTGAGCCTATCGCCGGACCGGGTCTGTTTACACATGTCTCAGAATTAATTCTGAGACCTGCGGGTTTCCTCACGATGTTTTCCTTCACCGTCGAGCTAGTGATAAATATGTACGTAAGTTTTTGAAAAACTCATTGGTACATGCCAGGATTTGAACCCGAGCCTCACTGATAACAGAAGTTTAATAAGTGTTTAATATTAGTTATGTACTTATAATTATATTTTTTCATATTCAAAAATACAATTAATGAAGAAAATATACATTGATTTACAATAATTACAGATAAAAAATGTCCTCCAAAGAGGAACCATGTGGGACAGTGCCCAGAAGACTGGCAGCATTCCCTCTCTGGATAGCTAGGCTGATCCTTTGACAGAGATAGCTGCCAGCCCTTTGGTCACCTGAAGCCTCGACCAAACGCACTGACAGCTCTTTGAGGAGCTGCCGCGCCCCCGGACCCCACGGTCCCATGGTCTCCACCCCAAACGGCACAAATATGTAGCCCTCATTGAGGTCGGCATATTTGCGCCGCTTCAGGCGTTCAGCGGCCATTATTGAATATGTTAAATAAAGTAAGTACTTACATATAATATTTTCTTTATACCTACCTATATATATAAGCCGACCCCAAATAATGGGAAAAGGGCAAGTAAATGAAAAGTTAATAAATAACAAATAATTAGAATGTAATTTAGTAACTTTTATTTTATAATACATAGTATATTATAATATAATTATAATGTATTTTAATAACTTAATTGCAAGAATTGGCACTGGGTTTTATTAAAAGTAGTAAAACTCACGGTATATTATTAATTTTACGATTTATAACAACACTTTTTTAATTTGTAGATGTTCTATTTGATATAAGGAAGACATAGAATTTGAATATGTATTGAAAAATAAATAGAATAGCATATAATAGTGTCTCGGATTCCAATTTCGTACAATATTGAGATTTTGTATACATACTTACAAAATTTTACTTTGATAGTACCTACATTACTGCAGGCAGCGGCCAGCAAAAGAGGTGGACGAACGTGTAAATGTGGGCTGAGGCAAAGTCAAGGCACACAGTACGTAAGTCATGCCTCGTTGTGGCCAAGGCTTGTATAGTAGGTACTTTTCTCAAATACATATAATGCGCGTAAATTAAAACTAAGTACCCAGACAGAGGCAAATCGTTTTATTTGAAAATACAATTACTTTTCTAAATCAATTACGAACAACGACCAACAATATTTTCTGTTTTTATTTTCAATGAACAGATTTCTATTAGAAATTTAAATAAAACTTTTGCTAAGTTACCTCCTTAGTTGCCATGTTTCAGAGTCTTTCGTTCCATTTTTAAATTACACCGTACACGACGGATATGAGATTACTAATAATGAGTACCTAATTTATTTGGCCGCTAACACGACAGACAAGACGTTTAAAGAAAAAGTTTCTCTCTAGGAAAGAGAATGATTTTCTTCCTCCAACCTGTTTGACGACAGATATGGATTTTCATACAACTTTTCCCGGCTGCTGCTCGCATGTATGGCCGCATGGCCAGTACATCAATTTTAATTTATCTCGAAGAAGGTTGTCAAAATAATGCTTATATTTCCAAGCATGTTTGTTAAAACTTAAATTATATAAAAAATATTCAAAGAAACCGTTTTCATAAATTAGATTTATATCTTCGTTGTAATGTTACCTAAGAACGCGAGCTGTCATTCGGTCGAAATTGTATTAAGTATACTTATTCCACTTGGAATAACTTTTGGCTTAAAATTTTCCTTGCTTTGTCCCCTCTATGCCCTATTATATTTTAATCTCTAATTAAAAAAAATCTATGCCCTATTATATTTTAATCTCTTTGATACTAACTGACATGACGCTTGAGCTTCAAACATGCTTCAAAGTTTTGTATGAAAATATTCCCAATGCCCCCCCTTTGTCCTATTATATTTTAATCTCTTTACCTAAGACCAATACACTACACTAACAGCTGTCATGTCATGTGTGCTCTTCTCGATTAGTTGTAGTAGGTACCCGATTTTATCCGTAACTAAATATTACTACTAAAAGACAATATTTACAAATACAAATTTACTTAATCAATAAGTTCACCAATAATTTGAAACAGTCAAAACCAAAATGGCGCCTATAATTAAACTAAAGCTTTGCTACCTACTGTTTTTAAATCTTACAATTTACTTAAGTATACCTACTCTACATACTATTCCATGATAAAATACAAAGAGAATACATTCTAGCATCCTCTAAAGAACTTCAAATTCACTGGAATATCAGACTGGGAATAAAACATTTACTGCCTGATATGAAATTACATTTTTTCAGGGCTCTACGGTTTTAAGGGTGCATCCACATCCATCCATATCTGATGTTGTTCTGTTCCCATGCAGTTCGCTTCTACCTATAATTTTTACAATTTAGCCCCTCAGTTGGTTACTTGCTTTTAGCGGCGGATGAAGCGCTACCGCAGACCCCAAGCGGGGCGTGCGCAGTCCGTGCGAAGTGCGTGATCGGTGCGTGAGAAAATAGCACGATATACCTAATGAATTCGTGATCAGTGACGCAGAGATCTGGATGCACCCTAGGAGAATATTACCACACTGAAAAAAACACCCACATAAAAAAATAAGTCAAGTTGCATAAATTTCTCAATCTTTTTGTCTCGTCGATTTGTAAAAACTACCCCAACTACGCAACGTTAACACCCTAATTTCAGTAAAGTATCAAGGTCAGGCGAAGGTCACGAGTGGAGCGGGTGACTGCCACTGTTCATTATCGGTCTCCTCATCCGAGTCTTCTACAAACTCCACCTGAAAACAGTAGATTAAAAAAGTGAGTAGGTACAGTCAAGAGTATGCTAAGCTTGACACTTTGGACTTTGAACTGGCAGTGTGTTCAATGGCGTGCAGTATAAATCAGAGCTCAGCTTAAACTGGTAGTGTAAAGCTTGACTTGCTCTTGACTGTACCTACCCACCTGCCTTACCTTTTCGTCATTATTTCTTCACTATCTTTTTTTATCTTATCCTTCAAACAATATTACTGTAAAGTTTAATCAAAATCCGTTTATTAGTTTTTGCGTGAAAGATTACTCTGTCCCTCCATCCTCTTTTGCGTTTATCAAACCGTAAAAGTGTGGTTTGAACCACAGCCGTTTGGAAGAGGTTTTAGGCTAGTGACCTAACTGTAAAAATATTTTTCATATCTCATCTCATACTCGGAAAGTAGTGTATGTTTGATCTGAGTACCGGGTCGGAAGCGATGATTCCCACCACAGAGAGATTCAGGGCTGTGATTCCCGCCCTCGGTCGGGAAAGACTCATAGTAATTGCTTCCGGCCTTAGGGCGGGAATGAATTAAAAAAATACTACTATATTTGCCAAAGACGTTTAAAGAAAAAGTTTCTCTATGAAAGAGAATGACTTTCTTCCAACCTCTTTGGGTACTTAGTAGGGATACGAAACTTTTTACATCAATTAGAATAAGAAAAAAAGGTGCGGCCTTGTGAGTGTAGGTATAAACAACAGAAAATAGCATGCGCGCGGGGCGGCACGCGTCCCATATTTAAAATTAAAAAAAGAGTAATAATTTGGTAAGCTGTTCCGAAATTCAAAATCTTGTTTTTCATCGACACTAATAAGCACATAACACTTACTCGGCTAAAAGTACATATTATTATAAAGAGGAAGGATTTGTATATTATTTTTGTAATGTTATTTAGGTTAGGTACTCTATGATGTAGTCTTCAAAGACGTTTAAAAGAAAAAGTTTCTCATTCTTTCAACCTCTTTGGTTGTATTGTTGACAAATTTTTTTTGTAGGTATTATTGCGTTTTTGCATGTTTGAATTTTTGTAAAATTGAATTTTTTTTGTTTACTTTCCTTGAATTCGAAATGAAAAGTAGAGTGTTTAACGCGGGTGGAAGTTATCAATTCCTACTCGGACTATATCCGCCCTCGCTGCGCTTGGGCGTCTAAATACCTCGTATGGGAATTGGTTCCTTCCGACCCTTGTATAACAATCTACTATTAATGCACCCAATTTTTTATTTACCTATTTCTAAGTAGTAATAAATAATTAAAAGGCATTAAACAAAGAAGTGGAAAATAAGTATGAAACTTACCCACGGATTAGTGCGCTTTCCACCTGACTGCAATGAGCTGGCTTGGTTTGCTTGCCAGGCCTGAAAACATCACAAGATTTCATTAGATCAATACTTATGGACTGTTGTTGTAATGGATAATTGAATGTTTTTGGTTGAGTTTGAATGCAAAAGTGATTGAACTTTGACCACTATAATATCTGGATATGACTTAATTCAACTGGCCTGACGATTGTCACCTCGAAGTTTGTATCACCGTCACGTTTTCTGATCTTATTTTCGTAAACAGTCTTGTTAACCTTTTCCTTAGAGACCTACCTAGCGACTGGGTGGTGTCGGTGGCGTTTTACCTACTCATTTTATTGATTTAAATGAATTCCGTGTACAAACTGCAATACTCTTAACCGACCCTCAAAGACAAAACAGAGATAAAATATCACTATTTGAAAAGAGTTATCTGTCATACATTATCGTGTACAGTCAAGAGCAAGTCAAGCTTTACACTACCAGTTTAAGCTGAGCTCTGATTTATACTGCGCGCCATAGAATACAGGGCCGGTTCAAAGTCCAAAGTGTCAAGCTCAGCGTGCTCTTGACTGTACATAATTTTATCGATTCAACAAAGTCAAATTAAGTTTTCGGAAGTTACTAACCCGACGAATTTACGAAGATTCTTGGCCACTGATTAGTGGTATGCTTCTGTCAACAAACTATAATATCCGTTAATACTACCTATTTTACTTTATTACCTGATAAGCATCATTGAAAGCATGAGCCAGCGACAAAGCCAACGAACGCGCATGCTTCCGCCGCGTACACACGAACACGTGCACGAGATGCGACTCAGCTGCGCCCGCGCCACGCCCCTCCACCACCGCGAACACTCTCGCGTTCGCCGCGTCCGCCGAGCAGTACGAGATCCTGGAAGAACGCGTCGCTTATCGCTCCTCTAATACAAGTGTAGCTAACCTAACCCTCATCGAGTATACTTCTATTTTGCATCAATTTAGTTGGTGGCGCTATATGGAACTATAACAAGTTTCTAGTGTCAATACCGTACGTCCCATATTCGACTATCTTTACGTTTTACAAAGCCTCTTGGCTAAGCCCCTTAAACGTTTTCACGGCACATCTTCATTATATTTAACACTAGCGATCCGCCCCGGCTTCGCACGGGTGCAATGGTAATACTAAAACCTTCCTATTGAATCACTCAAAAATCTCATCAAAATCCGTTGCGTCGTTTTAAAGATTTAAGCATACATAGGGATATAGGGACAGAGAAAGCGACTTTGTTTTATACTATGTAGTGATAGTGAAGGCGATTAGGTAGCATGTAACAGAAGGGAGAGTCGCAGATTAGAGTCAATCTCTTCGCAAAAAGTATAAAGAAAAGATTACCTAACTATTTCAAAACAATACAAACTTGACCTAGGCTATTGACTACCAAATTCGTCAGAAGATTTTCAATATACATTTAAAAAAGGAAAAAATTGCTGAGACTAGAATAAAAATTAGGTACATTGAACTGAAATTATAATGTATATTCTTTACTTCCGCTAACCTTTAATTTATTAACTCCCGATAATGTTTTAATTAATGTTCAATTGGAAACTAAAACTATCTTCGAATAAAACATAATTCTTCTTTATCTCTCGTATAAATAAACACTGAGAGAAATAAAAGGAATTGTAAGGGTCACGGACCATGTTCATAATTCTTCAACTTGTACTCTGTCTATATAGCGTAATTAATAAATGATCAACATTATTTTATCAGTATATAATGTCTGTTAATGTAATAAATAGCGCGAATGAACTCGCCGACCAGTCATTCACTTGAACAAACAACCCCGATCTAATAATAGGGCAATTTCATTATTTTAAAACAGTCAAGTACAATTAAAATCAAAAAGTTTTTATAAAATTGCTTTTAAATTCTACATAATGATGGCCATTTCAGCTACGCTTAGGAATGTAATATTTTAAAACTCAACTCAAAATTTATTTATTTATTTCTGTAGGTCAAAAGAATACCGACTTGGAAACGTCAATAGTCTAATAACAACTATAAACACGTTGGCTAAATGTAAACAGCAGCCTGCCTCCACCGACGAGTATAGCTAAGAAGCAGCACAACCACACATCACTCTTTTAAACAATACAATACAAACTACAAGTTACATGTGTTTTCAGTGTAAAGGTTCTAACAGCAGTGTCGCTAACGCCATCTACCAGTGCGTGGAAGTATTGTTTAAAAAAAACTAAAAAATATTTCTCGTGCTTGTCCCGAGGCGATGCCCTTACTATGCTGATTGGAGGGCGATGTAGTGGTGAATTTCATACTATTCATACTAAACTGCTCGAGTTGAGGTGGCGCTAATCTGTTTCCGAGTTTTATAAACGAGAGTTTGATGTGTGCCTGCAACCTTTAAGGTCAACGCAGAGACCCGGGAAAAGCAAGAAAACGCTCGCGATCCGGGACGTTTTTTTTTTAATGTGAGTTTGTGACTTATGCAACCTGTCCCACAGAAAGCGGGCGCACCGTGCGTGTGGATCACAGGTTACCCGCCTTTCCGCCTCTCTTTCAATTTTACAATCCAAACTGCCTACATCAAAGGCTTGAAGACAATCCAATGCAGTGGACTGTCTCTATTTACACGAGGCCACTACTGGATTGAATTACTGGAATGGCTCACTGGAATGGCCCCATTAGAGTCTCACCGATAAATAGAAACGCTTAGCACATTCTCCTGCGAGTCGGCGTCCGTGACTATGATGCCCTTGGAGCTGATGTCCAGGTTCACTCTTTGCAGCTTCTTGTTCAGTGCTGAAAATAGGAGAGAATTTTTTAGGACGAGCGAGATTTTATCCCTATTTGATCTTTATAAATTTATCTTCATCTAAATTGTATATGATTCAAATCAATGATAAAATGTTCTAATACGACATTGAATGACATTGCCAAACTTTTGTGATGTGACTTTTTTAACACTAGAAGTTCTCAAGGACGCCGGTTTTAAGACATGGTGGTTTTAAAATATCCGAGGTCGGGGGAATAGAAATAGTTGAGATTTGCTTAAATCATTGTTGACCTAACCTACAGATTGTTTCACTAGAATAATGGAATGAAATTAGGGTTCTATTCTATTTCTTACGCCTAACTTGCACAGTGTACCTGTGTGTACTTCATTTGTCGATCATGAGTTTAAAATAAAAAAATAAAAAAAGTTTAAATAAATAAAGATCATGAGTTTATAAATCAATATTTAAACAAATAAAAACATAAGTATGTACCTACGTCATCTTAGAAATCATTGACATTAACCTCTCAAGTCAATAAAATAAAACACAATTGATTTTTAATTGTTACGGTGCCTATTGGAACCGGGCGGTGCTCGACGAAAACGATTCTGAGGGTTATTAGATTTTTAAGCATTATTTTGAGTTCGGTAAAAATGGTTGAAAAACACTGACCTTAGTAACGGCAGTACCCTTAGCTCTTGGATATTCAATAACAGTGTCAGCGTAAATGGTCAGGGTCAAAGTTGATAAGTAGAGTTATCGTTCTTTGTTAGCAAACAGATGCTTTGACGGTAGATTCCGATGTGTATTATCATAATCAATTTGTTTACAGACAATTTAATCATTTACAAATACGCAATATGCGTACTTAACCCTACGTTTTACATCATCGTGTTTAAAATTATTCGCAATAAGAACTAAGCCCTATGATCAATGATACGATTCTTACACAAGAGGCTCGGGTTCAATATGTATTAAGCGCGTATAGTACAAATAAATTTTATTTTCACTGAGTCCAAGGAAAACATACTGAGAAAACCTGCTAGCCCCAGAATTAGTCCAGGAATGTCTGGACTCTGGTCCGGTGATAGGCTCACCGCAAGACAAGTTTTAGGACTTCGAAGAAAACTACGAAATCATGAAAAACTTCAGACGTCTTCTACTCCTTCTCTATATTTTCTTTAGTCTCTAATCTCCAGATATTAACTACAAATAAATTCGATATCCACATCTCTCTGTTTGTCCGCTAAGTTCTTCTAAACAACGAACTCCAAATTTCGATACGCATTAAACTATCGCGTTAAATATTTCTTCCGCAAGTGCAAATATTTTAAGGATAGGTACAATACAATATACATATTAAAAAGAGAAAACAAAACTTTCCTTTTTTTTCTAACAAAAAAATATTATTTTGTAAGCTTGATTTGCATAAACCTTCACTACCACACTAAAACGCCACTTTTGTAGCCATTTTTATTTATTTTGTTATTTTCGAGCCATTTTCGATTGGGTAGTGTGCGTGTACTGTTTATGTACAGCGCATTAGATTTTTTTTATATTATGTATTAATTAATCGATGTTCTAATAAAGTAGCGAATAAAAAATAAAGATCTATGCAGAAAATAGTTTCTTGTAAATTTTTTGATCTACCCTAAATATTTAAATAATTCGTATTTACAGTCAAGAGCAAGTCAAGCTTGACACTACCAGTTTAAGTTGAGCTCTGATTTGTACTGCGCGCCATAGAATACAGGGCCGGGTCAAAGTCCAAAGTGTCAAGCTTAGCGTGCTCTTGACTGTACTCGTACCTTTAGCGGAGTGTAGAGCGGAACGGACGGCAAGAGCGGTAGCGGGAGCGGAGGCGGCTCGCTCGACAGGCGCGATTCCTGCGTAGCGGACGTCAATTTGCCCGCTTGCCTCCTTTGATTCGCGCCACCACCCTTCGCCCTCACATTCCGCTAGCGCCCACTCTTCACATAGCTCTGAAATTTCAACACAATCGCTTCATCATCATCTTCATTAACTGTGTGTATTTCCTCACACATGAAGATGAACGGAGCATAATCTGCCACGCAAGCCGCTGCTCGAAGCATTATCGACGTTTATGCTACATATCATTTGTAATGCCTCTCTTAGAAGACTTAATGATTCTTTAGTCGCGGAGCAATGTCCTACACTAGCTCGTAGAAAATGTAAACGATAAAAACTGGTAATCAAATAGAAAATCCCGCACCTCGAGCAAGCAACATTGTAACGCCCTGAGCTGCTGAATAAGGGTCACCTTCCACTTATACACATATGCAGGGCCCTGACCCTATACTATAAATTAGGCTGTATCAAATGGGCGTAGCTATAGCTTTTAAATAGGGGGGTCCAGTCCAGCCTCGCACAAAGATGAACTAGTTTTCGAACGTGACTTCACTCCATAAAAAGAAAAAAACGGTCCGGGCTGCTATTAGAATTTTGGGCCTGCGGGTTTTCTTACGATTTTTTCTTTCACGTCGAGCTAGTGACAATTTAATACGTAAGTTTTTGAAAATATCTGTACCTTATTTAAATAAAACAAAAAACGAAACAAAATCTATTAGTATAAGTATAATCTCACGCCTTTTTTTTTTATCCCCGAGGGGGTAGGCAGAGGTATTCCATTACTGGAAATACCCACATTTCACGAGATATATTGGACCCCTAAACGTGATAGGTGGTGAGCCTATCGCCGGACCGGGTCTATTTACACATGTCTCAGAATTAATTCTGAGACCTGCGGGTTTCCTCACGATGTTTTCCTTCACCGTCGAGCTAGTGATAAAAATGTACGTAAGTTTTTTGAAAAACTCATTGGTACATGCCAGGATTCGAACCCGAGCCTCACTGATTTTAGGCAGGCTCTTTAACCGTCCGGGCTATCACCGCTCTATTACTGTAGCTCAATAATATTTTTATAAGTAGAAGTGCAGCCTAACCGGCTGTCGTTTGCCCGACACACGTGCTTCTGTTTATAACAACACACATTGAGAAGAAATCTCGATAATATAGGTATTTTCAAAGTCAATGCCCGTAGGTAATATTCATTATTTGAAAACAAGTGGTTTTGACTAATTCATATGGCTAATTTTTTTTTTCGGTTATATGTTGGATTGCTTAAATTATTTATTGCGAGAAACTCACTAATATGTATATATCACGAGGGCCACGTTTGGCTTTCAGCAGAACAAGAGTTATATTGTACTGATAAATTTGTGAACCAGGTGAATTAGAAACCGACCAGACAAATGATATTTTCTTACCATACAAATGAGGGTCTACCAGTTAAATGATAAACCCATTGAGATTTACATACAATTTAATACTTTTGAATCAGTGTGGTATCCAAATACTAATTCTCTTAACTATTAATAATTAAATACACCTTTTAGATTTATTTATCCAAAAGAAACGGCCAAGTGCGAGTTCCATACCATTATCTATAAAAACTTAAAAAAATCACGTTTGTTGTACGGGAGCCCCCTTAAATATTTATTTTATTTTGTGTTTTAGTATCTGTTGTTATAGCGCCAACGGAAATACATCATCTGCGAAAATTTCAACTGTCTAACTATGACGGTTCATGAGATACAGCCCGGAGACAGACGGACAGACCGTCTGTCTCTGACTCAGTCTTAGTAATCGGGTCGCGTTTATGCTTAGTTTTTATACATGTTTTGACAAAGCTTACTAGAAATTTATAGGTAGCAAGAAAGTTTTCGACTATAAAAATAACCAAGAAATTTGTACTAGATCGCAAATAATCATAAAAACACTTAGCTAAGAGAAAAAACAAGTTTAATGAAAGAAGTAGTATGAAACGCTTTATTCCTTACTTTTAATATTATTGAATTAAGCAAATAGTAGTTATCATTTTAATCAGTCTTATTTCCACAATTTAGAAAGTTTTAATAAACAAATATTCAAAAAAATACTTGAGTCTTCGTCATAATCGTCGATTACATACGGACCTATATTTTCTAAATTAATATTCAAGCCTTGGTTGCCATCTTAAGAAAAAGTCAAATATTCTAGAATCTAGATCACGTGGTTTTATCTTCTGCACGTGTTCTTTTTTTTCTATTCGTTATTTCATTATTTTTTTTCCTTTCTGTAATTTCTTTTATAACGGCGGTTCTATTTGTTTAGTTTATTTGTTGAATTCTTCTTGGGAACATCAGTAGAACCTACACATCCCGCTTCAGTATTACTTTGTTCCCATGAATTTTGGTCTTCGTTCTTTTGTTTATTGATTTGTCTTTTATACTCGTATGTGCTGTAGTTTACTCTTTGCGTTTTCTTTATTAGTCTTGTTTGTTTCCTTCGTTTCTTACGGGTTTTATTTTATGTATTGTAGTTTCCTACGTATATTATTTATAGGGTTTTAATGTAGTTATTATATTAGTGATACTCTGTTAAGCTTTCGAATAGCAATCATATTATATTCGACGTTCCATATTACTTTTTTACAATTTGCGGAAAAAGAAAATCATTTTCAGAAACGTCATATTTAGAGACTCTTCTTATAATTATAATCATCAAATTTCAGTTCATGAGCTCTGAGAACTCGTCAACATCTTTAATATCTTGTCCTTTTAGTATGTCTCAAAATTTGAACAAAGACTTGATCTTGAGGGGTCTTGTAGGGATCTACCTACAAGATCCAGTGCAAAAACAGATAGTTTTGTCTATTCTTCTCTTGTATTTCTCTCCAAAATTATTTGTAATATTTTGGAGAGATATATTTTTATAAATACGCTCATATTTTCTTTTCTCAACCAGTCGTTTTTTCTTAGCCTTTCTTCTCTCTAATTAAAAATAATCTGCAAAAAGACATTTAATAATTTATTGTTTTTAATTAATCTATTTTATATCTCTAATAATATTATACATGCAAACGTTATGGAATTATTCAGTCTCAGGTCCCAGCTAAACGTCTGATCATATTTTATCAAAATTTGGCACAGTAGACTAGGTCCTGGAACGGTAATTAATAACCAAATTAGTGGTAATATATAATTAATTTTACCTTTGTTCTATTTGCTTTAATATTTTCATAATCTATCTGGCCTATACTAATTCATCTGCCCAAATCAGCCAGACAAAAACAGTTTAATGAGTACCAGACTTATGAGACTTTTAATGAAAATAAATTCTAATATTAAATTGAAAATAAGAAGAACCCTTTTACTTCAATTTCTAAAAAGCTAAACCCTGGAGAAATATTATAAAAAATCACCAACTCTAACGGTTTTAGATTATTAAAATAAATAAAGACATATTAATTAGGATACTTACCTTACAAAAGCCAGATCAATTATAAAATCATATTATCAAAATTATCTCCCCCAAATTAGCTGCAATCGGACGGCCTCCCACTCTGACATCTAGCGGATCGTTGGCGCAAGCGGCTGCGCATCGGTCTATTTGATTTGGATATTCTATAGACACAGTACACACAGCGACGTACTAGCCCAGACAAATGATGATTTCGGTCGCGGACATTTTTAAAATTACCGTAGCTTCCAAAACAAAGTCTTTTGTAGGCAATTACACATAGAAATCG